>CM037594.1:102115933-103514683 GCA_021018995.1 Chloranthus sessilifolius
CGGTGGATTTACCAAATCCAAATTCCAACACAAAAATGGGAAACCAAGCGGTAGATTTGGATTTAGGAGATCCAAATCCAAATCCAAATCCACGTTCCCAAATGCAGCCTAAATTAAATATTTGAGAGCCAAATCTGTAAAAAGTCAAAAATATATATTTTGACCGATTGGATGTCTATAACTATCTATGCAGTTCTTGATGTCTGCGCAATTCGAGGAAGAGATTGCACCTGTACCGTGATACTAATAGATATGTGCACAATTTGATTGAATAATATTGGCTCCTGTACCGCTCTTGGCGTACATGTCAAGTACCTTATACCAATAATTTTTTATAATTCACAAAAATTAGACCACTGAAATTTTCTTTTTTCCTCCTCGTCCTCCCATAAACAGTGAAACTGCCATCATCATCAGCATTGCCTTGTTATATATATATATATATATATATATATATATATATATATATATATATATATATATTTGGGGTCAGTTTTTTTAAATATTACAAGTCAATTATAAAAATCAAGAAATTATAACACCCGTATCACTTATTATTTATATATATTAAAACATAGTAATCAGGTTAGGATTCAGCAACCAATCATCAAGTGTTAGTTCGTTTTAATTCAAAGAAAAAAATGGATAAAATTGGAAATTACATAGTCCACATGCAATTTGCCAACATTAACAATTTACTATCATAAAAAATAATACAAGGTATGATTAAAGCAGGTCTCACAACGATAAAATTTGGAAAAAAATATATCGAGAATCACTGAATCAAGCGAATATTCAGCAAAAGGTATCCGAAAAGTTTTTTCTAAAATTTTGATCAAGTCAGGAGAATTTTGTGACAAGAGGTTAAACCCAGATACTAATATATTGGCAATAAACACAAAATGGGACAATTATAGAACTTTTTTCAACCTTCTATTATACTTGATAAGGCTTGTGCTTGTTCTCCTTGGTTCTCCATCAATATTAACCATCAATATTAACGATACCCGTCACGGTTATTTCCAAAGTACATCAAGGAGACCCGCTTTCTCCAAACCATTTTATCACTGCGAGGAGTGCTTAGCCATCGTCTCAATTCCAATAAATTGGAGTGTTATTTCTCTTCTAGGAATTTGTATTGCCTTAAGCCACCTATTTGTGGATGATCTCCTCATTTTCACCAAAGGTACTAACTAAAAAATTATATAGAACCAACAACACAGATAGTACTTAACTTCAGTTGCAGTAGTCCATAGTAACATCACCAGTTTAAGAACATAATAACAGTATATATGGTAGGTTCATAGTTTATTTTACCTGTCTGTTATTGCTAGTTACTTTAAGCTGAGGACTTCAATCTCAAAAACCAAGACTGAATTTGGTTGTATTCCCCAAGCTGCAAATCCATTCGGGCCGTAACCGTAGTCAGGAGAGCACTGTAAATTCATAGAATATGGCAGGATTAGACAAGATCCTGATCCATCACTAACAACATATTAATGGGTTTTTTTTCGGGTAACAGGGTATCCAGTCTCTTAAGAGCACCATAGTAAGGCCCCGGGTACGTGCAATACCTGCGCATCACACGTACCAGTCAGTAGGGATAAATCCCTGTGAGTGGCCAACAAGGGGTGTGATTTGAATTCAGAACCTCCGCTTCTTGAGGTGTGGTCCTGGATCAGATGGATCAGAATTAAGCAACTCAATCTGTAATCTATCATTGAAAGCGTAAAATCTGATGGATCAGAATTATGCAGAGGTATCTGATTTTTTTTAAAGTACTTTGTGGTACAGTAAATTTTGATCAATGGCCAAGAGATATTTGTAAGTAAACAGATCCTGGTACTGGGTCTTGTTGATCGCTAAATAGGATGTTTGAGTTTTTGAAATTCTTAGTTGCATCGGCTTGGGAAATCTTTCTGGCAATTTTATCAATTTATAGTTTTAAAAAATGGTGCAATATACAGATCACAGAAAGGCTTCGTGAATGGATCTTTTTTTTATTTATTTTTCTTTTTTTGATCAGTATTCATTTATTTTTCTTTTAATGGGAAAGCTGGGATTTTTCGCAGGTACAATCCCAACAATAAATAAGTACATAACCTGATCCGCTCCCAATCTAGAAAGTGAATGGGTCACTGATTTTGGACACGTGGCAATGCCACGTGTGAAGGACCCAATGTGAAGATCTGATGGATTGAAGGTTGCATCGGAAAATTGTCAATTGTGTGATTCAATGCGGTGAAACACCTTAAAAATGAAGGGCCAAAACAGGTTTGGAGATATACATGGTAAACATTCATTTTAAAGGTGTTTGACCTTGACTTACATGATGAGACGCTTTTTCGATTCAATCTTTGACACCACATATCTTTATATCGGGTGCTTCACATCACATGCCACACTTGATGAAAAGTAGTACCATGTGTCGAAAATTGGTGACCCATTCACAATCTAGATCGGGAAAGACTCAACTACCCGATACCAGCTCATGGATTTTCGCTCATGTTAAAGTACATGACACAAAAACAAAACTTATCCCCAAAAAATATGCTCTCCAGATCACTAACATCTACACCTCTTGGAGAAGACCTTCATTGTAACAAACAGTGTTGTCAAAGGCATGTGCCTAGGTGCTAAGCGCACCCTCTGCTATCGGGGCTTGCATTTTAGATACAGGTGCAAAGAGGCGCACCTAGACATACCTATATATATATATATATATATATATATATATATATAAGATATATAAGAGTAATAAGTTACTCAACTGTTAGTTCATTAGTTCTTGAATTTGCAATCTCAAGGTTGCCTCACCTTGCACCTTCTGTTGACAGGCTCAATCCCTACTTGTTAGTTGTTAAGTCACTTGTTAGTTCATTAGTTCATTCTTAGATAATTATACTACTTGCTAGTTGTCACTTGCTACTGCGTACTTGCTAGATTGTTTGTATGCTTTTAGTGCTTATGTTGTTTATTTGTTTCTTGTATTTCATATTTATTGAATGCTAGATCACATGCCACAAATAGGTGGCTTATGTTGTTTATTCTTTATATACATATTTATGTTTATAAATTTAATATTTTGATTCATATATATATATATGGAAATAGGGTATATGGGTTGGAGTGCATGGATGAACTCATGCACTCGAATCCTAGATCACATGCCACATGGCACGTGATCCCAAAAAAACACCTCTCTTGGGATCATGTCAAATGGCATGCAATTTATTGAAAAAAAAATTAAAATGAAAATTTTTTTGGTGGTCAAAGCTGTGGTCAAAGTTTATGTACTGCTCCACACATCCTGCATTGAATTTGTTCCCCTTTGACCGCATTTTGGACGGGATCTACTTCAGATCATGTCCAAAATTTTTTGGTGGCCTCTGATCCTCCCCGGGCAAGGTGTCGTGGAACTTGATCCTTTGTATGGGTGCCATGTGTACCCCACCTGATTCAAATGCATGGATCCACCATGCATTCTAACTTATATCCCCGGGCCTCTCTCTCTCTCTCTATTTTATATATATATATATATATATATATATATATATATATATATATATATATATATATATATATATATATATATTAAAATAAAGAAAAGGGGGAAATAGAGACTCAAGTTATAGTGAGTATAACAGAATTCCATACTCGATCTCCATTTCTCAATTTAGAAAATGAAAATCTAAAAAAATTTGCATTAAAAAAGCCTTGAGCCTTTGGGCGTAGTAGGACTTAGGGACACTTGTCGCCTCGGGTGCACCTACCGCCTTTGACAACACTGCTTACAACCTTAATGCATTTCACTCAGTGATTTGGAATTACAACTAGTAAGAAAAAATGTCGGTGCATTATACCGAGAGTAATGGGTGGATGTTTAAAATCATAAAGCGCTTCGTAGTAAACCACACGAAGCAGAAGTTGATGTTTAAAATCATAAAACTGTTCATATAAACCACACCACGTGAAAAATTACCTGGAGACGAGCAACTTCTCCAACTTGCATTCCCATCACACCTTCATCCCATCCTAGACATGATAATGGAAAAGTCACAAAACCAGGCCTTGAATGCAAATGATTGTTTCAATTTTGTCATCCGTTATAACACTGCCAGTGACATTTATTATTGTCTATGACATTTAAGTTTCATATAAGAAAAATTCATTGAACATATTTAAGAAACAATCAGTCATTTAATACGCCAATATATTCAATTCTACTAAAAATATTGCTGAAAAGACATGCATAATACTATAAACAAATCTTCAAAATTTAACATGTTCGCAAAATTTTAAATCTAAGAATAAATTTAAAAAATATGTATCATTCTAGTTAATTTTTATGAATGTGAGAGTCCAAAATACATTTGTTAGTATCTTTCAATGTAAATGGGTACATCATATTAGTAGTAGCTAAAGTAGGTAATCTACCTACATGTAAACTTGATCATATAATAATGGAAGCAAAGAGAATGTATGCGCATACAAAATTACTCTTTACATGATAATGACACTTAATTTGGATAAGGATATATTAAGGCTGGTGTTACTACCACACCAGTTTATGTTACAGCCAGTCTTCCACAAAATAGACCTTGAGATCATGGGACTACTATCAAACGGTAAGATGGTGATTACGCATGGCACACATCCCAAAAATTGAACGTGAACCACATTTAATGGTATGCTATGATCATGTTCATTTTTTGAGATGTGTGCCACGTGGAATCAACATCTGACCGTCTGATGGTAGGCCTACGATCTCAAAATCTATTGTGTGGAAGATTGAGACGACAAACGATCTCCATCGTATGATCCAAAACAGTCAACGAACTTTTCTTTTGTTTAAGTGAGGTGGCTGTAACATAAAGTGGTGTGGTAGTAACACCGGCCAATATTAAATGTCATCAGTACCTTCACACCCTATGCTTGACAAGGAGTAAGCAAGAAAAAGGAATTTTGGCAACAATGAATGAACGAGTATAAGGTATATTCAATGCACATAGGGAGGGTAGGAAGTAGACATGAGAGAATATATGGAGGATATAGTTATGGAGAAAGGAATGAGATGGGGGAACCTATCCTTGATTTTGAATGACGTTCAAGTTGGAAAAACTTGCAAACAGCAGGCAGGTTTTGTTCAAGCAAAGTGCAGGCGGCTGACGTGGCGCAACGTGACTGGCTGCTCTGACATGCATTGCTTGGGCCCTACTGCTTTTGCAGCCAATTGCGTCGCACCACGTCAGCCGCCTGCACTTTATATGCACAAAACCTCCCTGCCATGTAAGACTGTCCAATAAACAGATTTAAGAAGAGAGAAAATTTTAGAAGTTTCAAGACCAATGCATTATTTTTTATTTAGACAAAGTGAATGGACAAGCTGCAAGGATTGTAAAGTCATCCCGGGGAGAGTCTTAGGATGCAACATAGGTTTATGGTTTGATGTTCAAATCAAGAGCCCTATGACCAAAAAAATGACACAGATTCTGATGCGGGACAAACACTAAACTCTAATGAATGCGAATTTGGGATTAACCTCAGATTAAATTGAATAACGGAAATATTCGAGATCACACAAACACGTAAAAACAATTCAATGAATTCAATTAAAAATTAAATTAATTCCATTTAGCGAGTGCATGCATTAATTCCCGATCTAGAAACACGGATCCACTAAAAGATTTGAGTTTTGATCTCACCAAGCGACAATTATGGTATCATCTCTTGATTCCTTTAGGGTTTGAATAAATAAGGTTCGAAGGGTTAGGGCAAATAAAAGGGTAGGATCAAAGATATAAATTAATAAAGATTTGAGGTTTTTTGGATTTTATCAAAGCAAATAGGAGAGATATTACCAGACAATAGTGGGAGAAAAGATAAAATAGAAGGATTAAGATCCAAGGATTCGCACCAAGGGTTCTGAGGCTTCACACCAAGTCGCACGAAAAATTAGGGTTGTCAATGGGCTGGGTTTCTGGGCCGGGTTCGGGCCCATTTTTTTATTCATTTAATAAATGGGCAAGGCCGGGCTAAGCCCGGATAAGAAATAGGGCCGGGTTCGGGCTGCAAAGTGTAAGGCTCGGACCGGCTCGAAAAAATTAGGTTTTTTTTTTAAAAAAAATTTAAAATTATTAGAAACCCGGCCCGGATAGCTAACCGGGCCAGGTTTGGGCCGCAACATTTCAAAACTGGGCTAGGCCCGACCCGATTAGCTATCGGGCCCGGGCCCAAATTTTATCTTTTAAAAAAAAGGGCCGGGTGGAAAACCCGACCCGTTGACAGCCCTACGAGAAATGAAGATTTACTCCTCAGGTTTTGAAAGATTCGCTCTTTCGGATGAAAACTCTTCACAAATCTTCTAGGGTTTGCACAAAAGCAAGCTCTCAACTTTCATTCATTAATCATCAATAATAATGTTGTATTACAAGTCTTTAAATAGGCTAACCAAATCCTAATACGAAATTAGAAAAGTCATAAAGCAACTAAAACACTAAATTGAAATTTTTTTACCAAAATAACAAAATTTGCGCGATCGGTTGATCGATCGATTTCCGAAGTCAATCAATCGACTAGGAAATAATAAAATTGCTCGAAGCCACCGACTACAATCGATCGATCGAAAATTCCGGATCGATCAATCTACTAAGAAACATAATTGCGCTCATAATATTTGCCCTCTGTCCACCATCAATCGATCGAAGGCTGGGGGTCAATCGATCAACTAAAGCATATCTTCAGTCCTTCGAATTTGGGCATTCTTCTTTCGCCTCTGATATGTTACTGGCGGCTGCTTGAATCTGATGTCCCCATCAACTCTCCCCGGGTTATAACTCATCTCCGATGAGTTGTAGAACCCACGTATGGTACACTGTGAATGCTCAGCTTCCGGCTTGCCTTTCCATGTTGTGAGATACACCTGATGTTTATCCTTATTGGTAGTGAGAAAGGCGTAAGGAAAATCTTCCGTACACCTTTCTCGTTCAGTTGGATCTTCATTTCGCCTGATGTTGGAAATGGGACATAGAACGAGAAAGGCGTAAGGAAGACCATGGGATCCTTATTGGTAGTGAGATACGCCTGATGTTTATCCTTATTGAAATGAAGATCCAACTGCACAGGTGTAAGATCTTCCAACTCTAGAACAAGGAATGGGTCAAAAGACATAGTTGAAGGACATAGAATAGGTGTAAGATCTTCCACCGCAACTATCGGATGATTACTCTTGTCTAGAGGAAAATCTAGACTTCCATCATTACCTCTTTTCAATGTCGAATTTTTTTTTACGTGCCCAAGACTATCATGGATTAATACAAAATTGTCATTATTAAGCTCATTAAACAAATTCATTGTGTTAGTGACATCCTGCGTATTTTCATCATTCAATAAAATCTTCTCGTTAATCCCATGTAAGTTAGAATGTTGGCATGTTCCTATCAATTCTAACAACTCATATGGTATGGACACACTATCACCACTTTCGTCGAGGAATAGAAAATTTCCTAATACAACCTAGGGTTTTCACAGGACATTCATCCTCCTCTCTTGGCATTTTAATAGATTCGTACACTTCTTTTAACTCATTGACCTCTTTCTCAGGATGCTCTTGAAAAATCAAGGCTTGGGTTTTGTTGGGACATTAAGATGCGAAGTGACCAAAACCTTGGCACTTGTAACAATGTTGTGGTGCACGCCTAGAAGTCTCGGTCAGTTATCCTTTACCCTTATCAATCTCAGGATTCACGGGTTTTGAGGATTGACTATAGGTACTATTCGCCTTTTCAATAGGACTAGATTGAAAACCGAGGGGGCTTTAGATCGATCACTAACTAGAGCGTCGAGATACCTCTCTAACTCCTCGACTCAAGAGAAACATTCTTTTAGATCGGTAACAGGGTACAGAATGAGTTCCCTCTGAAGTTTTAGGCGAAGGCCCATTCGAAATAGGGATAGGGTAACTCTTTTCGGCTCATCCACATTGGCCTGGGACATCAGGTCTTCAAACTTATCGATGTAATCTGTGACCGGTGAATGTCCTTGGCGCAATGATTGCCACTAATCGAGAATACGTTCATCATATGAAAGGGAAACATATTTCTCGTTCAGTTGGATCTTCATTTCGCCTCAAGTGGAAATGGGACAAGACCATGGGATTGCCTACGACGCTTTAATCCCATCCAATAAAGCCTAACTTGACCCATAAGTTTGACCTTGGCAAACCGGACTTTACGCTCCTCGAACATGGCGTACCACTCGAAGGAGTTTTCCATGTCTGCGACCCACTCGAGAAAGACTTTAGGTCGTCTTTTCCCATAAAAAATAGGAGCGTCCATTTTGACAGATTTCATGACTTTATCGTCCTGATCGGTTTGAACGTTACAACAGTGAGGACCTTCCCTCCTACGGTCATTGGTGTTGACTCTATTGTGATTTTCAGTGATGAACTCATTTATTTCTTCAACACGGGTTTCTAAAGCCTCATGTCGGGCTTGTTGATCACGCAACTGTTGTTGCAATTGACCGTGGTGTTCAGCCATCTAGGCTTGAAGGGTTGTTTGACTCGTGGTTAACTTAGACGTAAGGTCTTTAAGTAAGGCCTTTGTCTTATTGGGATCCATGACTATGCAAAAACAAAACTAAATGATGCAAGACAAAATAAAATAAAATGAATGAACCCTATAACCTATATGAACACCGACAACCCTAAACGAAAACTGTGCTTTGATACCAAATCTAATGTGGGACAAAAGCTAAACTCTAATGAATGCGAATTTGGGATTAACAATTAAATTAATACCATTTAGTGTGTGCATGCATTAATTCCCAATCAAGAAAAACGGATCCGATGAAGGACTTGAATTTTGATCTAGTTTATGGCACCAAGCAACAATTATGGTATTGTCTCTCGCAACAATTATGGTATTGTCTCTCGACTCCTCTAGGGTTTGAATAAATAAGTTTGAAAGGTTAGGGCAAATAAAAGGGTAGGATCAAAGATATAAATTAATAAATATTTGGGGTTTTTTGAATTTTATCAAGGCAAATAGGAGAGATATTACCAGTCAATAGTGAGAGAAAAGATAAAATAGAAGGATAAGATCTAAGGGTTCACATCAAGGGTTCCGAAGCTTGACACCAAGGCTGTACGTTGGTTTTGCACCAAGTCGCACGAGAAATGAAGATTCATTCCTTAGGTTTTGAAAAATTCGCTCTTTCAGGTGAAAACTTTTCACAAGTCTTCTAGGGTTTGCACAAAAGCAAGCTCTCAATTTTCATTCATTAATTTTTTTTTTATCGATATTTTCATTCATTAATCATCAATAATAATGTTGTTACAAGCCTTTAATAGGCTAACCAAACCCTAATACGAAATTAGAAAAGTCCTAAAGCAACTAAAACACTAAAATGGAAATTTTTGACCAAAATAACAAAATCCAGTCAAAATTCTCGCGATTGGTCGATCGATCAATTTCCGAAGTCGATCGATCGACTGGGAAATAATAAAATTGCCCAAAGCCACCGACTACAATCAATCGATCGAAAATTCCGGATCGATCAATGGACTGAGAAACATAATTGCGTCCATAATACATGCCCTCTGTCCACCATCGATCGATCGAAGGCTGAGTGTTGATCGATCGACTAAAGCATGTCTTCAGTCCTTCGAATTTGGGCATTCCTCTTTCTGACTACTTTGACATTCTTCTTTCGCCTTCGATATGTTACTGGTAGCTACTTGAATCTGATGTCCCAATCAGAATCACTCTAAATAAGGGAGACAAAACAACCTTAAAAACAATTCAGAGACCAGTGTGGAATTTTGGATTCAAAGAGATATGGGAATAAATGGTACATGGGATTAAACAAATTGCTAAAGAGGTTTCGGGGTATAAAGGAAAGAGGGATACACAAAAAGAAATATGAGTGGAGCGCAGAGGTTTAAAAGGCAATGGCAAAAAAAAATTGATTTTAGAATGGAAAAAAACATAAAATACAGATCTTGGAAAATAAAAGCTTGCCAAAAGAGAAGCAAAAAAAGTCAATCAAATACAGATCTTGGAATATATAAGCTTGCCAAAAGAGAAGCAAAACACAGTCAAGAGTAATGTTAAGTACGAAACATATGACAATCTGTACCACCAAGTTGGGAACAAACAGGGGAGAGAAAGAAAATTTTAAAATTGCCAAGTTTAGAGACAAAAAAAACTGGAGTCTTTAAATAGGTGAAGTGCATTAAGGATGAAAAGTAATGGGTCATGGTTAAAAAAGATGAGATAAAGAATAGATGACAAGGATATTTGATTTATTAAATAGAGAACATGCAATGAATGAAGATCATAAAGAGGAACCAGATCAAGGAATGATAAATACAATATCGGAAGAAGTAAAAACTAATTTAACAAAGATGAAAAGAAATGCACTAAGACCAAATGGGATGCCTATAGAAGTTCCAACTAGGATGGGAGAAAAGAACGGGTTTGGCTAACTAAATTGTTCAACAAGGTACTGAAAACAAAGAAAATGACCAAGAAGTAGAGGAAGAGTATTGCTGTCCCTTATTATAAGAATAAAGGGGACATTCAAAATTATGCCAAGAAACGAGATATTAAACTTCTAAGTCAGATTATGAAATTCTGGGAGAGAATACTGGAACGAAGTCTAAGACTAGAATTACATGTATTTGAGAACCAGTTTAGGATTATAGCGAAAAAATCACTGCAGAAGTCATTTTCTTATTGGGGCAACTTACGGAAAAGTTTAGAGAAAACAAAAACCAACATATAGCCTTCATTGGTATAAAAGAAGGCATATGATAGGGTTTTGAGACAGTTAATTTGCTGGACATTACAAAGAAATGCATCCTGAATGATTATATTGAGATTATCCAAGACGTGTACAAAAATAGTAAGTATAAAAACTACGTGTAGACAGACAACTGAGGTCCCAATCGGAGTTGGGCTAACATCAAGGGTCGGCCTTGAACCCATATTTGTTTGCTTTGGTCATGGATAAGTTAAAAAATGAGCAGATTTCGTGGTGTACGTATTTTGTAGATGATGTCGTTCTAGTTGCTCAGAAGGAAACAAGTAAATGATAAGATAGAATTATGGAAGAAAGGCTTTAGAATGGAGAGGAAGGTAATTAGCAATACAAAGACGAAACATTTGGAGTATAAATTCAATGAACAAGATAGCTTGAAAGAGGAATTATTTGAAATAGAAAACCAGTTAATCCCACCTTGTCATAGATTTCGATATTTAAGTTCTACTATAAAATCAAATGATTGGTTTAAGGACATCTCAGATAGAATCAATATAGGCTGAGTCAATGTAGGCTGGCAAATGGAGATAGGCAAGCAGGGAATTGTGTGATCCAAAAGCTCCATTTCAATTGAAGGGGTGTTCTTATAAGAAGGCATAAGACCTGCACTCCTTTTTGGTGTCGAATGTTGGGTACAACCAAGTGAGAAGAAGATGAATACATGTGGCTAAAATGTGCTTGCTAAGATGCATGAGTGGAGTAACAAGAACTGGCAAAATTAAAAACGAATACATAAGAAAAAATTTAAGGATGAATCCTACAAAGTAGAAAAATACTAAATATTATTTGAGAGGGTTGGGATATGTTCATTGGAGGCTGGAAACAACCCCTGTATGACGGATTGAGAGGATAAGCACAAGTAGAAGACGAAAACCAATAAAGAGCTGGAGGGAAGCAGTGAGAAGGGATATGGAGGATTGCAGAGTAACATAGAGTTTTTCCCTGCCTAGAAATAAATGGAGAAATATGACTCACAAAATTTATCACACATAGATGGGATAAGGCAATGATGATGATTACACTTACCTGAAAAAGGAGGGCAAAATATTCAAGATGAGTTTGTTAGAGAACATGAATTTGTTTTTCACATTTTTATCATTATATGATATTGCACCTGAATTGTAGTGAGCCCTATGTCACAAAACAACTGAAGAATACAATAGTTTTAGTGATAGTTCTAAACCTTAGTGAGTAATGAGTAACTCGGTTGAGTTACTCAATTCACTGAGATTTCTAGTCAAGACTGAGTCGAGTCGAGATTTCGCTAGGATGATGTAGTCAGGTTTCATAAATTACCCTTATATATAAAATATTGTGGGATAAGGTTTTAGAAACCATATCTTTACAATATTAAACTACCCCATTTTACCAACATATCTTTCCTTCTTTTTGTTGTATATTTCTTAATTTTTTCTTATAAATCGAGTCAAGTTTATTCAAGTCTTCGAGTTAACTCGACCTGGCTTTCTTTCGAGTCGAGTTTTCAAGTTTCCAAACCATGGATTTAGTACTTGGAAAGTGGAAATCCAAATTTCCCACAGCAAAACAGTTTTTTTAACTGCCATACAAAGTTGTTTTATTTTCTAAGAAAGGATAAATTGCATTCTTCCAAGGGGAGGAAAATAAAGCAGGGCAAGAACTGAAAAGTGAGGAGCTTAAATCAGCTCAAACCTAAAGAAAAAAAAAAAGCTAAAGCAGAACAAGTTGGCAGGAAAAAAAAAAAACATAAACAAGTGAGTGGAAGGATCACACCAAAAATGGTAGCACATCTGAAACAATGCCCAAAAATAATAGGATTGAGAAAGAAGACGAAGCCCTCTCCCTTAACTCCAATTCAGCCCCCACTCTCCTCCCCCCAAAACCATGGATCAAAATCTCGGAAAATCGATATGTATCGTCCAGCCCCAAAACCGATACGTACCGGACAATACTTTCCGGTATTTTGCCACCAAAAAAATAATAATAATAAACGATAATTTGAAATTATCGGACGATACAATGGATGATACGAACGATACGGACAATAATTTGACTGTTTTTTAAGGGGCCCGAGAAAAACCCTATTTATAGTATCGTCCAAGTCCAAAACCGATACGTATCGGACCATATTTTGATCCATGCCCCCAACCTGCCAAAAACAGAAAAAAATTGTGACCTGCAGCCCAAAAACGCAACTCGCTAAGAATGTGCATGATGGAATGATTGAGAGATCACCTCTTGTCCTCAAAGATGTTGTCATTTCTCTCAAGGCAAATACCCCAAAGAACAGCAGACTCATTTTCCATAGATTTGGCCATGTTTACTGAGCGACCCTGGATTCCAGCTAGCAGCCAATTCCTTGACGCTAAATGGAAGACATCCCACCATGCCGAACCTTTGAAATAAATTGTTTCACACTTTTGACCGTTCCAATGCACACGATGCATTTTGTTAATCATTATTTTACCTCTTTTGATAGAATCATCAAACGTAAAAATCTTCTGCCAAATAGTGCACCAGAAAAAGAATATGACCTGATTTGGAACCTGGATTTTCCACATTCTTACCCATTTCTAAACAATTTGTCGAAGCCCACCAAATTGTGTAACTTCCTCATTAATTAAATTTCTTCTCAGTCAAAGGTTCCAGCTGCCCTCAAATCTGGCCTCATCCATGCAGTTCAAAATGATCGAATTTTTACTTGGAGCGAAAGCAAGATTTTGACAAAACCAGACTTCAAAAGCCATGTTACCACACCATAGGTCTGTCCAAATTTCATTAGATCACTGTTACCAACTGCGTAAAGGATACCGGAATAGTAAGAAGAAATGTGGCGAAGCAACCTCCATCAGTCATAATCATTGTGTAGGCCTCTTGGATCAAATCTCATTCACCTCTCCCCATACCATATTTTTGGTTCATCAATTGAACCCATAAGCTACTTTCTCCATTTTTGACCCGCCAGTCAGTTTCCCCTCAAAGCCAGAGGCATCAAAGCCCTATCGAATTCTTTAATCGGTCGGATGCCCAGATCAGCATCTTCTTTCCTCGTGAAGATAGTTTTCCAATTAATAAGGTGATAATATTTTCCAAACCCACCTCCACTTTATAAATATTACCGCTTGGCCTTTTCTATTATTTGAGCCACGCTGACCAGTAACCATCAATATTTGATATAAGGGTAAATTTGCCAAGGAGGCTTTAATAATCATCACCCGTCCACCAACAACTGGGGAATTCCCTTTTCAAACAGCTGGTCTCCTCTCTACTTTCTCAATTAAGGAATCCCACAAAGCACGGGGAGGTTTACTGACACATAGAGGCAAACCCAAATAAGTTGACAAGAGTGCTCCCCACGAAAAACTGAAGTGGATAGCAAGGCTGGCAATTTCTGACTCTTACATACAAATCCCCATAACGGTGGATTTTGATACTTTCTGCCCAGAAGTCATCTCGTAGCATCGGACGGCGGCTTTGACATTGAAAATATTTTCCACTGATGCATCACAAAAAGCTAGTGTATCATCAGCGTATTGGAGGTTATGATCGGGTTATTCCAATTGCCAGAATGAAACCCAAAGTGAGGTCAGAAAAACACAAAAAAATAGTGTCACTTGACTCTATTTTCAATATTTGACTTTGTAATTTAAATTTTATTGAGCTTTAACAGTTTAGAAAAGTTACGAAACCTTCTTTTCATAGGCTATTTAATAGGAATAAGAAAGATTGGTTATCACGTAGGTTATTTACTTATTTATTTAAGATGGGATGAGAATACTCTTTTCAGCTTGGTTTGTTACAGAATTCTCAGATATAGGAGAATTTTGTTCTTTATTTCTCCACTTTCTCTTAGGTGATTTATTTGCTTATTATTCTCATGAGTAATTTTTGTTGGAGCAAGCTGGGGTTTGCATCAAATTGGTTTCAGAGCTGGTCCTTGAGAGAAGAAAGATGTCACCAAAGAGATCATCTACGATCAATCAGCTGCTCGATCGATTAAAGTAAGCAATGGAGAAAGTTAACTTGAGGCATGATCTTCTTAAGCATTTGCATAGAGAATGGAGGTCGAAGCTGACGTGAATGGGAAGTGAAAGAAAATAAGAGCAGTCCATCATTGGCAAGCGTCTCCGTGGCAGTTAACAATCAATGATTGCTAGCTTCGAGCCTAAAGTTTACTGTATCAAGGTATGAATACCCAAACCCGATGGTTGACTTAATGTGAAATATTTTGTTGATTAGTTAAGCATGAAAGAGAACGTGTTCAGTTTGGGATAACAACAACCATAAAAAAAACTATTAACAAAAACAATGCAGTACTTTATTCGAAAACAGACAGTAAGGTCACATAAGTTGATAAAGTTCAACCAAATTTAGTGTGGGAGGGAGACAAAGTACAACCGAGTTACCTTTTATTACTGAACCTTGGCCAATCTTAAATGCGAAAGGCTTCTGTCCAGGATCTTTCGTGCTAAAATGATCAAGAAGAAAATAATTTATTGGGTAAGTACAGAAAAACGTTATATAGTTTATATTTGCATAAGGTAGCAAAAACAAATAATGGATAAAACAAAGTAAAAAGGTAATTCTAACCTCCAAAACTTCTGAGACAGATCCCGATTCTTACCTACAGAGGATAGACAGGAAACATGATCAGAATGCATACCAGCATACAACAGGTTAGACGAACATTTGCAATCTAGGTGTAAAAGCTCATGCATCAGGGGCGGTGCTTGGGTCAATCTACCTCCACCAAACTGGTCAAACTGCAGTAGCTGCACAAGTATCGCTGGGCACAAAATCTGTGAAAGTATGCTGTTTGGACTTTTCACAGGGTGAGATTGACCCACTCATTGCTGGGGCTTTCCACTTAATACCAACTTTTTGCCATCAACTTCTTTTTAAAAATGCATTATAAGTAGTGTAGATGATAATAGCAGTTGCATCCAAAGAACATTAGAAAGTTGCTCATAAAATAAAGGGAGCCATTACTTGCTCACACTTTTCAAATGGTTGCCCCATATTAGTGAAAAAATGGTACCACTGTTTGCGCCTACGCGATTTCTGAGGGCGCGCCTAAATTCGAAAACCATTGAAACAAGTTGACTGCTTGGAATCAGACGATGGAGATCATTTTTCACCCCAATCTTTCACATGATGGACCTTGAGCTTACCATCATACACTCTATTTTTTATTCCACGTGGCACATATCCCCAAAAAATGGCCCTAAATCTCATTTGAGCATAATGTGTGCCATGTGATTTTAGGACCATTTTCTAGTATTTGTGCCACGTGGAATAAAAAACTGACTATCTGATGGTACGCTCATGGTCTCCACTCACAAGATCCACTATGTTGAAGATTTGGGTGAAAAACAATCTCCATAGTCTGAATCCAAGCATTCAACAAGTTTTAGTGGGCTTCAAACATAGGCCCCTCGGAATTCACATATGCGCAAACAAAGGTACCCTAAAAAAAGTGAAAATTGCATTTTCGGCCCTATAAATTTACTTATTTGGAGAAACGGCCCTATAGTTTGAAACTTTCCAGAATAGGCCAGCTCCAAGCCAAGCCATTTCCACGTCAGCACCGACCTGTTTTTTCATTATATATATGTTTATTTTCCATTGTTTTTTGTAGCCCCTTTTTCCAATTCTGACTCCAGTAGGTAGCCAACCAATTGTAGTTATCTAAACCAATTGTAACCGCTCTTAGTTATATTTGTAATCTTATTAGAGTTATCTCAACCAATTGTAGTTATCTAAACCAATTGTAACCCATGAATGAAGATTAAGAAGATAGAAATATAGAATAAACAAAAGTGGCCGCTAACTTAAGATAGCGGGTGAAGAAGATTAAAGAGGGAGGAAAGAAGATTAAAGAGAGAAGTAGATCGAGATAGTTATCTACTCAACCAATGTACCTGTCCTCCAAAACCAGTGGCTAGACGAATCTCTCAATCAATTGTAGTTATCTAAACCAATTGTAAACAATGTTAAAATTCTAAAATACAGAAGAAAGAAGATTAAAGAGAGAAGAAGATAGAAATATAGAACAAACAAAAGCGACCGCTATCTTAAGATAGCGTCAAGATAAATAGCGGCCCCGCTATCTTAAGATAGCGGCCACTTTTGTTTGTTCTTTATTTCTATCTTTTTCTTTTCTCTTTAATCTTCTTTTTACTTTCTTCTGTATTTTAGAATTTTAACATGGGTTACAATTGGTTTAGATAATTACAATTGGTTGAGATAACTGATGTGTGGTAGTTATCAAATACGGTACACTCTAATACGACTGCTATTTTAAGATAGCGGGCCCACTATCTTAAGTTAGCGGCCGCTTTTGTTTGATCTATATTTCTATCTTCTTCTCCCTTTCATCTTTTTTATTTATTTGCTTCTATATTTTAGAATTTTAACATAGGTTACAATTGGAACCATGGGTCAAAATATCGTCCGATACCGATACGTATCGGTTTTGGACCTCACCGATACGGTACATTCAGAGTACCGTATCGGTGCCTCCCATACATAAATCGAAAATATTGGATGATACATTGGAATGTATCGTCCGATACCAATACGTATCGTCTGATACGTATCGGTTTTGGGGCTGGACGATATGTATCGTTTTTCTGATATTTTAACTCATGATTGGAACAAACAAAAGCGGGCCGCACTATTGTAAGATAGTGGGCGACCGCTTTTTATCTTACAATAGTGCGCGTTATCTTCTGGCGCCACCATCTTACAATTTCTGATATTTTATCTTATATTTGCTACGAAAGATTTTAGATTACCAGTGCTCAGTTGTCGTTCATTGGGCTACCTACTAGAGTTGGAACTAGAAAAATGAACGACAAAAAACAACAGAAAATAAACATATAACAATGAAAAAATAGGCTGGTGCTGACGTGGAAATAGTTTGGCTTGGAGCTGGCCTATTTTGCAAAGTTTCAAACTATAGGGTCGTTTCTGCAAATAAGCAAACTTATGGAACCGAAAATGCAAATTTCCACTAAAAATTTGATATTTTCTTTTTTAAAATGAGTTAACAGTGTAGAAAGAGAGAACATTGTAGACAGAGAGAGAACAATGGAGAGAGAGAGAGAGAGAGACGTGGGCTTGGGCCAATAGCCATGTGGAATAAAAAACTGACTGTCTGATGGTACACTCATGGTCTCAAGATCCACTATGTTGAAGATTGGGGTGAAAAAGGATCTCCATAGTTTGAATCCAAGCATTCAACAGGTTTCAGTGGGCTTCGAACATAGGCACCCTCAGAAATCACGTACACGCGAACAAAGGTACCCTAAAAAATTGATATTATCTTTTTAAAATGATTTAACTGTGTAGAGAGAGAGAGAGAGAGAGAGAGAACGGTGTAGACAAAGAGAGAACAGTGGAGAGAGAGAGACGCGGGCTTCGGCCTGTAGCACAATGAACTGTTGACATTATTGCAACCTCAAGGTCGCAAGTTCAAACCCAGGTTATCTATCAAAGAGAGAGAGAGAGAGAGAGAGAGACGTGGGCCAAGGTGCATTTTTTTTCCTTTATGTGCAATCACAGGAAGCATGTGCAAGGACAAATTTGGTTAATTCAGTTCAACCACTTAAAAAGAGTGTGCAAGTAATAGCTCCCTATACTATAATCTACAATATCTAAAATAGAGTTACTGATATAGATAGAACAGATGTAGGTAGCAAGAATACGTTTTGGCCTTTTAGTAAGATATAGTACACCAACACGACTATCCGCATGATAATCACAACATGAGATTAGTTACTTTTAAGCAATAGTTTCCTATATAAAGGAAAAAATGATGCCATTTGTTTTAAGTTTATGAGATTAGCTATTTTTAAGCAATAGTTTTACGTATAAAAGAAATTTGGTTCTATTTGTTTTATGTTTATGAGATTAGTGATCTTTCTTAAAAAGAATTATCTACTTCTTGCTTATGAATTTTGGACATTAGGAACGTCAACCTAGTGTGATCTCAATAAACAGAATAAAATAATAACAAAATTTTTGGAATAAATTGAGCAATCTTATGAATTGTATCTTGCATATAGATTTTGAAGTAAAACATAAACTGATTACCTGATTTGAAAAGGAATATTATCAAATACAAAGCCGGTTTCGTCCTCCATGGGAGGACGCTCAAGCATCCTCTATGATGTAGTGGGGCTCCACGTGGCACCAAAAACGCTGTTTGGGTGCCACGTGGAGCACGGGAGAATGGGTTAGATCGATTTTTTTTTAAAAATCAAAATTATTTTTTAAAGCTTCCGTCAAAATTTGACAGTTTTAAATGGTTGAGATTTCAAGGCTCAAAAAATACATGGTGGAGATGAGTTCTAGAAAATCTTTTTTTATTTTTTATTTTGATCTTTCTACATTAGCCCCTTTTTCCCTATCAAATATGTGAACTTTATATTTAATTAATTTCAATGAGATGAAAGATTTTTTTTTCTGAAATTCTTTGAACAAAGGTAATAAACATAAATGAAGATAAATAGTAACCCATATTACACACAGAGTATGTTTAGTATGTTGTAAGCATGAATGACTCGTATTAGAATGAATGAGGTTAGTAGTTTATTTATCTTGAAGTAAATGCATATCACGAATAATGAAAATTATTCGCATATATGATGATGCATTAAATCAAACGAAAATATTATGAAAAATTGATTATCTTGAGAAAATAGAGATTTAGATCTGAGAATTTAAGTCATTTGGTAAGTGTTCTTTATTGTAGGTCATAATCTCTTCAAAGATTATTAAAATAAGCAACTATCAAGACCTTATTGGGACATATGTATCTTATATATGTGTATATTGGGTGTATGAGTAATAAGGGTACTTTAGTCATAGCAGATTAATATATATGCTAGGAGGGTATCTAAACCATCCCTCCCTCCCTCTCTCTCTCTCTCTCTCTCTCTCTCTCTCTCTCTCTCTCTCTCCCCACACACACGTCTCTACCTCCAATGCCTAAACATTTCTTCTCTAACCTATCGATAAATCTAATTCCAAAAACCATTTGACTTGAAGTAAGCAAATCCAAGATTTACTATCGTATTTAGTAAATATGATAAAAGATTTTTAGATGATGATTTATGAAAATGAATAAATTCAAAAAATAGTTGATTCGTATTAATATAATTAAGAATAATTCATTATATCAAATAAAGGGGAGTAAACTAATTATTCACTTAGGATCTCATTAAAGAGTTAGTTGCCAGTAACGACATACCAAAAATTTTTAATTCTAAGCTTCTAAACTTTTTATAAAACGTGTTGCCTTGTCAAAGAACTATAGAACAAAAAATTTACCATTTCAAACACAAACATCTAAAGAGACGTATCGTTTTGATAATTACAATTATAATGGACTACTCTAAAATAAAAGAAAATATGGATGGGTTTCAAAGTCATCAATTCCTAAATGATCACTTATAACGGCAACCCAACTTCGAATATCTCCTAGTTCATTAGGAAAACAAGTTGTAGATATGTGATAGGAAAGGAGTTCTACAAGATCATCCATGAGGTTGTCATAAGTGATCGCATAATCGATTATGTGATCGCTTATGCGATATATGCCATCCAAATCGCATAAGCCATGATGGGTTATGCGATTTGAATGGTTATGTGACTGGTAAAAAATATGACCGTTTGAGCAATATGAACATTTTTTTTTTTTTTGAAGCCCCTAACCTCTATAAAAGGGGTTGTTTGGTTCTCATCTCTTCCAACAACAACCTAAGCCTATTCTTCCTCTCTAATTTCTATTCTATATTCCTAATCCTCTCATCTTCCTAATTTTCTTGTTTTATTTATTTTTCTGGTTTTGTTATGCTTTTTTTAGTGTAGTAAACTTGTAATTAGTATATAAATAAAAAAATTTAGCTTCTAGCCTAGCCTTCATCACTCACTCTAGCTTCCACCAATCATCCCTCACACAACCTAGCCTTTGGGAGGTTTGAGCTTTATTTTTTTGGTCTCTAAATTTAATTACATAATCTCTATCTTTCTAATTTCTATCATCAATCATGTCTAGCTCTTCTAATCTGAGTTCTCTAAGACATAAATGCAATGATCCGGGTTGGAAATATGGACTATACAAAAGTCCTACTGAGAAAGTTGCAATCGTGTGCACCTTGAGTGAATATGAGAGCACGGGGGGCATAGGGCGACATAAACAACTTCTTGCTCATTGATCCAGAGCAAATGTCAGGGCTCGCAGAAAAGTTATTCCTGAAATCCAAAACGAAATCATAGAGTACATCATGGACAAACATTCTAGGAAAAAATCATGATCAAGATGTTTTAGCAGGTTATATTGAATATGGTCATGATTATAATGATGATGACAGACCTCCACAACCACCATCCAAAAAAGCTCACGGTCAAGGACTCATGGTACACAGCTAGAAGGGTGGTGTACACGACATTCTGGAGATGTGATTAATCAAAAGGGGGGTAAAAGACCAGCCCAAACCACAATAGAGAACTGATGTAAAAATAAAAATAGATCTACAACAGTTCAATATATTACTAAGTGGTTTATACCAAGCCAGGATTGAAGCTCTTGGGCAATTTGGATCTGGATTTAACCCCCATCCTATCATAAGTCCGTGAAATGTACCTCAAAGAAGAGGTAAAATTGCGCCAAAATATATTAGCCGGGTATAAGGAGAGTTGAAAATTTTATGGTTGCATACTAATGGCTGATGGATGGACTGACAAATTCGGTCGAACATTAATCAACTTTTTGGAATTGTCCTATTGGCACTAAGTTCCTAAAATCGGTAGATGCATAGGTTTATTATCACATGGCCAAATATTTATTTGCACTATTAGATAAGACCATAGAAGAAATAAGACTCAAATACGTTGTCCAAGTTGCAAACAATGTGGCATCATATGTAGCCATCGATCGCCTCCTTATAGATAAGTGACTACGATTATATTGGACGCCATGCGTGGACCATTGGTTAGATCTAATCCTAAATGATATAGGTAATTTGCATATTAAAATAATTGTTAAGGTCGGGAAGGTAGTTATCGTCATGTAAAAACATGTGCTTCCACTCCAAAGAATGCGCAAAGCCATAGGCAGTAATTTATTTCTCCCCACTGTACCACAATTTGCAACTGCCTTTTTAACATTACAAAGCTTATTTGCTAAATAAAATGTACTTAGAAGCTTTCTAACATCGGTTCAATGGACCTTAGTCAAAGAAGACCAAAGGTAAATGGATTGCACAAATTTGCCGCAAAATCAATTCTTGACTGGTGTTGCACAAACTCTACGTCATTCCCAACCAATCGTAGAGGTGTTACAACTAATGGATAATGATGAAAAGCTAACAATATATATAGTTTTATGGAAAAGGCCCAATAAAAATTAAATATAATAATCAATACAAATCAAGATTATATCAACCCGTGTTGGATATAATAAACAAAAGGTAGGGCAGCAAAATGGAATCTCCACTCTATTCGGCAGCTTTCATTCTTAATTCGGCTTTGTACTTTTACATGCCTGGATGGAGATGACGTGGATGTCACTCAATCGATAAGTCTTCTTGATGTCTTAGAGAGGATGGTTCATGATAGAGCCGCTAGAGGTGAACGGAATAGGATTAACCATCGGTTGAACCGTTACAAGAAAGCGGAGGAAATTTTTGGAAGACAAATAGTAATCCAACATAGAGAAATAAAAACAAGTTTAAATGTTTCAAACTTCAAATTAATTAATTTAATTTTAATTCTATATTATAATTTCTAATAATTTACTTTAATATGCAGCTGACTGGGCGGCTTACAGAGTAAATCCGATAAGAAATGATCCGCTTTTGAAGAAATTGACCATTAGAATACTTGGCCTTACTTGTTGAGCATCGAGATGTGAACGAAATTGGAACTTGTTCGAGATGGTAAATGGAGTCTTAATTCTTAGATTAGTATTTATAATCTATTACTTTAAATTCAACAATAACACTTTACTATTTAATGTGTAACATATTCACACCAAGAAGTGGAACCGACTTGAGCAACAAAAGCTCAATGATTTGGTGTTTGTGCAGTACAATCAGAAACTGCGGGAACGATTCCTTGAAAGGTGAGAAAGACCGGGATTCTATGATCCCATATGTGTGGATGATGTGGCTCCTAACAATCCTTAGATGGTTGATACACAAGATAAGCCCATCTTCGTTGGAGAAGATTTGACATGGGCCCAAGTTGAAGAACCGCTCTTGGACCAGCACCCAAACAAATGTTCATCGCAAGGGATTAGGCAGTCAATTAGAGGTAGCAGCCAACACATCCATATAGCAGAAGCTGAGGAAATATAGAAGAAGACGAAAGACAACCAGAAGATATTGACTTCATATTAGTGAGATCCGATGAAGTAGAAACAAAGGAAGAGTATATTGAAGAGGGTGATGATTCTGATAACGAAGGTAATGCTAGTGATGATGGTGGTGATGATAGGGGAGGTATACCCAGTGTTACATGGACACGTGGCACGGGTGCCAAGTGTCTAGGTGCCAATAGATGTTTAGCATGCCAATTTCTAAGAATTCGAATACGACAGCACGACCATAAGAAAAGTAAAATAAATAAATAGAACATATATAGAGAAAGATTGAAGGGAAATATGAGAGAACCAATTTAGATATGTAACGAAAAGATTCATAATATATGTCCTAAACCTAGTATAAAATTGTTTCAACGACCCAAACCTTTGTTTTAATAGTTACTAACATTTACACATTTTTCTTTTAAAACAAAGTTCATTTCATCATTGCCAAAATGATGAGGATTTTAATAGTAATATGGCATATATGTCTAGAAGTTTCATGCTGTTTGAGGAGTGTCCGAGTATCGGCACGGGTGCCAAATGCCACCAAGTGTCGGCAAGGCAAAAATCCCAAAAGTAGAAGTGCCAAGGTAACACTGGGTATACCAAAATGGGTTAAAGACCAGTGTGTAGATTACATGGCCGGTGAGGATAAGCATTGTAATTTGTAATTTGTAATGTGAATTTTGAAACTATAATTTTCTTGAATTTTGTATATACGCCATTTTTAATTAAATAAAGAGAATGTCTATTTTTTCCCATTCTTTGCCAATTGTTAGATTTTAAGTAAATAATTATATAAATAAATAATTAAGTATTAAATACTAATAGACTATAGTAATCATGTAGTATAAAATGTTATATTTTTTTGTGATTTTTTGGGTTCATTTTTTTTTTCTAAATGTTTTCAATTTAAAAAAAATAATAGAAAAAAAATAGGACATCGCTTATGCAATTATGCAAAATCGCATAAGCCATTTGACTTCAAATGGCTTACGATGGCTTAAGCGATTTAACAACATTGATTCATCCTACATAAGATAAATTCTAACAAACAAAAGAGAGTGATTTTATAGAATCTCTTAATAAGCTAATAACACAAAGGTGTTGAAATGTTTGAGATCAGTGTTGTCGTAAGCGATCACTTAAGCGATATTAAGCCATAAAATTGCATAAGCCATCCTGGCTTATGCGATTCTGGCATTATGCGATTGCATAATGCTCCAACGGTCATATTTATGACCGTTGGAACACTTAAATATTTTTTTTTCCTTTTTTGTTGTCCCATTGCCTCTATAAAAGGGTGGGTTGGGTCCTCTACTCCTCACCCTACTATTTTAGCTTAAACTTCCGTTGTAATCTCCATTCTTTACTCCCAAAGTATCAAAACGAAAGTTATAATTTTGAATATTAGAATGTAAAACTTCTTTTTTAAATACAAGAATGTCGATTTTTCCCTTCTAAAGACTTGAATAATTATTGTTAACTTGTTTTTATTTTTATTTTTTTGATATGCCATGGCTTATGCGATTAAGTGTTTCACTTAAGCGAAATGCAGCCAAATGGCTTACCATGGCTTAAGCGATTTGACAACATTGTTTGAGATATAGGAATACCAACTATAAGTCTACATATGTGAGTGTATAATTTTGACCATTTTTAAGATAACATTAGGATCTGTTTCAGCCACTCACGGAAACTGGGGTTAAAGAACATGTTCAAATTAATGCATAGGAACAAGACGCTTTTGAGAATAATTGTTCATAGTACAATGTTGTTTATTTGAAATAAAATAAAGAAGTTACTTATATATAATACACACATATAAGTGTATGTATGTGTATGTTTTGTGATATGTGTGTACTTTACACCATCTTTCTCTTTTACTAGGTGAAAAGCAAAGAATTGTTTTAATTGCACACAAAAGAAGAAGTGTTTTTGGTTGAATGGTTTAAAAGAGAAACCTTCTGGTAAAGGATAAGGCTTTCACCTAAGGCATACAAGTGTGTGCATTTCCACCTTTTATCATACATAGATATATTATGCCAAACAGCACACATGGTTGGTCAAGCCAGGACAGGTCGATTGTAGGTGCGGTACGATGCGGTTCAGTTCCTTCTCCCAATAATGTGTGTATTTCAGCATGCATGGTCTGAATTGGATTCTGCACATTAGCTTACTCAAACAAAGATTGGGCTAGATGGTTAGACAATCAAATATGAATAGCGAGATTTGCATCATATTTAGGTAAAATCCTAGTCTCATAGGAAATTAATAAACAAGCAATAATCTCTCGTTCAAGAACAGAAGTTGAGTATAAAAGCATGGCTAATATTATTACAGAAATTCTTTGTACACACAATTGAAGATATAAGTATGGCTCCTAAGAAACCTCTTATATTCAATTTGGATAATCAAAATGCCTTAAATTTTGCTACAAAGCCTTCTCAACATCATCATCGCAGCCTTATCACGTCTATTTGGGGTTTGAGTTTGCATGTCCTATTTCTTCACACATTTCCGATTAGCATTAAGCTCTTTGTAACTTTGTAGTCCTTCATATCCCTTCTCACGGCTTCTCTCAAGGTCTTCACTAGTTCACTGGTCTTCATCTTCTCCTTTTGGCCTCCAGAACATGTCCAAACCACTCAAGCGACATTCCGTGATTTTTTTCCTTAATAGGTGTCACTTTCAAATTTCCTCTTATGCACTTTTTCTAAATATTGTCTTTTCATGTTACTCCATACACCCATCTCAACATATGCGTCCCAGCAACATGTACTCTATCTTCTTACCGTTTTTTTGTAGCCCCACATTATGCACCATATAATTTTAATAGGTATAACTGTCGTATTATAAAAGCGCCCCTTCAATTTAAGTGGAACTCTCAGTCATAATACTCCTCTTGCTTGCCTCCATTTCATCCAACCCACATTAATCTTATCTTAGATGTCCTCTTTAAATCCAGCATATGATTATTAAGTAGAGCTCAAATAGTGCAATCTATAGCAATGTCGCACAATATTATTTTCTATTTTAACTAAATCCTCCCCGAGCTATCATGATCACTAAATTTGCACTCCATGTATTATGTCTTGTTCTGATAATTTTCAAATAAGTAAGACTCCAAAGTTTTTTTTCCCATAATTTTAGCTTATCATTTATTTATATGCTTATTTGAACAAGTAATATTACGTCATCCGCAAATAACATGCACTATGAAATCTCTTCTTGTATGTCTACAATTAATACATCCATGACTAATGCAAATAATACTTCAACAGGGAACTTAATAGTCTCTCCATACTTCATTATTTTTTTTTTTTATCAGTCTCTCCATACTTCATTATTACACTAGGTACCGCTCTCTCATACATGTCTTGAATAATCCTCATATATAAGCTTGGGATGCATTTCTTCATTAGTGTCCACCAGATTATCTGTCTCGACACTCTTCATTAGTTTGACCTTCAGTTGCTTGACCCAAGGCAAACCCCTGGTTGTTGCTCGAGTGACCCAAGGCAGAGCCTGAGGCGTGGAGAGTTATGGTCCTCGCTCAAGCGAGTTTGTTGGCACAAATTTGCCCACTTTGAGCTTTTCCTTTAGTCATTTTCTTGCATTTTTTAGGTTTCTAGGTTTCCTTTTTGGGCATTCTTGTACTTCGCCATTTTAGGGTTTATGTTTTCTTTATAACTACTATATAATGTCCTTATGTAAGCCAAATTTGGAGATTGGTTGATTTTATCAAAGTGTAAACACTTGAGCTTGTGAGAAGTATTAATGGAGAGTGATTCTTCTTCTTCCCCATGTGAGTTTAGTGTGAGGCTATGGGTGTGATGCCCATGTTACCTTTGATCTTCTCTTTACTTCTTTCTCCTATTTACTTGCTATTTCTGTGTAATTAATCCTCATATCTTGTTTGCCCAAATCCCTAAATCTAGAGCAACCTTGATGCCCATCTTTATGGATCGATTCCAATCTTAACCCGTCAATCTGTGACCGTTGTTGGGCTCGAGATTGCCCGATTTGAGACCGATTGATCGATTCAATTCAAAGCCCTAGTAAGGATCTAACGATTCCACATCGTTCGACGAACGGGCGTCCCAACCTAGAGGATGCTAGACTTCTATCTCTAAGATCGTACCTTCCGCGTTTCTAACGGTTCTCGTGCACCAAATGGGACCCTAAGCGGACCAAGTCAATTAAGCGAAATTCCATGAAATCCTAAGGTATAGCTTTAATTTGGGATTTTAATTGTTCAATTAATTAGTTTAATTTCAGCAATTTCGCATCTCATGATCATTCACGTATTTTAGGGTCGTTGTCCCGTATCAGTGTTGGTATCAGAGACTAGGCTCTAGGTTAGGGCACATGTGTATGTCATTCTATGTCATTTTATTTTATTTCATTTGTATACACATCTTGTGTTTGTTAAAATTACTCACTTGTTGGGTGGTTCATATTTGTTTGTCCATCTTGTGTTTGATAAAATTACTTTATCACTTTTGGTCCGTAGTCATTTTAGAACCCGCGTTAGTGAGTCGTGGTCACCATGGACGCGAGTGAGATTATTGATGCTCTTAGGAGCATCCAAGCCACGATGATCACGATGAATGAGAGGGTACTAGCCGAACAAGGAAATCGCTACACTCCAAATCCTAGGCAAAGTCCCAAAAGTCGCGATGAGGTTAGAGTTAGGGGGCACTCCTATCATTGTGAACCCAAACATGATCTTGATAGAAAATCTCTAAGGTCTATTCAAGTTGAAGTCCCAGATTCTAAGGGTACGGTGAACCCTAAATCCTTCATGGGATGGTTGACTAGAGTATTTTAACTCATATGATGTGTTGGATGAGTGTAAGGTTAAGTTAGCCAAGATGAGGTTGGTGAGTCATGCCAAAACCTATTGGGTTAATGTAGAGTTTCGATATGAGTCACTTCGAAGTAAGCCCATCACACGATGGGAGGACATGTATCGAGAAATATGGTCTTTTCACATACCGCCACCAGTGTTACCTGGACACGTGGCACGGGTGCCAAGTATCAAGGTGCCAATAAATGTTTGGCATGCCAATCTCTAAAAAATTGGATACGGCGGCACGACCATAAGAAAAATTAAATAAGCATATATAGAGAAAAAATTGAAGCGAAATCTTAGAGAACCAATTTAGATATGTAATGAAAAGATATGGATAAGTGTCATGATTTTCGCAAGTTTGAGTCTAGGAGCACCTACACTAAAGAGAGCTCTAATTCCGGGGTTCAACCATTGAAACCCGTGAATACTCCTACGAATCCTCGAATCGATAACGGGAAATGAGCAATCAATGAGAGCCCCAAAACTAGTGGTCACAACAAATGTTACAAGTGTCACGGATTTGAACACTTTACTTATCAATGTCCCACAAAATTTCTCACTCCAAATTTATTGATTAAAAGAGAGTTCTAAGGAGCGGGAAAATATGAAAGTGGAAGAAAGTGTGTAAGACCCTAGTACCGTGGTGATTGAAGAGGAAATAGAGGAAGTCGAAGAAAGTCTAAGTTGTATTGAAGAGACTTCTATTTCCGTTGAGGGTAATGACACCATATCAACCCCACATGAATCACTCAAATCACGTACACGAGTTAATCAAATCACCCACATGAGTCATTGGCGTCCGTAGAATCAGTTGGGCACGAGTCATCATTAGTAATCGAGTCGAGCGCACATGAGTCACTAGCATTGGTAGAGTCCACTATATCACATGCACATGGGAGTATCGAGTCCATGGATACACATACACATCATAGTCTCGAGTTACATACAGACCCACTTTCCGACTTATGTTGTGAGTTAAGTTTTGAGTCACATTCTGCATTCCATGCCGAAATTATGCCTAAAATTAATTTGTGCAATGAAATTTTCAAATTATCGACAAATCCACTTAAGACTTTCATAGAATTCCAACTAAGTGACCATGAGATGGTTTGGATTGGACCTGAATGATTCTCATCGAGAATCGCGATGCTCCAAACCCATCATGTTGAATCTTTTAGGATTTTGGAAAGGGGTGGACCTAGTGCATGCGTTCTTGAGCTCCGTCAAAGAATGGGGGTTAGTTCAACGCTCAATGTAGAAGGCCTAGTTTTTTGTCTAGGCTCAACCTCACTTCCTAAAACTCTTTTTCAAACGTTCATTCCTTGTGCACCAATCCCAATCTCACAACCCCTATCTTTTCCTCCTCCGTGCAAGATGAAAAGCGAGGTCATTGAAAGATCGTGGATGATCATGTGGCATTCACCCGCAGCGAAGAGTTTTCAATTTGTGAGATGAAGAGGGTTAATAAAACCACTTCCGAGATTGCATGGGCTAATCATGAGAGAGTTCGCTATTTGAGTTTCTATATTTCCGACCAATATCACAATCACACTTCATCGGTGATAAAGTCATTCGGGTCCGAGATAGTTGATGAGAAGCTTCAAAAATATTTGGTAGAGTAGGTTAGCAAGTCGGGTTCTTGGGTTCATCGAGAAGAAGTTTACGGTGTGCACCCCGATACAATAGACCGACATAATGATCATGCTTCACCGGGTTACGAGATTGATTGGGCTAGTTGCGAGGAGCTCCACCATTTGAGTCCCGATGCACTTGATCGATACTATGTGCGAGTTTCATCATAAATGAAACCTTTTTGGTCCAAGGGAATTGGTGAGGACGTTGACTTCAAGCTAGTTTCATCAGTGATGAAACATTTTGGGTTCGGGAGAATTGGCAGGGACACTAAGAACAAAAGCATGGATTTTGGGTCGCATCGCATGTATCAACGCAAGGAGCGTAGAAGACATGAAGCATTGACGATAAGATCCAAAAGAGGCACAAGAGGGAGCACAAAGAAGAGCTCACTGCCCAGAGTGGCTCGAGCCAGATTGCATAGGATGCGAGGCCAAACTTTCGGCCTTCAGTCGCTCGAGCGACCCCTGATTGTCGCTCGAGCGACCCAAGGCAAAGCCTGAGGAGTGGAGAGTTATGGTCCTCGCTCAAGCGAGAACGAAGCTCGCTCGAGCGAGTCTGTTGACGCAAATTTGCCCACTTTGGGCTTGTCCTTTAGTCATTTTCTTGCATTTTTTAGGTTTTTAGGTTTCCTTTTTGGGCATTCTTGTACTTTGCCATTTTAGGGTTTATGTTTTCTTTGTAACTACTATATTATGTCCTTACGTAAGCCAAATTTGGAGATTGGTTGATTTTATCAAAGTGTAAACACTTGAGCTTGTGAGAAGCATTAATGGAGAGTGACTCTTCTTCTTCCCCATGTTTTGGTGCGAGGCCAAGGGTGTGATGCTCATGTTACCTTTGATCTTCTCTTTACTTTTTTCTCCTATTTATTTGCTATTTCTTTGCAATAAATCCCAATATCTTGTTTGCCCAAATCCGTAAATCTAGAGCAACCTTGATGTCCATCCTTGTGGATCAATTCCAATCTTAGCCCATCAATCTGTGACTGTTGTTGGACTCAAGATTACCTGATTTGAAACCGATTGATTGATTAATTTCAAAGCCCTAGTAAGGATCTAACGATTCCACATTGATCGACGAGCAAGCCCCCCAACCTAGAGGATGCTAGAGTTTTATCTCTAGGATCGCACCTTCCGCATTTCTAACGATTCTCGTGCGTCGGATTGGACCCTAAGCGGACCTAACATGGTCAATTAAGAGGAATTCCACGAAATCCTAAGGTATCGCTTTAATTTGGGATTTTAATTGTTCAATTAATTCGTTTAATTTCGGCAATTTCGCATCTCATAATCACTCGCGTATTTTAGGAACGTTGTCCCGTGTTATTTTTCCTTCTCTCTTTGAACTTCTCTATTAATTCCCCCCATAGGAAAATAGCTTCCATTATTGATCTTTTCAACACAAATCCAAATTGGTTCTCTGATGCATTTGATTCTTACCTTAATCGTTGTTTTACTATTCTCCCCCAAACTTTCATAGTCTAGCTCATTAGGTTATTGCCTTGATAGTTGGTGTAGTTTTTTAATGTCTCCTTTGGTCTTATAGAATGGCCCACAATATTCTTCCTCTATTCCTTAAGCATTTTTTTTTTTTTAACTTATTAAATAATCTAGTAAACCAACTCAATTCATTTCCTCCCAACACAATCCAAACTTCTATACGTGTTCCATTTAGTCCTAATGCTTTTCTTTTCATCATCTTTGCTAAGGTTGCTTTCACTTCAGCTTCCAATATTGCGTTGATCATCTCTCTTTCGGTTCCTCTTGTTTTTGTTGATCATCTCTTCTTTTGGTTCATCTTCTTGATCTACTTTCTCCACATATTTTGTATTTATAGATTTTTAAAGTATCCTTGCCAGCTATTCTTTCATCCCATCCTCGTTTACCAAGACCCTTTGATCTTCATCTCTAATGCACCTTAACTAATCGAGATCTTTAGTTTTCTTCTCTCTAATCTCGGCAAGCTTATAAATTCTCAACCTAGTATATAAATCGTCATACGCTTCATACTTAACTTTACTTAAGGTTTTCTTAGTTTCTCTTTTGGCGAGCTTATATCTTTCAAAAATCATTTGTAATTCTTGTTCTTTGCTATTTTCAAAAACATTTATTCTCGGTAATTGACTTTTGAATGTCCGCATTCCATTACCATGTTTTTTTTTGTGCACCTTTTAGTTTCCCGGAGCAACTCGTTTGCATGAGTTGCTATTAGGCACCCAATTCATCATGGTTCAAAATTCCGGACAAAACCGTTACATATCGTCTGATACGTATGGTTTCGGACCAGACCGAGTCGATACATTGAATGTATTAACTCATATATTTTGGTATGTATATACATACCAAAGTATCCTCTGGAACTGATACGTATCGTACGATACATATCAGTTTTGGTGTTGGAGAATACATACCGGAAAACTGAGATTTTAATCCATGCAACCCATGCACCAAGAAAGGTGCACAAGTCAAGATGCACAAATATTTTACAGTGCTAAATCACTAATAGTTCCAAATGTACCTTCACTAATTTGTATGCGAATATAAATGTCCTTGCAACTCCTAAGGTTTGACCCATGCACAGCTCTTGATACACTTTGATGTCGAGCATCTTGTCCTACAGAGAGAGATGCTACAAGCACCCGTCATTTCTCTTTATGCACAGCATTTACTGAAACTTCTAATCGCACATCAACATTTGCTATACACACCAATTAGTGGAAGAAATTGAAGTTTACTTTGCCATGGCTCACAAAGATCCAAAGTATACACTAGTTAACAAATATCATGTTTGTGTAAGCTTTTGGGTGCACACGAATTTTTCCAAAATTTTGTATTCCTCCCCCATAAATGAAATAAGTTTGTTCTAGGTCGCTCAACCAATTTTTGCTATATGCACCTCTTTTTCTTTTGGGAGCGGGAAGAAAAAAGTGGTGTGCTCATAGCAGCTCTATTCTAAAAAGTAAAGGTAACTTTATTTTAAACCCAACATTCTTCCTTCCGACCCCCATTTCACGTGCTGACACCATTGATTCCTTTGAATAAGACGATGGAGATCATTTTTTCACCCCAATCTTCCACACAAGGGATCTTGAGATCATGGTCGTACCATCTGATGGTCAGATTTTGATTTCAAATGGCACACATCTCGAAAAGTGATCCAAGAATCAAGGTTGATGTATGCTCAAGTTCATGTTAATTTTTTGGGATGTGTCTTGTGGAATCAAAATCTGATCATCTGATAGTATGCTCATGATCTCAAGATCCATTGTGTGAAAATTGGGGCAAAAAATGATCTCCATCATCTGATTCAAATCAGTCAACAGTTTAAGCATGCGAAAACCAGGTTGAGAAGGAAGAATCTTGGTATTCAAATACACGTTCCCAAAATTAAAATTCTGTATGAATCACTTGTAATACAAGATTATATTTGCTCTCACGTTGGTTTCTAAACAAACAATCTCTGTCACTCGAATCAAGATCCCAGATTTCCGTGACTAAACTGTCTTTTATCTGTGTAATACTTTTTTTTTTGAGAATTTTATCTGTGTAATACTTATTTGGACTGCAAACCTATAAAAAATCCCTCTTCTTATCGTTGATTTTATATATTTCTCACGTATTTCAATGTAAAAGCAACGGCACAGAGAGAACCAACAAAAAAAAGGAGGAAAATTGAGCTCACCGAATCCAGTGCAATGGACGGTGACTTCTTGACCGGCGACGGGTTTGGGACCATTTCCGGCTCTCAACACCTGCTTCTCTACTCCCATACTTTGCTTTCTTTTCCCTCTCTCTCTCTATCTCTATCTCTATCTCGATACCTCAACTTATATATGCCCTAATATTAATAAAAATTAAGAAATGATAGCCTGGTTGCGAGACCCACGTAACTTATTTGGTCTCATATATATTTATTGCCACGTGGCATCGGATCATAACATCAAGGAGTATCTTAAATTCTTTACTAATTTCTTCTTTTGCAAAACTAAAATTCTTTACTATTACTAATAAGGAAGCCATTACTTGCACACGCTTTTCAAGAGAAAGACTTGTAAGTTTGGCGACCAGTAGCCGTTTGATTTGAATGTCATGTTTTAATGCTATAAATCGTAAAAAATTAGAACAAAATATAGTTTTCATTATTTAATTAAATGGAGTCAAAGGCTGTTATATAATTCAACAATTGACTAAAATATATCATATGACAAGTATCGTGTTTTGCTCCAATTTTATGTACTAAAGATCTATTGATCATGAACTTCAAATCAGATGGCCCATATTGTATTTTTACATATCACATGTTTCTAAAATACCAATTCTTTCTTTAAATTTGGTGCAATCACTTAAAAAATGTGTCCAAATAATGACTCCTTATTAATAATCATTGGAAAAAAAAAATTAATACGAAGATGTTATACGGGAGACAAGTTTTGTGCAGACAAAATACAAACGGCTGAGGTGGCATGATACAATTAGCTGCAAGTGCAGTAGAGCCCTAGCAAAGCAGCCACTCACGTCCTGCCACATCAGCCTCTTGTACTTTGTCCGCACAAATCCTGCATGCCATTTACAGTTTTCTTTTAAATATCGTAGCTTTATGCGTATCAAATTATGTGTAGCACCCCCACACTAATGATTTTAGGATCACGTTTATTGGACCTATGTCACGTAAATACTGATGAAATTTTTGTTTGAAAACTCAACATTTTGAGTCATTTTTATGTCGTCCACATATGCTAGGATTTGTAAAACCCTAGATTTAAGTAGTTGAAATAATAAAGGCTGTTATTGAGGCTTGAATTGCGCGTCTTGTGTCAAAGCAATTTAATGGTTCACATCATCTCATCAAGGTACGCGTGTAGATATAATTTCATAAAGTACTAGTTTGATGGTTGGTTTGATCATGCACCTAGATTATAAGGCATATATCTTGGGTTTTGGATCACAAGATCCAACAATTGATTTCAGAAAGCAAGATTTGACATACGGTCGATGGAACTGCTCACGGTCGATGGAACTGCTCGCAAACATGATTGTGCTTAAGATTCTTCTTTTTTTGGAAAATTATGAACTTCGACTTTTGACTTCTACATATCTGCATGCCTTAAAGTCTGTGAATCAATCTTTAATCAAGCGCTTCACAATTTTTAATGGACCAATGTTGACATGATAGAGATGACCTTGATGACCATGTGCTTGAGAGGCGTTGTCGTAATATGGGCAATGGTTGGTCCCTTTTACCATTGTGACCAATGATCAAAATTTCGAGTTGGATTTCGGTTTCGGGCATGATCGAAATCGAAATCCAAAATATTAACCGAAAATATGAATTTTGGCTAAAATTTTGGAGTCCAGACAAATCTGTACTTGGATTTCAATTTCGATTTCGTTTCAAGCATGCTTGAAATCGAAATGTTTCAACTGAAATTTCGACTCAAAATGGGCTAGGAGATGGCTCAATCTTGGACCATGGCCTGAAACTCATAACTGAGGTCCTTTAATTAATTAGTGAAACATGTTCCAATATTGATGGTGCCCACATGCCTCAGATCTTATTATTATTATTATTATTGGATTTTGAATTTTGAGGCTCGAGTTCATTAGACTGAACCTAATACAATAGGGGTGAAGCTAGATTTGGGTCTGACGCAAATTGCAATAAGCTCTATTTAGACTCTTTAAATAATTATTTTTATTTTGTTTTGGGCACATCGAATTCATTTTAAAGACGATTTTGAACCGTAAATAGTAGATTCTGGTGTACTCTTCGAGATCAACATAATTGACTTTGTTTGGACTCTTTTGAGAAATATAATTTTTTTTTTAGAAAAAATTCATTAATCATAAATCACTGGTTATAAGATCAGACAAAGAAGGAGGATCGTTCTCTATCCAAACAGACACATTAGTAGAACTAATTCCTAATTTTGCAAGGCCATGTGCCACTTTGTTAGAATCTCAATAGACATGCGAGCAGGCAACCGAATAAAACTTGTTCATCAACCCCATGATATCCTCAATCAGTATGGTGAGGGAAGAACGATCCTCATGACATGAATTTATTAATTGAACAGCAGCAAGAGAATCACTTTCAATGTGCATGTTCCTTAGACCTAGATCGAGCGCAAGCTGTAGTCCATCGGAAATTGCATGCAGTTCGACCTGAGGAGGGTTTGGAATGTTTTCGTATCCCTTTACCATCAATGCTTGAACCAGCCCCTCGAAATCCCGAATTACAACTCTTATACCTGTGAAGGATTGGATTTTCTTCCACGTCGCATCAACATTTATTTTGAAGTAACCCAGTCTTGGTTTACACCAGATTCTGCTTCGGTTAGTATGTTCCCCAAACATGGCATCGTTTTTGCAATTTGCCTAATTGAATTCGTAAAGTATACCTTCCGCCCATAGAATATGTTGCACTGCATCCCCTTTACTTCTGTTCATAACCACTTTGTTTCTAAGATTCCAAATGGCTCAAGCAATAACCAAGAAACGATTCAAACTGTTCTCCTTTTCGGAAATGATTTGCTTCACCCAACAATAGAAGTTTTCCACCTTGTGTTCAGCACACCTAAGACCCAAGGATGACATGAACCAATGGGGAATCGAGTGGGGACATTCCTTTAACACGTGTATAATGGTTTCGGCCTCTAGTCCACACAGCCCACAATTTGTATCATTAGTGATCAATTTCTTCCACAAATTATATCGCACTGGTAATATGTTACTACACGCTCGCCAAGCGAAGTGTTTAATTTTATTTGGGATATTGCAGTTCCATATCTTTTTCCATATGCAATCGGATGAGGCATAGCTACAAGATCCTTCACTTGACCTGTTCTTATCATAATAATTTCGAGCCGCAAAATAAGCACTTTTAAAACTGAATTTACCTTTTCTATCAGGAGTCCATGCTATTTTATCATCACATGGATGGATCGGGACCGAGATTTGAAAGATAATTTCAGCATCATCTAGCCTAAAAACATTTTTATATGATTTGAGTTCCAATGTTGTGGTTGGCCTATAATAATCTCCTCCACCTTATGGATTTGTTGAGTCACGTGAGGAGTGATCATCTTGTAAGAACTCGTACAAGGGATTCACCTATCCCCCCATATGTCGATCGATCTCCCATTGCTAGCTCTTTTGATTATTCCTTCTTCCAAGATGTTCTTGATTCCCCTGATGCTCCGCCAAGTGAAAGAAGGATTGTGGCCTAGGCTTGATTCCACGAACAAGGAATTAGGGAAATATCTTGCTTTCAAAATCCGAGTCGCGAGCGACGAGGAGTTTGTTTGCAGCCTCCACCCCTGTTTCATTAGCATGGCTTTGTTGAAAGCCTATAAGTCCTTGAAACCTAACCCACCACAAGCCTTAGAGGTATACAACTTGTTCCATGCAATCCAAGGTATCCCCTTGCTATTCTTGTTTTGGCTCCACCAAAATCGTGCAATTGAGGCCAAGATATCTTGTAATAAAGTTACCGGCAATTGGAAATAACTGGTCGCATAAGTACGGATAGCTTGAGTGACGGCCTTGATGAGTGTCTCTTTTCCCGCTTTGGATAACAATTTCTCCTTCCACCCTGAAAGTTTTTTTCAAACTCTCTCCTTTAGGTACCCGAATTTAAAGTTCTTGTTCCTTCCAACAAAAGTAGGAAGACCAAGATACTTTTCATGAGATTTTGCCCCTTGAATGACGAATTGCTGAAGTAGGTCCAATCTGTCTGCTTATGATATATTGGAGCTAAAAGCCATAGAAGATTTTTTCAAACTTATCATTTGCCCAGAAGCGCCTTCATAGGAGTGTAACATGTTGATGATTTGTTGGCTTTCCTCCTTATTTGATTTAAAGTATAATAAGCTATCATAAGCAAATGGGAGGTGGGATACCTTTGGGGCATTCCTGCATATTTGAATTCCTGAAATTCTTCTTTCATACAAAGCATTAGTACACATAGAAGAAAAAACCTCAGCTACAATGAGAAAGAGGTATGGCGAGAGAGGGTCTCCTTGATGCAACCCCTAGAAGGTGTTACTTTGCCACAGATCACTCCATTTATGAGGAATGAAAAAGAGACAGTGGTGACACACTTCATGATCAGGTTTACCAACCGGTGGTCAAACCCAAATTTCAGCAAGCAAGCTTTAAGAAAAGGTCATTCAACACGATCATATGCTTTACTGACATCTAATTTGAGGGCACAATAATCGACACCCATTTTCCTTGATTTAAGGTAATGATTGATTTCATAGGCCGCAATAATGCTATCAATGACTAGTCTCGCTGGGACAAAAGCGTTTTGATTGGTAGATATGATAGAGGGCAAAACAGCTTTCAACCTATTTACAAGAACCTTAGCAATTAGTTTATATTATCACATTACATAAACTAATTTGCTAGAATTCTTTCATAGTCTTTGAATTCTTTGTTTTCGGAATCAACACTAAACGAGTTTCATTAATGGGAGTAATATCGATATTACCATTTAGGAATCCGAGAGTAATAGAAAGAACATTAGAGTGGACAACATTCCATAATTTTTGGTAGAAGAAGGCTGGCATACCATCCGGTCCCGGTGCTTTTTGGGGGTGCATTTGTGATAGAGCTTGAAGCACCTCAATTGGAGTGTAGTCATTGCAAAGGTAGCCATTTTGTTCTGGAGTGATTCGAGCCGACAAAGAGTTAAGTACATCATCGACTCCCACCGGGATTCTAGAAGAGAATAGATCGGAGCAATATTCGACTATGATATTGACAATTTCAGTATTATCAGTTCTCCACATGCCCCCATTGTCGAACGGACCCCCAATAAAATTTCTTTTTTTCCGAACGGAGGCGCGAGAATAGAAAAGAGCCGTGTTTTTTTCTCTCGCTTGCAGCCACACTTCCCGCAATCTTTGCCGCCACATAATTTCATTTTGCTTCAGAAGTTCATTGATTTCTAATTTTAAGTTTTTGGCTGATCCCGAGCCGATAGCTTGTATCTCATTTAATTTTTTTGCAATATTTTTGTTGATATTACAAAAAGTGGTATGATCCCATTTCTTAAGATGCTACATAAGTTGGGCAATTTTGCTAGCAAAATTGTTTGCATGTTCTGATTGAGAATTTGGGATAAAAGATTCTCAATTGTTGTGGACCAGCTCCATAAAGCTATCATCCCTTAACCACATGACTTCAAAGCAATTTGGCCTATCACCTTTGAAGATCATCTTTTGTTGCAATTGAAAACATAAAGAAATAGCAAAATGGTCAAAGCTAGTAATTGCCTGATTGCAAACCTCATAGTTGGGGAATAGTGCTCTCCATTCATCATTGCCCAAGGCCCTATCCAATCGTTTCTCCACATATTCAGTTCCTTCCCGACTGTTGCACCAAGTAAATTTGGGCCCGACAAACCCAAGGTCCAAAAGCTTACAGTTAGCAAGGTAATTTCGAAAATTTTCTATTTGGTGTCAATCACGGTGTTTCGCCTCTCTCTTTTCATGTTGGTAGAGTATTTCATTGAAATCCCCGACCACTAGCCATGGTAAACAATAGATAGTGTGGAGATTACGAATTAAGTTTCAGGTACGCTCTCTCTTTGCCGAAATTAGTTCCCCATAAATCCTTGTCAAACGCCACTTTGTGTTATTGTCTGAAAGGCTTACTGTTGCATCAATGTGAGATTTTGAATAAGATTGCACGAGAACTCGTACTTCATTTTTCCAAAGTAGCGTCAAACCTCCAAAATTCCCCCTACTGTCAACAAAGAGACCATTATAGAAACCTAACTACATCTTTACAATATCCATTCTTTTAGAGGAAACCATCATTTCGTTGAGGAAGAGAATGGAGGGATCTTTTTTCATCATAAGATGGTGAATAGCTTGAACTGTCCGGGGGTTCCCAAGCCCACGACAGTTCCCGGCGCATAGATTCATGGCGATCGGCGGGGTTGCGCAGCAATCACCGCCAATAGATTTGGTTGGAGTGAGGCATCCACATCAAGGCGTTTAGCCACCCTCTCATGTAGTACCACTTCAGTTTTTCATTTTTTTTGAAGGCTCATAGAGCTAGTTCCCCTCCACAGTTGTCTCTTCTTCCCAAATCCGTGACTCAGCCTTTAATCGCCCTTCAACACATCTCCTTAAGAAATACTTCACGTCTTTGACAGTTTTAACTTTCCTGTTACTCACTTGATTAAGATTGGATTCCTTCAAAGTCTTGTGAGGGGTGAGGTTGGATTCCTTTTCCAACATGCGTGTAGAGTTTTCAAGGGCGGAGATGGATTCGGATGTGGGAAGTGGGAATGGTTGTTTGGGGAGTGGGCATAATCGGTTGGGTAGTTGGTATAAGTGGGGCCACGTGTTACTGAGTTGTGTGATGGAGAACGGTTGTTTGGGGAGTGGGTATAATCGGTTGGTAGTTGGTATAAGTGGGGGCACATATTGGTGAGTTGGGTGATGGAGAAAGTATTGGTGAGTGGGCACGTGTTGGTGAGTTGGTATACTTAGGGGTGTTTGAGGGAGATGGAGAACGTGGTATGGGGATAGGGAGCATGGTCGAGTAGTTGGTATACTTAGGGGTGTTTGAGGGAAAAGGAGAGCGTGGTATGGGGATGGGTAGCATGGTCTCAAGTGACTTTTGTGGAATGGGGCACATGGGATGGGGAACGTTAAAGTAGTGATGCTTTGGGGATATGGATTGTTGGGGCACGTGGAGATCGTGGAATGGGAAATGTGGGGTTGGTAACTGTTCGGTTAGGTGCAGGGTGCAGGGAGGGTGGAGAATGTGGGGCTCTCATTTTCGTGTCCGTGTCGGAGGAATCAACATGGATTTTTGGGGCCACAGTAATTTGTGAATATTGTTTACGCTGAGATTCTCTCGTCACCGGTAACGCTCTGGAAAGAGGGTCGGTGTCATCTTTTCCTAATTCTTCCACTGAAGACTTGGAGAAGATGCTCAATCCTCTTGGACTTGCTCAAAGCCACAGTCCATATTGTTGATTATTATCCGTGCAATCTCAAGCATTGTGACCAATGATGCCGCAGGAGAAGCAAAAAATTGGGAAGCCTCTGATATTAGACTTTGTTACATCTCTTCTCTTCATCGCCAAATAGTTTAATGAAGACTCCTCTACGAAGAGGCATAGAGATATCAATGGAGACGCGGGGCTGAAGGTGGCGCCCTCTTCCTATTCCATTATCGGCAGCTTCAACTTGTATGACATCTCCAATCTAGTGACCGATCTTTTCCCCGATCTTCTTTGTTATGGCCCCTAGGGGGAGTTCAATTAGCCTAATCCAAAACACTGATTATTTGAATGCGATTTTGTCGACATGAACATTTGGGATAAACTCTGATAGGACCAGTAATTGATTGTTGAAACACCAAGGGCCTTTTTTCAAAATTCTTGCCGGTTGATGTTTATCAGGGAATTGAAGGATCCACCATTTCGTCTTTCTCCACTTAGATTTCTATTGTTTCCTCAGTTGTAATCACTAATTTGCTACTCATGATTTCTAAAACCGATTCCACTTGCAAAAAAAAGAGATTGCGAGTAGGAGAGATGAGGGGAGGGAGAGAAACGAGAGAGAAAGATACTCAGAAGTACTCACATAACTTACAAATGTAAGGGGAGAGAGAAGAGAGATAGACTTATAGAGAGGGGTTTTCACAAAAAAAACTTGCATCCTTTCCATTGCTTAATTTTCTGTGCTCAAAATGTTGCTTAGATTCCGTTGATGCTATATTGAGAAATACAATTAACTTAGAAGGATTATGGTAACTCTGAAACATGTAGACCTTGTACTTTATGGATTTGTGTTGGAAAGGGCCCTACCAGTGGTTGGGGCCCTTATGGTTAAGGCCCACTAGTTCCTATATATTTTTTAAATCAATTGAATTGACTAATTCTTCCCATGTGTTTAAATAGGGCTGGCCTTGAGATTTTGGAGGCCCAAGGTGAGTTCCTTAAATGGGGCCCCTCTTACATATAAATTTTTTTTTTTAAATTGCTATAATGTTTTTTTTTTTTTTTAAAGGAATATCATTCAATTACTTAGAGGATAAAATGTCATGAATCTGGATAGGAGCATCCTCCATCCAGATCTCATTACAACCATTCTTTAGCCCTATTTTAGATTACAAATATCTATATATTTCATTCTACTATTTATAATTTGAAAATGCAACTAATAAGTTAGCGAAAGTATATTTTCACTACAAAAAACAAGACTATTAGTAGCAGCCAAAAACTGTCGCTAATATCCTTGCCGCTAATAATCTTAATAGTTTTTTTATTAATAGCAGCAATTTTTTGCTCCAAAAAATTGTCGCTAATAGTCTTATTTTTTATAGTGTTTAAAGAAAAATGAAACAAAAAAAAGAGAAAAACTAAATAGTAGAATGTACTCGACTGATCGAGTAACCTAACTAATAATATTTTAATATTTTTTATCACTTCCACTGCCATTGAATCTTTCACTACCATTTTTTAGCATTTTAGCAGTCTCAAAAAGTTTCAAAAATAGATTTATTGGATAAGTCTCAAGTAGATCAAAATTGATAGGTCATTTGCAAAAAATGAAATTGTAATGAGTACGAGATCACTATTTTAAGTTAGGATCATTTAATAAGAAAAAATTGTATAAGGTACCTTTAAACACACCCACATCCCAGACCCCTTGAAAATCATTGAATCCTTCGAATCATATGACGAAGATTGTTTTTCACTCATATTTTCACTCAATAGATCTTGAGATCATGATGCACCTATCAAACAGTCAATTTGTGATTCAACGTGTAATAGATCCCAAAAAAATGGCCATAAAATCACATTTGAGAGTGAAGCATGGCATATGATTCAATGGCATTTTTTGGGGAATTGTGACACATGGAATAAAAAATTGACTGTCTAAAGATCTATTTTGTGAAAGTAGGTATGAAAAACGATCTCCATCATCTCACTCGAAGGAATTAATGGTTTTCAAGGGGTCTCGGATGTGGGCTTTTTTCAGAGAATGCATGGGCACGTTTAGAGGTACCCTATGTATAAAGGATTTTGTCAAACAATTCTGGTTCGGTCAAAATTGGGCCATAAAATCTATTGGGTCAATACATATGGCCGGCCTAGCCCAGTGAGGCCAATGACCCGACCAATGACTTGCACCGATTCGTCCGAGACCCAATCCGTGACCCATTAAAAAGAAAAAGAAAATATGGGACCTAGCCACAACCTCTTAGATAAAATGTAAAGCAACACTAGTTACTTAACCAACTAAACAATTAAATTGATTCAATACTTTTGTACACAAGGTATCAAAAATCGGCCGATACCGACACATATCGGTCTTTCTGCAAACTGATACATATCGGTCCTTTAACTTGGTATCAGTTACGTATCGGTTTGATGCAATTATTTATTTAGTTACTTATTTAAGTGTCGATACGTATCGGCATCGGCCGATTCGTATCGGCCCTCCACGAACTGATACCAAGTTTGTTACCTTGTTTGTATATTAAAAATTATATTAAACAACTATCTGGTAAAAACTTCCAAGATTTGGGGGACCCAAAAATTTGGGGGCCCGAGGCGGCTGGCTCTTGGGCCTTGGCTCAGGGCCAATCCTTTGTTTAAAGCATTAACTTTAAATGTGAAAATTCTTGGGGACTTTGAACCTTGTGATTGTGGGCTTATAATGGTTTGGTTAGTTTTTGGTTCTTTGGGACTCTTAGCTCTAATTGGACATGAGCTTGGGCTAATTATATAAGACTATATTTGGACCCATTGAAGATTTTATTTCTTGATTTGGATATTTCGGGCTCATTTTAAGTCTAATTTTGGACTTTTGGGTAGTTGATTTTAATCTACTCAATGAGTCTTATGCTTTGGACGTATTATTTGAAATTATCACTAGAAAATGTGGTAACTCAGATGATGTGTCTGGTATATTGATATAACATGTGCTCATGGATCATGAGTTTAATCTAATAGCTTAAGTGTATGTGTGTGCCAACTCATAGGTTAGTAGCTATATTTTGACATTACAAATTTATTAAATATATGGTTTTCAGGTACCCTTCACTATGTGCATGTTTACACATACACTTCAAGATGAGTTGGTTAAACTCGTGAGACTAGATATGTTGCGTGTAAGTCCTTCTTAGAGGGGTTTAGGAAGACTGGTAATGTTGTCTACATGGGATTATTAATTTTGCCCAAAGGTGATTCAGTTAATTCCATGCAAATAATGTGAGTAGAATAATCGTAAGTGTGAGATGATTCTCTTGCCTAAAGGTAGTGAGTCTCATGGATAGGACTAAAAACATTAGCGGTTAGGTCTACACAAGTTTTGACGGGACTAAGATAGCCAAGTGTACATCTAGTTTTTGTCCAAAGGTGATGTTGGATGTTGCATTTTGTCTATGCTTGTAGAGTGGTTTATTTGGACAAAATAAACACTGTGTATAGTTTAACGAAAGCACCTAACTTGAATTGATTTAGTCATTGGTTGATTTTGGTGGCATGCTGTCATTTTGGAGTCATTTGTAGACATTGACTTGATTGCCATTTTTTGACATGAGATCACAATTATGAATCCTTGGTGGATTCTATGGTTGGTAACATAATTTAGTAATGTAACTTTTAATATTGAATAGTAGAATATAGATGGAACTACTATTCAAAATTAGATTTGTAAATCATTGTGGAGTGGGGATCTCCATTTAAATTTTATTACAATTTATCATGAAAATTTTCTTTTAAATTACCTATTATATTTTGTACATGAATTATTATTTAATGATGATATGATTCTATCGTTACATCACAATTGTCACAGCATGAGATTGGTAAAGTCTAAACTTTACAATTTGAGTGGGAGTTATCCCACTATTATAACGACAGTTATGAGTTATGGTGATCTTGATATTTCTTTAGCATCATTAAACATATATAATAGTGGAATTTTCCACAAATTCGGGTGGCACTTCTTGGTTATGAGCCAATTTGTCTTTGAGTATTTACACTCTTTTTTGGAATTTGCTTGGGGCTAGATGTGATTTGGCACCACATCGATAAATGTTTGCCCTGATGGATACATAAAGTTTTCACATGACGGAATTTTTTTCGCTTATTAGAACCACATACTATATGTATGAAGCATGAATATATGTGATTGCACACATATGACTACAATTTTAGAGTGCACAATATTTTCCATGTTATATTGGTTTGTTGTCTTTCAAATTTATTGATAATACTAGTTTGTGACCATAAAATTGTCTTAGTATCGATTTTCAAAAATTGAAAGGTTGTTCATTCATGATCCATTACTACGTAATTCGAATGATATTTGGGAATGCCTAAATTATTTCAGACAACGATTTTCTATACAAAGTGCACTGGTTTTGATTGTCTCAATCCAGTGAGAGTCGGTTCTAAAATCATAGTTGGTGTATGGACCAAGTGAAAGATTATTAGAATTTTTGTTTAAAAATTAAAAAATCTTTGATTTTAATATGTTGGTCCACACACTAAGATTTTATAAAACCCTGTATTGAAGTTGGTTGTAATAACAAAGGGCATTATTGGGAACTGGCGACAACCTTTTAAGTTTATGTGATTCTTATTCCTTTTAATATGTGGAAACCTTTAATATGTGATTCTTATTCCTATTAGAATATCTTAATGGACGCTATTCTAGGCAAGACATGATTCTTCATACTATATATATATATATATATATATATATATATATATATATATATATATATATATATATATATATATGTCTCCCGCTCTCTACACACAAGTCTTTGGCATCTTCTCATCAAGAGTGTAGGATGAATGGCAGTAGAGACACCTTCATCTTCTTAGCAATAGGAAAAGGCTTGGATTGTGCGTCCTGCATCAAAGCTATTTAATGGATCAAATCATCTCATCAATGCAGATACAATTTCCTAGATTACCAGTTGGATGGTTTGATTGATCATACACCTAGATCGTAGGGCATATATTTTGGGCTGTGGATCACAAGATCCAACAAAAACTAGAACTGACCGTTTGATGATACGCCCATAATCTAAGATCTATTGTGTGGATGATTGGGATGAGAACCCATTTCCATTAATTGATTCAAAAGTAATCAATTATTTTTGCTTGAAGGCGCCTTCATTAATTCAGTAGGCACAAATAGAGATAAGAGAGCCATACTTGCACAGAGAAAGTTGGCCTATTACATTATATATATATAAGAAAGAGTCCCTGCCTCAACTCCTCAGCGTTGAACATTGTGCATGTGCCCGAGATGTGATCCCAAAAAAAATCTGTTTTGGATTCTTGGGCCATATGGCATGTGATCTAAAAAAAATAAATAGTTTTTTCCTTAAAAAACGTGATCAAATATTAGGTTTCGCCCGACATACTTGGTGCGTTGATTATTTGCCAACTTTGATCACATTTTGGATGGTGGATAAGATTTTTTTCAATTTATTTTTTTATGATGAATGTTATTGATCTTGTGCATGTTGCCTCGGCACCCGATCATCGGATTAGATGTCACTTGGCACCTAAATGACACTTGCATAGGGTTCAATGCTAGGTGGCTAACCTGGCGTTATCGCTTCCATATATATATATATATATATATATATTTATTTATTTATTTATTTATTTTATTTTTTTTAAAGCAAAAGTTTTGCAGGCCAATGGAGCTTGCTTGTAGCCTCCGTTCAAAGATTTTACCAAATCCCAGACTCAGTGCAATGCGAGCCTTTTGCTCGATTTGGGTTAACTAGTTCTGTGGCTCACTTGAATTTGCTCCTTGTATTGTTTTATTTTTTTATATTTTTGTTTCTGATGTTTCGTGAAGCGCCTACGTCCATCTATTTAAGGGTGTATTCGGTTCGGTTTGATTGGTTTTGGACCAAAACCACAAACCAAACTGGTCCTAATCGGTTTCTAGATTTTCAAATCAAACTAAACCGTCCAACTCTTAAACGAAACCAACCAGATTCGATTCGGTTTAGTTAGTTTCGGTTTTCCTATAAGTACTACTTGCACATCAAAATTTTCTCAACTTCTCAACCAATTTTCCTATAAGTTCTACTTTACAGCTTTAGGATTTAGGAACAGGCTAAAGACAAGGGTAGGGCTTTATATAAAAATATGTATTTTACTTAAATGCCCTTTAAAATTAATCAAAACCCCTCCTATATATATATATATATATATATATATAATTACTTACAAACGACATTCGGTTCGGATCGGTCGGTTTCGGCTTGGGGAGGCTTGGAACCGAAACCAAACCAAACTTTTCGGTTTTCCATTTTTCCAAACCAAACCCAAACTGGACCAAGCCTGACGGTTCGGTCCAAAAATTGCACAGCCCTACATCTATTGACTGCTTATAATTAGACGATTGAGATCTTTTTTCTCCCCAATCTTCCATACAACGGATCTTGAGACCATTATCTTACCATCAAACGGTCAATTTTTCATTCCACGTGGCACATATCCCCAAAAAAGCCTTGGGCGTGATATCCCCCATGTGATTTTAGGGCCATGTTATGGGGATTTGTTCCACGTGGAATAAAAATAGATCATCTGAAGGTCACAAGATCCCTTGTGTGAAAGATTGGGGTGGAAAACAATCTCAAATGTCTGATTCTAAGCATTCGACAAGGTTCAGTGGCTTTCGGTGTATATGCTTTCAATAAACTTGTAGGTATTAGATAAGTCCAATTTTATTACATATTTCCCTTCTAAACTATCTTTAATTGCTAGTAAATTTGATATAAAATTGTACTAATTAAACTCTTTTGCGATTATTGTAGGAAAATCCAAAAGAAGAGTTAAACTGGGTTGTAAATACCAATTTCCAAGAACAACAAAATCAAAGAAATATATGAAAGAGATTGGTCAAGATAAAGAAAAGAAAAGTCAAAGAGCTTTCAGATAAGGAAGTCATTTTACAAGGCATGTGTTGTTTATTTCTAAGTGTGCATGATTTATTTGTATTTTGAAAACAGATTTGCAACTGCTAAGTTATACTACATCTGGAACATTAAAAGAGTAAAGAAATATCAGCACAGAGAGAAGTGAATTAGCCTGCAAGATCAGGGCCAATTGTAGCAAGTTTTAAATATAAGTGAGTAAAAGATCGTCCACAGAGAATTTGTTTAAAATGCAAGATAAACCTCCATATCTGAGTTACCAGATCTGGCCTCTTATCCTATCTACAAAGCACATAAGATGAGAGGTTGAATTTGTCACATTAACTAAATGATAAAAGTAAAATTAAAACTAAGTGATCCAGATTTGAGTTGGAGAGATTTTGATGTAAATTAATAAGAATGGAGAAATAATATCTAACTTTGATTTGGTCCTTGATGCAAAATGAGAATAAATGTAGATTAAATGAGATGTGATCCAATCTTCATCTGGCTACAAGCACAGATGCAAGAGAAAGTAATCTAACTCAAGGGTTAGAGTTAAACTTATGGTTATAGTGCATCACTTCAATGGCCACAGACCATCCAATAGTCTTTAATCTGAACCCTTAATTCAGAACGAGAAACACCACTACAAATGTTGTGAGAGATTAGGTTACAAACACAAATTCTCACAGGGATAATGAATTAAGGGAAATTGCTTAAAAAACAGTAAATCTAAAGGAGTCTAGTGCAATAAGGAGATCACAGGGAACCCTCAACACGAATCCAATTGAGAACGTACGGTTCATAGCAACCTTTTCAAATTCACCATTACAATTACAGAGCACAGCTTAAACAGCTCTCGGATTTGTAGTCTTGAATACAATTCTCTTTTGAATTATAGAAGTATCTCACAGCTCTCAATTACAAATAAAAGTTAGGCTATTACAGGAGTTTCAGATAAATTATCTGAATTGGAAATGGGGCAATAGAAATGAAACTCAAAATCTGGATGCCCAAATTGGGCAAATGGTTCATCTATTTATAGTTTTCCCCAGGTCTAGCTCAGATGCGTATCGACCAATCAGAAGTGCTCAGATCTGTATCAACCAATGGTAGTCGAGCACAAGGATCCAGATCTGTTCTGGCCAATCAGAATTGCTCGATCTGGTTTAGCCAATCAAGCGACATAAGCATCAATTCTGTTATGCAATTTGAAAATCTGTTAGAGCTTCTAGAAGTTCCCGCCAAGTGATTTCATCTTCGGGTGCTCACATGGGGTGGAATATGCCTTCGCTTCGTGCTTAGAATCTTCTGAAATGTCCCTAGATTTTTAAATGCATTGGGATGCGTGAAAAAGATTACTGAATTACCCTTGCAAAAGCTAGGAATCTCCAGAATACCATTTCTCATAGTTTAGGAAACTTTTAGAATCGTGACTCTGAAGCTCTTTTCGCAAAGTTCAGGTTCTGTTCGCAAGGAGTTCTCTTTTTTCGAATAGGTCAATCATCCTTTCGAAGAGTTCAAGTTCTTTTCGAAAACTAAGCCTAGAGCTTTTAGTTCTTTTCGCAGAGTTCAGGTTCTTTTCGAAGTGTTCAGATTCTTTTCGAAAAGCACTCTGTAGTGCATTTTTCTGTTCGAATTGCTCCACATTTCTTTTCTGGGTTGAGACTAGGTCTTTGCCTCTTCAGTTCAGGCATTTTGACAGCTAGTGAGGTTGTCCCTTCTCTTTCTTCCTTTGGATCGACATGGATTATCATCTTTTTGGCACTTTTAGGCTACTTTCATGGTTAAGCCTGTCTTTATTGTTAGCTGTAATACAAGCACTTAAAACACTTATTTAGTTCTCTCAAGGGTCTATCAAGGCCTATGTTAAAGGGTGGAGAATGGTATTTTCTGGTTCTCAACAGCATGTTTGATAGAGAAAATAAAGAAAAATTTAATGAGAGATTATACACTTAAAAATTTGAGAGATTTCGGGAAGAGAAATTTCAAAATATTTGATTCATTCAATCAAACTTGATGTATTTAGCAAGTGTAACGCACAATGTAAAAAGAGAAATGAGAGAAGAAAGAATCAATCAGTCATGGTTTTAATATTGGAAAGTGTGATAGTAAATTTAAAAAAAATGAAAGCTTATATGAAAGATTGAGAAAGTTAAAATTTCAAAGAATTCAATTAGAGAAAGATCATTAAGACTAAAGAAGGCAAGAATGAGGCCTTGCAACTCTATATATATACCTCACCACTCATTCTGGTAAACCAACCTTTGAAGTTCAAGCTTTCTTCATACATGGATCTCTCTCTCCTCTAGTTCTCTTTAATCTCTAGTTTTAGCTTTAGTTGAGTAATTTATTTAATTTTAATTTTTATTCCATGTCTTTTTATTTTCAAGTAGATTGTTAAGGAGTTAAAAGCTTTGGTCTGATTCTCTATAGGAACCTCTTGTAATTTCTTTTTAATTAATGCATTGTTCTTATTTATTTTTTTATTTTATGTTTATGTCTTTCCAATTCAAGCAGAATGTTAAGAGGAAGGAGGCTTAAGCCAAGTTTTTCATAGGTTAATGTAATTTCTTTACTTTATGTTATTTAATTTTTTCTTTTTATTTTATGCACTTTATTTTTATAATTCTAGCTAATTAAAATAGGGATTTAAATTGAGAAAGTTGAGTTGAGAGCCTTTCCAATTCAAGCAGAATGTTAAAGAGGAAGGAGGATTAAGCCAAGTTTTACATAGGTTAATGTAATTTCTTTACTTTATGTTATTTAATTTTTTATTTTTATTTTATGCACTTTATTTTTATAATTCTAGCTAATTAAAATAGAGACTTAAATTGAGAAAGTTGAGTTGAGAGAGAGATCAAGAAGAGGAAAATTGACACCTTTATAAATCCAATCATTTCCTTCAATTCAATATGATCAAGAGCATAATGAAGACAATTGCTTTGCGAGGACTAAATCCATACATCAAAGTTATGATGAAGCCCTAACTTAATTTCTTATCGAATTTTAATTTGAATTTTTATAATCCGTTGTTTTAATGATCATTTTCTATTTCTACACTTTTAATGCTATGAGGGCTTTTGTTACTTGATTTTAAAGTCAATTATAAGAATATCTAATATGCTTAAAGGCTTTCCCTCTCTTTATACTTGATGATTCGATAAGAATAGGTGTTTTAATCAAATAATTTAAGAAATATTAATATGATCATATATGAGAATAATCAAAAACATATTTGATCCATTCAAGAGAGCTAGGAAATTTTAGTAATCTAAATTTTTGTCTGACCAAAAGAACTTTTAGATTTACATGGTGATTTGTCCAAAAAAGATTATTGCCTTTGTAGAATTAAACACTTTTAATTGGATCAAGATTATCGGCGTCTAGATTTAATATCTTAATTGTTAATTTAATGGTTAATATTTAAAAAGATATTAGAAAGAGAGTGAGGTGTGGATTCTAAACTTTGATGTCATTTCTTAATAAAACTTTTTCCAATTTTATCCTCCAATTAGAAAGTTTTGATTTTAGTAAGTTTCCAATTTAGGAGAATTTCTATTTTTTCAAAGTTTTTATTTTTAGAGTTTCAAACATAGGATTTAGATATTTTAACTAATTGATTGGATTAGTTAAATAGGGTTTTTAAATTTAGTTTCTATAAACAATCTCTGAGGGATCAACACTCGTAGTACTTACCCGTTTCTATACAGAGATTTGTATACTTCTGAGTTTTTAACTTGAATTCTAATGTTAGAAGTATTTTATTGAGGTGATTTTTGGGTTTATTTTGTAATTAGAATTTGAACAACAGTGTTAGAGGTACCTTTTTTATATTTGCTCCTTATTTTTGTTTTCTTGCTTTTGGCCGATTTCTGTCAAAACCTCTTTGGTAGCTAAGCTTTGTAGTTAGAAATTACAATTCTTTACCAATAAAAAAAAATCCTCTATTCATGCCTATTAATTAACTATTTAAGGCACCTATTGATAGCAACTTTTACTATACCTTGTCTTATCCTTTTGCAAGGGCACAACGGAATTATAGGACGTGTATTAGGTATCAATTCCACAGGAAAGGTGTAATTCTAAAAATCTCTATTTGCCTTTAAAGAATAACAAATAGTTTTTATTTTAAAACTAAGGTGCTTGATTGAAATAAAATTATTTTTGTGATGGCCCAAATTTTCCTAACATAATTTTCTGAGATATATATTTTTTTCAACTTTAAATGAAATGAGAAGACCCGGACCGCTAGATCGCAGAACACAATCCGACCACAGAATTATCTTGGTACGCTCACACACAATTACGGAAGTCAAAGTAGATAGCAATATCATCTATGGCAGAACTAAAATAACATAACTAAAATTTTCTTTTCTTACTAAACATATGACTAAAAGAACTAAAATAAATCACCGGAAATGACCGACCATAACCTAAACAGTGGTGTAAAAATGTACGTACAAAAATTGATATTATAGTTATACAACCCACTTAGATGCACCAAGTCAAAAATCTATTATCCCCAAATCTTACCAATGTTCACAAGCCCCAAACTATGATAAAATCCTCAAACAAAAGATATCCTTCTTAAGGAATGCAAAATTGGTTTCTCCTCAAGTCCGATATCCTGATCAAGAGCCGCTATACCTGTGACGTATAGTCAGGGTGAGCTAACAGTCTAAGCTTAGTTGAAGAAATAACAACAACAATTACATCTTATCATGTCAATGCATAGAGTTAATGACATAGTTCAAAGTTGAAACAAAACAAGAATCCAATGACAGAATTCAAAACGATAATAGATCTGATACTCGATGACAGAACAAAAGCGATAACAGTGTAGATATTCGATAAAAGAAACAAAAGCTTGTATTTTCTTATTCACTATACACTATTCAATAATTTAATGTTCAAGTTTCAGATTCTATCATTCATTATTTAATGATTCAATGTCCATTGTTCATTGCGCATTCATTGCATTCACTGTGTTCACTACATTCACTGCACTCAATGTGCTCACTTCACTCATAGTGTTCACTTACGTATGCTACAAAATGCCTATGGATAACTGTCGTACCAGTCCACTATGCATGCTATGCAATGTGTACCGATAATTGCCGTATTGGTCCACTATACATGCTATGCAATGTGTACGGATAACCGTCGTACCGGTCCACTATGTATGCTATGCACTGTACACTGTGTACAGATAACCGTCATACCAGTCCACTATGCATGCTATACTATGTGTAAGGATAACCACTGTACCGGTCCACTCTGTATGCTATGCACTATACATTGTATACGGATAGCCGTCGTACTAGTCCATTATGTCCAATATCCACTCAATGTCCACTCACAGTTTTGTCGTTCAGGGTACATTTTCAAAGTTCACGTTCACTTTTGGATAAAGAGTTCAAAGTTCATATTCAAATTAATGACTTAAAACTTAGTCCATCTGGTTTCCGAAATTCAGAGTTTAATCACCCATACTCTAAAATTCTAATGTAACTAATGATTCACATTTCAATTTCTAATCAATTTCCAAATCTCACCTTCAATTCAATCATATCAAATTCAATTTCGAAGTTCGAACTCAAGTTCAAAGTCTTTAAGGATTCAAATATAGTCAAATTTCATCACCCAAAATTCAGAGATTCGACTTCATGTTCCTATTCAATTTCAGACACAGGGTTTAATATTCCTTCGGATTCAAAGCTTGTATGCGAGGTCAACTAATCATGTTCAGGGTTTGAAGATCATGTTTGAAGGTTCAAAGAGTTCGATACAAATAAACGAAGATTCAATATTCAGAGAGTTCAATGCGAATAAGTGAAAGTTCGATAATTTGAATGCAGTCAGATTACATCACGATATCCATGAATCAATTTTTTACAATGGTACATGTGCGTTGAATTTTCCCTACAAGATTTATATGCGATGTTTCAAAGAATACAAATACGAATCAAAACTTTCAAAACATTTGCATACATCGTGGCATCTATGGATTAAAGTCAAAAATGCAATTGGTAGTGAGTTTCCCCTACCTTAATTTTGGAACCATACAAAGCAATCCAAAGATCCTCATCTACGGTCTCCCACTCTTCACCAAGATCACATTAAGATCGTACTACGTGCCAATAGTGGCGAAAGACGAATTGACTTGAAGCTTTTCAAAGTTTTTTTTTTTCAAGAAAAATTGAATCAGACAAAACAGAGCAAATCGATCAATCGATTTCCAAAGGAAGGGAAATCCGATCGATTTTCCCATAATTTCATACACCTCCCTGTTCTATACAATCCGATCGATCGATTTCAAATTCAATCGATCGATTTCCAATTCGATCGATCGATTCCTTCAGAATTTCAAATTCGATCGATCGGTTTTCAAAACCGATCATTCAGTTTATTTATCAAAAATTTCATATCCCCGTCCTGTCAAAATTGATCGATTTCCAAAACCGATCGATCGGTTTTGACAGCTTTTGTAGCCCACTCGAGCTTCTTCTTCTTTGGTTCCTTTTTCCCCTAAATCTTCAATGATATTCAAAATCTTCACACACACTCCTTAATCTAAGCTTAGAACTTTTAATATAACACTAGAACACTAATTTAATCTTTGAAAATAAGAGATCGGTCACCTTTTCAAATCTTGTGTTCGTCGCGTATTTTGGGTAGAAATCGAGCGTCGGTTCCCCCACGCGAGGCGATTTGAGAGCCCAACCTCTCGTGCTCATATCGGACTTGATGAAAGCTTAAACTCCTCTCACAACGCGCTACAAAACCCTTGCGAGATCCATTGACTTCGTGACGTCAAAATATTCAAATCAAAAGAGGGTTTGACAGGATAAAACCTTCGTTTCTTCATGGATCTCTGTCTCGTTGGAACTCAGCGACTTCTCGCGGCACACAGATCAACACGGAGCTAATACCTCGAAGTTCAACAGAGTCGATCCGAAATTTTGGATGTCCACAGGGCGAACTCCTCAAGTTCCTCTCTCTTTCTCTCTCTAGAAGCCCAAAAACCCAAAATTTACAAATTGGCAATATTCCAAAGGAAGTTTTGCCTTTTTATTTTAAAAGGGGTTGTTTCCCCTGCGAAACACATACACCCATTTGGGTGTTAAGCCTTTCTATTTGGCTTGTTCCGGTGTAGAACTTATACACTTAAGTGAGCTGTTTCTTATTGCACCAAAAGATCTTTAGTTCAGTGTGGAGCTTGCACACCCGAACCACTGGTCACATGAAATTCGGCGTTAAGCGAATACACCACTACAGTGTCTGAGTTTTGGTCCAAAAGTTTTACATGAGGCTTAAACAGACCCAAAACGATCTCGTTTGAAAAATTCGAAATGGAGACGCATTTCATAGCAGACGCACCTGATCAAGACCTATAGGTTCGGAAATTTTTCGGGGTGTTACTATTTTAATGACAAAGTTTAGGTTCCTTATCGCAGAATTTTGTAATTCTAATTAATCATATCCACGTTCTCTGAATTCCATGTGATTATCTTAAGGTGACAATAATAACATAGGAAGAATAGAAGATCGGTTTAAGACAACAAAAATATAAACCATTCTAGCATGAATATCGTTAACGAAACTAAGGCAACAACAAGAACAAAGTTGGGTAATGAAAGTCTAGTAATCTCAATCATAGGGCAACAACAACAACAAAGAGGAAGAAATTATAGAAATCGTGAAGACCTTTCAAAACTCATAGACAAGTTTTAAAACTCATATTCGTTAACCAATCATAATTTTGAATTCAAAAAACTAGGAAACTCTTAATTATTCATACTCAATCTTTAACATCGGGTTCCTAAACTTATAAAAGAAATTAGCTACTCATTATCTGCTGAATTGAAAAACAATTACAGGTACTGAATTTAAAATTGCTGAAAGTAAATTTATTCTACTCCTCATCCTCAGTCTTTCAGATATTAGTCGTCAATTAAAATCGAGAGTCCTTCAGATAAACTAAACACAAAAATTAAAATTGCAGTAATAAAAGACATAAATTTAAAAGACAAAAATTTAAATTAAATTATGATGATCTTCACTGGAAACCTTCAATTTTTTTTTGGACTATCAACCATGTAATGATTGACTAGTGTAATATTGTAGTTTAGTTAGTCATTACATGGTTGCCAAAATTTTCAAAAATATGATTCATGAGTTATTTCCTATCCTATCAATTATCCTTTGTCAGATTCTCAACAGTCTCAACTCATACAAAGTGTGTAGTGTGTGTACCAGTGACAGAATCCTATTCATTATAAACTTTTTTAAACTACATATTTAGAGAACATTTTCATTCAACTCTCACTGTGCTATACACTCTAAAAAAATGCTGAAATTGTTGGGTTCTCTCAAAATGATATATATGATGATATTTGAAGGATATGAAAAATGAAAATTTCATGGAAGGATAATCCATGTATTCTACTTTTATGATATCAGAATTCCGTAGTTCTTGTCAAAAGTATTTCTACTAGGCTCTTACTTGGTATTTTTAAATCAAATAGGTCTTTCATTAGCTTGTAATGGGGCTTGGGTTAAAGGTTCCAAAGAAAGGGTAAGAGGATTCAAAGTTTCTGAGAATTCAGTTCAACTCTAACTTATTCTTTTTCTTTTTCTTTTATTTTCCAGTAAGGATCCAAAAAGTTGAACCACTTTTTCCCAATTTCTCATGTTTATCCATTTTCTTTCTTTTTTATTCACTCTCTCAATTTCTTTCTGTTTTAGGTTGGAAGCCTTTTTGCTTCTCTCTTTTTTTTTTTTTTCTATTTTCCCATACTTTCTCTTTCAGATTTTATTTCTTTTTCAAAAGTACCCATTTTTGAACATTCCCTTTTCAGTTATTTTATACACCTTTCACTCTCCTATTTTCCCTTTGTTCTAAATTTTCAGAAGTACAAGGGTAAAAGACCAAGAATTTTAGGATGTACATTTGGTTAGAGGTTATAAAATTTGGTACAAAGAAAATTTTCGATCCCATGCTTCAAATATGGATCAAGAGGTACAATATAAGGGATTTTGACTTTTATGGCTCAGACTTATCAAAGGATGGACTCTTCTCATTTCCAAGGTCACCAATAATGCTACTATATTATGTCAACACTTATGATAAACAGTTCTAGAATAACAAATAATATAATCGCAGTCATGGATTCAAAATAGCAAAAATGAGATTTCAGTTTAAGCAGTCAAGAAGTTCAAAGAAAGTTGGAAGTATTTGACATTTTAGTCTCTCTCAATGAAAGGATATGGTCCCAAAAGCTCACTGGTTAACTTATTTCTGAAACTAAAATTTAAATTCTACAATTCAAACCAATTTATAGTTTCAAAAGTTCAATTTTGATACAAATGTACAATTTGGACTAAGCATGAATATCAACTACAACCTATCATTGACTTTGAACTCCTTTTAGGATGATGATACTATGATTGGAATCAAATTCTATCTAAAATTTTACTCACATTTTGTGACGTCCCCAAAATCCGTGCTTTAATTTGAGCCATTGCACACACGCTAAGTGCGCATGTCTGGTACAACAAACTGTGCATGTGTGCAACCTAGAGGCAATTTTTCGTTTTTGAAAATAAAATACTAATTAGTATTAATGTGAAGCTTGCTTAGGTTATGTGGGCCGATTGATTAGGCTGACTATTTGAGCCAACTAGTTGGGCCGAGTATTTGGGCTGACTATTTGAGCTGACTTTGAGCCTTAATTAGGACCTTTGGATATATAATAATTACTGACTAGCGTGTGGGCTTCACACCGAACCAAAACAAGTGGGGTTTGGTTCATATAGGAACATAGGAACTAAATATGATATGGGAGATGTAAAGAATACTAGTGTGCACTTGCTTTACATAGGATATAAATATGTGTTTTAACCTTATCTTAGCAAGGAACCACCGCTAACATATATGTGTGGTGGCTAATAGCTACTATCATATATATATATATATATATATATATATATATATATGATAATATAATATATCAAATATATTATTTGTAGCTAAGTGGTAGAGTATAATAATAGATAAGAGATAATATACAAAAGAGATGTATAAGAGTTATATCGGGGGAGATTCTGTCGAGAAGCTTTGGGCGGGCGTGGGTTTTATGGTACATAAATAGCTAGATGGGGTCGATACAGAGACAATCTAAAACAAAAAGAATTAAAGAATTGAGAAGAAAAGAGATTTTGCCCTCACGTGAACCTGTTTACACACCGAAATCCCGGGTTCGTTGATGATCCTTTGCGTCATTTGTTCCGTCACTTTGATCGTCAATGCAAGAAGCATCGATTGAACGAGTGTTTGCGATACGTAGAGAGCGTGAGAACCATAGTGACAAATTTCTTTGAAATTTTCCAAAATTTTAGCGAAATTTACCGAAATAGGAGTCGAGCGAAACTTTCGGCGAAATTAACAAAATTTCACCGAAATTACTAAATCTTTTCTAATTTTTGTCATTTTTTAGATAATAAATAAAATTTTTATGAAGTTTAAATATAATTTATATTTAATATTTTTGTACTCGAAATTTTCCCGAATTTTTTGAATTTTTCTCGAAATGAACCGACATGACCCCCTACTGAAATGTGATGACCCGACTTTTCCAATCCCTCAGGTATAGGAAAGGCCGGTTCGCCAATCTATCGAATAAACGATAAGCCGGACAAACAGGGCACATATCAGAGTAAAGCGCAATAAATATCCATAGCTAAAATAAATGCGGAAGCAATTAAAAGTAAAGAACCACCGATGATGGCTAACCATCATCGAAACATGGCTCATAACAGAAATCAACGTCAAGTATAAAACTATGATATCCAACTAAAATGGGCCCACAAATTCAAGTCTAACTCTCACCACAAATAAGAAAATCAGTAAGTTCTATACTGGGAAAAACTCCACAGGAGGAACCTCAAGCTCTTCCTCAGGCACGTAGTCAGGATCACCTCACTACGAATAGCCACGGCCAAGACCAACTCGTGACGAGATAGTCGAGTGAGCTAACCAACAAAACTCAGTAGAAGAAAGACATCTACGGCATTTTACTTTAACTAACATGGTTTCAAAACAAATATCGGAATATAGCTTGTCAAACATATAAGCAGATAATAAACTGAATTTAGGTGCGAAAATCATATGTAAGATTTATTTCTAAATGTGTGAAAACAGAAAGAATGTATGCGTTTCAAAGGTTCTTAGCTTCTCTAACTTCTATATGCAAAGTTCAGTAATTCATGACTTAATCCTCAACTTAAAATACATCCCGAGTAAACTATATCTCGAGAGCAGGAATATAGCCGATGGGAACCCCTACCTACCATCGTCGTTCATGAACCCTTTTTCAGGATGCAACAAGCCCCTACGTAATGAGGGAAACTTGTGCCAGGAAATTGTTCAGGAATTTTTGAGGGGTCGTTCAGGTCAATCATAAAACAAATGCAGATACTAATATAAATCAGATGCAAGTTTCTTATACATAGTTCAGTTCTGATTTGATTTTGAGCTTAAGCGATTGAGTTTGAGATTCGGTAGATTTAGATTTTCAGTCATTCATATCAATTTCAGTTTACAGATGTGATTTCAATGGCATATGCAAGTTTAAAGAATTTAATTCAAAATATCCATGCGAATTAAAATAAAATACTGTAAAGATGAGATTCTCCTACCTAAAACTCGGAGTTATGCGAAGTCAAGCAAGGTCCTATTGATAGCCTCTCGCCCTCAATCTACATCACAATATACGTTCATGCATTAAGATAAACTCTAATTACTAATAATATAGACCTATTTAAGCGTTTCCTCAAAAACAAGTCAAAACAGGCAAGTTGCGCCAATCCTAAAATTTAACGTAACATTCTCATATATTTTTGATTATCAAGACGATTGATTCATAAGTTGGTCAAAACATAAAAGTTGTAGATTTTTCTATTAGCTTTCCAACGCAAAAAGAATCGTCTCAATCGGAGTTCGGGACAAAAAGTTATGACTAAAATACCAAGGCAATGTCGAAGTTCGACAATACCTCGCTCGAGCGATGATAATAGCTCGCTCGAGCGATTTGACATAACATTTTCATATATTTTTGACCATCAAGACGATTGATCCATGAATTGGTCAAAATATGAAAGTTGTAGATTTTTCTATTATCTTTCCAACGCAAAAAGAATCGTCTCAATCGGAGTTTAGGATAAAACGTTATGACTAAAATACTAAGGCAATGTCGGAGTTCGGTGATACCTCGCTCGAGCGATGATAATAGCTCGTTCGAGCGAGCTACAGCGACGCGATTTCGCTAGTTTTCACCCGAATCGAAACCCATACATCTCAAAGTAAAACCCATGGCTAATCTAATGATTTAATCAAAAAGTTTAATTAAAACGTACCTTTAATCTAAGGATTCCTAGATTAGAAATGAGTCACGCGAATGGAGCTTCGGATCGAAACTGACGGGTTTCCTCAACGATTCGCGCCGCGATCGATCCCACGAGTTCACAGAGACAACTCCAACACGCCCCCAATGATCTCAACCTCTCCCAATAGCCAACTACGAATCCAAGGTTGATTCAAGTTCTTTCTAAGGTTTAAGTGCTTTCAACAAAGAGGGTTTTAGAGAAGGAGGTTTTCTAAACCGATCTCCTACGATGATTGAAGAAGAGAGAAGAAGGAGTTTCACACGGTTGGGTAACTATCCTCTCTTAACAAAACCTAGTATAATACGGGAATGCAATTCCTTCTTATAATAGGATTGCTCACAAAGTAAAACACACAAAGATACATCTTATGTATTATACACTTCTAATTTTAAAACTCAAGTCCGGTGTTGAGCGGCTACACCGAGGTCGGTGCACAACTTTCGCACGAGGGTCCAAATGGGTTCTAAATTAAAATCTGTCCGCACAATCACATCTAGATAAAAATCTAAAATAAATGGTGACGTCGGTTGCCGAGCCGAATACACACACAGGGTCAGTCTAACTCGGGTTCAAAATACGGGTCTTTACATGAAATGTTGCCAAAAACAAAATTTATCACTATGGTGAGAACCCCATTCAATGAAACCCTCTTGTTTAGAAACCCTCTTTTGAGAAGAGTTTCATCTCGCGATTGTCTTCGTGCAAGAGCTCTTGAGAAGCAGTGTGTGTAAGAAGGGTTAGGATTGGGCCCTGCATCTGTTAGCGATCATAAGAGGGTGGGCTTTGGACCCATGAGCGTGCAAGAGGCGAATAGTAGCACAAATTCCAGAAAAATCAGTCATTTCCGAATTGATCTCGTGAGCTTAAAAGGTGAGATCTAATTAATCAGAAATGGTCTAAATTAGTGGATTAATTCCTTGAATTAATTGCTTATATGTGTGGATGAAAAGGGAGAAGAAAAACAAGAAGAAAAATCTGAAAATCGAGCCGAGTCTCTGAAACTCGAGCGCGTGCGCGCGACTGCCCTTCAGATGTGAAGGTCGCTCGCGAACTGTGTTTTGAGAATCAGGCTGAAATTAGTGTTGATGTCTTCGCTCACACGACTTGAAGGGTGTCATGGTAAGTCGCTCGTGCGACTGTGCCAGTTTGGGCTATTCTGATTTTTTGTTTTGGGAAATTCTTTCGGATTTTTCTATGATTGTGAAATCCCTAGTTTGGGCATTTTGGCTTACTTTTCAAAAAAATTTCCGAATCTCTTGCGTGTGTGTTTACCAGACCTTTAATATATGTTCATTGATTGTCTTAGGATATGTTGTGAGCATCAACACCGTACGATAAGATATTTTGCATTGGCTTGCGTGAAATCATACCGAGGTAGGGGAAAACTCAACACTAATCATTTTAGCTTGAATTGCATGAATACTATGATTGAATCGAAACTATAATCCCGATTGTATTTGAAATTTGGTTAAATTCTTATATCCGAAATTTAAACTTTCTTTGTATAAAATTCTTGAGTATGTATCTGACATCTGAACTCTGATATTCTGAACTCCGAATTCGTCCGATTTTATCGAAATTGAATACATTGCACTATGTTGACTTATATATTAGAAATTGCACAATGATTTAAAGTTCACATGAATGAATCCTCCAGCTCTTTGCACTAGTACGACATTTTATCTGTACATTCTCTGAACTGATACTGTTCCATCTGATCTCTAGTCCACAACGGACATCCGATAAGTGTTCATTGAACGACGATGGTTAGGAGGATTCCCACCGGTAATACTTTGGCTTCCAATGTTATATATGCTTGGGAGATTAGTTAAGTTATGAGTTAAGTTAAGTATTAGATAAGTAATTGCATATGACTCACGAACTATTTGATTTCAAATCAAGATTGTCTTTGCATCCTGATTTGATACAAAATTACATATGAAAGTGTCATTGAAATTCCTTCTTGAACGCCATCACTGAATAACTGTTTTGATCATGTCGTTAGATTCTGTTATCTAATCTATGCTCTGATATGGTTTAAATGAATTAGTTTGATTGACCCTATTGATCTTGGACCGTTAGCTCACCCGACTATACGACACAGGTGTAGGATCTGAGAAGGGGCTGGATCCTGAGAGCGATCCAGAGTACTTCCCTGATGAAGAGACTGACCCTCCGCCAGAGGGGTACTATCCTTAGTAGATTCAGTAGCTTATCTTTTGAGAATTTGGGCTTGGTACGTCCAACCTTTTTGTTGTAGAATTTGGATTCAATAAAGTTGTAGACATCTGTTTTATGAAGGTGATGGTTGGCCATCACTAGTGCTTCATTCTAGTTCTATTATTCGTATGATCTGCGTAGAGATAAAACCATTATGTCGTGTATGTATTCCGTTTAGAATTGGAAATTTCTTTCGCCATATGATATGCGTTCTATAATGATACCTATTTTGAATTCCATTATGTGTGTGGATGTACCAAGCGTTCTGTTTTGGGATTGTAATCTATGATTTGACGACATTAATTTCGGGGTAGGAAATTCAGGGCTGTTATACATGTAATGGTTAACTATAAAAAATTAAAGCAAAAACAACTTTAAAACTAATCTATTTTTTAAATTTATTTATTTATTTATATTTTTTATATAGTGTACACATAGTGTACACCCCCAAACTTAAATCGGACAATGTCCTCATTGCGAACAGTAAAAAATAGGGGATATCGAAAAAAATCATACCTGTAAGGTTATTAATTTTTTATCAGGTTCACTCACTTGGTAGAATCAATGATTTGTAGGGTATAATTTCCCAAGATGTATCTAGGAGCTGGTTGGGCTTGAGATGGAGCTGAAGTCGAGCTGCTTGATATTTCAGGGTCTAATTCAGAAACCACAGGTGTAGTAGCAGTATTTGTGTGATCATCAATAGCTTCAGCCTTCTCAGAATATGTAGCCAAGGGATTGTGTTGAAGCTCATATTGTAATTTTTTGTATAGAGCTTCATTTCATTATTTTTCAATCAATGCTTCCTGGTATTTTTCGGTCATGGCTCTCATCTCTATTTGTGTGGTTCTCAGATCATTATTCAACCTGGTGATGACAACAAACGTCTCCTTCCCTTCTGCCCGTAGCTAGCATATATGATTCTTCTCTTAGTTTCGATGCTGTCACAAGACTGACATTGGTGATAGACTTAATCTTTCTCTTCTGATCCTCACATTTCAGTACTAGTCCCTCTTACTCCTCTTGGATCTTCCTAATCTGCCCATCCTTTAATGTGATCTGATGGGCTTGTTGATTGAGTTTGACATGTTGTTTCTTCTGGTAATCGAGATAAGCTTGTTCTTTCTTAATAGGATCTTTGTATATCATTGCAAGTTGAAGCCTTAAGTTTGTATTCTCATCCTGTCCTCGCGTCTGCTGGTGCTCCAGATTCTACTTCTCTTTTTCAAGAAGCCTATTCTTCTCGTTTAGCTGCTCTATTTCCTTGTGCAAGACAATTGTGGCTTGATGCACTTTAATTATGGACTCAATTTTCATTTTCTCCTCAAATTCTTTTTGAAAGATCAATAGAGCCTGCTGCCTAATTGACTGATACAGAGCCTCCATCTCACTTGCTGATGATAATGGATATGGGATGGGGGGTTCACTGAATGTCCCCACTCCTTGGAGATTAGTAATGGACTTCAGTCGATGCACCTCTTCCATCAACCCTTTGACTAATGGTGGGAGAGGCAAAAGGTGTGGAGCATTTGTATTATGCCAAGCTTCCAGTTGTAGAAGTCTTCTTTCCACTGAGGATGCAATCCAGACAGTGTGGGCATTGGAACAACAGTAGGGGTAGGGATAGGAGATGGACCTTCATGTAGAAGTGAAGTAAACCCTCCCCTTGGGATTTCATAGCTAGGTCCTTCCCCTGAGGTGCTAATGATGGGGGTTTGCTCTATAATTGATGTGGTCATGGGTGGTGGGCTAGGCTCGGTATATACAGGGCTGACATTGAAACAGCCACCCCATGGGCTTGATAAATGACAAGTAGAGGGGAAATGAGGTGGTTGTTTCAATAGTCCTTGCTTCCCGGGATGTAGATAATGTGCCTTCCATAGGCAAGTGAGGTAAAGCAGGCCTTGTGGGGGAGTCTAATGTTGAGTCGTATAGGTTAGATGGTTCAAGTGTGGGCAATGACTCCGCCATTGGTTCAGGCTCTGTGGCAGTGGGACTCCTGGGAGAGTTGGGCTCCATCCTTTTTTGAGGAGTAGAAGTACTCACTCCCATAATTTCCACTGGCGCAAGAAGAGCAGTGGCTACAGTAGTCTCGACACATGTTTTGCTTGACTTTCAGTAACATCCACAGGGGGCTGGGTGGCCCCCTGTGGCCATGGAGAGCCCTAGTGCCATGGAGAGCCCCAGTGCTCATCATAAAGAAGAAAGATGGTTCAATGAGGCTATGCATCGATTACCGTCAGTTAAATAGTGTAACCATCAGAAATCGATACCCCCTTCCACATATCGATGATTTGTTTGATCAGCTCTAAGGTGCCAAGTGCTTTTCTAAGATTGATCTTAGATCAAGTTATCACCAGTTGAAACTGAGAGAAGAAGATATTCTAAAAACGGCTTTCGCTTGTAAGAATGGGTTGTACGAATTCTTAGTCATGCCATTCGGACTAATAAGCGCCACCGTCGTATTCATGGACCTAATGAATCGGGTGTTCAGGCAGCATCTTGATGAATTCATCAATGTATTCATAGATGACATTCTCATCTACTTGCGGTCAGAGGAAGAACATGAAGAACGCCTTCGTCTCGCACTTCAGACACTCCAAGATCACCAGTTGTATGCCAAACTGAGTAAATGCGAATTTTGACTTAAAGAAGTAACTTTACTAGGCCACGTGGTATCAGCAGAAGGAGTGTTCGTCGATCCTTCTAAGATCGAAGCAGTTACAGAATGGAAAACACCGATGAGTGTTACCGAAGTTAGGAGTTTCCTCGAATTGGCAGGTTACTACCGTCACTTTATTGAAGGATTTTCATGCATTGCTTTACCGCTCACCCGCCTCACACGAAAGAATGTCAAATTTGTATGGACCGAGGAGTGTGAAGCAAGTTTTCTATAATTGAAGAAAAGGCTTACTACTGCACCAATCCTCACCCTACCTTCTACTTCAGGCACTAGTGAATTTGAAATATTTACGGATGCATCTGGCCAGGGACTTGGTTGTGTGTTTGAGCAAATTAAGAAAATTATCGCTTATGGTCAAGACAACTCAAACCTCATGAAAAGAACTATCCGGTTCATGACTTGGAACTGGCCGTAGTCATCTTTGCCCTTAAACTATGGCGACATTATCTATACGACGAGATGTTCAAGATTTATACGAATCATAAAAGTCTCAAGTACCTTTTTTGACAAAAGGACCTGAATTTGAGACAACGTAGATGGATGGAGTATATAAAAGATTACGACTGCTCAATAAATGTAACACTTATCCCTCGATTTTTGTGTTGATCAAACTGTTGACTGAGACATGATGAGAACTGACTATGCCAGGTGACTGCCTGAGGCCAGGTCCACCTAAGTTTGTGAGGCACTGTTAAGACCTGAAAAGTACCACTTTTCACCCCTTAACCTTTAATTAGACCCTTAGCCATCTAATAAGTTCTTGTTAAGTATTTTATGTAGGTAATAATCAGCAGTGAAATAAGGTCAGGAATCCTGCTAAGGAGCCTATTTTGGCACCAGAAGTCCCTCAGAAGGATGAACTCTGAATCCAGACCTGAAATGAGCCTCGCACAGCTGACCCAAGCTTTAGAGGATTCAGGAGAAATATGCCTCGCGCAGTCCAACTGAGCATCCCAAGACTTTACAAACAACTTCTCGCGCAGTTGAGTGACTGAAGAGCTTCAGAAGCACAAACTCGCGCAGCTCTCGTGAAGCTCAAGAGTAGAACACATCGCGCAGTTTAAGGCAGACCTCTCTCAGCCTCACACAGTTCGCTCAGAACGGCTAAGGAGAGAGAGCTTCAGAAGACACTTCATGCAGCTGTCACACAATAGCCGCGGGATGCAAATATCAGAAGAGAACTCCTGGCACAGTTCTCGCGCTATTCAAGAAGAAAGTATCCTCGCTAAGACAGAGCCATCCTCGCAAAGATCAATTAAGACATGAACCTCGCACAGTTTAGAACTCATTAGAGCCTCGCGAGGAAACTCGCGAAGTCCATTGAAGAGAAGTGCTCGCGAAGTTCTCGTGCTATTCAAATCCATCCTCACGAAGATCAACCCAGCGAATGCGCAGCTACCTCGCGACTGCTTGAACTCAAACCCCGCAACATCTAAGGCTTTGATGTCTACTCAATCTCGCGAAGCCTAATCTAGCAAGAGCACAATTCTCTATCGCGCGACTGCCTGAAGAGCAAACCAAGGCAAAACACAAAAGTTGTAGATCTTTTCTGGAATTGCTTGTCTTTTTAGATCTTTCAAAATTAGTCCTCGTCGGAACGATCTCGTACTCCGCACCCACTATATACAATCTGATTCGTACACTTGCGAGTAAAATATCATAATAAAAATATCACATCAAGTTTTTGGCCCCGTTGCCGGGGATTAAATTAAGAAAATCTGAATTTTTGATAGACAGTAAATTTTATGAATTTTCGGATATTAAAATAGTATTTCTGCTTTAAAATTTTTTTTTTTTTTTAATTCGATTTTTAATTTTAATTAATTAAAAAAATAAAATAAAATTTTAGGAGTTTATTTTTCTTATTTTCCTCTTTTAGATATTTTGTAGGATTTTCTAAAATCTAGTTATTAATTTTTGTGGGACTACTTGCTTTAGGCTTTGTAGGAATCTTTCTATTCTCTCCCTTCTTTTTCTCTTTTAGGTAAGATTTTATAGGATTTTGTAGGATTGTCTTTAGGTTTTAAAATTTAAATTTTATATTTTAATTTTTGAATTGAATTTTTATTTTTGAAATTAGAATTTAAAAAAAAAAAAAAATTTCTTTATTTTAAATTCGAATTTTAATTTTAATTAAAAAAAAATTATTTTAAATTCGATTTTTAATTTTAATTTAAAAAAAAAAAAAAAATCAAATTTTGGATTTTTGCTTTGCATAATCTTCTTTCCCTTATTTTTCTCTCTTAGGTAAGTATTTTTTTTTTAGAAGTCTTTTTGGAAGTTGAAATTTTTAGGCTTTTTATTTTAGATTTTGTAGGAGTCTTTTAGAAAGTTGAAATTTTTTAGGCTTCTTATTTTAGATTTTGTAAGAGTCTTTTTAGGAAGTATAGATTTTTAGGATACCTTCCTTAGAAAATTTAAGAATCTTTTATTCTTTCCCTTATTTTTCTCTTTTAGATAAGATTTTGTAGGATTGCCATTAGGTTTAAAATTTGAATTTTTAATTTTAATTTTTGAAATTCGGATTTAAAAAAAAAAAAAAATAATAATAATTTAATTTAAATTCGAATTTTAATTTTAATTAAAAAAAAAAAATTAGAGATAGGAATTAGAGAGAAAAATTAGAGATAGGAATTTGAAAAAAAAAAATTAAAATTAAAATTAATTATTATTATTATTTTTTTTAAAATTTTCTTGAGATTTTCCTGCCCGAAACCTCCGCTCTGTGCGTCATTTGCATGCACACTAGGTCTTCTAGAGAAAGAACTTTAGAGCCTTTAAATTCCGAGAACGAACGTGCTTGCCAGTCAAATCGTAAGGACGCTAGATCAAGGTAGAAATTTTCAAGGGAATCATCCATTGAAGTCAGTATGACTGACAACATGAATGGGCAACTTGAACAAGAGGAAGAACCAACATTGAGAGAACTGTTCTCTCCGATCACTACAAATACCCCATCATGCATTGTATACCCCGCCACACCTGGTGGCCGGTTTGAAATTCGTACAAATGTCATTCAAATCCTTCCAATCTTTCATGGCATGGGGAGAGAAGATCCATACCAGCACATCAAAGACTTTGTCGAAGTCTGCTCATCTGTTTACCAAAACTTCAGTGAAGAATCTGTTAGGCTACGCTTGTTTCCTTTCTCTATAAAGGATAAAGCAAAAGCCTGGTTAAACTCTCTACCACCGGGATCCATAACCACCTGGGATCAGATGGTCAAAAAGTTTCTGTCAAAGTTCTTCCCTATGGCGAAGACTAATGTCCTTAGACGTGAAATCACGGATTTCACGCAACAGGAAGATGAGAGATTATATGAAGCTTGGGATAGATTCATGGATCTCTTACTCAAATGTCCACACCATGGATACTCAAAGTGGAGACTGGTTCAGTGTTTCTACAATGGACTAAGTCTACTAAATAGGCATCTGGTGGAGTCAATGAATGGCGGAGGATTCCTGAGTCTTAAGGAAACTGAATCTTATGCTTTCCTAGAAAAACTTACTGAGGATTCTCAGCATTGGGATTTCACAAAGACTCGGGAACAACCAGTCAAAGCCCGTGATCAAGCCGGGAGTTCAACCAAGAAATGAGGACTATACGTAGTAAAGGATTACCCGGATTTGATGGTTAAAATTGATTTCCTCACTCAACAAGTGGAGGAATTGAAATTAAAGAAGAATGTGCATATGGTAAATACACAACCTGAGCCATGTTCAATTTGTGCAAGTCCAATGCATATGGCAGATGATTGTCTTTCAATGCAGAACTATCATGAAGACACATCTGAACAGCTAAATGCTGTGAATAATTATGGGCGGAATCAAGGAAACGTTTTCAATGAGAATAACCCAAATAGCTGGAGAAACCACCCAAATTTCTCATGGAAACAAGAGAATCAAAGAATACAAATTTCCAGAAGCTGTGGGATGAACTTTTATCCCCAACAAAATTTCAACCAAGGACCGCAGAGAGAACTACAAATAAGGGCAATTTCAGCAAGAAGAAGGGTTCAATAACCCGAATCAATTTCAATACAATCGAATCGGGTTGGGCGTACCAAGGCAAATGAACCAGAATTTTCAGTTTGCACAACCAATGGGAGGTTATCAAAACCAACCACAGCAAAATTTTGTGCCAATATTTTCACCACCTGGATTTAACATTCCACAGGGAAATACTGCCCAACGTCCTCATACACAAACTTCTTCTACTGAGGACCTGATGAAACTCATTCATTCTCACACATCCTCAATCTCTAAAATAGAGACCCAAATTGGGCAATTGGCCACTTTTCTCTGTGAAAGAGAAAAAAGATCGTTTTCGAGCCAACCAGTTCCTAACCCAAGGGGCCAAATGGTTGTTGAACAAGCATCAACTTCAACACAAGAGGATGATCAACAACAAATTCGGGCGATCACAACATTGAGATCTGGAAAGCAGGTCGATAACAAAGTAGTGTTGCCAGAGGAGGAGGAAAAATCTGATGGAGAGAAAAAATCTGAGGAGAAAGAAGAAATTAATGATAAAGTACAAGCAAAAGAAACATCAGAAGAAAAGAGTGAACAGAAAAGAAGTTTTGTTCCTAAAGCACCGTACCCGCAAAGATTGATGGCACCACTGAAAAATTGCGATGAGGAAGGAATAAATGAGATTTTCAAGCAATTAAAAATTAATATTCCTTTCCTAGATGCCATCCGCCAAGTGCCGGCTTATGCTAAATTTTTTAAGGAATTGGTCACAATTAAAAAAAAGACAAATATTCCGAAAAAGGCTTTCTTAGCCGAACAAGTTAGTTCAGTGTTACAAGCAAAGCTCCCAATCAAATACAAGGACCCAAGTTGTCCTACAATCTCGATCATCATCAGCGATAACCGTATTGATCAGACTCTTTTGGATTTAGGAGCAAGTGTCAACTTGTTGCCTTATTCTGTGTACAAGGAGCTCGAATTGGGAGAACTTAAGGCCACTGCGATGACCCTTCAGTTAGCTGATCGGTCCGTAAAGATCCCTCGAGGAATTGTGGAAGATGTCCTCATCAAGGTGGATTCTTTCTACTTTCCTGTGGATTTTGTTGTTTTGGACACTGAACCAGCATCAAATTTGAAGAATAACATTCCAGTGATTCTAGGAAGACCTTTCCTAGCAACCTCCAATGCGCTGATTAATTGTCGCAACGGGATCATGAATCTGTCATTCGGGAATATGACAGTGGAACTCAACATTTTTAATATTGCCAAGCAGCCCATGGAGGATGATGAATATGCAGAAGCATGCATACTCGATGAAATCATAGAAGAAATATTTCATGCATCTGAGTCTGACGATCCTTTAGCAGCTTGTCTTGCACATTTTGGAGAGAATTTTGATGTGGATCAACTGATCCAAGAAGTGAATCACATGTTGGACTCCACACCACGTCTGGGAGAAAAAAAGGAAATAGAGTGTAGAACTCAAATTGAATTAATCAAGGAAAAGCCGAAAGAGGAGGAGAAAGTGTCCTTAGAACTTAAACCTCTTCTGGAAAATCTCAAGTATGTCTACCTGGGGGAGAATGAAACTCAACCCGTTATAATATCATCAACATTGGATGCGCATCAAGAAGGCCAACTCATGAATGTACTCAAAGAGCACAAAAGTGCCCTCGGTTGGTCGATAAAAGATATCAAAGGCATTAGCCCCACGGTTTGTATGCATTGAATCCATTTGGAAGACAATGCTAAGCCTTCTAGGGAACCACAGAGGAGACTAGACCCTATAATGCAAGATGTGGTTTGAAATGAGGTAATCAAACTTCTAGATGCTGGAATTATATACCCCATCTCTGACAGTAAATGGGTTAGCCCCACACAAGTGGTCCCTAAGAAATCAGGAGTCACAGTGGTGAAGAATGAGGAAAACATACTAGTCCCTACAAAAATTCAAACAGGGTGGAGAGTGTGCATTGATTATCGAAAGTTAAATTTGATGACGAGGAAAGATCACTTTCCTCTTCCGTTTATCGATCAGATGTTGGAAAGATTGGCCGGGCATGAGTACTATTGCTTCCTCAATGGCTATTCCGGGTATAACCAAATAGTCATTGCAACTGAGGATCAGGAGAAGACCACTTTCACATGTCCTTTTGGTACTTTCTCCTACCGACGAATGCCATTTGGGCTTTGTAATGCACCAGCTACATTCTAAAGATGTATGCTGAGTATTTTTTCGGATATGGTCGAGCGATTCCTCGAGGTCTTCATGGACGACTTCTCGATCCATGGAAACAGTTTTACTGACTGTTTGAATCATTTGTCACTAGTGCTTGAACGATGCCAAGAGAAGAACCTTGTTCTTAACTGGGAAAAATGTCACTTCATGGTTAAAGATGGCATTGTTTTGGGACATATCATATCGTCCCAGGGTATCGAGGTCGACAAGGCCAAAGTTGATTTAATTGTCAATCTACCACCACTTAGGACAGTGAAAGAAATCAGATCTTTTCTCAGACACGCCGATTTTTATCGGCGTTTTATTAAAGACTTCAGCAAGATAGCGCGACTGCTATGCAGTTTACTTTCCAAGGATGCCCCGTTTGTTTTTGATGATGAATGTTTGCGAGCCTTTGAAACCATTAAGGCCGAATTGATAAAAACTCCAATAATTCAATCTCCAAACTGGGACTTTCCGTTCGAAATAATGTGCGACGCCTCTGATTATGCAATTGGAGCTGTTCTGGGGCAACGAATAGAAAAATTACTGCATGTAATCTACTATGCGAGTCGTACTCTCAACGATGCCCAGTTGAACTACTCGACCACTGAAAAGGAACTTTTGGCAGTAGTTTCCGCGTTGGATAAATTTCAATCCTATTTATTAGGATCTAAAGTCGTGGTATTCACAGATCACGCTGCTCTGCGTTATCTGTTCGCTAAGAAAGACGCTAAGGCACATTTAATTAGATGGATTTTGTTGCTGCAAGAGTTCGATTTGGAGATCAAGGACAAGAAAGGCTCAGAAAATGTGGTGGCAGATCACTTGTCATGAATAATTATTGAGAGATCTGACGAGCCTGTTCCGATCTTGGAGCACTTCCCGGATGAACAGTTGTTCAGGATTGATTGCCCACCTTGGTATGCGGATCTTGTCAATTATCTAGTCACCGAGAAATTACCTCACCATTGGTCGAAGAATGAGAAATCCATTTTCTTAGCTCGGGTGAAACACTATTTTTTCGAAGATCCGTACTTATTCAAAATCGTCCCCGATCAAATCATACGAAGATGTATTCCTGAATCTGAGCAACCACAAATCATCTCGTTCTGTCATGAGTTGCCTTGTGGAGGTCACTTTAGTTCCAAAAAGACTGCCGCAAAGATCTTCCAAAGTGGTTTTTACTGGCCGACGATCTTTAAGGATTGTCATCAGCATTGCAAATCTTGTCACAGCTGTCAAATGCTGGGCCAAATCTCAAAGTGCAACATGATGCCGCTCAATCCAATTTTAGAAGTTGAATTATTTGATGTTTAGGGGATCGATTTTATGGGTCCTTTCCCGAATTCGTTTGAAAATACGTTCATTCTTGTCGGTGTTGATTATGTCTCGAAATGGGTAGAGGCTGTGGCGTGTAAATCGAATGATCACAGAGTAGTGATCAAATTTCTCAAGGATCAAGTGTTTTCTCGTTTTGGCATTCCAAAGGCGATAATCAGCGATGGAGGAAAGCACTTTTGTAATAAAGTGTTCACCCAATTAATGAAGAAATATGGTGTCACACACAAAGTCGCTACGCCATACCATCCTCAGACAAGTGGCCAAGTTGAAGTTTCTAATCGGAAACTTAAGCGGATTTTAGAAAAGACAATCCATCCGAATCGTAAAGACTGGTCGCTAAAGTTGAATGACGCTCTATGGGCGTATCGAACGGCGTTTAAAACTCTGATTGGCATGTCGCCGTATCGGTTGGTCTTTGGTAAAGGATGTCACCTCCCGGTTGAGCTGGAACATCGAGCATTTTGGGCCATTAAGTCATTAAATTTTGATCTCTTGCAATCTGGTGCCCAAAGGGGTTTCCAAATAAATGAATTAGAAGAAATTCGTGCTGATGCCTATGACTGTGCTAAATCGTACAAGGACCATATGAAACGGGTTCATGATCACTCTATTCTACGAAAATCTTTCGTTGTTGGTCAGAGGGTTCTACTTTACAATTTCCGACTTCATCTATTTCCGGGGAAACTAAAAATCCGTTGGAGTAGCCCTTTCAAAATCTCTCGCATACTCCCCAATGGGGCAGTTGATATTATCAACCCGAAACACGGGAATATTTTTCGAGTTAACGGTCAACGATTGAAATCGTTCTTTGAGAATGCAATTGCATTCTCTGACACTCTTCCTTTGAGTGATCCAATTGCTCACCCTAATTGAGCAATTCACAAGGTCGAGTTATCGACTTTAAACTAGCGCTCATTGGGAGGCAACCCAATTTTGTGTAATTTCTTTTCGAAAAATAAAAATAAAAATAAATTCTAATTTCTTTTTAGGGTTTAGGATTTAGGATTTATTAGTTTTTAGTTTAGTTAGGTTGTTTTTATTTCCCTAAATAGTGTAGCCATATTACCTTTAATAAATTTTTAGTTTCGTTGGTTGGTCATGTTTCAACTTAATGCACCTCTTCTCTGCACCTGATCTTTGTGTTGAGGTACTTTTCAACAGGTTTGGTGGTGCAATACCTATTTCAATCAATGAGGACATTGTCATCTTTCGGTTTAGGGGTATGGTTATCTATTTTGCGTCACTTAATTTTTTAAAATTATAAAAAAAATAATAATAATAAATAAAGAAAATTAATTTTGAAGTCATCATGCACATTATTTTGCAATTGTTTTCAAACTTTAGTTGATGATGCATGTGAATTTAATTTTGAGAATACTGATGTCATATTCTGATTACTTGTATCTAAGATGATGAAGCTTAATGTGATATTTTGTGGATAATTTTGAAATTCATGCTTAGAATTTTTACACTTATACCAAGCTAAGACTTAGAAATCGATGAACTATTTTGAATGTTGAATCTTAGGTTTTTAGTGGAGATTAAACCCGGTGAGCTTTAGAGCTAATTTCCCGTCATTGATGAGTGAATACATAAACTCGGAGTTTTCTTTGAATACGAATTACTTTGTATGATCTCATACATTTTATTTTGGCTTGTGACTTTGCATGAAATCAAATTCATATCATTATGTTAGAATGTACTGTATATCTACTCAAGACAAATAGGCAAGGTTACCATCTTTTAAGGATATGATTGAAGGCTATCTTTGGCTCGTTTGTGCTTAAAATATCTCACCTTATATAAATTTATCCTTCTAGTACCCCTTTGAGCCTATTGAAAAATTTACCTTTATACATTTTTTGATAAGCCACGTTAACCTTTAACCCTTCATCATTTCTGAAAATTTAAGCTTTACCCTTCTTATTTTTGAGAAATAAGGAACGAGGGATGAGAGTGAACGAAAAGAGAGTAAGTGGAGAGTTACTGAGTTGTGGTATTTACTGAGAGTGTATGGCAAAAATATAAAAGAAAAAGGGGGGAGAAAAAGAAAAAGAAAATTATGAAAAATAATGAAAAATATGAGGTGCTTCAAGAAAGGAAATTCAAAAGAAAAAGAAAGTTGAGAAAAATTGAAGAATATTGAGAAAAATAGTGAGAGATTAGAAAAGAAAAAGAAGAGAAATAGAAAAATCAAAAAGGTGTTTCCTTTCCGATTTCTCAGAAATTTTGAATCCCAACTTCCCTTTCTTTCTTACCCTTTCCTGAGCCCCATTACAACCCTACAAAAAGACCTTCATGATCTGATCTTGCATTGGTAACTGCCTTGTGGAGAGTGAATATGTGATACTTATGACACTTGATATGACATGCTTAGGATATACAAGTATCTTCTTATAAGATTTATTTTTGTTCATTGATTGCATCGTATTTCATTTATCATGTGAGAACTTTTTATTTGCTTTGTGTTGATCTCTCACATGTGGGCGAAAACTTACCTATCATCGGAGTGATTTTATTTTAAGAGTATACCTAAAGTGAAGATTGAGTCTAAACAACAGGTCCGACGGTTTCTGGTTTGAACTAGTTCTGAGATTGATGAATTTTGGTTTGGGTATGCACACACTTCACGTTTAAGCATGAATGAATGAGTTATCTAATGATTTGAGCATTAGACTAATTCGAATGGATGCTAGTATGATTAGTATAACATTGTTATTTAAAATTAAGGATTCGCATATTGAATTGATTAATGATTTTGAGTTTTGAATGGTATATATGTTATCAAAATCATATTTTGAAAACTCAATTTTATCGATGATTTCAAAAATGTATTGAAGTTTGTGGGTAACTTCACTGTAAACCCTCAAGAGACACAACTCCTCCACTAGGGATCACCTAGGGGTTTAAAGGCTTGTTGCACATGCTAAGTGCAATCGTGCTCCCTACGAAAGTGGCATTTATTTTCTTTAGTTTGCTTTGCTCGAGGACTAGCAAAGTGTAGGTTTGGGGGTATGATGAATACTGAAATATGATGATATTTCACTCCTAAATACCTATATTTAACTGTCCGATGAAGGCTATCTGATGAGAATTATTAGATTTGAAGTGTTTCAGGTAAATACAAGCCAAGTGTGGAAAACAGCCTAAGAATTCTGAAAATAATGTCAAAACACTGTAACTTTGGGTCATCGAGAACTTGGTGCAACTTGCGGCTAAATTTGGACCTTCAAGACGGCCGAATTATAGAATTGTTAAAACACAAAAGTTGTAGATCGTTTCGTCAGCTTTCCAACAGCGTAAGAATCACCTCAATTAGAGTTCGGGACAGAAAGTTATGGCTAAAATACCGAAGCAGTGTCTGATACAAAAAGTGTGCTGAAATTCACGGATTTCTGGGGGTCGATTAATCGAGGAGAAGGAGAGTCTGACACGGAATTGACTACTTTAAAGATGATTTTGACCCTATTGGGTCAATTAATCGACCCTAAATTGGCGGCTGGGGAGACTTCTGCGAGGGGGAATCTATTTAAAGCGACTCAAACACTTAGAATTAGAAATTAGGGAGATAGGAGATTAGAGTTTTAATTTTTTGTTTTTCTTTTTCATAGTTAGACATAGAAATAGAGAGTTTTTATTTATTCCTTTTTAGAGAGCTTTGTTCATTTAATTTTCAGTACTCGTTCCTCCAGTTTATTATATTTTTGCTCAAGTTTATTCCTGCATTATTCTCGTTTCTGAAGACCATCGTACTTTTGGATCAAAGTAATTTCTTTTGAAGTTGAGGTATTTTTAATTCATTAAATTAATGTTATTTTCTCTTCCTTATTTATTTATGTCATTTAATTGCAATATGTGTGGCTAAATTCATAAGGATGGGGATCTAATGATTCCCATCCGAGGGATATACTTTTAATAATATAAATTTAGGATTAAAATATGAGATCTTATTTTATGGTTATTGTGCTATCAAGAATGGATGAAATCTCCGCCACTAACCGGGATCGCGTGTGCCGAGCCATGCCCGGGTTCTCAGATCTATGACGATAATTTTACCCAATCATTGTTATATGGTCTTTTTGCTTTCATCGTGTGGATCTAATTATGATTATGATCCGGGATCGAGTGTGCTGAGCCATGCCCTGAATCTTGGATCTATAATGGTAATTTTATCTTAATTACTCCCTAATCTGAAATCGAGTGTGCCGAGCCATGCCCTTGATTTCAGATCTATGGTGGTATTATTGTTGAAAATTTTACCCACATTGGGGATGATTTTTATTTGAACCTGAGATCAAGTGTGCCGAGCCATGCCCTTGATCTCAGATCTATATATGAAAATCATCTAAGTCCTGATTACAGGGATGCAACGTGGAACCTATCGGGGTTTTTGACCATTTATCTTCCATAAAAGATATTTGTTCTCAATGGTATATCTCATAGTTTAATCCGTAGATTTATATTATGGGAAGAACAGACCAAAGGTGGGAGGATTTAGTATCTTCATCTTTATCTTTATTTTTGAATTATCAGTTAAGTTTTAGTTTGTAGTCAGTAATTATCATCTCATCAAACCACCTAAATCATAAGACTGGTAGGATACTGTTAGATCTTAGTAGATTTTTGGAATTGCTTGTCTTTTTAGATCTTTCAAAATTAGTCCTCATGGGAACGATCTCGTACTCCGCACCCACTATATACAATCCGATTCGTGCACTTGCGAGTAAAATATCACAATAAAAATATCACATCACTTAGGTTTAGACATCTTGGAAAATCTTAGAAATCTTGGAACAAATATGGGAACACGTCTCATCTCTTAGAGATTTGATCCGAGATCATTTTTCTTTTCTTTTGTAGCTGTAAGTAGTTTTCTTTTTCTTTTTCCTTCTCTCCATAGTCCAGCACTTGCTGGCTATGTCTTTGTATGCATTTTGAACTAGTTCAATGGAAGTTTTGCAATAGGATTTGTACTTTATGGGATTTATGTTTGAATGTGATCTGCTCTGTGCAAGGCTGCTGCCTTGTGATCCGTCATTGTTTTGGCTGTGATTCAAAGCAATGGAGGACTGATTCTAAGGGCCACTCAGATCTAAGTGACCTGTGTGTCTGGGCTATCATGGTCATATACAGCCTTAGCCCCACCACAGGACCCACTAGATTTGAAATCCTCATAGGAGCTTGAGCTGGTAGCCTTGTGACCACGGTGGTGGCAGCGATATTCTTGTTTTGTCTTGGGCTCCGTGAGGAGGATGGCCTATGGTATAGTCTGTGACCATTCAAGTGGACAGGTTATAGCCTTAGGGTGATTCTAATCCACCGATCCAAGATGGATCCTTCTTCTTTGCACCTGAGCTTGTATTAGCCTGGTGGGAGATTGTACAGAGGCAGGCTCCCCTATATTTGTATAGATCCGCTATCGATGTTAGATCCGATCCGGTTATAGAGATTGTAGGTCAGGATCGGACCATTGTAGCCTCACTCAAGCAATGGACAGCTAGATCGAAGGTTGTACTCAATCTCTTACTGGTTCTATGTGTCTGAGCTATCATGGTCCTATACAGCCTTAGCCCCACACATAGAGCTTTAGAGGTTGAGGTTCCCTATGGATTCTTGAGCTGGTAGCCTGGATGAAATAGTGCCTATAATGATTAACTTGTTTTGACCCATCCCTGGATTGTGGTTCCCCTATGGGATAGTCTGTGACCATTTGAGTGGACAGGTTATAACCTTAAGGGATTGAATCATGGCAGAGAGATGGGTTGGATCCTTTCTCCTCAGTGGTGATAACCTAGCCATTGGACAGGATTTCTATAACATCAGATCTGAATCTGAGTTACAAAACTCCTCTGATCTAGACTCAATAACATACTTCTCACCCTTTTATATTTATTTTTCACACTCCATCCATCCTCTCAACCCTTTCTGTAGTTTAGACATTAGGCTACCTTAGGATCTGTAAACTAAGTGACCTTAAACTCCTTTCCCTTAAGGACTGCCAGATCTGTAGTCAGATCTGGAGGGACTACTAGAGATGGCTCCCTTGGAACTTTAGATCATCTTTCCCTGTGGGACAAACTCTTACTTATCAAAACTTGCCACAATGGACCCTGTATCTTGCAGATCTCGGACTCCCCAGTTGTGCTGATTTCATCCCCTGTTTTATTTTGATTTTAAATTTTTTTTACCACAAACAAATAAAGAAAGCACAGCTGCGGTAGCAACAAGTTTTTGGCGCCGTTGCCGGGGAGAGTTGATCTATTAGTAGACCCTAAGTTTTTGTAGTTTTATTATTCTTTGGTAGTGAAGAATAATTGATACTGCTGATGTATTTGTGAATTTTTTTTGCAGATCTAGAGATGAAGAATGAAGTTGGATTGCAATTGGAGCTTAGCTACCTCTGTTTGCAAACTCTCTAACTTGTAAAACTCTATCTATCTTTCTTGAAAATTCTCTAGCAGTATCTAGGATAGTTGTAAATGTATTCTTTGAATAGCTGTAAATTAGTTAGATAAAATTTGTTAATTGTAAAGTTATTCATTTGCAATGTGCCTGCAAGAAGCTCTCCTTCTTTGTTGGTGTGCTTGTATGCTAGGAGGAGATCTCTCACCCTACTTTAGAGCCTCTTAACCACGAGTTAGAAAGGAAGGAGACTTAGAAGAGCAGGCACACACGGAGAGCCCCAAGTGAATCTGTGACAGCAAATATGGGTGAAGAACAACCCAGAACTCTCAAGGAGTTGAATGCTCCGGATGACTATAACTCCCCTTTTAGCATTCAATTCCCTGATGTTTAGGGAAACTATGAAATTAGAACTTCAATCATCCAGATGCTGCCCTCTTTCCATGGGCTTAGCAAGGAGGACCCGTACAAGCATATTGATCAGTTCTTGGCCTTGTGCACCACTTTTAATATCACTAGTTTGGGACCTGAGGCTACTAGGCTCAGACTCTTTCCCTTCTCTCTGAAGGATAGGGCCAGTACCTGGTTGACCACTCTTCCCAACAATAGCATTGCTTCATGGAAAGACCTGCAGACCAAGTTCCTAACCAAGTTCTTCCCTGAGACCAAAACTAGCCAGTTGAGGAAGGCAATTCTTGCTTTTGCCCAAGCCCCAACTGAGAATTTTAATCAAGCCTGGGATAGGTTTAAGGAAATGCTCAAACAATGCCCCCACCACAAGATCCCAAACTGGCAGCTTGTTCAAAGCTTCTACAATAGGATTGATGAAAAAAGTAGAGATATGATTGATGCCTCTTGTGGTAGCACTTACATGCACAAAACTGTTGATGAGGCATGGGAATTGTTTGAGGTGATTAGTGAAAATGCTTTTCAAAAGCTATCCTTGGAAAGAACTAGTCAGGAGTCTGAGTTAAAAGTGGGGCCTGTTGCATTGACAAGAGGAAAAGTTTGTGAGGTGTCTGGGAACAATGACCTGCAGCTGCAGATGGCAAACCTCTCTATGAAGTTTGTGGCGGAGGCATGTCTGATATGCCAGTCCCCACAGCACACAGTGGAGGAATGTCCATCTGCAGGGCAATATCCTGAATTGGTTTTGGAACATGCTGCTGCTGCTCAATCTTATGGCCAGCAACAATCTGGGGGCTACAATAGATAGCCATATGGATACCAGCACCAAAATGCTGGTTACCAATGGAGAGACCACCCAAATCTGAGGTGGAGGTAAGACAATTATATGCAGCCCCAGCAGATGTTGGCTGTACCTCAAAGGCCACAGCAGAAGTTCAATCAAGGGAATGCCCCTAGGTCTAACTTCCAGCACCATCAGCAGCCCCATCAGCAACAAAATCAATTGGTCTTACCCCCATCTCAACCCAGAAATACTTCTTTCGAGGACCAGGTCTTGACCTCACTGCAAAACCTGGGTTCCTTGGCTCAGACTGTGAATTCTCATGGTCAGAGCATCAAGAAGATGGAAGAACAGATTGGCCAACTAGCGAATACCTTAGCCAAAAGAGAAGAGGGAAGGTTGCCCAGTCAACCAGTGGTTAATCCCAAGGGCCAATTTTTGATTGGTGAAGAATCCTCAAACCCTGAAGGGGATCTTTCATTGAATTGATGCTAAGAGCTGTGCACTTTGTATGTTATGTACTTTACTGTTTATAGGAATTTTTAGTGATCTTGTTGGAGTCTGAGTTTAGTGCTTTATGCCTACTTTTATTCCTGTTCCCTTTGTTTGATAATTTCAAGTGATTGAATGATGATGGTATTGTTTGTTTGAATGTTTTTCATGATGTGTGAATTTAATGCTTTGAGAGTATGAGAATTTTTGAATGTTTTATAATGCTTATGGGTGTCCTTGGAAGAGAGCTTGTGAGAGCATTTACCCACAAAACAAAGGTCAAAAGGCTGACTAGTGGGTGTGTGAATTCTGACTCTGTTAAGCCATCGCGAGGTTGTGAAAATTTGGTTTGGTTTCCTCTCGCGCAGTTCATAAAGAATTACTTTGCTTTGTTGTCGCGAGTTTCATATATAGTTGTGTGGGCTTCCTCGCGCAGTTTAAATGAACATCCAATCTCGCGACCCATTCATGCCTATCCAGCGAGCGGATATTTTTAAAGCACGCCAAGCCTCGCGATATTTAAAATCCCACCCCGCGCTGCTTTTTTTTACTGCTTTCTCTTTCCTCTCCTGCCAACGAAACCCTAGCTCCCACTCCTCTCAATCTCTCTCCTCCAGCATCCTGTCTACAGTTCATCGCTCACTTTAAAATTTTGAATTTTTATTCTTAAAGCTTCCATCAACAGTTGCCCCCTGTTAGGAGCTCCTGCGGTCTATCGTGCATCAAATTGAATAGAACCCTAACTTTTAGGGTAAAACTCAGCTCTTAATTTTTTTCTTTCAAAATTTCAACTGCACACTCACCAAGGAGAAAATTGAGATTTTGGAACAGAGGGTTGCCTTCCTACTATCCCAACCAATTCAGGCCACCCCTCTCGCCACAGCACCCCCTGAGGCCCCATCTTCTTCCACACAACCAGGCCCAACTTCTTCCACTCCCCCTGCCCCTACACCTACACAACCTGTTCCCCCACCTCCTACAGCCCCAACTCCGGTACCTCCTCCTGCTCCTACTCAAGTTCCTGCTCCTGCTAAAGTCCCTACTCCTGCTCCTGCTCCTGTCTCAGTGCCTCTCCCTATTCAATCTCCTGCCCCCAAAAGAAAACGGACTCCTTCCAAGAAACCTCCCACCTCCAAAAGAGCCACTGCAGCCCCAAAAGGAAAAAGGCCAGCCCCTCAATCCCCACCTCCAAAGGTCACCAGAGCTTCTGCTCAGGATGATCCCCATGGCCGCCTACTTTCCAAAGAGGAATGCAGACAGGTTGCTGCTGCCCTTGGATTAGATCCCACTGAGTTTTTCCTTCTAACTCAGACTCTGATTCTGCACCACCTATGGATCTCAGTGCCAAGACTCCTGTTGTTGCTCCTTCATCAAGCCCTATTGAACAAACCTATCCTCCAAGAAGGAAAGTTACAGCTAAAAGAACTTTTCACACTATTGCCTCTCTAAAAATTGGAAAATAAATATCTGCCCAGTCTGAAGAGGCACCACCAATGAGCCAGCCAGTAAAGGGGAAGAGCCCTGCCATTCCTGCAGCAAAGGAACAAGAAAAGTCTTCTGTGGTTACCCCTAAGCTTGACAAAGGGAAAAGTCCTCTCCTGCCTCAGGTGAAAGAAAAAGATAAATCCCCTGTTGTCCCTCCTGAGCCAGAACAAGCCCAATCTCCTCTCATTCCCCCTCAGCCTCAGCCAGGGAAGGGCCCAAAAGGGAAGAGTCCCAAAGGAAAAAGTCCTATCAAATCCCCTAAGCCAACCACAGATAAATCTTCAGAGATCCCTCCTCAACCAAAGACCAGAAAAATGAGGGTCAGGGCACCAACCATACCCAAAACTGCGGCCCAAAGAAAGGAAGAGAGGGAACGAAAGAAAAAAGAGGAAGAGGCTTACCTTCAAGAGCCTGCCAAGAAGATGGGTTGGGACAAGTTTTGATCTAGACTCTGATTAGATTGTACCTAGGATTTTTTACATTTTACGCACTCTTGTTATACATTTTCTTTTAGTTTGTATATTTCTCATTTTTAATAGATTTTCCTCTTTTGTCATTACTATTTTGCTTTGTCTGTTGTGTGTTTTGTTCCATGTTATTTTCTTTTTTTTTTACCCTCAATAAATCTGCTGCAAATTCACTTTGAATCAGTGAGGACACTGCTCCTCATAGGTTTGGGGGTGTGGCAGGCAGACCCTGCCAATGGAATAGTTAACCTAAGTGTAGCAGAGTCATCTGAGTAATATGGAAATGGATCTATGTTCACTTAAGAATCATGACAAATAAGAAATTTAAAATTTCTGCAAACTTTAGACATTATAAACTTTTAATATTTCACATTTTCATGATGATATCACCAAGGAAACTCACTTATATCAGCACTTAGTGAATCATTAGAGAGAGAAAAAGGTGAGGACATGCTTAAAAGTTCAAAGGAAGACCATAACCAGTGAGAATTGAGCCTATAAAATTTTTTTCCATCCTTTGAGGAGTGACTAAGGCAATTTCTTCTAGTTCTAAGGACTGGCTGAGTCACTATACTCACTAGAAGTTAGGCAACTCCAAGTTGAAACAACTGACAGCACTCATGAGATTTAGGAAAGGATCAAGGCCTTCTCTTGGACAGTTTGAGCCTAATAAGACCAACCCTAAAGCAACTGCCCTTGTCCATACCCCCTTTGAGCTTTACATCCTGAATTTCTTCAAAATACACCTGAGTACTTGTACCTGAACCTATGAACCTGATTCAGTCTATCCTCACTCTGAGAATTCAGAAGGTAAAGGAGAAAGAGTTGAAGATGGACTAGCTATGGTCAATATTAGGTGAATGGAGAAGAAGTATCTCAAAATTTTGGCAGTATGGTAACTGAGAACATGGTGGCATTTCAGAAAAGCAAAAACAAAAATAAAAAGAAGAAAATTCCATAAAAAAGAAACAAAAATAATAATGAAGAGGAGTATGAGAGGAGTCAAGAGGATCTTTCTTTTGGAAAATCAAAATCAAGAAGAGAAACTGATCACTTCAAATCTGAAAATCTCAAAGAAGAAGAAAGGAGCTAAAATCAAGAAGGTGAAGTCATGAATCACCTCTTCCACCTACTGATTTCTCAATTTTGAACCCCTTTTTAGCCTTCCATTCTTTTTAACCCCACTCCATAAGCCACATTCTAGCCCAGTTAAAAGCCCTTGTGATCCAAAGTTGAGTGAGCTGTCATGTGGAGATAAAGAGTTATCCAATCTATGGTAAGGATGTGTCACTGATGTCAGCACTTAAGAACTCTGCCTATGCTCATGCTTACAGAACCATTTGGGGGATGTAACTGCTCTTGAGCCTGAGAGAAAATGAACCCCTCAACAAGACCCTTATGAGAGTATGCCCTGAAAAGTTTTGGGTCTGATCTTGAGTGCATTATGTATGACCTATAACCTAATTTTTAATCTGATGATGAGCTCAGTGCTGGCACACACTTGTGCAGTTTTCTGTGGTTGTAAACTGATTGGAAATGCTGTGCATTCATGAGAAGTTTATGCTATTTAAATTACTGTGCAACCAATGGATTAAATTTCTTTTATGTTTACCGATTCAAGAGTAAACTAAGTCTGCTCCTTGACTGCTCACTTGATGATATTGCACTTTTATTAACTGTTTCATTGAGAAGTTTGTAGGTATCTTCACTGAAAACCCTCAGGAGACTTCACTCCTCCACTAGGGATCACCTAGGGGGTTAAAAGGCTTGGTACATATGCTAAATGTATTCGTGCTCCCTACGAAAGTGGCATTTAATTTTTGTAGTAGATTTAATGTAGCTTTGTGATGAGTAGTGAAATATGATGATATTTTACCCCTAGATACCTATATTTAGCTATCCGATGAAGGCTATCTGATAAGAATTATTAGATTTGAAGTGTTTCAGGTAAATACAAGCCAAGTGCAGAAAACAGCCTAAGAATTCTGAAAATAATGTTAAAACATTGCAACTTTGGGTTATAGAGAACTTGGTACAACTTGTAGCTCAATTTGGACATTCAAGATGGCCGAATTATGAAATTGTTAAAACACACAATCTGTAGATCTATCTGTCAGCTTTCCAACGGATCAAGAATTGCCTCAATCCGAGTTCGGGACAGAGAGTTATGGCCAAAATACCAAAGCAGTGTTGGATGCAAAGTTCGGCAGGAATTCACGAAAATCTGGGAGGTCGATGCATCGACCCTATTGGGTCGATTAATCGACCCTGAATTTTCGAGTTGGAACACCTCTGTGGCTGGGAAACTTCGGCTCTATTTAAAGCGGATCAAACACTTCGTAGAGAAGAATTAGAGATAGGAATTAGAGAGAAAAATTAGAGATAGATAATTAGAGAGTTAGTTTTGGCTTTTCTTTTTTAGAGTTTTTGGAGAGAATTTTTGAGAGGATTATTATTCATTATTATTATTTTTGGTTTTAGGCTCCTCTTGGCATCTTTTCAAGAGTTCTTCTTTCTCCGTCTTCTAGGGTTCCATCTAGGTAGATTGTACCTAGAATTTGCATTGTTTTTCCTTTACGTTAATGAAAGCATTGATTGTATTTAGGAAAAGGCATTGTAAACAAAGATCTTTAGAAGAAATAAAAAGAGGAATGACTTTGAATGAACAAGGAGATCATACACCAAAGATGAGCGGCTAAATCAGTAGATCGGGGAAGATGCGATCCCCAGATAAGTACTCTTATTTATGATTAATACCATAGTCAATTTATTGTCATCATGGAATCGTTTTGCTAAAAGTTTGTGTTATTAAAAATATATTGAATGCTTGTTATGACCGTTGATTGCGCGTATCAACGGCTATAATCGCTAGATCTGGACCTGCAGACTGATCTAGGCTGCAGAGCGATTATGTGTTTACTGTTGTGATCTAAACATCATGAGATACGCTATGCTTCTTACATGACTCATACCGCAATGATAAGCTGACTCATAGTTTTTAGATAGGGTATGCCGGATTGATAATCATATTTTATTACGAATCATCTCTATAGCTGAATGATGGTGTGAATGATGCTTTAATGAAACTGTGGGTTTTAATGGTAGAAAAGGGGTACAAATCTGGGATAGCATATTCCTTGATCTCATTTAATTATTATTTTAGATTCATCAGTAATTAGTTGTTTAGATTGATTTATTTTTCTGCATTTAGGAAAAGTGTGATAAATTTTGGTAAAATTGAATATGCCCTTTGGTACTTCCTTAGGGACGTTTTTAAATCTCTGAAAGAATTAATTAAAATTCAAGATTTCCATGTGGGTTTGACACCTTTGTTCTTGCCATACTGTAATAGATCTTGTGCACTTGCAAGGGTTACATTTAAAATCGATCACTTTGCTAAGGGACTAGCAAAGATTAGGTTTGGGGTGTGTTAAGACCTGAAAAGTACCACTTTTCACCCCTTAACTTAACCTTTGATTAGACCCTTAGCCATCTTATAAGTTCTTGTTAAGTGTTTTATGTAGGTAATAATCAACAGTGAAATAAGGCCAGAAATCCTGCTAAGGAGCCTGTTTTGGTACCAGAAGTCCCTCAGAAGGATGAACTCTGAATCCAGACCTGAAATGAGCCTCGCGCAGCTGACCCAAGCTTTAGAAGATTCAGGAGAAATATGTCTCGCGCAGTCCAACTGAGCTTCCCAAGACTTTACAAACAACTTCTTGCGCAGTTGAGTGACTGAAGAGCTTCAGAAGCACAAACTCGCGCAGCTCTCGTGAAGCTCAAGAGTAGAACACATCGCGCAGTTCAAAGCAGACCTCTCTCAACCTCGCGCAGTTCGCTCAAAACGGTTGAGGAGAGAGAGCTTCAGAAGACGCTTCACGCAGTAGCCGCGGGATGCAAGTATCAGAAGAGAACTCCTCGCGCAGTTCTCGCGCTATTCAAGAAGAAAGCATCCTCGAGAAGACAGAGCCATCCTCGTGAAGATCAATTAAGGCATGAACCTCGCGAGAGCCATCCTCGCGCAGTTTCCTCGTGAAGTCCATTGAAGAGAAGTACTCGCGCTATTCAAATCCATCCTCGCGAAGATCAACCCAGCAAATGTGCAGCTACCTCGCGACTGCGTGAACTCCAACCCCACGACATCTGAGGCTTTGATGTCTACTCAACCTCGCGAAGCCCAATCCAATGAGAGCGCAATTCTCTACCGCGCGACTGCCTGAAGAGCAAACCAAGGCAACCTCGCGACGGTTGAAGCTTCAATGTCAAACCATCCTCGTGAAGAGCAAGAGCTACCACGCGACAAGTCTGAGAAACAATAGCTACCTAGCGAAGCTCTGAACTTCAACTTCCATCTCTTCAGCAGAGGACCTTCTAGGAATTTTCAGCGATTAGGGCACACACTCCCACGCTTAAATCTTCATGCACGCGCCCCGAGGCATCTAAAGATCACTATTAGGTAATGTGGCATCATTAAAATTAGGGTTTTCTAACCCTAATGCGCCGCCACACCACTGCTATATAAACCCATACTTAGCTTAGGTTTAGACATCCTGGAAAATCTTAGAAATCTTGGAACAAATCCGGGAACACGTCTCATCTCTTGGAGATTTGATCCGAGATCGTTTTTCTTTTCTTTTGTAGCTGTAAGTAGTTTTCTTCTTTTTTTTCCTTCTCTCCATAGTCCAGCACTTGCTGGCTATGTCTTTGTATGCATTTTGAACTAGTTCAATGGAAGTTTTGCAATAGGATTTGTACTTTATGGGATTTATGTTTGAATGTGATCTGCTCTGTGCAAGGCTGCTGCCTTGTGATCCGTCATTGTTTTGGCTGTGATTCAAAGCAATGGAGGACTGATTCTAAGGGCCACTCAGATCTAAGTGACCTGTGTGTCTGGGCTATCATGGTCATATACAGCCTTAGCCCCACCACAGGACCCACTAGATTTGAAATCCTCATAGGAGCTTGAGCTGGTAGCCTTGTGACCACGGTGGTGGCAGCGATATTCTTGTTTTGTCTTGGGCTCCGTGAGGAGGATGGCCTATGGTATAGTCTGTGACCATTCAAGTGGACAAGTTATAGCCTTAGGGTGATTCTAATCCACCGATCCAAGATGGATCCTTCTTCTTTGCACCTGAGCTTGTATTAGCCTGGTGGGAGATTGTACAGAGGCAGGCTCCCCTATATTTGTATAGATCCGCTATCAGATGTTAGATCTGATCTGGTTATAGAGATTGTAGGCTTGTGACTGGACCATTGTAGCCTCACTCAAGCAATGGACAGCTAGATCGAAGGTTGTACTCAATCTCTTACTGGTTCTATGTGTCTGAGCTATCATGGTCCTATACAGCCTTAGCCCCACACATAGAGCTTTAGAGGTTGAGGTTCCCTATGGATTCTTGAGCTGGTAGCCTGAAAAAAATAGTGCCTACAATGATTAACTTGTTTTGACCCATCCCTAGATTGTAGTTCCCCTATGGGATAGTCTGTGACCATTTGAGTGGACAGGTTATAACCTTAAGGGATTGAATCATGGCAGAGAGATGGGTTGGATCCTTTCTCCTCAGTGGTGATAACGTAGCCATTGGACAGGATTTCTATAACATCATATCTGAATCTGAGTTACAAAACTCCTCTGATCTAGACTCAATAACATACTTCTCACCCTTTTATATTTATTTTTCACACTCCATCCATCCTCTCAACCCTTTCTGTAGTTCAGACATTAGGCTACCTTAGGATCTGTAAACTAAGTGACCTTAAACTCCCTTCCCTTAAGGACTGCCAGATCTGTAGTCAGATCTGGAGGGACTACTAGAGATGGCTCCCTTGGAGCTTTAGATCATCTTTCCCTGTGGGACAAACTCTTACTTATCAAAACTTGCCACAATGGACCCTGTATCTTGCAGGTCTAGGGCTCCCCAGTTGTGCTGATTTCATCCCCTGTTTTATTTTGATTTTAAATTTCTTTTACCACAAATAAATAAAGAAAGCACAGCTGGGGTAGCAACAGGCACCCACCTTAGATTAATGGAAAATTGACTATTCCTAGTGGCACTCAAAAGGCACCCCATTTATTTGAATGGGTGTGTTAGAAATTTAGTAAAACATACCACACATCTCATACCTTGTAACCAGCCCGGACTGCTTCTTGATGGATCTTGAACCAAGTTTTGACCTGAATTAGGCATGATCCTTGGTGGTGATTACGAGATCATCGCCAACAGATCAGATTTTGAAAATGAACATAGGATTGCTTGATAGGTTGAGTCAAACCTTGACACTTAAAATTGAAGAAAACTAGATGCACTAACATTTGAGTTGAGTGTTTGTGCTTTGCTTTGGATAATGACACCCTTGTAATATTTGAATAAGACCAAGGGAAATTATAAATAAATTACTTAATTTTAATAATTAGAAATTAGGATATTGCAAATCTCTAGCAATCCTAACCCTTGGTCCATTTGACCAAGATTTAACCCATCTTGCACCACATATTTTCCTTGGAGAAATCTAGGGTGAAAGATGCATCCATGTGCATGGACCACAAGATTTGTAAAACTTTTGAATTTCACAAAGTTTAAGGGTCTTGAAAACCACAAAAGACAAGAGGTGGATATGATGTGTTGAGCAGAGAGGAGAGAGAGAGGGAATACTTTGTGAAGAGAAGAGATGCCTTGGGAAGAAATGAGAGGCCACGTGACAAATTTGTGCAGCTCATGTCCCCCGAGCCCTTGCAAATTTTGAATTTCATAGGAGGGGCTCTCATTACACCCTTCTCCATCTTCTTCTCCACTTGGAAATCTCCATGAGAGCTCCCTTGAAGCCCTTCTATACCTTGATTTTTTCCCTTCTATCTAACCATTAAAACTCTAAGCCACCACCACCACTCAACTCCATGTCTCCTTTAGTTTCACATATGTATTATTGGGCTTATTTCCAATCCTTTCTACCATAGAACTTGGAGCAAACCAGCAAGCTAAGGAGACTAGCACAGGTAAAGTCTTGGTTACTCTTTGTGTGGTATTTTTAGTCTAGTAGTCTAGGATTTTGTCCATAAATCTTCAAGTTTTCGTATATTTTTTAGGTTTAATTTTTTAGAATGGTTATATATATATTATATAACCAGGACCTTGGAAGTCATGCACGTGATGAACACCATCATGCAAGGCCATCCAATGGTCTAGATTGGTCATTTAGAATAGGGCCAATACAGTTTGGTGGTTTGTTATTTTTGCTTGAATTTTTGTTTAAAATTCTAGAAAAATATTGAACCAATGAATTTGGAGGCCATGCATGTTATCTACATGATTATGCAAGGTCATCCAATGGTCTAGATTGGTCCACAAGCCAAGACCAATCAAAATTCGAATTTCCTTGAATTTTTTGCCTTTTTGTAAATAAAAATGTGATTTTGATTTGAATTTTGTAAACATTCTGGAATGATATTTTTTTCTTGACATTTTTATGTCAGGCATGTGATCAATATGATCATGCAAGGTCATCCAATGATTAAGACTTGGTCAAAGATGACCCATATACACCATAGTGTAGAAATATTAAATTTGTGGTTTATTAATTACATGCCATATGATGTAGATTAAAGAGACCTTATGGCTGTAATATATGTGATTTATAGATGATAATCACTAATTTTTATCTATGAAAAATGACTTTTTGACCACGAATTTCTAGGTCAAAGTAGTGGTCATAGATGCATGATAGAACTATGTGGAGTATAGTATTGCTTGATGTGATTCCCTTGCATAGAATGCCCATAGAAGTTATGGCTTTGTGACAACCCGACGTTTCCCCTTATCGTATATAGGAAAGGTCGCATCGTCGGATCACCTAACATGATCTTATCATACAAGTGTATCGTGTCGTGTACAAAGTATTGCAAATGCGGAAGCAATGTAATAACTCTGACATGCAAAAATATGACAAAAACTGATATTTACTCTTCTAAGCAGTAAACTATCAAGATCTATAAATAAGGCTAACTGATACGATGTATAGCTTTCCACTGATGACGGTCACCCGCCATCTAAACAATGGAAAGAAAACCTATACATGAAGTATAAAATATCTCAAAACATAATATGTGGTTATACAAGTGTTTAAAAGACATCTCTCTCTCTCTCAAACCTATTTTGGAAAGAATTCTTCAGCGAATTCTTCCTCCTCGTCCTCCTCTTCTTCCTCCTCGTCCGACTGGTAAGTGGGATCACTCTTGTGTTCCGGATCAAGATCTGCAGCTAAGACATTGAAGTCATAGGATAAGCTATCATCGAAGCTCAGCAGAGAAACTTACAATGCTAACTTATATGTTGAATTACAAATTCACATCTTGATGCATAAAATACAAAACAAAGCATAATATATCTTATCTTGTATCTATTATAGCATAAATAATTCATTATCATGCGAATAATCTAACATGCTAACATACTGAACAATCATGCTAAATAAATGCAAGGAAATCATGGTGCAACAGAGGAGGAATCATGCTGAACAAAAATCATGCTGACATATCTTAGCTTAAACAAGCTTTCAGATGTAAAACGTACAGGTACAAGAAACAAGTAAATCAAGCTCCCGAGTTAGCGGGATCACTTGTCAAACTCTCAAATTAGCGGGATCACTTGGACCAAGACATCAAGCTCCCGAGTTAGCGGGATCACTTGGATTCAAGATTTACACAGTTAAGCTCCCGAGTTAGCGGGATCACTTGGTTCAAAAACGAAGCAAAACTGGTACATGACCTTAAGGATAACAAGATAGGACTATGCATGGTATCAGGTATGCAAAACATCATGAACTCATGGAAACTCATATATAATAACAACTCGCATATCAATCATAAGCTGAAATTAGCCGCATCATTCATAGTCATAAACTAAACTGAGCATCATTATTCATATCAGAACTATATCTCGTTAAGTCTATGTCATCATTTATACCTACACATTAAATTGAATTAGCCTACTCCTACATAGCCAAATATCGTATTTGATTGTATCATGATCATGCACATCTATGTAGGAAAAGTCTATTATTATCATTCAACCTGACATGCACCTATGTAGGAAAAGTATCCAGTGAACTGACTTTATCATGATCATAAGCATTCATCTGTCCTACGATACATCAAACCAGATTGGCATCTATATCCATACATGGTACAATCATGCTCATCTTTTAACTATATGTTATACTACTACTCATATCAACAACATATCGGACTGAATTAATCATTAAACTGACACTAGTATATATCTAACTATGTACCGAATGGAAATGATCATGAGCATATGGAGGCATCAAACTAATACTATCATGATCATTTGTATCTATACTTTAACACTGAATATGCTATGCAATTATATACATATATTATTTTAACATGCTAACCAGAGGTGAAATGAGAAAATAAAATACAAGTTAACGAGGTAAACTCCCTACCTTCACTGCTTATACGTGCACGCATCTAAGCTAACTCATCATGACGAGCTCGTCATGTGTACCAAGCTCCTAGGATTTCCCTTCATGTGTTTCATATTTTTATTAGTTTACTAGTCATCATAGGCAATATCTAAATGACTTTGATGGTGTCTAGCCTTAGGGTGGTCAATACCCAATATATATCCACAACACAAGAAACCATAAAGCACACACACAAGGCCCAGACACAGGCTTGCCGCGGCAAGCTGCTCAGCTGTGCACCATGTCGCGGCAACCTTGTGAGGTTGTCGCCGCAAGCCTGAGGCACAAGCTTGTCGTGGTGTCAGCTGGCTCCTCTTGTGCTTTTTGCCTCGTTTGGTCTACAGGCCTTTTACCAGATATATGTATATGATATTTTCTTTACTACTTTGCACAAAATATTGGTGTTATTTATTAATTCTGGTAGGAAAAGGGTCGGAGTACATTCAATGGAAAACTTGACTCTGAAACCTTCACACATGATCTGATCTTTGCACTGTTGATTCAAGCTGGTGAAATTGGTATCAAAGACCTTAACATTTTAGTGTGAATGAACTCTAAGCCGTGGTTTGTTTTGATTGCATACCTTTTGGTGGACACGAGGTTACGACGACGCCGAATTGGTGTCGGGATCGTGTTCACTGAGCTCGTGTAATAGTCAGGGACGCAAGGAGCTCATCGAGACCAAGAGTCGCCTTTGAAATCCTCTCGATCGAATTGCATGCTACTTTGTGATCTAAGGTTATAAGGGTCTAAATCCAAAGGTGTACAGGTGACAATTGAAGTGGTTTTAAAAGCTAGCAGCAGTGTTCTCTTTTCTCTGCAATTTACTGAGATTTTACTACAATGGCTGTGGTTTCATGTATCTGCAGGGTCAGTTTGCGAAGGGATTGAAGCAAGAAGAAGAAGTTTCTCTTTGGTGAGTTTTATAATGGTTGGTGTCTACTTTGCGTGCATGGAGTCGAAGGATGACTCATGCATGCGTGGAGTCAAAATGTGGTGTAGCAACTTATAAGCGCATAAGGGTTTGCATCTTATGTAAACCCAATACCAGCTCTATTGTGGTATGCACACAAAAGCCAAAAGAGGCTTAGCTTCACTATAAGTCACACTATCTGAGTTAAGTGTGTAAGGTTGGACTGGGCTGTAGTGTAAAGCTTTTAAAAAATGTTAAAGATGTTTAGCTGGGTGACTATATCTAGTGTAAGGCTAACACAAAAATCATTGTGTATAGTAGGGTGTATCCTAAGTGTAAAGCAATTATATATATATATATATATATATATATATATATATATATACACGGCTGGCTTTAGTGTAAAGGTATAAGGCTGGGTCCCAATTTTCAGGTATAACTCTGCTACACTTTAAGAGGTGTATTGGCTGGCTTAGCCTTGTATATTTCTGTTACACATGCAATTAAATTTAATGTACTTTATATATATATATATATATATATATATATATATATATATATATATATATATATATATATATATATATATATTGATGGACACACTCAAGTATATGTTTTTTCTACCCAATTAGAACTGTACTTAGTTCTCAGGTGAAGAACTAGGCCATTGTGTCCTGTGCTAGGCACATGACTGACCTGACCATCGCCATTCCAGTTAGTGTGGTTTTAAATTATGGCAACTGTTACAGGCTTGATATTAGATAAATTTTGATGAATTAGCTCTATGAAATCTCAAAATTTTATTCATCATAGACTGATTTAATCATGATCAAAATGAATGGTTCTAGATTATTTGATTACTAGATAGTCTATACGTGATCTAGTATGGAAATCTTACTTTATTTCTATGGTATTAGATTTAATTTTTGGCATGTCTTGTAGCTGGAATATATTGAGATTCAAATGATTTTATCTCAGAAAATTTTAGTTCACATATTAATTGTGATGATAGTTTAATCGAATGGTCACGATTGGTTATCTTGAAATTTGCTTGATTTCCTTGAATTGCTTAATATAAAAACCTAGAACTTGCTTGTCTTGATCACAGAACTTTGATAAAATGATGAATTTAGATAAGTTTTAAAATTCTGGAATGATAGGAAATTCAACGGTGATAGATGCATGGATAGGAAAATCTCGATGCATAGACTCTATATGTAATTAACTTTAATCAGGACCACTAGATGATATTTAGATCACAGTTTGACCATTTTGATGGACTAATGGTTTGATGAGATTCCCAAATTTGGAAAATCATGACCAACTTCGATCATGGATGATCAACAGCTTACCGATTAAAGCCAAAGCTTGGCCATTTAGGCTATAAAACATATAGCGATTAGAGCTCGAATTTGCGTTTGAAACGGGTTTTATAAATTGTGAATTCTTTAAAAAGATTTTCCAAAAAGAAGATGATTTGAAAAATATAATTGTGCCCGAAAATTTAGACTCGATCGAATGGCTCTCGGAGCTGGTCCGAAAGTTATAGATAGATTTATACTCGACGAATAGGGTAGGGCCGACAAGCGACTCTTTCTAATTAACCTAATAGAATGGAATCAATATAAGATCCTGATAAATCTAGGAGTAACTTAGGAACATCCCAAACCGAGACCTGAAATTGTGGCACTGGATGGACCATAGGGTGGACCCCATCAAAGGCCCAAATCTGTGGACCTTGCAAGCCACAAAAATCAGTCCCGGAACAGCTAACAAAGTAAATAGAAATAAATATTAGAAAAATCCCTAAAAATTCTGAGATGTACTTGACTGAATTTATGATACTCAGTAAAAATTTTAGACCTGAAACCTATACGGTTTGAAAGTTACGGCACCCGAAACGCAATGCAGTGAATCTGTCTTATTGCACCCAAAAACAAAGCCGTAATAAGATCCAGTTTTCGTGCCTAAAACATTAGCGGAAGAATCTAAAATAAATTGAACACATACTGTAGTACATATTTGAGATATGGTAAAAATTTCATGCCTTTATTCGATCAGAATCAACGGCAAGAAATTTGGAAAATTATAGTCTGAAAAGCTTGGTAAATGGCACCCAGCCAGAAACCAGATCCAACCTTCAATCGGATGGACCTGATTAGGTCCTGACTTGTTAAATTTTGACCCAAACAATATAAATTAAAATTTTGTGCAACTCGCGGATCTTTGCAGAGAGCCGCTAAACGCCTGATTTCATTGTCGGAATTGAAAGTCATGGATCCGACACCGAGGCCCAACAATTCTGGCCCAAAACTCTGATAGAACGGAACAGATCTCGGTGATTTGTCTCCTATGATCATACCAGATCGAAATTTTATATGCCACCACTTGGGAGATATGATTTTATCAGTCATCTTGCCCACATTTTTGGAATCATGCAAAAATTCGATTGGAGTCGAAAATGGCGACCGATTTACCTTAGGTTGTCCGCCACTTCTTCAGAAATTCTGAATTTAGAATAAAGTTTAACATTCAGACCTTGACCCGAGACCCGTGGCTAATTGGGCATACCCAAACACATGATCCTATGATGCTAACACATGATAAAATCAGGCGAATTTGGTCAACTAAGTCAAAGGCCCAACTTTGACGACTTGATAAGGCTCAAAATCCAAAACTCTTAGTAAATAGGATTGATAGGATTGACAATAGACTAGTTTAAAGACCCGACCCAAAGCTCGATAAAATTTTAGTTCGAGCTCGACCCAAAACATATGGATCAAGACCCATAAGAATTAAATGCCATGGCCCGGACCTTGGAAAGGCCCGCAAATCTTAGTTTTGGATCTAGTAAAGGCCCAAATTACCTAGGGATGACCTAATGAACCTTTGGACCTAAAAATTCATTGGACCCATATAGTATTGAACCCATTATACTCATTTGGACCCATATCTCAATAGACCCAATTGAACTCATACCATTGGATCTATTGGACTCAATGGACCCACCCATGACCCCTTGGACCCAAGGCCTATACCCAAAATTATAGGATAAGTAAGATAATTGACCCATCTTGGAATAATCAGTTAGTTAACTTGAAATATAAGCTTTCTAAAAAAAAGAAGGCACTTTGATGCTTCAAATCTCGTTAGAGACAATCGAGTTTTTATCGACAATGATAAACATAAGTCCCCATTGGACTTTAAATCAAAGTAACACTTGATATAAGTGTAAGCTCACGAGATCCTCCGTTAGGATAAAGTCATTTGAAACTCGGACCTGACTTCTGCTTGAAGTTGAACCCATGCTAGAACTAGGACTAGTACCTGTACTTGAATTCCTGCTTGTACTAGAACTAGAGTTTGAACTTGAATTCATGCTTGTACTTGAACGTGCACTAATGATGAACTCAAACTGGAACTTGAACTCGAATCTTGAACTTGTATTTGCACTTGATCTTGAATTAGTATTTTAACTAGTATTTTGAACTTGAACTTGATCTAGAGCTTGTATTTTAACTAGTATTTTGAACTTGAACTTGATCTAGAGCTTGTATTTGAACTAGTACTTGAATCGAAACTCCAACTTGTATTTGAACTAGTATTTGAATTTGAACTCGAACTCGAATTTGAACTAGAACTTGAACTTGATCTTGGACTTGTATTTGAAAGCTAACTTGAACTCGAATCATGAACTTGTATTTGAACTCGAATTTGAACTAGAACTTAAACTCGATCTTGAACTTGTATTTGAACTCGAACTTGTATTTGAGCTTGAACTTTGTCTAGAGCTTGTATTTGAACTAGTACTCGAGCTCATGTCTGAACTCGAATTGGAACTTGAACTTGTACATGAGCTAGAATTTGTGTTTGAATCTTGAAATTGAACTGGTATTTGAGCTTAAATTTGAACTTGATTTAGAACTAGTGTTTTGAACTTGAACTTGATCTAGAACTTGCATATGAACTTGAACTCATACTTGTGCTAGAAATTATACTTGAACTTGAACTTGAACTCATGTTTGAATTAGAGTGTGTACTTGGAGTTGATCTCGAACTTGAAAGATAACTTGAATACTTGAATCTCGAACCCGAAATGGGTACTTGAATACTTGAATCTTGAACCCGAAATAGGAACTTGAACTTGAACTTCTAGAAAAAAGTATACTTGACTTGAATATGAAAAATCTTGAATATACTGAACCTTGAACATTAATTACTTGATAACGAATCTTGAAATCTTGAAAGTGGAAAGAGATACTATCTTAAACTTGAAAGCCTCACATAGTTGATCACTGTTCTCGTGAACAGGCTCGTATGAGCACCTTGTACTTGAAAGAATTCTTGAAATGTTAGCTGAGAATCGGTTATAGTTAGACCAACAAGGTCATTGATCCTTGCCATGATTGGCTAAACGATGGAGAGTGTTGGCTTTTGTTCGCGCAAACATTGGCATCTTGAATCTTGACCCATGGGTGGTGTCCTGATATCGATACTAAATTAATTAAAAGACACTAATAATAGACAAATGCCCTAAATAATTAAGCATGATGTAATAAAGTAGAAAATTTACATATAAATAAACTTATAAACTTTAATGTAACTTGTAAATCTTATTAGTTGTTAATCTGTAAAATGAATTCGCTTACTTAATAATGCTGCATGTAAATTTGTATGTTTGTGTTGAATTGTTAATATTTGCCTTCATGTCAGATAGTAGTCGTTAATGTCTTCATATTAAGAATTCATGTCTAGCATTAGTTTAATCTTGATTATCATGACTACTGGAAACCCCACATGCACTTGCACCTATGGAATGTTCTTATACTACTTGTACTAAAAACCTATTACAACGGTAACTCAGACTTTATTGAGTTTCATTGCTTACGGTCATTTCATGACCCAAAAATTTCAGAGGCCAGTCAGTAGCCACCCAACCAAAGCTAGAGGAGTTGGGTGAGGAAGGATTTAAGAGTGATCATCGAGCTGATAGTTTGAGCTCATCTTGCCTATAGAGCTACCAGCACTACACACTTGATTTTGATAAGATCTTTTCTTTAATCTCGTTTTGGTTTTAAGTCCAGTACTTTTAAGAAAATAGTCGATGTATCTTTGTATTGAAACTTTGAATTATGTTGATCTTTTAAGGCTTTACTTTTGGGAAAATTTTTTGATTTATCTTATTTATAATTCCGCACTTGATAGAATTTGTTACGATAAAATCCTAAACCCGAACTTGCTCGAACAGGTTAACGAAAATGAGAATTTAAATCGAAAGTATTTAAATATATTTCCGCAAATTACTTTGATAAATGAAATTAATCATTTTCGCAAATAATGCATTTCCAGTGATATTTTAGAAAAAAATAATATGTGACAATTTATATAAAAAGGAAAATGACTTAAGAATTTGAAATGCCCAAATATGAATATGGACGCGATGCATGTTGCGTGCACGCCTTGGCGTTGCGGTCGGATTACGCTAGGCTGGGGAGGGGCGTGACAATAAATTACCATCCTGGAAAAGTAAATGTTGTTGTTGATGCACTCAATAGGAAATCTTCGACACTGTTAGTTAGATTAAAAACCTGGAAGCCCTTCGATGAACTCGTCGATGAAGACATTTACCTCCAAGAAATCGAACTGAGTGTATATTTGGCAAGAATCGTGATGAGTTCGTTCATTTTGAATAAAATAAGGGATTTACAGCGTATGGACCAAGAAATCCTGAAGATCATTGAAACCTTAGGATCGAAACCCAATTTCAGTCTTAGGATAGATGGAACGTTACTCTTCAAGTGAAGACTGTGCCTACCCAATGATCCTCAACTGAAAAAGGAGATACTTGATGAAGGTCACAAATCAGGATACTCAGTACATCCAGGCAGCACTAAAATATATCAGAATCTGAGAGATTGGCATTAGTAGCCGAATACGTGTCGAAGTGCTTAGTGTGTCAACAAGTCAAGGTAGGACATCAAAAATTGGTCAAACTTATACAACCATTTCCCATCCTGGAATGGAAGTGGGAAAATATATCTATGGACTTCATCGTAGGTCTACCAAAGACAATGAAGAAGAACGATGCCATCTATGTGATAGTTGACATATTGACTAAGTCAGCTCATTTTTTACTATTCAAGACTACCATAGATTAGAACAAGCTTGCCGAAACATATCTGAAAGAAATGTCAAACTACATGGGGTCCTAGCCAGCATTATCTCCGATCGAGACTCAAAATTTACTTCTAAATACTGGACAACCTTTCAAGAAGCACTGGGAAATCGATTAGATTTTAGTACTGCCTTCCACCCCCAGATGGACGACGAGACTGAAAGAGTGAATCAAGTAGTTGAAGATATGTTATGAGCGTGTATGCTCGACTTTCGAGGGAATAGGGACGATCACCTCTCGCTGATCGAGTTCTCTTTCAATAATTGCTACCAAACAAGTATTGGAATGTCCCATTTCGAAGCTTTATACGACAGAAGTTATAGAACGCCATTGTGTTGGGACGGAGTTGGTGTTAGGAAGATGCTTGGACCCAAACTAGTCCAAACTACGATTGAAAGAGTCAAACTGATACGCGAACGGCTTAAGATAGCTCAAGATCGCTAGAAAAAGTACGCCAACCTCTACCGTCGTAACTTAGAGTTTGAGGTAACCCGTTTAAATTTCAAACTTTGAATTTTATTTCAATTGTGCTCTTGATTGAACACTAAAATCTGTTTAACAGGTTGGTAAACGAGTATTCATTCGCATCTCCCCGACCAAAGAAGTTACGCGCTTTGAAAAGCGCAGGAAGCTAAGCCCCAAATACGTAGGGCCTTTCGATGTCACCAAACGCGTTGGCGAGGTTGCTTATAAAGTTGCTCTATCACCATAATACTCGGGGATCCGTGACGTATGTTGAGGTGATACATATATGACTCCTCACACATAGTGGAGATCGAGCCCATCAACTCAAAGAAAATCTCACTATCATTGCAAGACCCATTAGGATTCTTGATCAAAAAATTCAAGTCTTCAAGAATAAAATGATGACATTGGTGTTGGTTTAATGGCAACATCACACACCAAAGGAAGCAACCTAGGAGAATGAAGACGACATCAAAGAAAACCATCATGAGCTTTTCGAATAATTGGTACATAATATTCAAGGACGAATTTTTTTTTTAGGGGGGAGGAATGTTATGACCCGAAATTTCGTTGACCATGTTAATGGTGTAAGATGGACGAAGCACCAAGACCCAGTACTTGTGTGCACACTATGTCATGGCCCACACACTCTTACATTAGAAAACTTTAACAGGATCCGTTTAAACTTTAAAGGCAACTAAAAGAATGTTATCACCCGGAAGTTCGTTGACCCTGCTAATGGTGTAAGATGGGCGAAGCACCAAGACCTGGTACTTGTGTGCATACCATATCATGGCCCACATACTCTTAAATTAGAAAATTCTAATAGGATCCATTTACACTTTAAAGGCAACTAAAACCCCATGAGACCTACTGATTTTAAACCAGCCAAGGCATTAGAATCCCTCTAATTTTGGAATTTGATTTAGCAAGCAAGTAGAGCCAAAAAGGACTCCTACCTCTTTTGGGCAAATGAACCTTTCCGTTTGGACTCCGTCCCTAATCACAATGACCCTCCTATATAAATTAGAGACCATGAGAGAATTAGAAAAAAAGAATGTACATTATTCCCTCTTCTCCCGATCTCTCTTTCTCTCGCATCGCTTCTCCCGTTTATCATCTCTCTCACGGGTCCTTTTCTTCGCGCATCCAACCTAGCACCACACCAACCCACCACCAAAGCCGCATATCCGAATCGACGCGTAGGCAGCCGCATCGCCAATTTAACACGTGGGCTCAAAGCTACTTGATCTGAATCATCCCAAAAATCACATGCACGCTCCAATAGGTAGGCGCTCCTCAATCCATCATAGGTTATTCAATTTATTTTTGAAAATAAAAGAATTTTTTTTTTCTTTTTCTTCCTTCATTAATGGCCATTTAACTAGGAAGAAGAAGATGATAAATAAATAAATACTTATTTAGTATCTCAAATTTAATAATATATATTATACATAAATCATATACATATACACTCGGTACATTGTATTTGCATTGAAGCCATCTCCTAGTCCTACTCTTCCCTGGTAACACCCCCCTCTCTGTGCTATAACTGTTTTAAATGAAGAGTAACTAAACATAGAAAGAAGAATATATATATATATATATATATATATATATATATATATATATATATATACACATATAAATATATAAGCATGTATATGATTACAGTAAGGCTAATCCCCCATTCTCCTTCCCTTCCCACTACTCTCTTCCCACTATTTTTCTCTCATACATCTCTATAACAAAAAAAACTAAATAAGAGATATAGAGAGAGAGAAGAGAAGACCCAACTAATTAAGAGAACGAGTGTTTAGAGAGCAGAGACCCAACCTCCCAACCTTTTTCTTCTCTTCCGGGTTCACCTACAATACAAAAATTATATGTATATATATAGCTTGTTTGTAGAGAGAGGAGTGTTTAGAGAGAGATCAGAGGGAGATAAATTTATAGAGAAAGTTAGAGAGAGAGAGAGGACCCACGGTTGGAATAGAGCAATTTATCTCTGTTGTTCTCAGATGCCGATTTGATCAATTTGTTTGCTTTTCTTGATTTATATATATATATATATATATATATATATATATATATTCTTAAATTTTAATTGAAGGAATGTCGTTTACATGACAAAATTATAATACTAGTGCTTGATTTAAATAAATCTGGATCCCGAGATCATGATCTTACTAGACGACCATTTTTAGAGAAAGAGAATACGTATAGTTTCTAGAGAGAGAGAACCAACTGAATATTTAGAGAGAGAAGGCTCAACCTCTAACACAGAATTTAGAGAGAGAAATTGATTTTAGAGAGAGGAGTGATTAGAGGGAGAGAAAACCCATCAGAAAGAGAAAAAAGACCCAAGAGAAGCCTAGAGAGAAATAATAGGAGAGATTAGAGTTAGAAGCTCATAGGAGCCCCTCCCCTAGTTGGTTATATATATATATATATGATTTCTCTGGGCCGTATAAATTGATTACTGGGGATCGGCCTGACCGAAGGCCATCACTGCATGATAACTTACCTATACTGACCATTGTAGCCAAGGACATTGGAGTACATCTACGGAACCAGTGGGGTGCACAAATAATTTGGTGCAACCACCCCCTTAGCACTCTTAATCCAAAACAAAATAGATTCAAAATTGGGCGTGGGCCCGACCCAGGAAATGGTACAGAGATGGACCGTTTCTTCAAAATTTAATTCTGAGACATCTAACGGCTCAGAACCTAAGAAATGGACACACAAATCAAGATGTTGAAACATCATTCAGATACCATAGACCATAAAAGGATTGACCCTTAGATCTGAGGCCTTAGAAGCCGAAATAAATTGAGACCAAGGACCTGTCACCTCAATATTATGCTCTTCAAACATCTGATGGTTTAGGTCCGTTAAATCCAATCACCACATAGTAGGTACACTATGTGTGCCTGAAACTCTTAGATCTTGTGAAATTTTGACTGGATGATCTAGGATCCTAGAGGTTGGATTAGAATCAGGACAAGAAACCTAATCTTATGTAAAATTATATTTTTCGACCATCTGATGGTCCAGATTAGAGGATGAATGTTTCGAAGTTCATTTTGAACTATTGAAATTTTAATGTAAGATTTTAAAAACTTACTATACATGAACTTTTAGTATTAAAAATCCCTCGAACTATGATTGGAAATGCTCGTTCATTTCAAATTTTAATCATTATATTATGGTCACAAGCGTGTATGGTGTATGAAATAGTTTAGTTTAGTCAGACATCTTCTTTCTATCATATGACATGCATCACATAGAAAACTACGACAGAGCATACACATGATTAAAAAGGAATAAGATACGTCATACGACTTTTAAGTCTTCGCCATGGTGAAGTTTCTTTCACGGTCAAGTGGAACCTAAAATATAGGCGTTCATGTACGGATGCAACCCTCTATGGTAGTATGGGATGCCACATAAAGTACATCCAAGTTACTACGGAACCCGTATCTTGAAAAGCGTGGTTTAGTGAAGCCTATTGCACCGTGGCCCATTCTAATTAAGTTTTAAGTAAAAATGAGAAATGAATATGTTAAGTTATATGTATGTCAAGAAAGTGGGGACTTAAGCCCACACAAATATGAAATCGGGGCGGAGACCTAAGCCTAGAATCGAATAGTGATATGATATGCTAAGATATGCTGTAAAGGTAAGCTAAACATGAATTAAGTTCTACACGTGCCAAACCTTAAGATCCACCATAAGGGTCTAACGTTTGCAGCCGAGACATGTAACGACTCGAAAATTTTGAGAACTTTCTGACTGCTTTGGTATCCGTGCATGGCACGGAAATTGAGACAAATTTACTATTTAAAAAATATGATTATTATTACAAATACTTTTAATCTGTGTGCGTGCAAAGTGATAGATCACTTGCGACACGAATCTAAGGTCCGATAGGATCCACTGTAAGGTGTTGGGTACATGTGTGTGTGCGCGCTCAACACGGGAGCGAAAGTTAGGAAATGGAAATATCAGAGATATTTCCATTTGTAGCTTATATAGAAGCAAGGTTAGGGAAAGACCTGATGCTTCTTCTTTTCCCTTGAATCCTTTGCTTGCAAGTTGCTTGGAAACCCTCAGAGAAACCAGTGTGAGGAAACCCTAAGTCTCTGACCCTTTGTTTTAATGTGTGAAAGATTCGACAAGTGTACGTCGAATCGGTTTGATAAGGAGTAATATACGTAGTATATTAGCGTGGAGTCATCTTGATTCATAGAAGAACTTGAATCCTCCAATCTTGAATCCGAAGTCCACCGAGAACCAGAGATGTCGTGAGGCAAGGAATAGACATTAAGAGGTGAGTTATTATGAGTTTTAAGAAGATTTAATGTCATAGGGATGTATTTATGAGAGTTTAGATGATTCATGGGGAATCATAATGGCTAGGATCGAGTTAGGTTTGAATTCAACAAACCCTATTAATGACAATTTTACTGTCATATCCGATTGATCAACAGATGATTGATCGATCAATTTGTAAATCCGATCGATAAAATATGAGATTTGATCGATCAAATTTTATAAGGCCCCTATGAAACAAGAGGGTACTTTTCTTAAGAAGTTGACGCCCGATGTGCTCAATCGATCAAACTGAGGGTTTGATCGATCGAATTTGGTACTGATCGATCAGAAAATGAAGTGATCGATCAGGTTTGAACTGATAGATCAATTGAGAATTGATCGATCAAATCAGGGATTTGATTGATCAAATTTTATAAGCACACTTGGAAATAGGAGGTATGTTTTGCAGAAACTTTGACCCGATCGATCAAACATGAGGATTGATCGATTGAATTTAGGACTTGATCGATCAAATAGAAGATTGATCGATCAAAGTCAGGTCAGTTCTGTAAAGGTAAAAAAGATGGGTTTAATCGATCAACTATGAAAATTGATCGATCAATTAGGGAATTCGATCGATCAATTGGGGAATTGATCGATCAGATGTGCTATGTTATATCTATTGAAGTGTAAGGCATCCGATTGATCAAATGATGATTTAATCGATCAGATGTGAATCTGATCGATCAAATAAAGGGATTGATCGATCGAATCCCCTGCTTTCATACTATTTTGGTTTTCGGGAAAGACACTGCGAGGCAGTGTGTCTAATTCTGTTCTGACACGTACTATACTATATGTATGGTCTAGGTCAAGGCCTGGACATCTTAGGAAGCTTTGGATTTGCTTAGAAAGATTTGTTCTAAGGTAGGAGAAATTCAACTTAAAAGTGTATCTGAATATGATTTTATGATCCCTTCACATCTGTACCTTGATTTCTGTTTTGAAAAGCATGTCTGCATAACACATAAGTATCTGCTCTTATTCCTGTACTCTGCTCTGATTTAAGATTCATCGGTTGAACTCCCCTGATGTGGCAGGATATCCATGACCGACACGGCGGAATATCCGTGCATCTGTTTGAAAATTTCTCCTGGCATAATTACGCTCCTTAGATGAGGCATTGTTGCACTATCTGAAATGGTTCACTGAACGACGATGGAAGGGGTTCCCATCGGCCCAAATCTGGCTACCACGTACTATATATTCACGGGAGTTACTTAAGTTAGATAAATATGCATGATTTAGGTCATCAATTATGATATGCATGGCATCTAGTAAACTCTGAAATTAATATTCTGCATCTATTCTTTTATTTGAAACTCAGTACCTGCCATCTGATTTATCCTGTCTGTATATTCTGATTTGATCATCTGTTCTGAGATACATTCTGTAAATCATGTCTTACATTTTCAATGCATGTTGAACTGGGATTCTTCTACTGAGCTTAGATGTAGGTCACCCTATTTTCTATAAAATTAATAGGAGGAGGATATTGATACCCCAGCTGACGAGTTCTACTAGCCGTTTGGGTATTAGTTTTGTTTTGGGTTTTGGGATATGTAGTTTTGAATTATTTGTGCGCCTGGTGGCCACCTTTTATATTATTTTATATTTTGATGTTGTTACTTATATTCATGTACATTCTATAAGAACCACTATTGGGAACCATTGTTTTGAGTGATGGATGTCCATCACCAATGGTTCTTTTTTATTCATTTTTGAGGATGTATATTCTTTTGAATTATCTATACATGCATGTTTATTTCTTCTCTTTTAAAGCCATATATGATGACTCGATTTGCCACTACTGGACAATGTTTGCTCTGATTTTCGCTAGACGAGCAGACACTCTGTGATTTATCTTGGGGATCATCCAGAGCAGGATCCTGATGGCACAGATTTCTGGGTGCAAAAATTCGGGCTGTCACAGTTGGTATCAGAGCCTAGGCTTTAGGTTGAACTACGGGGTCATATCGAATTGTTTTTACAATCTATGTACTGATCAATGTTATTGTTTTCACAATGGCAGACCGGTACTATGGGCCCAAAGTTCAGAGGAGGACATAGTGGAAGCAGAGGAGGACAGAGAGAAGTCTCTTTATAAGAAATTCTCAATGTTACTGGAACATTTAGGGGATTGGGGTTCCTATCGGGTGATAATGTTGTTCTGGTAGGACCGAGAGGAGGGAGAAGAAGTAACGAAGGTAGAATGGAGCAAGTGTTAAAAGCATTGGCTGCCAACGTTGCTCAACAGACTGCTACTTTGAATCAGCAAGCATCTAGACCACCTCACCAACCCGACGGTTTTGCCGAGTTTAGGAGAATGAGACCTCCTAACTTCTCGGGTCAAACTGATCCCATTGAAGCTGAAGGTTGGATAGAGGTGATGGATAAGTTATTTGAAGTGCTCCAGTGCACCGAGGTGGAGAAAGTGTGTTGGGCCACTTTCAAGTTAAATGGTGATGCCAGACCTTGGTGGAAGTCAGTATCACAGATTAGAGAGAGAGAACTCTCTAATACTCCTTAGACTTGGGAGGAATTTACTGAAGTCTTCTACAATAAGTACTTCCCAAAGATAGTGAGGCATCAGTGGGAGGTTAAGTTCATCGAGTTGAAACAATGGGCTATGTCAGTAAGGGAATATGGTGCTGAGTTTGATAGACTATCTAGATTCGCACCACAACAAGTAGCCACTGAGCTGATGAGGGCTCATAAATTTCAACTTGGCTTGAGGCAGAACCTGCAGAAGGATGTAGCCATGTGGGAAATGGAGACATACGAGAGTGTGATGTCCAAAGCTCTCATCGTAGAGGAAGAGAATCAGAAGCAGTTTGCCTGGAGAGATAGGCAAAGCAGAGAGGTCATTTCAGGGGCAATCTCAGGACCCTGAACAAAACAAGAGGGCTAGATTCTCCAGATCTCCGAGATACCCTACACACTCCAGACCGACGATATCTACAGGGCCTAGTTCATATCAGAGGCTAGTAGTACCTGCATCTTCCAGGCCATTTCGACCGTCTGATTCTTCTGACAGCGGGGCTTCTGTAGCGTAGGGATTTTCGAGGGTATCATCATTCACTCCGGCCCTGTTATGTGCTAAGTGTGGGAAACCACACAAGACAGGACTGTAGGAGAGAGAGTTGGGCGTGTTACAGGTGTGGTAAGATGGGCCACATAATCAGGAATTGCCCAGAGGAGAGTAAAGAGAGCAAGGAGCGGTCTGGATCAGTGTCTATTCAGAGATCCTCTCGACCTGTTGTTCAAGGTCAAGCATATGCCGTTAGCACGATTGGTGCTCTGACATCGAATGATGTCATTCAAGGTATAACAAAATTTCAAAGTTAAATAATTCCCTTAGTAGAATGGATTGGAAGTTTATCGATGTAAATATTTTTTTTTATTTATGTCAATGATGCACACTGCACATACACCTTGTAAACACTTGATTGAATCGTGTGAGTGAACTTTAGGTGTGTTGAAGGTATATCAGCATAGTTATATTTGCTTTCATAGAGCATGAGTCTTGGTAGACCTAGGGCCTACGCACTCGTTTATTAGGCCTCAATTCACGAAAGAATTTAGCATCACTCTAGAGCACTTAGACTTCATATTGACGATGTCTATTCCTACGGGGAGTTCGGTAAATGCAGGTACAGTGTGTAAATCGGTAATTGTGCTTGTAGAAGACCACGAGACTATGGCAGATTTGATTTTATTAGACATGCAAGGGTTTGACATTATTCTTGGGATTTATTGGCTATCCGCTTACCATGCGAGCATAGATTGCTTTTGAAAAGTCGTAGTTTTCCGCCCTCCAAAGGGAAAGTCGTTAAGATTCTTCAGGGTAAAGTCTAAAGTCGCTCCGTTGATATCAGCTATTCGAGCCGAGAAGATGATGAAAATTGGATGCAACGGCTATATGGCTTTTCTGCAAGAGCAATGGGAAGAGAAGAATGTGATTGCGAATATTCATGTTGCTTGCGAGTATCCTGACGTGTTTCCCAAGGATTTACCAGGACTACCACCTGCTCGGGAAATTGAATTTGTGATAAATCTAGTTCCGAGTACTGAGCCAATATCTAAAGCTCCGTATCGGAAAGCTCTGACAAAGTTACAAGAATTGAAGGAGCAGCTACAAGAATTGCTTGACAAAGGGTTCATCCAACCTAGTGTGTCTCATTGGGGAGCACCAATATTATTTGTCAGGAAGAAGGATGGTTCGATATGTCTGTGCATCGACTACCGTCAGTTGAATAAGTTGACGATTAAGAATCGTTACCCGCTTCCAAGGATAGATAATCTCTTTGATCAATTACAAGGAGTGAGATTCTTTACGAAGATTGATTTGTGGTCGGGTTATGATCAGCTCAGAGTCAAGGTAGAGGATATTGAAAAGACGACGTTCAGAACCAGATATGGGCACTATGAGTTCTTGGTTATACCATTTGGATTAACGAACGCACTTGCATCTTTTATGGACCTAATGAACCGAGTGTTCAAACCACACTTGGATGAGTCTGTAGTCGTCTTTGTGGATGACATTCTCATCTATTCAAGGATGAAAGAGGAGCATGAATGACATATGTATGTGGCTCTACAGACCCTCCGAGATCACAAACTATATGCAAAGCTCAGTAAGTGTGAGTTTTGGCTTGATCAAGTTAGTTTCTTAGGTCATATTGTCTCTCAGAAGGTTATAATAGTTGATCCAACAAAGATTGAAGCGGTAGTGAATTGGGAACAACCAAGAACGGTAACCGAGGTTCGTAGTTTCCTTGGCTTGGCGGGATACTACAGACGGTTTGTAGAAGGGTTCTCCAAACTATCAAGTCTGCTCACTCAGCTCACAAAGAAAAATGCTAAGTTTGATTGGACGGATCAGTGTGAGAAGAGTTTTTAAGAACTCAAGACGCATCTGACTACAACACCAGTGCTAGCTATACCTTCTGGCAGAGGAGGTTTTGCTCTATACAGTGACGCATCTTACAATGGTTTGGGTTGTATCCTCAACCAGCACAAGAAAGTCATCGCGTACAGCTTTAGATAGCTCAAGGAACACGAGAAGAATTATCCGACTCATGATCTAGAGTTAGCGACAGTGATTTTTGCTTTAAAGATTTGGAGGCATTACTTATACGGTGAGACATTTGACATCTTCACCGACCACAAGTGTGACAGCCCGGATTTCGGCACCCCAAAACCCGTGCCATCAGCACGATCATCTTGACCGTGCCCTTTAGCTAAGCACGGAACACTGGTATATCAAGCATCAAAAGTATAATGAAATAAATTTGCAGAATTTAAATCTATATTGATTAACTTCCCAAAAGACAGTTCTACCCTCATGCCTCTGCATGTATGGAGAACCGATCCGAACCATCGATGCTAGCAATCATCATGGATGGTTCGTCCCAAAAGAATAATCCAAAACCCTATATACATGGTTTTAAACAAGATCAAGGCTTGACATACCAAGCCGTACAAAAATCTCTCCTAGATCTCTCAAAGTGGCACGACGGAGTCCTCTAGAAGAAGTCCTCTGGAGGTGGCTCCAACTCTTCGCCGGCCGCAAGGTCCGACTCGCCGGGATCAGCGTCTCCTGAAGCCGCGGCAGCTGCCAATAGTGGACCTGCGACGTATAGTCTATAGGGTGAGCTACATCCTAGCTCAATAGGGAACAAACACTGTTGAACATATAAATTATAACTCACATATATTCTATGATATGCCATGCATGATGTATCAATGCAATTGTTAATGAAACAGTTTAAAAGCATTTCGTTTTACTGTAATTACTTGTATTTTCATTTACTCATGAATAATGCTGAAAAGGCCTAAAGCAAAACTTAAACTTTCAACTTAAGTGATCCCCGAGCAATATAGCATCGAGCCCCGATGAGATACCCTTCATCGTCATCTATATAGACAGTTTTAATGTACTCCCTGGGAATACCATATAGTACCCAAGCCCCTTTCCCCTGGGGATTGGTGGCGGGGTTTCACTTGTCTCAATCAACACCCCTGGGGTGTCCTTACTATGTACGGATAAGCCTCCGCACTGGCCTACGGTTTCGCCGCCGTATCGGTCACGGATATCCTGCCGTGTCAGTCGTGGATATCCCGCCACGTCGGTGGGGTAACCTATCAAACCTCAAATAACAAAAATATCGGTGCCTTACATATAGTTATTCACCGTGTAAGTGTGCTATTCTATATCAGTTAGGCCCTATCAGACATGATTCAATCTTTGGATACATCCCTGGGATGTATCCATTTACTTGCATCACACCTGATGCTCTTATCTCTTTACTTCTTCATCCCCTGGGGATGGCTCATTAGTTTACTCTTATGAATATCACACACACACACACTTTTCACAATTCTTTAAGCAGTAAAATATTTGAATGGAAATCTATATCACTACATACATGCTCTTGTAAAATAAAGTACATGTTCAAGGTGTTCCCTACCTTAAGTCTTCATTCGATCATTGCATCAAGGTCCCACGTGGCTCCTTGTGCACTAGTCCACACGTACCACCTATGGTACCACATAACAGGTGAAACACATCACAAAGGATGTAATAAAGAAGGTATAAGATCTCCCAAGAATCTTAAAATCAAACCCCAAAAGTCAACATAGTTTATCTCAGTCGATTAATCGAATTCCAAAATCGATTAATCGAATCTGCTTCGATTAATCGATTTTCAAAATCGATTAATCGAAGGTCAATATCGATTAATCGAAGCAATTTCGATTAATCGAAATTCTCCTTTTCGCAAAGTCCATTCTCAGTTCGAACAGTCGAGTTTTCATTCGATTAATCGAATCCAATTTCGATTAATCGAAATTCTTCTTTTCGCAAAGCAAATTCACGCTCAACAATGAAGTTTTCATTCGACATCGAATCCAATTTCGATTAATCAAATCCTTCTTTCGCAAAGTAGACCCTCGGTTGAATACAAATGAAGTTTCATTAAGTTGATTAATCGATTCCAATCGATTAATCGAAAACTAAAATCGATTAATCGAAATCCCATTTCGATTAGTCGATTTTTCCTCAAGTCATTTCCTTCAACCCCTGGGGTCCACTGGAGGTTCTCAGTCGATTAATCGATTCCCAAATCGATTAATCGAAATCCAAAGTCGATTAATCGAAATCCAATTCGATTAATCGAAATCGGGGTCCTCTGACTCTTCAACTTCCTGGCCAATTTTGATTAATCGAAACCCAATTTCGATTAATCGAAATGGTCAGATTCAGCCCCTTTCGAGCTGTTCTTCCCAATCTTTTTCCATACCTTTTTCCTCTATTTTTCTAAGCCATTATCCTCTGATTTAACCCACATCTAACTGCAACTTAACCCCTATAATCTATGCATCTTATTTACAAAAATTTTACCTTGAATAGATCTCAAGTTGATTTCAAATCTAGGGTTGGAAGGCTAGGGTCCCAGCTTTGGTTTCCAACGGATTCCTTGCGTTGAATCAGCCTCTTTAATGCTTGAATCCTTCTTCCAATCACCCACAATAACTCTTGCTTGATCACCCTCTTTACTCCTCTCTCTCTCTTCTTTACTCCTCTCTCAACAACTCAAAATCTCTATTTTAGGTTTATTAAACTCTTTTATATCTCTCCTAGTTTGTGTGTTAAGCACACGCACCTCCATAGGTGTATGTGACTTTAGACTTTTCAACACACACCACATTGCTACACAACCCATCACATCACATTCACTCATCACACTCTACGCTAACTATCGAACTCCCAATTGGTCAAACCTGTGACCGATCGGGCACGGATCCCGAGGTCATAGTTCAACGTGATTTTTCGGGCCATTACAACAAGAGTCTCAAGTATCTTTTTACCCAGAAGGATTTAAACATGTGACAGCACAAATGGATGGAGTTTTTGAAAGATTATGACTGTTCAATCCAATATCATCCTAGGAAGGCCAACATAGTGGCGGATGTTTTGAGCAGAAAATCTTCGGCTCAGTTGTCACATCTTATTACCAGAGTTCAGAGGTGGCATCTACTTAAGGACCTGGCCTTGTACAATACACTGATTAATGCCAGAGGTTCTGGGGCACTGATGGCTACCATCGTGATATGGCCCATGTTGCTTGATAACGTAGGTAAGCTCCAGATGATTGATGATGAGCTTATGGCCATTCAAAAGGATGTGATCAACGAAATTAGACCGGATTTCTCCATCAAAGATGATAGTACCTTGCTATTTAGATATCGGATGTGCATACCTGCGAACAAGGATCTTAAAGATACTATTTTGAAAGAAGCATACAAGTCAACGTATGCTGTACATCCTGGGAGTACAAAGATGTACCAAGATATAAAGCGAAGCTTCTGGTGGAGAGGCTTGAAGAAGGAGGTTACAGACTACGTATCTCGATGCTTGGTCTGCCAGTAATTAAAAGTAGACCATCGAAATCCAACAGGTTTATTACAACCTTTACCAGTGCCTAAGTGGAAATGCGAAGCCATTTCTATGGACTTCATATTGGGATTGTTGAGTACATTAAGGAAGAATAATGCCATCTGGGTCATTGTAGATACACTGACGAAGTCTGCACACTTTCTATCATACCGTACTACGTATATAGCCAGTAAGCTCGCAGAGTTGTATATGAAGGAAATAGTTTGGTTACATGGCATACCAGTCAATATTGTATGTGATCGAGATTCGCTTTATACGTCTCAATTCTGACGGCGATTTTAAGAAGGCATGGGTTCCAAACTAGAGTTCAGCTCAGCGTTTCATCCTCAGACAGATTGGCAGACTGAAAGAGTAAACCAGATCATAGAGGATAAGTTGCATGCATGCATGTTGGACTTTCATGGTTCATGGGATCAGCATTTACCTCTGATCGAGTTCGCTTACAACAACAGCTATCAGTCCAGTATTGGGATGGCGCCTTATGAAGCTTTATATAAACGACGTTGCAAGTCTCCGTTGAACAGGGAGGAGGTCGATGAGAAACTTATTTTGGGATCGGATATCATGGACACTGCAACCAAGACGATTAGGTTGATCCACGAGAGATTGAGAGTTGCTCAAAGTCGCCAAAAGAGTTATGTCGATCTTCATCGAGTGCAAGTCGAGTTTTAGGTAGGAGATAAGGTGTTTGTAAAGATTTTGCCAACGAAAGGCATGATGCATTTTGGAAATCGTAGGAAGTTGAGTCTACGTTACATAGGACCTTTTGAAGTACTTGGATGTGTTGGTGAAGTGCGTACCAGATTGCTCTGCCACCACAGCTGGCAAACATGCATAATCTGTTTCACGTCTCTATGCTGAAGAAGTATGTGAAAGACCCAACACACGTTTTAGATTTTTAGTCGATTGAGCTTCAAGAGGATTTGACTCTAGTAGAGGAACCTATGCAGATACTGGACCGTAAGGAGCAAGTTTTACGGACTAAGGTGATTCCATTGGTGCTCGTAAAGTGGAGGAATCACTCTTCTGCAGAGGTTACCTGGGAGCGAGAAGCCGAAGTTCGCGCGCAGTACTCGCAATTGTTCAACTAATATACGAGGTACGTGTGATATTCAGTTGCATTCTTTTAAATTGCAATGTGTCTTTGATGAAGCTTTTGATCTTATGTTAGATGTGCATGCATGATTTAAAACATGAGCAGGATCTTACAGTATCACCATTGGACTATGGCGATACTCTCAGGTCTTTTGCACCTATATTGTGGAGGACAACTTTACTGTCGGATCCGACCGATCAAAGTAGTGATTTGATTGATCAACTGTGTGTTCGATCAATCAACTTGACTAGCTGATCAATCAATCTTGAAATGTCAAATTAGGTCAATCCAAACGATCAAATGAGCTATTTGATCGATCAATTCTTAAATCCGGTCGATCAATTCAAGGATTGAACGATCAAGTGAATTTTGTTTTTATACACGTCCGATCGATCAATTGGATGAATTGATCGATCAAACTTGGAGTCCGATCGATCAACCTGGAGGATTGATCGAGCAATCTATCGGGCTAGGGCATTTTCAATTGCAAATCCGATAGATCAATGGAGCATTGATCGATTGAATCTAATATTTTAAGTGGCGCTGGGTTTTGAATAGACTCATTTGAACGATCAAGAGGAGAGCATCGAGCGAGAGCACTTTGTCTTCCTTGCGTGCGAACCTAATTTCCGGCGATTCAGGCTGCCGGAGCTCCACTTTCTCGATTCCTTCGATCGCTTTTCGGATCCTTAGTATGGTAAACCCTAAAATTTTCAAATTCCTTAGGGTTTTTCTTGAGTTTTTCTTCTTTTTAAACTATGAGACCTCGCACGAAGAATGCTTCGCACAAAATCCCTACTTAACAAGCTCGTGCATCGACTCCGCCCGTTGAACCTGTCGTGCCACTTTTGGTACCACCCGTGGCACCTCCTAATCCCTCGATACCACCCGTTGAACTACCCCAACCGAACTCATAGAGCGTGAGTTGCCAACCGATTTGTGGAATGCCAAGAGCTTCCTACCTGACCAAGAGTTTACCCAACTCTTTTTTCCGATCGCCCTGAGATGGCTTGGGCGATCGAGTACATTGGGAAGCTAAGGCTCAAGCCTATGCTTAAGACCTACCACGGCTACTATTTCCCACGCATAGTACGTCTATTTTACCAACACCTCCGACGTGGGAGTAGCCGTTATCAAATGGTTACCACAATCAACGGGTTGGAGTACCGGTTCACCCATTTCCACGTCGTCGCAGCTATACAGTGCCCCTCTGGGTACGTAGAGATGTGTGGATTAGCAACACCCTACATCAAGGACGTTGCTTATGAGGATGTCATCACCAAGATGACATGCAGATTACATGGGTCGGGCCAATCGGTTAAGAGGGCATAACTACCGGATAACCTATCGATGCTTAACACTTATGTCAAGTGTGCCATTTACCCTTTCCTCCACAAGTCGGAACGTACGGGAATCGTACAATAATTTTTATTTTTCGCCTTTGAGAACCGTTGGTTTTTCGTCGCTGACATTATTATCGATGGCATGTTGGATGCCTTTGATCGATTGATGAGGAAGGTGGCGCCTAAGAAGGAGATGCTCTATGCACGCTTGATCACCTACATGGTCGAGCAATATAATTTCGTGCAGGTGGCCTACAACATGGCTCCTAGGGAGCCTAGACGGAACGATAATGTGAAAGTCTTTTTACTAAACGACTAGACCAAAAGCTACGATCTTTTGGTCAAACGACTGCCTGTTGAGGAGGAGGTTCCTCCAGTTGAGTCGGCTGCGAGAGCTCTAGGTGTGGGGGAGGCACAACATGATCGTCCACCTCAGCCCACGGTGCCTACACGACCTGCCCCTACTACGCCGCGCCTCCCTGCCCGTGCTACTACATCGCGCCGCGTCGAGCCTTCCACCCCTATGCTTGAAGCCCTCATCACCATGATGAACGAGAACAACAAGCGACTTTACGAGAGGTTGGACTGGATGGAAGAGTTCCAGCGCCAAGTACATCGGCGATTGAACTATCACGAGGGGATGCTCGAGCTAGTGATGCAACATTTGTATGCTACCACGTCGACCCCGACGATAGCTCATGCCCGTCAGCACACCATTGACCCATGAGACTATCGCATTGCGCCAGCCAGACCAGGCCGACCTACCCCACCTACAGAGACCGATCCATCCTCAGCTCCACAAGCAGGTGATTATTTTCCACTATATGTCATGTTTCTTTTTATCTGTATATATCTTTATGTATGTATATCTGTATAACTCTTTTTTTGTTTCTTCTATATTTCTGCTCTGCATGTACGATTGTTTCCTGCATGACTTCTGCTTTGACTGCATGTATCTATCGTTTTCGATCTGTGTTGCATGATCATTCCAGTTTGTTCTATTCCGTTCTACACCTTCGGATTAGGATTCGGATTAGCATGTGTCTGAGACTCCCTTGCCATTTTCGAGGACGAAAATTCCTACGGGGGGGAGAATGTAACGACCCAAAAATTTTGAAAACTTTCTAACTGCTTTGGTATTCATGCACGACACAAAAATCGAGATAAATTTAAAATTTAGAAAATAAAATTATTAATATAAATACTTTTAATCTGTGTGCGTGCGAAGTGATAGATCACTTGCGACACGAATCCGAGGTCCGATAGGATCCACTGTAAGGTGTTGGGTACATGTGTGTGTGTGTGTGCGCGCTCAACACGGGAGCGAAAGTTAGGAAATGGAAATATCAGAGATATTTCCATTTGTAGCTTATATAGAAGCAAGGTTAGGGAAAGACCTTATGCTTCTTCTTTTCCCTTGAATCTTCTGCTTGCAAGTTGCTTAGAAACCCCTCTGAGAAACCAGTTTGAGGAAACCCTAAGTCTCTGACCCTTTGTTTTAATGTGTGAAAGATTCGATGAGTGTACGTCGAATCGGTTTGATAAGAGTAATATACGTAGTATATTAGCGTGGAGTCATCTCTGGTTCATCGGAGAACTTGAATCCTCCAATCTCAATCCGAAGTCCACCGAGAACCAAAGATGTCGTGAGCCAAGGAATAGACATCAAGAGGTGAGTTATTATGAGTTTTAAGAAGATTTTATGTCATAGGGATGCATTTATGAGAGTTCAGATGATTTATGGGGAATCATAATGGCTAGGATCAAGTTCGGTTTGAATTCAACAAACCCTATTAATGACAGTTTTACTGTCATATCCGATCAATCAGCAGATGATTGATCGATCAATCTATAAATCTGATCAATCAAATATGGGATTTGATCGATCGAATTTTATAAGGCCCCTATGAAACAGGAGGGTACTTTTCTTAAGAAGTTGAAGCCTGATGTGCTCGATCGATCAAACTGAGGGTTTGATCGATCGAATTTGGTACTGATCGATCAGAAAATGAAGTGATCGATCAGGTTTGAACTGATATATCAATTGAGAATTGATCGATCGAACTGTGGAATTGATCGATCAAATCAGGGATTTGATCGATTGAATTTTATAAGCACACTTAGAAACAGGAGGTATGTTTTGCTGAAACTTTGACCCGATCGATCAAACATGCGGATTGATCGATCAAATTTAGGACTTGATCGATCAAATAGAAGATTGATCAATTAAAGTCAGGTCAGTTCTGTAAAGGTGAAAAATATGGGTTTGATCGATCAACTATGAAAATTGATCGATCGATTAGGGAATCCAATCGATTAATTAGGGAATTGATCAATCAGATGTGCTCTGTTATATCTATTGAAGTGTAAGGCATCCGATCGATCAAATGATGGTTTGATCAATCAAATGTGAATCTGATCGATCAAATAAAGGGATTGATCAATTGAATCCCCTGCTTTCGTACTGTTTTAGTTTTCGGGAAAGACACTGCGGGGCAATGTGTCTAATTCTGTTCTGACACATACCATACTATATGTATGGTCTAGGTCAAGGCCTGGACATCTTAGGAAGGTTTGGATTTGCTTAGAAAGATTTGTTCTGAGGTAGGGGAAATTCAACTTAAAAGTGTATCTGAATATGATTTCATGATTCCTTCACATCTGTACCCTGATTTCTATTTTGAAAAGCATGTCTGCATAGCACATAAGTATCTGCTCTGATTTCTGTACTTTGCTATGTGCTCTGATTTAAGGTTCACCGGTTGAACTCCCCTGAAGTGACAAGATATCCATGATCGGCATGGTGGAATATTCGTGCATTTGCTTGAAAATTTCTCCTGACATAATTACGCTCCTTAGATGAGGCATTGTTGCACTATCTGAAATGGTTCACTGAACGACGATGGAAGGGGTTCCCATCGGCCCAAATCTGGCTACCACGTGCTATATATTCACTGGAGTTACTTAAGTTAGAAAAATATGCATGATTTAAGTCACTAATTATGATATGCATGACATCTAGTAAACTCTGAAATTAATATTCTGCATCTGTTCTTTTCTTTGAATCTCAGTACCTGTCATCTGATTTATCCTGTCTGCATATTCTGATTTGATCATCTGTTCTGAGATATAATCTGTAAATCATGTCTTACATTTTCAATGCATGTTTAATTGGTTTCTTCTACCGAGCTTAGATGTAGCTCACTCTGTTTCTATAAAATTAATAGGTTATGAGGCTAGGGCTCCCAGTACAGAGAGCAACCCTGATTACCAACCCGATAAGGAGGCTGAGGCTGAGGAGGAGGATACCGATACCCTAAGTGACGAGTTCTACTAGTCGTTTGGGTATTAGTTTTGTTTTGGATTTTGGGATATATTTTTTTGGATTATCCGTGCGCCTGGTGGCCACCTTTTGTATTATTTTATATTTTGATATTGTTACTTGTATTCATGTATATTCTATAGGAACCACTATTGGGAACCATTATTTTGGGTGATGGATGTCCATCACCAGTGATTCTTTTTTGTTCCTTTTTGAGGATGTATATTCTTTTGAATTATTTATACATACATGTTTATTTCTTCTCTCTTTTAAAGTCATATATGATGACTCGATCTGCCACTACTGGATAATATTTGCTCTGATTTCAGCTAGACAAGCAGACACTCAGTGATTTATCCTGGGGATCATCCAGAGCATAATCTTGATGGCACGGATTTTCGGGTGCGAAAATTCAGGCTGTCACAAAGGTTTGTCTCGAACTAAGGAGACATTGTTGTTACTATGCCGACAACCTCATCTGGCTGATTGATGGTTTATATTATGATATGAAGGTTAGGTGATTATCTACACATGAACCTCGCGTAATAGGTTCGAGCAGCGATCCTGACACAAGTCATTTAAACAAAATAAGTAAGATACGAAGTACGTTGTGTAGGCGTATGGAGTAATAATAAGACTTATGATATGTCACGCATGATAAGTTAATGAGACAAATAGGAAAAGAGATAAGAAATAGCAACATTATGCACTCTTCATTTTATATCATGTCTTTCAATTTTGATTATGATATGCTATGATTTATGAATAGCTTTGTCATCTTATTTAAATGCTGATTTTATTTTCAAAATGCACCGCAACTCAAGCGATTAGGCACACAATCACCTAAGTTATGGTGGATTGATTGTGCAATCCACTGAGTTTACGCGACTGAGTAAACTCACCCCCTCCAAAAATCTAATAGTTTCATGTGAGGACTCCGATCATCCTGCTTATGATGGCATGGAGGCAACTGCATTGGAGACAACTTATGTAGATGAGGACGTCGGCTACCACTTGGATGAGAGTGTAGACCCGGTGGACTTTTATGAGCATTGAGAGCCCTTTAGCTTTAGTTTTCTTTTATTTCTTTTGAGAGACATATTCTAGTCATTTGATACTTTTGTGAGTTTACATTTGAGACAATTTTACCCTACGTAAAACTTGTTTTATTTTATATCCTCGATGTATGATTAGGATTTCACCTTATTAATTGATGTTTACGCTTTCTGCTTTTGTTTTTTATCCTTTAACTGCAAAATTTAATGCCTTGATTCATATGCTAAGTTTTTTATGATTATCTGTATGTCCACTTATCGCCTTAACCAGCGTGTGGTGTCATATCACAGAATTCTAGGCCCTCGAGATCGGGTAAGGATTTCGGGTCATGACACTATTTTTATTTAGGTTAAATTTTTGCATCTTGTGATATTGTATCTCATTCGAATTGAAAAGATAATCTCACGATTGACTCACTACAAAAAATAAGACTATTAGCGACAACCAAAAGGTGCCACTATTAACAAAAAACTGCCACTACTACTCTTGCCATTAATAGTCTAATTTTTTGTAGTGATTGCTTTGAATTATATGATGGATATATATCGTTTGTTGTCCCAATTTTTTTTTAATTCCACATGGAACACAATCCAAAAGTGAACCTAAAATCATATCTGAGTGTGATGCGTGCAACATGATTTTTGAGTCATCTTTTGGGATTGTGCGCCATATGACATTGAAAATTGACAGTTTGATGGTACGCCAATTATCTCAAGATCCATTGTGTAGAAGATTGGAACAAAAGCAATCTCCATTTTCTTATTCATAGAGACTACCTTTCGACTAGGCGAGATTACATTTTTCACCGGGTGCGAATAATGGTACTGTTTCATTTATCATGTCCATGGCATGGGTTTCTTACTTAGTCCAGCTAATATTAGACTAGGGGCGAAACGAAATTAGGAAAGTGCCCATTTGTGCATCTAGTTACTGTTTTTTGGCATTGACTAAGTCAAAGATTTGCTAAATGTAGTAAAAGAGAAACGCCTCAAACCAAGGGTGCAACTCAATTCACGTTGAGACCGTTGAAAGTTTGAAACTAGACGCCCCCATGTACAGCCCAAACTACTTCTCTCTCTTCAAACCTTTATCCTTCTATATAACCCAATTAACCCCCATTACTACTATCTCTGCTACATTCTCATCTCCCTCTCCATCCCTCCCCTCCCCTCTTTCTCCTCCCATGTCGAAGGAGATGAGCTAACACCATATTCTATGTGATCTCCCCAACATCTCCTTCGATCTGTGAGCTTAAAGAAATGGAGTTGCAGCGATTTAAACAGTTGATGCTACTTTGGTCAAGAAAGACGAGCAATCGTGTGGCCCTCGTGGGTGGAAACCACACCGCTGCCAGGTTTTGCACTCGCTAAATTCGCCTCTGGTTCTCTCCTTTCCTCCATTTTTTCTCTCTCTATATAGTTAGTGGTCAATTTCTTCACACAAACTTTCATTTTTCCGCGAAAAAAGCCTTCTAGGTTCTAGACCCTTCATTCAATTTGATACTAGTGGTGATGGAATTGGCTCGCGGGTTTAGAGCCAAGAACCGTAAAATTAGTGGAGCTTCTTTAAATTTGCTCGATAATCAGGTAATGATCAGACTTTCTAGCCCTCGACTATTGCAGGTTATCATCCGATCACTGCTTTTAACAATTGTTATAGCCTCAATGCCATCGCTCGGCAGAACCATCCTTGGAACCTATTCTAAGACCGCGATTTCGAACACTGGTATCACCGAATTGCACCCAATGGATGATGTGTTCTGGTTCATTCTCTTCGGAGATCTAACCAACAAAGGCCTAGTAAAATCAGATGACCGAGCACTTTACATTGGCGGCGGTGAGGCAAGCCTAAACCACCACTCACAGATCTTGAAAGAAAAGGAGATGGAGTTCGTATCCGAACTCGACATAGAACGTCAGAGATCGATCCCCGATGAAACCTTCGATTTTGTGTTCGCGGACACCTTCCTCACTGCTGAATTCATCCAGCGGACTATCAAAACCAATGGTATTGTGGCTGTCCGAATGAACATTGATCAGTCTTTCGTCAAGCCAGAAAATTTCAAGATGGTTTACCTTCGTCAATTCGACTCGACAGTTGTCGCCATGAAGAAAACCACCTCTGTGAAATCACCAGCAAGCCGAAGGCTCTTTGCTGCAGACTCTAATGCCAAAAGGGCGGCTCTCGATCGCCTCGAGGATGTACTCCTTGAGCCACCACGAGTGGCGAAAGAATCAAATAACTATCGAAGGGGAACCAAGTATCTACCGGACTTAACGGGCGACTCTCTCGACGGGTACCCACGTCGGCTGTTCATCGATGTGGGCTCGCTGGATCGGAAGTCGAGAAGCACTGACTGGTTCGTGCGGCATTACCCGAGGAGGAACTACGATTTCGAGATATTTGAGGTGGAGACAGTGGTGGAGGCTCCGCCGTCGGGGCTCGGCATGTCGGAGTGGTTGAGAAGGAATGTGAGGGAAGATGAGTATGTGGTGATGAAGGCTGAAGCTGAAGTTGTGGAAGAAATGGTGAATACTAAGGTTGTTGGACTTATTGATGAGCTCTTCCTGGAGTGTAGGCACAGGGGACAAAAAGGGAACAATACTAAAAGTAGAAGGGCGTATTGGGAATGTTTGGCTCTATATGGAAGGCTTAAGGATCAGGGTGTTGCTGTTCACCAATGGTGGGGATGAGAAGTTTGTGTGGGGATGAGTGTGTGTGTGTGTGTGTGTGTGTGTGAGAGAGAGAGAGAGAGAGAGAGAGAGAGAGGGAGAGAGAAAGAGAGTGCTGTGCGTGTGCATGTGCTGGATAATGCCTACTTGGTACATTAATTTTTTGTGGTGTGTATTTCATAAAATATACATAATGTTTCTTCTCCCATCTATTGGTGTTAACTTTGTTAAAGTTCAGTTTCTCCACTCTTTTTTGTTTGAGGCTAAACTTGTTGTGAGCTGAATCTAGAGCTCTCAATGGGCCGAGTTAGGGTTAAACTCAGCCTATGCCAATCCAGTCCGGGTTAGCGTTTTTCAGCCTGGCTCTAACCCGGGCTTAGAAGTAACTCAGTCAGTGGTGGAGCCACAATGGGGCATGAGGGGGCAGCTGCCTCCCCATAACTTTTTAAGAAAAATATCGAATATATTTTCAGTATATAAAATTCATAATTTTGCATTTTCAACGTAGATTTTGCATGCTTAAACACTTAAACTAGGTTGAGAAGGAAGAATCTTGAATGGTAAAAACAAAGCTGGTCTTAAAAGATTAAGAATGCGCTCTTTTTTAAACTCACTCTCTCTAGCGATTTTCTCTAAACTCTCTCTCTCTCTCTCTCTCTCTCTCTCTCTCTACAGCCACATACACCCTATCTTCTCAGCCAACGATCTGTCACCCTCTCTCTCTCTCGGCTCTTCTGGTGTCCTTTATGCCTCTCTTTCAGTGCCCTGTTTGGGTTAGAAAAAAAAAACTTAGAACAACTTCAAAGGGACTTCTTATGGCAAGACATGGACGATAAAGGGAAGGTTCATTTGGTGGATTAACGTCTTCTATGCAGAGCTAAGGAAGAAGGGGGTATGGGGGGTTCTGAGTCTCAAGGAATTTAATTATGCTTATCTCTGTAAGTGGCTTTAGAGAGCCGTCAGTGAGCCAAGCAGTTTGCACTACAAAAAATAACACTATTAGTGGCAGTTTTTTGCAGTCAAAAACTGCCGCTATTAACAAAAAAGCTATTAAGACTATTAGTTGCAAGGGTATTAGCGGCAGGTTTTTTTATTAATAGTGGCAGTTTATGGCTACCGCTAATAGTCTTATTTTTTGTAGTGTTGTGGCACTTGGTTGTAGGTGCTAAATATGGTGGTGGTGGCTCTCTTTGGGAGATCAAAGAGGTGACTGGTAGATTTGGTTCTGCTACCTGGAGGGCTATCTCCAACTGCTTCCCTATCTATCACCTTGAGGATTTCGTCGCAATTGAAAATGGTGCCAAGACCGCCTTCTAGAATGATCTGTGGAATGGTAAGGTTTGTTTTGTTGTCCACTTTAAATCCATATTTGATTTAACTATAGCTAAGAATATAACAGTTAAGGAGGCGGCTAGCTAGCATGAATTCTTTAGGTGGAATCTCGTGGAAGTTGGAAATGTCCCACGGATTATATGACCATGAGATCAAAGAGATCCTGGAGCTCCTCAACATTCTGCAATCTATCTCTATGACTAATAGCCATGATCGCCTAATCTGGAGGTTGGATAAAAGTGACTCTTGCTCTATTGGCTATTGTCTTCTGTTGTCACTTCGGAGCTACCCTGGCTTTGGATTTGGAAATCTCACGCGCCGTTTAGAGTCATCTCCTTCCTCTGGCTTGTGGTTTTGAATAAAGTTTTGAATGTGAAAAACTTGCAACATAGAGGTTTCCATTTGTCTAATAGATGTGCTCTATGTTTCAAAGACGAGGAAACGAATGGCCACTTATTTATTCAGTCCTTATTCGACCAAGGTATGGAACTATTTGCTCTACTAGCTAAATATCAGCGGGGTCATGCCTAAAACAATGAGTGTGCTTGTAGGTGCTTGGATCTTGGGCGGGTCTTCTAAAAGGGAGAAGCTATGGTAGAAGTTAGTCATATTCACGACTGCTTGGTTGACATGGAAGGAGAGAAATAATCGTGTCTTTGAAGCAAAAGGAATTCGGGCCTCTTTGAGGTGACAATATTAAGATCAAGGCCCTCCAATGGGCTAAAAGCCGTGGTTTTCTTGGCCTTTATTCCATTCAGGATGGCCTTAGGGATTGGAGTTCTGTATGTGAGGGGTAGTTTTTTGAGTTTAATTTCTTCGGAGCTCTGGGTGACTTGGAATGAATTTTTGGTTTTTGCCTTTCGCTTGGCTGTTTTTGGCTTTTATTTCTGTCTCTAGATGAGCTCCTTGCTCATTGCTCATAACCCCTTTTTCTTTTGTAGCTTGCTGGTCTTTTTTAATGAATCTGCGTCTGAATTATCAAAAAAAAAAAAAAGTCTCTAATCGGTTTCACATTGTGTCAAGCCCCTCGAATCCCAACTCTAGTTATCTTTCTCTTTTTAGATTTTCTAATTCCTATTAGACTGTTAATCTATTAGGGTTTTAAATTACTTAAGGTTTTAGCTTTAGGTGAATGCTCAAACCCTAATAAATTTAATACCCTATTACTAAAAAAGTTTCACCTTAATGCTAAAAGCCTAAAACCCTAATTGGGTTCATAAAAAAATCCAAATTATTTTTATTTTTTCTATTTTTTACTATTCTAATATAAAAATCTTCAATTTTTTTTTTTGTTTATATTTTTTTGGAACATCCCTAGAAATCAAATTATAATTTTTTTTAATGTTATTTTATGATTATATTATATTTTTTACTTAGATGATTGTTAATATTTTAGGGATTTTGCTGTTTTTGAGTAATATTTTTATCATTATTTCACTCTAGTTTAAGAGTTTTTTTTTAAAGGCAAATCATAAATTAAGTGGTAGTAAGATGAAATTTTCTCACTAACTCAGCACTGCTAAGTGCTAAGGGTTCGTTCGACAGTTTCAGACCTTTCCCGAGAAAACCCCGAAAAATGAGCTCCTCAAATTCTGCGTAGAAACTTTAAATTCGCAGAAAGTCATTTTCCTTGCAAGCGTTCTTGAGTTGCCCAGAAACTCATTTTCCTAGTGTTTCTATCCTTTTCTTGTGTTCTTTACTTTCTGAAGAAAATGTCTGAAAGTGCAATGTCTTCTTCCATGCGCTAGAGCCGCAAGTATATATGTCGTTCATTAAAGCAGTTATACTGATCGGATGATCGTAAAATTTTATATTTTTTCAATTGGTAATGTATTGAAAACTTTTGTTGGGCAAATTCTGAAAATAAAATTTCTAATGTGTTTTTTTAATACGGCTACAATGGTGTTTTAAATGTCATTCATTCCTTGCTTAAATGCCAAACCAACCTATTTAAATGGCAGTTAGTTGGTACCATGGTTCAAAATTTCGGCCGATTATTCAAATTATTGGCCCACTACAAAAAATAAAACTATCAGCGGCAGCCAAAAACTGCCGCTATTAAAAAAAAAAATTGTTATTTCAGTCACGAGAGGACTAGTAGTGGCATTTTTTTTTTTGTTAATAATGGCAGTTTTTGGCTGCCGCTGAAACACCTTATTTTTGTAGTGGCCGAAATATATCGGTTTCAGTCAGCCCCGAAACGATAACATGTAATTTTCGCTCAATTTATATGATAGCATAATTATTGGCTTAAACGATGCTCTCTTGCTATTATCGACTTAAATTATGAACTTAATTTTATGGGGAGCATAATTATCAGCTTAAATGATGCTCTCTTGCTATTAGCAACTTAAATTATGAACTTAGTTTATATGGGGAGCATAATTATCGGCTTAAATGATGCATAACTACAGAATTTTCTATTATAGGCTAAAGTTTAGCCGCTAAGCTCTTACTAAATCTGTTAAGGTACTTCACTTTGTGCCTACTTGTTCGGAAGCCCCTTAAAACCCATTGATTGCGCCAGATTAGATGATGGAGATTGTTTTTCAACCTGATACTTCACATAGTAGATCTTGAGATTATGAAGCACCAATCAGGCGGTCAATTTGTGATTCCACATGTCACATATCCAAAAAAAAATAGCCCTTGAATCATATGACACACATCATGCTCAAACATGATTTTATGGCCATTTTTTGGAGATCTATGACACATTAAATAAAAAACTGACTGCCCGATAGGTGCTACATGATCTCAAGATCCATTGTGGACAATATCGGGGTGAAAAATAATCTCCATCATTTGATCCGAAGTAATCAATGGTTTTGAAGGAGTTCCTAACATGGGCGCGAATAGAGGTACCCAACCTGTTATTTTTGGGCACTTTATCTGGGGAGCGAAATTAAATGCTAAAATTATGGATTCTTGCTATTATTGGCTAAAGTTTAGCACAACTACTGTAACACCCCAAGATTTTTCGAGGTTCAATTACTACAACGGGTATGTGCACGTGGCCAGTAACCTTGTACTATCGACCCCTCAGATCGAAATCGATCATGATACGTGGATACACGTGTGTCATGGTAATTGAGGATAAGTAATAAGTCGTGCAAGTACTGACACAAACCTTGATAGCAACCCTGATAAGAGCTGAACTAGGTAACATAAAGCCCAAGAATTAAGACCCATTAGTTGAGGCCTTAAGATAGACCAGTACACCAGGCCGTGTGTGGCATCCCAAAGTTATAAAGCCCAACTCCCACGCATAAGCTGCATGGGATTCGAACTAAAGAGTAGAGTGGAGAGTTGAGAGTCTTCTTTCCTCTTGTCTTCCAATTTTGGAGAGCCCGAACCATCCGAGTTCACGCAACCAGTTGAGAGTCTTCTTTCCTCTGAGTCTTCTTTCCTCTTGTCTTCCAATTTTGGAGAGCCCGAACCATCCGAATTCACGCAACCACGTTCAGAGGAACCTATGCCCAAATCCTTCACTGAAGAAGAGTCTCCGTGGTATCGATTACCGCAACGTCTTTGGGTCGTTGAAAATTCTACGATCGAGTAATCAAACGACCACGACCACGTAAACAATGAGACATCTCCTCACCAAAGACTGGAGACTTCACATGCGAAGAATCCGTGAAGGTAAGCATGTTAATTTTGTCTCGTAAACCCCAATTTCATAGGTTTAGAATTAATTTAGTCGATTCTAGAACCCCATGCAAAGGAATTCCGAGGATCGTACGCGTATGAGGCAATGGTAGTCGAATTCCCTGATTCTGATACTCTCGAATGTTGCATGTATGCAGGAGTAAGGTATGGAGCCATAAATCATGCCTAGTATATGAAACTAGGGTAGATTGTGAGAAAGAAGTAGACTTTCGGACTCAGAAGAATGGAACAAAGTAAGACGAGTCTTGCCAGGCTCGCCGTGGTGACCATGGACCTCGCCGCGACGACGGGACCTCTGAAGAGCTCGCCGCAGCGAGTGCTACGAGCTCTTGAAGGCAAATGTAGCTCGGTGAAAGCTCGTCGCGGCAAGACTTAACGTGCCACATGACTTCCTGGACACCTCGCGGCGACCCATAGGGTTGTCGCAGCGAGGTACCATGTTTTGTGAGCTTTGGTTTTTGGTTCTTTCACGCCAAATGAGACCATATCTTTATGACGAATACGATTTGTAACACTTAGGGTATGTGCTATATGTGATCTAGGGTAAATTTGAGAAAACTTTGAGAATAATTTCACTTAGATCTGTGCCATTTCATTTGCAAGTTCTGACTTTAAGGTAGGGAAATTTCATTGCAAGATTATAGATTTGATTCGATTCGATGATGCTAGGTAAATTTGATTGCATAGGAACAATATTTTCAGCAATGTTATATATACATATGGAAACTCTTGGAATATTTAAGATTTGTTTTCTGCATATGACCATGGCATTTCGTACCTTGATATCTCGATGTACTCGACTCGTTAAGTTCAATTTCTCAAATTCCAATTTGATTATGTGATGCAATCTCCCAAATTCTGACTTGTGTATATGTGATATGTTTCCCAAACCATGTGCAATGAGGATTGGAGCCTCCATGAGAGGGGTGGAGTCCCCAAGGTTATGACCTTGATCCGCTACGGACTGCTCAGTTCCCACTACGGGATGCCTTGCCATGACACTAGTCTTGATCCATGATTAGCTGTGAGGGGAGTGGAGTTTCCATGAGAGGGGTGGAGTCTCTGGGGTTACGACTTTGTGTCAACTACGAACGGCTCAATTCCCGCTACGGGATACTTACACTAATACTTTGAGATCCGGTTATATGATGTGATTTGATACGTTCCGATTTGATGCTCCATGTGTTCCGTCCTGTATACATTTGTTCCCCTGATATGCTATAAAATTCAGTTCTATTTTATTGCTCCGATATGCATAATTTCATACCTTATTTACATCATGACATGGCATGTCTTGTGGTTACTGTAATATCCTAAAAATTTTCAAAAACAAACACGAACACCTCGGTGTGCATACCCAAGTGAATCGCACAATGAGATCTTGAAATTTGAAACAATTAAATTTAAAAAATAATTTTGGTGAAAAGAAATTGATTTAGACATGGTTAGAGCCATTAGCCAATGACCTATACACCAACTTGTGTATGCGTGCCCAACACACAATCAAAACTTAAATTAAGTGGATAGAATTTGTAATATAAATATCTTGATATTTTGGGTAAATATCAAGATATTTGGTTGGCCTATTCTGTTTTATAAGAAGAGAAGGATGAAGAACTAATTTTCACTTCTCCTTCTCTCGTATGAACCAAATCAATTGTTTTTTTTATTGTTCTTCCTCTCTCTCGCAAAGATCACTCAAGTTTTCAATCGCTCTCGCTATCTCAACCGTTGAGAAGCTTTGAAATCCGATATGGCTTTGATTGAAGGTAGTCAGGGAGATTAATTCCCATCGTACGTCAGATAGCGGATGCGAGCCAATCATTGTGGACGCGTGATCCATGTAATCTGCACGATGAAAGGATGAGGTGCTCTCCGTGTTAAAGTGGAGCTCATTCTGAAATCTGTCGGCGTGAAAGCTAGATTCAATCTGACACCCCTTCGTTAGAATCATTCAAAGCTACGAAAACAACCATGAAAGGTTAGCTTGTTAATGTTGTCATGTTGTAGGAGTTATAATAAAATTTGGTTAGTTAGTATGATGAAATAAGAAGAAAGTTGGATTAGCTTTTGAGATAAACAAGCCAAAGAAGAAGAATCCCGAAAAACGTTAGAATCTGAAATCGAACGATCGATTTCCCCTGTTTCTGGCTATTTTTGTTTTTCTTTGGAAAAACTCTGGGGAACTTCAAGCTTTCTATTTTCGATGCTATTAACACATAGTGTGGTGTTAATTAAACCTAGGTTACGAGTGAAAAACCTTTGGTCAGGACTTTCGAATAGCTTTGAGCAGATCTGAGTCTAAGGGAGGGGAACCTCAAAGTTAATTACACTTTTGTTTAAAATAATATGAATAACCTACTAAAATCATTACGAAATATGATAATATGATTTTTTTCTTTTGATCATGAACTCTAAATTTTATTTGAATCTGTAAGATATTTTATTAGCATGAACTCCGAATCTTAAATTTTGAATACATCTTGAATTTGCTTATGAATCTTGAAACTCAGAACCCCGAATCTATAAATGCATTAAAATATATTGAATTATATGTTGGCATCTGCATTTGATTTGAGGATTCATTCGAAACGAACCCCTTCCCGCCTTGAATTGTGTTGGCGGTAAACCTAACTGGCACAAGTTTCCCTCATAATGAAGTGGCTTATTGAAAATCTTGAAAAAGGGTTCTTTGAATGATGATGGTTAGGGTTCCCATTGGTAATATTCCTACTCTCATGATATAGTAACTTGAGAGGAAATTTAAGTTATGATTTAAGTCATATAACAAAGGAGCACTGCATGAAAAAGAATCTGAAAATATATGAAGTCTTGACTAGTTTGATTTCCGTTCATAACACTTTATCTGATATAGATCCTTGAAATTTAGTAAATGAATTTTCTTTGAAATATCTACTTCGAAAATACCTATGCTTCGATTTCAGTCTTTGAAAACCATATTTGTTTTGATAAAATGTACATAAGATTAAGTTTCTTTTACTGAGCTTAGACTGTTAGCTCACCCTGACTTTACGTCATAGGTATAGATACTCAGGACCAGGGTTACGACAGTGATCCGGACTATGTTCTAGAAGAAGAGTCCGAGAATCCTCCTGAGGAGTTCTTTCCTTTGACTTAGACTTGTGATCTTGGTAAAGTTCTTTTGTGATTTTGAGTTAGATACCGTTTGAATTGTGAGGCCGAGGCCCTGTACTTTGTATTTGCTTATCATATTTTGGGGAACCACTATTCGGAACCATTGTTTAGGTGTTGGATTGGCCATCACCGATGGTTCTTCTTGGTTTCCTTTTGAGCTATGTATATATGAGAGATCTCTTTTGTTTATTTGTTTAGATTTTAGTTTAGTGTTCTTATTTGCTTTGTTTTCCGCATTTATATGAACGTATCGGTGCCTTGGCGAGCCTACCTTTCCGATACTTTAGGATTGGGAAAGTTGGGTCGTCATAGTTGGTATCAGAGCTATGGCATTAGATCCGTACTCTAGGAGGCGATAGGGCTAGATTATTTTTACAATCGACATTGATCTATATTATTGCTTTGACAATGATAGACCAGTATGGCTCCAAGGTTTAGAGGCAGAGGCAGAGGTAGAGATGGACCGAGAACGGTTCGTGTAGATGATGTTCCTGAGGGCATAGGTACTTCACGAGGAGCTGGATTCATTTTCGGGTTCGAATGCAGTTCCTTTAGGAGTTGGAAGAGCTAGTGATGGACGTGTTGATCGGGTGTTGAAAGCCTTGGCCAACAATATGGCTCAACAGACCACTTTCATGGCTTAATAGACTGCTGCAATGGCTTAGCAAGCAGAGTTACTGGTAGCCAGGCACCAACCCTTCAGGTTTGCAGAGTTTAGGAGAATGTGACCTAATTTTTCGGGTTAGACGGATCCGCTGGATCCGAAAGTTGGCAAGAGGAGATGGAGAAGATCTTCAAGGTGCTACAATGCACCGAAGTTGAGAAGATTCAGTGGGCAACCTTCAAGTTAGATGGAGAGGCTGACCCATGGTGCAAGTCTGTGTCCAGGAATAGGGAGCTGGAAATTCCCAATATACCATGGACTTGGGCGAAATTTGTAGAGACATTTAATGATCAGTACTTTCCCAAGATCATACAATATCAGTGGGTGGTCCAGTTCATAAAACTAGAGCAGAATAAAATGACGGTACGAGAGTACAAGATTGAGTTCGATAGATTGTCGTGATTCGCACCTCAGCACGTGGCCACCGAATTGATGAGGGCTAGGAAATTTCAGCTTGATCTAAGGCCAAATATTCTTAAGAGGATCTCAGTCCTTGAGCTAGAGACCTATAACTGAAGCCCTTATAGCAGAGGAGGACATTAATAGGATGTTCAAGAGGAGAAACCAGTAGAATAAGGAGAGAGTTGGACAGGGTCAGACAAGTGCATATGATCAGGAAAATAAGAGACCCATGTTTATGAGATCGCAGAGATATCCTATGCAACCGGCGTATTTGAGACCCGTAGCTTCTTCTGGGCCGATATCCTATCAGAGACCATTGGTGTCTTCGCCTGCACGACCCTTCTGACCTTTAGGCACTACTGCGAGTGGGGCCTTAGTGGCGCAAGCATCCTCACGTGCCTCATCTTTCGCTCCAATCCCATTGTGTACAAGGTGTGGGAAACCACAGAAGACTGAGGATTGCAGGAGGAACACTGAAGCATGCTTCTGATGTGGCAAGATAGGACACATGGTCAAAGATTGTCCTGAGGAGGATAAGGGAAGGACCACTTCGGCTTCTACACAGAGATCTTCCCGACCTACTGTTCAGGGCCGATCCTACGCGGTTACATCGCTGGATGCCCAGACATCCAATGACGCCATCCAAGGTATAGTTAAAGATTGGATTATAAATTTTTATTTTAATTCATTAAGTAAATGTTATTATAGTTATTGTCAACCAAATTGTGAGTTATGAGCATTGCACACACCTTTTGTGCACTTAATTGAATTTCATGTAAAAATTTAGGTATTCACGTTATACACCAGGAAAGAGACAAATGTGAAATAATAGCACGAGTGTTGATAGACCCAGGGTCTACTCATTCCTTTGTCACCCCTCTATTTTCAATAAAATTGGGAATCACTCTCGAGTCTCTAGACTTTATATTAGCAGTGTCAGTTCCTAAGGGAAATGCGGTAAGGACGGACAAAGTGTGTCGGTCAGTTGCCATTCGGGTTGAAGATCACATGACCGTAGCAGATCTAGTTTTATTGAATATGGTAGGATTCAATATAATCTTAAGAATGGTTTGGTTGTTCGCTAACCATGCAAGCGTAGACTGCCTCTAGAAAGTGGTAACTTTCTGCTCGCCAAAGAGAAAATCTTTTCGATTTTGTGGAGTCAAATCCATCGTTACATTCATCTCAGTTATCCGAGCAGAGCGTATGATGAGGAATGAGTGCAATGGATATCTCGCATACTTGCAAGATCAAAAGGAGGAGAAGAACTTCGCTGACATTATGGTTGCATGTGAGTATTCGGGTGTCTTTTCCAAGGATATGCCTGGATTGCCACCTGATCGGGAGATAGAGTTCGCTATTGAGTTAGCGACAGGTACTGAACCGTTGTCGAATGCTCCATATCATATGACGCTAGCTGAGTTGAAAGAACTGAAAGAGCAGCTTCAGGAGCTGCTAGATAAAGGATTTATCAAACTGAGTGTGTCTCTTTGGGGAGCATCAGTGTTATTTGTGAAGAAGAAGGATGGGTCGATGCAGCTTTGCATCAATTACCGCCAGTTAAATAAGTTGACAATTAAGAATCATTATCCACATTCGCGGATCATTGACCTCTTTGATCAACTTTAAGGCATTAAGTTCTTTTCAAAGATCGACTTGAGGTCATGATATCATCAATTGAAGATTAAGGCTAAGGACATTTCAAAGACTGCTTTCTGCACGAGGTTTGATCACTATGAGTTCTTCGTGATGCAATTTGGGTTGACAAACACACTGGCGCCATTTATAGACTTGATGAACCGGGTATTCAAACCACACCTCAACAAATCAGTGGTTCGTTTCGTAGATGGTATTCTCATCTATTCGAGAACGAGAGAGGAGCATGAGCAGCACTTACGAGTGGCTCTCTAAACACTTAGAGACCATAAATTATATGTAAAACTCAGTAAGTGTGAGTTTTGGATTGAAAAGGTCAGTTTCTTAGGCCATGTTTTCTCTAAGATCGACATAACCGTTGACCCAGCCAAGATTGAAGCAGTTATGAAGTGGGAACAATCGAAGACTGCGACAGAGATTCGCAGTTTTCTTGGTCTAGCTGGGTATTATAGGAGGTTTGTGGAAGGTTTCTCGAAGATCTTGGGGCCACTTACGCAACTCACAAGGAAGGATGTAAGGTTTGAGTGGACTGAGACATGTGAGAAAAGCTTTTAAGAGCTTAAGAAGAGATTGATTACCGCACTAGAGCTTGCCATACTATCAGACAGTGGAGGTCTTGCAGTATACAGTGATGCTTCATACAAAGGATTAGGCTGCGTGTTTAATCAGAACGAGAGTCATTGCTTACGGTTCCCGGCAGCTTAAAAATCACGAGAAGAATTATCCGACTCATGACCTTGAGTTAGCGGCTGTAATCTTTGCTCTAAAGATCTGGCGGCATTACTTTTATGGGGATACATTCGATATATTCATTGATCATACAAGCCTCAAGTATTTGTTCACCCAAAAGGACTTGAATATGAGACAATGAAGATAGATGAAATTCCTAAAAGACTATGATTGTTCCATCTGGTATCACCCCGAGAAGGCTAATGTGGTAGCAGATGCACTAAGTCAGAAGTCCTCTGCTTAGTTGTCACATCTCATTACGAGAGTGCACAGATGGAACTTACTTGAAGATATGACATTATGCAGCATAAGGTTTGACGTTAAAGGATCGAGAGCTCTAATGGCTACTATTGTGATTCGTTCTACACTCTTCGAGAACATCAGGAAGCTACAAATGACGGATGATGATCTTATGGCCGTCCGATGAGATGTGACTGGCAGAAGTAAGACAAATTTCTCCATCAGAGAGGACAAAACATTGTTGTTTCGAGACCGAATATGCGTACCAACCAATACTAAGCTTCGAGACACCATTTTAGAAGAGGCTTACAAATCTATGTATGTCATTCATCCCGGAAGTACCGAGATTTAAAGAAAAGTTTATGGTGGAGAGGCTTAAAGAGAGATGTAGCTGAGTACGTGTTGCGATGTTTAGTATGTCAGCATGTCAAGGTTGACCATCGAAATCCAGCTGGGTTGTTACAACCATTACCGATACCCGAGTAGAAATGAGAGGCCACACTATGGACTTCATTCTTGGGTTGTCGAGGACATTAAGGAAAAATAATGCCATCTGGGTCATTGTTGATAGGTTGACTAAATCCGCTCAACCTGCCATACAAGAGTCGGAATAGCCCGCACACGAGGCCCAGCCACATCAGCCTGCTCCAGTTCCAATACCACCACCATAGCAGCCACATGCTCCACATGATGATGTACTCACCCTATCAGTGTTCATAGACAGATGACTGCGATGAGCCAGCAGATTCACACATTGACTCAGCACATTGCTACGATGAGTAGCCATCTGGAGGTTCATGAAGGCATGTTGACTCACCTGATGCGACATGCATATCCTACTGACTATGCTACGTACATGGCTAAGATACGTGCTTCCACTACCCAGGCATCTACTTCTGATGCAAGAGATGCAACATACCTGGACGCTGGACCAGATGGGGATTGGCCGGGTTAGGAAGATGACGGTTATCAAAAGTTTCTTCTTGGGGATTTGAATTTTGGGAATCTAAATATTTAATGGTTGAATGAACTATTAGAACCTGGTAGTTCTACTTACCTAGTTTATTTATATAATTAACTAGTACTGTTGGTGTAGTTATAACTACTGTTTATTAAATTAGTGTGGATATTCAATGTTTTGCTGGCAACTAGTTTTGGATGGTGGTGCTTTAGGATCAGTATTAAAATTTCTTTGGGTTCTGAATATGGGTTGTGCTAATTCGTTTTAGATGGTTATTTGTAAATTCCATTCTTATAAAAAAAATTCGTTTGATAGTACTTGTGGGTTGATATGGATCATGATATATGAGTGCTCACTATCTGGGTTTGCTATAAGTGTGTGTTTAGGTGGTTTTGAAAAGAGCATATGTATGTTAAGAACCTTTGTTTAGCATGAGGATTAACGGTAGACCTAACCTGTACATACTAAATTTTTAAGGACGAAAATTTCTAAAAGAGGGGAGAATGTAATATTCCAAAAAATTTCGAAAACAAACACGATCACCTCGGTATGTGTGCCCAGGTGAATCGCACAATGAGATTTTGAAATTTGAAATAATTAAATTAAAAAGAATATTTTTGGTGAAAAGAAATTGATTTAGACATGGTTAGAGACATTAGCAATTGACCTATACACCGACTCGTGTATGCGTGCCTAATACACAATACAAACTTAAATTAAGTGGATAGAATTTGTAATATAAATATCTTAATATTTTGGGTAAATATCAAGATATTTGGTTGGTATGTTCTGTTTTATAAGAAGAGAAGGATGAAGAAATAATTTTCACTTCTTCTCTCATATGAACCAAATCAATTGTTTTTTTTTTATTGTTCTTCTTCGCTCTCGCAAAGATTACTAAGTTTTCAATCGCTCTCGCTATCTCAACCGTTGAGAAGCTTTGAAATCCGATATGGATTTTATTGAAGGTAGTGAGGGAGATTAATTCTGATCGTACGTCAGATAGTGGGTGCGCGCCAATCATTGTGGACACGTGATCTGTGTAATCTGCACGATGAAAGGATGAGGTGCTCTCCATGTTAAAGTGGAGCTCGTTCTGAAATTTGCTAGTGCGAGAGCTGGATTCAATTCGACACCCCTTCATTAGAATCATTCAAAGCTACGAAAACAATCGTGAAAGATTAGCTCGTCAATGTTGTCATGTTGTAGGAATTATACTAAAATTAGGTTAGTTAGTATGATGAAATAGTTAGAAAGTTGGATTAGTTTTGGAGAAAAACAAGCCAAGGAAGAAGAATCTCGAAAAACTATAGAAACCAGAAAAATCGAAGAATGCTCGAATCTGAAATTGAACGTTCGAATTTGAAATAGAACGATCGATTTGAGAATCGATCGATCAATTTTTGGCATAACAGAGGTGCCAGGTTCTGAAGAAATCAAATTTGAAAACCGATCGTTCGAATTTGAAATTGAGCGATCGATTTGGGAAATTGATAGATCGATTTCCCATGTTTCTGGCTATTTTTGTTTTTCTTTGGAAAAACTCTAGGGAACTTCAAGCTTTCTATTTTTGATGCTATTAACACATAGTGTGGTGTTAATTAAATCTAGGCTACGAGTGAAAAACCTTTGGTGAGGACTTTTTGAATAGATTTGAGCGGATCCGAGTCTAAAGAAGGGAAACCTCAATGTTAATTACACTTTTATCTAAAATAATATGAATAACCTACAGCGATCATCACAAAATATGATAATATGATTTTTGAATAAATCTTAAATTTTATTTGAATTTGCAAGATATTTGATTAGGATGAACTCTGAATCCTGAATTTTGAATAAATCTTGAATTTGCTTATGAATCCTGAAACTCAGAACCCCGAATCTATAAATGTATTAAAATACATTGAATTATATGTTAACATCTGCATTTGATTTAAGGATTCACTCGAAACAAACCCCTTCCTGCCTTGAACCGTGTTGACGATTAACCTAACTGCCATAAGTTTCCCTCATAATGAAGGGGTTTGTTGCAATTCCTGAAAAAGGCTTCTTTGAACGACGATAGTTAGGGTTCCCATCGGTAATATTCCTGCTCTCATGATATAGTAACTTGAGAAAAAATTTAAGTTATGATTTAAGTCATTTAACAATGGAGCACTGTATGAAAAAAAATATGAAAATATATGAAATCTTGACTGGTTTGATTTCCGTTCATAACACTTTATCTGATATAAATCCTTGAAATTTAGTAAACAAATCTGCTTTGAAATATCTACTCCGAAAATACATATGCTTCGATTTCAGTTTTTGGAAATCATATTTGTTCTGATAAAATGTAAATAAGATTGAGTTTCTTTTACTAAGCTTAGACTATTAGCTCACCCCGACTATACATCACAGGTGTAAATACTCAGGACCAGGGTTACGAGAGTGATCCGGACTATGTTTCAGAGGAAGAGTCTGAGAATCCTCCTAAGGAGTTCTTTCCTTTGAATTAGGCTTGTGATCTTGGTATAGTTCTTTTGTGATTTTGAGTTAGATACTGCTTGAATTGTGGGGCTGAGGCCCTGTACTTTGTATTTGCTTATCATATTTTGGGGAACCACTATTGAGAATCATTGTTTAAGCATTGGATTGGCCATCATCGGTGGTTCTTCTTGGTTCCTTTTTGAGCTATGTATATAATGAGAGATCTCTTTTGTTTATTTGTTTAGATTTTAGTTTAATGTTCTTATCTGCTTTGTTTTCTGATTTTATATGAATGTATCGGTGCCTTGGTGAGCCGACCTTTCCAATACTCTAGGATTGGGAAAGTCGGCTCATCACAGTTACAATTTAAAGTTTTACTTTATGCCGATGTATTTCAATACCAAATGTATTTGAAATGTTTACTTTAGTTATGCATTAATTCAACGAAGTAGAATGATAAGATATAGTTTCGCACTCTTTTCTCCCTACTGAGCTTGGACTGTCGCTCATCCCTCGACTATATATCGCTACTGCAGGGGTAGATCTAGAGAGAGATCCTGAACAAGAAAAGGATCTAGATTATAACCCGGACGAGGAGGAAGAGCTGCCACCTGACGAGTTCTTTCCTTAGTTCATCGGTAGATCCCCGCTTAGTGCGAAGCTCTTGTCTTTTCGATATTTGGTACAGTACTCTGTTTATACCCATGTATAGTTTTGTATAATCTTGTCCACTGTTTAGGTGAAGGTCGGCCTTCACCGGTGGATTGTATAGTTTTGTAATGTAGAATGGTGTGAAATCTTTTGGTTTTATGTTATCATTTGCTTATAGTCATAGCTCTACTTCCGTATTTGTGTATACTTTGTTTCCGAAATTAGTACTTACCAATGTTCGATGGCTCGGTCCTTCCAATCATCTAATTCAGAAAAGATCGAGCTGTTACGAAACGAGTAAGCACTTCAATACCAACTGGCACTGCAATTCAGATCGCGTGTATGATCTGGCGGCACGAGTTTTGTGGTAAGGAAATCCGGCCTCTCACAACTACCAAAAAGTGTTGGAGAACCATGTTTTTTTTTCTGATAATTCATCGAGAACCATATATTAAAATCGGAGAACCATGTTTGTTATACACTCATGATCATCTCCATTTTTTTATATGTGTGCCATGTGAAATCAAAATCTGACCGTCTAATGGTAGGCCTACGATGTCAAGATCTGTCATGTCAAAAATTAGGCTAAAAACCAATCTCTATCATATAAGTAACAGAAGTCAACACTAAGCACATAAAACCCAGGTTGAAAAGAGTCTTGGATTGTGAATATAGGTACCCCTCTTTTATTTTATTTTAAAGAAACCCAATTTTTTTGGTTTTTACAAAAAATAAAAAAAAAAGGACCGAAATTCCGGCCCAACCTGAAATTGTCGGCCGAGATTCCAAAATTTCGGTCAATATTTCAGTTTCGGCCAGCACCGAAATCAAAAACGAAACCGCCATTTTGATCCTTGGCTGATACTAACGGTGCTTGGTGCTTGTTCATTAGAATCTATCTGATGTATTTCTTTGGGTGTAGTATACTATTTGTAGCTCAGAAATAGAGCTTTCCTGGAAAAAAACCTCCGAAAACAAACTGTCGCTTTTAGCGGAAAATGCAAGAAAAACCCGCAACCCAAGAAAAACTCTCGAATAGAAGAAAGTCTCAGAAAATGCTCAAAAAGTCGATTTTCTGCATAAAAGTCTCTGTTTCGGAGACTTTTTTTGATGGGATACCTCTCTTCTGATATAGGAAATTGTCCATTGTTAGTGTAAAATCGAGACCCCTTTGCCTTTCCTTTTTCACAACATTAAAGAGTTGGGGCACTTGTTCTCTGAAAACCATTGTGCCTCCGGTTTGCCGGAGCTCAAATAAACGCCGTGAAGAGACGACGTTTTCGCTGAAGCTTAAATAAACATCGGGAAGACGTCGGGATCGCTGAAGCTGAACTAAACATTGGGAAGGGAGGCATCGTCGTCTTCTTCTCCGAAAACCCTAGCGTCTCTCTGGTTCGTTGTAGGAAGGGCATCTCCGAAAACCGTTGCACCTCGGGTTCGCCGGAGCTCTAATAAATGCCGCGAAGAGACGATGAGTTCACCATAGCTTCTTCTCCGAAAACCCTAGCGTCTCTAGTTCGTCGGAGTTGAAAGAAACTCAAATAAAAATTCCAATTTTGTAAGGAAAATCCGAGGCTAGACCTAAAATCTCTTCCATATCACTCTGGTTCGTCGTAGGAAGGGCATCTCCGAAAACTATTGCGCCTCGGGTTCGTCACTCTGGTTCGCTGAAGCTCTAATAAATGCCGTGAAGAGACGATGGGATTAAAATATAAAAATCATTTGTGAAGTTTTTAAAATTTTCTCATTTTTTTTTTAATTTTCTATTTTTGAATTAATATATTTTTACAAATTTTATTTTTTTTTTCCGAATTTTAACCATTTTTTCCCAAATTTGACGAAATTTTTCATCTTTTTGAAACTGATTCATTCCGGAACTCCGACTTAGTCACTATGGATACAACTTGGACAATTCTGGCTCTCACTTTCTCCTCTCCTCCTAATATGTAATAACAGTGAAAACAATTGGACAAGTAAACCATATTTAACAGCGATTTGTGTGGATTCTCTTGCCTCATTTCTCTAAGCTTATCGTTCCTCCTATGCTCTCCTTTATAGGGTTGGTATTAGATGCCCAACCCAAGCACCACTAACAGTGCTCAGCTCAATCTTTTTCGCCAAAAATACTCGAGCTTTCTCGCCATGGGAGGAGCACAACTATTTATGACCATACAAATTAACTGATTTCGCGCTCGAAAGTATACGTGCATTTCCAAAGGTTAGGAGATTGAACCGCGAGCTACTTATTACTCGATTGGACTGAGCACCGCCAGGTTCTTATTACTCTCATACATCATAAGTACCAATATTCAAAATACAAACAATGCATTCATCGGTCTTTATTTTAAATCTAGCGGTATGTGATGCAGCCTAGAACTTTAATCTATCGAAAAATCCAAGGTACAAGATTAGAAAAACGAGTCGACAAAGAATCGTAAGATGAAAGAAAAGAAAAATTTATTCATGGAAAGTCGTTGATCGGGAGGTCATGAAGTGCTTAACTTTTACGTACGATCTATTTTTAAATTTAAATTGATGCAAAATTAGTCATATTTGAAATCCTGTCAAAATAACTTTCGAGCATGGATGGGTATGGAAGAAGTTATTATCAACAAGCAGCTTTGCATGCTCCATTTTTCTTCATATCAGCCTTAGGAAATATGCAAATATTTAACACCAAATCAACAAAACATCAAAAGCATTCTCACCGATATGAACTATATTGACACCAAATCAACCAATTTCACGGCCATATATTGTTGCGTACTAAATGAATTAGACAATTTACGAATAAGATCTACTCGTACGATCGCAGTTAAATAGATTAGCTCATTACCATCTACTGGTAGGCTAAATAGTAGACATGTTTGATCATACCAAGTAGGTCAACTAGAAGCTCATCATTGACACATCTTAACCCAAAACTGGCGTATTGGAGGATTTTGATCATCCGATTGGTGCACTTTAATTCCCAGTCATTAAAAACATTATGAACAATCGTTCATTTGGAATTAACTCAGATGATTCGTATCCTCCAATTAATATGATTATTGTGATCACTTTAGTTCAATATAATAACTACCATCTTGATAATTTAAATTGCTAAATCTAACTGGCCCAATTGGCGGATATTCATTGAGTAATCTGCTCACTAATCGTTGTCATTATTCCTTTGTTAATAAATATTAACTAAAGTAAATGAGTGGCCACTGACTGACCAACTCAACCTCAATTCAATCACAAAAGGTTAAGCTTAGCCCAACCATAGTGACAAATTTCATTTTTGGCAATATTTCGATACGGGATCATTTATGTTCATTTCAGAAACACCACTTGCAATACTCAATCTCAAGCTTCTTCACCAAAATCACTGCAAGGCTGAATTTGGATTAGCTCTTATATAAGCAGAGGCAGCTCTCTACCAGCTCTTTTCCATAGCAGGAAGAAAGCAGTTTAATCATTTAAAATAGCTAATCACCAGAGCAAATGGGACGAAGAGCTGTATTACCAAATGTCCAAACAGTTCCTCGCTGGAGTCAGTGAAAGAGCTGTATTACCAAATGACCAGATACATGAGACTTTGCGAAATGGGAAAATTGCACTGGTTCATGATTAAGGCATCAATCGAAACTAGTTACACACTTACATTACATAAATATAGTAAGATTTACAAGGCAAGGGCATATCCCTATCCACCAATGAAGCAACCTTAAGAAATTACACAATCCCACTGTATTATAGGCAGATAACCAACTTACTGGAGCTAAATCAGCTAATTAGTTAGCGGCAGAAAGGGTTGGACGTGACCATTCATCACTCCTTTTGCAGTTGCCTGTTTGAAAATAAGGAGTGAGATTTGAACTGAATCAGCAACTTACATTTGAACAATATCGCAGATTTTCAAGATAAGAAATTATACCTCAAAGAAGGAATTTAAGTTTAGGTGCAAGAGAAATCGTCTAAGAAAAGGGGCTCGTTGACTTCCTGCAAGTCTGCTGCTACGCAATATTGTGTATAGAGAATTTGATTTCTTGTTAAATTCCTGAGAGGGTATTAAACAAGACAAAATAAATCAATGGAAAAGAAAGCAACAGGGATATTAAGAAAGGAACCATGAAAAATTGGCAGAACTCATCCCGGGGAATTTGAAATATTCTCCTCCAAAATATATTATAATAAAATTCAATAACAGAAGAAAATAAGTTCACGGTGACGTATGACTAATAAAATTCTTAGTTTATATATACTTGAATTATGCAATTCGCCACTCAAAATTTTAGGTGACTAGAGCTTAAGCCTTTTGCAGTACTAAACCTTCAGACATAAGTCACACAACTCGCACAAGATGCATCTCCAGCAGTAATTTTATTTTTCTGATCCATATGGTTATTTTATTGTGAAGGCGAAAATTACAACCAGGATCAAGCTGAGCGAGCTCAGAGGGAAAAGCCAAGAAAAACAAAAGAAGCAAAAGCCGGAAAAAAATAAAATAAACCAGAACAGGAGCTAACCCTCTCCCTATAAGGAAGCTACCCACAGAGGGATGTAATTCATAGCCGAGTCAAAAACAAGTCCTCGAGGCATTCCTGCGACTTTCAAAAACTCCAAGATTTCTTTCCTCCCAAATTTCCCAAAAGATGCCGCATAGCAGCAAGCATTTCCAGCAGTTCATTTATCCACTATATTGAACAAAATCTTGAACTCACTAGCCTTGGCCATTATACCTTTTGATTTGACAGGGCTAAGCTAAAAAAGGAGTGGAACTTCTATGCCAAAAGAGGCAGGAATTAATTCTTTCCATGCAAATAAGCTTAAAAAGGAGTGGAACTTCTATGCCAAAAGAGGCAGTTCCTGTATTTTATGCTTCATTTTTTGTGCGGCTCCAACACTATTTTATGAAAAATGCCACAGCAAATACGTGTGATGTTATGACAATAAAACCTTTGTTTTCCTATTTACTTGTTATGGGATGGACTTCATTCACTAACATGAATATATAGTGGAGTTTAGAAGCACCTTTTTAGTGACAGAATCCTGTCAAAAGTTGGCTTTACATATTTTCAGGGGTGGCTGAAATATGTAAAAACCAACTTTAAACAGGATTCTGTCACCAAAAGGGGCTTCTAAGCGCTAGCATCTATCGACTTCGGTGATATCCCCATTAGTCCACTTGTTATGCATGGGTGGTGATTTTTTCAATCCCTATTTTATAGGAATTTCACTCCTTTCCCAGTTTAGTTTAGGATGACAAGCGTCCATGCTTATGAAAAATGTAGATTTCTAACTTAAATTATTAAAGAGGTATTTTGGACCTAAAAATTGGGGATGGGAATATTATAAACCCAATAATATTAGAGTAACCAATCAAATAAACTCATGCTTTCCTTTCTATAATATTCTATTAATTGATGAACAGGAAATAACAAAAACATTAGAGGGAAAGAAGTAAAAATTATTTGCAATTCTTTACCCAAATGTAGAGAGGTGCATCGGTTAAGGATATCAGTTGCAATATAAGTACAACAAGCGCTGCCAGCAAGCTCGAAGGCTCGACTCAAAAGGTACAGCTTTTATGGCTGTCAGCTCGACTCAAGAGCCTAGCAGAGCTAACGTACCTGAAGCTAGAGTAATATCAAGCCGAGCCAGAGCTAAGGCACGTGAAACTCGGCTTGGCTTGGCTCAGCTCAACTCAATATAGATAAGTTATTTATTTGATTTTTTTGTACATTTTTAGATATAGAAATGAAACATAGAAATGTTAACTACTTTGATGTAACAAAAGAAAGGAAGATATAAATAACAAAGAATAGTAACAAAAAATGCTTATAACATTTAGTCCGGCTCGAGCTCGGTAAAGCAGAGCTATAACCCAAAAGTTTCAAGCTCGAAGAGACTAGAACTCAGGTTTCATAGTTGTACATAGGGCTGTCACTGGCCAACCCGCCTGACCCGGATTTTTAATTGGGCCGGTGACATAAACTTGACCCGCTGGTTCGGGTCGGGTAAGAAGCATCCAACCCAATCTTCAGGTTGGGAAAAAATTGGGTCAGGTCGGGTTAGGCCGTACATCGGGTGTAGTCAATTTTTCGTGTCGGGCCCGGCATACCCTTGAACCATTGATCGGGGTGCACCATCTGGTCAGGTCGGGTTGGGCATATGCCCTTTACGCATCGGGTAACCAAAAGTTAGGCAGGACCGTCCCGACCATTGACAGCCCTAATTGTAGAACCAAGCTAGAGCTTGCCCAAGCTTGACTTGAACTCGGCTTGTTGACAGCCCTAAGTACAACAAAGCATATGCATAACTCTGTGCGCACACACAATAGAACAAATAAAATTCTTCTTCTAACTACTTATCCCCTAAGGTTCCTTGTACTGGATACATAATGCATTAAAAGTGCACTAAATTTACAACTCTAAACATGTCACACGAATGATCCAGACCACAGACGTGGACGCTACGATGTGTACGTAAAACAGACCAATCCAAACTGGCCAGTTGAGAGCTTACACTAAATAGACAATCAAAATGAATAAGCTAATCCATGTTATTTTTGGGTGGGTGTGGCACAATACACGTGGCAGCCTCGCATATGGATGATATGAATTGATGTACACACCGACAGCAGGGGAGCACTTGAAGGTATTGTGTTCCCATTAGAATTATAGTATATATTAGATACGATGGCAATTGTGCTGTAATGTGTTACAAATAGGGGTAGAGATTACATTACTAACAACTTATGCATAGTTGTCCTAAGTTGAAATGGAAAAGATGAAATTTTAAGTCTGAGGTACCAATATACTCATTCTTGTAAGTAAAGCACTATAATTTTATTGTCCCACATCATTTCTGCAGGAAAATTTCGATATAGAGAGCTACGGGATCAGAAAAAGCCTACATGTTAGCACCACCAATGACTTCCAACTACACGAGGTGAAAGTGGCTGAAAGATACCTCAGTTATATGCTCCAGTTCCACTGTATTTGGGCTGCTTTCATGATGTTCTATGCTCCAACAGAACTGCAGGCAAAGTTTCATTATACTGTCCAGTATTTTAGACACAGAGCCGATGTCCAAGAAAGACTGGGAAATCAAAGCTGACAAATATCTGCAGATAATGTTTGCAACTACATAAGAATTCACCACTCTTAATTTAAAACAGCTTTATGTCATTAACAGTCAAAAAGCGAGAGTAGGGATGTCCACCCAATGACAAGAAATTCTAAGGAACTGTATATGTATGCAGTTTGAATTGAGGGCATGAGGAAGATTCACAAGAAGCTTCATAAAGAGAGGCATCTAGGACTTTGTACAATTGTTTAGTCTTATTGACGGGCACAGCTGTAATTTCTTGTATATTGTTGTCCAAAAAAAGTGTACTGTTGTGTTTGAATGTCTGCTAAGATAACTATGTAATTTACCAGAGTGAGAGGTTTCTGATATGCCCGAAATAAATTAGTGCGCTCATGAGTTGTTAGTAACCAGAGCTACAGTAGATTCTAAACAAGAATCAGATTTTGATCATCTCAGGAAGTGATGTACAAAAAACCAGGTCACAGGTCAACAAAGTAGAGTTTATGTTGCCACTAACAATGCCAAAGAATTCTTCACACCGTCCAATGTATTTGTAGCCTTCTTTAATACCAATTCTCAAGGACCATGTCACTTGAGGAAATGCATGGATGCAAGAAATATACAAGTAAAACATTTGAGTTTTGTGGAATGTACACTTGTGTGTGTGTGTGTGTGTGTGTGTGCGCGCGTGTGTATATATCTATATAATGGCAATAGGATGCTTGAAGATAAAGAAATATATATAATATATATATAATGTGTGTGTGTGTGTGTATATATATATAATGGCAATAGGATGCTTGAAGATAAAGAAATAGATTGTGTGCACTGGAGTATATAGTTGTTGATTAGCAGGTGACGGGGACGCCGAGTACATGGACATCGGTTTCGGACCAATGACCACTCCATAAATGTCAACGTCAACGAGGACGTTGACATTTATGGAGTGGTGGAGGATGTGACGGGGCCAATACTGGAGCTTGCAGCATAGTGCGTGTGGCACGACATGTGGTGCCAAGAGGGCACACGACATTGGGCCAAGTGGGCCTGGCGACGTGGTCGCGCTGCGAGGACGCGACACGGTCGCATGAGGGTACGACGCGGAGCGTCACGGTCGCGACACGGACGCGACATAGCCAAGGTGGGCTAGCGACGCAGGAGGCGTTGTGGTATGTCAAACCAAGGGGTTTGAGGTTCTCCTGCCATTCTGGCTGAATGAGTGTTTTACCCTTATATAAGGGAAGGGAGCTAGAGAGCTATTCCCTCGCATACGGGGCCTTGCGTTGCCAGAGGGGGCGCAAGTGTCTCCTAGGCCTGAAAGGGTGGGCCTAGGACATCGACGCAGCGATGCCATGTGGAACCCGAATGAGGTTGAAGTATGGCTCCGGACTACTCGTCGCGGTGCATACGGCTGGGCAACCTCGCCTGAGAACACCAAGGCGCTGCGTGGGACTCAGTTGAGCACGCGAGCGCGAGGCACAAGGTTGTGGGCTTGGTTCAGTATGTGAGCGAGACATGGTGGCATGGGAAGCTGCATGCCAAGACTGTGGCGAGCGAGGTACTAGTGCAGTGCACAGGGTGAAACTTGAGCAGGCCAAGTTAGCGCAGCGGTGCAATTGGCGTGTCATAAGGGACACGATGAGCTGAATGGTAGGCCATGAAACAGAGGCAACCATGTTGGGAGGAGTTCCCGTCCTCTAGGCGGGTGGGTATCAGAGCTGATGTGTAGATGGGTTGGCTTCGTTGCACGGGGTAGCGAAGCACCGCGTGGGTTGAAAGCGTGTCGAAGGACGCTCCCGCGACTATTGGTATCAGAAGTAGGCTGACCTAGCGAAGCGTGCGTTAGGTGCCGCACGAGACTGAGGTTGCAGGAGTGCGACCCCGTGACAGGAGCCTAGAGAAGCGACAAGAGGGCACCTAACTGCCCAAAATCGCTAGAGCGAGTCTACCTATCACTCGAGCAAGATTACACATGGATGGGGAGGCCAAACTTTCAACCCGTCTTTCAAGTGACCCCTGATTGTCGCTTGAGCGACGTCGAAAGTTGAAGCCCTCACTCGAGCGAGAACCAAACTCACAGCTGACGAGAATTGATCAGTTTGGACTTGTCCTTTAGTCCTTTCTTTTGCATTTTTAGGTTTCTAGGTTTCCTTTTTGGGCATTCTGGTACTTTTCCATTTTAGGGTTTATGTTTTCTTTGTAACTAGTATATAATGTTTTTATGTAAGCCAAATTTGGCATTGGTTATTTTAAAGAAAAGTGTAAACACTTTGAGCTTGTGAGGAGCTTTAATGGAGAGTGAGTCTTCTTCCCCATGTGGGTCTGGTGTGAGACCAAGGGTGTGATGCCCATGTGTTGATTTTCTCTTTACCTCTTTTGCTATTTGCTTGTTATTTTGTAATCTATTTCTAAGTTTTGTTATTGTATAAAATCCTTAAAACTCTAACTCTTGAGTAACCATGATGCCTTTCTTGTGGATTGACTCTAGTCATTACCCATCGATCCATGACCACCGTTGGGCTCGAGCTTGCTCTATTTGCAACAGATTAAACATTCAATTCGTAAGCCCTAGCGAGGAGCTACGAGATTCTTCATCGATCCGCGAGCGAACGCCAAAACTTAGAGGATTCTAGAGTTCTATCTCTAGGAACGTACCTTCCGCAATTCTAACAAACTCGTGCATCGGATTGGACCCTAAACGAATCTAGCGTGGTTATCTAAAAAGCATTCCATGAAATCTTATGGTATCGCTTTAATTTAGATTTTATTGCTTAATTAATTAATTTAATTTCGGCAATCATCATCTCATATTCTTTTAAAGTCGTTGTCTCGCGCCAGTTTTGGTATCAGACCTTAAGGTGCTAGGTTAGGGCAATTTTGTTTGTTCATTTGTGCCCTATCTTGTGTTTGTTCAAATTACTCAATTGTTTTTTATTCATAGTTGCTAGCTTATCTTAGATCTTGTATTTAGTGTGTCGTGATCACCATGGACACGAGTGAGGCTGTCGATGTTCTTAGGAGCATCCAAGCCATGTTGGTCGTGATGAATGAAAGAATGAACGTCGTGGAGCAAACCCAAATGACTTTAGGTGCCTCCAATGGACGATTACACGACCAATTAGATCGTTGAAAGGAGTTGATGCGCACCATGCCGACACCATGAGTGTGATGGTCCACACTTTGAGCGCAATGGTCGAGGTGAGGATCGTAGTCGAAATCGTAGGGAAGTAGTTCATCACGGAGATGACTACGATCCAAATGAGAAATACCTCAAAAAGTTAGAGTTGAGTTTCTGACCTTTGATAGAAGAATGGACCTTAAAGTCTTCCTCGATTAGATCTGCAATATAGATCACCACTTTGAAATGATATAGCATGAGTGATGAGGATGCGTTAGACTCGCCAAGATGAAAATCATTGGTCAAACTAGACTATTTTAGACTAATGTCGAGCGCATGAGAGAGAATGTGGGCCATGCTCCCATTATTCATTGGGAGGATATGAAGGAGAGAGTTACAGCGAAGTACGTTCCTTTGTCATACTACCACCAACTTCTCGATCAATAGCAAGATTTACGCCAAGGTAGTATGCCTGTGACCGAATATATTGATAAATTTGAAGAGTTCATGATGAGAGCTAATGTATCGGAGGATCCTCAAGTCACTCTCTCTAGACTTCGCACTGGATTGTGTTTGAAATTGCAAGAGGAGTTAAGCTCTCACCCCGTTCACACTCTTGAAGAGTGCTACGCCGTTGTGTAAGACCTAAGCGGTACTCGAAAATGACGGTGGTGAGATAATTTGAGTCAAATATTGGAGGCCATCGAGCAGGAGAAATGAGGCCTAGTACCGGGAACCCACCTCCCAAGCCTATACAACTCACTGTTACAAATTTGAGGTTTGAAAAAGAAAAAGGTGTGGTTGGTGAGTCCTCAAGGGTTGGTTCTCAAACCAAATGTTATAAGTGTCATGGGCTTGGCCACAATGACGCCCAATGCCCTACGAGACTCCCAAAGAAATCTCTTGGTTAATGAGGAAGAAGTGTACAAGCCGTATATCACACCTAGTGATGAAGAGGGTGTTGATGGTGGTCGTGCTTTAGTGTGCACCAAAGAGAACTTGGTGGTGAGGTATGCCATTGTGCAACCTCAACAAAATGAGAAAGATGATTGGCATAGAGATAATATTTTCTCCACTTACGCCAAGTGTGGTGAGAAGAGTTGTAAGGATATTGTGGATAGCAAGAGTTACACTAATGTGGTGTCGACACACACCATCACTCACTTAGGTCTTACACACAAAGCCCACTTGAGACCCTACAAAGTCGCATGGGTCGACTCCTCTTCTATTTCCATGTCCTAAAGGGGTCATATGCCGATACTATTAGCCTCATACTCGGACACCTTGTGGATGTGGGCCACATTATATTGGGTAGGCATTGGATCTATGACATGGATGTGACCATTTGTGGGCGGTCTAATGTGTGCACATTCATGCATGAGGGCACGAAAATCAAATTGAACCCTTTGCCTCCCAAAACACCATCGAACAAGAAGAGTGAAAAAGTTGAGAAGAAGGGTGGTCAATCTAAGACTATTAACATTGTGAGTCCTTTGGAATTTTAGAAGGCTACCTTGGATGAGAACATGGTCTACATCTTCATCACCGTCGAGCAAGCTCTCGAGTCTTTGGGTGACCACCCTAAGAAGGTTGAACCGATTTTGAAAGAGTTTATCGATATCTTCCCAGAAGACTTACCTGATGACTCCTTCTTAAGTTTATCCCTTCTTGTTAACCCACACATCCAACTTAGCATACGCATCTCAACCTCATGATGTTATGCACTCTATCTTCTTTTCACTTCCTCATAGCCCAACATTCTGCACCACATAGTGTGGCAATTCATACCGGTGTCTTATTAGAAATGCCCATTTAATCGAAGTGGGATTCTTGGATCGCACAATAATCCATGTGCTTGCTTCCACTTCATCCAGCCTAGATTAATTTTATTTGAGATATGGTCTTCAAATCCACCATCTGATTGTAAAATAGAGCCTAAATAGCGAAATCTATGACACTAAGGCACTAGAGGTTTTCTACTTTAACTAAATCCTCCCCCAAGCTATCATGATCACCAAATTTTCACTCCATATAATTTGCCTTTGTTATGCTAATTTTCAAGCCTCTAGACTCTTGAGGTCTTTCTCCATAATTTCAGTCTATCATTTGTTGGGTTCCTTGCATGGGCTATTAGTATCACATCATCTACAAATAACATGCACCATGGAAACTCTTCTTGTACATCTATGGTTAATGCAATCATGATTAAGACAAGGAAAAAAAAACCATTTAAAACATATTAATAAATAAAATGCTACATTGCCAATTGGTGAATTGCAAACTTCAGTTGAATCATATGATTAGATAGATTCTTTAGACTTCAGCTAAATACAATTTGACCTATGTATCAGTAGGTGCAAAGTTAAATTTAAATCATATGATCAAAATGATGAACCATATAATTTCAGTAATACTGGTCCTAAGTAAATTCTCTCTAACTACTCCTACCCATCCTCCCTTCCCAACCCCACCCACCCACACAAAATTGTGAACAGTATTTAGCCAATTTATCTATTTCCTTTTAAATCTTGTTAAAAAGGTGACAATATACTTAATATGTGAAACAAACAAACCATGAATCTAGTTACAATGGCCTATGTACTACCTAAAGGATTGTCACCAACGACGTCTGGATCTTGAATCCATGCCCATCAGACTCTTATAGTGGCTTCATATGAAGCGTGATGATGGCACAAAGAAGGGATAAACTAGCCTCTCTAGTTATGGAGAAATTTGCCTTGATGTTGGAACTTGGAAGCGATTGCATATCTAATTGTCGATATACACCAAGATATAAGATATAACTCCAATATAGACTATTTCTTAATCCTAGCTCGTGACAAGGAGAAGTTTCCTTGATGTAATTTGTACAACAACGTAAGATCGTAAACACGTCTTGGAATTGCACTGCTAGGCAATGAGAAAAATAAACATAACAATAGTTCGGCTAATATTACGTATGATCGGCCAGATATTATGAAATGAAAGTAGAACACAAGAGAAGTATTGTCATATATTGGTCTCCATATCTTATGCTTACCATTAACTTACCTTATTCAGGCCTTTTGTTACAGTTGCCAAAATGGGAATAGGATCCGACAACAAATTCTGCTCAACTTGTACAACAGCAGATCTATACACTGAGAAAATCTCAATGATGCCATTAGCTAGGGCCCTGCGGTACACACTTGGCTTTCCTGTTTTCCCTTTCAACAGCTCAAAAGTTCACGATAAGGGAGCATTAAGTATAGACCTTATCCAACTTAAATTCATAGACTTGATTGCAAATCGATCAAGCTCTTTATAATAAAACCCTAGAGAAATAAGCCTTCCAATAACATCCTTGCATTGATCACCACGTTGTTTCAGTATTTAAAGAAGTAATTATTTAAATTAACCTCAAAAATTAACTATTTTATACTAAATAAAAAGTCAAACAGATGAGAAATCAATAGAAAAAGATTAGCAAATAGAGTTGAATAAAAATAAAAATTTTAATATGTTTATGAATTCAAATCTCACTATATCAAACTCTAATTTAAACGTAGCGACTGAGGAATCCAATTTTCGATTTACCTTTTGGAGGGTTTGATGAAGAGATATCGTTGGCTAATTTGAAGTTCCAGTGATATGAGATTGAGATACTGGAGGATGGAGAGAATCCTAGGGTTTCCTGGTGCTCCCTTTCGTCGATGATGAGATCTCCTGTTTATCCGACGAGCGCCAAAAGTAGCTCGGCAACATTTTTCTTTGTGTGTAGCGAGACACAAAAATAAATAAATAAATAAAAAGGGTCATTAAAATAGTTATTAAATAATTACATGCTTTAATGTCATGACGTGTGGCCCACATATAATTATCAGTCTAAATAGTACTATTAGCATTTCATAATTGGGATATGTCTCAACAAAGAATCATTGATCTAAGAATTTTAGTATCTAAATGATTTAGAAAATTGGAAAATCGGTTAATGCTAAAATGATTCAAATCTATCAAAAACGTGTGATTTTGAGCACTTTTATTTGATTTATTAATCCTAAAGGCTTTGGGATGGATTAAGCTTGAAACGCTCTTCCAATATCTTAAAACATTAAATTGTACGTCTTCTGTCACTAATTGGATTTAGTCTTTCATAACTTAGATTGTACACATCTTACACTTGTAACTTAATGGTTAAAGATCATTCAATGAGAGAGTGCGCCTCTAAAATAATGATAGAATAATAAGCCTTTCACATAGACATCTTTGATGACCATGTTGATGATTTGTGCACATAGAATCCGCTCCTTTAGAATTGGGTCTAACTAATAACACTCTAAAATTTTGTTGAAAAATCTATTTTGAAACATACAATTTTTTTAAACCCTTTGACAGATGTGGACATCATCTAAGTTGTTTGATTTGAAAGCACGATCTACGACGGGCCCAACCTTCAATGTTGGTTGAAGCATATGGTTACATGATTGGTTGAATGTTATTCATGAAAATACTATTTCACTGTTACTATTAATAAGTCCATGAGACTTTTTGGCTCATCATGCTATTACTCTAGGTTTGCGGCAATGGTCAAATCCGACCACGTTGAATCGTATTTCGAGTCCAACCATATCTACATCCATTGAGTATGGGAGAACCTTGACTTTCATGATTTTCACTTTTTATGGAAGGACGTGCAATCAAGATTTCTCCTATTTCCAGCATACAGGTGTGGTTGAACTCGAATTATGGTTCAACCTGGTTGGACCAAACCTTTGCCCCTAGGTTTGCATACAACTTTCATTGATTTTAGTAAAGGGTGAGAAAGATATTTATGGCGAAATATTGGCTACAAACACTGTCTCATCTAATTCGGCGAAGGCAAAAGGTGAGAAAGATATTTATGTCAAAGCAGACCAACCAGCATAAATTCCTATTGCTTGCGTCGGGGAGGCCGATGAGATATGAGAGTCCTGCTATTACTATCGGAGCTACAGTTACTCAGAAGTTCTCGCGAGCAGCTTCTTCCACACCTCGTGAGACTTGTGTCAAGTGTGGCAAGCCTCATAGAACAGCTGACTGTAGGCAGGGAACTCGAGGTTGCTTTCGATGTGGCAAGGTGGGCCACCTAATCAAAGATTGCCTCGAGGTGAACAAAGGGAAGACGGCTTCAGCTCCTATCTCACGACCGATACAAGTAAGGAAACCGATCGTCCAAGAAAGAGCTTACGCAGTCACAGCTCAAGAGGCTCAGAATACAAATGACGTGATTCAAGGTGAGTTTTCTTTTAAATAAATAATTTTAATTCTTTAAAATTTTTAGATAGAGAATGTGCATCCATATAAAAAATATAAGAGAGCTTGCATGTAATAAACTCTGGTACGATGATAGACATTATATATATATATATATATATATATATATATATATATATATATATATATATGTATGTATGATTAGGTACATTACAAATTTATAAGAAGGGAAGCGGCGTGACATATGAAGCTCGAGTGTTGATAGACCCGGGGTCTACCCACTCATTTGTTACCCCTCGCTTCACAAAGAGGGTGAAAGTCAACCCAGAGGAGTTAGACTTCATTTTAACCGTGACTGTTCCTATTGGGAAATCGGTTGATACCGAAAAGGGTTGCAACTTCGTGATCGTGAGAGTCATGGATGGAGACGTCTTTGAGCTGTCGGCGAATCTAATTCTGTTAGACATGCAAGGATTCGACGTGATCCTTGGCATGGATTGGCTGTCGACTCACTGTGCGACGGTAGATTACAAGAATAAGGTCGTCATCTTCAGACCCAATATGAGGAGATCATTTAGATTTAGAGGAGAGAGGTCGACACACATGCCACTTATCTCGGCAGTCAGGCCCGAGAGATTGATCAGAAAAGGGTGTAGTGGATACTTGGCATTTTTGAAGGAGCATAAGGAGGAGAAGAATGTTATCTCTGAGATAGCAGTTGTACGAGACTTCGCTGATGTACTTCCGGAAGAGTTACCCGGATTACCTCCAGAAAGGGAAGTGGAGTTCGTCATCGGCTTAGCACTAGGAACGGAGCCTGTTTCTAAAGCACCATATAGAATGGCTCCTGCTGAGTTGAAGGAGTTGAATGAGCAGTTACAAGAACTAATGGATAAGGGGTTTGTTAGACCGAATGTGTCTCCATGGGGAGCACCGGTCTTGTTTGTAAAGAAGAAAGATTGGTCAATGCGTCTGTGCATTGACTATCGACAATTGAACAAACTTATCATTAAGAATCGATACCCTTTGCCTAGGATAGATGGCATGTTTGATCAATTGCAAGGAGCAAGGTATTTCTCCAAGATCGATCTGAGATCTGGATACCATCAGTTGAGAGTCAAGGTAGCATTCGGGGACTCGTCTGATACACTATGAGTTTCTAGTGATGCCATTTGGGTTGACAAATGCCCCGGCGTCATTCATGGATCTGATGAATAGGGTGTTTAAACCACACCTAGACTCTTGTGTCGTAGTGTTTGTTGACAACATCCTGATCTATTCAAAATCAGAGGAAGACCATGAGAAGCACTTGAGAATAGCCCTACAGACTTTACGTGAACACCAATTGTACGCCAAGCTCAGCAAGTGTAAGTTTTGGTTAGAAGAAGTTAGCTTTTTAGGAGACGTCGTCTCAAAACATGGTGTCATAGTAGATCCAGTAAAGATCGAAGCAGTAGTAAATTGGGAGCAACCAAAGACCGTGACCGACATCCGTAGTTTCCTTGGATTAGCAAGTTACTATCGGCGTTTCGTTGAGGGTTTTTCAAAGATATCAGGACCACTCACGAGACTTACACGGAAAGACACAAGGTTCGAATGGAGTGAGGCATGTGAAAAGAGTTTTCAAGAGCTCAAGAAGAGACTCACTTCAGCTCCAGTACTTGCGATTCCTTCAGGCAGTGGAGGGTTCACGGTATACAGTGATGCTTCGTATAGTGGTTTGGGCTGCGTGCTTAATCAACACAAAAAGGTGCTAGCATACAGATCAAGACAGTTGAAAGAACATGAGAAGAATTACCCGACACAGGACCTGGAATTAGCAGCGGTCATTTTCGCACTCAAGATTTAAAGACATTATTTGTACGGTGAGACTTTTGAGATTTTCACCGACCACAAGAGCCTCAGATATTTGTTTATACAGAAGGAACTAAATATGAGGCAGCGCAGATGGATGGAGTTTCTCAAGGACTATAACTGTTCTATACAGTACCATCAAGGCAAGGCTAATGTAGTAGCTGATGCCTTGAGTCGGAAGGGTTCAGCTCAATTGGCCAGTTTAATTTTGGGTATGCACAGATGGAAGTTATTTGAGGATCTGGTACTGTATGATGCGAATATTGAGTTGAAAGCTACAGAAACCTTTTTGGCTAACATATCAGTGAGACCAGTGATATTTGAACATATCCACGAGCTACAATTGAAAGACCCGGCGCTAACCAAAATTCGTCAAGATGTAACTGAAGGCGTCATATCTAAGTTCTCAGTCAGGGAGGATGGTTCCTTATTATTCAAGGGTCGTCTTTACATTTCGGACAATGCCGACTTGCGGCGAACTATCCTTGGTGAGGCTCACAAGTCAAGCTATGCTATCCACCCAGGAAGCACAAAGATGTATCAAGATTTGAAAAAGAATTACTGGTGGAGAGGCTTGAAATAAGATGTTTGTTGCGGTGTTTAACGTGTCAGCAAGTCAAGATCGATCATAGACACCCCGCAGGATTATTGCAGCTTCTACCTATATCGGAATGGAAGTGGGAATCGATCTCTATGGATTTCATTGTTGGGCTTCCGCGTACTGCAAAGAAGTACAATGCCATTTGGGTAGTGGTCGATCGATTGACCAAGTCAGTGCACTTCTTGCCTTACAATACAATGTACACGGCGGGAAGACTCGCAGAACTGTATATGAAAGAGATTGTCCGTTTGCATGGGATTCCGAGTAACATTGTTTCAGACCGTGACCCATTATATACATCAAAGTTTTGGAAGAAATCTCAAGAAGGAATGGGAACGCGACTAGATTTCAGTACTGCATTCCATCCACAAACCGACGGGCAGACGGAGAGGGTCAATCATATCATTGAGGACATGCTTAGGGCATGTATGCTAAAACTACAAGGATCGTGGGATCAGCACCTACCCTTGATTGAGTTTGCATACAACAACAGTTTTCAGAAGAGCATTGAGATGGCACCATATGAAGCTCTTTACGGACGGTGATGTAAATCGTCGATCAATTGGGAGAAAATCGGGGAAAATTTTGTTTTGAGACCCGAAATACTTGAAGATAATGCCACCTATGTTCGTATAATAAAGGCAAAACTCAAAGCGGCTCAGAGCAGGCAGAAAGCTACGCTGATATCAAACGGACGAGTGTAGACTTCAAGGTGGGTGAACATGTGTTCGTGAAAGTGTCACCTATGAAAGGGGTGATGAGATTTGGAAAGAGAGGGAAGTTAAGTCCCCGCTATCTTGGATCATTTGAGGTTTTAGGTCGAGTAGGGGAAGTTGCTTACCGCATTGGATTGTCATCGTTATTTGATCAAGTACACAATGTGTTCCACGTATCTATGCTCAAGAAATATCTTAATGACCCTGATCACGTGTTGAGCGGCCAATCATTTGAGATGCATGAGGATATGACCATGATCGAAGAGCCGGCGGAGATTTTAGATCGAAAGGAACAAGTGTTGCGAACAATAGTGATTCCATTAGTACTTGTTCGATGGAAGCATCATCCGGCCGAAGAAGCTACGTGGGAACGAGAGGCCGACGTGAAAGAACAGTATCCGAACTTGTTTGCGACAGCTTGAGAGTCAAAATTGTATCACCGCAAGTATGGTTGTGGTTTTAAATTATATGTTGTACTCCAATGTCAATCTCTTGATCAATTCATTCAAGAGAAACAATTTTTATCCACATAGTGTCCCTAATGCAATAAATGCGTAGTTAGAATGCATCATAGCCTCGACATGGCCATGACGACGTACTTCGCAGAACCAATGACCAACTGGTCATGTTTTACCAAGGAACCAAAGGAGACAGAAAAATTTTAAAATCTGAAGAATCTGATCAAAACCGATTAATCGATTTTGGTTGATTAGTCGACTGGCATGCGCCAGTGAGTGAAAATTTAATGAAGATTCAGGAAATTAAAGAAGTGAAATTTCGATTAATCGATTTGGGTTTCGATTAATCGATTTTGGATTTCGATTAATCGATCTGGAGGTTTGACTAATCGAGTCACTTGAGAATTTTGGGAAAAATTTGAAGAACTTCACGATTTTGATTAATCGAAGTGAAATTCGATTAATTGATTTTGGGATTTCGATTAATCGAAGTGAAATTCGATTAATCAACTGGCTCACGCCAGTGAGCTCGAAAAGTTAAAATTTTAAATGACAACGATTTCGATTAATCGATTTTGAGTCACGATTAATCGATTTTGGAAATCGATTAATCGATTTCGTGCGGCTGAACCAAGTTTTGAAAATCGATTAATCGAAATGGGTCTATATATATAAGTCAAGGGGGATTTCTCCCCATTTGAAAATTTTGGGGTTTTCGTTCTTGCGCGCCACTTCGTTTTCTTCTTCAATCGACTGTGCACCTAGGGCTTTTGGGCGTTTTGGATCGATTTCGGATCAAAATCACTTAATATTGGATCAAACACCTAAGGTAAAACCCTAGATTTCGTTATTCTTTCCATTTCAAGCTATAAAAACCCTAGTTTTGCTATTTTATTTTCAAGATGCCGCCTAAAACCCGGTTGTCTTCAAAGAAGGCAACGTCTAAGCTCTCGGTCCGGCGTAAGAATGCCCCACCGCCACCACCTACCCCATCTCCCGTAAGAACACCATCACCGTCGGAATCGGATACCACATCAGGTTCGACGAGCTCGTCTTCGCGCGAGTCTTCACCAATTCCACCACCACCCGAAATGTCCCCCAACCAAATGAATGGTGGGCGGCTAAGACCATCGAAGATGAGTTTATCTTCAATATGAAACTATTTACAAACTCCGACGTGGCGGGCGAGACCCAATGGGCTAGAAACTACTTAGTAAAGGCCGGCCTCGGCAACCTTTTAAAAGCACTCCGCGGATCTTACTACCCTAGGCTGGTCCACCTGTTTTACCAAGGGTTGAAGGAAGGACCTACCGACGACGTTGTCACGACCACCATTGAGGGTTGCGACTATACCTTCACTCGTCGCCACATCCACGAAGTCCTAGAATATTATCTGGACTTTGTACCTGAGACCACCCTCTTCCCACCCTTTGCGGTAGAGGTAAAATTTGAAGAAATTATGACCTGAATGATCAAAGGGAAAAAGGGGTCAGGATCGTCCATTAGGAGGGTCGATCTCCCCCATTACATGTGGATGCTTGATTCCATAATCAAGTGCAACCTCTGCCCTATGCGCCACGACACCGAGCGGGTGGAGTTAGTGCAGCAAGCACTGTACGCGGCCTTCTATGGCCGTTGGTTTGATGCTACAAAGATCATTCTAGAGGGGGTGGTCTATATAAAAGGGAAGTTGATGAAGGGCAATTTGAGGCCCAAAGAAAAGATGTCATATGCTCGCCTCATTTCGAGCATGCTAGAGTGTTACTCAGACACTCCAGGGTACGATGTTTCGCCGCATGAGGAGAGGGCTACAGATCGCGTGAAGCATTTCTCCATTGCTACATGGAATCGTAGCTACAACTTGCTAAAGCGGACCCTACCAGCTCAGGGCATAGCAACGGCAACACCAGTAGCACCACCACCACCCCCACCACCACATCAGGACCCACCCGTGGGGGGGGGGGCACACCCCGCTGATCCACCAGCAGAGGGGGCACCCTCGCATGGCACCGTATCACCTACGTCGCCGTCGTAGTCAGCGACTGCCACACCCACTTCTTCATACCGCCGGAGAGTGGCTCGCCCGGCGCCCACTATCGAGGATGTGTTGGCTCGGATGGAGGCCAACAACGAGAGGATGAACAGACGGATGAACTTCTTACTGTACCACACCCTACGGTACATCTATCCGTTAGACTATCAGCAGCGTCTAGCACAGGAGGAGGCGTGGACTGCGGGTCGGACAACGTTTCATACGGGTTCCATTTTTCACGCGGGTACCTCTGCTGCCGATGCATCCGGCTCGGCGCCCCAGCAGCCTGCTACCACTTGAGCCGCTAGTTCCGTCATAGCAGCCCACCTCAGCATCATATCAGCTAGGAGAGGGGACAGCGTGAGCGCTCGACGATGGTTTTATTTTGTGATCACTTTTTGCATATTTTGTACTGTTGTATTCAAATTCCAAATTGTAATTATCGACAACAGTTAAAGAAACTTGTAAATGTTGAAAATTTTGATAATGAAATACAGATAAGCTTTTTGTGGATGTACTTGCATTATTTTTGTTTCTCGCACTGTGTGATGTGTAATTCATTTTCGTGTGTGGGTAGGTGACACCGCTGTGTGTGGGGTACCACACCAGAGCACCTTTGGGTTATTTTCGAGGATGAAAATTTCCAAGGTGGGGAGAATGTAATATCCCAAAAAATTGAGCATTGAACTTTGACCTCGGGATCCATGTCCGATTGGTTGTAGGTTTGACCAAGTGATGGTCAAACATTGAATACATGAAGTGATGAACTGATGTGATGCAAATGTGACCTAAGTGTAGTGAATGGTATTGGTTTAGAGCTACATACACCTATCTCTAGTGTATGCGCTTAACACTGAAATAGGAAGGAGGTATAAGGGTTTAATAACCCTAAAATTCCTATCTGCTTGGAAATCCTCGGTATCTGCTTGGAAACTTAGAATGTCACACGACTTTTAAGCCTTCGTCCTAGTGAATTTTTCTTCACAGTCACATGAAACTTAGAATGTAGGCATCCATGTACGGATGCAATACTTCTATGAGAGTATGGGCTGCCACACGAAGTACATTCAGGTTACTACAAAACCCCTCCCTTAGAAAGCATGATTTTGTGAATCTTATCGCACCGTGACTCACTCCAAATTAAGTTATAAGTAAATGATAATAAATGATAGGTAAGATAAGGTAAGATACGAATACAGATAAGTTACGTTATCAAGGCCAGTAAAATATGAATTAAGTTTCTGCACGTGCCATGTCTTGCGTACCACCGCAAGATCCAACGTCTGCAACCAAGACGGGTCTTAAGAACAATACGCTACGACAATGTCCCAAACGTAAGGGGACATTGATTTAAATGCATGCAACCTCATTGGGCTGAATAATAATTTACGTTATGATATAGAGGTTAGGGGGGGTTATCTGCACATAGACCTCGCGTGATAGGCTCGAGCAGCGGCCCTGGCACAAGTCATATATGTAAATTAAGTAAGATGCGAAGTACGTTGTATAGGCGTATAGAGCAATGTTAAATTTTAAGATATGTCATGTAGGATAAGTCGACAAACTAGATACAAAAAGAGATCAGAACTTGATGCATCATTATTCATTTCACTTTATGCCAAGCCTTTTGTTCTATGCTTTATTTTTCATTTTATACTATGTCTTTCAATTTCGATATGATAGGTCATAAGATTTTAGATATGTTTGTAATCATTTATAGCTACTTGGTTTATTTCAAAATGTACTGCAACTCAAGCGATTGCACACACGATCACCTGAGTATGTTATGGTCGATTGATTGTGTAACCCGCTGAGTTTACGTGACTAAGTGAACTCACCCCCCTCCCCAAAACTAACAGTTGCAGGTGAGAATACTGATTATTCTATTACTGAGGATGGGGATGCTGTTGTATCTGATGCGGCTCATGAGGGTGAGGACGTCGGCTACCATCTGGATGAGGGAGTAGATCCGACGGACTACTCTGAGAATTGAGAAATTCTTTAGTTATAGTCTTTATCGCTTCAGGAGAGACTTGTTATTAGTTACTTTTATTTATCAGTACTACTTATGGGTTTACGTTTGTGACCGTTTTACCCTACGTAAAATCTCAGTTTATTTTCTATCATAGATGTATGATTAGGATTTATCACGTTACTATCATCATCTACATTTTTCGTTGTTGATTTATGAGTTATTAATCTTTAAATATTATTATTAAATGCCTCGATCCATATATTAAATCGAATTAAGAATTAGGTGTATATCCGCTTATCGCCTTAACAAGCATGCAGATCATAACACGGAATTCTAAGCCCTCGAGATCGAGTAAGGATTCTGGCTCGTGACAATATAGCATCACAATATAGTCTTAAAAGTACATGTGAAGGAGCAAATTGAACAATTAACTATACAAATCCAATATTAGAAAATCATGTAAAGATTCAACAGAGGCTCAAGTAACTATGGGGGTTATATATATATATATATATATATATATATATATATATATATATATATATATATATATATAGGGAGCTGGTTAGGTCCTCCAATGGAGGACGGTGACCGTCCTCCAAGATCCACATGGAGCTCCACGTGGCACCCAAAATACTTTTTGGGTGCCACGTGGGGCACAGGTGGACAGTTTAGATCAATATTTTTAAAAAAAAATTGAAATTTTTTTTTAACCCCACAAGTCAAAGTTTGACTATTTTCATTGGTCCACATTTCACGGTTCAAAATAAACACGGTGGAGATGAGTTTTTAATTTTATTTTTTTCAAAGATGATCTAAGCAATGCACCCAAGGTCCATGTGGCACCCAAAACAACGCGAGAGGTTGGAGGATGGTGACCGTCCTCCATGGGAGGACAGAGGCATTTCCATATATATATATATATATATATATATATATATATATATATGTGTGTGTGTGTGTGTGTGTGTGTGTGTGTGTGTGTGTGTGTGTGTGTTCAAACGCACGGATGCTCCATGCGGCACCCAACCAAGGGATCAGATGCCACGACAACTTGCCCAAGGTTGATCAAATACCATTAAAAAAATATGTTAAAAGGCACTACAAAAAATAAGACTATTAGCTGCAGTTTTTTGCAACCAAAAAGTGCAGCTATTAACAAAAAAATTATTTAGACTATTAGCGGCAAGGGTATTAGCGAACTTTTTTTGTTAATAGCGACAGTTTATGACTGCCGCTAATAGTCTTTTATTTTGTAGTGAAGGTGTTTATCCACCATTAAAATGTTGGTCAAAGGTGCAAAATTTTAATGCACTGGGCTATAGATGGGAAACTTTGACCTAGGATTTAAAGGAAAAAATGGTCCGAAAAATAAATTTATTTTTCTAAAATCCAAAAGGGATGGGTGAACCCTTAGAGGATGGTGTAACTCGCGATCACGTGCCAAGTGATCTAGGATTCGAACTCACGGTTCATGTGTAACACTCTCTCTCTCTCTCTCTCTCTCTCTCTCTCTCTCTCTATATATATATATATATATATAAAGGGAAAGTAAAACTCAAAATTGGTATTCATTGATTCCTTTCTATCAAAAAGATATTCTTTCGTTCTATCACATATGACAATAAATGTTAGGTGCAAGTTAGCAAAACTCATGCTTATCGTAGCAAAATCCCAAATGAATCTATATTGTAGCCATAATTAATGTTGAGAAGAACACAGCTATCGAACTGTTACGCTCAAAGCTAGATTCTACTGTCATTTTTAATTTTATGTTTAAAACTACAGTCTTATAGATGTTTTTCATGTCATCATGCCTTTATATATCGACCATATTCGGTAGATATTGGCAGATATGTATCGGGTTAGGCTCCCATTCGATTCTTATATGCACCCCAAATTAGGGCTCTCAATGGGCCGGATTAGGGCCACGTTCTCAATTTTTTCAGCTCGACCCTAACCCGGACTACGATGTACTCAGACCAAGCCTGGCCCATGCCTGGCCCCTACCGGGCCAAGCTTGAGTGTTTTTTCGAGATTTTTCCTGACTGTTTTTTTTTTTTAATAAAATTTGGTTGGGTTATTGTTTTGGAGCTGTTTTTTCTAATAAAATTAGGTTGAGTTGGGCTGTTTTCTTTCTAATAAAAGTTTGAAGAAGGTTAAAATTTTAATTAAATAATTATATTATCATTATAGAGGCTTAGGTGCATGATTTTATTCAAATATTTTATTTTAATTTGTTGCACAATGGTTATAACGGACAACGGTTGCCTGAAATTCTATTGGCAAACCATCCAAGTTGTGTAACTAAAAAGCTATGCAACGGTTGCTTGAAAATAAATTAAGCCATCCAATTTGTCCAACTAAAAAATATATGTACAAGGTTATTACGCTTTTGACTTAAATGCCCCAAGTTTAACTCGTTTAACGGTTTAATCTCAGGGCATTTAAGTCTGTAATATCCCAAAAATTTTATGTTAAACAGTGACCTCGAGATCCGTGCTCGACTAGTCATAGATTTGACCGAGTAAGAGTTCAGAAACCAACTCGGGGTGTGATGAACGAATGTGATGAGAAAACAGAGTGAGTGTGTGGAATGTGACATGAGATCTGGAGCCACATACACCTATCTTGGGTGTGTGCTCAACACATAGAGAAGGAGTATATAAGGGTTCAATAACCCTAAAATCAATGTTGAGTAGTTGAAAGAGAGTTAAGAAGAGAGAGAGAGAGAGAGAGAGAGAGAGGAGTAAAGAAGAGTGTTGAGCAAGGAGTTATTGTGGGTGATTGGAAGGGGATTCAAGCATTTAAAAGGTCGATTCGACACGAAGGATCCGTTCAAGCCAAAGCTGGAACCCTAGCCTTTCCAACCCCTTGACCTAATCAATTTGAAATTGATTGAAGGTAAAATTTTGTAAATTAAATGCATAGGTTATAGAGGTTTAAATTCAGTCAAGAATGTTTAAAATGATAGATTAAGTGCTTAGAAAAATGAAGGAAAAATAGTAGGAAAAGATTTGGAAGAACAGCCCAAAAGGGGGCTGAATCTGGCCAAATCGATTAATCAATTTTCGACAAGAAGTTGAAAAGTCAAAGAACCCGAATGCGATTAATCGAATTGAGTTTCGATTAATCGACTTTGAATTTCGATTAATCGATTTTGGTGTCGATTAATCGACTGAGAACCTCCAGTGAACTCCAGTGGCTGGAGGAAAGTGACCTGGGGAAATCGACTAGTCGAAATGGGATTTCGATTAATCGATTTCGAATTTCGATTAATCGATTTGGGATCGATTAATCGATTTTGGGAATTCGATTACTCGAATTGAGAATCGAATTGATAGAGTAGAGAATTTTGATTAATCGATGTGGGATTCGATTAATCGAATGGGGACCTCGATTAATCGATTTTGGAAATCGATTAATCAATTTTGAATTTCCATTAATTGATTTTGGGAATCGATTAATCGAATCAGATTCGATTAATTGACTTTAGAGTTCGATTAATCGACTGACTTAGTTTTTGGTTGACTTCTAGTTTGACTTCGATTAATGGACCTTCTTTGTTACATCTTTATTGATGTATTGTATGTGTTATATTGTACCATAGTTGGTACATGTGAACTTGGGCACAAGGAGCCACGTGAGACCTTGATGCGTGATTTATCAGAGACTTGAGGTAGGGAACACCTTAAACATGTACTTTAATTTGTAAGAGCATGTATGTAGTGATATAGAATCAAATTGACAACTGTTTTATTGCTTAAAGTTTTGTGAAAAGTGTGTGTGAGTGACATCAATAAGAGCATCTAATAATGAGCCATCCCCAGGGGATGAGGAAGTGAAGTAATAAGAGCATCAGGTGTGATGCAAGTGAATAGATACATCCCAGGGATGTATCTAAGATTGAATAATGTCTGATAGGGCCTAACTGATATAAGATACCACACTTATACGGTGAATAACTATATGTAAAACACTTGATATTTTTGTTATTTGAGGTTTGATAGGATACCCCACCGACGTGGCGGGATACCCATGACTGACGCGATAGGATATCAAGTGACCGTCTGGCGAAACCGTAGGCGGTCTTGAGGCATATCCATACGATGAAGGACATCCCAGGGATATTGTGATATGTTTGAAACCCCGCCACCGATCCCCAGGGGAAAGGGGCTTGGGTACTAACTATATTCCCAGGGAATACGTTTAAAACTGTCTATATAGATGACGATGAATGGTATCTCATCGGGGCTCGATGCTATATTGCTCGGGGATTACTTAAGTTGAAAGGTTAAGTTTTACTTTAGGCCTAGTCAGTATCATTCATGAGTAATTAAAAGACATGTGTAAACTATCAGTAAAATGTAATCATAAATTGCTAGCTTTTCAACTGTTTTTCTCAATATCTGTATAGTTACATCATGCTTAGAATATCATGGAATATATGTGAGGTTTTAATCTATATGTTCACTGTGTTTATTCCCTATTGAGCTAGGATGTAGCTCACCCCTTAGACTATACGTCGCAGGTCTATTATTAGCAGCTGCAGAGGCTTCAGGGGACATTGACCCTGGTGAGTTGGACCTTGCGCATGGTGACGAGTTGGAGCCACCTCCTGAGGACTTCTTCTAGAGGACTCCGTTATGCATCTTTGAGAGTTTTTGTGAGCTTATTTGGTACGGCTTGGTATGTAAAGTCTTGTTTTGTTAAACAATGTAATTAAATCATGGGATTATTCTTTTGGGGCGAACCATCTGTGATGATTGGCAATCATCGATGGTTCAGTTCGATTCTCCATTCATGCAGGGGCATGAAGGCAGAACTGTCTTTTGAGAGGTTTTTAAAATGATATTTACTCCACAATTCTAGTTATCATTTTCAGTTCATTATTGTTGCTTGATATACCAGTGTTTCGTGCTTAGTCAAGGGGCACGATCAAGATGATCGTGTTGATGGCACGGGTTTCGAGGTATCGAAAATCGGGCTGTCACAAAGTCAATCATATTTAACTATATAAAAAAAATTATAATTTTAAAAAGATAAGTAATATATATATATATAATATCTGGGCCAAGTGCGAGATAGATGTTGCAACACTCAACCCAAGCCCAATCCGGATTTATCCGAGTTGTAACATGCTTAGCTCGGTCCAAATACCAAGCCGGGTTTGCTTAATAAAAAATACCACTTTTTTCGGGCCGGGTGCGAGCCAAAATCCAGGCAACTGACCCGGCCCATTGAGAGCCCTACCCCAAATCGATATGAGGTCAAATATCGGCCATATCAAATACATATTGGCATATATATATCGGGTTAGGCCCCCATCCAATATGGATATTGTAACAACCCAAAATTTTCAAAAACCTTAATACATTAAACAAATGTATATGCTTAACAAGGCATACACCACAGGCCATAAATTTTCAAAACATTTTAAACTTAACATACATGTCTTGGTTTAAAGAACTCACAAATATATATTTGTGTAAATAATTACACAAGTCATGTGATGAGCTAGTGGTTAGAGGCTTGAGTTCTAGACAAGAGATCTAAGGATCAAACCTTGTTGAGTGGATTCAAAACCCTATTTTTTGACTTTGTGGTAAAAGCCTATACAACTATTCTTGGTGTGTCAACTTAACACCGAATAATTACCAAGAAGTTATAAAAAGGTGTCTTACGTAGAAACCTAAAATCATAAACTCTCTAAAATTCTTCTCGAGAAAAGAGTCGCGAGTGAACCCTAACCTTTCCTCTTAAGTTCTTAAAAGGAACCCTAGCCCTCCATCTTTTCTTACTTTCTTCTTACGAGAACCCTAGCCCTCACCACTCATCTCCTTCAATTTCTTCTTCTTCTTCAACCTCCCTAAGATCATTAAGGTGTTCTTCCACAAGAAGCCTTGATCATCGTCATCCCTACAACCAAGAGGAAGAAGGAAACTTGAACGAACGCATGGAACGTCGATAGATCGCCATTGATTCATAGTTCACGCTTCAAGAAGTAGATGTTAATAGTTGTTTTGATTATCAGAATCTTATTGTGGAAATCACATCTTGGTTTGTGATCTTATTGTGGAAATCACGTCTTGGTTTGTGTGGGTTTTTATGATGATAGTCAAATCGTATTTTCAAACCTTAGAGGCTTTCAGAAATCTAATTCTAAAGGCAACAATGACAGCTCGCTATGATAATACCCACAACTCGATGCCATTAAGTCACAGTGCACTGCTACACCTCACAGCTCGATGTCTGACAACCGACAACAAAAGAAAAATCTCTAAAGTTAAGATTGTGAGAGTCGCGGCTCGTTGTTACTATTTGACAGCGAGCTGCCGCCGGAGAACCAAAGATATAAAGACCAACCACAGCTCGCTGTCATAGGATAATAGCTCACTGTGTATACAAACTAGAGCGTGGAATAATTATCCACAGCTCGCTGCCAGGATGCAGCAGCTCGTTGTGGGTACAAACAGAGAAAGGTATCCGCAACCACAACTTGCTGTTAGGAAATAGTAGCTCGCAGTCGATACAAACAGAACGAAAAATAAAGAACACACAGCTCGTTGTAGATACAAACGGAGAGAAAAATAAAGAACATAGCTCGTTGTTAGAAGATAGCAACTCGCTGTGAATACAAATAGTTAGGAAATAACGAACCCCACAGCTTGTTGTCAAGAGACGACAGCTCGCTGTGGATACCAACAGAAAGGAAGTAAGGACACCACTGCTCGCTGTGAACACATGACAACTTGTCGTCCAGAAGAATACATGCACCACAACGTTGTTATACTACAGTGAAATGTGAATATTAAACTCGACCTGTACTCACGGTCACATGACAGCAGACTGTGTATACAAAAAGAGAGAATACTTTTGGAAAGGGTCATAGCCGCGGCTCGTTGTGAACATGTGATAGCTCGTCGTGCCTATAGTCATAGCTCGTTGTCACAGCGTACCAACGAGTTGTGAACATCGAAAAGCAGGGAATGTTCCTAGACACTTTGACTCATAAATTCTGAATCTAATCACCATCTATGTTGCTTTTATGAGCATCATAGAAGAAGGAATCGGATGTGTCTTCAAGGAGCCGTCTTGCCCTCTTCCTTGTGAGAATAGAGATCGATGTAGGAAAATTTCAATGCACAATTATGTTTTAGACTTTGATTCATAGGCTTTAATGGTGAAATTGAATTAAATCCATAACCATTAGAAAATGAATCTGATTGAATCTATTGCATCAAAATTTTTGAAACCATTGAATTGAATCTTATTGACTTATTCGAGTTGAATCTTATTGAACTCATTCTTTGAATCATTGAACTCTACGGATATTTCACCCTTATTGCATCCAAAATTTTGAAACCATTGAATTGAATCTTATTGAACTATTCGAGTTGAATCTTATTGAACCCATTCTTTGAATCATTGAACTCTACGGATATTGCACCCTTTGAACTTTGAACTTTGAAACAAAATGAGAACTATTTATGAATTATCAGCACCTTACTATGTATTAGAATTTGTATTTGATTTGAGGTTCATGTGAACGAATCCTATGTTTCGACAGTTTTGAACCGTTTCGACAGCCCATTAAACTGCACAAGTATCCCTCATAACGCAAGGGCTTGGGCACCTAGAAAAATTGTTCTTTGAATGACGATGATTAGAAAAGGATTCCCATCGGATATCGGAGACTCTAACTGCTATATGTATTCGTTGGAGATTTTTAAGTTAATGATTTAAGGTATGCATGACGTAAAGACTTGCATATAAAATGTGATAATAAATAGATTAAGTTGACACTCATGTGAAAACTAAGAAATGTCACCATTGAAAACTTATTAAACCTCATAAGAAACCCAATTTCAGACTACTTGTTTTGAATTCAAGCATCTTTGATAATCTTTTTTTTGTCACTAACTATTATCAAATCTGTCATTGAAACTGTGTTGGATGAATGAAATATGAATGGGCATTGAACTTTTTCTATTGGGCTTAGATTGTTAGCTCACCCCGACACTATGTGTCACAAGTACAAAAATAGTTAGGGATCTTGAACTCGAAGAGGATCCGGATTACATGCCAAAGAACGAAAAAGATCTTCAGCCAAATGACTTTTATCTATAGTTCAAAATTGAATTTGGACTTGGAACAATTTAGAATTTCAGTGAACATTGGTTACTTCTTTCATTTACATTATGCACCTACTGTTTGTGTGATGTACGGCTGTCACCGGTGGATTTATTTCGAATTATATTCTAAAAACAATTAAATCAATTACCATTGTTAGTCATTTATTATCTCTTTGAATCTTTCTGCTTATGAAATGTGATGTACCAAGTATCTAACGACTCAGTATTCCCAGAATTCCGTATGGGAAAGGCGGGTCGTTACAGATATGCACCCCAAATCTATATGAGGTCAAAAATCGAACCATATCAGCGCATATCGGCCGATATGTATCGAATATGACTTGGACCAAAAATACCCTTTTACAATTTTTTAATATTATATATATATATATATATATATATATATATATATATATATATATAGTTTTAAAAGCAAGGACGGGAGATAGGGTACCTAGTTTAAGCCCGACCCGGTTTAACTAGGTCCAATCATGCTTAACTTGGATTGGGTATCCAGCCGGCTGATACACCCAAAAACCTGCTAGTTTTTGGGTTGGGTTGGGTTGGGTTCAGGCCCAAATTTGGACCAACCCGATTCATTGAGAGCCCAACCTAAATGTTCCTTTGTCACAAGAAAATTTTAAAGGAGACTTAACCTACTCGACTAGGTTAGACCCTTTTTTTTTTTTTTTTTTTTTTAAATAATTAATCGTGAGGTTGGTTGGTCCTCGCCCATTCAGTAAAGAACAAAAAGAAGGGGTTATATATATATATATATATATATATATATATATATATATATAAACCTCAATCAGGCTACCTCAGTGAGAACTTGGACATTGCCATCATCCCTTGTTGTAACGAACAAGATAACTGATGGATGATTGATTCCAATAAGGAGCCATTACTTCCGTTCGGAAAGTTGGCCTTTGCACCGAATCTAAGAAAGACTTGTAAGTTTGGAGACCTCTGTTATGTGAAAACATAATTTAAGCCATTTGATTTAAAGGTCATGATTTAAAGACATTCAATACAAAAGATTAGTACGAAATATTATCCTCATCATATAATTAAATGTAGTCAAAGACTATTACATGATTCCATATAGTTGGTCATAGATCATTTGATAATTATTGTGTTTTGCTCTAATCTTATACACCGAAGATCTATACATCATAAACTTTAAATCAGACTGCTTAAATTAAATTTTCACATGTCACGTATCCTTAAAATACTAAGTCTCTTTTTAAATACAAGATATGAGGAGTTGCTCCTACGTCCCCATACATCAGAAAGTACCAAAGCAAAAAAGAAAGTATTATATTCATTTGAGATAAGCATTTCCAACATATCAAAGCAGTAATAAGAGAGAGAATGAAGACAAAACACACATCATAAAGTACCCAGTGTTCATAAATTAAACATGTCATAATTTAGCTACAGCTGCCAACAGCTCGGGTTGGATGGGTCAAAATTTTGACTGTCAAATAAGAAAATTACAAATGCCCGGCCTGACTCAATGATTCACTCAAGCCAACCCGAAAATACGACCCGACCTGACAAAAGCCCCTATTTCTTTTGTACTTTTTACATATCGGGTCGGTCCAACCCAACCTGTCAAATAGCTGACCCGACAACAGCTCTTGGTGGACCCAACCCGATGGTCGGGTCGGACGCTCATGCCCGACCCGACCCGATAAATAATCAGGTAGGATCAAATATTGGATCGATCGGACCCATGACAGCCCCAAATCTATAATATTTAGCCCAGGCCCAGCCCCAGCCGCAGCCCATGAAGGGCGTCTTCCAGCTGTGTAACAGCCCAACCCTACTCTTAGGGTTGCAAATGATCCTAACCTTGCCTGATAAAAACCGACGCAACCTAACCCAGGTTTTTGCTCATCATGTCGGGTCTGCCCAGGCCGGGCCGGGTTCGGGCATAGGTAGGACATAATCAGATTAATACCCACGTTGTGCAACACGACCCATTTCCAAAGTGTACTAATCTCGATAAGGATAAGCCATTTAGGATCATCTAAAGGAGGAAAATCTTGACTCGCGGACAAGGATCAAAATTTCGGTTTCAGAGGGGACTAAAACTAAAATTTTGGACCAAAATTTCAGCCGAAAACCGAAAATTTGGCCAAAATTTCGGCCAAAATTTTGGGTCCCATACAAAACTGACCAAAATTTTGGTTCAAAGTATCATTTCGATGGGGACCGAAACCGATAATTTCGACAGAAATTTTGGTCATTTTGGCCGAAAGTTTGATCCTTGCTCTCGGAAACACAATGCCCTGCCACTTGGACATTTCGTAAGTCCCAAAACTGATGGGCTGCCAATGGGTTTAGTCGGGCCAAAATTTTGGCTGCCCAATGGGATATTAGCATATTCCTGAGAGCCGACCTGATAGCGCTTGACCTAACCCGACGGGTCATCGGTATATGCCTGACCTGACCCTACCTGGTGCTCGACTCGTAAACTCAGGTCCAATTTATGGTCTCACCTGACCCAACAGGTCAAGTTTATGTGCCTGACTCGTAAAAAAAACCCGGGTCGGGCAGTAGGGCACTCGGTAAACCCGTTGACTGCACACCGAACAGCTGGTGCTTGAGGCAGACTACCTGATCCCTACTCCCATAGCATAATAGCACCACTGCAAATCTTTTTACAGTCAGATATTCACCTAGAGACAAAATTATGAGGATAAGTCCAACGAAAATTATTAAATAATTGGCATTAATCAACATTATAAATAACGTATCGGTGACCCGGCCGGCTCATATCAGCCGATATTTCAAATATAGACCGATATTCATAAATGTCTCCGATACTAGGACATTTTGATAATAGAGTACCACTGTTACAAACCATCTTCCAGCTTCAGCTTTCAAGAGATGTACCTAGTTACACAACTCCCGCCCAATACCCAATCTAGAATTGGTGAGGTCGAAAACGATGCGATGGTTCTGCTGCTGTAAGTTAGCAATAACGTTCAACACCGAGTTAACGTTATCGGGTGCGGCCGCCATAGCGAGACACGCGAGCGTGCCGGCGCTACTGTGTATAAGCGCATTCTCCATAGGAAGTGTCAAGTCCAAGTCCGTAAAATGGAACGTTATCGGCGGTAACATACCGTCTGTTGGCGTTGGGAAGCACGTATCAAATGCGCCGAGTGATGACACGGTCCCGTTAACCTGGGCCCGAAACTCGTCCCGCACAGCCGAGTAGACCGGGTTGACGAACCGAGTTATGACCGTGCCCGAGTCAATTATCGTACCTGCTCCCGTGGTAGGATCGAAAGTCAGATATTCTTGGGACACGGTGACGAGCTTCTTACCCACACTGATACCCGTGAGATTTACATAATATAGAGATGAACGGTGCGGATTTCGTAACAGTGGTGTGGTTTTAATATTCTTGGGCTGCCCAGTGGGGCCCAATTTCAAGGAGCCTGAAAAGTAGTAGGATTTGAAGCTTGGCAGGCAATAAGAAAATATGCCTTGGTATAATGAGCCGGTCTGTGAGATTAATGACAAGGGCCCACGGCCCAGGCCCAATAAGCCTTGCGGTGGCACGGCTCCTCCGGCGACCGTATTTATACACCCAAACGTATAAGTCGGAACTACGTCGAGTGCTAATCGTAACGTGTCTTGTGAGAGCATCCCCACAAATGAAGAATCTCCACCGTATGATTGATTGAAGGTGCACGGTACGGGCCCAGAAGTGCATGGTGGGCCTCGGACCTGCGGACACCGGGGCGATGTACAATCTAGTGTAGTGTAGGTGGATGAGTTGGCAGGAGAGAATTGGGTGGTTGAGCAGCCGAGGCAGCCGGCGCACGGGACCCATGCCGCGTCATTGCTAGTGTCTAGCACCATGAACATGAGTTGACCCGGTGTGCCGAGTTTGGCCCGGAGGACGTAATTTCCGGTCTGGAGGACTTGTTGACCGGAAGCGATCGGGACTTTTGTTTTTTGCCCTTGGATCATCAATAGATAGGCGACCCGGTCAGCGTCTTTGGTGATCATCTGTTGCACAGTGTCAAACCATGTTGAGGTGGGCTTTGGTGGGTTGAATGGGGAGCACTTGCCATAGATGTGGAGCACGGAAAGCTCTGAGCCGTCTGATTGGGAAGATTTACATGTTGAGTCAATCGCATTGGATGTTGCTGTGAGAAGGTGAAAGAGGAAGAGGAGGAATATGGATAAGGCCATGACACGGTGAGAGACCGGTTGGACTCGCCCGAGTCCGTCTACTTTTTAATAGGAGTATGAGATGTTTCTCATACTTATACGTGACCCCTTTATATAGGGGAAAAAAGGAATGATTTTAATTACAAAAATGCCCTTCGCAATTTCCTTCTTTTCGTATTTAACTACAAAACCATTAGGGTAGGAGCCCACATTAAAGTACATTAGCCAGTGCATGGTGCGGGAAGGATCAGATTGTTTTTTTGTTTTATATCGGTGGGTGTCCGAGCCAACTTGCATGCACCTCAACTCTATTCGTGGGTAAAATACTCTAGTGGCCTTGAAGGGACTCAAATTGTTGACCTTTGGGGTGCATGTAAACCCAGGGCCTGACCAACTGAGCTATCCCTCTAGATTAGTTGGTTGTGTTTTGCTTTGAAGATGATGGACGGTTGTGAGTTTGTCACACCTTGAACAAAAGCAAAGGCAGTCATCGATCTCAGCCGTCCACGTGGCCGAGATCGATAACCTCAACTTAAAATTCTTGAATTTTCAATCGAGATCCTCAAAATGTGGGATCTGTCAACATTTTGCTTGCAAAAGCACATTGTAGTCAATAGAGTAGCATCGTCCTTACTTACACGGATGTACCTAATCAGGAAGGACAGGTAAGAGTTTGTATTCAACCCTACTAATTGTTCAGAGATCAGATCATTATTAGGTGTATTCACTATACATCATTCCTCTTTATCAGCGAACGAACAAAAGTCGGTGCCCAACCGACCCAAAAGTTATTTTAACTGAAACCGATTCTGAATCAGTTTCGTTTCGATTTTGAGTGGCTGAACACGAAACTGAAAAAACTCAGAACAAATTGAAAATTTTGATAATTACCAAACCGAAACCAAAATAAAATTAACTGAAACCGGAATAATTAGAAAAAAAATTGGTTCGGATTGGTTTCAAAGTTTTGAGAATTCAGTTAACTAAAACCAACACTGCTTTTTTCCGGTTCAGCTTCGGTTCAAGCTGAGCCAAAAACTGAAAAAAAAAAAATGGATTCGGTTCAGCTAACCGAACGCACCCCACAAGTCCTACCAAAATCTGACCTTTACATACGTTTTTTTTTTTTTTTTCAAGAGCCCCGATATCTGCTCAAGACAGATTTGACAGAAGAGTATGGCCGGTGTCACCCGTTTTCGGAGTAAGTACGGCACAAATTTTCAGACAATAGAGATTGTTTTCTGAATCTTTTGTAGGATAGGTCTTAAGATCACGCGCTCCTATCAGCCGATCAAATGTTGATTCCAAATGCATATATTTTCAAAAGTGACTTAGATTGTTGACAAAGGAGTTGACCTTTACTTTTAGGGGGTGTGCAATGTAAAATTAGCATCAACTCTCTAATAAGCGTGCCATGATTTTAAAATCTATACTACGAAAGATTAGAACAAAAAAATAATCTTGATCGTATGATTCGAATCAATCAATAATTTTCGTCCATGTAAAACTCTGGCAGTTAACCTTTTAAAGAAAAAAAAAAACCCTAGGGCTACTAAAAACAGAATTGTAAGATGTGATCTAATGGTGCCGGTGAGTCATCATTCCCTCTGCAATAGGATATGTATGTCCATTAAAAAAAAGGGTAGGATACGTATGTAATTTTAAAGAAATCAGGAGTACTTTAGTAGATCTAAAGTGTACAATCTACTCGTGACGGAGGAGTTTGTCCATATCTCTGTCACGGGCTTCCAACGAGTGGCTGGGGCCACTCTCTACGTTAATTCTGAATCCCAAAATACCCAAGCCCGACCCAAAGAATTGGAACTTTCCTTTAAGTCAATGCCCGATTTATTCTTTAGATGAGCCGAATAGAATGAAATTATTAGAGGAAATAAGGAGACTTCTGTAGTCATTTGTCCTTTTAAACATTTTGATTATGAATATATGATATTTTAGAAATCTTTTTTATTGGGAAGATAATATCTTTAACATCATTTTTTTATTGGAAATATAATTAGAGAATAAGTTACAGAGATAGAGAGAGAATCTCCTCCACTTCAATTGGATTGTAAGAGATTAGTGATAGAAGGCTATCAAATATAAGGGCCATACAAGCTTAGAGATTAGGCTCAAGCTCACCCCATTTAATTATCAGGCTTAAAGTTCTTGCTCAAGCCCGACCCACGGGATTTACAATCAAGCCCTGGCTGAGCCTAACAAGCCGGGTGGGCTACCCAGCCCATTGCCACCCCTAGTAGATGCCAACTCACCTAAGGGTAGGTTTGGCATAGCTCGTCGGAGAGCGGCTCATAGGTTCAAACCAAGATTCTTCTTAACTTGGGTTTCAAGTGCTTAAATTGTATACTGCTTTGAATCGTACGATGGTGATTATTTTTCAATCTTTGACACAATAGATTTTGAGATCATGGTTCTACCAGCATATGGTTAAATTCTGATTCCACATGGCACACATTTAAAAAAGTGTTTTGAGAACCATGTTAAATGCTCACTATGATCAAATTTATATTTTGGGATGTGTGTCATGTGGAATAAAAATTTCACCATATGAGAGTAGGCCCATGATCTCAAGATCTGTCGTGTTGAAAATTGGGACAAAACCCTATACGTCTGATTGGGGAAAATGTACCCCTATATAAAATGCACTTTCAATTTTTAAAAATATTCATTAGCAGTGCATCAAGGCTGAATTGTAACCAAATATTGGGACTGCACATGGAATTCCTATGTGCAGTCCAGACATGCTTCCCTGGTCTAAAAACAAATGAAAAGCCAATAGGGATAAGTTCTGGTCAAAGCCCATATTCACTTAGATTAATTCAGTCTCTTTTCTGCCATTCATTAGCATAGATCCACACCATCGACCTATTGGGCACCTCTTCCATCCACCATTGTTTCAAAAACTCCTTTCAGCTACACGTTTTCGACCACTTAGTCAATGGTCCTCTTAATTGACGCTGCTGCTAATTTTGTAGCCCATCCAACGATTGTTGGATGGTTGAGATTAATGGATCTGTAGTCCAAAATATGGGAAATCTAAACATCAGTTATCCACAGCTACCATTTATTAAAACCTTGTGTCGGTATGAAAGATCTCGCGTAGGGCAATTACACTTGAGATGAGACACCTATAATTCACGGGTTCTCTTTTTCTCTCCGAATGATCTGCCACTTGTCGGGAATAACTTTGACTTCAAAGTAGATGACAAATGTCAGTTATTGCTTGCCTCCTTTTTAACATAAATAAGGAGAAAGAGTATGTTGGGATCACATGCCACGTTGTCAGTTATTTATTAACAGAAAGAAGGAGAGAGAGTATCTTGGGATCACGTGGCTAACAAAAATATAACATACTCGTGAATTGATTCAAGAAAAATTGGACAAAATCTGTTGTATTTTTATATAATAAAATATGTATATTTTAATGGTCAAGAGATTATTTAATAGCTTAATTATTTAAAACTTGTAAATAATTGAATGCATATTGTACTTCTTTTCATTAAACTATGTCACTTGATTGGAAGGATCCAATGAAGATATCTGTGTGTTATATATATATATTAGTGTTTTAAAATTAAATTTATAAATTATCATTATATATATTAATAATAATTTAATAGCAAACTTGTAAAAATTATTCTCTTTGAAAAAGTATCTTTTCAAATTTTGATTTATCTTTTTATAATTGAAAAGACACAAATTTGACCTCTTATCTTTTCACTGAAGGTAGAAGTGAAATCAATTTATTTTTTTATGTTACTCAAAATTTTCAAATTTATCTTTTTACTTTACTCAAAATTTCCTCTATAACTAGAGATAATATCTCCGTTAGAAAAAACACAAGGCATATAAGAAACAACAAAAATAATATCTATTTCTTCTTTTCTCTTACGTTCTTATTTTTCCTTAAAATTTTCGTAAGTGTTTTTCAAAAGTCATCGAAATTAATCTAAAAGGACTTGCCAACGAAAAAAAAATTTCCCAAAAGGAAATTTGTCCCTATGCTCTGGAGAGACAATCTCTAATTATTTTTTTTTAATTAATGTTTTACTTCGTCGTCATGCCCTCTTACGGGGCCATGCGCTAGCATACGATAATAAATACCTAAGATGGCCTCAGGGGGAATCGAACTCAAGTCTCTCTTTTCCTTAGGTGGGTACCTGCCATCACGTCAAAACCCTAGAATTTGAATTTGAATTTTATATGTTTAACTTTAAGTTTTATAGAATCTATAAATATTCACGCCATTAATCACAAGGCGATCCTTCACCCTCGATGTGGTTTTCTAATCTATTTCTCTTTTATTATTTTATTATTTTATTATTTTATTATTTTCATTAATTCTTGTATCAATTGATATCTGAGCCACTTGATCAGAGCAATTTCAGTCTTTCATCAAGATATGATTTGTTGAAAGAGGCAACCCATAAACAAATGGACACTGAAAATGAGTTCAGGCCTGCCTCCAATAGTAATGCCTTCAAGCGTGTGGCGTTAAGGTCAAGGGTACAAATCCCATTCTTACCTCCAACTATAGAAGTCTCACGAAGGAAATAACTATAAAAGTCTGACAAAGGAAATAAAAGATCAATCCGAGTTCAGGAGTTCAGGGGGGCTAAAAACAGAGTGCGAAAACCACCCAGGTGGAATAGTATCTAATTTCCAAAATTTCAACTTTAGGGGCAAGGTTGATTTCAAGAATAGTGGAATGATACCAACCCTTAATAGCGATATGCCTAACTAGGATATCCATGATTTACACATAATACTTCATCTCTTGCCATTTTGAATAATTATCTCTACATATCCTTAGTTTTATTGTTTTTTTAATTACTTGAGATTAGGATATGCTAGTTTCTGTTTTTGAATTTGAATTTTAAATGTTTAAATTTGAATTATATAGAAAAAACTATAAATATCTTGAACATGTAATCAACTTATTAAGAAATGAAATGTTTGTTTAAAGTTGGATTCACTCCAATCACAAGGAGGTCCACTACCCACAAAGTGGTATCCTATTTGATTTCTCTCTTTTATTATTTTATTTTCGCATTAATTCTTCGAATACTGGCAGTAATTTCAAAATACCGGCCGGCAGATACAATATAAATCCCTAGAAGGTTAATACTGACTGGTATCAACTCTTTGGAGTTTATACTGGGTCTCTCCGGTACCCGTATATACAGCCAGTTTTTTTGTATTTTCTGGTATTTTAAACCATGCCGGTAGCGCAACTGGAAGGTTGACAACAGTTTCCATTCCAATTTACCCATGGAAAAAAAGATCTACATCATTAAAATCACACAGAAAATACACCTGTCTGATCATTAAACAAACAAAGATTCAAAACAGCAAGTAGGCCATATGTAAACATGACAGCCGATAGAGTGCACCAACAACTTCCAGATTTAATGCAGTGAGACTGCCCATTTGCCGAAAACTCAAGTAAAAGGAAAAAATATTGTAGTCTATAGCATTAGATTTCCTATTCTACAGATGGAAAACATATAGACATGAATTATTCATCATAAGCGTGCGACATAGGAATTTGCTTGTGTGACGTACCTCACCCATCGATACGGATTGTACGTTTTAGATTTCTTTGCTATTTGCAAGTACTTTACCTGCACCCAGAAAGCAAATTAGGTATCTTCGAAGACATCAAGATGGCTTTTTGAGCATAATACTAATTTGCAGTAATAAACTGTCAAATGATTTATTTTGTTAACCAATAGCTGCATCATACATTATCAGATATCTTTGACCATATATGCTATAGCTATGACCCTGAAATGCTTTAAAGATAGTGTACAGCTTCCACCATGGTTTAAAGTATCAGTATTGGCCGATAACTGCCCTGGTACTGGTATCAGCCAATACCACTTATACGTATAGAATTTTTCGTATAAGTTAATGCTCACTGATATATATTGGTATCAGTCTCGTTATAACTGATACAGGAGCCGATACCGAGATTTAAAACCTGACTTCCAAGACGGGACATCATTATTGGCAGCTGAATAATCATATTGAAGTTTTATAGTTTTGTTAGCTGCAAGTGCAAAAGAAAATCAACGAAATATAGGCTGTAGTACAGGGCCCTGAATTCTTGCCTATGATGTTATTCGAATCCAATGCTAGATGATTTAGGAAAGAATGCCAATTCTTTCTTAACCACAAGCATTGGATTGGATCATGATAGAAGAGATGGTCAAGTACTTAAAAAGAAATGTTATAGTTTTGCAAGTGAGGCAGCCCCCGTTTGGAAGGAAGATAATCTACATAATTAAACAAATAAAGGGTCCAACATGTCCCCTTACCGAGAACTGAAAATCTGTATCAATTTTCAAAAATTGGGGGAAAAACAGTAGTTTTGAAGGGAACAAATTCAATAAATAAAAGGTACATAACAGCTGAAATGAAGCATGGAAAATCTGGAAATAGCCAGGTACCCATCTCACCTGGAGCTTTGAAGCATTGTACATAGGTATTGTGAAAGTCATGCTTACAGGACCAGCTTCCTTAGTGATATTTCCTGTATTTACAAGAAAAAGGGAAGAAAAACAGAAAAAAAAAAAAAAAAAGTAAGAGCAGACACAGGTGAGATAGCACTTATAAGGCTGCATTTGGGATAGCTCTTATAAGAGCAGACGCAGCTCTCCATCTGCTCTCTATTAATGCAGATAAATTTGTTCTGGCGGAGAGCAGGCAGAGCAGTTTTATCACTCAAAACAGCTCCCCGCCAGAGTAAATTGGGTGAGGAGCTGTGTTACCATACGTGAAAGCAGTTCCCTGATGGAACCAAAGAAAAAAAAGAGCCGCTCTTTGGCCCGAAAGAGCCCAAATGTAGCCTGAGATTAAATGACATGAAATGCAGAATTCTAACTCAGATACAAACATAGAAAAACTAGTCATACCATGTGATTCCTGTGAAAATGTAAGCTTTGCACGTAGTGTATGTTCAGATCCACCAACAATCTGGAATATTTACATCTGTTAATAACTTAATATAATGAAAGAAAGAAAGCTCTTTGCAAACGATTAAACTGGTTAAAATATGTAAATATTCAACACAAACAACACTTTTAGCATCTAAGATAATAATTTTGCCTTTTTCAAACCCCATTCAAGTCTCTTATTTGCTTCCTTGAAATCAGTTGTGTTTCCAATTGCTCCAGGTTCCAACTCAAAACTAACCCTGTGGAGAGTTGGTCAATGAAGAACTAATCAGTACACGTTTGGCTAGTAATACAAAGGTAGTTCAAAGCACTAACAAGCATAATCTGTATTCCTACCCAGGGAAACCAATTGTATAGAACAATATTAAACTATATGATAAAGATTTTACTCAGAAACATTTACAGTGATCTCATTATAGAATTAAATAAACTGTTTTCGTTATATTGATAGTATGAATTCAGTTGGAGTATTCTTACATACATGAAACTAAATGGTGCAGACGTTACAATCCATAAATGTTCTAGCAACATCCAGCCTTACTGAAAGATGAAGGCATGTGCTTAACTTCAAGAATTGAATCTGCCCTTGGTCATTATAAGCAAGATATCAAAACCCGGCCGATACCGATACGTATTGATACGTATCGGCTTTGCAAAGAACAGAAACCGATACGACCTCGATACAGGTATCGGGGTGGTATTGGTATCAGTATCGGGCCGATACTGGTTAGTATCGGCTGATACTGACATACATTTTTTAAAAAAATTTGTTTTCAAAAGAAAAAACCCAGCGATACGGTATGGCGATACCGTATCCGTATTGGCCGATAGGTATCAGTCCAAGATGGACCGATACCGATACTGAGTTTGATACCTTGATTATAAGTTCATGGCTTTCAAGATTAGAGTGGAGTGAGTTGCTCTATTGGACCTAACTCTTCTCAGAGAGTAGTGTTGAAGCTCTGGAATTTGTGTGAGCCTCAGAAGCTTACAAAATTGAGCATAAGATTGCTCGAGATGTCCTGGTTTCTTTATTGGAGACTGCAGACAATTAATAAAATATCCTTCAATCATACTATTTTCATACCACTAGTTTCTGGTCTCATGATTTAATACTCTACTGTTTCATTATGGTCAGACAAATTACTACAAACATTCTTCCACTCTAGAACATCTCTCAACTTAAAAGAAAAAGAATGAAATGATTAACAAGAGCTTTAACACCACAATGAAAGAAATTGAACAGCATTTTTACCAGGATTAAGGTAACAGTTTTATGGTGAAATTAGTATAACATGAACAATATGATCTAGAAGAGTAGAAATAGATATTACAAATCAAGTAACAGATATTTTACAAATAAAAAAAAGCATCTGCCGAACCACTTTTCAAGCCAAATGTTTCCACTTGAGCCAACTGAGATGCACATAGCCAAACCTATGGATTTTGGCAATTCTGAAAAATGCAAATAAATTTTTCTCAAAATCTCATAAATCACAAAATACAAGCTTCTTCACTCCAGACTTCTTTGCAGACTCTCAACAGCCCTTGTTATATAACTTATTTCTTGAATTTGGCAGAACCAAATGAACGAAGCCCAACTACTAAAACTAATTCCAATTACTCGTAAAATTTAATCCTCTACTGTGAACTTAATGGGGGATTACCTAAGCTGGAATTGAACTTGTTGCCCGAAAATGGAACACTGAGCCATAACTAGTTAGGCAACTAACTAAAATTAACTCTATTTACTCATAAATTAATAGGGCCGTGCAGAAAACTGACCGAAATATCGGTTTGGTTTCAGTTTTAGGGCATATTGGTTCGGTTTTGGAAAAATGGCTTATCGGGTTATCGGTTCGGTTTTGACGTAAAAAACCCGAAACCGAACTGATAAGAAACCGATAATAAGGTATTACTTAGGTCATTAGGTGCATACAAAAATAGCTTGCAATTAAAATTTTCTCTTTTAAAACCTAAACTTAAAAAGTCAAAAAGTAGAAAGTAGAAAATAAGGGATAAACCTTAAAACTTAAAACAAGCAAAAAGCCAAAAACCCTTGCCGTCATATCCCATTTGTTTCCACTTCCCAGTTCCCACCGTCCACTGTCCTTTCGCTCACCATCGCCGTCCATCACAAACCCACACGGCCACACTCCACAACAGACAAGTCTCTCTCTCTCTCTCTCTCTCTCTCTCTCTCTCTCTTTATTCTTCACTCTCTCCTCGCAATTTTTTTTTAAATTTTACAAATAAAAAAACTGAGGTTTAGAAACCGAAAACCGACCGAACCGATAACTATTGGTTCGGTTTCGGATGAAAACCGGCTCAAACCGACCCGATAACACCCCTATAAATTAACTCCACCTAGAATCTTGGGGAAAGAAGTCATGCTCCCTTTAAGAAATTCCAGTTTGACATAAAAAATTTCACCATTTAGTTCTGGAAACTTTTGTACACACGGCTTGAGTTCAGATTGTTTTGGTTTGGCGAAACTGAATAGCTGAAACTCGTGACTCACATGCAACCAATTCCATCTAACACTATCACACATGCTTAAAAGGTCGAAAATATCAGAACTACTAATCAGTGTTACCACAGGCAGAAGCCACAGGTACTAGAAAATTAAAAACCCTAAAAGTATCTTCACAATCTCAGAATGCCCATTTATGAATTTTTTTATTTTTTTCCCACTTGTGGCTTTCCAAAGATAATCACGGTTGCATCTAAACAAGAACAACAAAGAAAGATTGAATGAATACCTAGTTGTATATGCCGGCAATGGCATTTGTACTAAAACTGTGTTAGCGGTGATACTTGGGGAGAAATCCGCACGCACTTTCAGAATCACTTCAGCCTAAGTAAGCATCAGAAAGTAGAGCTGGTAAAGATCGTAAATAACAAATTTCATCATTTTTTATTACAAGACACTATCAAACCTAAGAAATATAGTGAAGCAGGATTATGTGCACCTTTAGTGATCCTGCTTCTTCAATCAATGCATTAACACGGAAAGGAGGCTTAAATTCTTGAGTCATACGGTAGTTCATTACAGGAAATTCACCATCTGGGGGTACCTGCAACACGAAAAGGGATAAAGCATCCATGACATCAACAGCAAGCCCAACAAGGAACTACAAAATTTGGAAGATTATCTCTTCGCTTAAGTATCTAATCCTATATTATTCAATTAAATAAATTATCCTTAGCTTTCCACTCACCAGTGTCAAAGTTCTGTCCACCTCAAAACTGTCAAGATGGACAGATTCATGGAAATTGCAATCATCTAGTATTACTACGCCACCTCCTGAAGAACTTCGATAATCTGTCAGAGAACACAGCTATATAAGATATTATGTTTTATATATTTATTATTGTTATTTAATTTATGAGTGAAGCTGGGATTGAACATGCGACCTAAAGGATACAATACTTTTAAACCTTCCCATTAACTACAAGGCCCAAACCCAGCTTTGTGAGATAATATGTAACATAAACATTACAATGGCTTGTGCGGTAATGCAGTCCTTGGTTTAGATAGGTCAACTTAAATGATTGAGAAATTTTACTCAGAAAAAAGTAGGAAATGTAGCTGACTAAAGCAAAGTGCTTACATGAAAAACAAGAAAGGACAAATGTCTCTTTCTTGAAACTCCAAAATTTAATTTCAAGAGAACAAGAGAAAGTGTGCCTTTCATAAATTTGGAACATGCAGTCAAAGCTCTTACAAACTCCGTCATTGCTGGTCTCAAACCCGGAACATGCAATCAAAGCTCTTACAAACTCCGTCATTGTAGCCAAGTGTAAAAACCCCCTCCAAATCCCTATGGTGAGACCTATTACGAACACCCGTTTTTTGCCATCCCCTGCTAGCGAGGAGCTGCAATAGACCAAGGGTTGGCTAGGGTGTCCCCTGCTTTAAGCAATGTGCTACAACGGATCCCTGTTGTGGTGAGAAATTGGCAAGGGTGCTAGAGCATCCCCTGTAAGCGACGGATTATAAAAAAATCCAGTAGTAGTGAAAAGTTGGCAAGCGGTGGCTAGGGCGTTCCCTGTAAGCAACGCTCTATGACAGAGCCCGGTTGTGGTAAGAAATAGGCAATGGTTGGCTAGGGTGTTCCCTGTAAACACAACGCCAAATTGTTGCCGGTAGTAGGTTGCTTCCACATCAACATAGATGTGTGCGGGAAACGATGGTCCACAAGCTACATATGGTTTCTTGGTTTGATTTGTGTTGAGAGAGAAGAGACTGAATTGGTTGACTAAATTATTCAATGAAATAGTAAAAATGAAGAAAATGCTTGAGGAATGGAGGAAGAGCATTGTGGTCCCTTTCTATATAAACAAAGGAGACATCCAAAATAGTGCCAACTATCGAGGCATTAAATTAATGAGCCAGACTATGAAACTTTGGGAGAGAATAATAGAATAACGACTACGGCAAGAATCAACTATATCAGAAAATCAGTTTGGATTTATGCCAAGAAAGATCAACAATAGAAGCTATTTTTCTATTAAGGCAACTTATGGAATAGTTCAGAGAGAAGGAAAAACGTACATATGCTCTTTATTGTTTAAGAAGGCTTACGATAGTGTATCGAGAACGATAATCTAGTGGACGTTGAGGAAGAAATGCATCTCGAACTTATATATTGAGATTATCTAATACATGTATAAGAGGGAGGTAACTAGTGTACAAACAACCTGTGGAGACATGTGTGAGTACTTCGTCCGAGTTGGGCTGCATCAAGGATCTGCATTGAGCCCTTATTTGTTTGCCTTAGTCATCATGTGTTCCATAGACATACAAGAAGAGATCCCTTAGTGCATGATATTTGCGGACGTAGAATTAACTGCTCAAATATGGAAAAAAGTAAATGATAAGCTAGAATTATGGAGAAAAGCTTTGGAGTAGAGGGATTTGAAAATTAGTAGAACAATGATGGAATACATGGAGTACAAATTTAGTGAACACGATAGTCTGGAGGAGGATTTAGTTATAATAGAAAATCTTTTAGTGCCGCATTGCCATAAAATTCGCTATTTAGGTTTTATTGTACAGTCAGATGGTAGATTTGAAGATACGTCTTAAATAGGATTGATGCAGGTTAGATGAGATGGGAGGCAAGCAAGCAGAGCATTGTGAACCCAAGAGTTCCATTTCAATTGAATGAACGTTTTTAAAAGACAATTATTAGACTTGTCATATTATATGATGCAAAATGTAGGGCGATGAAAAAGCGACAAGAAGATAAAATACATGCAGTAGAGATGCGTATGTTAAAGATGGATGTGTGGAGTAACAAGAACGGATAAAATTAGGAAGGAATGCATAAGATAAAATTTGAAAGTGGCACCTATAGAGGAAAATGTTACGGAATGTCACTTGAGGGGATTTGGACATGTTCATCGGAGGTACAAAGTAGACCCTATACAAAGGGTTGAGAAGCTACAAGCATAAGGAAGTAGGAGAAGAAAAAGTTCGGCGAAGACCTAGAGGGAAACCGTGAGAAAGGAAATAAAGGATATCGAAGTTAGAGAGAGCTTAGCCCTGATCAAAAGCGAGTGGAGAAATAGGACTCGCAAAGCCAACCCCAAATAGAAGGGATAAGGTTGTGATGATGACGACAATGAGTCGAAGCAAACATAAGGATTGTTCTACGTATAAATATTTTTTTAATAAAACAATTAGCATACAGAGACAATGTTATATTTATTATTGAATTCCTTTGACATAGACTATATTAAGTGAAAATTTGCAGTGAAGGTGAAGAACTGGAATAATTACAGGAAATATTATGAGTAATTAGTTAGGTGGAATATTGGGAGTGTCCCAAGAGGAAGTCGTTTTGGGACACTATTTGTCAAGGGTGGTTCCAATTTTCAAAAGAGACTAGGTAAGGGATTAATAGTGCTGGTAACATTACTTTTTAGATGGAATTACAATGGAGAGAAGTCCCCTTCGTGTGTTGAGTTTGCACTCGTTGGTTGATATAAAGAAGTGGTTGTTAAAGAATAATTTAACAAGTGTTGGGTCAAGGTAGTATGGATTTTAAGTTTAGGATAATCTTAGAGCAGATAGGGATTTTCATTTTCTCTCGAGCGGAATGATATCGTTTCATAATTTGATTTTTGGTGCGGGCTTCTACCCTCAATTTAGAGAATTCTTGTTGGAAGGCCTCAATGAAAAAGTCCTCACAAAGGAACATCTACAAGATAGAGATTCATATAAAAATGGAATTACATTATTCATTTATTGGTCTCCTTCCTTAAACCAATTTGCCTTGTATTTTTTGCCTCCACAATATCTCTTCCTAAGTTCCTCCATAAACTTCTTGCAGAAGTGTAATTTCAAAGCAGCACTAATTTCCCACTAAGAGAGATCTACTTTCCTCGATGGGATCAAAACTTTGAATCTCCTTCAGAGTAGCCTCCTTCACTTTTCCCACCACTCTGAAGCAATCCACACTCCATTTTTTTATTTTTCCTTTCAAATTTCTAAGCTTGGTCGATATTTTGAAAGTCATTGTCCCCACCACCACGTCCTCATTCCACCATCCACAAACTTTTTCCTAAAAATCCTCATTTTTAACCAAATATTTTCAAAGCGACAGGGAGACTGACCCCTTCCCTTCGAAACGTAATTGAGCAACAAAGGCACATGGTCAAAAACCGATCTAGGAAGACCCTCCATGGCTCCATCTTCACATTGTAAGAACAAAGCATCCCAATCAGACGACCAAAGAAAGTAATCTAAATGGCACATAACATTTTCCTCTTGCAAATTGGACCACATAAACGCACAATCACGCAGGATTGAGCCCAGCTAACCTATAAAATCATACAACCACCCATAGGAATTTCCATAAGCTTACATTCATTTATGAAATCCTCGAAGTTCCTCATCCCCATCTCCACTCTCTCATACATCGTCTCGTGCTTTTCATTATCAAAATAGATGATAGTAGAATAACCCCAACACACCACATAAACCCCCATAAACCAGCAATGCCAACAAGCTTGAACTAAAAATCATCCCTCTTGGCATCGTCATTTGGGCGATAAACCCCACTAAACGACCACATAGTCCCATCTTCTCTGTTACAAACCAATACAAACAAAAAAAATCCCAATCTTCGCATCCAAAGGATCCTCACATGGAGAGTTCCACACCACTAAAGTACCCCCCAAACGCCCCAATGGAGTCTAGACTCTCCCACTCCCATATATTTCCCTCCAGCACCGATCTAATCTTACCTCGATCAGTATTAGTGTTGTCAAGAGCGACCGCATATGCGATTATGCGATCGCATATGCGGTCCTTAAAGTAGAAATCGCATATGCCATGATGGCATATTTGATTTTGAGGGTATGCGATCAGATACACTGTATGCAATCACATACTGTTCCAATGGTCAGAAATATGACCGTTGGAGATTATTTGATTTTTTATTTTTTTTTAAAGCCTCCCCAAAGCTTATAAATAGGGGGATCCTCTTCCTAATCCATACCACATCCATCCAAGGTATGATTTGTGTCTCTTTGGTCTTTTCTTTAGTATTTAGTGCTCTCTTCCTCTCTCTCCCTCTCTTTCTCAAAGCTTTATTGGTAATTCCTTTTGCTCTATTTTGTAGTTAACTAAGCAAGGAGCTTCAATCATCATTGACATTCCATCATTCTTCAAGCAAAGAGGGAATAAATCACTTCAAGAATCAAGGATTCAAGGAATTCAAGAGTGAGAAATTAATTTATAATTCCAATTAAATTTTGTTTGATTGTTTTTCCTCCTTATTACACCTCATTTCATTCATTTTTTTTCCTTTTTTTAGTGTGGTCTCCACCACTTCTTTAAATTATGTTGTCATTATGTCTACGTCCTCAGGCGACGTTCTTAGGCCGGCAAATTCAACCGATCCGGGTTGGAAATATGGACATTACAAGAGTGTAACAAAAAAAAAAAAGTCCAATGTACCCTATGCCCCTATGTAAGCATGGGGGGAATAGGGAGACACAAGCAACATCTTGCTTGGTAGCCCGAATCGAATGCGAAGGCATGTCCAAATGTATCACTGAAGATTCGAAAAGAGATCATGGAATTGATGGATAAGACTTCGAGGTCGAAACATAACGACGAAGTGATTTTACAATACTATGATGTTGATGAAGATGAAGAAGAATATGATAGATCTACTCCCTCCACGGCTTATAGTGGTGCAAGACCACCACCCTCTAAAAGAGCACGTGGTGGAAAGGGGAAGGGAATAAATAAATTCTTCTCTTGTAGACCACATCCCGAGGATGTGGTAGACGCTAGGAGTAAAGGCTCGACAAGGCATGTCCAAATGTATCGCCGGAGATTCGAAAAGAGATCATGGAATTGATGGATAAGACTTCGAGATCGAAACATAACGACGAAGTGAGTTTACAACAATACTATGATGTTGATGAAGATGAGGAAGAAGAATATGATAGATCTACTCCCTCCACGGCTCGTAGTGGTACAAGACCACCACCCTGTAAAAGAGCACGTGGTGGAAAGGGGAAGAGAATAAATAAAATTTTCTCTTGTAGACTACATCCCGAGGATGGGGTAGGGGTAAGGGCCCGACCCAAACCACTATAGAAAATAGGTTTAAAGCTAAAGATCGACCCGATACCATTCAATACGTGGCTAAGTGGATGTACCAAACCGGTATTGCATTCAATACTGTAAAGTTAAAGAGCTTCAAAGTAATGGTTGAGAAGCTCTTGGACAATTTGGGCCCGGCCTAAAACCTCCCTCGTATCATGAGATATGACATACATGTCTTAAAAAGGAGGCAGTCTTCACAAAAACCTTTCTTGAGGAGTATCGAGAGGATTGGAAGACATACAGGTGCTCACTAATGACCGACGCCTGGACCGATAGGGCCGGTAGGTCAACCATCTACTTTTTGGCAAATTGTCCTACCGAAAATATGTTCATTAAATCCGTAGATGCTTCGGCTCAATCTCACACGGCCAAATATCTATTTTCCCTCATAAATGAGGTGCTAGAAAAGGATATCGGTACACAAAATGTTGTCCAAGTTGTCACGGACAACGCGAAAACTTGGTGGCCGCAGGTAGACTAATAATGGAACGACGACCACAAATATGTTGGACCCTATGTGCGACCCATTGCTTAGACTTAATCTTAGGAGACATAGGAAAAGTGTACATTAAAACCGTAGTTAAGGCTAGGAAGGTAGTAGTCTATATGTATAAGCATACACTACCACATGTGTAATGCAATTGAGGGTAATTTGCAACGCCCCGCCATCACCCGTTTTTCTACGACCTTCTTGACATTACAAAGTATGTATGTTAAAAGAGATGAGCTTAGAAGCTTCATAATTTCCACCCATTGGAGGAATGGAGTTTAGTCAAAGAAGGCCAAAGGAAAGTGGGTGACACAAACCATCTTAACCAACTCTTTTTGGAATAATGTTGCCCAATCACTTAGAGACTCGCAACCAATCGTAAAAGTATTACGATTGGTTGATGGTGATGAGAAGCCGGCTATGGGCTATATCTATAGTTTTATGGAGAAAGCTATAAAAAAAATAATAATAATATATACAAATCTCGTCTCTATCAACCCATTATTGGCATAATTGAGAATAGATGGGGTATCCAAATGACTAGCCGTTGTATTCTACCGCATTCCTCCTGAATCCTGCGATCTATTTCTCTTATCCGAACCAGGAAGCGGCGGAAGCACCACATATTAGTGGTTTCCTTGATGTTTTAGAAAAGATGGTTCCAGACAAAGGCGAGCAAGATCGAATTAATAACTCTTTCGACCGATACAAGAATGTTCAAGGGATGTTCGGAAGAGAAATTGTGGTTCGACAAAGAGAAACCAAAATACTTAATAAGCAATTTTATGATTTATTTTTTATTACATTTCGTTAATGCAAATTTGTAATAAAATAATTCGTCTCTTTTTATATATATATATATATATATATATATATATATATATATATATATATATATATATATATATATATATATATATATATATATATAAAATTAATACTATTGTTTGTAGCCAATTGGTGGTTGTCTTATGGAGTGAATTCATTGACATAATGTGGATTATTGAAGAAGATGACCATTAAGGTTCTTGGCCTTACATGTGTCGCTTCGGTATGTGAATGGAATTGGAGCATGTTTGAGATGGTAACTAGTTTATTTTTATTTCATTTTAGTCTTATAATTTTAATTTAATTGTTGTTTAAATTTTAATAGATTTTAATATTTATTAAATATTTCTCTTAGATATACACGAAGAAGCGAAATAAACTTGAGCAACAAAAGCTCAATGATTTGATCTTTGTGCAATACAACCAAAAGCTACAGGATCGCTTCCTAAAAAATCGGGAACATCCGAGACACTAATCCCATCTCTCTCGAAGACTTGCCATCCGATTCTCTTTTGATGGCAGATGACTCCAATGAGCGAATCTTTGTAGATGAGGATCTTACATGGAAGCAAGTGAAAGAGGTCACTTTTGGAGATGAGCTCAAGGATCAAAATTTTGGGTAAAATTTTGGTTTCGGGCATGACTAAAACCAATAAATTAGACCGAAATTTCGGCCAAAATTTTGGGTCCCATACAAAAATGACCGAAATTTCAATCCAAATTATCATTTCGATGGGGACCAAAACCGATAATTTGGACCGAAATTTCGGTCATTTCAGCCGAAATTTTAATCCTTGGATGAGCTTCCTACCAGGCGGAGGAGAAGATCGATAGCAGGGGAAGGTAGCTCACTCTTGCGTCAATAAGAAAAAGAAGAAGAAGAAGAAGAAGAGGAGATACATGAAGAAGCACCCATAGAAGATATAGATACCATCTTAGTAAGATCAGATAATGAAAAAACTGAGGAAGAACAATATGTTGAAGGAGACGATTCGGATGATGACGGCAATGCAAGTGACGATGATGGTGGAAGTGGAGGTGGAGGTGTATCATTGTGGGTTAGAGAGAACTGTGTAGAATTTTTGGCTGGTACACAATATCATTAGGAAGTAGGAACAAATGTTAAGATACTTTTACTTAAATAATATTTTTCTTCTTTAGTTTTTCCTTCTCTTTTGTATGTCCTATGTTCATTTTCGTACTATTTTGTTTAACATCAATGAAATTTATATTTTCCCTTCTAACTTATGAGTTATCTACTTATTTTACATACTTTTATTCCGTATTCTAGACACTACAAAATTAATAGAACACAAAATATATATTATACACTTTTGAGAATTTTAGGGTTTTTTTTTTAGAATTTTTTGGGATTTTTTTGAAAAAAAAAAAAAGTTATGCCATCGCGCAATCGCATATGCGATGGCACTATGCCATTGATCAGTATTGGTCCATTTAATTTCTAGAAAGTAACGATAACCAGATTCTTTTTTTTTTTTTTTTTTTTGATCAGTAATGAGAATCGTATTAATACCCAGCAAGGTGCTGAGACCCAATACAATCGAAATACATAATCAAAGAAAAGGAAAAGGGAAAAAGAAGCTATGCGAGGGAAAAAAGGAGAAACAGTAATTGCCAAAATGGGAACGAAGACCCCTTAACCCGAGTCCCACAAGAAATTGCAACAGCTGTCCCCAATTGTCCCCCGCCTAGCCCATAACCTGACCAGGTTCACAACCGACCTTATGACCATGCCGACCGGTTTAGATTTCTCTTCAAAAATTCTGAGGTTTCTCTCATGCCATAGACACCAAAAAATGGCAAACATTGCCGCCCTCCAAGCGAGCCTACCTTCCCCCATCAGCTTCACATCATCCCAACTGAGCAACAGCGAATACGGCGACTGCGGCATAGACCAAGACATACCAAAATCTTTAAGGACGGCTCCCCACACCTCATGGGCCATACGACAATGTACGATAACCAGATTCTGAGAAATAATCATTAGCCCTAACCGAAGCTCTTCCGTTTAAATATCCAAGCTCCCTCACATTCCAAGATTAACCGGCACATAAAAAAATTTGAACACAACCCAAAGGACCAATCGATCTTAGGCCTCTCCTCCTCGTCTCTGTTTGTAAGACAAACCCCATTCTTGGTTCAAAAATTCCCGTCTACACTTGCTTTGCAAGCCGGGGTATACAACTTTCTATTATCCTTAATAGATTCAAGCAATACTCTCAAGAGTTTCATCTGGTCCTCACATGTCATTTCGTCTGTCCTCCCATATTTAGATATCTTCCTAGTTATGTCTTGTCGGAGATTACAAGTTAATCATTTTATTGTTATCTAACGACTTTCCCCATCACACGAAGACGAACCTTACCCAGGATTACAAAAGACCACCTCAATCCAGTTTCCACTATCATTCACTTGGATAGTTCTTAGAGGCCTAGCATCCGCCTCCATGCTACGTTCATTCCACCCTTTCTCAGATGTTTCCATACTATCCTTTAACCCCCACACAAGCTCTTTAATGCCACAACTTTCATTACCCTCGCTTTGATCACTCTGCCTATTTTTCTCTCAGTAAATTGCATTCCACTCCATTATTACTAACCTTCTCGGTATTCGCATTGGATTTCTCATTAAGCTGCTCTGATTCCACACCCCTCAAAATAAAACTCATCGCAATTTCATTTTCATATCATGTCGGACAAGTTTGAACATCGTGGTCCCATTGTCAAGTATTATTCCCCACTTATGGTAATTGTAGTGCTCTCAGCCATTTTGCGAGGCTCTCTGCAAGAAAAATCCCGACATGGTATTCAAATTGAATCTACAACAATCCTTACAAAGATCATAAACCCCATTATCAAAATCAAAACATCCTAAGGAACTAATAAATTTACTACCCCTGACCCAAAAGCCCGACACAGGTACCTGTGATTTGAAAGTGTATACATTATTAACACTGATTTCGCTAAAAACTGTCTCAGAAGGGGATGGGGAGTACTCTGCCAGTGTTACTGGAGGAAAGATGTTCATCTTGAAAACCCCAGCCACAGCAGATGCCAACAGACATAAACCCACCCCCACAACAAGTCGATCGTTAGGTAAATAAAAAAGCTGACATTCCTTCTTCGATCCCCAACCCGTGATGGCACCTGTCACCCCATCCACTTATTTGAACTTTGACCTCCCACTGGCCAAAGCTTCACTCCCCGCAAGCCCTCTCACCACTTCATCGCCCAGACACGATACACTATTAGCCAAAAGGTCAAAAAGTAGTTAAGTTCTTTCACATACCTGGCTTGCCTACTTGTTAATGATGACCGACCTATATCCCAATCACCTGGGGCCTCGCTTTGTGACTAGTCCATGGGCACAGGCTCCCAATTTAAACCCAAAAGGTCTTAACTCCCATAAGCCCATTCCATTTCAATAAGATTTTCGTTCAATCCCAATCAACTCACATCGAAAAGCTCGTCCTGAGAACCACAAGATCTCCTTTTCAATTACTCCCCAATACAGTGGGACCCATCTGCACTATTCAACATCCTAAAACCAGCGGTAAAGGCGTTTTCCAAACTCCCACCTTTACCACCTTCGGTTCCACTCCCGGCACACACCAGAGCATGCCCATGTGTCAGCCGTTGACCATGGGATCTTCCAAGCAACCCAGCTTGACCGTTATAACTGTGAGCTTCCTGACAAGCACCCCCCAAGCAATTTTAAAATTCAAAGAACCCTTAGAATGTGAAGCCATCTCGACCGTAGGGTCAGGGGGAATTTAAGTTTACGGTCTGAGATCGATCTCATTTGACCCCTCAACAGACTTGTGCTCATCGTTTTCCTCTCAAGTTGCAAGCACACTGATCTACGGTTCTGCATCAACTACAATCTCACGTCTTCAACCTCCAACTTAAGAGGCATCTTCGGTTTCTCTGACTATTTCATCCATATCCTCCCACCCACATCAACTGAGGATGCCTTGACACTGTCTCCAGTCCTACTTTTAGTCCCCTAAGTTCTGAGTCTTTGTTAACCAGTATCTCGAAAGTCATGTGTTTTACACCGCCCACTCAATCAGCCTGATCCCCTCAACTGCGTCTGACACTTCAACCGGAATAGGCCTTACCTCTGATGCTCACTCGACCTTGATTATACACTTGAGACAAGTGTTATTCAAACCCATATTTCCCCACCTTGGCATCTCACCCCATCACTCCATCCCAACCAAAATGTGTGCAAAACTCGTTTCTTCGAGGCTGTTCTTCGGTCCATCTCAAGAAAGAGACCTATGTCTGACCTTTCAGGGTGTACATATTAGACATTTCGGGGATATGAATTGTGTCTCTCATTGTCACTTCAAAAGCTACATCCTCTGAGCCAAAACACAAAATAACTTTTTTTCTTGATAAGAATCGATATTTTGGGGGGTCCTTCTTTACCCTATTCAGTTGTAATCCATGTTTGTAAATACTCTAACTTGGGAATGAAAGCGCTAAAAGAGAAGACTATCCATGCTTGTAATCCATGTTTGTAAATAACTTTGGAATGATAGCTGAAAAAAAAAACTATCCATGTTTCCTCAAAATAAATTAAACGATTTGTATAGACGTTGTCCCAAGCATCGAAGGAAGCACTATAATGCTTATCCCGAGACTCCCAAGGAGTAGTGTGTGGTCCCCCATATCCAGCCCAACACCATGGGGTACCTTAGATTGGAAGGGGGACCAGAAGAGAGTGCTACCTTTGCACTGGGACCCACAGTAGGCCACTTGTTCCCTTCGCCATAACCTGTGAATAATTAATTTCCCCTAAATCTTTACTTGTGATTTTCCACCTATTATTAATGTCTTCGACTTATTTACACGACACTAGTTGCTCTCTCTAATTCACCCCATACACCCAATTTTTCCTTCAAATTGTGGCGGTGTACACTCACATCTACGAAAAGTAATTCGTTTCCCAAAGTTCACATCGGCACATGCTCCACAATTCCAATCTCCTCACCTAACAACCACCATTCATTGATACCCTTTACCTGCCCCACTCATTTCCGATAAACTCACTGCAAGTCCATAGGAGTTTAGCTATGGAGACGATTCACAAAAAATGGTTTAAATGTGGAACATGTAGCGTTGAGGTAAAACTTTGAACATCAAATATGCAAGACTATAGGTAGCACTTGAAAAGAATAATGCACTGGAAGTAGAGCAGCACATTGTGACGGGGGAATGCGGCGGGGCCATCTGGGTTAGCCGTAGGGCCATTTTTCTACTCCGCGTCAAAGCATCTTTGGTGCACAAGAAGCCATGACGGTTGCACCACAGTGTGTTAGTCGTGGGCCACGAGGGCGTCGCGACACAATGGGATGAAGGGTTGAGACATGGTCGCGACGTGATCGTATGGGGGAAGGATGCGAGGCATTGTGGGCGTTGTGGTGTGGAAGATGGCACCGTGTGCCACAGGCAAGGGCCATGTGTCATGGTGGTATGACGGACCAACGTGTTTGAGGTCCTCCCATTCCTTGGCCTCCGATGGTGTTTAACCCTTATACAGGGGGACATGAGCTGGGGTCCCCCGACCCAACACATGCACTAGCCTCGTGGGCTTGAGTGTGTGCATCCGGGCCTTGCTTGGTGCTTGGTCACTCTAGTTAAGTCATGTACTAGGGCCATCGTGGTTGGGGTGGCTTCCATCCACCCCCCGCGGTGCGGGTCTTTGCCCAAAGGGGGCTTTCCATATAATTATTGTTGCCTATCACATTCGCCGTTGTCGTCCTTGACCGGCTGCATTGCTTCGCAGGTGAAGTACTAACGCAGGGGTCGAGGTGAAGCTTAAACAAGCCAAGCATCACACTCATCGTAGCATCCGGGAATCCGCAAAGCATTGCTCAATTGGGAGTCCAATTGAGCTTGGTAGGCTGACTTAGCGCATCGGGTGTTAGGTACCGACGGGGTGACACTGCTGAACAAGTGACCCCGTGACATTTGGTATCAAAGCCATTGGGATGGCTGAGATGACGGATAACGAGGGAACAGTTGGAGGATTTAGAGGCATAGACGGAACAGCTTGATTCAGTGTTATCTGTCGTGACATTGCATGGGGAACGACTGAATAGGCATGAGAGAAACAATGCTGCCTTGACCGAGACCGTAGAGCAATTGGAGGCAGAGGTGCGAGATATAAAGGTCACGTTGGAGGAGATACGTGACGATATGAATGTGTTGAAGAAGCTCATCCTCGCAATGCCAGCAGGAACGCCAATAGGGACGCCGACACCCCGATTCAAGTTCCCAGAGCCGGAAACATTTAAGGGATCTCGCGAGACGAAAGACCTCGAAAACTTTATTTGGGACGTAGAGGAGTACCTTGAATCTTTGGGGGATCTCGATGGGAAAGTCAAGCTGAGGATTGTATCGAGATACTTGGTTGGAGATGCCAAGTTGTGGTGGAGACACCGTATGTCAGAGGCACGTTTGGGCATTGGGGCAATTGAGTCATCGGCCGATTTGAAGGAGATGCGGGCTCAATTTCTACCTACCAACGTTGGATGGACGACACAAAAGGCGCTGTCAACTTTGAAACACACTGGACCGTTGCACGAGTACATTAAGACTTTCACGAGCCTGATGTTAGACATTGATGATATGAGCGAGAAGGATCGAGTCTTCTCCTTCATATACGAATTGGCGCCATGGGAACAACATGAACTGTTCTCGTAGGGGACTGGAAAAACTGGATGAAACGTTGGCTGCTGCGGAGCGGCTAACTGAGCACCGCCAAGAACGGGAGAAGGCAAACCAGGCACCTGCAGACAATGTTGACAAGCAAGTGAGGAAGCCAAATAATACTGGGCATGAGCAATTCAGTCAGGAGAGGGGCGGTAGGTATGAAAGAAAGAGAGAGGACATGCCTAAGACGAAGAAGGGTTGCTTCTTGTGTGGTGGGCCGCATCTGGTGCGGGAGTGTCCAGAGAAGGCCGCCTTAAATGCGATGATCACAGAGAAAGGGAAGAGTAAAGAGAGGGAAGTTAATGATGTCCATCGCTAGAGTAGGGGCGCTCCGGCTGATTAACTGCTGAGAAGGCGTGACACCTCGGTCTTGTTGGCGTGGGCCATGGGAAGACTTAGACACCAATAGTGTACAGAATTTGAAGTGTGTGTTCAGTTTTGTTTGTGTGCAGTTTTGCTTCATAGGGTGAAGGCAGGGACTTGTTGAGGGACCGTGGCAATGGACAAAAATTGCAGGGCTTCAACATGTGGGGGAGGGCATGCTCTTGTGGAGGAGTGCCTTGGCGTCAACGAGGACGTTGACGGTTTTGAGTGGAGTGTCTTGGCATCAACGAGTAGGTTGACGGTTTTGAGTGGAGGAGGATGTGACGGGGGCATGCGGCGGGGCCATCCGGGTTAGCTGCAGGGTCATTTTTATACTCTGCGTCAGAGCATCTTTGGTGCATAAGAAGCCATGAGGGCTGCGCCACAGTGTGTTGGTCATGGGCCACGAGGGCATCGCAACACAACGGGATGAAGGGTTGAGACATGGGTGTGACATGGTCACGACATGCTTGTATGGGGAAAGGATGTGAGGCGTTGTGGGCGTTGTGGTGTGGAAGATGGCACCATGTGCCACGGGCAGAGGCCAGCGTGTGCCATGATGGTATGACGAACCAACGTGTTTGAGGTCCTCCCATTCCTTGGCCTCTGATGGTGATTGAGGTCCTCCCATTCCTTGGCCTCCGATGGGTCGGGAGACATGAGCTGGGGTCCCCCGACCCAACACGTTCACTAGCCTCCTGGGTTTGAGTGTGTGCATCCGGGCCTTGCTTGGTGCTTGGTAACTCTAGTTACGTCGTGTACTAGGGCCATCGTGGTTGGGGTGGCTTCTAGCCACCCCTGTGGTGCAGGTCTTTGCCCAAAGGGGGCTTGCCATATAATTATCGCTGCCTATCGCATTCGCCATTGCCATCCCTGACCTGCTGCGTTGCTTCGCAGGTGAAGTACTAACGCAGGGGTCGAGGTGAAGCTTGAACAGGCCAAGCATCACACTCATCGTAGCATCCGGGAATCCACAATGCGTTGCTTAGTTGGGAGCTTGGTAGGCTGACTTAGTGCATCGAGTGTTAGGTGCCGCACGGGGTGACACTGCTGGACGATTGACCCCGTGACAACATGCTTGAAACATTGAATGATATTGACAATAAAAGAGATGGCATTGAGGTCGTATGTAAGGCTACAAGCTTAGTTTTGACACTAACAATGATTCCTTCCATTCGGTCCACTGTTAGCTACATTTCTAGTGGAACTAGCAAAGAGGATAATTGTAAGGTTCTTATGGAATCCTGCCTATGGACCACTTGAGCTCTCTCAAATATTTTCTCAATAAAAGAATTTCCATCCCTCTGCCAGTGGTGATCTTATGTTGGAGGTAGTGAAGGACCTTTACCCTTGACCACCATCATAGTAGTGAAGAACAATGCCCTGGTGAATAAGGGCACTGAAATCTGCATGGGAGACATAAAAATGACAATTGTTTTGCTTTTCCTAAACCTCATAGAGGACTGTAAAGAAAAACGAACCAGCAACATTTTGCTATCCACCACCCTTTTCCAAACTTCCCAAAGGTTAGCGAAAGAGTTCACTAAATCCAAATGCCAAAAAATTTGAAAACGTATTTTGTAATTGCTAGTTTGCTGCAATCAAGAACGTAACAATTGTGAGGTCATTGGCGAAGAAACATACAACGGAATTACTAATCACGATTTAAGTACGAACCTCAAAGATGTAATTTTCTCAAGTGAGAGGAGAGAGGAGGTAAGAAGGCAGACTAATGATCAACTTCAGGGGTGTTCTATTGGTAATCTAGGGAAAGAATTTAGAGGTGTGTCTAAGTTTATTCAGGTCCAATTGATGTGAAGGGTTCTAGTGGATGGAGGTTCTAACATTGATTATGGTTCACTGCCAAGGAATCTATATATGGACGGAAGAGATTCTCTACAATTTAGTTGGCATGATGGTAGATACAAAGCCATGGAAGTTGTTTTTCACAACAAGGTGGCTTCAATTGATCAAAGGATTCATACAAACCTCGGCTTCAATCACATTCTTCAGGAAGCTAACATTTTAAACAATGTTTCCAAGATTATCTAATTATTATTATGGGTTAAATCCAGAATACAGTAAGTATTCAAATTTGTATAAAAATAAACTTCATCGTTGTATAACAGTTTTAAAGGCTTGAAAACTAATTAACTACAAATGATCATGAAACACAGAATGGAGCACTCATAAGCCAAAGTGATTGTAGGAATTAGAAAGTGGCCACATTGAGAGTGACATGCATATTCAAGAAACCACCTAAAGAGGGGCAACCAATAAACTAAGAAATTATCACAATTATAAAAAAGAATTCTAACATATAATCATGGAAATAAATGTATGTTGTCAAAACAAGTAGATTCGGAATAATACCATACACAGAACTCCCACTTCTACCAATGCTCAGGTCCTCATTTAGAGCTAAACGAATTTCTGGGTTGCCAGTAAGATAACTTTTCATTTGAATGGTGCCATCAATCTCAGATGTAAGTATGTAACCCTGTTTAGACAGCATTAATTTATATAAGTCAAGAACTAACTTGACCAATTGAGAAAGAGACAGATTCTACGAAACAAATTAGCTGGAGAAATGAAATGAAGACTATGGAAACTATGCAGCTTCATGCATCAATAATGGAACACTCAAACACGATGACAGGTTAATGTTCAGATGAAAAGTGTGCATAAATGGAATTTAATAAAAATATCAATAAATCAATTTGAAATGCACGTTGCTTTGAATAGGGTACAGATAACTGAACGTCACCTTGACTGATGATGAAGCTATTGTTGTCACAACATATCAAAACATCTTTATCATGTGATTCAAAGCGGTCAAACGCCTTTAAAATGAACAGTTATAGATAAGTTTTTTCGATACAATCTTCAACACCACAGATCTTTAGATCATGGTTTTCACATCACATGGCACACTTGATGAAAAATACTGCCACATGTGTAACGGCCTAGATTTTTACACTTAATTAGTCTTAATTATTTGTTTAAATTTGTGATTATGATTTGTTTGATTGATTTGATACACTTCATTAGTTGTTGCTCATAATATAATGTTTATTTTATTACGGCCTACGATAACTAATTAATAGACCTTAAAGGCTTTTACAATAAATGTTAGTAATTTTGGTGTGTCATTAGTAATAATTAATGGACCTTTAAGATCCGTTACTAAATTAATAAAACCCATTAGAATCATTAAGTTAGTAAACACTCATTTGTAAGACCCATTAGTGTGGCCCGTTGTAATTATATTGACCCATAAATTAATTAAGGCCCATGTAGAAAGTTCTAATTAGGCTTAGACCTTAAATAGGAAACATTAATGTGGTTTAAGCATGGTTAAAAAACTCGGCGAGTCGACTCGGAACTCAGGCGAGTCGACTCGGCCCGACCAGTTTCTGAGTCAACTCGCCTATGTGTTCAAACAGGCAAGGGACTTGGTCGACTCGCCGATCCGACTCGGAAACTTGACCGAGTTTGAGAACTCAGCGAGTCGATTTTAGTGGCTGGATTGGTTGGTTGGGTTTTTTAGTAAATATAAGGGCAAATTTGTAATTTTAATGCCCTCTTTATATTTAAAGACCCATCTCGATTCTCGATAAAAACCCTATTGCCCTAAAATCACGAAGACAGAATAGAAGAAGAAAGAAAGAAAAAATAATTGCAGATGTCAGCAGTCAGCCCCTCTCATGCCCTAAAATCTAGAAGAAGAAGAAGAATCGAAGTCCTCGTGCCCAAAATCTAGAAGAAGAAGAAGAATCAAACCCCTCTTGTGCCCTAAAATCTGTAAGTATACTTCTTTTGTTTCAATTTTACAAGCCACACGATTTGAATCGCATCCCTCTCGTGCCCCTAAAATCTGTAAGTAACTTTTTTTTCATTTTTATAAACCACATGACTTGAATTGCAACCCTCTCGTGCCATAAAATTTGTAAGTATTTTTTTTTCACTTTTACAAGCCACACTTCTTTTTTCACTTTTAGCACCCTTTTACTTTTTTTTCACATATTCTGTTCAGAATTGCAGATCATTTGGCTCAAATTTTCTTTTTGCACAGTATATATATATATATATATATATATATATATATATATATATAACCCGAGTCGAAGCGAGTCGAGTTTTTGTGTTTTAAAACCATGGTTTTAAGTATATAGGTTAGGCCTAATTTACAAAATTTTCTAACTTTAAAACTTTAGAGAGAGAAAGAGAGTAAATTCTAGAGAAGAAAAAAGAGAACTAGAAGAGAAACCCTAGAGTTTTCGGTTCGAAGACTTACAGGAATGCGAGAGGAGTTTACGACACGACCGAATTTCAGATTAAGAGCTTCGGATTGGATCAAGGGAGAGAAGTTATGATATATTAACGTGAAAGACTAGAGGTATTTACCGATCATAACGACTAGAGGTATGGAGAAATCATGTCGAGTTTAACTGAAAACGTAGATAACACAATGATAAAAAGGAATTAGGGATTATGTTTAATTTCATGTAAGATATGTTTCCATACTTAGATTTGTATGGTTCTAATGTTTGATCACGAGTTTTTAATGATGCACGGGGTTACGCGATTCACCACGAAATTTTGTGCAAAACCATGAATTTGCGGATTAGAACTGGCTTTTTGTGTGAATTCGACCGATCGAGTTTAAGGTTCGATCGATCGGATTTGTCTAGAGACGTTGACTTTTTTTTCTTGACGTGGAATCGATCGGTCGAGTTTATTAGTCGATTGATTGAATCTGTCCAGAGACGACAATATTTTTAGCAATTCGAATTCGATCGATTTCCATATCCGATCGATCGAATCTGCCCATAATTTATGTATTGAATTCATGTTTTGTTTCAAGTATTGCTATGTTAAACCATCATGATTGTTGTTTATTTTATGCTATATTTCACATCTTTATTCACTGTTATATAGAATCCATGCAACCTAGGATATGTTTGATTTACACATCATGAAACTAGTTGGGATCGATAGAGATTACATGATTAAGTTATATTGAACCTAATTAAGTGAAGAAATTTTATTGATTCTCAGTTTTCCTAGGCATGTACGTTTATGGCATTCATAAAAGTGAAAAGATACCCTTATGACATGACACATGAAAGCAAATATGTCCACGATTACGATAAAATTCCTATGAGCTTATGCTAAAGGAATTAACATGAATAAGAATGACAAAATATTATGCATCCATGCATTAATGTTATGACCGAAGAGATAGTAGAAGGTCTATACTTTTGAGCCTACTACTTCACTGAAGAGAAGTTATGCAAAGGTTAATGTAACTACCAATCGAATGATATGAGAAGGTTGGAATAGTGATTAATAAAGAGATAAGCATGTTCATAATGCATGCCAATTCATGAACATTAAATGCATAATTAAATATGATCACACATGAAACCAGGATAGAAACCCATGTCACAATGTTTATTTGGTTTTTGTATTATGTTTCAGTTTTACTTTATTACCTTACTCATCGACTATGTCACTTGTCATTTTGTTATTATTGATTGATCTTATGGTTTATCATGAGTTATGGACTTTTTCTATTAGCCTTAACATGTCTGGTCTATACCGGTTTACTTGGTAAAATGACCCATTGTTTGGGATTCCAGGGAACATGGGTTAAAATATCAGGTTACCGATACGTATCATCCGAGCTCCAAAACGATACGTATCGGATGATACGTATCGGTATCGGTCTGTATCGGACGATACATTGAATGTATCATTCGATACATTCAATACATTTGAATGTATCGAATGTATCGTTCGAGTCCACTACCGATACGTATCGTCCGATACGTATCGGTATCAGACGATATTTTGATCCATGCCAAGGAATACAGATATTCATAGTGTAATTGGTGATGGCGCTTCGATGTTAGCTGAAAATCTAGATTTGAAAGAGAAGGGGTTTGAAGCTTAGTTAATCAGTTTCTTTAGTCATTTCATTCAAGGACTAGAACTATTTCAGTTTATTTATTTTAGACGTTGTTAGGATTATGTTGATGATCGAACTATGGTTTAATATTAGTTTTAATTATTTTTTTGATCGGGAGTTTTAATTTTAATTCTTAAGTAGTTGAATTTATGGTAATTCTTACATTAAGTGTTACTTTCTTAAATGGTTAGTTAAGGACTTACATTTTTGTGATTAGTTAAATTGATGGAAGGAAAATTTTACGTGGGCATCTTTAATGGTTATTTTCGTTCTCATGTTATGCAGATCTTTATGGATTATTTGACATTATTATGATCATGAATATGTAATGTAGTGTGATGTCTCCGAATGAACACATTGATCCGGTGTGTGAACTTGGGGACATCACATGTCAAAAAAAGTGACACCTTACAATCTAGATTGGGAGCCGGTCGAGTACCTAAACAAAATCTTTACATAATTACAGTTTAAAATTTTCATTCGTAGATACACACAAGCATGCAGGCATCTTTGTACATCATCCAACAGATATAAGGAATATATAAGTGAGCCAATAAACACCAGACTTGAGTGGTTAAGAGAATTTTATCTGCAAAAACCTCTTAGCAGAGTAAACTGGTTTATAATCATTACACTTGGCACTATTAAAAAGAAGATTTTGATAGTAGATCATGTGCTGCGAAATCTTTTTGGCATCATCATAACCTTGCTTTGACTTAGATACTTCTGAATCTTATCATATCAATACTGTTACAAGAAACTTTTAGGATACTTTTATGAGACAGTTTAACTATATCTTATTGTATTATTTATAATATTTCCAAACTCCTAACCATTTTTTTAAGTTTTTTTCCAGATATAATAAAACGGGCTTACCGTAGAGAACCACAATCTAAAGACTGTAAAATATGTTTGTTAAGATATCATATCCAAGGACATGATTCTTGTACCCAATTACTCTTTTAAAACAATTTTCCTGCATGTTTGTACATGCTAAGAGCCGTGAAAAGAATTCATGATACCTATAAAAAAAAGGATTTGACTCTGGTACCCTGCACCAGCATACTTATAGGCCATGGGACACATTTTTGGCCAATCCACTTCATTCAAGTGCTTAAACATCACGAGAACTTCACTTAACCCGAAAATATACCCACCAGAGGATCAATATCATTCAATCCAAGCACTTCAATATGGACCCTATGCTAGATATGAACAATTGTCTATATTAAAGAGCCTGGATTGAATGGTTAGGATCCTTTGATGGGCACCAATTTTACGCTAGCATCAGTTCACATGATGATTTGCAACTTGGACGACTTGGATTGGTCAAGGATGTGTCCACGTTGCAAAACCAGTACACTTGTGAGCGCTTCATCTATTGAAGTAGGTGACACCCCATTAATCCAAAAGATAAATCATGATATTAAATCTGCTGTGATTCTAGAAACAAATTCATGATATTTGAGTCAAATATAGTATGCAAATACTCACACTAGAGCTGAATGTAACACTTATTTTCTCAATTATGTCCACAAATATTTCTTCTCTCTTTCTACCCCCAGGTTCATTTGCAACAACAGATTTTGTAACAGCTGTACCTGGCATTCGTTTGGATCCTTGCTGCAAATAAATTCTCAGGAGTCAAATAAAGCATTTATTCACTGTGAAAGTAATATGTAAGTGAGGCACAAGCTTTTTCACTTTGTGCACACTGTCGGTCGGATAGCCTAAAATTACCATAAACATGGCAGCAGGGCCAAGGGGTGGTAAACGTGCAGCATCAACCACAATTGGCTCATTGAATACATAAGACTTCAACACCTCGGTAGATGTAGTTTGTGGATACCCGAAGTCCTGACAACAAACAAAAGATAATTAACTCACACAGATTGCATCCAATATAGGGTAGTTAATGAAATCGCAGAAAGACAATCTCTTAAAATGGTAACAAATGATTACATTATTAACATGTATAAATGCTTAAATTTGAGAGTTCCTACTTCCAAACCAATACCAATTAATGAAATTATTGACAAAAAACCCAACTAAAATACTATGCCCACACCAATTAATAGAAGTCTCGTCAAATGGATTTTACATGAGAAATGATAGTGTGGACATAGCAGAACTTTCAAATTTCCATGCTTTGCATCCATAACTTATATCACTTGTATGGCCACCTGTAATTTTGCATATTCTTTGCATACAAAACTTATATCACTTAGAAGTAGACTCATGATTATACATCATAACTGTTGGAAATTACCGAAGTGGCAAGACTATTATAATTGGTAGAACATAGCAGATGCATCATCATTGAGCATAGTTGGATACTGCCAGAAAATGATCAATTTCTGTATTTCTGGTAACTGATTAATGAATTTATGAGCCGAAGATGGATACCATTTAAAGAGCTAGACACAATTTCACCAAATGCAACAGATGGTTCAACATCATAGAGAGGATTGAGATTGAACTTTTCACATGTGTTTGGATCTCAAACTGAGAAATGTAAGATTCCATGATAGAACTAAGCTCACATTTGCACAATACGTTATAGGTTCACGCTTAGGTTGATTTATGCAGTTTGTATTATGCTAGATTGCAGTGAAATAAATAGAGAAATAGCTCAAACTTTCAAACTGGTTCTTCAAATCAGTATACAGTCATCCTCGTATGGCTTTGTGAAGATAATATACAGCAACGGTTCTGCCACTAAAAGATTTCGAGTATTGGCGATAAAAAGTGTGTCAGTGAGTAACACTATGTCTTTATGTATGTGAGGTGTGCATGGAGAGTTTAGTCCCCCATTGGTTAGGAACATAAGTTGTGTCTTCTATATCCTCTATATAAAGGGGTCATCTATTGTATCTTTAGCATCTTGAATAGAAGCAGTGTAGTATTCAATAGTTACTGTGCTCTCTTCTCTTTCCCTCTTCTTCTCCTTCTCTCTCTCCTAATAAAGGCTAATGGGTATTTCTCCTCTTTAGTTCTTAGTTTATTTATGCATGGAGTTCTTGTAGAAAGCGAAGTAGCAAGGCTAACTTGCTCATAATTCACCAAAGCAGTTGCACTGTTACTGTTTGCAAGGTGGTTAGAGTTGAAGTTTAGTCCCACATCAGGAAAATTATAGCCTTGTCTCTCCCCTTATATTATCATGGGCCTCTCCACTCATAGTCAATTGGTTTTGAGATGGAAGCCCAAATTGATCATGGTATCAGAGCAGGCTTTTCTCCATTCCACGTCACCCAATTCAATTATCCACGTGATTTGGCTCAGTACGACCAACACGTGCGGGGGTGTGTTGAAGTTTAGTCCCAAATCGGGTAAATTATAGCCTTGCTTATCCTCTTATAATATCCTGGGTCCCTCCACTCATTGTCAATTGGTTTTGAGATGGATGCACAGATTTATCATGGTATCAGAGCAGGCCTTTCTCCACTACACGTCACCCAGTTCAATTGTCCACGTGATTTGGCTCAGTCCCGCCAACACATGTGGGGGCGTGTTGAAGTTTAGTCCCACATCGGGTAAATTATAGCCTTGTCTCTCCCCTTATAATATCCTTGGCCCCTCCACTCATAGACAATTGGGTTTGAGTTGGATGCACACAATTGGGTTTGAGTTGGATGCACAGATTTATCAATTAGAGGCTTAGAGCAGACTTGGGGCTTGATCTGCTATATATAGTAAAAAACTAGTTCGCAGGGTTTTTAAAGGACTTCTATGCATAGTCACAAAAGTCTCCAAATTTTTCAAAAAATCAGAAAAAATCGGTGACTTGCAGTCACCCCGACTTTATCCCCAATTATCGGCCAAGTAGCGACTCGGCCGATTAATTGGCGATGTTTGTGATGTGGCTCAAATTTTTTTATTGTTTCAATTTTTTTTCTCTTATACTTAGGTGGAAAAAAAAAAACCTTTAGGTTTTGTACTATTTTATTTAGGTTGATCATAACAAATTCTTTAGGTTTTGCCTATTTTGTTCATTAAAACCATTGTTTTTAACTTGAAATTTGTATTTTTTATTGAATTTTTTCTTTTCCCCAATTTTTTTCGACTTTGACCGGTTTTAGCCGATTTTCCCAACTTAGACCTAGACCCTTGCCGATTTATTGCCGACTCCTGACTTTGTGACCACGCTTCTATGACCATGATTCTGCCATCAAAAGGCTCGAGGGAATCATATTTTCGATTTTTGCTCTTGGAGAAGAAAGGAGCAAAGATAGAGGAACCTATAAGTCAGCCAAAATAAGACCACGAAGTTGTATTTACTTATATTTCGTCACATAAAAAGAACCATTATCTCATTTCATGCCTATAGCCTTGGCTGCCTAATTATAATACAACTGTCAAGGGGTGACGTAATTATGTAACCTTCGAAAGTTTTTATGACAATTTCAAAGAGCAATGGTTCGGGTGATGCACAATACATTCTGGGACTGAAATTAATTACGAGAGAAAAATATGAAAATGTGCATATCCCAGGTTACTACATTCAGAAGAGCCAGAAAACTCAAGCTTTATGACGCTTATGTTCATGCCACATAGGACGTACGCTATGCTAAATTCCATGAGCTTTCTTCGGTTTCCAGTTCACGAGCCAACCAAGTTGACTTCGTTTCGGTAGCAGCAGAAACTCAATTGATATACCAAATGATAAGGTACTAAGATGTGCCAGAATTCATTATGCCTATACTTAACATGGATAAAATGTATGATAAATTTGTTTTAGTTCATTATTACAATGTTTGACCGGGTATCAAATTTGCTATTAAATTTTTTTGAGCTGGTAAGGGTGACTGACCCATTCCCAATCTAGATTGGAACAAATCCCTGATTTGGTGCATGTGCCACTACTTTTCATCAAGTGTGCTACCTGAGATGAAGGAACCAATGTAAAAACTTGGTGGGTCAAAGAATGCGATGAAAAAACATATCCATCCTGGATTCAAAGTGGTCAACCCGCTTTTAAAATGAATGACTAAAACAGGTTTGGAGATTTACATGGCAACAATTCATTTTAAAGGGGTTTGACTGCTTTGAATGACATGATGGAGATGTTATCACGATGCAATTTCTGACCCACCGGAGATTTACAAGTGGCTCCTTTGCATCAAGTGGCATATTTTCAGTGACCTGTTCCAATCAAGATTGGAAAAAGGTCAGTTACCATATACCAGCTCAAAATTTTATATAACATTATTATTCCTTTCTAATAATATTGTAATTTTTTAAAGACAGTTGTATGGGTAAATTTCTTTTAAATGGCATTTTTAAGAAATACAAAATGTTTCAGTAACGTTGCTTCCATAAATAGCATATATCTGCATACATCCCAGACTTACAGCAAAGATTAGCTCATAAATTTAGCCATACTAATTGCATTCAATTGACAAAATTCAGCCTGTAATGAATGGGTATATCACGTTATATTTTGAACTACAAATGACCCAGAAGATCAACTAGAAAAGCTTCCGTTTCTTACAAAAATGAATTCAGATAATAATGTCTTATAATAGTAAAAGAGAATACTTACAATGACTTCATCAAGCAACTCATATACCAGCACAAAGTTTTTTCTCAACGAATCTTCATTGAGAACACCAAGGTAATCTTTAATGACACGTGCAATTCTTTGCAGGAGCTCCAACACAAGAGAAGGTGATACATTAACTCTTGTGGTTGCAACAAAAAATAAACCAGCAACCTTCACATGAATATAGTTCACCCCATCCAAATTCTACAAACAAAGACGAGCATCACTAAATTTCTGAGAAAAGAGAGAAAAGATGCATAATGCAAATAATAAATAGAAGATATTAAATAGTCAGTAAATATATAAAGAAAAGAACTTGAACATAACAATATAAACAAATGATAGAATAGTAGACGATATATTCCTAAGAGACATTTATATTATATGGAGCGATATAGTCCTATTGGATATAAAAGATTGTAGAGATCCGTAAGTCCGCAATGATTGTGGCTATGAGTGCAAAAATTTCACATGTGACACCATCGGTCAAGGATGGACTATGGAAGAAAGAACGAGGGATTATACATGTATCTGACAATAAGATCATGGCAGTTGAATACTTGGATCAATGAAGAAAATTCATGGTTTTAAAGCGCGAAAACTCAACTCGACTCGAAAGTCGGTTGAGTCGAGTTAACTTGAAGCCTCAAAGAAACAGTATATATTTTGAAGAATATATATTTTATACAAATTTAAAAATATGTTACAAGGAAAAATATGGAAAGATATGTTGATAAAATGAGTAATTTAATACTTTTTAAAAAGATAGGGTTTCTAAGACCTTATCTTCTAAAAATATTTTATATATAAGGGTGTTTATGAACCCCGATTGCATCATCCTAGCAAAATCTTGACTCGACTCAAACTCAACTCGAAATCCCAGCAAGTCGAGTAGGTCGGCCGAGTTAACTCGTTGACTCGAGAACTATGGAAGAAATACAAATTCTCTATGTAGTCATTCCTAAAACATGAGAAAAAAGAACTTCTATCCTTTATAGATATAGATTATATTCAGTTATTTCTTTATTGAGATGACATGCTGTTACATTGTTTGAAGCCCATATGAGTCTTGAGAATTGATTATAATACCTTTGTTTTAGCATCTGGATTAATGGAGAATGGATTTTATTTCTTTTATAATTTATATCATACGATAGATCTTATACCTGTTAATGGTTTACACTTAGGTGAATGGTGGAATGGGATTCAGTTGAATTAAATGAATGTTATCACCTATCGTAAAATGTTCGAAAAAAAAAATTCAAGTCTGCCATTTATATTCTAATAAATGAAAGTAAGACAAGTAAACCCGTTTAATGCATTGGGATGCGTGTGAATCACAATATGAAATTTTATATCCCCGTGTAGAGGTAGCATTTCAGTTTGTGGCATAAATAATTTGTTACTAAGTAGTTGTTTAGTTAAAAAAATAAAATTATAATAAATATTTAATCATCTCATTTTAAAATTATCAACACTCACTTGACGATAGCGAATCACAAACCCCTGACCAAAATTAGAACTTAACAATCTGGTTAACCAAGTAACATAGGTATGATGCATAGTGTTGGGCTATGAAGTGTGATGACCCAACCCGACCCAGTATGATATTGTCCGGTTCTGCGACACTATGCTCCCCGGTTGTAGAACGCCACATACCTGAAAGGGAAGAGGATCACTTTTAGCCAGGACGAGTTTGCAAATAATGTGGGACTCAAGCATCCCAATAGGTGGGAACAAAGCATCCCATAGCGGGAATAGGGTCACAAGTCACAACCCCGGGGCCTGTACCCCCCTCCGGAGCCTCTACTGCTCTCCCCCACTTGATTGCAGAGCCGTCCTCGGCTATGATACCATCTATGACGACCTGGAATCCTACCCTCTACACAACGATATCGAATTCTGTGTAGTAACCTGCAAGCATCCCCTATCCGTTAAGCGGACAGGCATGTAATATTTTACCTTAGCGTGATTCGAGGGTTTATAAAATTATGAGCCATAAATTTTCTTTTAATTATGGCTCACATGTTACAAGGTTACATTCAATTCAACTTTATATCAAGATTACTCATAGTTCGATGCGCAGTGATTCGTGGCTCTATAAAATTATGAACCATAAATTTTCTTTTTAATTATGGCTCACATGTTACAAGGTTGCATTCAATTCAACTGTATATCAAGATTACTCATAGTTCAATGCACAGTGATTCATTGATGATTTATCACATTCTTGTCAACATCTAAAACCATCTACTGTCAAAACTTATCTTGAGCCAAAAAGGAAATAGAATCCATACTCTATCAACAATATGTCTCAGTAATAAATATAAATTATCAACATTCTTGTCAACATCTAAAACCATCTACTGTCAAAACTTATCTTGAGCTAAAAAGGGAATAGAATCCATATTCTATCAACAATATGTCTCAATAATAAATATCCATCTTAATCTACAGTCTATAAAACCATTTGAGAAGTAAAGTTAACTCAAGTGGGAAAAAAACCCCCACTAAAGCAGCTATTGTCTCATAAAGATACTAACTAGCATCTCAAACTAACTCAAAATAGCTATATGAAAGATAAAGATAGGTCACTCAGTGATCATAGAAATCCCCAGCATTCATGTCATCCTCATGCTCCTGAGTCTCAAGATCCTGACCTTCTTCCTGAGTTTCTATGCTCAGGTGCGCAACATCGTTATTTACGGGGGTCTGAGAGATCTGTTAGATATATAAAGGGGAAAGTTGCGAATAACTTAGTTGATACACATGGGATCAACCCCATTCTGGCACAGGTGCTGTGGGTGCACACTTGCTTGTGCATATGCAAGTGTTAATTTTACAATATTTATAATCGGCAAAGTAAAACAACAACAGAATCATCAATAGCTAAAATCAAATAGAAGAAGAGAAAAACAATATAAAACAGTGACATATCTCATGGCATAAAAATAGAACAGTGGTATCGTGTACTGCAGCGCAATGCAGAGATGCTTAGATCTTTGCACAGTTTCTTGTCACGGATACTTACAATACTTGTTTGTTAGTAACTTACCATACGATCAGAGCGCTATACAATCCCTGACCTTTCGTGCTTCAACACTAAACGATGACGGCCCATCGTCGTTCGTCAGCATCATCACCGAAGTTAAAGGGCACTACCCCAGTAGTTCCCAAAAACTCAATGTCCTTGTAATGTCATGCCTTGTCTTGACTTGAAAAGATACCTCACTCACCTAATGGGATATTCGACCATGCTCTCAAAATAGTACAGAAAATTTTTCATCGGAACCCCACTTGGTTGGAGGCATTATTGTTCTAAAAGTGGTGATGTGAGACATGACCTGTATAGTTAAACCTTCATAGTGTCATGTCAGTCTTGGATGGCATATTGTGTCTTGACTTGTCTTGCTTATTCTTGCCTTGTCTTGTCTTACTTATTAGCTTGTCTTATAGTGTCATGTCAGCCTTGGATGACATATCGTGTCTTGACTTGTTTTGCTTATTCTTGCCTTGTCTTGTCTTATTAGCTTGTCTTATAGTAAATATATTTATCGTAACTTGTCGTCTACATTATTTCTAATATAGTTTATCTTGACTTATAAATTCAGCCCAACTGTGATGAGACACCGGAAATGACATTTCATTCGAACCAATGTTGAATTTATACTCACCTCACTCGTCATGGCGTCCCATACTACCATGAGTTGTGAGGCATGTACTACGGCATCGGAGTTGTTTCGATGTCATCTTGATGACAGACCAGACCAAGGCGAAGGCATGAATCTTATTATATTGTTCTTGTTGATATGCCTGTATGTGTGAATAACATGGCATGGTATAATGCCAACATGTCGTGAGCGAGTGTGACATAGCATGACAGGATCAGTGGCATGATACCATAAATCAACAAAATATCAGGGGCAAGGGCAACATATCAAGCATGATGAATGAATAAAATTGAACATATTGTTACATAACAGGATAATTATGGCATGATAACAAGAGTAAGATATGATGAAAGCATGACAAAAATCATCATGAAGCACAACTACAATTAGGTTAGCCAAAACATAACATCAACTATAAAGTAAAAAGTGCACACAAAACAAGAAACATGTGATACTTGTTACATCATAATCATATAGCATACTTATGTACATATTACAATGTCAAGCATCAAGTTTTAGGTTCTAATTGTGTAACCTTCTGTGTGACCAATCAAAGGGTCGGGTAAGGGTTACACCAATATACTTCCACACGTGCATAAGTTATATATATTTAGATAATCCTAAATTGAACCAGATTGGAAAGGATTCAGAGGTACCCACCTGAATCGACAGAGTAAAAATATCAGTCTTTAAAAGCCTTATCCTATGCCTTACGATCCTCCTGACGTAGAAATGGGCAGTCAGATTATTGGATTATAATATTTATTCATTCTAAATTAAAATCCGTTTGGTCAAGCTTCAATTGATACGAGAAGGTATACCAATGGAAAATATTCATCGATACATTTCTAAGGTATAAAACATGGGTCAATCAAAGCATCGTTGGTGCACGCATCCAGTTGCGATAGTTGTTGGTGAAATAGTTAGCCTTTTCATGGATGATCTCAGAATCTCAAGATTATGGTGTCATTATGTGGGTCGTGTCAAGTCGATCAAAATTGACTACTCATGCAGTGGATTTCGCCGAACGGCGTCCCGATATCAGAGGTCAAGGTTTTTATATGCAAACCGAGGCTCTACGTGTACCTAACCCCCTTATGACCTCTGCCTGTGGATCTTTCCATCTGACTCTTTGGATCTCAAGGAACGACTTCATTAAGAATGTGAAAAAGGGTAACTATATACAATTTCTATGTTCTGCCTGAGGCCCAGACCTGCATGAAAACTTATGAAAACACCTCCTCTTTGTCTATGGTGTACATAGGACAAATAATAATAATAAATTCGTAATACTGTTTTGGGTTTTCCCTGGAATGTGCATCGATTGCCGCATAATCGTACGCAAATGCCTCAGGTTTTAACATAAATCTAAACTTTAAATATTTAAATAATATTATTTATACATCAATCGGACGATCAGATCCATCCAATTGATGGTGCCCCAGAAAATAGCGGGCTCATGTTCAAACCACGGACTGATCTGGCCCAGAACCAAATGAAACAGGGGATCCAAGTTGACCCCTGCTCAGTATTACTGAGAGGACTGAGGCCCAACTATGCTGTGAGGGGTGCACACAGCTGAAGCCATTTATGGCTGTGTTTGGGGGTGGCCGCCCACCCCCGAGCCTTTAGAGTTTAGGACTCTCCTCAAGATCCTGATGAAAGGGTTTGGCCATCAGGTCAAAGGTTTGACCATGATGGTTCCCCAAAGTTTCTAACATTGCACAAATCTGAAATTTCTGCAATAGCCATTCTTCTTAGAGTACCTTCAAATCCACCCACGCTGAAACACATTGACTGTATTGAATCAGACGATGGAGATTGGTTATCGTCCCAATCTTTCCCACGATGGATCTTGAGATCATGGGCGTACCATTAGACGGTCGGTTTTTTATTTCATGTGGTACACACCCAAAAAAGTGACCTTAAAATCAATTTTGAGCTTGCACGTGATGTTGAGGCCACTTTTTTGAGATGTGTGCTACGTGAAATAAAACACTGATTGTCTGATGGTACGCCCATAATCTCAAGATCCATTGTATGGAAGATTAGGAGGATAAACGATCTCCATCGTCTGATTCAACGCAATCAATCTGTTTCAGTGTGGGTGAACTCAAAAATTCGGTGGGTGGATATAAAGGTACTCTTCTTCTTATACGTTGTACAACAGTTTTTTGAAGATTTTAAATGGGTCTTAGTAGCGATTAATAGGAGAGAGAGAGAGAGAGACTCTGACCTTCTTGGATGCACAATGTGGGTTTTAGGCGAACTTGCACCTGTCCTGAGCTCCCAAGTGAGGCTCTATTTTTACACCACAAAATTACTAACTGCTCCAGAGAACCGGAGGGCAGGGGTTGTTTTCTATTATTGTTGGCGCTATTGTGCAAACCACAAGACAAAGGAACAAATTAAATACGGTTGGGTCTTCCTGTGAGGATAAACATGGAGGAGAAAGAGAGAGAAATCAGCAAAGAGGAAGATGTCATAGCTGCTTGATGTTGAGGTTAAAAGGTGTTGCTGCTCGAAATTTAAAGAGAAGTACTATAAGGAAGAGCTATGGGATCTTATGTGAGAGTGGCTTTGGACCAGGAGCTTAGGTTCTTGAGGGATTTTGGGTCTTTAGAGAGAGAAAGAGAGAGAGGTGAGAGGTTGCACTTGAAGGCGGTGGAGTTGAGATTGCAAAGAAGATCCCCTCATCTTATAGATAGTGCCACACAATGATACTTAATTTGTTGGTTTGCCCGGCGAATGCAAATTGGGTACGAGCGAACCAATTCATTGTACAGTTCGCTCCAATTCGATGTGATTGGGCGAATCGTTATTTTCTCTTAAAGTGACATTTTATTCAAAAAACAGAAGCAAGCATACAAACTTGAACCCACAACGTCATTGTCAAATAAACATACCAATGGAGTTGTAGTCAAATTTGTGATTAAAAGATAACTTTAAATGATTATATTATAAAACTCTATGTAGTTTATTAAAAGAACTAAAATAATAAAAATAAAAATAAAAAACTCATCCTACCCCTAGCGAATCGAATTTGCATGGCAATAGCGAATTACAAATTGAGAACTCGACTTGGAATCGAGCGAATTAGCGAACAAAGTAACATAGGTGTCACATGGCACTGTCCAGCATAGTATGAGTTCAATGTTTGGTAACTCCCAAACCGACTCAATGAAGTTGCCTTTTGGTAACCACCTCCTTTGTAATGTAAATTTCGTGTATCCATGGATGCCTTTAACATGAAATTTCAGTTTTACTTTATCATTATTATTATTATTATTATTATGAAATGTCACTAACACAAATCTTTGGTTGTGCGGTGTGCATCTAACACCACACACCAAGCACCCAAAGAATGATGGGTGCAACTATAGATTTCACCTATAAATATATAAAATACTTGATAGACTGATGGGTTGCATTAGCCTTTCATTTAAGTCTATTCCTATTAATATCTAAACTAAAAGAGATGTGGAGAGAGAAAGGCTAGAGAGAGAGAGAGAGAGCTGGGTTGTAGAGAGGGGGAAATGGACTGGGCTATGATGTTGCACATGCACACCATTTTTTTTTCTATTCGCATAGCAACTAATGAAGAAATTAAATAAAACAGATCTTGTTATTTTGTGGCTAATAAAGATCCAAAACATGTATTAGTTAGCAAAACAGTGTTCATAGTAGTTTTTGGTTCTTACTTTTATATTTATTCATTATTATTTTGTAATAAACTTCTATATAGGGGGAGAAAGAAGATTCAGGCTCGAGCTCTGATTCACGCTCAGAATCGAACTTGGGCTTGGATTGTGGGTTGTATTTAGGGTGTTGAGCACCTATAAGAGTTAGACCTATAGGCATGTATAAATATACCATAATGGGTTGCAATTACCAATTTGGTCTAGAGCACCATGTTTACGGTATATAGCCATACATACACACATAACGGCTCATGTAAACATTCATTATTTGTGATAGGATCCAAGGCCACCAAGTATATCTGACCCAATTGTTTGTCTTGGCCAAACAGGTCAAAGTAGTTAACTAATTAATGATTAGATTTATATTGTTATAAACACCCTCATATCTTAAAATGATATACATTTTTTTTTGTAAGTGGGTATGAGGAAACCTCACGCTTAGTCAATAGTCTGACTGAGTCAACTGGGTCAAATATAGACAGATTACTTATATTTGTGATCTATATATATATACCTTTTAGAGTAGGAATCAATCTAGTAAAAGAAAATTATTAGAATAAAAATAAAAGTTAGACTTTCTTTTATCTCTTTATATTTATAAATGCACGTAAACTACCGAAAGGAGATCAGATTTTAGTAAATAAATATTAATTTTTTCTGCGTGAAAATTCTTCTCTCCCTTTGTTTAATATTTTACCGAAAAAGGCAAGTCTTTATAAAAAAAATTCTAAATTATATTTTTTTATATCTCTTCCCCTCTTTCCACGCTGCATCAGAGTACTTTCCATCGGAATACCTTCTCGTATCAATTGAAGTTTGATCGAACGGATTTTAATTAAGAATGAATAAATATAATAATTCAACAATCAGACTGCCAATTTCTACGCAAGAGGATCGTAAGGCATAGGATAAAGCTTTTAAAGACTGATACGTATACTCTGCGGATTCAAGTGGGTACTTCTGGACCCTTTCCAATCTGGTTCAGTTTAGGATTACATCAAAATATGAATTATGCATATGTGAAAGTATTAGTGTAACCTGGCCCTTTGATTGATCACACCAAGGGTTACACATAACTAGAACCTAGAACTTGGTTTTTGACATTGTACTATGTATATAAGTAAATATCCTATATGATTATGATATAACAAGTATTACATGCTTCTTGTTTGTGTGCACTATTTACTTTATGTTTAATATCATGTTTTGATATAACCTAATTGTCGTTGTGCCACATGATGATATATGCCATGCTATCATCATATCTTACTCTTGTTATCATGCCATGATTATCCTGTTATGTAACAATATGTTCAACTTTATTCATTGATCATGCTTGATATGTTGTCTCTTATATTGTATTGTTTTATGATATCATGTCATTGATCCTGTCATGCTATGCCACGCACACTCACAACACTTAGGCATTGTACAATGCTATGTTATTCACATACACATGCATATAAGGAAGAACGAGATAACAAGACGCATGCATTCACCGTAGTGTGATCTATCGTCGAAACGACTCTAATTCCTTATTTACATGCCTCACAACTCATGGTGGTATCGGACGTCATGACAAATGAGGTGAGTGTAAATCGGTATGGTTTCAAATGAAATATCATTCGCGGTGTCTCATCACACTTGGACCCAACTTTATAAGTCGAGATAAACTCTTCTAAAAATAATGTAGACCACGAGTTAGGATAAGGATATATACTATAAGACAAGCTAATAAGTAAGACAAGACAAGACAACAGTAAGTAAATTATAAGCAAGAGATGTCAAGACATGATACGTCATCAAAGGCTGGCATGACACTATTAAGGTTAAACTACACATGCCATGTCTCACATCACCATTGTCAGAACAATAACGCTTCCAACCAAGGTGGGTTCCGATGGAACAGTTTTTGCACTATTCCGAGAACATGCTTGAATATCCCATTAGGTTGAATGGGGTATCTTTTCAAGACAAGACAAGACATAGCATGGCAAGGGCACCGCATCCTTAGGAACTATTGCGGTACTACACTCTAACTTCGGTGGTGGTTTATTGATGCTAGCGAGCGACGATGGGCCATCGTCGATTAATATTCAAGCACGAAAGGTCAGGGATTGTATAGATCTCTAATCATATTTTAAGTTACTAAGAAACAAGTATTGTAAGTATTCATGACAAAAAAACTCTGCAAAAATCTAAGCATTTCTGCATTGGACTGCACTACAAGACAGCACTATTCTATTTAATGCCATGAGAAATGTCATAGCTTCATATGATTATCCTTTGCTTCTATTTGATTTTCACTATTGATGATTCTATTGTTGTTTCACTTTGTTGATTATAAACATTGTAAAATTAAAACTTATAGATACACGGGCAAGTATGCACCCATGGCCATGGTATCAAAACTCGGCTAGTACTGATATGCATTGGTTTCATCGAGAACTGATACTGATACCATTCTGATACAGGTATCAAGGTAGCATCAGTATTTGTATTGGTATCAGACTAATATTGGCTATGTATCGGCTGATACTGACCTATACAACCAGTATTTAATTATATTTTACTTTTTTTTCACAAAAAAATAATCGACCGATACTGTGTCGACAAACCTTATATATATAGGCCGATATGTATCAATCCAAGATGGACCGATACCGATATTGACACCTTGCCCACGGCACCTGTGCCAGATTGGGGTTGATTCCTTGTTTATCCACTAAGTTATTTGTAACGTACCCCTTTATATCTCTACTAGATCTCTCAGACCTGATGACTAACAATGCTGCGGACCTGGGTTGAGCATAGAAACTCAGGAAGAAGGTAAGGATCTTAAGACTCAGGAGCCTGATGATGACGTGAATGCTGGGGATTTCTACGATCACTGGGTGACCTAACTTTATCTTTCAGATAGCTATTTGGAGTTAGTTTGAGATGTTAATTAGTACCTTGCATATGAGATGGTAGTTGCTTTAGTTTTATTTTATTTTATTCAGTTGAGACAGCTTTACTTTTCGCATGATTTTATACTCTTTGTAGATTGAAATGGATATTTATTATTGAGACTTATATTGTAGATAGAATATGGATTTTGTTTCCTTCTTGGCACATAATAAGTTTTGCCTATACATGGTTTTAGATGTTGAAAAGATTGTTGATAGATCATTAATGAATAGCCGTGCATTGAACTATGAGTAACCTCGATATAAAGTTGAATTGAATATAAACTTGTAACATGTGACAATAATTAAAAAGAAAATTTTTGGCTTGCAATTTTCTAAACCCACGAATCACACTAAGGTAAAATATGACATGCCTATCGGCTTAACGCATGAGGTTGAGTGCGGGTCACAACACGGAATTCTATGTCCTTGTGCAGAGGGTAGGATTTCGAGTCAACAACACATGTGGCTAAGATATGCATGCTAAGTGGACGTGTGAAGTAACAAGAGAAAATGGAATTAGTATTTAGTATGTGGAGGAAGTTTACAAGTAGCCCTAATTTGAAATTCAAGGAATGCTATCCGAGATGGTATGCGGAATTCCATCAGAGATCTGGAACAGCCCAAAATGAGGGATTGCTAAGGTACAAGCACAAGGAATTAGGATTAGGGGAAAACCAACAAATACTTGGCAAGAAATAGAAAGATTGTGGAGTGACAAAAGAGTTTAGCCTGAAATAGAAATGAATGGAGTAGGCCTCCCAAAAGCCGGCCCCATATTTGGGACAAGGCATTCATCATGGTCCCAATTAAAAACATGTCTTTTCTAGTTTCGGTCCCTGTTTGGACCTAAAATAAAATAAACAAACGATAAGCTACGATTGAGAATGCAAAATTACCATACCATTATGTCCATCTTAAGCATCGAGTGAAAGGATATACCATTTAATAAGAATTCAACATTCCAAAAATCATATTGGTGTCACAAAGCCTTTATGTTCTTTTGCACCTAAAGTTATAAATACTACTAAAAATAGAACAATTGTGAATTGCGAAATGACAATTCAAAATTAGACTCAACAATCTAAGATAGCTTAAAGTTTCAGGTGGGAAAAAATGTCATCTCCATCCACTAGTAGCTCATAGAATGAATGTGTCAACCCTTGAAACATGCATCCACTCATAAAAAGAAAATATGTTGGCCTTATCAACTTTCTGTAAACAAATACCTACAAAGACAGGTGGTGCCTCCTCTTCTTCGTCTCCCTTCCAAAACTTTACATTGCGAAAAAATATCTCTGTGCTACCTTTCTGCATTTCGCCACGATCTGCATTCATTTAATCCAAGCAATATTAACTATACATCTATTACATAATTTTTTTGCAACAGATATACTAATCCTAGATCAAGTTATGTTAGGCAAAGAAAAAACCATATACAAATAACTCTATTTTTGAGATTTGATAAGAAAAAACTATTATTTTCGTAAGTAACAAAAAAATTATTAAAAAGAAATATTATGCACAACTGAAAAAGAGGTTGCACATCACCAATTCAAAGAGAATCTCTAAAAATATCCTTGGTTGAGAGGTCCATGACCTTTTAATGTTTAACCAGGTTGACCTTCTTCCCATAGTTAAAACTACTCAAAAGGACACATGTAAGCAAGTAAGAAAGCAGGGATCATAATTCATATAATCATAATAGTTTCTTTCTAAGGTTACAACCTGGATTCAAATTTCTCGAATGGAAATATTGCACCATGTATCATCGGAGATGTTAAACTGTGGCATCCGAATGTTTGCTTCCCGAAGGAAGGTGACACCTTGATGATACCCACCAACATGACCAAGGAAATAATTATGAATCATTGTTCAATGGCTATCTAATATATTTATCATCACCTACAAGAATATCTTATCACTCAATACTAGATATATGCCAATGCTTAACAATCTCTTATATCCCTTAATCCGTAGATGATAAGACATTAGTTGGGTTATTGAATGTTTTTGACGTGTTGATGGTGCCTCACTCAAACATAGATATGAGCATGATCATGTTAAAAAATGTTTGTTCATCTATCAATTAAGAAAGGTAGCTTGGAGAGATTATTCGAATAGGAAATATAGTTCTAAATCCCAACCAGTACATAACGGTAGAGACAAGTCACCGGCTGGTCATAATTTAACTCAGAAAATGCCAAAATGTATTGCCCGATACGTCTCAGTATCGGAGCCCACTAACTCGAGTTCATCCTCATAGTAGATACCCAATACGATGGTTATCAATACTGTTTTTTAACTTATCATCGATACAAAAATTTTATCAGCAATACCTAAGAATTATATCGAGACTTAATCCTTGAGCATGGTACAAAGTGCCTAGTCATAGAACAGTCACCTAAGGGGTTCATTGCCTAACCTCAGCTCGGCATTTTAACAACCTTCGAGGCACATACTATCTGTGTAACGAGCACAAAGAATACCAATTTGAGTAACTCTACAGGATAAATCTTGAGATAAAACTGAAGAATAACAACAACAAGTGATAACTTCAGTAGTTTCTTACATCAAATTACCAACTCTAGGGATATGGTAACATGGAGAAGACAATTGGTGAAGCACGGACAGAACCAAAAGAGCCACTTCTTTCAAAGAGACAACGGATTATTCACATTTCATTTTGATGGTCAAGAGACGAATCGGAAGCTAAGCAGTGGTAATTCTAAAGATTCCCCGGGGGAATAGAGATGTCTCCTACATTACCCCTACGATGTGGAAGTATCGATCTAATTTCACAGTGTCGTTCCGTCTGAAAGCTACACGAAAAACATAAGTAAAATGGCGGAATGAGGAGACCCAGGATGTAAAAGATCATAACATGATTGATTCAGTAGATTTGACTTCCTATATATTCACTCATGCGGTACTTCATCATTCGATTCATATAAGATCCATCTGTTCAAAATTCACATTATATTACTGACCAGTGCATTATCAATATTACTTGTATAGTATCTATACCGCAGTTACTTAGTTCACTAACTCACTCAATTTGAATATGGGTACGTAATTCGCAATTCGCTATTTTTAAACGAAAGCCATTCGCTGGGGTAGGATGAATTTTAAAATTATTTACTAACTACATAAATCTTCGGTTCAAATTATCTATTTATGCTTTCAAAAATTTATTATAAGTAAAATACTCCGGATTAATTAGGCAATTCGCTTGTTATGCCGAATTCGATTCGATGTATTCGATTAGCGATTTGATGGGTGAATGAGCGAATTAAGTAACATAGATCTATACAGGCAGCTGGTACCTCCCTGGACTGAGATTCTATACCTACTACTTAGCACCATCAAAGGTGATGCTACCACCGATCTTTATCCACCAACGCGCCCATGTGTATAACAATCCATACCGTCCACTCAGTACCGAATGCTACGATCCTAAATTCCTAACATCTATTAATAAGTAATTCCATTTATCGTGACACTTCCCTATGAATCATCCAAAATCAACAAAGCGATCGGAAGATCAGAATCATCCGATCATCATGATTTTCAGGGCTTAGCACATCCAAGACTTGCCCTATCAATTTAACGGTCTGGATCAACGATCAGACAACATCAATTTGTAGGCTATTAAAAATTTGATGCTACAGATCTATCAAATACAGCAAATTATGTAGTGGTGGTGGTGGTGGTGGTGGCGGCTCAGAGCTGAGGTGAGCGGAGCACCAGGGTGGTAAGGGCACCATCGGTCGTGATTCGGTGGTATATGAGAAGTAGAGACAAACTTACAATCGCGGAAGACGATGTTGTCGCCTCTCTGAGACAACACGAAGAACTGCGCTATCATGGTTGATCTGCGGTCGAAATCCCTAAGGGAACATAGACTACGGTGCTGCACTTTACAAGGGATCTCCAAAATTTTCCTCTCTCTCTCGAGTCTCACCTGGGTTTTTAATGGCTTTCTCTCACAGGAATTTGTATAGGGACCGTTTACTATACGGTGCACGGGCTAATATCAAACGTTTGCACGGTTACAAGTATACGTTTGGCTTTGCGGTTTGCGCGACACTGGAAATCAGTGCAGGTCCAAAGGTTTGACTGTAGTTGGGTTATGTCCTCCCAAGTGCGAACCGAGATGGCCAAGTGGCAGGACATCTTCGGTACGTAAACCATCCCAAATATTGACAAGAGTGGCGTGCATGGACCCGTGCACTGATGGTCGTCAGTACAAAGAAGGGTACTTTTGCTTGCCCCATAGTCACCAAGTTGGGGTTTGGTAATAACTCGTAAAATGTTAAAAATAATAAATAATAAATCTTACAAATTTCGACAAGTTTCGAAAATATTTGAAGAAAAATTAGAGAGAAAAAAATATAAAAGATATATAATAAATAAGATTTTAAAATAAAAAATATTTAAACATTAAAAGTCACAATTTGTTACAAGATTCGAAAATTATTTGCGAATGAATATTAGGGATTTTTTTTTTAATTCTCCAAATTTTTTAAAAATTCACGAATAATTTGGGATTAATTCATAGAGGCCCAAATTTGTGAATTTTTTGCAAATTTAATGACCACAATTTGCACTCCCAAATATTTGAAGATACTTAACCTAAGGGTCTTGAGAAGTTGAGATCATGGTCGTACCGTCAGCCTATTTGCTTTTTATTTCAAATGTCACATCTCAAAAAGGTGATGAGAAAATCACATTTGAGCATAAGTGATTTTCCAATCATTTTTTTGAGATGTGTCCCATGTGAAATAAAAATTTGGTCGTCTGATGATATAATTATAATGTCAAAATTTATTGTGTGAAAGATTGAGATAAAACGATCTTTATTGTCTGATTCAAAGAAGTTAATGATTTTGAGCAACAATGCCGTCAAATATTAGATGGATGCAAATAAAGGTATTCTAAAAAATATCTCTTGCCGTCCACTTTATGCCCAGTGCACTTTTTTCTTCCCACACTCTATTTCTCATTGCACACCAACACAACTTTTGGGTGTACTTAAATTTTTCTTAATTTTATCTTTTGTTAAATAAAATAAAAATTTTAAGTGCACACGGCTTAATTTTACTTTTGCATAGGAAGAAAAAAATGTGGTGCACATAGCGTCCCTCCATTTTTTGGACCGGACTCTCTTGACCATCATTTAAACACCATTTAGACACCAAAATGGTGTTTAAAATGACCTTACACTATTAATGGTTTAAGATGTCGAAAAGCCATACCATCAACCTGAAAGATCATATATTGAAGGATAATGAGCCCTATCACTTTTGGAGAGATTATTATCAAATCCATGTACTCTAATACTAAATGTTGTTCTTTGTTTTTAACGGCCGAGAGTAAAGTTTGATGGTTTACATCCACTTATAAGCATCATTCAATGGTTAAGACATCCAATGATTGATTGCAACTTGTACAATTAGATCTAATGATTGATTGCAACTTGTACAATTTAGATTGGCATAATAGCATATAACACTTTAATGGTGTAAGATCATTTAAACACTATTTTGTTGTTTAAAGTCACTCAAGAGCTGATTTTCCTTCTTTTATGAAAAACCAACGAAACATAAGTGTTGTTACTCCCACACCAACTTTTGTTGTGGCGGCAACATCACTAAAAAAACTCTTTTACCATATACACACCAATTAATTACTAACACGCCACCCCTAAGATTCAACTGCCCATTACACAGTAATCCTTCTTTGAGCACAAAAGAAAGATCTCACACCACACATTATTGTTTCCTTAGATTGAAAACACAAAAAACTAGAAAATCAAGAGAAAAGAAGTCTGAAGAGTGATTTTGAATATATATATATATATATATGTGTGTGTGTGTAAACTGCGAATTGTTTAAGAAATAGCATATGTCAAAATAGGAAATGACACAACCAATTAATAGACATATATTTGTGCAATCGAAATAAAATCCGATGGGCTAAATTTTTTTTTACAAAAAAAGAACCAAAATTAATAAAAAAATGAGAAAGCTTCCCTTATCTAACAAGTTACAAATCCAAGACTTGCACCTAATTCTCATAGATTGGCTTTGCTTGTGCACACACGAGAGCCGCGTCTAATAACTTATCAAAAATAAGACGTAAGAGACTATATAAACACAATAGAATTCTTAATCCAAGGGATTATATATAAGCACCAAAGCACCATGTAATTCTTATCCTTACCAATATGGGATTAAAATTATAGAAACCCGTGGATATGAGTTGGAATGCATGGTGGATCCATACATTTGAATCAGGTCAAGTCCATGTGGTACCCATACAAAGGATCAATTACCACGACAACTTGCCTGGGGACGATCAGAGGCCACCCAAAAATTTTGGACATGAACTCATGTATATCTACCGTTCAAAATGTGGTCAAAGGGAAAACAATTCAATGCATCAAAATGTGTGGGGCAATACATAAATTTTGACCACAGTTTTGACCACCCAAAATATTTAATTTTTAGAACTTGTTTTTAATAATTGCATGCCATGTGACACATGATACGAAGAGAGGTGTTGTTTTGAGATCATGTGTCATATGGCATGTGATCTAAGCAAGTTCATGAGTTTATCCGTGCATATTTGGTATGAATTTGTCATTGATGGATTGTCCGACCATCATGAGTGAGAAAGTTGATTGGGCGTGGGTGCAGCCTTGCCTCGAGCACGGACATTCATGCAGTTTGTTTAAGGGGCTTTTTGCATATAACCCTCAGATATGTTGATATTGTATGAAACCCCCTGAGGTATGGTTATTGACACTGCAGCCCTTACTTTTCTGTTTCCTTCACATATACCCCATTGTTGTAACCTGCCGTTACCTACAGTTTCTTGACTTAGGTTAGCTCCTTGGTTAAAACAGAAACTCACGGTTAACATTTAGGGCACGCTCGTTTGGGGTGTATTTGCTACTTTGTAAAATCAGCTTTACCTGTATTTTTAGGCTAACTGGATTACCTGCATTATTGCAATTGTATGTAAAATGTTCGTTCTTTTGGGCCCCACAAAATTAGAGTATAATATCCACTTTGAATCATTTTGCAAATTACACTGAAATGAACAACTTATGTAAAATTCATTAAAAAAATTTGAGAAAAATTACAAGTGACATCAACAACCCGATTTCACTTTTATATGAATTCCCAAATTATCATTGCAAATAGCAACAGTATGATTTTACTCTGCATCAATAACACATCTCATAATCAATGAACTTGTAATCAAATCATGACCGTAATTGAGAAAGACTTGTAATAAGCTCTGATTATTTCCCCTTGTATATGTATGAGGACTCCACATCGACGACCTGAAGTATTGGAATCAGATTATCAGCATTTACCCCATAACTTGTTTAAAATAAAAATAAAAATTGGGAGAGGAATTGCATGTAGCTTGTTAGAATCAAACTTTATGGATTATCAAACCAAAAATTTCTAATAAGAGAGGAGTATTTGATGGAGAAGAAGTTGAAGTTGTGGGTTTCATCCAGTCAAAATTCAAAGCCATTTACAAGCATCTTGGTACCTTCCTACCTCTGAAAAGGCTCTCTTGTTGGGTCTTTTCCAGCCCGCTGCCATATCCATGAAATCCTCTTCAACAACCCTTCTCTAATGGAGAAAGAAGAAACTCTAACCTGAAATACATGCAGGTTTATCTGATTCTCTTCTACAAATGCTAGATTTGCTGAGATTTCCTAAAGCATAATAGGGTTTTGAAGTTGGATACCTGCAAACGAGATGCTCTGGAGGAGGATTTCATCTATGTAAATTGGGTACAATGGAGTAGTAATTGAAACTCATTTATGATATTGCTACAACAGAAGAGAAAGGGGCTCATTAATATGTTAAAAAAAGAGTTGTTTTGCAAGACGTGTTGGATTTTGCCTGTCATTTTTTAACATTATGAGGCAACCCCCTTGTGAGTAGAAAAAATTACACATAAAGGCTATAATGCTTTACATTAGTGATTTATGTTGAAACCAACACTCCAACATCGTAATAAATTCGATCGTTGGTTACTTTTCTCAGGGCTTTGCGCGTAATATTAGCCTCTTATGCCGAACCGAACGTGCCATTAGATAAAACCAAAACGCCCCTATAACATAAGTTAGCAACGAAGACTTAGACGAAAACCCAAAACCCTATCATCTTGATGAAAACTGTGACGACTCAGACTCACATGCCATAATATTGTCTGGTTCTGGGCTTAGATCTCCGCCTCGGTTTGTTTATGGCATGGGCTTAAGTCCCTACCCAAAACTCGTCATCCGTGTCTCGCTTCAGTCTTTTTGAAGATTAACCTGAGATCGGGCTATCACAAGTTGAGAATCAATGATAGAGACATAGCAAAATCTACTTTTAGGACCCGTTTTGGGTGGGTACGGTGGCCCATGCGATGGGTCGGCCCATACAAAAATAAAATATTGAAGGGAAAGGGCTACTTGTAGGAACTAGGGAAGTCTGATGGGACCAAGTGGAGCTACCCAAAGAAGAGAATATCTTGACACGTGACGTCAGAGCGTTATAGCCAGTGTACACAACGTCTTCCATGTGTCGATGTTGCGAGATTATAAATTTGATCTCATACACATGTTGGACCCTGAACCTTTAGAAGTATAGGAGGATCTGTCTTTTATGGAAGCCCCAGTGCAAATCATCAATTAGAAAAGTCACGGTACAAGAAGCAAAAGAATTTCTCAAGTTAAAGTTATGTGGCAATATCACTCCGGAGATGATGCAACATGGGAACGTGAAGACGAGATGTGTCAAATGTACCCGCACTTGTTCGATAATGATTAAGGTAAATTTCGAAGACGAAATTTTTTTAGGGGGGAAGAATGTGATGACCGAACTTAACCGACCCACAACTCGACCCGACCCAACCCGATTCGACCCATGAGCGCACACATACACACACACACACACACTCTAACTTGCATATGTTATACACCATGACCCTTCCTGTAACAACCCCAGATTTTCGGAACCGTACAAGCCATATGCCACGCACGTGTATGTGTGGTTCACAAGGAAACCTGGATCAACATATACACACGGTGTGTATATGTGAAGTAACATATTATATTTTTCCCTTCCTTTCACTATATAAGTGAAAGTGGAGAGAAGTCTCTCCACTACGTAACATAATTTAAACCTAAATAGAGAGGAGGAAAATAAAGAAAAAGAAAAGAGAGTCTTGTAGAGAAGAAAGGCTAAGGCCTTGTTGGAGTGTAAACCGGTGGAAGACCTGGAGAGAAGGTCGGACCAGAAACGTAGAGAACTCTTCGAAGTAACAGGGATTCGAACGCTAGATCGAGCCATTTCGAGATCCGCCGATTTAGGTAAGAGATAATGCGTGATAAGTGCTTAGGTATGTCTTAATGATAACCTGCAATGTATCGGGCAATGGCCGATTAATCATATTTAAGATTTAAGGAAATAGGATAGTTTTCTTGAAGAATCACGGAGTGAAGGTTTCCGCTCATCGCTCGAGCGATCTAAACGTCTCGCTCGAGAGAGGATAGAATATATACCTGAAAATAGTGCGTTCTGGGCTCGCTCGAGCGAGACCCATATTGAAAGAAAGAGGCTGGGCAACCGCTCGAGCGAGGTAATCTGACACCTCGTTTTAACCGCTCGAGCGAGGATAAGAGGACGCTCGAGCGAGGCTGGGCAACCGCTCGAGCGAGGTTAAGAGGTCGCTCGAGCGAGGCTAAGTAACCGCTCGAGCGAGGCCCCAAAAACTAAAAATTTAATTTCTTTTATATATATATAAATATACCTGATATGAACTATGCGCTCTAAGAGTGCTAATGACCACTAGTGACCATTCTAAGGCATGTCCTTTCGCATGAAATGTAGATTTACGTGAGATCAGTACGTGTCATCATTACGTGAAGGGACCGCTGGGTTTTGCCTTGAGGTAGGGAACCTTATCGAAACATGTACATTGTTCAATTTCGCATATGTGAGTACAAATTTAATTGCTAAACTAAGTATCTCATCATGTCACGTAAATAGAGCGTGCGTGTGTAGACTTCAGAAAATGAAGCCAGAGGTCCCAAGGGGACGCAATAACTACAAGATGAATACCTATATGATAGAGCATCCGGGGTGCGAGATGAGAAGCAGTGGGGAAAAGAAAGTAAGGTGATAAGGCCTAATATATTAAAAATTAGCACAATCACGGTGAATAACTACATGTAAAGCACACTTGATATTTTTGTTATTTAAGGTTTGTTTAGAATACCCCACCGACGTGGCGGGATACCCACGACTGACTCGGTACGATATCCGTGACCGATACGGCAGTTAATCTGTATACAGTAGCACATCCCAGGGATGTAGATTTAACAGTAGACCCCACCACCTAGGAGAAAGGGGCTTGGGGCAGTATTCCCAGGGAATACAAAAATTGATAACTGTCTAGTTAGACGACGATGGTGGGTATTCCATCGGGGCTCGATGCTATATTGCTCGGGGACTATTTAAGTTAAAAAGTTAAGTGATTAGGCCGAATTCACAACTAAACGAGTAAAATGAGAAAGAACAAAACCATGCAAAGTAAGTAGTTGTATTCATCTTTCCCTTCAGTTATTTCGATTGTCCTTCCAGATCGTAACAGTAAATAAAGTATTTTCTCACGCATGACATATATGAGAATTAATCTATATATGTTCTTTACGCTTTCATCGAGCTAGGATGTAGCTCACCCCTTAGACTATACGTCGCAGGTGCAACACTTGCGGCAACACAGGCTTCAAGAGACGTTGGTCCAAAAGGTTCGGATTTCGCGGACGGAGAAGAGTTAGAACCTCCTCCTGAGGAATTCTTTTAGAAGTTCTTTACGTTTAGAAGTAGTCAGTAGAGAGTACTCGTGGCTTGGCATGTAATAGCCCGAAAAATCACGCTAAACTATGACCTCGGGATCCGTGCCTGATCGGTCACAGGTTTGACCAAGTAGGAGTTCGACAGTTAGCGTAGAGTGTGATGAGTGAATGAGATGAGACGGTTGTGAAACCATGTGGTGTGTGTTGTGAATCTGAAGTCACATACACCTATTGAGGTGCATGTGCTTAACACACAAGCTAGGGGAGAGATAAAAGGGTTTAATAACCCTAAAATCAATAGTTTGATTGTTGAGAGAGAAGTAAAGAAGAGAGAGAGAGGAGTAAAGAGGGTGATTAATACAAGGAGTAAATGCTAGTTGAGGAAGGGAGATTCGAGCAATAAACGTCGAATTCGACGCGAGGGATCCGCTAGAAGCAAAGCTGGAACCCTAGCCTTCCAACCACTTGATTTGAAATCAATTTGAGATTGATTCAAGGTAAACTTTTGTGAATGAAATGCATAGATTGTAGAGGTTAGATTGTAGTTGAAAATGGTGTAAATCATAAGTAAATGGTTTAGAAAAGTAGAGGAAAAAGTGTGGAAAAAGATTGAGAAGAACAGCCAAAAGGGGGCTGAATCTGACAATTTCGATTAATCGAAATTGGGTTTCGATTAATCAAAATTGGCCAGGAAGTTGAAAAGTCAGTGGACCCTGATTTCGATTAATCGATTTAGGTATCGATTAATCGACTGGGAACCTCCAGTGGACCCCAGGGGGCTGGAGGAAATGACTTGTAGAAAATCGACTAATAGAAATGGGATTTCGATTAATCGATTTCAATTTTCGATTAATCGAATTGGGATCGATTAATCGATTTTAGGAACTCGATTACTCGAATTGAGAATCGACTTGGCTGAACAGAGAATTTCGATTAATCGAATTAGGATTCGATTAATCGAATGAGAATCTCGATTAATCGATTTGAGAATCGATTAATCGATATTGACTTTCGATTAATCGATTTTGGAAATCGATTAATCGAATCAGATTCAATTAATCGATTTTGGAGTTCGATTAATCGACTGAGATAAATAATGTTAACTTCTGAGTTTGACTTTAAGATTCTTGGAAGGTCTTGGACCTTCTTTATTGCATCCTTAGTGATGTGTTTCACCTGTTATGTGGTACCATAGGTGGTACGTGTGAGCTAGTGCACAAGGAGCCACGTGGGACCTTGATGCATTGATCAAATGAAGACTTGAGGTAGGGAACACCTTGAACATGCACTTTATTTTACAAGAGCATGTATGTAGTGATATAGAATTCAATTCAAATGTTTTATTGCTTAAGAATTGTGAAAAGAGTGTGTGTGTGTGACATCCATAAGAGTAATTATAATGAGCCATCCCCAGGGGATGATAAAGTGAAGAGATAAGGGCATCAGGTGTGATGTAGTAAATGGATACATCCTGTGGATGTATCCAAGATTGAATCATGTTTGATAGGGCCTAAGCCGATATAAGATAATACACTTACGGTGAATAACTATATGTAAAGCACGATATTTTTGTTATTTGAGGTTTGATAGGGTACCCCACCGACGTGGCGGGATATCCACGACTGACACGGCAGGATATCCGTGAGACATACGGCGGCAAAAACCGTAGGGCCAAGTGAGGCTTATCCGTACATAGCAAGCACACCCCAGGGGTGTTGATTTGAGACAAGTGAAACCCCGCCACCAATCCCCAGGGGAAAGGGGCTTGGGTACTATATGGTATTCCCAGGGAATATGTTAAAAGTGTCTATATAGATGACGATGAAGGGTATCTCATCGGGGCTCGATGCTATATTGCTCGGGGATTACTTAAGTTGAAAGTTTAAGTTTTGCTTAGGCCTTTTCAGCATCATTCATGAGTAAATAAAAGACACGAGTAAACTACCAGTAAAATGTAATACTTTTAACTGTTTTCATCAATAACTGCATAGACACATCATGCATGGCATATCATGGAATATATGAGTAATAAATTATATGTTCAACTGTGTTTTGTTCCCTATTGAGCTAGGATGTAGCTCACCCTATAGACTATACGTCGCAGGTCCACTACTAGCCCGAGGAGCTGGAGACGGACCCGATGAGTCGGACCTTGCGGCCGGCGAAGAGTTGGAGCCACCTCCTGAGGACTTCTTCTAGAGGACTCCGTTGTGCCACTTTGAGGGCTTTTTGAGAGAGATTGGTACGGCTTGATATGTCAAGCCTTGTTTTGGTTAAACCATGTATATATTGAGTTGGGATTATTCTTTTGGGGCAAACCATCCGTGATGATTGCTATCATCGATGGTTCGGATCGGTTCTCCATTCATGCAGAGGCATGAGGGTAGAACTGTCTTTTGGAGAATTACTTAATATAGATTTAAATTCCGCAGCTCCTTTATTGTTTCATTTTATGCTTGATATGCCAATGTTCCGTGCTTAGCTAAGGGGCACGGTCAAGATGATCGTGCTGATGGCACGAGTTTCGGGGTGCTGAAATCCGGGCTGTCACAATTGATATCAAAGCCTTTTTCTTTTAGAAATTCTGACAATCGTCCTTTTGGTCAGAACATAGGGACTTCTGCTAACGAAACTTTAGTTTCAAATGCAGCCGCAAATGTCATCTAGAGGAAGAGGCCGACCAAGGGGAGGCCAACAGAGGAGTCTACGTAGTGGAGATGATTACATCTCTCCTACTAATAGAGTGCCTTTAGGAGGTACTGAGGCCCGATGAGCGTAGTAAACAAGCATGATGAAGAGGATCGAGATCGGCAGGATCAAGATCTAAGAGAACAAGAGAGAGTGAGAGAAAGATAAGAAGATAGAGAGGAGCGACAAAGGATGATGCACACTATGGAGACTATGACAGCTGCCATGGCACAACAAGCCGCATCCTTTGCAGCTCATGCGTCAAGAGAACAGCAGCCACCTACACCACCAGGGACTGCACGCCTGTACCCTCATCTTTTACAGAGTTTAGGAGGATGAGACCTCCTTCATTTTCTGGGCAGGCAGATACAATGGCCGCTGAGAACTGGCTGATGGAGATGGAGAAAGTCTTTAGCGTGCTAACATGCACGGAAGATGAGAGTGTGAGATGGGCAGCTTATATGTTGGATGGGGAGGCTGGGCCTTAGTGGAAGTCCGTGATACGGACTCGGGCTCAGGAGACCCCAGAGTTGCCTTGGACTTGGGAGGAGTTTGTTGAGGAATTCAACAAACAATATTTTCCGGAAGTGGTGAGGAACCAGCTTGAGATACAATTTTTACAGTTAGTGCAAGGGAGAATGACAGTGAGAGAATATGGGGTAGAGTTTCTACGACTTGCCCGTTTTGCTCCGGATTACGTCGCTACTGAAGTGATGAAGTCCAAGAGGTTTCAGCAAGGTTTGAAGCCTGAAGTTATGGGAGGCGTCGCTCCATTCCAGCTGAGGACCTATGAAGAGGTCATGAGTAAAGCACTAGTGGTTGAAGAGGAGAATACAAATAGATATCGACAGAGAGAGCAGCAGAGAGGAGGAAATGAACAAGGAAGGACGGGGGCCTACGAACCGGTGAACAAAAAGCCGAGGTTCGTAGCCCAAAATCAGAGACCACGATTTCAAGGGGGTTTCGGAAGACCGGCGCAACAACAACACCAACAAAGGTTTCCATTACTTGCGTCGGGGAGACCTTTTCGCTATGAGAGCCCTGCCATGTCTACTGGCGCCACTATCACACAGGGTTCTCGTATTGTTTCTTCCGCACCTCGGGAGACTTGTGCAAAGTGTGGCAAGCCTCATAGGACAGTGGATTGTAGATTGGAAACTAGGGGCTGTTTCCGATGTGGCAAGGTGGGCCACTTGATCAAGGATTGCCCCGAGGCAGATAAAAGAAAGACGGCTTCAGTTGCAGCACCACGACCACCCATTCAAGCAAGGAAGCCGATCGTTTAGGGGAGAGCCTATGCAGTCACTGTTCAGGAAGCAGGGAATGTGCATGACGTCATACAAGGTGAGACCCTTTTAAATTAAAGAAAACCTTCATTTTATTAAAATTTTAGATAGAGAAGGAGCATGCATTAGAAATTGTATAGATTCTTTTCTCAATACAAAAGCTGTATGTGAATTAAGGGTGTAAATTGATGTGTAAATTATTGTATGTATGTATGTATACTATAGGTACTTTAAATATATATGAAAAAGGATGCTTCGGTGGATATGACGCTCGAGTGTTGATAGACCCAGGGTCTACCCACTCATTCGTCACTCCACGTTTCGCCAAGAAGATGAAGATTGTTCCAGAGACGTTGGATTTCGTCCTATCTGTGTCTGTTCCGACTGGAGAGTTAGTAGACACGGAGTTAGCTTGCAAATCCATCATTGTAGCAGTTCGAGACTTAGAGGTGCATGAATTGGAAGCAAAGTTGATACTGTTAGACATGCAAGGGTTTGATGTGATCCTTGGCATTGTGCAACCGTCGATTGCAAGAACAAGGTAGTCATTTTCAGACCCAACACAAGAAGATCATTTCGGTTTCAAGGAGTGAGGTCATCCGTGCTAATCGATCTCGAAGAAGGGGCCGGAAAATGATCGAAAGGGTTGCGTGGATACTTAGCTTTCTTAAAGGAGGACAAGGAAGAAAAAACGTCATTTGAGATAGCGGTTGTGTGTGAGACTTCGTAGAAGCGTGTTTCGGAGGAATTGCCTGGATTACCTCCAGAGGGAGAAGTAGAATTCGCCATTGACTTAGCACCAGGAACGGAGCCTATTTCGAAAGCACCTTATAGAATGGCTCCTGCTGAGTTAAAAGAGTTGAAGGAACAACTACAAGAACTTATGAACAAGGGGTTTGTTAGACCGAGCGTGTCTCCATGGGGAGCACCGGTCTTGTTTGTCAAGAAGGATGGGTCAATGCGGCTATGCATTGACTATCGACAATTGAACAAACTCACTGTGAAGAACCGCTACCCTTTGCCTAGAATTGACGATCTATTCTATTAACTGAAGGAGCAAGGTATTTTCCAAGATCGACGAGATCTGGGTATCATCGATTCTTGAGTCAAAGTGAGGACATTCAGAAGACGTTTTGGACGCAAAGATGGACACTATGAATTCCTTGTGATGCCGTTTGGATTGACGAATGCTCCGGCGTCGTTTATGGATCTGCTGAACCGAGTGTTTAAACCACACTTGGACTCCTGCGTCGTAGTGTTTGTTGATGATATACTGATATACTCCAAATCCAAGACGGAACACGAAGAACATTTGAGGATTGCTCTACAGACGCTGCGTGAACACCAATTGTACGCCAAACTCAGCAAATGTGAATTTTGGTTGGAAGAGGTTAGCTTTTTGGGACATGTCGTCTCAAAGCATGGTGTCACTGTAGATCCAGCGAAGATAGAAGCAGTGGTTAAATGGGAGCAACCAAAGACAGTGACCGATGTCCGAAGTTTTCTGGGCTTAGCAGGCTATTATTGACGTTTCATCGAGGGGTTTTCAAAGATATCGGGACCTCTCACAAAGCTGACACGAAAAGATTCAAGATTTGAGTGGAGTGAGGCATGCGAGAAGAGTTTTCAAGAACTCAAAACGAGACTCACTTGGCTCCGTATAGCGATTCCTTCAGTGGAGGATACGCTGTACAAACACGTCATACAATGGCCTTGGTTGTGTACTCAACCAACACAAGAAGGTGATATACGGATCAAGGCAATTTGAAAGAACACGAGAAAATTATCGACTCATGACTTGGAACTAGCATCATTTTATGCCAAGATTTGGAGACATTACTTGTATGGTGAGACTTTTGAAATTTTCACCGATCATAAGAGCCTCCGATATCTGTTTACACAGAAAGAGCTCAACATGAGACAGCGCAGGTGGATGGAATTCCTTAAGGATTACGATTGCTCCATACAATACCATCCAGGCAAGGCGAATGTAGTAGCCGATGCATTGAGTCGGAAAGGTTCAGCTCAGTTAGCTTGTTTGATTTTGGGTATGCACCGATGAAAATTATTGGAAGATCTGGCATTCTACGATACGAACATTGAGTCAAAAGCCATCGGATCCTTTTTGGCTAACATATCAGTAAAGCCAGTGATATTTGAGCATATCCACAATCTACAGATGAAAGATCCGGCATTAACAAAGATTCATCACGACGTGAGTGAAGGCATTAGGTCGGACTTTTCGGTTAAAGAAGATGGTTCTTTATCGTTTAAGGGCCGTCTCTGCATTCCGGACAATGCCGATCTAAGACGAACGATTCTTGATGAGGCCCATAAGTCAAATTATGCTATCCACCCTGGTAGCACCAAAATGTACCAAGATTTGAAAAAGAACTACTGGTGGAGAGGACTGAAGCAAGACGTGGCCGAATACGTGTCACGATGTTTGACTTGTCAGCAAGTGAAGGTTGATCATAGACATCCTGCTGGACTATTGCAACCTTTACCAATCCCAGAATGGAAGTGGAAATCGATCTCAATGGACTTCATTGTTGGATTACCCCGTACTGCCAAGAGACACAATGCCATTTGGGTCGTTGTAGACCGATTGACCAAATCAGCGCACTTTTTGCCGTACAATACTACGTATACAGCAGGAAGACTGGCAGACTTATACATGAAGGAGATTGTAAGGTTACATGGGATTCCAAGCAGCATAGTTTCAGATCGTGACCCACTATATACGTCCAAGTTTTGGAAGAAATTTCAAGAAGGAATGGGAACACGACTAGACTTTAGTTCAGCTTTCCATCCTCAAACTGATGGGCAGACAGAGCGAGTGAACCAAGTAATAGAAGACATGCTCAGGGCGTGCATGCTTGATATGCAAGGATACTGGGATGAGTATCTACCGATGCTCGAGTTCGCATACAACAACAGTTTCCAAACGAGCATTGGCATGGCACCGTATGAAGCTCTGTATGGACGACGATGCAAATCACCCCTCAATTGGGAGGAAACAGGTGAGAAATTTGTGTTAGGACCAAAACTACTTGAAGATAACGCCACCGTTGTTCGAATTATCAGAGAAAGGCTGAAGTCAGCACAGAGTAGACAGAAAAGTTACGCCGATATGAAGCGGACAAGTGTCGACTATAAAGTGGGCGAGCACGTGTTTGTGAAAGTGTCACCTATGAAAGGTGTAATGAGATTTGGCAAGAGAGGGAAGTTAAGTCCACGTTATGTTGGACCATTTGAAATTTTGGGACGCGTAGGTGAAGTTGCGTATCGCATTGGTTTACCACCGCTGTTTGATCGAGTACATAACGTTTTCCACATATCGATGCTCAGGAAGTACGTGAATGATCCGTCTCATGTATTAGGAAAGCAACCTATAGAGATGTGTGAGGACATGAGCATGATAGAGGAACCAGTGGAAATCTTGGATCGAAAGGAACAAGTACTGCGCACTAAAGTGATTCCCTTAGTGCTTGTTCGGTGGAATAATCATCCAAAAGAAGAGGCTACTTGGGAACGAGAGGCCGATGTGAAAGAACAATATCCAGCCTTGTTTCCAACGACGTGAGAATTCAATGTAAATCACAAACATGTTTGTGAAATCTCCACGATACTTGTAATTCAATGGAAGTTGTGATCAAATTATGATATAATGAACAGATTTATATGTGCATGATCAAGTGTATGCAATTCTATGGAACTATGAACCACTTGATGTCATAAACTACCAAAAGAAATCAAAGAACCAAAGAACTAGAAAATCATGAAATTGATTAAAACCGACATCGAATTTCAAATCGATTAATCGATTTGGAATTTCGATTAATCGATTTTGTTCGATTAGTCGACTGGCATGTGCCAGTGATTGGAAATGGAAATGAGAGTTAGAATATACATAGAATGCAATTTCGATTGATCGAGTTATAATTTCGATTAATCGATTTGGGATCGATTAATCGATTTTGAGAATTCGATTAATCGAACAAACTGGGAATGTTAGAAGAATTGGGAGTAAATTAATGAAATTTCGATTAATCGAAGCAGTGTCGATTAATCGATTTTGGATTTCGATTAATTGAACTGGATCTCGATTAATCGATTTACTAAAGGGACTTGGAAGAAATTGAAGCCAGATAGACGATTTCGATTAATCGAAGTGAATTTCGATTAATCGATTTTGAAATTTCGATTAATCGAATAACTTAAGGAATTTTGGAATTTTGGAAGTTACTGCACGATTTCGATTAATCGAAGTGAAATTCGATTAATCGATTTTGAAATTTCGATTAATCGAAATGGATTTCGATTAATCGACTCGCTCGCGCCAGTGAGCTCTAAAACTTAAATTTTTGAACAGATACGATTTCGATTAATCAAAATCGTTTCGATTAATCGAATTTAACTTTCGATTGATCGATTTGGGAAATCGATTAATCGATTTTGCGCGGCTTAACCTAGTTTTGAATCTCGATTAATCGATTCTGAATTTCGATTAATCGAGCCGGGGCCTATATATATAAAATTAGGGATTTCACTCCCCATTCGAAATCATTTGAGTTTTTATTTGGGCGCATTTCTTTTTCTCCTCCTTCTCCAGCCAGCCTAGCACTCTAGGGTTTGCATTTCCGTTGGTTTTCAGATCGGATTCAACTGCCATCGCATCCAAAACCCACGGTAAACCCTAATTTTGTATTTTTCCCTTTAATTTGAGATAGAAAAACCCTAGATTTTTGGTTATTTCACCAACCATGCCGCCCAAAACCCGGTTGTCTTCGAAGAAGGCAACCTCTAAGTTGTCGGTTAGGCGTAAGAACGCCGCACCACCACCACCTACCCCATCGCCGGTGAGGACTCCGTCACCGTCGACATCGGAGACCACCTCCGGTTCGACGAGCGCCTCTATGCGCGAGTCTTCCCGCGAGTCCACACCCATGCCACCACCACCCACCAATGTGGTGCAACCAAATGAGTGGTGGGCGGCCAAGACCTTTGAGGTCGAATACATCATTGACCCAACCCTTTTCACCAATCCCGATGTGCCGGGCGAGACCCAATGGGCTCGAAACTACCTAAATAATGCCGATCTCGGCAACCTTCTCAAACCAATCCGGGGTTCTTACTACCCTAGATTGGTGAGATTATTCTATCAAGGGCTTGTGGACGGCCCGACCGACGATGTGATCAAGACCACTATTGAGGGTCGCGACTACACGATCACTCGTCGCCACATACACGAGGTGCTCGAGTGCTACCTCGATTTCACCCCCGAGACTACCCTATTCCCACCCTTTGAGGAGGAACCTCGCTTCGAGGAGGTCATGACTCGCATGACCAATGGCAAGAAGGGGTCAGGATCCTCCATCAAGAGGGTTGACCTTCCCCACTATATGTGGATGCTTGACTTGGTGGTCAAGTGCAATCTCTACCCTATGCGCCACGACACTGAGCACGTGGAGAAAGTGCAGCAGGCACTTTACTCGGCCTTCTGTGGCCGGTGGTTTGATGCCACCCTGCTCATCCTTGAGGGGATGAGGTATATAAAGGGCAAGCTGATGAAGGGCAACCTAAGGCCCAAGGAGAAGATGCCTTACGCTCGCCTTATATCGAGCATGTTGGAGTGCTACTCCGACGATCCCTCCTACACCGTCTCTCCTCACGAGATGAGGGCTACGGACTGCGTGAAGACATTCTCTACGTCTTCATGGGCCCGTAGCTATAACCTACTAAAGCGGACCCTACCGGCTCCGGGTCCCGCTCCGGTAGCCCCAGCAGCAGCAGCAGCAGTAGCACCGCCACCACCCCCACCACCACAGCAGGACCCACCCGTGGGTGGGGCACACCCTGTCCCCGCTGAGCCATCCGTGGAGAGGGCTCCCTCTCATACCGCAGCCTCACCGACGCCACCTGCCCACTCCGCGCCCGCGACACCCACCTCATCCTACCGCCGGCGCGCCGCTTCATCAGGGCCGACCATCGAGGAGGTGTTGGCCCGTATGGAGGCCAACAACGAAAGGATGAACCGGAGGATGGACTTCCTTCTCTTTCACACCCTCCGCCACATCTACCCGACCGACTACCGCCGCTACCTCGCCCAGGAGGAGGAGGTGATGACGACGCCTGACCTTCCACAGAGGACCCGTCTTCCATCCCACCACTGCCACTACAGACGCGGCTCCTTCCACATCTACCTCCGCTCCGCCGACCGAGACGCCGCAGCCACATCCGACTACCCAGCCAGCACAGTCGCCACCACCGCAGCCGCAGCCAGCTCCTGCAGACCCGCCAGCCACCGTAGCACCGTCACCTCAGATGGAGCCTTACTCCGATACCAACCGACGAGGGGATTCCCTGACTCTGCTATGTGTTTTGACTTGTCATTGTATATCTGTAAAGTCTTTTTGTACGCCAACTCATGTGGCCTTGTAAATTTAAATTTTTAATATAAATCAAAATTTTGTCTCAATTGTTCAATTTTGTTAAATTTATCTCCATCCTTGTATGTGTGAATACCTAAATACGTCTGACTCTATTGGACAGCCTCACCTGAGAGTGTGGGGGGAGAGAGACCCACACCGGTGAGCCTTGGGTTATTTTCGAGGACGAAAATTCCCAAGGTGGGGAGGATGTAATAGCCCGAAAAATCACGCTAAACTATGACCTCGGGATCCGTGCCCGATCGGTCACAGGTTTGACCAAGTAGGAGTTCGACAGTTAGCGTAGAGTGTGATGAGTGAATGAGATGAGATGGTTGTGAAACCATGTGGTGTGTGTTATGAATCTGAAGTCACATACACCTATTGAGGTGCATGTGCTCAACACACAAGCTAGGGGAGAGATAAAAGGGTTTAATAACCCTAAAATCAATAGTTTGGTTGTTGAGAGAGAAGTAAAGAAGAGAGAGAGAGGAGTAAAGAGGGTGATTAATACAAGGAGTAAATGCTAGTTGAGGAAGGGAGATTCGAGCAATAAACGCGATTCGGAGGGATCTGCTAGAAGCAAAGCTGGAACCCTAGCCTTCTAACCACTTGATTTGAAATCAATTTGAGATTGATTCAAGGTAAACTTTTGTGAATGAAATGCATAGATTGTAGAGGTTAGATTGTAGTTGAAAATAGTGTAAATCATAGGTAAATGGTTTAGAAAAGTAGAGGAAAAAGTGTGGAAAAAGATTGAGAAGAGCAGCCAAAAGGGGGCTGAATCTGACAATTTCGATTAATCGAAATTGGGTTTCGATTAATCGAAATTGGCCAGGAAGTTGAAAAGTCAGTGGACCCCGATTTTGATTAATCGAATTGGAGTTCGATTAATCGACTTTGGATTTCGATTAATCGATTTAGGTATCGATTAATCGACTGGGAACCTCCAGTGGACCCCAGGGGGCTGGAGGAAATGACTTGTAGAAAATCGACTAATCGAAATAGGATTTCGATTAATCGATTTCAATTTTCGATTAATCGAATTGGGATCGATTAATCGATTTTAGGAACTCGATTACTCGAATTGAGAATCGACTTGGCTGAACAGAGAATTTCCATTAATCGAATGAGAATCTCGATTAATCGATTTGAGAATCGATTAATCGATATTGACTTTCGATTAATCGATTTTGGAAATCGATTAATCGAATCAGATTCGATTAATTGATTTTGGAGTTCGATTAATCGACTGAGATAAATAATGTTAACTTCTGAGTTTGACTTTAAGATTCTTGAAAGGTCTTGGACCTTCTTTATTGCATCCTTAGTGATGTGTTTCACCTGTTATGTGGTACCATAGGTGGTACGTGTGAGCTAGTGCACAAGGAGCCACGTGGGACCTTGATGCATTGATCAAATGAAGACTTGAGGTAGGGAACACCTTGAACATGCACTTTATTTTACAAGAGCATGTATGTAGTGATATAGAATTCAATTCAAATGTTTTATTGCTTAAGAATTGTGAAAAGAGTGTGTGTGTGTGACATCCATAAGAGTAATTATAATGAGCCATCCCCAGGGGATGATAAAGTGAAGAGATAAGGGCATCAGGTGTGATGCAAGTAAATGGATACATCCCAGGGATGTATCCAAGATTGAATCATGTTTGATAGGGCCTAACTGATATAAGATAATACACTTACACGGTGAATAACTATATGTAAAGCACCGATATTTTTGTTATTTGAGGTTTGATAGGGTACCCCACCGACGTGGCGGGATATCCACGACTGACACGGCAGGATATCCGTGACCGATACGGGCGCAAAATCAGAGGCGAGAGGCTTATCCAGACATAGCAAGCACACCCTGTGGTGTTGATTTGAGACAAGTGAAACTCGCCACCAATCCCGGGGAAAGGGCTTGGTACTATATGGTATTCCCGGGGAATACGTTAAAAGTGTCTATATAGATAACGATGAAGGTATCTCGCTATATTGCTCGGGGATTACTTAAGTTGAAAGTTTAAGTTTTGCTTAGGCCTTTTCAGCATCATTCATGAGTAAATAAAAGACACGAGTAAACTACCAGTAAAATGTAATACTTTTAACTGTTTTCATCAATAACTGCATAGACACATCATGCATGGCATATCATGGAATATATGTGAGTAATAAATTATATGTTCAACTGTGTTTTGTTCCCTATTGAGCTAGGATGTAGCTCACCCTATAGACTATACGTCGCAGGTCCACTACTAGCAGCTGCCGAGGCTTCAGGAGACGCTGACCCCGGTGAGTCGGACCTTGCGGCCGGCGAAGAGTTGGAGCCACCTCCTGAGGACTTCTTCTAGAGGACTCCGTTGTGCCACTTTGAGGGCTTTTTGAGAGAGATTGGTACGGCTTGGTATGTCAAGCCTTGTTTTGGTTAAACCATGTATATATTGAGTTGGGATTATTCTTTTGGGGCGAACCATCCGTGATGATTGCTATCATCGATGGTTCGGATCGGTTCTCCATTCATGGAGAGGCATGAGGGTAGAACTGTCTTTTGGAGAATTACTTAATATAGATTTAAATTTCGCAGCTCCTTTATTGTTTCATTTTATGCTTGATATGCCAATGTTCCGTGCTTAGCTAAGGGGCACGGTCAAGATGATCGTGCTGATGGCACGGGTTTCAGGGTGCCGAAATCCGGGCTGTCACATGGCATGTCAAGTCCTTTCTTTTAAATGTAATTAAATACTATACTTTCCTTTTGACGAACCATTGGGGGTAATATGATTGTCACCAATGGTTCGGGACAGTTCCTTTGCTCATGAATTGGCATGAGACCGGAACTGTCTGTTGGTTGCTAGACTTTGATGAAACACGGGGACTTAGTTAGTTCAAAGCTTTGGTATTTTGAATTGTTGGGTTTTACTTGTTAATTGATGTTCCGCATAGATATAAGGTGCATGACCTCGAGGGTCGTGCTGATGGCACGGATTTCGGAGCGATGAAATTCGGGCAGTCACACTTCCCCTTACAACTTAAATCCCCAAATTAAAACCCACGCGCATCTGAGCCGTTTTATTTCTTCTTCTTCAATTCGGTAACGCCCTCTCTACTCAACGTTTAATCCCGAATCTGAACGGTCACTCCATCGAGCCTATATATAGAGCTCTCCTCCTCCTCTCTTTCACACCAAGCTCTTCCTCAAGCTTCTCTAATTTCTAAGGTGTGTTTTTAGTTTTATTTTCTTGCTTTGTAATTTATTTTATCGTCTTCGTCTCTTCTCCGGTAGCCGAAATTATCACCGGTGACCATCGCGTTGTCTCAACCACCAGTGTTAACGACAAGGCACAGCCATTACGCCCACACCCAACCCTTCTCGCATCATAATCACTGTCTAACATTAATTTTCACCCTTTGCTTTTCTGAGTAAGTTTAGCCCTAATCTTAAATCCTAACATTTTAATTCTATAGCAAATCCCTAATATATTAAATCTGGAATTTAAATTAGTTTTAATTACTTCCATTCTTATGTAAAATTGAATTTGTTTTACATCAGGGGTTTAAATCCTGTAGAAATTATTAAGCTAGGTATTTTTGTAAAATAAATATTTATTTTTGTAAATCAGGTTTATTTAAATTCGGATTTTATAAACGAAGTTTATTTTTAAATTAAGTTTTTAAAACTGAACTATATTTTATTTTAAATACAAAAAATTAGGTTTTTAAATACTGAAATTTTACTATTATTTAAAATTAGAAATTTTAATACCAAATTAGATGGCTTTGTTTAAAAACAAAATGTTTCTATTTTATCAGAGATTTTTAGACCTTATTTTAAAATTGAAAATTATGATTAAAAGACCAATTTCACCATATTTTAAATAGAATCTCTTCCATTTCTTCCCTTCAACTTCTTATAGACACCCTACTGACCACCCTCCTTTCTATGTGGTTAGGTAACAATTGAAATCGAAGAAATTCACTTACTTCAACTAATACTCTTGAATCTGACGATTGAGGCAAGTACCCTATTCCATAGCATGATTTAAATGCATTCCTTAGTAGATAATGATGTCTTATTCTTTACATAGACTATGCTATAACATTAAGATAACTATATGTATGAATGATGGTATTGATGACTTTATACTTGTCTCGCGCAATGATAATTATTTTAATTGAATCAAGTTGCGGTTAGTAAAATATTTCATAACGTATGATCGTCGTAAGTGTCGTTTATTAGCTTTAACTTTCACATGATATCCTTCTACATGATATAGAATTGTTCTAGAATGAGAATGGATAGAGCATGTATATGAATGTTGGATAAATTTTCAAAAGAAATTGATATAAAAAGTTAAAGAAATGATGAATGTGATGATATAAAGTTTTAAATAAATATGATATGGTATTGGACGAACGGGTCCATTTGTGTACTTTTGTAATACGAAGTAAACTCATCAAGCCGGATCAACACGGTTGACAATGGGATTGATAAAAGATATGAAACCCTCTTTTGTGACTGGTACCCAAGATGAATGATAATATGAATGCAACTGTACTTGGATCAGTGCTATTATTTTAATAATTGTATAATATATGTAGTACAATTGTAGACTACAGTTATTTTTGTTATTCTTCTTCATATTGAATCATTAAATGATATAGATGATAGTAATTCTCATATGATATGTAGTTCTCCATTTGAAATTGATAAAATTGTTGTAAGAATTATATTACTTATTTGAGGGTTACTTGTTGAGTTTTATCTCACCCCCGTTACTATTTAAATTTCAGAGACCAGACCTTGAGGCTCAGGAGCTACATTTCAGGAAGAGACTCTAGAGGACTTGTTGAATTAGTTTTGGTTAGAAGTTGTTTAACTTGGGAATGAAATAAATGTAACTTTGAATTCTAGTTAATAAGAATGGACAGTTGGGTTTCCTTTATTTGAATTTTGATTATTGAATGTGTTCATGTGCCGAAATGGATCATGTATCGCATTTTGGGGCGTGACAAAAACCCTCGAAGGCTCAGAAACTACGAAACTCCATCGTTCTCAGGCGGCCTTTTAGCTCTAAAACTTTGAAGTGTGAACCCTTTTGCTCTTCCAACTCTACTCTCTAAAGCTTTGAAAGTCTATCGTTCTCTTCGAAGACAAATACGAAGCCCTTAAGTGCTTCATCTCCTAAAGGTTTACGGGAAAGTTGAAGATCTGAAGCTCTTGTTCATTATCATAGCATCCAGTTCTTCAGGTACGTTTGATATGTGGTATTTTCAATTTTATTTTTGTATTTTCAGGGTTATTTTCAAATTTTAAGCCCTATTTTTTATGATTTTCGAATGCCTATGTCTATGTTTTTTAGGAATTTTTTATTTCTATATTTTTAGTGTTATTTTTGGCATACAATCGAATTGTAATTGTAGTCTTCTTTTTGACATACAATCAATGGGTCTTGTTGTCCCCAACCCAAAATGTTGTTTAAAATAATTAGGAACTGTATTTCCTGGCTCTCCTCACCGTCATTTAAACACCAAAATGATGTTTAAAATAATCTCACACCATTAATGGTTCCAAATGTGGGTAATCCATATTGTCAACAATAATAAACCCTAAAATGTCACTTTTTAAGAGATTTGAACCATTGATCTATGTACTCTAATACCCATTGTTGCTCTTAGTTTTTAATGATCGATAATAAATTTCAATCGGATGGTTTACATCCACTTACAATCATGATTCTTGGCCAAGACATAGTCCCTTGATGGATTGCCACTTGGACAATTAGTTTGATCACAAAAGTGTGCCATGTAGCATCATAGTAAGCCAAACTTTAGTCTCTTAAATGTTGGTCATACAAACGGCAGGGTGTATTTCACTGAGTTCTCTCAATTTTAGTTCTATCATATGGATTTACTCTCCTTATTGGCATCAATAGATTACGGGAGCTAATGAGTAGCCTTTGTAGGTATTAATTCACTTATTTTTAGCAATTTTTTAGGCCCTGACATCTATAGTAGTTCACTTTTGATGGTCTGCAATGACAAAAAAACGAATGACTTTGAAACTATCACTTTAAAAGTAAAACATAGAATCACTTAGGTGTGAGTGGTACCCAACATATGTTTGATTGGGACTGGTAAGCGACATATGTTTGATTGAATTGAATTGCTTAAATTGAATTGAATCGGGAGTATTTGTGCATTAATTGGAATAGAACACACATTATACCCTCGTATAATACTACTAATTGTATGTGTGTGCAAAAAATCGTGTTGGATTATAAATGGCTACAATAGAATTGAAATACATGACATATATATTATTACATTCTACGCTTTTAATCTTGTTATTTTTTATTATGTTAGAAAAATGCCTGCCGATTTTGATGACTATGTGAAGATTAAAGTATATTAGTGTCGTGAATTCAGCAGTAGAAACATGCATAGTAGATATATCGGTGGAAAGTGCAAGGAGGTGGCATGGGTTCATGAGCGCATATCATATTTGATTATGTTGACTGATGTGATACAAATATGCAGTTACCGTAAGGAATATATCCCAACTATTAAGTACATTTATAGGGGTACAACTCCTGATGAGGATTTGGTTACTATTCTGACGAATAAGGACTTGATGTAAATGTTTGAGAAACATGATTTAAAGGAAACCATCAAAATCTATGTCGACTTTGAAGAACTTCTAGATCCACTTAACACATATCAATCATACATAAATATGTCTAATGCAGAATATGAAGAAGAGTATGATGATGGTTACTTCGAAGAAAAGTCTTCAGATGATAATGCTACTTCTATGGATGAACAACCTCAAAAAAATTTGGAGCTAGCTGACGAGTGGTCAAATTATGAGGATCCCGAGGGTTATCTCTCATTCTCCAGTTCCGAAAGTGAGGATGAGATAGACGATGATGGCAAAGATGCAGGCCTCGAGAAGGTTATTGTTAAAGAGAAGCCAAAACTGATTTTATGAATCGTGGTATGATGTATGATTCTATTTATGCATTTCGAGATGTGTTGACCCAATTTGCGGTGGGGCATGGATTTCAATTGGAGTATGTAAAGAACAAAAAGAGTAGAGTTACAGCTAGATGTCCGAATAAAGATTGTCGTGGGAGGATCCACGCATTTGTAAATTATTTATTTATTTATTATTATTATTTTTTTATACAGTCGATGCCGACTGTATACACATTTGCCATCGATTGTGTAAACAATCGATGCCGACTGTAAAAAATAAAAATTCTTTTTTTATACAGTCGATGTCGATTGTGATTTTAGTATAAAAAAAAAAAAAATTCAAAATAAATACCTTAGAAAGAAGAAGAAAAAATGTAAATATCAGATGGCATAGATCTAGGTATATCCTCACTTTTTTTTTTTTACGGTTTAGATCTAGGTGTTCCTTAGAAATAGAACTTCCTGTTTAATCTCTATGCTGAGAAAGATCCTTGGACAGATTACAATGAGGAGTAGATTACAATGAGGAAGAAGACGATGCTTTTATGCGTTAAAGAAAGGGGTAATTTTGACTTTTTACTATGGCTAGGCTTGGAGCTGGTCGATTTGGGTAAAGGTGAAACTATAGGGTCTCTGCAGTAAAAGGTACATCTGACAGGGTCGGTCAGGTAAATTTCCCTAAAATGGGACTTATTGAGAAGATGAACTAATCACATTTTAATGACCACTTTTTAAAAAACATTTCCTGACTTTTTTTTATACTCTTTCCATTTTTCAGACTTTCTAATTTTATTTTTATTTTTAAATTTTTATTTAATTTTTTCTCTTGAAATTTCCCTTGATCTTTCTTATATTTCACCAAACTTTTTCAAATTTTCCTATTGTCATACTATATCCAAACCCATATTTGGTGACTATGTCCCATATGCGACTCATTTCACATTCAGGTCCGGGTTTAGTTTAGACTAAATCCAAACCCAACCTATTAATAAGCCGGCCTGAGTTGGGTATAGGTCAAGCTCGGGTTTGAACACATGTAAGGATCACCCTTTTTCCAACTCAAACATATTGGCCCAACCATATCAGCAGAGATGGATGCAAAGGAGGGCTGACAAGGGCAATAGCCCCCCACAATTACCAAACCAACTTTTTTTAGTGAGATTTAAAATGGGCCCACTGGTCCAACTCCCAGCCTAGTTAGTATGGCCCCTCATGGCCTACACAACGCCCTAAATTGAGTTCACTTGACTCGATAGAATTTGAAACAAACTTAGAGACAAACTAGATTTTCATATTTGTTAAGTAACTCGGGCGAGTTTCAAACAACTCGATCGAGTTGACTCAAACTACTCATTTATTATTTTTCGTTTTACACATATAAAATATAAATTTTATCTTAGCCACAACGCCCAGACACGCATGATCGTGCGCCGACATTGATTTCAATCAATGTCTGGACCATAATGAAATTTTTTTCCAAAATTCGTCGAAATTCTCCAAAACAATGGTACAACGGATATTTCGTCGAAATTTGTAAAACTTCTATTATTTTTGTAAAATTTCGACATTTCGGGACTTTTTGGGTGATATATATGCTGGGCCCTTCCCATTAAAGTTTCTGGCTCCGTCCCTGTCACGGTCGATCATATACCATACAAAAAAAATTGAAAAAGGGTATTTATCCACTATTGAAAAGTTGGCCAAAGAGGGATAATTTAACTGCATCAGATTTGGATGACCGATGAGAAACTTTGACCTATAATTTGAGGGGCAAAAATGTTTGAAAATAATTTTTTTTCTAAAAAACTCATAGCGGCTAAGTGAACTATTAGAGGATGGGTGTTAGTCGTAAATCACGTGACACATGATCCGACATTTGAGTGGAAGGCATTGGCCTTAAACTCGAATCAAGGATCAAAATTTCGAGTATCATTTCGATTTCGGTCTCTGAAACCGAAAATTTTGACCGACATTTAGGCTAAAAACCGAAATTTTTGCCGAAATTTCGCCGAAATTTTGGGTCCCATACAAAAATGACCAAAAATTTGGTCCAATTTATCTTTTCGGTGGGGACCGAAACTGATAATTTCGGCCAAAATTTCGGTCATTTCTACCAAAATTTTGATCCTCGACTCAAATGCATATCCAAAAAAAGTGATATGGTCATCATTTTTTATTTTATTTTTTGATAAGAGAGTGTCATCATTAAAATTTTAATTTAATTTAATTTTATAATATTGTGCTTGGGCTAATCCCAATAGGTATAGAGCAAGGGTCTAAATTTCGGCCAAAAACCGATAATTTGGCCGAAATTTCAATCGATAATTTCAATCCCATACAAAATATGACCGAAATTTCAGTCCGAATTATCGTTTCGATGAGGACCGAAACCGATAATTTGGACCGAAATTTTGGTCATTTCGGCCGAAATTTTGATCCTTGGACTATAGAGCCCCCACCTTTCCTCGGGATACCTATTTTCCGGAGTGATCATTTGAAACTTGTTACATTAGGGAGTAAACCAAAGTCACCAGACTATGACTATTACGATAAACCTTTAGTAGGTGATTTGTTGGTCAAAATTAAAATTAGGGTTGTTGGTTTGAGGTTAACCTCTATAATCTTTCCTAAAACATTAACTACACATTATAGATGTGTATCTTTCTTTCAGTCCTAAATATTTTCTATTAAGTGCTACCTATGGCACTTGGGTCGGATACTTTATACTAAGTCACTCCAAAAAGTGTGGGTAATCCCTTGTGGTGGAGCTAAGATTTTTCTGGTGGGGTCCTGATAGTCGTCAAATATTAATAATTAAGGCTTTGGAGTTTGAAGAAAGATTAGAGAAATTAGAGCTTTTACCATTACCATAAGATTAAATCATTCAAAAAAATAAAGGGACTTGCTCTTGCGACCGACATTTAAACACCAAATAGTGTTTAAACGATCTTACACCATTTATTGGCTTAAGATCTTGGAAATTCATACCGTCAAAGTGATACATCATCAGTTGAAGGGCTACGGGTCGAAAAATACACTTTTTAGGAGATTCAAATCATCCGATCTATGCACTCTTATGTGAATGGTTGTTCTTAATTTTGATTGTTGATATTAAAGTTCACCGATTGGATGATTTACATTCACTTATAAGCATGTTCCTTTTGTTGGAACATGTTCTAATGATGCTTATGTGGCACAACGCAATTGATTGTAAGTGCGGTGATGCTCAATTAATGCAGGTCGGTGCAGCAAGTTGCGCCACATCAGTCTCCTACACTTTGTCCTCCATTTATAATTTTCCTTTAAACACCATTTGGTGTTTAAATGTCGATCAGGAGCCATTATCCCACAAATAAATTATAGAAAAAAATAAAATTGAGTGAGCCTACAGTCTCAAGAGAGATTAGCTAGCTGGAGAGAGAGAAAGTGAGAGAGGGAATGGAGAGAAAGCGATGGGATTGGGAAGAGAGAGAGAGAGAGAGAGAGAGAGAGAGAGAGAGATGGGGCTCAGAAGAGAGAATATAGAGAGAGATAGTTGGAGAGGGAGAGAGGGCTTGAGATTTGGGAGAGTGCACTGGCCGGTGGGGATTCAGAGCATCAAAGTTGGGAGATTATAAGAAAGAGGGAAAGAAAGAGATCGTATTTGGGAGTGTTGGATATTTAATTTTTTTTGAAACTTGTCTTTTCAAAAGTAGTGTCTTTTCAAACTAACATGCCTTTTTAAAAAAAGTGTCTTTTCAAAGTGGTATGTTTTTTGGGATGCATGTAGCACATTTTCTTAGGAAAATGGTGCATTAATATACCACTTGAATTTCTATTTTAAGGAAACTTGAATCCATTATTTTCTCATTTTAGAATCTCCCTTCTCTCTAGTTTTGTCTTTAAAGATTTTTATCAAAGTGCTCCTACAATATTTGGTGTTTGGATAGTGTGATTGTATTCACCAAATCCATTACAAGAATACACAGCCGATTCGTTGTATCTTGAAACCAGTTTGTCGGTAATCTGTTGTTGACCACTTGCACTAAGTGGCGGGGAGAAATATTGGTTTAAAGACAATGATATTTCTCGTGGCTCAGGCCGGCTCTATATATTATTTCGGGTAAACATTTCACACTTTTTTCAATAATTTTAAACCAATATTGGCCATATCAATGATCGGTGTTCATAATGATAATAGGTAAACCGGAAAGGATCGGTGTTTAGAATGATGATGGGTAAACGAGAAAAAATTATCTCCCGCCTCTCGGTAAAATGGTAAATTCATAGAAATAATTGTCCGAATCGTCCATTTTGGGGTATGAATTCGTAGTTTCATTCCTGACGGACACTGAACTCTAAATTTATAAGGGAAAGAATTTTGTTGGCGGCATTCCACCTGGACATGATCAAGTCATTTTGAACCTCGACCCAATCACAATTTGCATAGTGAGAGAAGTAGCATGCGGTGCAGTCGCCTTATTCGAAGCCGTTGTTGGGACTGATCGTTTGAAATTGTGAGAGGTATTTTTCTAGGAGAAACTTTTCGGATTACAAGAGCAACCATTGGCATAAATAACGTTTCCTTTGCCACGTGACCCAGAGGTATTAATAATTTTTTTTTAAAAATAAACCATTTTTTGATGTTGTCTCTGTGAATGAGACAACTTGGTTTTTTTAAAGTCTAGATTATCTCGATTGATCGACTATGATCATGTCGTCATTTAGTTGGCTCAATTCAATGGCCATGATTAATCGGACATGATCATCATGTGACCATTATCAAATTGCTGGAATCAATGGAGACAATTGAGTAACTATGATCTTTTGGTCATGATCAAAAATTGAAATTGGAGCATCCACACGATTGAGACCATGATCAAGTGGGCTCGGTTCAAAGGTAAAGATCATAGTCATATACTCATATGATTTATAGAACACTTTTAGTTTCTCATTATTTTTCTTGTGGGGTTGTCTCCATGCAAAGTCAACTTATTGAAAGTTTTTATTTTTTAAAAGAGACAAAACATTATTTTTGTTAAGATGGGTTTCGATAACCATGCATTAGACATGATTATGTTTATCCAACTTTGTTGGGGTGACTAATGATATTTGGTAATTGTTTGACCACGATCAAACAATTGTAATTGAGTATCCACAAAATGAGCTCTATTTAATGGACATGGATATATGTCCTATCATTGATCAATTGATCAGGATAAATCATAGGCATTGAGTGCCCTTAATCTGAGTGAGCATGACTTGAAATCATTATCAATTATTTGGCCATAAAATTTTAACAACATTGAGTTGTCATGAAAGGATTGGTAGAATCATCTGGAGATGGTTAAATGATTCTGGTTAAATTATCTTCGAAAGATAATAGATTTGGATTTGATATACAAAATCATGTGGATATGATTTTCTTCTAATAAATAGTGTCATGATCTCACAAGAGATGTTACAGAGAAACTATAAACTTCATTGAGTGTTCTGCTTAAATGGAAATAAGTAGAGAAATGAAGTGACTTAAGGCTTCATTGGTAGACGTATCAATAAGTACTAAGTTATAGCTTTTAAATTCTCCATGGAACTTGTTTCCTTGTCAAAGAACAATAAAACAAATGATTTGTGGTTTCAGGTAGAATAGTCTGAAGAAACACTATATGTTGATAATTGCAATTATAAGCAATTATGAAAAATGACTAATTTAAAAAAAGAATTGGGATGGGTTTAAAGTTATTTATCCAAACAGTCACTTACAATAGGAACCCTACCTAATATTTATTTAGTTAATGTCTGGGTTTAAAGGGAAGAACAAGTTGTAAATACGTAATGGACAAAGGGCAGCTACATTGATGAGAAATAAATTCTCATATTCATCCCAAGGAAGGTAGTGTTGTTCCTGTAATGGATAATGGTAGGTTGAGTATTTCTCTTAACAGACGCTATAACATAGTGTGTTGAAATGTTAAAGTTACAGGGTCATCTCTTATAGGTCTACTTATATAAGTGTGAGGGTGGAGCCGCCTTCAATGAGACATGACTTTATCTCATAAACACTTACGAAAATTAGGATACTAGCATATGACCTAAATGTGCTAACCAATTTATTAAATACTAGATATATAAATATGTGTGTGGAATAGATCTAATTTATCGTATAAGATCATTAGTTCAAGACTTTGTTTCACTAAAGACCTTAACAAACTTTCAGTTATTTCCATTAAAGTAAAAAGTCAAGTCTGTCAGATAATTTTCATTTATGCATATATTTCTGGCTTTGCTCTGATCTAGAACTTTTAAATAGTAGGGGATTGTTAGATATTTAAACGTTTTTGAAATTAGTCTTTTCAAAAGTGGTGTCTTTTCAAAGCTATGTCTTTTAAAAAAAAGTTTTCCAAAATGGTGTCTCTTTTCCGAAAGGATGTGTGTAACATCTTTCTAAGGAAAATGGTGCATTAATACACCACTTGAGTTTCTATTTAAGAAAACTTAAATCTATTATTTTCTTATTTTAGAAGCTGCCTAGGGGGTTATTTGGATATGGGGAATACATGGTAAAACCTTTTCCCATGGATTCAATTGTTTGAGCGTTTTTAAGAGTGATAAATGTAAAACATTACCCCCCGCCCCCCCCCTCTGAGCTCGAGAGTAGGGGAGAAACATAGTATTCCAACATATTCTTACAAGTTAGAAATACGTAGTAAAACATGGTAAAAAATCAATAAGTTTACCAAGTTTTACTAGATTTTATCCAAACAGACCCTAAAGGTTTTGATCAGAGTGCTCGTGCAATAATTTGTGGTCAGATAGTGTGATTAGATTCTCCAAATCTATCACAAGAATACACAACCGATTGATTGTGTCCTGGAATCAGTTTGTCAGTAACCTATTAGTGACCACTTGCTCTAAGCAGTAGGGAGAAATATTGGTTTAAAGACAACGACATTTCTCGTGCCTCGGGCCGGTTTAGTGTATTATTTCGGGTCAATATTCACACTTTTTCCAACAGGGGGTCCCTCTTAAGGACCTATTGGGCCCCAAGGCCCTAAATGATTGGCCCTTAAAGGACCTTTAAAAAAGAAATAATAACAATGGGGGATCTCGGGACCCCATTAGTCAATGTGGCTCCGCTACTAAGTTCCCACCTGAGCACGTGCCAGCGATACTGCTCAATTCAATCTCGTTGTGCCAAAAATACAATTACTATGCTTTTGACCTTTCACTGATTTTGCGCTAAAAAACTATTCATGCATCTTCGAAGGTTAGTGGACGGACTCTTCAAAAAATCCAAGTGGGTAGATCTTCAAAGGGCTTTTTACTAAAAGGTTATCCGTGCCGATTTAATTACTAAAAAATAGAGGGTATTTCTAGATGATTAAAAGATTACAACAAGGGTTGAATACGGGGTTGCTTCGGGGTCAACCCACCGAAGTGTGTTTTAGCATGTCAATTCGTACCCTCCAAATTAATTTTTTTTTAGACTACTTCTATGGGACGACGTTGATATTATAGTACATCCTTCGGGACTAGCCCACCCGTAATAACCCAGATTTTTAAATTTTTTTTAATGGTATTAGATGATGTACCACACAGTGCATAGTGCTAACGCTTCACACCGGGATCTACCGACTTTAAAAATAGTTTGATTTTTTTTATATATCAATATTAGACTCATTACGAAGTACTCACCGATACGATTTTAACGATATATAATTTGTCGATTTTCGATAAGGATATAAAAAGTTATGCCCGTTTGAAGAGTGAAGTAGGTTAAAGGGTACAACTGTAATTTTGGGAGAAAATCACCATTTGCTTTGGTGGTTACACAAAGCACTGGAACAAAACCTCTTCTCAAGCTTTTCAAGTCCCGTATGAAATTCTACTTGCGTGGAAAAACTATTATTTTATTAAATCTTATAAGGAAAGTCTTAATTAGAGTTAGCCTAGAAAGAGAACTATAAATATATTTACTTTTCTTCTTTCAGTGGTTTCTCTCTATTCTCTTCTCTGTAAAAGCTCCGACAGTGTTATCTTTCACAATTTCTCGTCGGATCTCTATCGATTTTCGATCTTATCAGAGAATCTTACACCATCAAAGTTTCTCATCGCTACGACCGATTTATCGTAAGAAATGAATTCTCACGAAAATACTCAGGCATATTGTCTCTCGAATTTAATCTCCATCAACCCAAATCATCGTAGGATTCGAATCACGCTTTAATAAGTGGATGCCTCTAAATCCATCTTAAATTATTCAGTTATTTCTTAAAAAGAAAATCCTAATTTTTTCTTAAATTTTGATAAATTTCGGGTCTTAAAAACATAGAAATTAGGCCCAAAATCGATAGGATCATTTTCCCCAGATTTTCGTGAAATTTGGCCAAACTCTTCAACAGAAATAGCCTCGGTATTTTAGCCATAACTTTTTGCTCCGAACTTGGATTGAAGTGATTCTTATGGCATTGGAAAGAAGACAACGAGATCTACAACTTTATCTGAAATAGCAATTTTACGAATCTAATGTTTTTAAGGTCAAATTTGAGCTGCAAGTCGGGATACGTTTTGGATGATCCAAGGTTGCACGGGTTTGACATTATTTTTTAAACTCTTGGGCTACCTTATGCTCAACTTATCTCCAGACTTATAAATCGCTAAAATTACATAAAATATATTAAATAGTTTGCATCGAATAACAATCTATAAGTTTAAGGGGTCAAATATTAACGTTTTTCAATACTTATTATTCTATTACCTCTTTTAAGCCTCATACAATACTTGAATGGACACATGTGGTCCTTTAGAATTTTAAAATATGTCAGATCGCTATACTAGTCAATCACCAAATTTTATGGATACAATTAACCCTAATGAAGTATAGTTTCAACTCTATTGCAAAATAAATGTAGTTAAATATTTCTTATTTTCTGTTTTACTTTAATATTTCGTGTGTTATGCTCTTTATTAATTTTCTTCAAAAATATGAAATATTTAAGGTTTATGTTCACCATTATCATATGACATTCATCATATAGAAAATTATGGTAGGGCATACGCATATAAGTTAAGAATAAGATATGACACATGACATAAGCCTTCGTCACGGTGGGATTTCTTTCATGGTCGCGTGAAACTTGGAATGTAGGCATCTATGTACGGATGTAACCCCTCTATGGTAGTATGAGATATCACACGAAGTACATCCAGGTTACTACGAAACCCATTCTTTGGAAAGCGTGGTTTAGTGAAGTCTATCGCACCGTGGCCCATTCTAACTAAGTTTTAAGAAAAAATGAGAAAAGAATATGTTAAGATACATGTATGTTAAGAAAGTGGGGACTTAAGTCCACGCAAATATGAAATCGGGGCGGGGACCTAAGCCCAGAACCGAATAATATTATGATATGTTAAGATACGCTGTGAAGGCCAACTAAATATGAATTAAGTTTTTACACGTGTTATACCTTACGAGCGACCGTAAGGGCCTAACGTCTGCAGCCAAGACGGGTCTTAAGGACATTATAGCCTTGTCTCGAACTAAGGGGACATCGTGGTTACTATGCCGGCAACCTCATCTGGTTGGATGGTAGTTTATGTTATGATATGGAGGTTAGGTGGTTATCTACACTTGGACCTCGCGTGGTAAGCTCGAGCAGCGATCCTAGCACAGATCGTTTAAATAAGATAAGATGCGAAGTACGTTGTGTAGGCGTATGAAGTAATCAATAAGACTTACGATATGTCACATATGTTAAGTTGATGAGATAAATAGGAAAAGAGATAAGAAAATAGAAGCATCATACACTCTTCATGTTATATTAGTATATTTTTCAGTCTTGATTATGATAGTCTATGAATTATGGATAAGTTTATTTCATTTATTTAAGATGTTGGTTATATTTTAAAAAAACAATGCACTACAATTCAAGCGATTGCACACACGACCACCTGAGTAAGTTATGGTGGATCGATTGTGCAACCCGCTGAGTTTACGTGACTGAGTAAACTCACCCCCTCCCAAAATCTAACAGTTTCAGGTGAAGATTTTGCTTATCCCGTCCTTGATGATACGGAAGCTGCTGATTCGGAGACGGCTCATATAAACGAGGATGTCGGCTACCACCTTGATAAGAACGTAGACCCGACAGATTTTTACTAGCATTGAGAACCCTTTTACTCTAGTTTTTCCTTATTTCTTGAGAAATTTGTTTTAGCCTTGATACATTTTTATGAGTTTACGTTTGGGATCATTTTACCCTACGTGAAACTGGTTTAATTTTTATCCTATATGCATGATTAGGATTAAGTACTTCATTATTATTATCTACGTTTTCGTTATTAATTTATGAGTCATTTATTGTTTAATGCTATCTTAAATGCCTCAATCCTTATGACAAGTCAATTTATAGATTATGTGTATGTCCGCTTATCGCCTTAACCAGCGTGCAGTGTCATAACACGAAATTTTAGGCCCTCGATATCGGGTAAGGATTCTGGGTCGTGATATCACCGATGCTGGTTTTTATGTTGCAGGGCTAGCCTACTGAAGCTGATTTTCAATTTTCAACACAGGTCATGTACACCTGTATTATGAGACATTTTGGTCAAAAAAAAAAAACACCTTGTTATTTTGGTGATTAAAATATAGGCATGAGATGTTTTTGGTAATAAATCCATCGTAATTACGATTACATCTTTTCTTCAGTACGATTTCTCCTTCTTTCATTCTTACACGCGATCATATCTCCACTTTGGGTCCTCTAGTCTTTAAGCGTTTTCTGAAGAATCGTAAATACGATTTTTTCTTTCTTTCTTTTATTTCGTTCGTTCGAGATTACAATTGAACGTAAACTCTCTCTTCCTTCAACTTTCAGACTGGTTCTTACTGCGATTAGTCGTATCTGTGTACGATCGTATTTCTTACTGCATTTTGAGTTTATTTTGATGAAGATTAACACTTTGGCTCTATTTTGCTATCTGTTTTAAATATTTGTACATCATCATATCGTTAATAGCAAAATCGAGTCTAGCATTACTAAATTAAGGGTGATAAAATAATAAATTATATGACTGATCACACCCTAAAACTTAAGCTTTGCTAGTCCCTAGCAAACAAGGAAAAGTAAACTAACCTAAAACTATAAATTTAAATGCCACTTTCTTAGGGAGCACACTTGCATTTAGCAGATGCAACAAGCCTTTAAACCCCTAGGTGATCCCTAGTGGAGGAGTTATAGTCTCCTGAAGATTTTCAGTGAAGTTACCTACAAACTTTAAATATTTTTAGCTTTTTCAAAAAGATTTTCAAAAAGATCTCTAGACTAATTCTGTACACTACCTAGTTAATCATCACACGGTTGTTATAATTTTCAAAAGTATGATTTTATTATCCTTTGCTCTCCATCCTAGCGGTTATCCTTGATCAGAACTCAACAATTTCAATTCATATTAGGTCTGGAGTGAGTGTGTATTAGTGAACAGTTTATTCATCATAGATTTCTCTAAACTGCAGATTTAGAAAATATTTTCATCCAAACTCTCACTATTGGTATACTCTAAAAAAGATATCAAAATTTTGGGTTCTCTCAATATGATGTATATAGTGAATAATTCAAAGGATAATTGATAAAAGAATGAATCTCATGAAGAAAAATAATCAATTCTTTTTATATGCTTTCTTGTCTATCCATAGTATCTATTATACATATCTCTATTAGGCTCCTAATTTTGTAAATCATGAATTAGAAAGGTTTTTATTCGGCTTGTAACGAGGCTTTGGGTTAAAAGGGTTCCAAAGAAAGGTAGAAAGGATTTAAAAGTTCTGAGAATTCAGCTGATCTCTCTCCTATCTTCTTCTATTCTTTCTTTTTCTGCTTCAATAAGTATCCAAAAAGCTGAATAACTTCTTCCCATATATATTTTTTTTCAATAAATCTCTTTTTCTTTCAGTTTAGAAGCTTTTTCTTCTCTCTTCTCTTGAATATTTTTATCAGTTTTGGAAGCTTTCTGTTTCTATTTTCGTAGAATCGTAATTACAATTTTTCTTCTTTTTCTCCCATATTATTTTCTTCAGAGAGTCTATTTTTTTCTTAGACGTACCTTTTTTTTAGCATATTCCTTATCTGTTATTGCATACTCCTTCCACTCCCTATTTCTCCCTTTTGTTCTAAATTCTCAAAAAAATTAGGGTAAAAGATTAAAAGTTTTGGGTAGTATATATGGTTAAGGGTTTATAAATTCTTAGTACAAAGAAATTTGATTTAGGCTTCTAATATGGGTTCAAGGGATAAATATATCTCTGAGATTTTTTTTTTGGCTTTTTAGCTCAAACGATTCAAAAGATGACCTTTAATCATTTTCACGATTTACTAACAAGAATGTCATATTGTTTTGATGCATATAATAGACAGTTCTAGAAAAACAAGTCAGCATAATCATAAAACATTTTATTCGAATTACAATAATATGAGATTTCATACAGTCAACAAGTTTCAGAAAATTTTGAGTTCGAATAGGTAGCAGTCTCTCTCACAAAGAAAGGAATTAAGTCCCCAAAGCTCACTGATTATATGATTTCGAAACTATAATCTAAATATTGCAGTTTAAATCAAAGTGTAGTTTCAAACATTCAATTCTGATACAGTGTACAAGAGGGTTAAACATGAATCGTAATTGCTCTATTTTTTATAGTTGAACTCCTACTATGATGGATCGTAATGTTTATGGAATCATAACTTTTCTATCACAACTCACATCTGATGGTTACTAGAACAAAAATTTAAAATAAAACAAACCTAAAAATTTAACTAAAAAGAAACTCTAAAAACATAATTAATTATATATATATATATATATATATATATATATATATATATATATATGCTAAAAGCAAAAATAATATACACAAATTGTGTAACCCCCCCAACTTAAATAGGACAATGCCCTCATTGTTCTCAAAATAGGGGATACTCAAAAAGTTTCGTAATAATTACAACATACCTGGTGAGGTTCATGATGTTCTCGTTTATCTTACTCACTTGGTGATGAGGGGTATGGTACAAGTGCCAATGATGGAGGTGCTGGTAAATTTAGAAGTGAAGTGGGGCTGCTCGAGAATTCAGCCTCTGAGTCAGACACCACATCGGTAGAGGCTGTATCAGGTTCTTCTTCTGGAACGGGTTCCTCATATAGCTCAGGCCCAACCTCCTAGTAGAGAGCAGCAGTACTCTCTTTCTTTGCTATCAACGAGCTATACTTTTCATTCAAAGTCTGCATCTCCTCTTCAACCTTTTCTTTTTCTTTCAAATCATCCTTAAGCTTCTCTTTAGCTTTAATCCTTAGCCTTTCTACTTCTGCCTTCAATCTGTCTGTTGTAATGATGTTATTATTAGTAATAGATTGTATTTGTTTTTTCTGGTCATCACAGATCTGAATTAAAGAGTCTTTATCTTCCTAAAGCTTCTGTATTTTTCCTTCAGCTATGGTTAGCTGATGAGTCTTTTCATCCAGCTGAACGTTGAGTGTATACTGGTACTCAAGATGCGTAAGTTCCCTCTCATCAAGGTCTGCAAGGAAATCTCAAATCTTGCCTTTTAGATGGGTTATTTATATCCTTATTCTGGCTCTCCCATGTCTGTTGGCTGTTTCTCAACATACAGTTCTGTTGTTGCAGTTGCACAATTTGATCCTGAAAGGCAATAGTGGCTTCTCGGATTTTCTGTGTTGTTTTAACCCTCCAATGCGCTTGATGATCCTTTACTGCCCTTTGCCTAAGGTTGTCTATTATTTCAATCCTTTCCCTAACTATAGGTAGGACTTTAAAGACTCTGTTTTTCACTCTATTAAGCTTTTCAATCATTCTTCGAACCATCTCTGGTATTGGCATCATCTATGGAGCATGTGTCAGTTGCCATTTTTCTACTTCTATCAATCTCCTTTCCCATTTAAGCTGAATTCCTGATGAAGCAGGAATTGATGAGTCATTGGTGGTCCTCTAGGAGATGATTCTGCATTTAATAGCTCTGTGAAGCCTCCTCATGAAGTTCCAGCCGTAGGTTCTGCTTCTGTAGTATAAACAATCAAAGTCTATTATGCATTTGATGTGCTCATTGGTGGAGTATAGATTCAGCAAGTGCAGGAACATGGCTAGAAGTAGCCATTTCAAGAATTTGATGCTCCTCAGGTGGAGGGGAAATTTCCTCTCTTTAGCCACCATTGGGTTTCCTTTTTTTATTTCAGGAATAACTGGCAGTGTCATTGTCATCGTTGACTAGCTTGTTCTTCAGCAATCACTGACACAATCATCATTTCTGGCTCAGCCAGTCTCTCAAGCATTGGGGAGCTATGCTCCAGTCTCTCTTGGAGTGGAGTAGAAGTGATCACTCCCTCTATCACAACTGCCTTAATAGGAGCCATGGATTCTGTTATTATTTCAACACCAGGCTCTTCTTGGATTTCAATAATTGCCTCTGGGGCCTGTGTGGTCTCTGACATAGAAGATACACCCTCTGACGGGATAGAATCAGGTATCTTCTTTTTATTTTCGGAGTTCAGAGTTCTCCTCTAGGCCATCATTGTTAGGCCCTCCTTTGATCTGTCTAGAGCTTTTTCCTTGGGTTTAAATTTATATCCCACATTCATCAGTAAATTGGTAATTAGGCATCCGAAAGATAGGTTCAGCTTATTCTTCTCATATTTATCTTTATTCAATTTTTCCCTCACAATGTCGATTACCTCCAAGAGGTAGGAGGGTACATCGAACCAAAAGCGATTAGCCATCAGATATAAGACTTTCACAAAGAGAGTTCTTCTCTGGGTTTCATGCCCAGTGGGATAGATAGTCTTATGAATCAAGACATCCAAGAAATGAAGTGATAAACTTTGGGCTTCCAGATCCTTCCGCAAGAAATATGACTTGTCCCTTGGGGGTTCTCCTAGCAGTTCTATGGCCATTTGGATAAAATCCGGAAGGGTATGGGGTGGGATTCTTAACATATTGGATTCCGGATTGCCATGGGACAATTATGGTCTCTCTAGTGGTGCACTCAAAACACCAACAATCATTTCCTTTGTTAGTTGAATTGAAAATCCATCAACAACTGTGGAGAGAATTGGAGATGGACCATTGCTGCTATTGTTCATTCTTTTGTAAAACAGCTACACCAGTCTAGGGTGGACTGGTGTCGTTTCAGGCTCTAGGAAATAATTAAGCCCTGCATCTTTGAAGTACTTAAGCGTGACTTTACTGAAGTCCAATTTCTCCCAAAAAGCGATATCCACTGCAACTTCGGCTCCCACAAAATGATGTTTCATTGAGGCTGGGGGCCAATCCAATGTTCTTTCGGTGGATGCCGACTTTTTGCCTTTATCTATTTGTTTGCTCTTTTTAGGAGCAGATACAGTTTCTATTTCAATCTCCTTTCCCCCTTTGGGTAGCTCTTTGATAACTATTCCAGAGGATTTAAATCTTTTCTTAAGAGGGTTTGCTGTTTTTGATTTAGCAATGAGGGCATCAGCCCGTGCGATGTGCTTCAGGAGTGGAGAATGATCGGAGAAATTACCTTCCTCTTATTCTTCTTCCCTCTGTCGCTTGTCCTTCGATCTCGACATGGTGCAATTTTTCACTTGCAATCGTAAATGAACATTAATCAATAATCCATAAATTTCCCATGCCAAATCAGAATTTCTAAAAGAAACCCATCTATTTGAGAGTGAGAGTCGTCACATTGCTTGTTGCTAATCCCCAAACCCTAATTTCAAAATAATAAATGGAACACAGATAGGGTTTTTGAAGCAAAAAGGGGTAATGCAAGGGAGGCATAATAACTAAAACAGTTGGGTTGGGCACAAGAGCTTTTTGAAAAATGGAGGGAAAATGAGAGTTAACTGGAGAGTTCGAGGATGGGGCCGACATATTCTCTCGCGAATATGTAGGCCCTAATTTCAGTGATGACCTGCTGAATCGGTCATCACGCATATATTTATCCTAGAGTCGTCGATTTGACTCTAACTTTTCAGCTATCGAAAGTTCGAACTCTTATATCGGTTAACTCGTAATCACTACGACTTAGCCACTGGACTTTAACAAGAATTACGAGTGTTCGTAAATACATACGATTGCTCACAATAGTGTACATCAGGGAATGTGTTACGATTGGTCACGTTATGCTGCAATCATGCTGCATCACACATATATTTCTTCCCTCTGTCGCTTGTCCTTCGATCTCGACATAGTGCAAGTTTTCACCTGCAATAGTACGTGAACATTAATCAATAGTCCATAAATTTCTCATGCCGAATCAGAATTTCTAAAAGAAACCCATCTGTTTGAGAGTGAGAGTCATCACCTTGCTTGTTGCTAATCCCCAAACCCTAATTTCGAAATAATAAATGGAACACAAATAGGGTTTTTGAAGCGAAAAGGGGTAATGCAAGGGAGGTATAATAACTAAAATGGTTGGATTGGGCACAAGAGCTTTTTGAAAAATGGAGGGAAAACGAGAGGAGTTAACTCGAGAGTTCGAGGATGGGGCCAACATATTCTCTCGCGAATATGTAGGCCCTAATTTCAGTGATGACCTGCTGAATCGGTCATCACATGTATATTTATCCTAGAGTCGTCGGTTTGACTCTAACTTTTCAGCTATTGAAAGTTCGAACTCTTGTATCGGTTAACTCGTAATCACTACGACTTAGCCGATGGACTTTAACAAGAACTACAAGCGTTCGTAAATCTATACGATTGCTCACAATAGTGTACATTAAGGAATGCATTACGATTGGTCACGTTATGCTGCAATCGTGCTGCATCTCACATAGTTCTTACTGAAAAAGAGATACTTTACATATATTACAAAGTTCTGCTACGGATGAGTCGGTAGCTCGGCAGGTCCTTGAGGATTTCAAATTGGATTATGGGGAGTGGATGTCTCCCCACGAACACTTATCCTCTTGGATTACTAATTGGTTGACTTGGCAATTGGCCACTTTCTCAATTTACCACTTCTGAAGCTAGCTGGCCAATCTAACCCTCCAACTTCGTGATGGATTAGGTATGAAAATGAAGTACTCAAGAGAATTGAGCTAGTTGAGATAAATCTTTTGAATGCTGATGTGACTGTTGTTGTAAATCCTGAAGGATTTGAACAATTGTGGCATAAAGTCCAATGCTCGATGGACCGAATTGTGGCTGCACAATCAGCATTTGAGGTCCTGGTGGAAAACTTGGGCCGGGAGAAATTGGGGTTGCACAACAGATAGTGCTAGTTGTGTCCCACTCATTGAACCATAATTAAATTCTTGGTGATTCCTCCATGACGGTTTGTATGTATTCTCGAAATCTCCCTTCCAAGAGGCCATAACTTTTCTTTTTCCACCACATCTGAGTATAATAGCGTAGCTGGGCTCTCGGCATAGGTTAAGTTCTGGCAATTTGAACATGCTGCTATAGGTCTTTCTGGAGTGCTTGGTTTGACAGTCATTAATGACGCTATTTGTTGCTCCAGCACTGCAACCTTAGCACTCATGTCATCCTCCTTCTTTACTTTGTCGTTACTGACATCGTAAAGATCACTCCTCGCGAACGGGGTGTGGCGAATCACATCTGGGTCAGATCTTAACAAAAATTATTTCTGCTTTGAATTGTCAACTAGTTTCTCAAATAAATTCCAGGATTGCTAGCCATTCTGAGCCATAAATGCTCCTCTACTTACGGCGTCAATTGTAGACTGGTTGGTCTTAGTTAACCCTTGATAAAAACTTTATGCAATAGACTAGTTTGGCATGCCATGATGAAGACATTTTCTAAGTAAATCCTTCATGCTTGCCCAGCTCTTATGGAATAATTCTCTAGGCAATTGTCTAAAGTCCTTAATTGCCTGACGAATCTGATTAGTTTTACCAATCAGAAAGTACTCATTCAAAAACTTGAACTGTAGTCTGTCTCAGGTGGTAATACTTCTAGCGGACAACGAGATTAGCCACGCCTTGGCTCTATCTTTGAGAGAAAAGAAAAACAACCGTAAGTTAACGACCTCATCATTAATTGCCGACAATTATAACATAGTGCAAAGTTCTTTAAAATCCCTTAAGTGTTGATAGGGATTCTCTCAATCAACCCATGAAAAGTGGGTAAAGCTTGAAGCATATTAAACTTGATCTCATAATTTTGACCAGTCCCTACCTCGGTATAACTATACAAAAGGGTGCAGTAAGAGTAACTGGGCTGAAGTGTTCTTGAATAGGGCGATCGTTGGCCATAGTTTGGGACTCTTTTGTAGAAGGTCGGTTAGATGCTAGATTGTGCAAGAGTCCTTTCAATTTCTTGATCACACTCGAAGAATTCTAGACTTTGAGATCGAGTGTGATGTATATACCAGAAATGTATATATTTTTATTTATTTATTTATTTTTAATTTTTATTTTAGAAAGCAGGGAGATAAAATAAATCTGAACCTCTAGCTTCTATTGTTAGAAGAAGTGTCAAAACCTTTGAAAAGTTGCTCCGAATAAACCTGCAAAAAATTAAGAAGCGATTAAAGAAAGTAAAAACATAAAGAAAATAAAAAGAGAGACAAATATTGGTTTTCAGAAAGAAAATTAAAAGAAATTATCGCCTCCCCGACGGCGGCGCCAAAAATTTGGAACGGCTTTAATTGTACTTAGCCTTAACCTATTGCAAGCGCACAACAAAAATTATAGTACTAGTATAGGATCGTTCTCACAGGGAGGGTTAAACTTTTTTTTTTTCTTCTTATGAAAACTTTTATTTGTCTTTTAAAGGATGAGAAATATGAACAAAAGAATGATTGTTAAATTAATTGCAAGAAAAGTAAATCTAAATCCCCTTACTTCCAGATTATGATAGTCAATCATAATCTTTCAATTCTTGAATGCTTATAAAAGTAAAATACTGTTACACTGTATCTCAGTCCTCTAGAATTTGGGCGTCAATCAAAAATTAGATTTTCTCAACACAGATTTATACTAATCAACAATCTTCCAGAAATTTGGGCGTCAATCAAATTCAAAAAAACTGAAGGTGAAAAATAAAAACTATTACACTAATATGCAAATTCAAGACTTTAGTCGTTAATTAAAATCAAGAATTCTTAGATGTTTACAAAGCAGTAAAATATAATAAAAGTAAATCTAAACTAGAAAACAAAGTATAACCATTCAAAGGGTTGATCTTTCAGACTCTTCGGTCTTGGTTGTCAGGTAAGACTTTCAGAAATCTGTGGACGATTTTACTTGATAAAAACTACTCTAAGTTGATCTTTCAACTCCCGATCATGGTCGTCAATTGCTCTCGAGAAACCTTGGATATCTAGAGTATTCTAAACTAAGGTGATTGGAAGAAAACTCAACCACAGTCGTCAATTGAAGTTGAGAGTTCCTTCGATAAGTTTTTCTCCTAAGTCGTGCCCTCTTATTTATAGATTAGAAGGGGTCGAATTATATTATTCGAATTCTAATAAAAGTAAACTACTAAGAATAAAAGTTTCATAATAAAACTAAACTTTTAATCCTAATCTTCCTTGCTTTGGATGGTAGATGCGTGTAGGGGTTTTCTCCTTATTTTCAGTAGTAGAGATCTTTATGAGTCTTTTGCCAATCTTCTCAGATCCGTGGGTTATTAGACTTTTAATTTAAGTAATATTCCAATTCTGTACATGGCAGTGTAGTTCTCACATGATCAACAACAACATGAACTTTAATAATATACAATCGTAATTACGATTGCATCTTTTCTTCAGTACGATTTCTCCTTCTTTCATTCTTACGCACGATCGTATCTCCACTTTGTGTCCTCTAGTCTTTAAGCGTTTTCTGAAGAATCGTAAATACGATTTCTTCTTTCTTTCTTCTATTTCGTTCATTCGAGATTATGAATAGATGTAAACTCTCTTTCTACAACTTTCAGACTGGTTCTTATTGCGATTGGTCGTATCTGCATACGATCATGTTTCTTACTGCATTTTGAGTTTATTTTGACTAAGATTAACACTTTGACTCTATTCTGCTATCTGCTTTAAATATCTGCACATCATCATATTACTAGTAGCAAACTAGGGTCTAGCATCACTAAGTTGAGGTGGATAAAATGATAAATTATGTGACTGATCAATACTATATTCTAACCAGCCATAGAAGGGTCCTTTGGTTTGAAAATGACCCTTCTGTAAATAAGTTCTTATCTTTTCTTATACATTAGGATGATAACTTAAAATCTTATGACGCATACCTAGATCTGTTGGAAGATTTGTCAAGTCAGCATCTATATTTGCCCACACTGGCACACACGTAATTCCGTCACTTTCAATATTTCTACATTGTGCGTGAGGTTGTAATCCATTACAAACTTTATTTTCTCTCGCAGAAGGCAACGCTAGTTCAAATGTTTTCTTAAAATATCTATGCATTACTGGGTCAATAAACAAAAAATGTAAATCAGTCCTTCATATCTTCATTGTAACGCACTCTATTTCTATCGTATGTTATATGACATTTATATTTCATGTGACAGCCTGGATTTCGGCACCCCGAAACCCGCGCCATCAGCACGATCATCTTGACCGTGCCCCTCAACTATGCACGGAACACTGGTATATCAAGCATAAAATAAATAAGAACAACTTGCGGAATTTAAACCTACATAAAAAAACACTTCTCAAAAGACAGTTCTACCCTCATGCCTCTGCATGAAGGGAGAACCGATCCGAACCATCGATGATAACCATCATCATGGATGGTTCGCCCAAAAGAATACTCTGATATCCACATACACAAGGTTTAATCAAAAACCAGGCTTGACATACCAAGCCGTACAATCTCCAACTAAAACTCCTCAAAGTTTGCCTGGAGTCCTCTGAAGAAGTCCTCCGGAGGTGGTTCTAACTCTCACGGCCGCAAGGTCCGACTCACCGGGGTCAGCGTCTCCTGAAGCCTCGGCAGCTGCTAGTAGTGGACCTGCGACGTATAGTCTATAGGGTGAGCTACATCCTAGCTCAATAGGGAACAGAACACGATTGAACATATAAAATATAACTCACATGTATTCTATGATATGGATGATGTGTCTATGCATTTATTGATGAAAAAGCTTAAGAACACTTCAATTACTGGTAGATTACTCATGTCTTTTAGTTAATCATGAATGATACTGAGAAGGCCTAAAGCAAAACTTAAACTTCAACTTAAATAATCCCCGAGCAATATAGCATCGAGCCCCGACGAGATACCCTTCATCGTCATCTATATAGACAGTTTTAGATGTATTCCCTGGGAATACCAATAGTACCCAAGCCCCTTTCCCCTGGGGATTGGTGGCGGGGTTTCACATCTCATCAACACCCACAGGGTGTGCTTTTCTGTCTCGGATAAGCCTCCGTCTGGCCTCTGGATTAAGCCGTATCGGTCACGGATATCCTGCCGCGTCAGTCGTGGGTATCCCACGTCGGTGGGGTAACCTATCAAACCTCAAATAACAAAAATATCGATTGCCTTACATATAGTTATTCACCGTAATTGTGCTATCTTATATCGATTAGGCCTCATCAAGCATGATTCAATCATGGATACATCCCTGGGATGTATCCATTCACTTGCATCACACCTGATGCCTTTACTTCTTCACTTCATCATCCCCTGGGGATGGTTCATTTAAGTTCTCTTATGAATGTCACACACGCACACTTTTCATAATCATTGAGTAGTAAAAACATTTGAATTGAATTGATATCACTACATACATGCTCTTGTAAAATAAAGTACATGTTCAGGGTGTTCCCTACCTCAAGTCTTTAGCTGATCAATGCATCAAGGTCCCGCATGGCTCCTTGTGCACTCGTTCTCACGTACCACCTATGGTACCATATAACATGTGAAACACATCACAAAGGATGCCATAGAGAAGGTATAAGATCCCCCAAGAATCTTAAAGTCAAACCAAAAGTCAACATAGTTTACTACAGTCGATTAATCGATCTCCAAAATCGATTAATCGAATCTGATTCGATTAATCGATTTCCAAAATCGATTAATCGAAAGTCAATATCGATTAATCGAAGCAATTTCGATTAATCGAAATTCTCCTTTTCGCAAAGTCCATTCTCAGTTCGAACAGTCGAATTGTCATTCGATTAATCGAATCCAATTTCGATTAATCGAAATTCTTCTTTTTAAGTAAATTTCTTTGTTAATCGATTTAATCGAATCCAATTTGATTAATCGAAATCCTTCTTTTCATAAGCAGACCCTTAGTTCGAATAGTCGATTTTCACAAGTTGATTAATCGATTCCAAATCGATTAATCGAAACCAAAATCGATTAATCGAAATCCCATTTCGATTAGTCGATTTTTCCTTAAGTTATTTCCTCCAACCCCTGGGGTCCACTGGAGGTTCTCAGTCGATTAATCGATTCTCAAATCGATTAATCGAAATCCAAAGTCGATTAATCGAAATTCAATTCGATTAATCGAAATCGGCGTCCTCTGACTCTTCAACTTGCTGGCCAATTTCGATTCTTCGAAACCCAATTTCGATTAATCAAAATTGCCGGATCTTGTCCCCGTCGAGCTGTTCTTCCCAATCTTTTTCCATACTTTTTCTTCTATCTTTCTAAGCCATTTTCGTATGATTTAACCCACATTTCTTTTAACTTAACCCTATGCATCTTATTTACAAAATTTTACCTTGGATAGACCTCATGTTGATTTCTATCAATAGTTGGAAGTCTAGGGATTCTAGCTTTGGTTCTAACGGATCCCATGCGTCGAATCCGGCCTCTTTAATGCTTGACTCCCTCTTCCAACAGTTGCAATAACTCCTCTCTTACTCCTCTCTCTTTCTCTCTCTTCTTTACTCCTCTCAACCACCAAAACATGAAAGTTAGGGTTTTCAACCCTTTTTATCTTATCTCTTTTTCTCGGCGTGGAGCACATACACACTCATCAGTGTATGTAACTCTACAACTCCTCTATCTCTCCACTCTTCTACACTGATTCACACATCACTTCTGCTCCTCTCACCTTAAGTTCATCAATGAACTATCTCATGGTCAAACCTAAGACCAATCGGGCACGGATCCCGAGGTCATAGTTCAATGTGATTTTTTTTTTCGGGCTATTACATTTCAAGCCTCAACTTACCTCAAAATATCAAATTTTGTCTCTTTAGAGCTTTAAGTTTAGGGATTTCCGATTTAGGGAATTAGGATTTAGGACTTAGGCATGCGAGATTGAGAAAGGGCTTTAGAAATTATGGATTTTGACTTTTTAAGTAAAGGGACCAACTCTCGTGACCGCCATGTAAGCACTAAAATGGTGTTTAAATGATTTTACCCCATCAATGGTTTAAGATGTAGGTGATCCGAACCATTAGGCATTTAACACGTGAAATCTACGTCCTATGATCCTAGAGACATCCAGTCATATAAAAATATTTCTATTGAAACTCTAAAGAAACTAACACAGTTAATGCTCTAATAATTGATATCCACAATGGAAATGTTCTATATTAAATATTAGAGAATATAAAAGGGTGTTTGTTTTTAATATTATCGATGGAATTGAAAGGGGTCTCCAACAACAATTAAATCAGAAAATGGAGTTTACATGAGTATTAGAATGTGAGTATAAAGAACAATTATAAAAAATGACTCAATTGATCAACCAATAGCAGGCCAAATGATTATCAACATTATTAGGAAACAATAACAACCCCCCCCCCCCCCCCCCCCCCTTTAATCTCCAATAATTCCCTTTGAACCATTACATAATTTACACCTAATCAACCAATTGCATTCTCCTAGAAATCTACCTAGATTTTTGACAAACTGCCATAGGAAACCATTAGTATTGTTACTGAAAATAGATCCTCTTAGGCATTTTAACAAACATGTGGTAGAGATATAGTAAGGAGAAAAATATTAACTACTAATAAAAAGATAAAAGTCAAAATAACATGAGATAAGACCTAGATCCAAGGATCAAAATTTCGGGTTACATTTCGGCTTCGGAGGGGACCGAAATTGAAATTTTGAGTCGAAATTTCGGCCGAAAATTTGAATTTTGGCTGATAATTTCAATCCCATACAAAAAATGACCGAAATTTCAGTCCCATTTATCGTTTCAGTGGGGACCGAAACCGATAATTTCAGCCGTAATTTTGGTCATTTCGATCGAAATTTTGATCCTTGCCTAGATCATCTTAGGCATTTTAACAAACATGCCACAGACATATATTAAAAGTCATCTTAATTGCCTATTAAAGAAGAAGAAGAATAAAAAGAGAAGAAGAAAAGGGAGATCTTATTGACGCGACGGCGGTGGCCGGTAGGAGAGGGTGGTAGTGGCAGCTTAGAAGGAGAGTGCTTTGGCCGATGTCACTGGTGTCGGGTTCAGGTGGGCGAACTGCTAGAGCTGAGAGGATAAAGAGATTAGAGGGGGTTCAGTCAGGGGTTTAACTGTTTAGGGTTGGGTACTTGGGTTTTAGAGAGAGAAGAGAGAGAGGGAGTAGAGGGCATGGATGGTTTTAGAGAGAGAAAAGAGGGCGCTTGAGGTTTTAGAGAGAGAAAAGAGAGAGAGAGAGAGAGAGAAAAAAGAGAACAGAGGGCACTACTGGGAGTTTTAGAGAGAGAAAAGAGAGGGCGCCGCCGAGGGTTTTAGAGAGAGAACAGAGGACGCGAGTTTAGAGAGGGCGACGAGTTAAGTTTCTTGGGTTTACGGTTTAGGGCGACGAGTTAAGTTTTATATTAAAAACAATAAAAAAAAATTGATATTTTGGGTTGAGTGTGGGTGCTTGCCCGCACTCAGCTGTACGTGGTTCCGCCACTGATGCTCACAACAGAGTGCTCACATTGAGTGACACATAGGGCAATAAATCCCACCCAACAATCCTCACCTTATTGATATAAGGGAGGAAGCAAATGTGGAGTTTAGAATCCATGACCTCAAGCCTTACAAGGCCTCATATTTGGTTAATGATGCTCCTTATTATACAATAAGGTACATGAAGTTGACAGAAAGGATTACAAGGACACTCCTGCTAGGGCTGTCAAGGAGTTGGGCTTGGTTGGGTCAGGCTAAAATCTTGGTGAATTGACCCAAGAAACCAAGAACATGTGCATGACCCAACTCAAAAAATTAGGTCGGGTAAGTTAGGGCCAACCTGGTTCAAAATAATATGAATAACAAATATGTTTATAATAGAAAAAAAGGGAAAAATGTTATCGTGTTAGGTCCAAGACCCAACCCAATTGGTCAAGTTCAAAAACTGCGTTGGGCAGGTCAGGTAATTGGGCAACCTGGTCCATTGGACAGCCCTACGGATTGGAAAAAATGCCCATGAAACACAAGTGGTCATCTGTCTTCAAGCTTAAGAACACAACACTTCCTAGGAAGTGAATTGAACCAAAAAGGCATGTCAAAAAACTCATATATGATCATACAGATATAACATGGAAGTAGTTACTGTGGCATATAAAGGCCATATTACTATGATCATACACGAGGTATGGTTCTCTAGGAGTATGAGAACACCGATCATTTGCTACATATAAAAGCTATATTACTGATATAATCCGTGTTTAATTTGACTATATTTAATGGTGATAGATCTGAGAAACACCAAGACCTGGTGCTTGTGCACCTTATCATGACCCACACAATTTTAAAAATTGAAATTCTACCTATGATGCGGTTACACAAAAATAGCAACCGAAAATCTTAAGAATCCTACTGCTTTAATACAACCAATGCAAATAATTTAATTCGGATGTTCATGGGATTTATTTCGGTTAGCAATTAAAATCCTGAAAGGACTCTTACCCTTTCAAGCAAAGTAAACTTGTTGTTTGAGATCTTCCTCCTAATTGTCTTTCCTTTATATATAGAGAACCTAGAGAATTTAGAATCTCCATTCCATTCTCACTGACAACCACCCCTCTCTTTGTTCTCTCTTCTTTGCAAGAACACAGCCACTGTGCACCAATTTAGAATCTCCAATCCACGGCCAAGCTTTCTTTTATAGAGTCTAATCACTTCCCATCAAGGATCTTCATCGTTGCAACCAATGTATCGAAAGAAAAGATTTATCACGAAATAATTCGGGCAAATCGTCGCTCGAATTCGATCTCCGTCAACCCAAAATCGCTACAGGAATTGATTCACGCTTCAACAGGTGGGTAATCTAAATCCATTTAAAATTATTCAGTTATTTCATAAAAGAAACCCTAAATAAATCCTAAGAAAAATCAGGGAAGAAAAAAGAATTCGAACTGTGATCGAAAAACTTGACTTGTGCATGAAATTACACTTTCGATCGATCGAAATTCAAACTTGACCGATCAAAATTATATTTTATATAGAGGACTTTATTCTCTGGTCGATCTCGATCGATCGAAATCTGAATGCGACCAGTCGAGATTGGATCCCTTCTAATCTTTCCAGGCAACTCGACCGGTTGAAAATCCATTTCAACCAGTCAAGTTCTGTTAACTTCAAAACTTATCTTCTCTCATCTTGACCAGTCAAAACCTAATTTCGACCAATCGAGATTAAAATTTTTCTAGCTTTAATTAGTCATTTCGATCGGTCGAAGTACAATTTGATTAGTCGAGATGTATATTCATAGGGACTTCTGTCCTCTGCTTCATCTCAATAGGTCGAAATCACAATTCGACCGGTCAATTTTATAGAAACTCTCTTTCTCTCATCTCGATCAGTCGAGACCCATTTTTGACCAGTCGAGATTGGCAGTTTCAAAGATATTTTTCTTTTCATTTTGATTTTAGGTTTCTTTTCGCTGGGACATTCGATTTAACCGAAAATCATCCGATCTTATAATTTTTGAGCCTTTCGAACACAATGAGAATATATGTTACCTCTTTTAAGGCCCCTACGGCCCTTGTATGGACATGGGTGTCTCTTTAGGGTTTGAATCATGTCCGATCGCTTTACTGATAAAACCATCATGTACTTAGACACAGTTACATCCAATGAAGAGCAATCAGATTCAATCTTAGAATAAATATGGTTAAACGTTTCTTTTTCACTGTTTTACTCAATGTTTCATATTTTATGCTCTATGTTAATTTTTATTATGTTTATGCAATGTTTAAGGTGTATGTTATAGTTTCCTTTTTAGTATATGTTCACCATCATCATATGATATTCATCATGTAAAATATTACTACAAGACATATGCATGGTAAGTTAAGATTAAGATATGATATATAACATAAGCCTTCGCTACGTGGAGTTTCTTTCACGGTCACGTGAAACATGGAATGTAGGCATCTATGTACAGATGCAAAATTAAATTTTTTTAAAAAAGTAAAAAAAATAAAGATGAAATAAAAAAAATAAGAATAAAAATAAAAAATAAAATAAGACTTTAAAAAAATAAAATAAATAAAATAAAAATAATTTTAAAAAATAAATTATAAATAAATAAATAAATAAATATTTAAAAATTAAAATTTTAATTAAAATAAATATTAATAAATTAAAATAATATAATAAATATTACAAAATAAAAAATAAAAAAATAAAAAATACTTTTTTAATAAAATAATTAAAAATTAAAAATAAAAATATAAAAATTAAAAAAATTAAAATTTAAAAATTGAAAAATATTAAAAATATAAAAATATAAAAATATAAAATAAATAAAATAAGATTTAAAAATAAATAAATAAATAAATATTAAATATTAAAAAAGAAAAAATATTTTTTTAAAATAAAAGAAATAAAAAATAAGAAATAAATTAAAATAAATAATAATAATAATAATTTAAAATTTAAAAAATTTAAAAAATAAAATAAAAATACAAAAATAAAAAATAAAAAATAAATTAAAATAAAAATAAAAAATTTTAAATTAAAATATAAAAATTAAAATTTTAAATTTAAAAATTTTAAAAATTTAAATTAAATAAATTTTTTTAATAAAATAAATTAAAATAAAAAATAAAAACACAAAAGTTAAAAATTTTTAAAAATAAAATAAAAAAATAAAAATAAAAAAAATTAATAAAAAATAAAAAATAAAAAAAAATAAAAAAATAAAAATAAAATTAAAAAATATAAAATAAAATAAATAAATAATAATAATAAATCAAATAATAAAATAAAATAATATAAATAAAATAAATTTTTATTTTTTATTTTTTATTTTTTATTTTTTATTTTTATTTTAAGTTTTAATTTTTTTAATTTTATTTATTTTATTAAAAGAAAGAGAGAGAGAGAGAGAGTGAGTGAGTGATTTTATTATTTATTTTTTTTTATTTTTTTACTTTTTATTTATTTATTTTATAATTAAAGTAAAAAAATAATAATATTAAATATAAAAAATTTTAAAATTTAAAAAAATAAAAAAAATAAAAATAAAAATAATAATAAATAAATAAAAATTAAATCTCTCTCTCTCTCTCTCTCTCTCTCTTTCTTAGCTCTCTATTATCATTCTTCATTTTAGATATCTCTTCCTCCGAGTCTCTCTCTCATAAATTTTTTCTCTCTACATATTTATTTTAATTTCTTTCTCTTAATTTTTTTCTCTCTTAAACTCACTTTTCTCTTTCCTAATTTTTCTTTCTCTCACAAAATTTCCTTCATAATAGAAAATTAAATTTATTGGGTGTGTGAGATATATTATCGATAATGGTCATTTTCTATTTTTTATGTGCCAATTACACAATCTAAACACCGAAAAATAATGAATTCTTATGAATTCTCAAAGAGCTCCATTGGATTTACAAAATCTTTTCCTATGTTTTCCGAAAAATTGCCAAACAAACCCTTAAAGTAAAGATGAGAAATGAATATGTTACGAAAGTGGAGACTTAAGACCATATCAATATGAAATCGGGGCGGAGACCTAAGCCCAAAATAGAATAATGATGATATGTGACACACTGTGAAGGTCAGCTGAATATGAATTAAATTCTACACGTGCCATACTTTACGAGCCACCGTAAGGGCCCAACGTCTGCAACAGAAACGAGTTTTAAGGACAATATGTTAGCTTTGTCTCGAACTAAGGGGACATGATTGTTACTATACCGACAATCTCATTTGGTTGGATGGTGGTTTATATTATGATATGGAGGTTAGGCGATTATCTACACGCAGACCTCGTGTGATAGACTCGAGCATCAGCTCTTACACAGATCGTTTAATTAAGTTAAGTAAGATACGATGTACGTCGTGTAAACGTATGAAGTAATAATAAAATTTTCGATATGTCACATATGTTTAAATGATAAGATAGATTAGAAAAGAAGAAATAGAAGCATCATGTGTATTTTATTCTATGATATGCTTTTCAGTTTTGATACGATATGTTATGAGGCTTTGAATATTTTAACATCATGTAGTAATGCTTATTTTTTTCAAAATGTGCCGCAACTCAAGCGACTGCACACACAATCACTTGTGTAAGTTATAGTGGATTGATTGTGCAACCCACTAGGTTTACGCGACTGAGTAAACTCACCAATTCTCAAAATCTAACAGTTTCGGGTGAAGACTCTGATCATCATGCCTATAATGATTTGGAAGCAACTGTACCAGAGGCAACATATGTAGAGGAGGACGTCGGCTTCCACTTAGATGAGAGCGTGGATCTGACGAACATTTATGAGCAATAAGCACCCCTTTACGAGTTTATGTTTGAGACTATTTTACCCTAAGTGAAACTTATTTTACTTTATGTCTTAAATGTATGGCTAAGATTTTACCTCTATTTATCATTTACGCTTGCTGCTTTCGTTTTTGAGTCATTTATTATTAAATGTAACATTTTAAATGCCTTGATCCATATTTTAAATATCATAACATGGAATTCTAGGCCCTTAAGATCGGGTGAGAATTTTGAGTCGTGACAATTACATTCAACCACAATGATGAATTAAGAAATCTGTGCAGTCAGAAGATAAATAAAAAATCAGCACCAATATGAGTGATTTGTGATTGTGTACCCATCACCGTCCTCGCTTCTATTGTGCTCAAGCGTCCATTTCTCAAACGTACAATTGACAAAGTCGTAGTAGCCACCATGAATAGACAAGGTCCCTTGAGCCACCTTCTCTTCAATCCATGGGTATGTAAGCAAGTTGCGCAATGATTGGTTAACCGATTCCTGTAAGAGAGAGCACCCATTAATAGCCATCAGGGGTCCGACTTGTTACAGAGCTGTCATCTCCTTCTGTTCACAGATTGCAAAAAGAGGGATGCATGAAATGGATCCGAGAAATGTCTAATTTCAACAATCATAACAGTAATATCTTTTATATTTATTAACAATACGATTACATTTTCATTAAAGGGAGGAAAAAACAACCGACATCGATCATTGTACCATAAGAGGCCGGATGCCATATATATATATATATATGGGAAATTATTATATGACTGGAGTCATGGGATATAAACCCATACTCTACTCCTTATTGGTTGCATCTCACATCAGTGAGCTTTGAAAAGTCAACCGTTGTGACATCCAACCAATAGGGGTTCAAGTTATGGGTTTATGTCTAATGACACTCAGTGAGAGGTTTATGTCTTATATATATATATATATATATATATATATATATATATATATATATATATATATATATATAAGAGGTATGTCACAATATAAGGAAACATTTCTACCAAAAAACGCGTAAAGAAACTTCAGGGTGGGTCTGTAGCTAAACTGGAAGGTCGACAATATTGCAAGCTTGGGGTCGCAGGTTCAATCCCAGGAACTAGTTTACCAGCTTACACATCCCTCCCACCCCCAAAGAAGAGGTGTAAAAACTGTTGCTAAATGCAATCGGCATACAAATGAGCCCATCAACCGCGACCATTCCATCGAAGGGTCACATCTTGGATGGGTCAAGACCAAAATAATTGCACCAATAGGTTGTATATATCTGATCACTTGCATGCTTTCGGAAGGAAAATAAAGCTGCACTGATTCACATTGGATCATGCCTTAGTTCTATTTCATTTGAGAAAAAGGAAGCCAAAGAAAAAGATAACAAGGCCTTTTATATAATCCATCAATCTAGCATCAAATCTTTTGTTCATCATATATTGAAAACAAATTCTAAGGCCACATCCAGTTTGGGATATATAAAAATGACAAAGGGGTGACTAGTACCAAGGTATCAAACTCGGTATTGTTATCCGGTATCGATTCAATCTTTGGATCGATACATATTGGCCAATATAGATGCTAACTTTTTTTTTTGAAAAAAAATGAAAAAAAAAAAATAGTGCCATGTGTCTGGAAATCTTATTGAAAGGGCTATAGGGACACTCGATCCATAGAGGTGCTTTTTTGATGCAGTCTTTAACATCACAGATCTAAGCATTGTGATATTCCATCAAGTGGCACACTTGATGAAAAATAGTGCCATGTGTCAGGCAAAAGTGACCCATTTTCTTTTGAAAATAAAATGGGTGGTAACCCTATACAAACACAAAAAACATTACCATTGCTAATATAAGCTTATGTCAAAAGCAAGAACAACTATGAAGATGAAGGATGTGTGAGCACCTTCTCACAGTGTCTGCATTGCTGTTCGAAGCTGAGATTTTCCATAGCTGCTTTTATTCTTAACTTCACCTTCTTTCCAACAACCACCCAACTTCTAAGTAAACTGTTAAGAGGAATGGGCCGAATCAAGAAACATGATAAAAAACGACAAGATTGACTATAGTCACTTACATCGAAAGAAGGAACTCCTCATTGACGTACTCATAGGCGATGAGGTGGTGCCATATGGGGCACATTTTTTGCCAATCCACCTCTTCTGAGTGGTTAGACATTCATGTGAACTTCATTTAGCCCCCCAAAAAAACATCATCAGAGGATCAGTACCATCCAATCTAAGCACTTCAATATGGACCCTATGTTGGATCATAATAGCAGGAATCTTGTACTTAATGTAACACGCTCATTTCATAATCTCACTCCCGACCCTCTTCCAATCATAAAATAGCTTCATTTCATGCTTCTGATGACACTCCCACTTCCCAACCTACTACATGTTTCTTGCTGTTTCCGATAACTAAGAGTTAAATACGAACAACAGTCTATAGTAAAGAATCTTGATCGAATGGTTAGACTCCTCTAATAGGCACCAATATTGGGCAAATATCAGCTCACATGATGACTCACAATTTGGATGATTTGGATTGGTCAAGGATGTGCGCCACGTGGCAAAACAAGCGAATTTGTGAGCGTTCCATCTACTGATGTAGGTGATGCCCTATTAATCCAAACCATTGGTTACAAGGGGATGAGTGTAGACTTACCTGGAGTCGAGCTCATCTGGCATACTCATAAGGGCCTGAATGCCTCCACAACAGCTGTGGCCAATTACTAATAAATTTTCAACCTACACAAAGCAACTAATGTTTCAAACTCAAGAAAAAGTGCATATACTCTTCTTAAGGAAAGTGAAGACACAAATAGAGGAAAAATATTGTCTCTTAGCGAATACAGCATTACTATGTTTATAAATATATCACTGTCCTTGGGAGAGTTTGATTGCTGATTTCCAGATTAAAGTCAGAGTTGGCACTTGGTCGCGACCTGACTGCCAAGGCTGGCACTCGGGTCAATCTCCCTCCGACAACCTTGACGAATGCGCAGATATTGCTAAGCACCAAATCGGTGAAAACGTCAAAAGTGCACTTTCAATGATTTGCATGTTCATAAATAACCGGGAACTTCCCGAGGCTTGAGCATTTGATAAGGAGTTGGGTACCTCATACCTACTCAAGTAATATACCAGCTGTATTCTAATTTAAAGCAGTACTCCACATTAAAGCAACGAAACAATAATTCAACAATCTTTGGATGGTGATAGATTCATAGATACAACAAATGCATTGACTTCATATACAATATTTGACTAGTCTTTCGTACAACAATATATACATGCATACACACATATAATCAAGGACATTGTTATTTGTTATTCAACAGTTAAATCTGCTAGATAAAAATTAGGAATAGAAATCCGAAAATGATGAAAAGGGCAAGAGAATTGAACTCGAGGCACGTAATCGCTCTCTTTAAAACGCTATTCGCTCTCTCCTTGAGTAAATCCTCGAGTTTGCAAAAGGGTTCCAGCGAGACGTTTCCAGGATACAACGAGCCCAAGCTCTTGGATGCGATCCATTACTTTGCAACAGTAGAGGATCGCCCCAGAAAACTCAATCCGACGAAGTACCACCAAAAGAAGAAAACAAGAGGAATTCTCAAGTTGTATGCAAGGAATCCGATGGATTTCACAGTATCCAAATCTGTGTCCTAAGGCTTCCTTATATAGAATTTTCAATATGACTGTTGGACCAACAGTCATATTTTGAACGGCTCAGATCTTTCAAAGATCTCAACCGTTTCATCCAATGGCCGTATGAAAGGTTGCAACTTTTCGAATTCAAATTCGAACGGTTGCATACCTTTATAAGCGGTTCTGAAACGGTTGGGTCCAACGGTCAACATTTGACCAATCCGTTTGGCCCAATAGAACCAAACTGATCCACTGATTAGTGGCCCATTAGGCTCGACCCGGCCCATGAATAATTTGACCGTTGGATCTACCTAGTCAAAAAGTCAAATCTCTCCTTGCGATGATGCGAAGTGCAAAGTGCGTGGGCGCCTAAAGCGCCAATGCGCCTAAACGCCAATCGCCACGTATACGCACATGCGCGCGCGCGTGCGCGAAAGCAGCGGCTCGCCACTAGGCACACTCTTCTCTTCTTATTGTCAAACAATAATAGAAGGTGAAAGGTTCTATATATAGCCTAGACACTTTTTACTTTTACCAATGTAGGACTATTCATTTGCATACAAAATTGAGAATACCTATTGCCTAAAAATTAACTCACAAAACTAAGAAAGAAATCAAAAAGAAGTTTTATTTTCTTTAAAATTATTTAATATATTTATTATATTCTAAACTAATAAATAAATATAACAAAATCAAGTGAGAAATATATGAATCTATGATCAAAAGGTTTTGGAATGTGAGAAGTTATGTGCACTGACATGACATGCTGATCACACATCCCACTACCATTTGGTCTTGGATCAAACGGTTTTAGATTCATTTATACCTTAGACACTGATGGAACAACAGCTTAACAATGACGAAAAACTCAAATAAGAACTGGAAGATATAAAGAAGGAACCCCACTTCTCTATTTTCTTAATTTTCTCAAAAAAGAAAAAGAAAAAGAAAAAGTGACAGCATCCCCTCCCTCCTCTCTTCACACTCTCACTCTCTTGTTTTACTACATTGACTGGGAATTTCCTCCACAGTGACTCCTTTAACCTCCCTCCCTCGCACGCACATACACATCTACACATACACACACACACACACACATATATAGGCCCGGGACTATGCGACTGGACACATCCCTAAGGGCTGCGTTCATGTCAGATAGGCACCATGTGGCACCCATAGTGAGGATAGGGTGCATGCAACCTAAAAGATCGATCAGGTACTGTCAAAAAAGTTGAGGCATAATCTGATGCATAATCACTGTTGAAAATGTGGTCAATGGTGCCCCAAAATCAATGCACAAAGTTGGTTGGGCATCACCTTATCTTTGACCAATCAAAAGGAGACCTAAAAGTCCTTTTTTTAATTTTACTTTTTTTTATAAATCACATTTCCCATGGTTGATCAACCCAAAACGGGTGTTGTTTTGGGTTTCACATGTCATGGAGGGCTTCACCCGGATGCATCTTCTCATTTCTCTCTCCATATATGCGTATTTTGTACTGAATAATTGCCTATACGTGTATATGTGTTTACATCCATACACCTGTGACTTACCTTAACAGAATTTACAGCAAACTCAAGTGCTGCATTAGTCTCTGTTACGCCATTCTGAAACATAAAAAAAAGAATGTAAAGAATTCTATGAAACAGAGAACGGAAAATATCTTCAACCATTTTTCTCAATTTGATGGCATCCGAGTATTCAGGCAGGTAAATGCCAGATAAATTCTGAAATAACAGATTAATCACAAACAACACCTCAAATGGAGGAACCAAATTTGCCACATTTCGAACCATAAAGGCTTCTCCTGGTTGAAAGCCGAGGATGTTGGAAGGGCAGACCCTAGAGTCCGCACATGCAATCACCATGAACTGTACAAGAAATTGTCAGATAAACTACAAAAGGATTAAAATAGGTCGTCACCTACATCAAATAGGTGAAATGCTCATTTGCTCACAATTGCATTCTTTTGCCACGTGGCATGCATCCTTAACCAATAAAGTCGTCCAAGATGTAAATCATCATGTGAACTGATTTTAGCCTAAAATTGGTGCCCTTCAGATGATTCTACCATTTGATCCAGGCTCTTTAAGATTGACCTCTGTTTATACCTAACAAAGGATCCATATAGAATTGCTTGGATTGGATATAGGGCTGTCAACGGGCCGGGTCCCTTTTTTTAAAAAACATTTTTGGGCCCGACCCGGATAGCTAAACGGGCCGGGCCGGGCTAAGCCCGTTTTTAGAATTTTCCGGCCTGAACCCGGCCGGATTAGCTATCCGGGCCGGGCCGGGTTTCTCATCTTTTTTTTTTGAAAAATCAAGTTTTTTTTAAGGCTCTCAGCTAAACGGGCCGTTTCTTATCCGGCCAGGTCCGGGCCCGGCCCGTTTAATAGAAATAGTACTGATCTGCTGATGGGTATATTTTTAGGTTAAGTGACGTTCACATTATGTCTAACCACTTGGATGGCGTGGATTAGCCAAAAATGTGCGCCACGTGGCACCACATGGCCTAAAAGTGACGTTCACATTAAACGGGCCCGGCCCGTTTAATAGAAATAGTACTGATCTGCTGATGGGTATATTTTTAGGTTAAGTGACGTTCACATTATGTCTAACCACTTGGATGGCGTGGATTAGCCAAAAATGTGCGCCACGTGGCACCACATGGCCTAAAAGTACGCCAGTGAGGGTGCCATCTATTGATGTAGGTGACCATTGTTAATGTCAATCCAAAATAAAAAATGCTCTAGTTTCTTTGCAAGACAATGAAGTAGAGATAAATATTGCATCATGCCCTACTTCTTTGGAAGTAAAATAAAAGAAAATTGAAGCTTAAAAGGAAGCAATCCTCGCATGGTTAAAAGGGGGATTTTTAGAGAGGAAATAAAATCAAAATTGAGAAATGCGATCCTAGTCCATTTTCATCACCTTTGGTGCTTGATCTTTTGCAAGTTTTTGGAAACGGGCCGAATTTTCCCTGTTCAAAGCATAATTTAAGTCAATTTCCAAACTAATTGTTCTTTTGGGTAATCTCAACATAGTGCTAAATGCCACTTACAAATATTGAAGCCTTTTGAAACTAAGGAACCTATGTTCCATCTCATCAAATGGATCTATAGACGAACCAGTTTCGCCTGAAATTTCCAGCTCATTGTTCATAAGTTCTTGGGTCAGCCACCGAGGCTCCCTCGAAGCCTCTAATTTTGAAGTAGGATTTTTCCTGCGAATGGAGAAGCGTCATTTATTTTTATTCTTTTAAAGAATTTTAAATGTATCACATAACAATCAAAACTAAAAGCTTGATACAACACACAAGGGGCTTCTACACAGTAGAATATTTTCTTATAAGTTTGGTTAAGCACTATAAAAGCATCATTTAACAAACAATATCGGTAGCTTGAGACAGAGAATTCTTATTAAATTTGGGTGAGCTCAACTGCAAAGGAGCTCAACTGAATAAAAACACATGCCCGGAGCCCCAAATAACTCAAAAAGAAAAACAAAGTTACATTTTTATATGTAATAAAAAGTAATGATCAAAAGTGGTGCAATGAGCAATCAAAGGGAACCAAAACTCTAAGGAACAAAGTTGATGACACACCCAAACTCTAACCAGTGACTAGTGCATGAGCTCATCAATTGTACCTCTTGGATGGGCCACAGCCCAAAAAGTGCTCCATCAATCCTAACCCTCCAATCATTTGACTTGTGGACTTCAACAAATAACTTTATTTAGTCCCATCCCTGAGGTGATCGATTGATTGAGGATTAAAATTATCATTGTCGTTTGATATAACTGAAGATTGAATAATATTTACTAGGACTGAAGATCATATTTAGAAAAAAGAAAAAAAGAGAGTTGAAAATAACTTCTGAAGCATCTTTTTCATACATTATCCTTTGGCCTCATTTGTTTGCAAAGAAAGAGCAGGAATCCGAGTTTGGCCTAAAAAAGCAACCACTTTCAGTGCTTTTCCGCCCGTTTCCACTGTTTGTGAGTTTTAGTGGGCCTCACAGAAAGTACACCACTTTCCGTGCGAAAGCAACATTCACACTCCTGACCTTTTTGTGCAGAAAAGCTCTGATTCTGAGCAGGATAGTATATACTTCTCTTCTTTATATACACTAGGTCGGAACCTCTCTCCAACGGTCTCTTTGACCAACGGCTATATATTGGATTTAAAAACTCCAGCAAACAGAGTGTGGGCTTGCGTTTTTAACAGTGTTAGCTGCCTGGCTTGTAGCATGATGAGACAACTCACAGCTTTCTCTCCTCTTCACAAGGTGAATAGTAGGGCAACCTACTTTGGCCATTGGGTATTGAGGTGATGAACATGTAGTACATCTCATCCTATTCCCCGAGGGCTGAATAGGAGTTCTTTAAGAAGCTAAGATGGGTACCTACTGGTTCCCATATCTAGCTCTGGCTGTACCAGAGATTGCCTAATAGTGGTTTTGACCACAGCTAGATTTTATTCGATCTCATCTTCTTCCATTCTTGTCTATATAAGGCACTTGAAGCCCTCATAATCGAAGCACAAGGCAACTAACTCCCATTTGCAGGTATGACATTGCTTACAGTTTTGTTTTGTTGCTTCTATAGTTGTTTTAAATATTTCTTTGTTTGGGACATTTCAGTTGACAAAGCTGAGTGAGTGATTTGTTTTGTCCATTTGCTGAAAAAAATTTCACTTTGTTGTAAAAATAGACTGATTTCTTCTAGGATAACCCAATCGATGCAGAAAGCAACTCATTATTTGCATTATCCATTTGTTGTTAAAAAATATTAGTTTGTTGTAAAAATATACTAATTTGTGCTGGTATAACCCATTTGGCATAGACTGATTTGTGGTGGTTAAAAAAATTATTAGTTCACTGTAAAAAAATTTACTTTGCTATGCGGTAATATAGCCAAATCTGCAAAATTAGAGTAAATATTAGTGGTAAAAATGGGGAGATTTTATGGCTACTTTCTCTTTAATTTACTGATTTAATAAATTTTTTTTTGAATTTGCTGCAAATATTTGGCATGTTTTGAGGTCCATTACTTGTATGATGCTCTGACATGAACATCCTTCTTTTTTCAAAAAAAATTAAAATATATAGTCTGCTGAGATGAATGAGATGGAGTTTGTAAAGTTATGGTCGCTAAAAGAGGAGTTATAGGCAGAGTTATGTTTGAAATTGCTGTAAATATTATGCATGTTGTGATGGGCATCCCCCTTTATGATTTTTCTAAAACGGGAGTTACAGGCAGCAACTCAAATAGCATCAGATCTGTGATTGCTGTTAACGGATGGACTAAGATGGCCATTGCAGAGGCCCCAAATGCTGAGATAAACTCAATAATTCATTAATGAGTAGACAGTGAAAATAGCCTTTAAATTTGATCTGGGCAAAATTTTTCATTATAGTTGTTACGTATATAAATCTCAGTCCATGTTATGCAGTAGAGACTGAATGTTGAATGATTTGTAACCATAATAAGGAGGGTGAGCTTAAGTGTTGCTTAATAATTAAGGGCTATTGACCCATTTCAAATTTTTTGGCTGGGATACAACAGGTGAGTGAATACTCTTTGCAAACAATTTTTAATCTATGGTATTTGACTTTAGTTTGCCTTCATGGTGCATGCAGTTTCACAAGTCTCCAGCTCTCTCTCCGAAGGCTCCAAGTACATTAGAATCAGGTATATGAACCTTGATTGACCAGTTTCCATCGGATTGATGGCCTAAAGTAGAGGCTCTTTAAATGCTATTTGCTTGATTTAGTGGGATGTACTATGGACTGTTATGATGAGTATGTGTGGATAAAAAAATGTATGAGTGTGTACTGAAGCAGACATACCGGCTGAGCTATGTTACAAAGCACAACAGCAAGGACTCTGAGCTGAGCTCATTCCTGCTAGCAGCTGCAACAAATGGGGTGGAGTAGAGCCCATTACAGCTGTGAATGATGCCAAATCGTGCTCAGGCAATGGGTTAGGCGTGGATGAAAGGAATATATCATTGCAGGCGCCTCATATAGATGTGCTCATTAAGGAGCAAGGAGTGACTAATTTTTATTAAATGATCCATGGGTAAATTGAGCAGCTGTGAGTGACTGTGAGAACTCCATGGCCTCATCTCAGCTACGAGTGACTATGAGTGAGCAATATATGGACTAATCTCAGATTTTTAAGTGTTAACATCGAAGCTCACCAAGTGTATTTCATGACAGCCCAATTTGCTTTGATAGCAAATGAGAATTATAAGGTGGTTCTGTTTTGATAGAGTACTTGCTCCATGACTAGTATTTTCATCTCTGTGACCAACTGCTATGAACTTCATAACTTATTCATTGGTGTATGCTTAACTCGTTTGCACATGTGGGGGGACCTTCTGTCACATACCAGTTGTGCTCCATGTTTCATGGAAGTTAGCAACTGGTATGACTTTTCGATCATTATAGATGAGGCCTGTAGTTAACTAGTGGGGCCTATATATCTAATTATCCTTTTCCTACATGTGGGGCTTAAATCTCTAATCATAATATTTTTTAAGTTGGTAGTATGACTGATCGTAAAGGAAAAAAAAAAGCCGCTGCTTCTGATAGGAAATTTCACATGGGATGAGAAGATGGAGGAGGCCTACGTCAAGGAGTTGGTCGATCAATTCCATTTACGCTGAAAATTGGCTAGTAGATCTTGGCAAAAAAATGTTTGGCCAGAAATGGTTATGAAGTTAAGGAATTACCCTTGCTTCGAGGATAAACTGGGAGAAGTCACAAAAGAGAAGTGTTACAACCATTTGAGGACTGTGAGAAATCACTACAGTCAGATGAAAATGCATCCTGGAAACTAGTGGTTTCAGATGGAACGACCATGCAAAGAGGGTCCTTGCAGAGCCCGATATTTGGGACAACTTTTGCAATCGACCGGTTAGTGATGGGGACGTCACACAAAACAAAGCAGAGGAAAGCGCAAAGAGAAAACTAGAAAGAAAGAAGAAAAAGAAAAGAAGCAATGCCGTCAGCACATTGACGGACACCCGTGGCCTATTGCGGACGTCTGTGGCCCCTTGACAGACGACCGTGGATAGGAGTACTCACTGGTTTAGGCGATGGATGTCCGTGACCCATTGACGGACGACTGTGAGACGGGTCCGCCGATTGACGGATTCTCGGGAATTTCTATTTTTTTTACGAAAACTTGTCTTTTTAGTCATTTATTATTTTGAGGAGTCTCCTAATTTCGTATTTCCTTAGCCTTTCCTTAGCCTATATAAAGACTTGTAAAAACATTATTAGGATTATTGAATTGATTAATGAAAATTAAAGAGTTGCTTTTGTGCAAACCCTAGAGAATTTGTGAAGAATTTTCGATTGAAGGAGCGAATCTTTCGAAACCTGAGGAGTGTTCACGCATTTCTCGTGCAACTTGGTGAGAAGCCGAAGTGCAGCCGTGGTGCGAAGCCTCGGAAATCCTTAGTGTTAAGCCTTGGACCTCTACCCTCTTATTCCATCTTTTCTTTATTTATCACAAGGTAATATCTTCCTTTATTTCTGTTGAAAAATATCAAAATCCCAAAACCCTATTTCTTGATATCTTGATTTTCCCTTTTATTGAACTATTTCTTCAAGCCTTATTTCATTTAAGATCCCTGGGGAATCAAGAGATGATATTGTAATTATCACTTGGTGTCCTAAATTAGAAAGAAACTCGAGTTCCCTCATCGAAACCGTTTTTCTAGATCGGGAAATCTTCTTGCATGTGAACGCTAAAATGGATTAATCTAATTGTTTTATTGATTTCATTAAATTAATTTTATGTGTTAGGTGATTTCAATTATTTTCATTATTCAATGGAATCTAAGGTTAATCCCAACTTGCATCATTTAAGATTTTAGCGTCTCATCCCACATCAGTTTTGGTATCAAAGCACAGTGTCTAGTTTAGGATTACCTATATTAAGTTTTAGATTTTCATTGCATATAAGTGTTAGTGTTTTTCTCGAGCGTCACCATGAATCCGAAGTAGTTAGCCGCTTTCATGGAAGGCTTTAATACCCAAATGGCTGCCATAAGAGGCCAATTGCAAGACCAGCAAGCCCAATAACGGAATTATCAACACAACTCCAAGAGTTGTCTAGATCAACTCATGGTGATTATCTTAGGGTTAATCTTGAAGAGAGAAGGAGGGACCCTCCTAGGTGTGAAAATCGTCCCGACCCGAATGAGAGAGTCACAAAGGCAGTCAAGGTTGACGCTCTCACTTTCGACAGAAAGATAGACCCAAAAATCTTTATAGATTGGGTAGCCACCATGGATCATTATTTCAATTGGTATGAAATGACGAATGTGCGAAAAGTGCGATTTACCAAAATGAAACTGATAGGACAAGCCAAACTTTATTGGATGAGTGTGGAACGACGCCGAGAAGCCCTAGAGCGCGAAGCCATTGCCACATGAGCGGACATGAAATAAAAGCTTCATGATAAATATGTCCCCATGTCTTACAACCAACAACTCATGGATCAATGGCATGGGTAAAAACAAGGAAGCATGTCGGTTAATGAGTATATCAACAAGTTTGAGGATTATGTATATCGGACTAATGCTTATGATAGTCCACACATCACCTTATCTACATTTCGCACTGGTCTACGTCCTGAGTTGCGAAAGGAACTCATCCCTCATCCTGTTGAGAGTTTAAAAGAATGCTATGCTAGGGTGCAAGAGTTGGAGAGGTATCTCAACACCCTAACTGATGGGCGATTTAATTTGTCTAAACCCGATTTTCGATCTAGCCCTACTGAAAAGGTGAACAATGCCCATGATCAATCCTCAAAACCAGTAAGTGCTCAGATTGACAAGGGCAAAGCAACTCTGATCGATAATTCTAGGCGTGCACCCCAACAATGTTATAAGTGCCAAGGCTTTGGCCACTTTGCGTCGCAGTGTCCCAGTAAATCTCAAACATTGATTATTCAACAGGATACCAAGAAAGAGACCACTGAATTGGGTGAAGAAGTTTTTGAACCCGCTGAACTGCCCAGTGACGAGGAGAATGAAACTCCGGTGAAACCCGTAGGTTATCTTAGGAAGGTTCCTATTACCGAGGACAATGTTGGAAGTATTCCCGTACCAAATGAGTCATTAGAGTTGATAGGATCATATCATCATTCTAACTTGCATGAGATTAACAATTAGAATTTATTGAACACTGGAAATACGCATAATTGCATTGACACATTGAATATGTTTACTAAATTTAATAATGGCAATTTTGTGTTGATTCACGATAGTCCTAAGCATGTGGAACCTTTTCCAATCCTGAAAAGAGGAAATGATGGAGGCCTAGGTCTTCCTCTAGACAAGGACAACTATCGGTCCGATAGTTGCAGTAACCGATCTTACACCTATCCTAAGCCCTACGATTATACCTTTGGATCCCTTCCTTGTTACCCGACAAAACGAGCCCAATCCATTGAACCAATTCATAACCCGTATCCCATCCAAGCCGTGTGAGAAAATGTTGAATGAGAGGGGTCTTGAGCATCTAAGTTTCACCACCAACGGAGGTAAAAATCAGGAATACCTCACCACATGGAAGGGCAAGCCGAGAGTTGAGCATTCGAAAGGTTCTATAACACATCGGAGATGAGTTTTTCCCATTCAGGGAGTATTGAAGGGGACGCCACACAAAACGAAGCAGAGGAAAGCGCAAAGAGAAAACTAGAAAGAAAGAAAAATAAGTAGTGCCGTCAGCACATTGACGGACATCTGTGGCCCCTTGACGGACATCTGTGGCCCCTTGACGGACGACCATGGATAAGAGCACTCACTAGTTTAGGCAACGGACGTTCGTGACCCATTGACGGACGACCATGAGACGGGTCCGCTGATTGACGGATTCTCGGGAATTTCTATTTTTTTTTTAATGAAAACTTGTCTTTTTAGTCTTTTATTATTTTAGGAGTCTTCTAATTTCGTATTAAGGTTTTCTTAGCCTATATAAAGGCTTGTGACAGGGACGCTGACATCGTGGACATAGGCTATGGACCATATCGTGTGTACCGGCGTCGGAAGAAGTGGAACGAAAATCAGAATCATGCTGAAAGGAGCCGAATTACTGTGCTGGAGCAATGCCCAGTCGATTGATCGACCATTCAATCGATTGATTGACTGTAGCCCGTGGGAAAGAAGGAAAAGCAGTTCAAATTCGGAGAAACTAAAATCTGCTACAGTGCGAATTTGACGGAATTTAGGTTTAAAGGCATACTTGTCTTTTTTTTAGTATTTGTTTTAGGGTTTTATTTTCTATTGTGAGGCCTCCTATATAAGGTCTCTACATAAACATTGTAAGGGGTTGATTATTGATTAATGAAAAGTTTTGCTTTGTGCTTGAGATGAGCAATTCCGGAGAGTGATTCTTCTTCTCCGAGATGGGTTTGGTGTGAGGCCAAGGGTGTGATGCCCATTATTTTCTAGTTATTCATTTTAATCTCTTTGCTTCTCTATTTTCTGCTCTCATTTTATTCTCATAAGCCCTAAATCCAGCCGTTATCCTGTCCAAATTTCCCAAACCATAACTCTAGTTTTCATCTAAACCATCGAATCGGCCCGATTCAATAACCCTAAATCTCATCCCAGCCATCTAACCATTCCAAACCCTGACCCGATCTCTAAACCCTTGAGAAACCTGAGATTCCATCATTGAACCACGAGCGAGCGCCCTAATCTGGAAGCGGTTAGAGTTCTACCTCTAGGATCCTCCTTCCACGAGGCTAACAGATTTAGAGCAACGGATCGAACCCTACCCGAATCGAATGTGATCATTTGAATGGAAAACTACGAACCTTATTCGTATTGGTTTTGCTTAATTAATTTAGTTTAATTTTAGTAAAATAATCTTTTCATTATCATTCATGTAGTCTAGGGTTTTGTCCTGTGTCAGCTTGTAAAAACATTATCAGGATTATTGAATTGATTAATGAAAATTGGAGAGTTGCTTTTGTGCAAACCCTAGAGAACTTGGGAAGAGTTTTCGATCGAAGGAGCGAATCTTTCGAAACCTGAGGAGTGTTCATGCATTTCTCGTGCGACTTGGTGTGAAGTCGACGTGCAGCCGTGGTGTAAAGCCTCGGAAATCCTTAGTGTGAAGCCTCGGAAATCCTTGATTTCATTAAATTAATTCTATGTGTTGGGTGATTTCGATTATTTTCATTATTCAATGGAATCTAAGGTTAATTCCAAATTGCATCATTTAGGGTTTTAGCGTCTCCTCCCGCATTAGTTAGTCCTTAAAAAACTCCTCATGCCCAACATATATTATTTTGTAGTTAATAAATTAACTACACAATATTTATGTACATTGTTCCTTAATTGACACCATGGTTTCGCTTGGGTAACGACCTATCGAGGCCGTGAGGTGCAAGACTAAACTAATATGTGCCTTATGCTCAGAAACACCATGTACATTGGGCATGAGGAGTTCCACCCACTGGATCCTCGTGAAGATGAAGAGCCCACCGTGCCTCTAGCCCAAGGTATCAAAACGGGTATTGGTATCGAGAATCGGTGTAAGAACCCAAACCAGGCTAACCCGACCCATCTCTTGGCCCGACTTCGACCCAGACCAGACCCAACCTAAAACCCCCTTCTCTCTATTGCTGCTTAACACCCAAACCTTCTCCCACCTACCCCATCGGTCGACCCAGAAATGGAGGCAAGAATTTCGCTGAATTGGCATGGTCTGCTGTCCGGCACCGTCCGACGGGAAGCCCTGTGCACGGCAACACCATTCCCTTCACGTCACACCCCCTTCCCCTTCTGGCTATAAATAGGGTCGATCCCCTCTTCTCCAACCCACCATCCGATTCCCTGGTAAGCTGCTTCTTCTTCTTCTTCTTCTTCTTTTTCTTCTTCATCTCTCCCTCTGCTCTTCTCCATCCTCTGTTTCTTTTCCTTTATGGTAGGCCATTTACGATTGCTCACGTGATCGTCATCGCTGGGCGCACTCTCGCGACTGTCGTTCGCCATTGTCGTCGCGATCGGCATTATTCCGGTCGGCGACAATGCCGAACTGGTCAACGGAACCATCTTCCCTCTATGTGTCTCTTTCCCCCCATCTCTACCAATACCCCTTTTCGTTCCTCCCGTGCCATACTCAACCCTCAACCGTTTTTCCTCTCTGTGCTACTAGCCTCCTATTTCATTTCTTGATTTCTGTTTATATATATATATATATATATATATATATATATATATATATATATGGTATAAGGTATAGAAATATATTTTATTTATATGGATAGTATAATGATCATTTTAAAAACCTAGCCATTTATTCATTATATTAATTTTGCCATTAGAAATATGATGGTTTATAACCTATAGGCGGTCAAGGATAATCGCAGATTTCTAATCCATTTTATAAAATATTTTTTGAATATGTTTATTTACCAGGTTTTAAATCAGTCAATTATTATCAAATATATCCTTAAGTATTTTAAAATATGTCCTAGCATGAATTATCAAAAGAATTTTAATGTGTTTACCCTTCGTAATATCCCTAGATTATGACCACCGATCAACATACCCTATCGGCCTATCATGATCTCATTCAATCTCGAAACTCGACTCATCCCCAATCGATACCCCATCAGCTAACCCTTCCGTGAACCGACTCAACTCATAACTCATATTCCCCACATAGTTATTCAACTCATTGGTCAAGACATCGCTTAGCGCTAACACACCATCGCGTTCTCATGCAACACGTCGAAATGACACAAACTTCAACCACCCCCACCTCAATCACCAAGGAGGCGCGATCAAGGCAAGTGGCCTACCCTTATCACATGATTTTGATTAAGTAAATTAGTACTAAGTAGATAGTATATATATATACGCGATTACGCGCAACCCTATGATTATGAACTGAAACCCTTAGGTAGTGTGATACATCTGTGAAACATTATTTGGTGATGATATTATAAGTATGCTAGAATAACCATGTAAGGATTTGATCATTTATCTCTACATAATTGTGATTGTTAATTCAAGTTCTGACATAAAGTAAATCGTAGTTGATTCTTGATGGCATGTCATGTATTTGAACATATGGGTAAGCATGGTTATTGCATGAATTATCATGAACTGGTAGGAAGAGGAAATGATTAGGAAAATGGATGGACGATAGTATTCACATCTTTTCGAAAAAGCATCATGAATATCATTTGGATTATGAAAGGCATCAATTATTGAACACATGATTTTCCATCGACATCGTTGTGCATTGATATAAATATATGATATTTCTTGTGTGGATCCCCCATCGGGCAGTATGGGTTTGACGAATGTCCGTAGTTATTGCTTTCATTTATGAAGTACTATTGCCTACCTACCGCCATGGTAAGGCGTGAAAGTTAGACATGTAATGTGATGTGGTAAGGACCACACGGGAGAGGTGAAGTCCAAAGGGTCACATGTGACCGTATCATGGATCCGATTATAGTAGTAGAACCTACACTTATAAATGTGTAGCCGCAGATGTTAAGTTATTTTCTTTTGTTTTCCTTTTAAAGAAAAACTTCATGTTTTTGACATATATACCTCATTCATACTTGATGATAGTGCACATGCAATGTATTGAGAACAATCGGTGAAACTGTTTACATATATACAACTCCTGCTGAAATCGATAGAATGATCAACTATGAATTGTCTTCATCTTGTTATTAAGACGTAGCCTACTAGATATTATCAGGGGGTCACTTGTTGAGTTTATCTCACTCCCGTTGTTAACATTGCAGCGGCGAAGCAAGTTGATAACCAGACTTCACAAGAGGAGACGTTAGAGGACCTCCTGAATTAGAGCCAAGGAATTAGTCAGGTCTTGCGTTGGTTGTAAGGGTTTTTGGAATTGTAATTCTATTCACGATAAACAATGAATTGTAACAATGATGTACCCTTATTTTGTGATCATGAATGAAATAGTGGATGATGTGTTTTGGTTAACCTTTAGTTCTGTTTTGATTATTGAATTTGCTCACGCTCCGAAGTTCGCGGTATATAGAATTTTGGGGCGTGACAATCCATTCAGAGGACTATATACGTGTCGGTCAGACGTGATTTTTGACAAAGATAGTGCTTTAATAGTACCTTGCTAAAGTCAAATATAGTGGCTCTGTCATATGCGAAAACCAATGAGCAATATTACCATGCTAAAGTCATATATAGTGGCTCCGCCATATGCGAAACCAGTGAGCAATAGTACGTTACGGAAATCAATGAGCATAACACAAAGCAATGAAAACCAAGAGTTTTTATCACATTTGATGTGACATGTCAGTAAAGACAACGCTTGAATAGCGGATTAGGATTAAGCGAGAGCTGCCATACCTGATATGTATCGGTTGGCCAGAAAACCGATACTTATCGGTGATATGTATCGGTATCGACCGATATTTGATACCATGCTCTAGCCCATGACAATAGTGGTGACTCGTATCATCCGGTATTCGAAAACAATGAGGCCCCAATGCGCAATCTCCCCTCATGGCAGAGAGTGGTCCAAGTCTACCCACCGGAGCCCGCCTGACTCGGACCTCTATCTCTGGGTCTGGGACGAAAAGGAATAACACCGATGTTTCTGACGGTCTACTTGATCGCTTGGATGGGTTTCAAGCATCTCTTGACACCCTTATATCGACATGCCTGTGTGATGCGGGACAAATGCTAAAACCCTAATTATGCGAGTTCGGTATTAACTTTAGATTAAATTGAACAACGGAAATATTCGAATCACCCAACCACATGAAATAGTTTAATGAATTTAATTAGAAACAACTAGAACAATTTCATTTTAGTGTTCGCATGCATGAAGATTTTCTAATCTAGAAAAACAGCTCCGATGAAGGAACTCCAGTTTCGAACTAGTTTAGGGCACCAAGCGACAATTACGGTATCGTTTCTTGACTCCTCTAGGATTTGAAGAATTAAGGCTCGAAGGATTAACTCAATCAAAAGGGGAAGATCAAAAGAAAACAATTAATAAGGGTTTGGGGGGTTTTGATTTTATCAAGGAAATAAGGGAAAATATTACCTGATAATAATTAAAGAAATGACAGAAGAGAAAGATAGGTTTCTGAGGCTTCACACTAAGGGTTCTGAGGCTTCACACCAAGGTTGTACATCGGCTTTGCACTAAGTCGTACGAGAAATGAAGATTCACTCATCGAGCTTTGAAAGATTCACTCTTTCGGTTGCAACCTCTTCACAAGTCTTCTAGGGTTTGCACAAAAGCAAGCTCTTAATTTTCATTCATTAATCAACTCCCTTTTACAATGTTATAATGACCTTATATAAGAGGTCTCAAAACAGAAAAAACTTTTAAAAAGGAAACTTACGAAACTACCCTAAAAAAATTAATTCGCATCAAAGAAACCTAAGAAAAAAGACTAAAATTGTCAATGCTCGACATCGACTCACTTGAGCGACAACTGATGCTCGCTCGAGCGACTTGCACCAGAGAAAATTCTTTGCGCTCTTCGATGTCTCGCTCAAGCGACAACCAAACTCGCTCGATCGATTTTTGGCAAAAAATTTGGCCTTATTTTTGAAGCCTTCTCGCTCGAGCGGGAATAGTGATCGCTCGAGTGGAAATAGGCAGTGAGCTTATTTTTCGCCCTTCAGGGCCACTTTTCCATCGCTTCTTCTTGCGTCGCTTCTCCTTTGTTGGAAAATTTGTTGCGGCCCAAATCCAACTCACTCGATCTTGATGTCCCCATCAATTCTACTCGGGTGGGAGAACTCATCTCCGATGAGTTGTAAAACTCACGTATGGTACACTTTGGTGCTCAAATCCCGGTTTGCCTTTCCATGTTGTGAGATATGCATGACGCCTATCCGCATTGGTAGTTTAGTTTAGGAACTCTAGAACCTCCTCATTCAACCTTTTCTCAAATTGCACAAGTAGGGTACGAGTTATGAATTGGCTAAATGGGCTTGGTTTGATTGTTCAGGTAACAAGGAATAGGTCAAAGGACGTAGTTGCAGGACCTATAATAGGTGCACGATCTTCCACCGCAACTATCAGATGCTTACTCTTGTCTAGAGGAAAATTTAGACTTCCATCATTACCTCTTTTCAAGATCGGAAAAGGTTTCACATGCTCAGGACTATCATGAATTAACACAAAATTGTCATTATTAAACAAATTCATTATGTTAGTGACTTTTTGGGTATTTTCATCATTCAATAAAATTTGATCGTTAATCCTATGTAAGTTAGAATGCTGGCACGTTCCTACAGACTCTAACAACTCATGCGATATGGACACACTACCACCACTTTCTTCAGGAATAGAAACCGTCCTAACACAACCTATGATTTTCACAGGAATATCATCCTCCTCACCACTTGGCATTTCATTAGGTTCGTGCACTTCTACTTCTAACTCATTGCCCTCTTTCTCGGCATACTCCTGAATAATCAAGGTTTGGGCTTTACTGGGACATTGAGATGTGAAGTGACCAAAACCTTGACACTTATAACACTGTTGTGGTGCGCGTTTAGAATTCTCGATCAATTTTCCTTTACCCTTTTCAATCTGAGGATATACACGGGTTTTGAGGATTGACTACAGGTATCAGTCACCTTTTCAGAAGGATTAGATCTAAAATCAGGATTAGAAGAATTAGATCGATCACTGATTGGAGCGTCGAGATACCTCTCTAACTCTTGCACTCTAGCATAACATTCTTCTAAATCTTCAACAGGATGAGGAATGAGTTCTTTTTGTAACTCAGGATGTAGACCAGTGTGAAACCTAAATAAGGTGACTTGCGAAACCTAAATAAGGTGACTTGTGGACTCTCATAAGCGTTAGCTCGATATAAATGCTCCTCAGACTTGTTGATATAAATGCTGCTCAAACTTGTTGATATAGTCATCAACAGACATGGTTTCCTGTTTCAAACCATGTCATTGATCCATGAGTCGTTGGTTGTAGGACAGGGGAACATACTTATCATGAAGTTTCTCTTTCATGTTCGCCCATGTGGCGATGGGTTTGCTTTCGAGGGCTGCTCGATGTCATTCCACACTTGTCCAATAAAGTTTGGCTTGTCCTAAGAGCTTCATCTTGGCAAATAACACTTTTCGCTCATCCTACATTTCATACCATTCGAAATAATAGTCCATGGCGGCTGCCCAATCTATATAAATTTTTGGGTCCATCTTTCCTTTGAAAGTGGAAGCATTAACCAACTTTGTGACTCTCTCATCTGGGTAGAAACGATCTTTACGCCTAGGAGGATCCCTCCTCTCATCAAAATTAACCCTATGATGTTCACAGTGAATCGATCTAAACAACTCTTGGAGTTGTGCCGTTATATCAACCAGTTGGGCTTGTTGGTTTTACTATTGGGCTTGTATGGCAGCTATCTGGGTGTTAAAACTTTCTATGAAAGCAGGTAATTGATCTGGATTCAATGTGACATCCAAGGTAAAAGAAAACACTAACACACCTATATGCAATGAAAACCTAAAACTTAGTACGGGTACTGGCAATCCTAAACTAGACTGTTCTCTGACACTAAAACTGACGCGGAACAAACGCTAAACGCTAATTATGCGAGTTTGGAATTAACTTTAGATTAAATAGAACAACGGAAATATTCGAATCACCCAACCACATGAAATAATTTAATGAATTTAATTAGCAACAACTAGAACAATTCCACTTTTGCGTTCGCATGCATGAAGATTTTCCGATCTAGAAAACGGCCCCGATGAAGGTACTCGAGTTTCGATCTAGTTTAGGGTACTAAGTGACAATTACGGTATCGTCTCTTGACTCCTCTAGGATTTGAAGAATTAAGGCTCGAAGGTTAACTCAATCAAAAGGGGAAGATCAAAAGAAAGTAATTAATAAGGGTTTGGGGTTTTAATTTTATCAAGGAAATAAGGAAAAATATTACCTGACAATAATTAAAGAAATGGCAGAAGAGAAAGATAGGGTTCCGAGGCTTCACACCAAGGTTGTACGTCGGCTTCGCACCAAGTCGTACGAGAAATGAAGATTAACTCCTCGAGCTTTGAAAGATTCACTCTTTCGGTTGAAACTTCTTCACAAGTCTTCTAGGGTTTACGCAAAAGCAAGCTCTCAATTTTCATTCTTTAATCAACTCTCTTTTACAATGTTATAATGACCTTATATAAGAAGTCTCAAAACAGAAAAATCCTAAAATAGGAAAATTATGAAACTACCCTAAAAAGATTAATTTGCATCAAAGAAACCTAGGAAAAAAGACTAAAATTGTCAATGCTTGACATTGACTCGCTCGAGTGACAACCGATGCTCACTCAAGCGACTTGCTCCAGAGAAAATTCTTTGCTCACTTCGATGACTCGCTTGAGCGACAATCAAACTCGCTTGAGCGACTTTTGGCCGAAAGTTTGGCCTTATTTCTGAAACCTTCTCGCTCAGTGAGAATAGTGATCGCTCAAGAGGAAATAGGCAGTGAGCCTATTTGTCACCCTTCAGGGCCAATTTTTCCATCGCTTCTTGCGCCGCTTCTTTTGCTGAAAAATTTGTTGCGGCCTAAATCCAACGCACTCGATCTTGATGTCCCCATCACTGTGTTTATAGAACTATGTGTTAAACCAATTCCTAGTTGGCAAATATAGTCCTCGCGATGGACCCGAGTCATCTCCAAGCATACCCATTTACGTTGCTTGGGAGGTCGTGGCCACCTCATTAGGCTTGTCTTTCTGTAACTCTTATAAATAAACTCCTTACTTTCATTGTCCTTAAATTATTTAGGTTGAATGGCACCCACCATCATGTCCGATGACGAACTGATCATCATGTTGACAATGGGGAGACCGTCTACTTTTTAACGCTCCGTCCTAAAAGGCGGCGACGTCACAACTCAATTCTCATTAGACCCTTATATGTGAGGGCGACACTCAACGGTTATCCTGACATTGCATATGAACTCTTTCACATGAGAACACCTGCGTTTAGGAGTTTATGCAATGGCCTGAGGTCAAGGGCTCTCCTACAATAAACACAGAGGATGATGGTTGAGGAGGCCGTGGCAATTTTCCTTTACACGGTAGCTCAAAATTAAAAGAGTCGGGCCGTGCAAGATAGGTTCTAGCATTCAGGGTCAACCATTAGCCACTCCTTTAATAGTGTACTTGACGATATTTTGGATCTCTACCCCGAGTTTGTGAAGCAAGCTACGAGCGCGACTCCCCCTGAGCTCTTGACAGATCTAAGGTGTATCCTTGGTTCAAGGATGTTGTAGGAGCCATCGATGGTGCACATGTAGAAGTTATGGTTTCGAAGAGAGACTCACAACGATATCAAAATCGCAAGCAAGCAACATCACATAATGTTTTGTGTTCTGTGAGTTTTGATATGCTCTTCCAATATGTACTCCCTGTATGGTACGGCTCTAGTCCTGACTCAAAAGTTCTCGCTAGTGCACTCTAGTCCTTCATGTGCCACAAGGCACCAAATATTACCTTGTTGATAGGGGTTATTCCAACATGCGGTTTCTAGCTCCGTACTATGGAGTAAGATGCCATCTTCAAGAGTTTAATAGCTCGAATCCCCAGTCATTCACCAAGAGCTTTTCAATAAGTGACATGCCTCATTGCGCAACATGGTCAAACACACTTTAACCCAACAAGATTCCCCATTAAAACACAAGTGAGGATAGTAACTGCATGTTGTATAGTTCATAATTACATAAGGATGTATGATGAAGACGATCTATTCTTTAGAGAATGGCCTGAGGAACGCGTAATGGAACCCTCAGATGATTCAGTTGAGGAACCAGACCCCGACGTTCACTGCACTCAAACCCCATTGAATCGTAAATGGATGGCCACGTTTCGCTAAAATATAGCCAACACAATGTGGACGGCACAATCACGTTGAGGCTAATAGGTTCTATGCATGTTATGTTGTTAACTTAATATAATAATAACATGTTACTTTCGCTTAATATAATAATAATATGTTAACTAAAATTTTAGTATATATTCTTAGATGTAATGGGTAGATACTATGTCGCTTTTATTGGTTGGAGACCTAGTGTTTATCGAACATGGGAGGACTACTTGCATGAAGTCACAGGATTCTCGGGGGCCTATCATAGATCGTTCAGAACATGAGGAAGCGGTCAACAAGTTTCAAAGGTTTATAAACACCCCCTCAGATAATCGTCCCATCAACCAACGCCACCATATTCAAGGAGACCCTATTGCGATATACAATCCACCTCTTATTCCTCAACTCCCCCCCCCCCCCCCCCCATTTTCCCCAGGAATCGGTCAATCCTTGGGTAGTATCTAGAAATCAGGCTGAGAGTGTGTATGTACAATGTGTCTGTGGTCTGTTTAGTAGCTCGAATCCCTAGTCATTCACCAAGAGCTTTTCAATAAGCGACATGCCTCATTGCGCAACATGGTCGAACACACTTTAACCCAACAAGATTCCCCATTAAAACACAAGTGAGGATAGTAACTGCATGTTGTATAGTTCATAATTACATAAGGATGTATGATGAAGACGATCTATTCTTTAGAGAATGGCCTGAGGAACGCGTAATGGAACCCTCAGATGATTCAGTTGAGGAACCAGACCCCGACGTTCACTGCACTCAAACCCCATCAAATCGTAAATAGATGGCCACATTTCGCTAAAATATAGCCAACACAATGTGGACGACACAATCACGTTGAGGCTAATAGGCTCTATGCATGTTATGTTGTTAACTTAATATAATAATAATATGTTACTTTCGCTTAATATAATAATAATATGTTAACTAAAATTTTAGTATATATTCTTAGATGTAATGGGTAAATACTATGTCGCTTTTATTGGTTGGAGACCTAGTGTTTATCGAACATGGGAGGACTACTTGCATGAAGTCACAGGATTCTCGGGGGCCTATCATAGGTCGTTCAAAACATGAGGAAGCGGTCAACAAGTTTCAAAGGTTTATAAGCACCCCCTCAGATAATCGTCCCATCAACCAACGCCACCATATTCAAGGAGACCCTATTGCGATATACAATCCACCTCTTTTTCCTCAACTCCTAGTCATGTCACATGAAGACCCCCCCCCCCATTTTCCCCAGGAGTCGGTCAATCCTTGGGTAGTATCTAGAAATCAAGCTAACAGTGTGTATGTACAATGTGTCTGTGGTCTGTTTATACGACTTGCTTTTCTCTTTACTATAGCTCTTTTGTTCATGTATGTGTTTCAAAGGATGTAATTAAACTACCATTCGAAACTTTAATGAGATGCTTGAGGATTAATATAATTTTTATAGGCGATTATTATAATTTTATTTTTTTAACAACATAGTAGCAATTCCTCAGTTATTGACAACTATGTCGGGAACTCCGAGCTCAGCGTAATCATGCACAAGGTGATCAGCCTCGCGGCTTGCCCCTTTGGCTAGGTGAAGGATCGAAGTAATAGACCTAGGTCCTCCATATCGACGGCCACAACCGCATCGACTCCCCCAACACCATCCAGTTGCACTTGTGCCTCTGGGGATTCATCCTCGAGTCCTGACACCAAAAATCCGAGGCCCTTCCCAAAACCCACTAGCCCTACCAGCCTATAGTGCACCACCAGTGCGGCCCGTGCCTCAGATTATTTGACCACCGAGGGTAGCAAATAACCCAGTGCTTCTCAGTTTGGACTCAGAGGATGATACTTTCGACCATATGATGGAGTTAGAGGATGAGCTAGACCCCGATTGGGAGCCTCCCATGTAGCGTCTCCTCGATGATAGTTGGGGCGACCAAACTGGCTCTCCCAGACACACAATGACTACCTGATACTCTTCCGAGGATGAGGATGGAGACGACGCTACCTCGGGGTCATCTTCGGGGTTATATGTCGCTTTTATTACGTTCTAATTTACTTTGTATTTATGTAATTTGGCTTTTCAATTAGGCTGATTTTGAATATACTAGGCTAATGAACCTCGTAAATTGGCATTAATAATATCGGCCCGGGCACTTTCATGAGTTTCTAATATATATTTGCTATTGTAAGAAATTATATTAAAAGTTAAATCCATCAATTAAGTTCAACCTCGCATGGATTGGTCGCCCGCAAAATTTTAGCTAAATCCGAGTACGAAAAGTAGTCCAATGATTAACATTCATACGATGGTAGCACAACCACCGACTCAAATGATTCTGAGCTTTTCAGAGAAGAACTTATGAACAATTGAGAAACTAGTTTTTTTGAGAAAAACTAGGAATCAAAGCAACTTAAGAACAAATCTGGGAAAAGACATGAAACAGAGTTTGCTAAGAATCAACAGGTATTTGAGTTTTCAGAATTCATAGTTTTCTGGGAAAAGCCAGGAAACATCTGAATGAGGCCTTAGTGTCTAAGTGGTCCCGAAAGTTGAATTAGAGCCTTAATCTTAACATAGTTTTCTATAGATCCATTAGTTCCCAATCAAAATTATGTGGATGCGACCATGTGTAGTGGCAACTACACCAAATAAAATTTGATTCATCTCTTTACTAAAAAAATGTTCTAATGAGTAGTTAGTAAGAGGTAAGAGCTATGTATAGGAAAAAACACCGGAACATTTAATTGAACCTCAGTTCAATAGCAGCAATATGTGTCTCACTACCAAGGATCAAAATCTCAGTTTTCCGGTACATATTGGCCAACTTTAAAACCGATACATATCGGGTGATACGTATCGGTTTTGGATGATACATTGGTATGTATCGGCCGATACATACAAATATATATGGGCCGATACATTTAATGGATCGACCCGGTGACCTCTAAAATTGATCCATATTAGACGATACGTATCGGTTTCGTCCGAAATTTTGATCCATGCTCACTACAACCAAATTAAGAACCTAACAGAGTAAACTAAGATAATTCAGAATCTGTAGAAAAGTTTAAAAAAGTAAAAAACACTGAAAGATCAAACGACACATTACTACCTGTCTATATATGGGTTAGTGAAATTATCACAATTTGTGGGTTGATTTGCCTGCTTCAATTGATTTACATTGAAAATGAACCTTTTTTACATTAATTCAAAAGAAGTCCATGTTCTAAACTATCGAATCTGGATTCAATTGAGATCGTGATAGCTGTTACCTTTCAGAATTTAAGGCTACAACCATCAATTATACCTTTCCGAAAAAGTTTCGTAAAAAAAATCTGCAATCACTTTTAAACAGTTGAACTATTCTGATAGAATTGTCACACAAAAAAAATCATAATTCATGTAAATTATTTTTATTTATCAATTCAATTACATACGAGTTAATGAAGCTCACTTACTTCATGAAGGCGAAAAATCTCAAACGGGACTCGTCGATTTTGGCCGAATTACCCAGAGAACTACAGATCTGCATAAAGAAGGAGAAATAAATTAACGGCGAAAAACAACAAAAAGAACAAATCAAATAAGGAGAAGACCACAACAACTTGCCTTCAGATTTATTAGAGACTTTTGAGCGAAACCCAGATGGGAATTGCTATGGAGAGGGAAGGGTGCATAGGATAAGGAACAATTTTTGGGCAAAGATGGTGGAAGGGCAACCATTGGGTCCAAGAAAGAGGGTTTCAGAATTAGGGTTTGTTGTCATTCAAGAACAATGGAGTTGAGTTGCAAGGGGATGGGTTTTGTAGTTTAGTGGAGGAGAAGAAAGACGGAGAAATCAAAGTTAAAATATAGTTTTAATGGCCGACATATTTGTTTGGTGTGTCAACGGTAAAGTTGGATTTCGGTTAGGGTTCATAAAATAAAGCCGTTGGCAAATCAACTTCGATGAATTGGTAATTCAGTAACTCACCCTTTTTTTATTTAAAATTCTAAAAGCCAAGCATACCGAATATTCGCCGGGCATCCAGGTTTTCCACGTAACCATTGACTGCCTTGATTTTCGTTCCAGTCTTCAGATCATGGCCCACTAGGATGCAAGCTTTGACCCAAATCCCGAAACTGAATAGAAAATCGACCTAACCGAACAGGTCTGAAAACCGACTCAGACCGATTAGAGCAGAAAAATCATTTGACAACAAAATAAAAAACCGAGAAGAAACATTAGAAAAGTACAAAAAGTAGTAAAAATATAGAAACCGAACCAAAGAAACCAAAATATTTTGGTTTTGGTTTAAAATAAAAATAAAAAATCGAACCGATTCATTTCGTTTCGGTTTCGATTCAAACCGAATTGAACTGAAAACTGAAAAAATGGATATAAATTTATTTCGGTACACCAATCTTAGTATCCTTTTAGCCCACTCATCATGAGATGGTCATATTTTGATTACACATTAAAGATATCCCAAAATTGATTGTAATCATCATGTGTGTGATATGGCCACTGTTTTTCGGTCAATTTGGGGATGTGCTACACAAAATTGACCGTAATCAAGCCCATAATATCGGAAGGGGTTTCAATCAATTTGGGGATTTGTGACAATTTGGAATCAGCATCTGACCCTCTAAAAAGTGGGTCATGATCTAATTTAGGGAAATTTACCTGATCGGCTCTGTCAGATACGCCTTTTACGTCAGAAGCCCTTTCACTTTTACCCAAACAAACTCGTTGCGCGCCGAGCCGACACGCGCCTTTAGGAAATGCCCAAACTACTCCCAATGTAATAAATAGCCGTCATCTTTTCAAATCATTTACTGTTTACCTTTTTTACTTTTTACTTTTTCGTTCGAAGTCGGTGGCGAGTCGTTGTCGCTTCGTGGACGCTAGCGTTTAGATCTACAATCTTCAAACTACAAAATCTGTAAGTTGGAATTAAAATTACCTTCATTGCTTTAAATTTTTTTTTCTCCTCTCTTTGGTGCACATTTTGATATAATTTTTTAAGGTTTTCCCATATGTAATCGATATCGATCTTATATGCAATCGATATCGATCTTATATGTAATCATTACCGATTACATATTGAGTCGCTATCGATTACATGTAGAGTCGATAACGATTATATGTGTAGTCATAATCGACTATATAAATAGTCGATAACGACTCTATAAAAAATCGATATCGACTCTTTATGAATATAATTAATACCTATCATATGAATTAATTTCCCTAAAATTATTATCCTCGATGCCATAACCCATAATAAATCATACGAGGTTATATATTTATCTCAGCCGACATTCAATTTATTGCCAACTACTCTTTTGTAAAACCATTATGGCAAGTAAGCTTGGAAGAATGAGAAAATTTAATACAACGATTCGTATTCCATCATCTAGAAGTTTTAAATACAGGTTTAGTTCGTCCTTAGCAAACCTATCATCCCTACCAGCCCATATTTTTTCCAATGTCAGACAACGAAGAAAAAATCTACTATAACCCAATCAAGTTCGAGCCTGTATGGGGGGACCCACCACCACCAACAGAACTAGATCATCTGCAGTTTCCGTGGGAAGAGTACGATGAAGTAATGAAAATTTTGGCGAAGGAAGAAAAGAAAAAGAAGAAGGAAGAAAAGAAAAAAAATAAAATAAAGAAAAAGAAACTTAATACGGAATCACCCGCCTCTCCACCCCATCCAACACCTGCTCTTCATCCATCTTCCTAAATTTTGGTTAGAAGCGGAAGACTGCCTTTATCTATCCACCTGCAAGATTTTATTTTTATTTTTAATTGTAAATGAAATATTATGAATGTAATTGAAAATTTTTGAAAGTAAATAAAACATTTTGATTCAATGGCGACTTCATGAAATCTTTTGAGTCAGTAAATTAAATATTTTCAATGTAAATAAACATTTTGAGATCATTGCGACTTTATATTGAGTCGATACCGACTGTATAAATAGTCGATGGCGATTTCATATGTAATCGATATCGATTACATCTAGACTTGATATCGATTACATATAGAGTCGCTATCGATTATATATAGACTCAATATCGATTACATCTAGAGTCGGTATCGATTACATATAGGGTCGATATCGATTACATATGTAATCGATATCGACTCTATATGTAATCGATATCGGTTTTATATATTACATTTCATTCAACATTTAAACTATCCTTGTTAGTATGGGGCTCAGTCATTTCTTTTTTATTACAGTTCATTTCAAAAGGCTGTCAAGATGGTTGTACACCAAGCTGTTGCCAAGTGTTCGCTCAGTGTCATTTCGAATCTCTACGAAAATGCTACCCCAGCTCGGAAGAAGTTGCTGAGAGATTCAGTTTTTGGTGGAATATTTCAAATGCCTAAGGGTGTGGGATTTCTTTCCGATGTGGTGGATGCAATGTTGACATTTTGGGTTGAAAAAAACCACTTCCGAATTGGGAAGACTGATGTCTATCTTCGGAAGATAGATATTGCATTGATACTGGGCCTTGCCGTAGTTGGCCCAGAAAAGTATACCCCATCCGTTAAATCATCGAAAAAATAAGTCATTCGATACAAATACTTTCGTGGAATGCCTCCTGAAAAAATTCTCCGGTCTCATATAGATGCTGCAATTTGGAGAGCGGAAAGTGATGAGGACTTCGTAAAGTTGTCCCTTCTATTTGTGTTGTGCATATTTTTCTTTCCCGAGTCCCACCATCAGCTTTCGGAAGACGACACCGACCTCATCGATGATGTGGAGAACTTTAACCGAACTCTGTGGGGTCTGCACGTCTACCAAGACTTGATCGAGATTATAATAAAGGGTGCGGCGAATAGAAAGACTGCCGAGATGGATAAAGCCCTGAAGATGTACAACACATATGGATGCATATGTGTACTTCAATGGTGGGCTTATGAGATCCTGCCCGATATATCGCCATCCCAGCTAGGCCTCGAGGACCCTTTCCCACGACTGCTGAAATGGTCGGACATGACGCAGTCAAGGATCAAAGGTTACACTCGCGGATAGATGTTAGACAACAAGGTATGAGGTCTATTGCCAATTCAAAAAGCAACTTATCGATTCATTATAGAATCGATAACGATTCATTACATAATCGATAACGACTTTTTAAGAAGTCGATAGCGATTCATTTTGGAATCGATAACGACTTACTAAGTAGTCGATAACGATTCATTAAATAATCGATAGCAATTCAGTATCGAATCGATAACGATTTATTAAATAGTCGGTACCGATTCTTTACATAATCGAGAATGATTTATTATATATACGATCATTTTATTATGTTATTTATCATGTTTCCTTTTCTTTCAAAAGGTTCGCGCTCCCCTCGTGCCTCAGGGCTTTGAATTAGAGATTCCCGTGTTAAGAGAATATCTACGGGTTTAAAAGGAGGTTGGGGGGAAGAGGAAAGAACCGGTCAAGAAAGTTGTGGAAGAGATGCGGCCGAAGAAGAAAAGAAATTACATTCCGGTCGAGAATATTGAAGAGGAAGAATGGGATGATGCATCGATGTCAGATGAAGAACCCCCCTAGAAAAAGGGCCTCATCCATGTGTGAGAGGGTCGGCCAAGAACTAGGGGGGCCACCAAGGAGAGCCTGGCAGCAAAAGATAGCCCAGCTGAACCGTCCACCTCCAATGATTCTTTGTTGAGGAGGGTCGACCATTTGACGCTGGAGAACTTGAAGCTCACCCAAAGAATGAGCGATTTGGAGGGAGAGAATAAGGCCCTGGCTAAACGTTGCGCTTTTGTAGAGAAACTATGCAACTCCTTCAAAGAGCGGCTGAATTCGAGGGATGCGGAGTTGCAGAAGTTAAATCACTACAACTCTTTGGTCAGAAAGGGTCAGTAGAATATAAAAGAACTCCTTGAAAATTTATTGGAGGCGAGACCTAAGGTATGTGTTGAAATCTGATTTTATATGTTCAGTTTTGTTAACATAAATCGATATCAACTGTATATAGAGACGATAACGATTATATACACAATCGTTATCGACTGTATATAGAGTCGATACCGATAATATATATATATAGAGTCGATATCGATTATATTTACAATCGATATCGACTCTATATACAATTGATAACGATTGTTAATAGAGTCGATAACGATCATATATAAAATCGATATCGACTATATATACAGTCGATAACGATTATATTTATAATTGATTGAGACTTTTAAAAATGGGGACTAAAAATTAATTCTTATTTTACACCATTATTTCGATGTATAGGATGTGGCTATTAAGGAGCTGATATCGAAGGTGTGCGACACAGCCGTCGATATGGAACCATCAACTCCTGTGCATCAGGTTCCTCTTCCTTCCATTGATGAGGTGACGACAGCTGTTAACGAGCAGCCTGAGACTCAAATTGATAAGGGTCCTGCTGGTGAAGAGGAAACCTCTTCCCAATTGCCTCACTAACAAGCTGAGCCTCGCTTAAGACCTAGGCAAGGGAAACTCAGCAAAGTAACTACCGTCAGACCTAAGGCACAGCGAAGGGTAGAGGCTATAAAGAAGCCTACCGAGAAGGCCAGTGAAGGACCAACTGCTGAGCCTGGACTAGTGGCACACATTACCGGTCCCGGTCTATTTCAAGATGCTCTGAGCTTCCACCTGTCGACAAATGAGCAAAAATATATGCTAGACATATTGAACAAGCCTCTGAAGGAGGACGAGTAAGTTATTCTTCCCTGATTCCTTAACTTTATTATTATATATTTATCGTGAAGATTATCTACGTTGGCTATTATTTATGTAGCGAATATGTAAACACTGTCGGCAAGTATAAGCTGGTGGTGCAATCCTTCAGATGTCTGACAACCACGCTGTACCTGGATAACTTTGTAAGTTTAACATACTGTAGGCAAAAATAAGAATAGTTAAAGCTATCGACGACTCGAAATAGAGTCGATATAGATTCATTATAGAGTCGATGACGATGACTTACATCATCGTTATCGACTCTCAAATTAATCGATATCGATGGCTTTTAGAGTCGATAACGATGGCTTATGTAATCGTTATCGACTCTGTAACTCATCGATATCGATTCATTGGAGAGTCGATAACGATTACTTAAATCATCGGCATCGATGACTTATAGAGTCGATAACGATTAAGTATTTAACTCTAACTATATATTTTAATTTAACTGCATTGGTTTCAGGTTATGGGCGCCTACCTGAGACATTTGGAAGTAATTGATGATAAAATTTATCCTGATAAAAAGTTCAAAAACTTCCTTATGGACCCTACCGCACTGACGTTCATGGGTTATGAACTGAGAGATTTCAACAAGTTTCTGCTTGCTGAAAAATTATATGAACAATCGTTCGAGGTTCAAGTTCAACGGTGGGCTACATATAGACAAGAAGAGACCGAAGGGAAGAAGCTGATGGAAACTTTCTTCTTTAATGAGTTTCGGAATCTGTGGGCTCACGAATACAGCGTAGTATGCTTTTATCCTCTTTATAATTATTTTTTAATTTTCTATCATACCCTTTGAGATTATATTGCTTTTTTGTAGATATTTATGCCAATACATTCAGAACAACCACTACACTGGGTGTTTGCGATTGTGAAGGTAGTCGAACGATCGATAATGATCGTCGACCCTATATTTAATAGGCCCTCCAAGGAAGATATGTGTCCTAATTGCTGGCGCTGGTAAGATATTTTGCTTAGCATATCTGACACTCCTCTCTATTATTTCGAAACAGACCCAATACCTTCCCGTGATTTTATATTCGTATGGTGACTCCACTGCACTGATCGCGAAGAACTATCCTTGGTCATCTAGTGACTGCCGGATCAAAGCCCTTCCCCGACAGACCAACTCGTGTGATTGTGGAGTGTTTGCTGTGAAGTATGTCGAGTACTTCATGATGGGGAAGAAATTTGACTTCGCGCAATCATATATAGATAGGATTAGGACAGAAATTGGCCATATACTGGCTACATACACAGGCGATGGCGGAGGAGTACTGGCGAAGGACGACAAAAAGGAGGGGACGCAACAGTAGTGTGGTTGTATTTTAACATTTTTGTAAATGTAAATAAAATATTTTTTATTAATAAAATTTTTTGAATATAATTGCACCATTTTTATGTAGCTGTGATTAAAAAATAGAAATCGCAACCATTATCGACTATATATAGAGTCGTCATCGACTATATAAATAATCGGTAACGACTCTGTATGTAATCGCTATCGACTATATATAGAGTCGTCATCAACTATATACATAATCGATAACGACTCTATATAGAGTTGCTATCGACTTTATATAGAGTCGTCATCGACTGCATAAGTGATTGATACCGATTCTTAAATGAATCGATATCGACTTTATAAATAGTCGATGGCGACTCTGTATAGAGTCGATATCGATTATGTATACAGTCGATGACGACTCTATGATTAATCGGTAAAGACTATATTACAGTAAAAAAATAAGGATTTTGAATTTCTCGTTTACATTCAATCTATCATTATTAAAAATATATACTGTCAACCCATCAGTCCCACTGCCGTGCAGCTCCTGCGATTGTGACCATATTCACTGCACCTGCTACACTGTAGTGCCCTAACCTCACCCTTAGACCTTATCCTTCTCTTCCTCGGACGGCCGACTTGCTTTCGGCAATAATAGGGTGGTCTCACTTTCATATTTTCAGGGAGTTACTCTGCTTGGAACTCCCATTGACTTTTATCGAGGGTGGGAACCCATTGCTCGTCGTATGTTTGTCTAAAGCAAGCGGTGAAAAGCCATTTCTCACAAAAGTTATGGTAGTCGTAACTTCTTCGATTGATGGCCGCCACGGCATGGGAACAAGGCAAGCCATGAATGTGCCAACGGTGGCAACTACAGGTCTTGTGTTCCAAGTCGACGTGATGAATGAAATTTTCGGAATTGACTTGGAATTGATCGTGCCCGTATGGTTGAGCTCTCTTTCTACCGGCCCATTGCAACACCTTCATGTGCGCGTCTGCTTTCGGGCAGAGGAGGGTAGTCCATTTATCAGATATCTCTCTGCGTTTTTGAAAATGATCGGCGACTTTCTCTCTAGTAGTTCTGATTAAGTCGATAATTGGTCTCTCTCGAGCTATCTTTAGTACGCTGTTTAAACTTTCGACAATATTCGTAATCAGGGAATCGTACTGCCTTCCTTCCATATGTGCGCATGCCTAATGCTTTGGATCTATTTTCAAAATATTCTACGGCCTGAAAATCAGCAGGATCTTTCTTCATTTCGTTAATAAAATAATCAAATTTCTCTTTCGAATATGCACACGCGGCGCACCACCATAGACCCTTCACATTATTCCTGGGATACTTGTGCTACAAATTTTGTGTCATATGCCGCATGCAGTAGTTGTGATATGTGTTAGGGAAGATACGTTTCACCGCATTTATTAAACCCTTCGACCTATCCGTGATAAATATGAAATCTTCGTTAAACCCACTGATCACGAACGCACCTACCCGTTCAAGAAACCACATCCACGTATCCTTTTCTTTTAACTCGACCACGGCAAATGCTAACGGTAATATATGACCATTACCATCTTACGCAGAGGCGATAAGTAGGATCCCTTCGAAACGTCCTCGTAGGTGTGTGTCATCTACAAGCAATATGCGACGAAGTGTATTGCGGTAGCTTCCGATGCATGAGCCAAAACTCCAAAAAATCTTTGAAACTTACCGTCAAGAGTAAGTTGAAAGGATGTTTATACATTAGAATCTACCATCTCCATCTCCTTCACGTAGGCCGGTAGATCAACAAATTGTCCTTCCCAACTGCCTCTAATATTATTAAGGGTAAATTATTTTTCCCTCCAAGTTTTTGCATATGAGATTTGCACATTATAAGCTTTTACAATATCAAACATTATTAACGCCAGTGTGTAGTCCAATCCTTCCATAAGTTTATCCCGTACATAGTTTGCTACGAAGGAGATTGTTGCATTACGGTGACCATGCGATCCGATCTTAGCGGCTCCGCATGTGTGAGTACTATTGAATGTCTTGATTTGGAAAGAATCGAGCCCAGTCAATTTAGAAGCATATATTCGCCACGAACAATCGGGTTCAGAGTATCCGCCGCTACCGATAACTAGTAGTCCTCAAAGGCCGAATTTGAAAGTTTTTCTCCACCGCGTGCTCTTTCAATGCTCTTTGAAATGTTTATTTGTCTCGAAAGATCTCTCCAATTTTAAACGTCCAATTCCGATATTCAGTTTCCACCTCTTCATCGGAGGAGTCGCCCAATGTCTCTGACATTTCGTAATCTCCGTCTACTAGGGGATTGTCAATGTCTCTCACAAAAATTTTCGGATCCTCTTTGATAAACCCATCCGGTTCACTTTCATATTCTTCTTCTAAGGTATCTTCATTAGTGGCTTGAGGATGACTACGCCATTCACTAGCGGTGTTCTTGGGTGGTTGACTAGATCCTTCACCGAAGGGGTTCTGATTTGATTGACGGGATCCTTCACCGAATGGATAATGGCGTGGTTGGCTAGGCCCTTCACCGAAGGGGTGCTCATGTGTATGGACATGGGGTTGAGTTTCTCCGGTGGTTCACTAGCGGTGTTCTTGGGTGGTTGACTAGATCCTTCACCGAAGGGGTTCTGATTTGATTGACGGGATCCTTCACCGAATGGATAATGGCGTGGTTGGCTAGGCCCTTCACCGAAGGGGTGCTCATGTGTATGGACATGGGGTTGAGTTTCTCCGGTAATTCCCATCGATGGCATGGTAGAATATAATTCTTGAGTAAACCAAGTTGTCCATCTACCGGGGAAGATATGACTGAAATCGTCGGTATCCACCACCCTTTCTGAAGTGTAGTCTAACCATTGACTACATTGTTGTGACCCATGCATGTATTTTACTGGGTCATCATACGATTCAATCGGAGTATCGTTTAAATCATAAGTTGCTTTCCCTCTGCCATCGTTCGCCGCAATATAATCGTCATCGCCTAACAGGACGGTATCGTATACAGTTTCATCCTCAAACTTATATGGCTGAAATGAATGAGTCACAAAATCAGTACCGCCGAGATCTACTTGTTCAGTTTCGACTAGGAAGGATGACCGTTCCTTAATGATGAATTCTTTTATAACGTCCACCGCGGATTTATAAAACGTAAATAAGATGGCCAAATCATCAGAGTCCAAAATGTCGGTAACCACAGGCGTATACACTATCTTCATATGAAACTTTGTGGAAACTGTTTCATCCGCCTTCGCAAAATTGACAGCAGACATTCGCCTTATGAATTGTTCATAAGAAATATCAGTTAAAATGTTAATAGGCCTCCGCTGGCCACCTTCATACAAGCCATCATCGTTTACAAGAAGGCCATCATAGTGACAAAGAAAAGAAATCCTCACGCCCGTCATCGTCTGTTTAAGAATGAGAAGGAAGGGGTCATTAGATTGATGAAACAAAAGAGAAAATACGACTATAAATCTTAGTCGATTGTATATATAATCGATAATGACTACATATACAGTCGATATCGACTGTATATAGAGTCGATAACGACTTTATATATAGTCGATATCGACTCTATATGGAGTCGATGACGATTGTATTTGCAATCGATATATATTTTTAAAAAAACGGATCGAAGGATATAAAGACTTTCTTATACTACACGAATAGGAGATACTGCATCACTAAGAGACGCTAATAAATTGAAAATGAGGTTTAAGTAGGATACCTCGCGTCGCAAGGACAAACTACATGGTCTTCTTGCCACAATGAAGAAATGCAGGGGCTTCTTCTCCGAAGCCTCTGTTTTCTTCTTCGAAATAGCAGATCGGAGTAGATCAGACTAAGGCAGGAGACGTCATCTAGGGTTTTGTACCTCTAACTTTTTTACAGGATAAAATGAGGAAGAAGATGATGCTTTGTTGGTTAAAGAAGGTCATAGAAGGGGGTAATTTGAACCTTTTACTCTCTTTAGGGTCGGCTAGGCTTGGAGCTGGTTGGTGTGGGTAAAAGTAAAACTATAGGGCTTCTGACGTAAAAGGCGTATCTGACAGGGCCGATTAGGTAAATTTCCCTCTATTTTATGAAAAATTGGTGCTAAATAAATATCAATGGTGGGAAACCCTAGTTGCCTTCATAGAATATTCGATTGCAATTGTATCAACAATATACCATTAAAACAGTTGATTGGATTGAATAAGAGGATGGAAATTATTTTTTCGTCCAAATCTTTCATCTAATTGATTATGAGATCATGGCTAGCATATCAGACGTTCATATATTAATTCTACATAAAACACATGCCTAAAAGTGAGCTGTGAACCCTTTTCATAGTATGCCGATGATTAAGATCACTTTTGGATATGTTTGCTAGTGGGATCAACATCTCACCTTCTAATAAAGTGGGCCATGATCACAAAATCACATGTCAGTCTGACGTGTCACATAATCTTGGGATCACTTTTTTTAGATTTGTGTGACGTGAGATCAACAGGTGATCGTCTGATGGCTTCCCCATGATCGAGATCCTGGGTGAAATACGATCTCTACCATCAGATTCAAAGCAGTGAATCAGATTTAAGTGTTGGCTCCCTATTACCCCGGTTGGACAATATAAAGAAATCTATAGATTAACATGTGGCGGTGAATCATTGGACATACTAAAATGCAAAGGTTATGAGCGAATTTAAAATAAGACCAAGAGTGCATCTACTTGATAGAGTACGGTGTCCAACACTATCATACAAGATGGTAATTCTCCCCAACTCTACCATCGGATGGTCGTGTTCGATGATCCAGACTGTCCGATCAATTGGCAACCACTCGGGCTGAAATTTTTTTGTCCGCAAATATTTAGTGGAGCATTGTAAATATTTCGATTTCCTTTCAAAATCATTTGATTGATCGGATGTGTGTGATTATATTGTTGATACAATTTTAAGCGATGGTCTGGATTGAAGGGCACAGATCGAATTGCTACGGCACAATTTTTATCTTTGAAGGGGCTCAACACTAGCTTATAACAGCAAAAATGGCATTATAATATTATTAGGGATGCAGTAGGTGTACGGTGTACCAACCATCGATCCAAACTCTCTACATGCATACATCACTCATCTTAGCCGTTAATGAGTCTATATTATCACACCGGAATCCGCATCGGATATCTCAAGTTTACTTGGGAAAGATTTTAAATTTTGAATTACCTCATGATAAACTTGTAAGTTGTAACATGGTTCAAAATTTCAGCCGAAATGTTTTAGTTTTGGTCCTCACGAAACCGAAAAGAAATCTTAAAATTTTAGTATTTTCAGACCCTTTTGAAGATTTCGGCCGAAATTTCGGTTCAAAATTTCAGTTTCGGTCCTCACCGAAACTGAAACGAAATCCGAGATTTTGAATCTTGACTTGTAAAAATATACGTGTTCAAATAAATCTATGGCCATTTGGATATGAGAGAATCTGTTACTTTTAGTTTTCAATTCTATCCATCAATAGTAGATCTGGTTGAACACGAAATCACTTTCAACAAGTTGGACCTAACCATTGTCCCTTTAGGGCCTGTTTAGTTACACGACAAATTTGAGATTTGGAGTGGATTTGTAGAAAAATCATTTGCGCCTTCCTTTGGTTGGGGAGTAGATCCCACATAATTTTTTGCACACATAGATTGTTATCGTGGCACACACAATTAAAAAGAAAGACTTTATTATTTTTGGGATCTATAACACATGGAATACCATTGAAGCCGTCTGATTTGAAGTGCTTTCTGTAAAGATTTTTGAGGTAAATTTTTTTGCATGAAACATGATCTCTATCATTTGATTGGTCAGAATCATTTTCAGCGTGTGGTAAAATTGAGAGGGCAATAGGGTCAGCCAACTCTTGCCACTTCACTAGATTTTTGAGATCATGTGCCTACCAACAACGGACATAAAGTAGTGTCGTAGTAACCCTAGCCAACCGAGAGAGGCTGCCTTGTCTTCTTATGTTGGAAGAATCAGTCTTAAGTTGACCGAACTAGAGTTTCACGATTCTCACAGGCCACGACGGCAAAGGGAGTGGTGTTTGCAACTTACACGTCAGTGAAGATTTTAAGAGCAACGGACATATATATATAGGAGATGATCTAGGGAAGTGGCAAGAGTTGGGCGGACTGTCTAGGGTTTTTTACCATGATATCAAGTGTCGGCCAATACCGATATGTATCAGCAATTAGTTTCGGTCTTGTCGGAAATTGATAGTGATATCAGATAGGTATTCATGATACGATATAAAGAGACAATTTTCAACCTATTCATGCCAAACAGCTGCAAAATCCAATTTCGCAACTCTTGCAAACGTAAATTTTTTTTGCATTTGTAGTGGCCTTTTTGTTTTTAAATGTCATTAGAATGCAAAAAATAAAACAAGATTTGAAATGCTAAGTGCCAAACAAATCCTTAGGCCTCGTTGAAGTGTTTCCTGATTTTTCTCAGAAAAGCTTAAATTCTTGGACACTTAGAATCCTGACAAATTCTTAGCATGCTCAGATTCTTGATTTTTTTCATATACGTTCTTAAGTTACTTAGATTCCTGACAGATTCTTATAAAACTCAGAATTCTTTGCTTTTAAGTTTCTCTCAGAAAATCTTCAAATTGATTCAATCAGTGATTATGTTATGACCGTAAAAACGTGATCTAATTATCAGTTTATGTGCCCTACTCGGATTTCTCTCAAAATTTACGGGCAATCAATCAAGATGGGGCTGAACTAATATTTACAGGGTTAAACTGATATATTTTTCGAATATGATTTAATGACCATTACTTTTAAAATGAGTCACTAATACCCATTTACAGGGTTAAACTGATATTTGCAGTTGGCAAAAACAGAATAAAAAATTAGGATATAATGAATCTAGTTAGCAAAACAATTCAATTCGGAAAGCACCAACTTTGGTGCGTTAGCTTGACATGGGATAGCCACCCATTACAATAAAACAAAATTTTAGGCTTTGTTGCCTTTACTTTTAATAATAGGCACCTTTAAATCCACCCACCAAATCTTTGAGTTCACCCACGCTGAAACACATTAACTGCATTGAATCAGACGATGAAGATTATTTATCGTCTCAATCTTTCATACGATGGATCTTGAGATCATGGGCGTACCATCAGAAAACCCTTTTTTTATTTCATGTGGTACACACCCAAAAAAGTGACATTAAAATCAATTTTGAGAGTGCATATGATGTTAAGGTCATTTTTTTTAGATGTGTGACACACGAAATAAAACACTAACCATCTGATGCTACTATGCCCATGATCTCAAGATCCATCGTGTGAGCTCAAATTGTGATGATTAACGATCTTCGCCGTCTGATTCAACGCAGTCAATGTGTTTGACGTTCATGATCTATAGATCCTTAGTGGATAAGATTGACACGAAATATAATCTTCATCATGTGATTAAATATAGTCAAAGACTATTATTTGTTTCAATGATTGATAATAATAGATCATATGATAAATATTGTGTTTTGCTCCAATCTTACCCACCAGGGATCTATAGATCATGAACTTTAAATCAGACGGCCTAGATTACATTTTCAAATGTCACATATCCTTAAAATACAAAGTCTTTCTCTAACCTTGGTGCAATCACTTAAAAATCGTGTGCAAGTAATGGCTCCCTATGTTATATAATATATAATATTAAAGTCCGATTGCCTTTATTAAAGTATATTGTTTGTACAGTTGTATTTGCTATTATAATATTATATATTATATAATATATATAATGGTTGATATATATATATATATAAAGACTAATAGCATAAGCTGGCATAAGCAGTCAGGAGCAGGGATATAGGGATACAAGGATACAACATAAGAAAGGACGCATGGGATAGGCGCCAAAGGATTTGTAATAAATCTTAACGAGTAAGCCCGACCACGACTGCCTAACACACAGAATGGCCCCGACGCCAGAATCGTGATGATGAGTTAAGAAAACTCACCATCATCTTCTCCAACTGATTTTTTATGCAATTTTATTTTATTTTATTTGTTTTTTGTTTTTGTTTTTAGGCATATGCATATTGAGTTAGGATCTGATGTATACAATCGATGTCAAGTATATACACCCGCTTACAATCTGAGCTCAGATTTTGAGCTATTCCGAGTAATTTGCTCATACGACTAGCTGTCATTTCACTCGGAAACCACTCGGAATCACACTTCCCTAGGAATTCTCTCGAACGACAAATTCTCTCGGAATCTGCCTATAATCTAAGTATAAATTCAGATTCCGAGTGAAATCTGGCTCCCGAACGAGGCCTTAGAGTGTGTTGGGATATACGGAAAATGATGGAAAATAAAGGGTAGGATTTACAAATTCGTCATTTTCCACCGTTTGGGTAGTAAATATGGGTAGGAAAATATATTCCCAACTTCCCATATTTTTCCAACAAAAATTCTGACGGGAACACTTGCATTATCTTTGTTGTCCCTATCATAAAATGGTAGGCGCTCTTTTTTTGAGTGGTGCTCTTTTTCTGTGTATGGTTGTTTAATTCTTATGAAACTTTTACCTCACCCATCTCCTTTAGCAGACATGCATTGACTACTTTGAATCATACGACAAAGATCATTTTTCACCGCAATCTTTCGAATAATCAATCTTGAGATCATGGGCATACCATCATATGGTCTTATTTATTTATTTTTTGTAGCAAGTAACCCGAAAAGTTATTCTAAAATCACATGACACACATCACACTCAAATGGAATTTTAGGGGTCACTTTTTGAGATGGGTGCCTTGTGGACTTATAGTATTCCCATGATTTAAAAATAATCTTTGTGCAAGATTAGAATGTAAAATTATCTCTATCGTTCAATTCAAAGCGATCAATGTGTGCTAGACTCGAGGAGATGGGTGGGGCCACAGTTTCTTGGTTGTAAATAATGGTACCTATTTTTTTGTGATTATTTCTCTCCACTCTCTCCATGTCTCTCACTCTCTGACAGCTCGGATTTTAGCACCTCGAAACCTGCGCCGTCGGTAGGGCCATTAATGTCGAACCCCTTATACGAATGGAATACTTGGTACATCCACATGCAAAGCGGAACAAAGCATAATCATAAATAAAGCAAATAGAGGCATCATAAGAAAGAAATCTTCATTCCTATATAATGACATAACCAAAACATATCAAAAGACGATTCTGATCCCATGCAACTCACATGGCTAACACAACCGGTCCGAACCATCAGTGACACACATCAGTCACCCCACATGGTTTGCAAAACGAATATACAGTATGACCTATACATGACCTCTTACAAAAATAAATTGGCCGGACGTACCAAGCCTTACAAATCTAGCTCTCAAAATACACAAAGCGCAACACAATCTACTAGAACTCCTCTGGAGGGGGCTCAGTCTCTTCCTCAGGAATATACTCAGGGTCCTCAAGATCTACGCCTTCAGTCCCCACCGCTGCCTTTGAACCTGTGACGTATAGTCGAAGGGTGAGCTACATCTAAGCTCAATAGGGAAACATAAGCAAGATGCATATTATGATGTCAAACATATATTTCATGGCATAATAAAAAACATGTTTATCTTACTAAGAGTTAAAATTTAAAAGCATTTAAATTGACTAAAAACACATCAAATGCAAAGCTTCAAAATATGCTTATCATGATCACTCAAGTTGTTCTCTTAACGCACACACACACTTAAATAATCTCTCGAGCAAAATACAGCATCGAGAGTCGTATATAAAATCGATGGAATACCCCAAACATTGTCGTTCAATAAACCATTCACACAAAGTTGCCCAAGCCCCTTCGAATGAGGGGACTTATGCCGAACGAAGTATTTTCACTGTTTGGAAATCAAACAAATGGATATCCCACCATACCGGAGCATAAGTACGGATATCTCGCTGTATCGGTCACGGGTATACCGCTGTGTCGGTAGGGTATTCAACACAGCCATAAATCAAAATGCAGAATCTACATATAGTTTTTCACCATGTATTGTGATAATTTATAATAGTTCTGATTTCGAAGTTCACACACACACATATCAAGTTTTCTGATGTCACACACACACATATTTTTAGTTCTTACTAATGTCACATGCTCACTTATCACGTTTCATACTTACACACTTATGGTTTCCTTATTGGTGTCCACACACGTGCACCTATCTTATTTAAATACTTGAAAGAACCCAGGCCGAATGATTGACAAAATTACACATTCTTACACACACCTATCATATCATAAAATTATGCTAACAGAATCAAATGTACATGTTGCAGAGTTTTCCCTACCTCACACGAAGTCACACTTAATTTCCTTGGCTCTAGTTAGCTCTTCTAGCCCATAGCTCAAGCTTATACCTAACAATCAATTTCACAGACAAAACGTCATATATGATGTAAAATAAGAAGATACAAAGTCTCCCCAAAGTCCTTACCTCAAAACAAAACAAAGTCATGAAACTGCTAAAATCGTTCAGTCGAATTCAATTCGACCAGTCGGTTTCCTTAAGAAAACTCAGACCTCTAGCACACGGATATCGATCAGTCGGTTTTGAGATTGACCGGTAGGTTTTCAAAATCGATCGGTCGATTTCTCTAGAACTCATTTTATACGCTCACTGTTTTTCAAAAATCGACTGGTCCTGCTACTTTCGATCAATCGATTTTCCAAATCGACTAGTCAAAATTATTTCGATCGGTTGGTTTCGTCTTAAGGTCGTTAGGTTTCATAGCTTAGCAAAATCGATCGGTCGATTTTCCAAATCGGCCGGTCGGTTTTGTCAGATTTCACCCAGACTTGGGTTGAACTTCTCCAACCCATTTTCCTTCAAAATCTTATTTTCCTTCTTCTAATTCTTCACCCATATGCATAAACTAAACTACATATCCATTCATTACACATTCACATAAATTCTTACCTTTAAATCGATCGATTCCTCGATACACGCTTTCACATCCAACTAGGGTTCCGCAGCTCGTAGCCTTGGGGTTCCTCACGATCCCAAGTCCGAAATCAGTACCTCCTCTTTAATTCCTCGCACACACATGCAACGTATTCAAAGCTCCTCACTTCCTTCTCTCTCTTCTCATTTACTGTCTCAACAACCTAAAACTTAAGAGAAATAAATTCTCTTTAGGTTTCATTCACTTATATTTAGTTTTAGGTTTTGGTGTTAAGCACACATACCATAACTAGGTGTATCTGAACTCCTTCAAGGGTTCACACACAATCTCAATCACTCGTATTTCACGTAACACATAATCTAACATAACTTACCAATTTATCTTCACAAAGTCGGGTACGTGACGAGTCTGACACGTACACTAAGGCGTACTATTCAAAGGTCGCAATTTTTGTGTGACAGCCCAGATTTTGACACCCTGAAACCCGTGCCATCAGCACGATCATCTTGACCGTGCCCCTTAGCTATGCACGGAACATTGGTATATCAAGCATCAAATAGAATAATAAACGAAATTGTAGAATTTAAATCTATATTAAAGCAGTTCTCCAAAAGACAGTTCTACCCTCATGCCTCTGCATGAATGGAGAACCGATCCGAACCATCAACGATAGCAATCATCACGGATGGTTCGTCCCAAAAGGATAATCCCAACTCAATATATACATAGTTAAACAAAACAAGGCTTGACATACCAAGCCGTACAAATCTCTCCCAAAAGCCCTCAAAGTGGCACAACGGAGTCCTCTAGAAGAAGTCCTCAGGAGGTGGCTCCAACTCTTCGCCGGCCGCAAGGTCCGACTCACCGGGGTCAGCTTCTCCTGAAGCCTCTTGCTAGTAGTAGACCTGCGACGTATAGGGTGAGCTACATCCTAGCTCAATAGGGAACAAAACACAGTTGAACATATAAATTATTACTCACATATATTCCATGATATGACATGCATGATGTGTCTATACAGTTACTGATAAAACAGTTAAAAAGTATTATATTTTACTGATAGTTTACTCGTGTCTTTTATTTGCTCATGAATGATGCTGAAAAGGCCTAAAGCAAAACTTAAACTTTCAACTTAAGTAATCCCCGAGCAATATAGCATCGAGCCCCGATGAGATACCCTTCATCGTCATCTATATAGACACTTTTAACGTATTCCCTGGGAATACAATATAGTACCCAAGCCCCTTTCCCCTGGAGATTGGTGGCGGGGTTTCACTTGTCTCATATCAACACCCCTGGGGTGTGCTTACTGTGTACGGATAAGCCTCCGCACTGGCCTACGGTTTCGCCGCCGTATCGGTCACGGATATCCTGCCGTGTCAGTCGTGGATATCCCGCCACGTCGGTGGGGTACCCTATCAAACCTCAAATAACAAAAATATCGGTGCCTTACATATAGTTATTCACCATGTAAATGTGCTATCTTATATCAGTTAGGCCCTATCAAACATGATTCAATCTTGGATACATCCCTGGGATGTATCCATTCACTTGCATCACACCTGATGCTCTTATATCTTCACTTCATCATCCCCTGGGGATGGCTCATTATACTTACTCTTATGGATGTCACACACACATACTTTTCACAATTCTTAAGCAATAAAACATTTGAATTTGAATTATATATATCACTACATACATGCTCTTGTAAAATAAAGTACATGTTCAAGGTGTTCCCTACCTCAAGTCTTTGTTTGCTCAACGCATCAAGGTCCCACATGGCTCCTTGTGCATTAGTTCACACGTACCACCTATGGTACCACATAACAGGTGAAACACATTACAAAGGATGCAATAAAGAAGGTCTAAGACCCTCCAAGAATCTTAAAGTCAAACTCAAAAGTTAACATAATTTATCTCAGTCGATTAATCGAACTCCAAAATCGATTAATCGAAAGTCAATATCGATTAATCGATTCTCAAATCGATTAATCGAGATTTTCATTCGATTAATCGAAATTCTCTGCTCAGCCAAGTCGATTCTCAATTCGAGTTCCTAAAATCGATTAATCGATCCCAAATCGATTAATCAAAAATTGAAATCGATTAATCGAAATCTCATTTCGATTAGTCGATTTTCTACAAGTCATTTCCTCCAAATTTCGGGGTCCACTGAGGTTCCCGAATCGATTAATCGAAATCCAAAGTCGATTAATCGAACTCCAATTTGATTAATCGAAATCGGGGTCCACTGACTTTTCAACTTCTTGGCCAATTTCGATTAATCGAAATTGGAATTTCGATTAATCGAAACCCAATTTCGATTAATCGAAATTGTCAAATTCAGCCTCCTTTGAGCTGTTCTTCTCAATCTTTTTCCACACTTTTTCCTCTACTTTTCTAAACCATTTACCTATGATTTACACCATTTTCAACTACAATCTAACCTCTACAATCTATGCATTTCATTCACAAAAGTTTACCTTGAATTAATCTCAAATTGATTTCAAATCAAGTGGTTGGAAGGCTAGGGTTCCAGCTTTGCTTCTAGCAGATCTCTCGCGTCGAATCCGACGTTTATTGCTCGAATCTCCCTTCCTCAACTAGCATTTACTCCTTGTATTAATCACCCTCTTTACTCCTCTCTCTCTCTTCTTTACTTCTCTCTCAACAACCAAACTATTGATTTTAGGGTTATTAAACCCTTTTATCTCCCCCCCTAGCTGTGTGTTGAGCACATGCGCCTCAATAGGTGTATGTGACTTTAGATTTTCAACATACACCACATAGCTACTCAAACCATCACTTCACATTCACTCATCACACTCTACGCTAACTATCGAACTCCTAATTGGTCAAACACAGGATCGAGGTCATAGTTTAGCGTGATTTTTCGCTATTACATCCTCCCCACCTTGGGAATTTTAAATCATGAAAATAACCCAAAACATGGTATCTGAGTCTCTCCCCCACTCTCGGGTGAGGTGGTCCGTTTACTCAGAGGCGCATTTAGGTATTTATCAATACAAGCATGGAAGTACATTAACAAAATGAAACAATTGCTACCAAAAGTTTGATTTATATTTAAACTTTGAAATTTACAATGCGAGATAAGTTGGCGTACAAAAATAATCTCTGGTATACAATGGCGACTAAAATATATAGAGACTCATTTGTCCCCTACTTGGCTGGTCGGTGTTGGGCATTGCTCCTCACAGTGTGATGTGCTATTGGTGTGGGGTCTGCTTTGGTGGCTAGCTGCGGTTGCTGAGTGGTGGCGGCTTGGTGGGCGGCTCGATTAGGCGGGCGGAGGCGAGATGTGGAAGGGCAGCGTCTGTAGTGGCGGTGGGATGGAAGGCGGGTCCTCTGTGGAAGGCTGTCGTCCTGCCCTCCTCCTCCTCTGGGCGAGGTAGCGGCGGTAGTTAGTGCAGTAGATGTGGCGGAGGTGTGAAAGAAGAAGTCCATCCTCGGTTCATCCTTTCGTTGTTGGCCTCCATACGGGCCAACACCTCCTCGATAATGGTTGGTCGAGATGATGCAGTGTGGCCAGTGGTAGGATGAGTGGGTGTCGTGAGGCGGTGGTGGGCGGCGTCGGTGAGGCTGCGGTATGAGAGGAACCCTCTCCATGAAGGCTCAGTGTGTGCCCCACCATGGGTGGGTCTGCTTTGTGGTGGTGGGGGTGGTGGCGGTGCCTCTTTGCTTCTTTGAGGGCTCTTGGAGGCTGGACCGGGCAGTGAGGGTCGCTTTAGTAAATTGTAGCTACTGGTCCATGAAGACTTTGAAAGCGTCTTCCACGGATCCGTAGCTCTCACCTAAATGGCCGAGATGATGTAGGAGGGATCGTCGGAGTAACACTCCAACATGCTCGAGATGAGCCGAGCATATGGCATCTTCTCCTTGGGCCTCATGTTGCCCTTCATCAACTTTCCCTTGATGTACCTCATCCCTTCTAGGATGACCATGGTAGCATCAAACCATCGGCCACAGAAGGCCGCATAAAGTGCCTGTTGCACTTTGTCTACGCGCTCGGTATCATGGCGCATAGGGTAGAGGTTGCACTTGATTATCGAATCAAGCATCCACATGTAGTGGGGAAGGTCAACCCTCTTGATGGAGGATCTCGACCCCTTCTTGCCATTGGTCATGCGAGTCATGACCTCCTCGAAGCGAGGTTCCTCCTCAAAGGGTGGGAATAGGGTAGTCTCGGGGGTGAAATCGAGGTAGCACTCGAGCACCTCGTGTATGTGGCGACGAGTGATCGTGTAGTCGCGACCCTCAATAGTGGTCTTGATCACATCGTCGGTCGGGCCGTCCACAAGCCCTTGATAGAATAATCTCACCAATCTAGGGTAGTAAGAACCGCAGATTGGTTTGAGAAGGTTGCCGAGACCGGCGTTGTTGAGGTAATTCGAGCCCATTGGGTCTCGCCCGGTAAATTGGGATTTGTGAATAGGGTAGGGTCGATAATGTATTCGACCTCGAAGGTCTTGGCCGCCCACCATTCATTTGGTTGCACCACATTGGTGGGTGGTGGTGGCATGGGCGTGGACTCACGCATAGATGCGCTTGTCGAACCGGAGGTGGTCTCCGATGTCGACGGTGACAGAGTCCTCACCGGCGATGGGGTAGGTGGTGGTGGTGCGGCGTTCTTACGCCTAACCGGCAACTTAGAGGTTGTCTTCTTCGAAGACAACCGGGTTTTGGGCGGCATGGTGGTGAAATAAGCTTAAACTAGGGTTTCTCTAACTCAAATTGAAGGGAAAAACATAAATTTAGGGTTTACCGTGGTTTTGGATGCGATTGCGGAAGCGAATCGACGGCAAAACCCAACCCTAGAGCGCCGGATGGTCGGAGAAGAAGAAGAAGATGAAGCGCCCAAACAACCCCAAGCTAAAATGATTTTGAATGGGGAATGAAATCCCCAAATTTATATATATAGGCCTCGGCTCGATTAATCGAAATTCAGAATCGATTAATCGAGATTCAAAACTAGGTCAAGCCGCGCAAAACCGATTAATTGATTTCCCAAATCGATCAATCGAAAGTTAAATTCGATTGATCGAAAACATTTCGATTAATCGAAATCGTATCCGTTTAAAAATTTAAGTTTTTGAGCTCACTGGCGCGAGCCAGTCGATTAATCGAAATCCATTTCGATTAATCAAAATTCCAAAATCGATTAATCGAATTTCACTTCGATTAATCGAAATCGTGCAGTAACTTCTAAATTTCCAGAATTCCTTAAGTATTCGATTAATCGAAATCCATTTCGATTAATCGAAATTTCAAAATCGATTAATCGAAATTCACTTCGATTAATCGAAATCGTCTATCTGACTTCAATTTCTTCCAAGTCCCTTTAGTAAATCGATTAATTGAGGTCCAGTTCGATTAATCGAAATCCAAAATCGATTAATCGACACTGCTTCGATTAATAGAAATTTCATTAATTTACTCCCAATTCTTCTAACATTCCCAGTTTGTTCGATTAATCGAACTTGCAGTTCGATTAATCGAATTCCCAATTCGATTAATCGAATTCCCAAAATTGATTAATCGATCCCAAATCGATTAATCGAAATTATAACTCGATCAATCGAAATTGCATTCCATGTATATTCTAACTCTCATTTCAATTTCCAGTCACTGGCACATGCCAGTCGACTAATTGAACAAAATCGATTAATCGATTTGAAATTCGATTAATCGGTTTTGCCCAATTTCTGCAGATTTTTCAAGTTCTTTGGTTCTTTGATTATTATTATTATTATTATTTTTTGACAATTTATGACATCAAGTGGTTCGTAGATCCATAAAAACACATACACTTGGTCATGTGCACAAAAATCTGGTCGTTAAATCATACTTTGATCAAAACTTCCATCGAATTACAAGTCTCGTGGAGATTCCACAAACATGTTTGTGGTTTACATTGGATTCTCACGTCGTTGGAAACAAGGCTGGATATTGTTCCTTCACATCGGCCTCTCGTTCCCAAGTAGCCTCTTCCTTTGGATGATTGTTCAATCGAACAAGCACTAAGGGAATCACTTTAGTGCGCAGTACTTGTTCCTTTTGATCCAAGATTTCCACTGGTTCCTCTATCATGCTCATGTCCTCACACATCTCTATAGGTTGCTTTCCTAATACATGAGACGGATCATTCACGTACTTCCTGAGCATCGATATGTGGAAAACGTTATGCACTCGATCAAACAGCGGTGGCAAACCAATGCGATACGCAACTTCACCTACGCGTCCCAAAATTTCGAATGGTCCGACATAACGTGGACTTAACTTCCCTCTCTTACCAAATCTCATTACACCTTTCATAGGTGACACTTTCACAAACACGTGCTCACCCACTTTATAGTCGACACTAGTCCGCTTCATGTCGGCGTAACTTTTCTATCTACTCTGTACTGACTTCAGCCTTTCTCTGATTATTCGAACGACGGTGGCATTGTCTTCAAGTAGTTTTGGCCCTAACACAAATTTCTCACCTATTTCCTCCCAATTGAGGGGTGATTTGCATCGTCGTCCATACAGAGCTTCATACGGTGCCATGCCAATGCTCGTTTGGAAACTGTTGTTGTATGCGAACTCGAGCATCGGTAGATACTCATCCCAGTATCCTTGCATATCAAGCATGCATGCTCTGAGCATGTCTTCTATCACTTGGTTCACTCGCTCTGTCTGTCCATCAGTTTGAGGATGGAAAGCTGAACTAAAGTCTAGTCGTGTTCCCATTCCTTCTTGAAATTTCTTCCAAAACTTGGATGTATATAGTGGATCACGATCTGAAACTATGCTGCTTGGAATCCCATGTAATTTCACAATCTCCTTCATGTATAAGTCGCTACCTTTGTATAATGTAGTATTGTACGGCAAAAAGTGCGCTGATTTGGTCAATCGGTCTACGACGACCCAAATGGCATTGTGTCTCTTGGTAGTACGGGGTAATCCAACAATGAAGTCCATTGAGATCGATTCCCACTTCCATTCTGGGATTGGTAAAGGTTGCAATAGTCCAGTAGGATGTCTATGATCAACCTTCACTTGCTGACAAGTCAAACACCGTGACACGTACTCGGCCACGTCTTGCTTCAATCCTTTCCACCAGTAGTTCTTTTTCAAATCTTGGTACAATTTGGTGCTACCAGGGTGGATAGCATAATTTGACTTATGGGCTTCATCAAGAATCGTTCGTCTTAGATCGGCATTGTCTGGAATGCATAGACGGCCCTTGAACAATAAAGAACCATCTTCTTTAACCGAGAAGTCCGACCTAATGCCTTCCTTCACGTCTTGATGAATCTTTGTCAATGTCGGATCATTCATCTGTAGATCGTGGATATGCTCAAATATCACTGGCTTTACTGATATGTTAGCCAAAAAGGGTCCGGTGGCTTTTGACTCAATGTTCGCATCGTAGAATGCCAGGTCTTCCAATAATTTCCATCGGTGCATACCCAAAATCAAACAAGCTAACTGAGCTGAACCTTTCCGACTCAATGCGTCGGCTACTACATTCGCCTTGCCAGGATGGTATTGTATGGAGCAATCGTAATCCTTGAGGAATTCCATCCACCTGCGCTGTCTCATGTTGAGCTCTATCTGCGTAAAGAGATATCGGAGGCTCTTATGATCGGTGAAAATTTCAAAAGTCTCACCGTACAAGTAATGTCTCCAAATCTTCAGTGCAAAAATGACTGCTGCTAGTTCCAAGTCATGAGTCGGGTAATTTTTCTCATGTTCTTTCAGCTGTCTTGATCTGTAAGCTATCACCTTCTTGTGTTGATTGAGTACACAACCAAGGCCATTGTATGACGCGTCGCTGTACACGACGTATCCTCCACTACCTGAAGGAATCGCTAGCACTGGAGCCGAAGTGAGTCTCGTTTTGAGTTCTTGAAAACTCTTCTCGCATGCCTCACTCCACTCAAACCTTGAATCTTTTCGTGTCAGCTTTGTGAGAGGTCCCGATATCTTTGAAAACCCCTCGACGAAACGTCGATAATAGCCTGCTAAGCCCATAAAACTTCGAACATCGGTCACTGTCCTTGGTTACTCCCATTTAACCACTACTTCTATCTTTGCTGGATCTACAGTGACACCATGTTTTGAGACGACATGTCCCAAAAAGCTAACCTCTTCCAACCAAAATTCACACTTGCTGAGTTTGGCGTACAATTGGTGTTCACGTAGCGTCTGTAGAGCAATCCTCAAATGTTCTTCGTGTTCCGTCTTGGATTTGGAGTATATCAAAATATCATCGACAAACACTACGACGCAGGAGTCCAAATGTGGTTTAAACACTCGGTTCATCAGATCCATAAACGACGCTGGAGCATTCGTCAATCCAAACGGCATCACAAGGAATTCATAGTGTCCATACCGTGTCCGAAAAGCTGTCTTCTGAATGTCCTCAGCCTTGACTCGCAACTGATGATACCCAGATCTCAGGTCGATCTTGGAAAAATACCTTGCTCCTTGCAGTTGGTCGAATAGATCGTTAATTCTAGGCAAAGGGTAGTGGTTCTTCACAGTGAGTTTGTTCAATTGTCGATAGTCAATGCATAGCCGCATTGACCCATCCTTCTTCTTGACAAACAAGATCGGTGCTCCCCATGGAGACACGCTCGGTCTAACAAACCCCTTGTCCATAAGTTCTTGTAGTTGTTCCTTCAACTCCTTTAACTCAGCAGGAGCCATTCTATAAGGCGCTTTCGAAATAGGCTCCGTTCCTGGTGCTAAGTCAATGGCGAATTCTACTTCTCTTTCTGGAGGTAATCCAGGCAATTCCTCTGGAAACACGTCGGCAAAGTCTCGCACAACTGCTATTTCAGAAATGATATTCTTTCCTTCCTTGTCCTCCTTTAAGAAAGCCAAGTATCCACTGCTGCCCTTTCTGATCATTTTCTCGGCCTTTACTGCTGAGATCAGTGGCACAGATGACGACCTCACTCCTTGAAACCGAAATGATCTTCTTGTGTTGGGTCTGAAAATGACTACCTTGTTCTTGCAATCGACGGTTGCACAATGCTGCGCCAACCAGTCCATGCCAAGGATCACATCAAACCCCTGCATGTCTAACAGTATCAACTTTGCTTCTAATTCATGCACCTCTAAGTCTCGAACTGCTACAATGATGGATTTGCAAGCTAACTCCGTGTCTACTAACTCTCCAGTCGGAATAGACACAGATAGGACGAAATCCAACGTCTCTGGAACAATCTTCATCTTCTTGGCAAAACGTGGAGTGACGAATGAGTGGGTAGACCCTGGGTCTATCAACACTCGAGCGTCATATCCACCGAAGCATCCTTTTTCATATATATTTAAAGTACCTATAGCATACATACATACATACAATAATTTACACATCAATTTACACTCTTAATTCACATACAACTTTTTGTATTGAGAAAGAATCTATACAATTCCTAATGCATGCTCCTTCTCTATCTAAAATTTTAATGAAATGAAAATTTTCTTTAATTTTAACGAGTCTCACCTTGGATGACGTCATGCACGTTCCCTGCTTCCTGAGCAGTGACTGCATAGGCTCTCCCCTGAACGATCGGCTTCCTTGCTTGAATGGGTCGTGGCGCTGCAACTGAAGCCGTCTTTCTTTTATCCGCCTCGGGGCAATCCTTGATCAAGTGGCCCACCTTGCCACATCGGAAACAACCCCTAGTTCCCAATCTACAATCCACCGTCCTATGAGGCTTGCCACACTTTGCGCAAGTCTCCCGAGGTGCGGAAGAAACAGTACGAGAACCCTGTGTGACAGTGGCGCCAGTAGACATGGCAGGGCTCTCATAGCGAAAAGGTCTCCCCGACGCAAGTAATGGAAACCTCTGTTGGTGTTGTTGTTGCGCCGGTCTTCCGAAACCCCCTTGGAACTGTGGTCTCTGATTTTGGGCTACGAACCTCGGCTTTTTGTTCACCGGTTCGTAGGCCCCCGTCCTTCCTTGTTCATTTCCTCCTCTCTGCTGCTCTCTCTGCCTATATCTATTTGTATTTTCTTCTTCCACAACCAATGCCTTACTCATGACCTCTTCGTAGGTCCTTAGCTGAAATGGAGCTACGCCTCCCCTAACTTCAGGCTTTAAACCTTGCTGAAACCTCTTGGACTTCATCACTTCAAGAGTGACGAATCCGAGCAAAACGGCAAGTCGTAGAAACTCCACCCCATATTCTCTCACGTCATTCTCCAGAAATTGTATCTCAAGTGGTTCCTCACCACTTGAAAATATTGTTTGTTGAACTCCTCAACAAACTCCTCCCAAGTCCAAGGCAACTCTGGGGTCTCCACGAGTCCGAGTCCGTATCACGGACTTCCACCAAGGCCAGTCTCCCATTCAACATATAAGCCCATCTCACACTTTCATCTTCCGTCACGTTAGCACGCTAAAGACTTTCTCCATCTCCATGCCAGGTTCTCGGCCATGGTGTCCGCCTAGAAAATGAAGGAGGTCTCATCCTCCTAAACTCAGAAGGATGAGGGCACGCAGTCCCAGTGGTGTAGGTGGTCGCCGTTCTCTTGATGCATGAGCTGCAAAGGATGCGGCTTTGTTGTGCCATGGCGTGCCATAGTCTCCATAGTGTGCATCATCCTTTGTCGCTCTTCTCTATCTTCTTGTCTTTCTCTCACTCTCTTGTTCTCTTAGATCTTGATCCCGATCTCGATCCTCTTCATTATCTTTGTCTACTACCTACTCGGGCCTCGACCTCCTAAAGGCACTCTATTAGTAGGAGAGATGTAATCATCTCCACTACGTAGACTCCTCTGTTGGCCTCCCCTTGGTCGGCCTCTTCCTCTAGATGACATTTGCGGCTGCATTTGAAACTAAAGTTTCGTTAGCAGAAGCCCCTATGTTCTGACCAAAAGGACGATTGTCAGAATTTCTAAAAGAAAAGGCTTTGATACCAACTGTGACAGCCCGGATTTCGGCACCTCGAAACCCGTGCCATCAGTACGATCATCTTGACCGTGCCCCTTAGCTATGCACGAAACATTGGTATATCAAGCATCAAATAGAATAATAAACGAAATTACGGAATTTAAATCTATATTAAAGCAGTTCTCCAAAAGACAGTTCTACCCTCATGCCTCTGCATGAATGGAGAACCGATCTGAACCATCGACGATAGTAATCATCAGGGATGGTTCGTCCCAAAAGGATAATCCCAACTCAATATATACATGGTTAAACAAAACAAGGCTTGACATACCAAGCCGTACAAATCTCTCTCAAACGCCCTCAAAGTGGCACAACGGAGTCCTCTAGAAGAAGTCCTCAGGAGGTGGCTCCAACTCTTCGCCGGCCGCAAGGTCCGACTCACCGGGGTCAGCTTCTCCTGAAGCCTCGGCAGCTGCTAGTAGTGGACCTGCGACGTATAGTCTATAGGGTGAGCTACATCCTAGCTCAATAGGGAACAAAACACAGTTGAACATATAAATTATTACTCACATATATTCCATGATATGACATGCATGATGTGTCTATCGATTCTTGATAAAACAGTTAAAAAGTATTACATTTTACTGATAGTTTACTCGTGTCTTTTATTTGCTCATGAATGATGCTGAAAAGGCCTAAAGCAAAACTTAAACTTTCAACTTAAGTAATTCCCGAGCAATATAGCATCGAGCCCCGATGAGATACCCTTCATCGTCATCTATATAGACACTTTTAACGTATTCCCTGGGAATACAATATAGTACCCAAGCCCCTTTCCCCTGGGGATTGGTGGCGGGTTTCACTTGTCTCAAATCGGCACCCACAGGGTGTGCTTCTGTGTCTGGATAAGCCTCCACTGGCCCTACGGTTTAACGCCGTATCCGGTCACGGATATCCACCTTGAAACCTCAAATAACAAAAATATCGGTGCCTTACATATAGTTATTCACCGTGTAAATGTGCTATCTTATATCAGTTAGGCCCTATCAAACATGATTCAATCTTGGATACATCCCTGGGATGTATCCATTCACTTGCATCACACCTGATGCTCTTATATCTTCACTTCATCATCCCCTGGGGATGGCTCATTATACTTACTCTTATGGATGTCACACACACACACTTTTCACAATTTTTAAGCAATAAAACATTTGAATTTGAATTATATATATCACTACATACATGCTCTTGTAAAATAAAGTACATGTTCAAGGTGTTCCCTACCTCAAGTCTTTGTTTGCTCAACGCATCAAGGTCCCACGTGGCTCCTTGTGCATTAGTTCACACGTACCACCTATGGTACCACATAACAGGTGAAACACATCACAAAGGATGCAATAAAGAAGGTCCAAGACCCTCCAAGAATCTTAAAGTCAAACTCAAAAGTTAACATAATTTATCTCAGTCGATTAATCGAACTCCAAAATCGATTAATCGAATCTGATTCGATTAATCGATTTCCAAAATCGATTAATCGAAAGTCAATATCGATTAATCGATTCTCAAATCGATTAATCGAGATTTTCATTCGATTAATCGAATCCTAATTCGATTAATCGAAATTCTCTGCTCAGCCAAGTCGATTCTCAATTCGAGTAATCGAGTTCCTAAAATCGATTAATCGATCCCAAATCGATTAATCGAAAATTGAAATCGATTAATCGAAATCTCATTTCAATTAGTCGATTTTCTACAAGTCATTTCCTCCACCACAGGGTCCTTTGGAGGTTCGATACCCAAATCGATTAATCGAAATCCAAAGTCGATTAATCGAACTCCAATTCGATTAATCAAAATCGGGGTCCACTGACTTTTCAACTTCTTAGCTAATTTCGATTAATCGAAACCCAATTTCGATTAATCGAAATTGTCAGATTCAGCCTCCTTTGAGCTGTTCTTCTCAATCTTTTTCCACACTTTTTCCTCTACTTTTCTAAACCATTTACCTATGATTTACACCATTTTCAACTACAATCTATGCATTTCATTCACAAAAGTTTACCTTGAATCAATCTCAAATTGATTTCAAATCAAGTGGTTGGAAGGCTAGGGTTCCAGCTTTGCTTCTAGCGGATCTCTCGCGTCGAATCCGACGTTTATTGCTCGAATCTCCCTTCCTCAACTAGCATTTACTCCTTGTATTAATCACCCTCTTTACTCCTCTCTCTCTCTTCTTTACTTCTCTCTCAACAACCAAACTATTGATTTTAGGGTTATTAAACCCTTTTATCTCCCCCCTAGCTTGTGTGTTGAGCACATGCGCCTCAATAGGTGTATGTGACTTTAGATTTTTAACATACACCACATAGCTACTCAAACCATCACTTCACATTCACTCATCACACTCTACGCTAACTATCGAACTCCAAATTGGTCAAACCTGTGATCGATCGGGCACGGATCCCGAGGTCATAGTTTAGCGTAATTTTTCGGGCTATTACATTTTGGGACATTACACACTCTCTCTACGTTCTCTTTCTCTCTTTTTTTTTTTTTTCACTATTCCTATGAGCCTATCCAAACAGTGGATAACAACAAAAATCCTATGGATTCTATAAGCTCAGAAAGTGTTGGATGTTATGGGAATTATAAATCCAAATCTGTCATTTTTCAACGCTTCTATCCAAACAGACCTTTATGCATTGTTTAGGTGTTTCTTAGTTTTTCCCAGAAAGCACTAATTCTTGACAAGTCAGATTCCTAATTTTTCTCAGGTGTGTTCTTTTAGGCCTTATAAATGCTCTGATTCCCGACTTTTCCTAGAAATGAAGGATTTCCTGTGTTTTTTTATTTTTCCAGAAAAACACATAATTTGGTTAAGTTTAGGGGCATTGTGTGACCGTAGGAATGACCATAGCGCACCCGATATTGTGTTGTATATATTCGAAGCTAATTTTTGGCCGATGTACAGTCTATGGGAGATTGAACACATTCGTCGGTACAATTATTCAAAATTGATTCCTATAACTATACTACTCTATCTTCTATCATAATAACACCATAAAGTCGCTTTTACAAATGAGGGAACTTCATTCTTCATTAGCCCACACAATTTAACAACGGCTTAATTGAAAAGCCAATTACAAAAATGAAAATAGAACGTAGTAAAAATGACATATAACCCCAAATATGATTATGAAGTTGTGTCGTCGCCACCCCCTCTTTGAAAGAGTATGAGGTAGTCATCGTAGGTATGTGGGAGCTATTCTCGTCGTCCCAACTATCTGCGTGATGACGTTGCATGGGAGGTACCTAATCAGCGTCTTGCTCATCCTCCGACTCCATCAAATGCTCATGAGTATCGTCCTCTAAGTCCAAATTGAAAAGTATTTGGTTATTTGCAAGTCCTAGTGGTCGAATAATCTAAGGCACGGGCCGCACATGTGGTGCTTGATAGGCCGATTGGGCTAGTGGTGCATCGAGCAGGGAGGGTGGGTTTTGTAAAGGGCCTCAAATTTTTGGTGTCCTGACTCAATGGCGATTCCCAGAAAGCGCAAGTGGAAATGGATGATGTTGTGGGAGTGGATGTGGGTCTGACCCCCGATATGGAGGATCTAGGTCTATTACTTTGAATATTCACCTAGCTGGAGGCACAAACCTTGATGACGAAAACCCTGTGCTTGATTGCACCAAGCCTGGAGTTCCCGACATGGGTGTTAATAATTTATAACAATTCTACTGTATTATTTAAAATCTAAAGTTGTAATAATCAACTAAAAAAATAAATCAATCTTCAAGCATCTCATTTAATATTTGATTGATACTTTTATTACATCCTTTGAAATACAAACCAAAGAGCTACAGTAAAGAGAATAGTAAGTTGTGTAAAAAGTCCACACACACACTTTGTATATACACACTCTTAGCTTGACTTGTAAATACTACACAAGGAATGACCGATTCCTGGGAAAAATGGTGTGGTTCCCCATGTGTCATGACTGAAACTTGGGGAAGACGCGGGGGGAGGGAGCGGGGGATATCGCAATAGAGTCTCCTACTATATGGTAACATTGGTTGATGAGACGATTATCTGAGGGGGTATTTCTAAAACTTCTAACTGCGTTGACCGTTTCATCATTCGTTCTAAACGAGCGATGATAGGCCCCCGAGAATCCTCCCATGTTCGATAAATATCCAGTCTCCTACTAATAAAAGCTACGTAGTATTTACCCATTACATCAGAACATATACTAAAAGTTCAGTGTCAACATGAAATAGTAAACATAAATTTAATTTAAAGAATAACGAGTCACTAAAAGAGCCATCAATGAAATGATACTATTCAATCTTATTTTATAAAAGGGTTTTTTGCAAATACCCCCTCTGTTATGCTTAACTTGCATAAAACCCCTTGAGTTATGCCTATTTACACTTGCCCCCCTACCTTTATGTTTCCTTTATAAATACCCTCCTGCTGTTAAATGACAGTTAATTAGGCGTCATTTTTTCAATTAAATGACTTGTTTGCCCTTACTTAACATTATATACAAAATGACCATTGTATTTTTTTCAACTTTGATCGCATTTTAAACGGTGGATAAGTATCGTATCTTGCCTAAATTTTTTGGGTGGAATATGATTGATCTCCTATAAGTTTCCGTGTTACCTGATTTTCAATTTGGATGTTCACGATGCTCGCTTGACTCGTGGGTAGCGCTAAAATACTACCCCCGTTTGTACCATCTTGACCCTACCATCGTTACGAACCAACTGGTATCATGGACACCCAAATTGAAAATCAGGTAATAAGGCAACTTAGAGGAGATCAATCATGCTCCACCCAAAAAATTTGGGTAGGATACGATGCTTATCCACCGTTTAAAATGCGGTCAAAGTTGAGAAAAATATAATGGCTATTTTGTATATAATATTAAGTAAGGGCAAATGCGTCATTTAATTGAAGAAATGATGCCTAGTTAACTGCCATTTAACGACAGGGGGGTATTTGTAAAAGAAACATTAAAGTAGGGGGTGCAGTGTAAATAGACATAACTCAGGGAGTTTTATGCAATTTTAGCATAACATAGGGGGGTATTTGCAAAAAACCCTATATAAAATTAATTCAACGAGATTGTGCGTCCCACATTCTGTTTGTTATATCATCGTGAAAAGCATTCATCCACTCACGATTCGCAGGAATTTGAGTGCTATGAACGTTCAGGTCTTTTACCTCTATCGACCTATCACTTGGTGACACTATTCGATCTTCTGGCCATTCGTAAAAGAATGGATCCTCGCGATCGTAAGTCTTTACGTAACTGTGAAGGACACAATACACAACAAATATCTTACTTTGTGTTTCGATAGGAAACTTTTTTTGGACTTGGAGAATTGGGAAGCATTGTTTAAGTACCCAAAAAGTCCGTTCGACGACATTGCATAGTGACGCATGTCGCTTATTAAATAGTTCTTGAGGAGTCGTTTAGGGGATTTGAGGTATTGAATTTTTTAAGATGGTATCACACGCCACGATAAGGACTCAGAAAGCTATGCATATTTGAATATCTCCTATCAACAAGATAGTACTTTCTCATTGGCACTTGAAACCTATTTTCTCGTCTTGATAGGGCACTTGTGATGACTTTGGAGTCTGGAAAGAACCCCTCCCGTCTTGACAATACATACTGGAATAACATGTCAAAGATTAATAAACACAACACATTCTGTGATATATTTTGATAGTGATTGCGATATCTTTATGAGTCTATCCTTGGAACAGTTACATCTACATGTATACCATTAAGGGCACCTACCGCATCCTTAAACTACAGATAGACCCATGGTTTATTCAATAACTCACGGGGTGTGATACTTATTGCTTGCTTAACCAACTCAGGATATAACTTCAAAATAGCCTCAAGCACTGCATTGAAGAGAGGCTTATGGTTGATCCTAAATGTTGGAATCTATCTTGTACCTCCCGATTTTTTGATTTTGAGCGACGGTATACCAAAATATTGCAACTTGTTCATCATTCTTTGTGAATTATATAATAATCCCCTAACCCTGAGGGCATTGCACAAGCTTTAAAATGTAGTTGTGCACATGCGGAATAGCTCGCAGGCAATGTCTGGATGCCCGTTGAGGGATTCTTTGACATACAAGGGACCAGTGAGGATAGAGGTGTGACGTATTGTTGTGTTGCTCACCTTACAATTATTAAAGGGTTAAAATAGCAGATTAAAAGGACAAAGTACAGTAAAATGGGATCAAGGTAAGCAACTAGTCCTGCAAGAACCAGGGCTGTTGCAGCAAGCTTTAAGGGGTAAGTAAGAGTAGGCCCACAGGGACATGTGCTTTCAAATAGGGTAAATCTCCAGATCTATACCAGATCTGACACTCTATCCTACACTAATGCAAGAAAAGGAAAAGGAGAGGTCTCATGGTTTGTCACTTTACTAAAAATTACAAAAATCAAATGCACATGATCCAGAACTGATGAAAACTTAGATTTAAGGAAATGAAGTATTAAAACCAAAAGGTGGAGAGTAGCAACTAGAGATTTTGGTCTTTACTGAAAATCAATTGGTTTAATGGCAATGCATAGCGCTGATTTGCAACAATCCTTCATCTGGTTATAAGCTCAGATGCAAGGTATAAGAATCTAATCTAGACCAGAGAATTTAGAGTAATCTTAAGGTTATGATCTGTTCACTTGAATGGTCACAGACCATCCCATAGATTCCTCTAATTCAAGGTACTTAATTAGAACAAGTAAACTATTGCAGATACTGTTGATGCAAGGCTACAAGCTCAAACATCAACTGGGAGATTTAATCTAGGGAAATCAAATGCAAAACAAGAAATCTATAGGTCAAAATTAACTTTATAATCCACAAGATACTGATTCAATACAAACTTACAGTAAAATGTGCTCAGATCTACAATCTGTGAAACATCCAATTCATATACAAATCCTTGAACCTCTCACTTTACAACTCTCAACCTCACCCTAGCTACTGAAGGAGTTTAGCCAACCATGATTGGCTAAGGAGAGAATAGGGGAAGAGGGAAGAGGGGAGTAATGTTGGAGATGGGAATTTGGATTTATCTCGAGCTCTCTCAATTTCTGGATGGTTCTTCTGTAAACTCTTCTTCCATTTATAGTCTTTCCCTCTGTCCTTAGATCTGTTTCAACCAATCAGAGCTCAAGAGAATAATTCTATTATTCTGAGCTGCTGATGTGGCTGATTTCTCTTCTAGAAGCTCTCCACCAATTGGTCAAAACTGGACAAGTATATGTGAGGTGGCTAGGAGGATACCATTTGCGCCCATTTAAGTTCCAAAAATACCCCCAAGGATTGTTAATGTGCCTTGGAATGTGTGCACAGAGCACTGAAGCAAGAAGCAATTATGGTTGGAACTGAGAAGTTCCCAGATCGTGTGTCGAGAGGTTCAGGGAACCTTTCGACAGGTTCTGAGTCTTATTAGCTCTCCATTCGACAGGTTGGATGTGGTTGTCGATAGGATCTGTTCACATTTCTCATCTTCTGTCCAGTCTCCATTCATCCTCTCGACAGGTTATAGAACATCCTGTCAACTGCTTCTAAGGCTCCAGTTGAGCTTTTGATAGGATCTGTTCTGCTTCTTGATAGGTTGCCTCAACCTCGTGCCAATAAACACAGCTTCAAGTAAATCCTCGCGAGGTTGACTTTGACTGTTCGCTAGGTTCAAGGAAACCTCTCGATATGTAGGTGGATCCTCTTGAGCTCCCCTGCATCTTCAAGTACTTCTTTGACAGGTAGCAGCCTGCTGTTCGACAAGTTCATCCACTGCAGCTTAATCCTCTCGATAGGTTCTACCAACGTCTCGATCTCTTTGCTTTTTCACCTCAGGACCTCTTGATAGGTTGGAATACTCCTTCAGAACCTCTCGATAGCTTGGTTTCTTCACCTTTTACTCCTCGACAGGTACTGGGGATGTCTTGACAGCCTGATATTTGAATACCCCAACCTCTCGACAGCTTCACTTCTCTCACCAGAACCTCTCGATAGGTTGATGGAACTTCTCGACAGCTTCATATCTAAGCATGCAGACTTGTCGACATGTTGAATTAACCTCTCGACAGCTTCTATCCTTTGTTTCCATAGCTGGCACACAGGTCTGGGGTGCTGTTTTTCATCTGTTCAGCACTCAACACCTTTTGAGGGGTTCAATCTTCATTTACTGCAGCTGCTCTTGGTCCCAAGTGTACGCAGTTGGACCCATGCCGTTCTCATGGACTTTTGAAGCTCTGTGGATTGCTTGATTGACTGGCCTTTTGGGCTGCATGAGCACATGATGAGGTAGCATATCTCTTCTTTGGCATATTTAGGTGGATGTCTGCACTAAGATTGTATTTTATAACTTAACTATAAAACATACTCAAAACACATTATTAGTCAACTCAAAGGTCCATCAGAGGTTAGGTTAGGAGGTAAAAAATGATATTTTTCACTGCTCAATACACCCCAAACCTAAGCTTTACTAGTCCCTGAGCAAAGGAGAAATTAAAAATAATTATTGAAAATAAAAAATGCCACTTTTATAGGGAGCACAGATGCATTTAGCATATGCATCAAGCCTTTTAAACCCCTAGGTGATCCCTAGTGGAGGAGTGAAGTCTCTTGAGGGTTTTCAGTGAAGGTACCCACAAACTTCTCCAATAAAGTCAATTAAAATTAGTACAACATGCTAAAACAAAGTTCAACTAAAATAAAATTCATTCCACACCTTACTCATTTAATTTCTAGAAGATTTTCTGCAGTAAATAAGCAATTTAATTACAAAATTATGCTGTAATTCCTTTACCATCAATCAGCTCATGTCAAGGCATTGTGTGTGAAAATTAGTACAAAGCTCACCATTAATTTGAGAATTCTGTTTTGATAATGCCCCAAACAGATTCAATTTCAGATCCAAGTCTCACCAGGGCTGCCACTCAAAATAAAATTGAAAGGTGCTTCCTTTCTCACAACACAAGATCAGTTACAACCCTCAAATAGGACTGCAAGCATGAGCATAGACATTGCTCTAATTTCTGAAATCCTCTAACTCTTATCACCATAGATTATATAAATCCTTATCTCCACATGACAGCTCAATCAATCTCAGATCAGTAGGGTCTTTTTATTGGGTTGTAATGTGGCTTATGGGTGAGCTTTATAAAGAATAAAGGGGTAAGGAAGGATTCAAATTTGAGAAATCTGTAAGGTAAGGAGGTGATTTGCAACTTCACAATCTTCATTTCAGCATAATTCCATCTTCTTTTTGAATTTTCAGAACCAAAGTGACCAACTTCTTCTCTTCTTTTTCAAAATCTCCAATGAAATGACTTCTCTGTTATTTTTGTTTTGCTTTTCCTTTGTATTATTATTATTTTATTTTTTTCAATTTATGGGCTAGAATGCTACAACTATACATCACAACTGCCTCCAAATGTATTTTCTTCTTCTTCTTCCAATGTCAAACCAACTCTACCTTCTTCAACTCTTTCACCTTTACATTCTGAAATCTCAGGATGAGGGGTCAGGTTGCATCAGGTCACTGAGTTCTGGGTTCAAATTTTCTGGTTTTTATCAAAGAATTTTTTTTTTTTTTTAAAGCACAAATGGTGTGTATCAAGGGCAGTTCAAAGGTGGAAAATTTTAAGCTCAAACTATCCAAAGGATGGCCTTACTTCATGTCCTCAATGTCGTGAATGCTGTCAAGCTATTTCAACTTGCGTTTGCATAACTTCTAGTGAGAAAGACTAGATTTAATCAGTCCTTAGAGCAAAGAAATTGCCAAAACACTCTTCAAAGAAAATTCTTCAGGCCCAACTCTCACTGGGTATGGTCTTCCATCAAATTCTTGGGAGATATCCTCGCAGTTTTCTCTCTTTTCAGGTTCACTAAGCATCAAATTTTTTTGAAAATTCTTGACATTTGCTTCATAAAAGTGTTAGAACTACAACACATTTTAGTATTAAAAAGTTTTTAATTTCCTCTTTTTTTTCAAGATCAGGTGGGAAATCACTTTATTTTCACAATTTCTCTTCAACCCTGGTGCACTAGCATTAATTATTCCATTGGCATCCCTTGCCATACTATCAAACCTATGAGGAGCAGTGTCCTCACTGTTGTAGAAAAGGAATCAGCAGGGTAGGCACAAGGAAAGTAACTAGTTTTAGCAAAAAGAATATTCTAAAATATGGTTAAGCATAAAGAAAAGACAGATAAATGAAAACACGTAGAACAACAAGAGACACAATGGGAGCTAGCAAAACAAAAATATTATTGCACACAAGTAATTACAAAGTACCAAAAGATACAGTACAATCAAAACAAAAAGTATATACAGCATAATCCTACAAACAATCTAAACACAGTCTACACCTAATCAGAATCAGAGTCAGAGCTTGAGATTCTCATTGGCTCCCATCCATGCTTCTCAGCAATTTTATCATAATCTTCCTTGAGCTCTCTCTCCTTTTTAGTCTCTCAGTGCTGGCAGCACCCTCCTTAGTCCTTTGTACAAATGGCTTTTGAGGCTTAGTAATGCCCTGAGACATGGTGGGCTCATTTATGGGCACCCCAACTGTTGAGGGTGGCATCCCTCCTAGTAATGGGGACTGCAAGGTGTTAGACAATCTGACTAGCATCTCAGCCTTTTGCTTCTCTTCATCATATAGGGTGAGGGCTTGCCTGCACAATTGCTCCCAATGAAGCTTTTCCACTATGTGCTCCAACTTCAGCTGGTCAATCTCAGCTACCAAAGGCTGCTTCACCTAGGTTTTCAACATAGCCATCCCTTGAAGGACATCCCTCCAGATGTAGGGATTTTCACCCATTACTCTTTGAAGGGTGAAAAATGAGGGTGTAGGGATTTGGAGTTTAGGGACAATGGCCCTCTCAGTAAGGTCATCAAGCAAATGGTAAGGAGTGGAGGAAGGGGATGGGAGAGAAGGGGAAAGTGGGATGGTAGGTGACAGCTCCTCTACCTCAGTGACTGGCTCAGGGGGGGAGGAAGGGGAGGTGAAGGGTGAAGGGGATAGGTCAGCTTCCATAGGGTCAGTTTGGGATGAGTGGTCTTTGGTAGAAGGCACTACTATGGGGATTGGTTCTTCCACCTCAGCAGTGGAAACCACTGCTAAAGGAGATGGAGGTGGAGTGGGGATAGGAATAGGTGGGGGAGTAGGGGTTGTAAGAGGTTGGGAGGTTGGGGTAGTGGGGATTAAGGTTGATTGGATGGCTTGAAGGCAGGTGGCCATGGCAGCTTGGTTAGCTGTGTTGGTTTGGAATTGGGTGAGGATGGAAAGAATTTAGGTAGAGGCTTCAGGTAGGATTTGGGCTTGGGTAACAGGGGGAATGGATATAATGGGCTAGAAAGGAGATGTGGGGGCATGCTGAAAAGGTGGGGTGGGAGCAGGCTGGAAATGAGTAGGTTGTGGGGAGTCAGGTAAGGGGTATATTCATGCCCAATGTCCTCCACAATGGAGTCCATTAGGGATGAATATCCCTCAGCGGTCAAGTGGTCCAAATCCTAGGTATGTGGAGGGGATACGGAAAAGGTGGAGTCAATATCAAAGGGTATGGATGGTGGGGAAGAAATGGCTAGGTCAGCTGATGTAGATGGTGCAGGGCTCAAGGGTTCAACACCTGAGATGGATGTGATGGGGAGTGAAGGTAAGGTAGGGGTGGGGTCTGTGGTAGGAGAGGCTGACGAAGTTGTGCTGGTGGTGATGGTGGAGAGGATGGCTGAGCTGCTGGGAGGTATGGAGACTGAAATGGATGGTATAGAGGGTGATGGAATGGAGAGGCTGACAATAATAGGGCTGACAATAGGTAAAAGTACATCAGTGAAAGGGATGGGCATGGATGGAAAGGTTACAGGTGGAGGCTCTGAGCTAGGACCAGCAGAAGTGAGCAGAAGCTCTGAGCTAGATGGAATAGATGTCCTAGCTACAGCTGCTGAGCTGGATGAAGGAGCTGTGGGTATAGCAGGTGCAACTACTGATGTGGCTACCTGAGATGCTTCCATTTCAGGATCCTCAACTTATTTCTTCTAACTCTTCCCAATCAATGTCCTACTAGCAGACCAGGCCCTCTTCCCAAACACTTTAGGGCTTAATTTTTCCACAAGCTCATCCTTTTGAAACACAAATTTCTCTTTTTTCAGCAAAGCAGTGATGAGTCTGCTGTAGGGTACCCCTGCACTCTTTTGATCTTTTCATTTACATCTACCATTGCCTCAAATACCAGCTAAGAGGTATTCAGGAACTGACCTTTGGAGAAAAAGTACAGGGCATCCACTATGGGAGTCCTCCTCTCTTGCTGATGTCTACTGACATAAATGTTTTCCCTCAAAATAGTGTCTATGAATAGCAAGCTAGGGTCCAGGTCTCTCCTCATCAATGACTCCCCATAGCCCACAATGCCTTGAGTCAGCTGTCTGGCCATTGCTCTAAAGGACACACTCTCAAGTGCTCCTAAACCATAAACAGAGTCATAAATTGATGGGAACCCCTAATGCCATCCCTATATCTCTGTAGTCCACAACAAGCTCCCAATTATCAATCAAGACCACAACGATAGGGTTAGTTGCCCCTAGCTTCATCTTCTTCCTGATATTCTGATACCACAATTTGACCAGTCTAGGCTAGGAATTTTCTTGCAATGGGATCAACAAGGGTGTCAGACCAGCCTTCACCAAATAGTCCAAGGTGTCCTTACACTCCTCTACCTTAGAAAAATAAGGCATGCCAAAAATTGTCTCTGGGATCAGGCCTAAGGCATCTATAAACTCATTGGGAATAGTCAGGTTCTCAGGTATTTCAGGTACATTCTCAGGGTCAGGTTCAACCTCAGGGATAGGTTCTGGCACTGGCACATCCTCAACAACTTCTTCATTGATTTTGGCCTTCTTGGATTTCTTAACTTTCTTAGGTTTATCAGATTTATCCATGATGAGCTTCCTCTTAGCAGGTGGGTTCTCTTTGGGCTGTGTGGCTAGCCTACTAGATTTTCTAGTGGATTTCTTGGCAGATTTGGAAGGGGCTTTGAACATAGCTGCTAAAGTATCCTCACGGTCAGCTATGGGCCACAAAAATTCAAACAATCACCCTCAACAACCACAACAAACCTCTTTTCTCAATCAAAGTAACCACATAAATTGGGAATGGAAGTACAGAGCTTGGAAATCACAGAGTGGAGCTAAAAAAGAACTTACTCACAAAAACCCTAGGGTTTCTCAGAACTTGCTGTGCATTACACCAAACTGATAGAGACTAGGTGAAAAATGCAGCCCTTGTAAAATTGAAGCAATTGGAAAAATGGCTGAGTAGTTGGAGTTGGAACCAGTGAGGTGGAGGAAGAAGAAAGAAATGGGAAATCGAGCACAAAGGGCACATGCTTAGAACATAAGATGTCGACTGGATAAAATGAGTTGTCGATAGGTTTAAAGCAACCAAAATCGTGTTTCGACAGGATTGGGGAGAAGGGTTCGATAGGTTGCATCAACCTATCGAAGAGTTAAAATCAGCTGGGATGGCAGTTTGAAAGTCTCAAGAGGTTCACTCAACCCTGTCGACAAGATGAAGATTCTTTAATGTTAAGGCTCCGAGAGGTCTCCCAACCTCTCGACAGGTACTCTGAACTTGTTAAAAATGTACCCAATATCCTTCAGTACCTTTCGACTAGTTCTCCCAATATCTCGATAGATACACAGATCCTATTGAATTGCTCATGTATAGCTTCAATACCTATCGAGAATCAACTTGAACCTCTCGACAGGTCACAATACCTGTCGAAATGCACATTGGGAGGCCTCAATACCCGTCGACATGCTCTCTACACCTCTTGACAGGTTTGTTTTGCATTCCAAACTCATTTCTCAGCAGTTCCTGTGTCTCCATTCACACAGATTTTTCAATTCTGTTTTGTGCCGATTGGATTTCTCATGCATTGGGAGCCTTCCTCACTTAATCAAGGGTGACTCAGTAGTGTAAATAAAACACCAAGCAAGATGGGAACATATGTACAATGTCAAACATAATTGAAAATAGAAATATCAATAAAACTGATAAAAACACAGTTATGATACATAGTCTACATTGTTGAAAATCAGTCACACTTGGGAGGTTCTTGAAGGTGAATGGTCACCACAAGCTCTACTATATTTTCCACAATGAGTTTGAGCCTTTGACCATTAACTTTCATGATCCTGCCATCTTCTGGATCCATGATTTCAACAGCCCCAGATGGGGATACATGCACTACATTGTAAGGTCGCTCCCATCTAGATCTCAACTTTCCTGAAAAAAATTTCAATTTAGAATTGAAAAGCCATACCTTGTTGCCAGCAGTGAACTCCTTTTTTAGCAATTGCTTGTCATAAAAAGCCTTGATTTTCTAATTGGTTCCCATCTAGATTCTGGCATTGGAGTAGGCTTCAAATCTTAGTTCTTCCAGCTCTAACAGCTGGAGCCTCCTGTGTGTGCCAGCAGAAGTTAGATCAACATTCAATGATTTAATAGCCCAATAGGCTTTGTGTTCTAACTCTACTGGAAAATGGCATGCTTTACCATATGCCAACCTAAAGGGAGACATCTCTATTGGGGTCTTATAAGTAGTTCTATAAGCCCACAGAGCATCAGTCAACCTCAAGGACCAATCCTTCCTATCTCCTCTCACAGTTTTCTCTAAAATATGTTTGATTTCTCTATTAAAAATTTTCACATGCCCACTAGTCTTTGGGTGGTATGGGGTGGCAACTCTGTGTGTCACAGAGTTCTTTCTAAGTAAGTTCTCAAACTGTCTATTACAGAAATGGCTTCCCCCATCACTAATTATAGCTCTAGGGGTGCCAAACCTAGAGAAAATATTATCCTTCAAGAAATTGAGGATAACTTTGTGATCATTGATTCTTGTGGCTATGGCCTCAGCCCATTTGGCTATATAGTCCACAGCCACAAGAATGAAGTTGTTTTCATAGGAAGGAGGGAAAGGACCCATGAAGTCAATCCCCCAAATGTCAAAGAGTTCAACAAGTATAGGCTGTAAAGGCATGGAATTTCTTTTGAAGATCTTCCTATTTTTTGGCATTTTTCACAAGCTTTGTAATATTGCCATGCATTCTTGAAGAGAGTGGGCCAATAAAATCTACTTTGGAGCACCTTTGCAGCTATCTTGTTGCCACTGAAATGACCTCCACAAGCCTATTCATGACACATGATTAGTATATTGTAGAATTCATCATCAGGGATACACCTCCTCACAACTTGGTCTGCACAATGCTTGAACAGGTATGGATCCTCCCACATGTAATGTCTGATATGGGAAAAGAACAACTCCGTATCCATTTGTTCCAATGAGGGAGAATCCTACCCACTGCCAAGTAGTTGACTATGTTTGCAAACCAAGGTGCAACTATGCTAAAAGAAAACACTGTTCGTCAGGGAAAGAATCATTGATAGGCAGCCTATCAAATTTAACAGCTAGGATCCTGGATAGGTGGTCTGCAACCACATTTTCAACTCCTTTTTTATCCTTACTCTCAAGATCAAACTCCTGTAAAAGGAGGATCCATCTGATTAATCTTGGCTTAACATCCTTTTTTTACACAAGGTACTTCAGGGCTGAGTGGTCTGTGAACACTACTATCCTAGATCCCAACGCATAAGACCTGAATTTTTTCAAAGCATAGACAATGGCCAACAATTCCTTCTCAATTGTGGTGTAGTTTAACTGAGCATCAATCATTGACTTGCTTGCATAAGCAATCACAGAAGGTGCTTTGTCTTTTCTTTGCCCCAAAATTGCACCAATAGCAAAATCTGATGCATCACACATTAGCTTAAATGGCAAAGAAAAATTAGGTGCTTGAAGGACAGATGTAGAGGTTAAATAGCCTTTCAAAACTCAAAAGCAATGAGACATTCATCATTAAATTCAAAAGGAACCTCCTGGCACAACCGGTGACAAAGAGATTTTGAGATTTTACTGAAATCTTTGATGAATCTCTTATAAAAATCAGCATGCCCCAAGAAAGATTTGACTTGTTTAACAGTTTTAGGTGGGGGAAAATGTGCAATCAAATTAATTTTAGCCTTGTCTACCTCAATGCCTCTGCGGGAAATAACATTGCCAAGGACAATGCCTTGATTGACCATAAAATGACTCTTTTCCCAACTCAAGACCAAGTTGGTTTCCTCACATCTCTACAACACAAGGCTAAGATGGTGTAAGCATTAGCTAAAACTGTCCCCAAAGACAGAGAAATCATTCATGAATATCTCTAAAAACTAATCAATCGTATCAGAAAAGATAGCATACATACACCTTTGGAAAGTTGTAGGGGCATTGCACAATCCAAATGACATCCTTCTATAGGTAAAGGTTCCAAATGGACATGTGAAAGTTATGTTTTCCCAATCTTATAGATAAATAGGAATTTGGTTATACCCAGAATATCCATCAAGAAAGCAATAGAAAGCTTTGCATGCTAACTTATCCAAAATTTGGTCTATGAAGGACAAAGGAAAGTCGTCTTTTCTGGTTTTTAAATTGAGCTTTCGATAATCAATGCACACTCTCCAACCTGTGGTTTTCTTAGTTGGAATTAGCTCACCAGAATCAGATTTAACCACAGTGATTCCAGATTTCTTAGGTACCACCTGAGTAGGTGCCACCCATTCAGAATCTGAAATGGGATAAATGACTCTTGCATCAAACAATTTGACCACCTCCTTTATCACCACTTCTTGCATGTGAGGGTTTAACTTTTTCTGCATCTCTCTAGAGGGTTTGGAACCCTCTTTTAAGTGGGTCTTATGCATACAAATAGCAGGGCTGATGCCCCCAAGATCAACAATATTCCAACCTATTGCTCTCTTGTATTTTTTCAACACACTCAACAGCTCTTGTTCTTGCTCATTAGTGAGGGAAGAAGAAATTATTACTGACAACTTCTAGTTTGCCCCCAAAAAATATATTTTAAGGTCTCAGGCAGCTATTTCTACTCCACATCAGGTGGACTTATGAGTGAAGACAACAAAGGTGCCTTTGATGGTAGTGGAAGAGGCAACGCAGCTGATTTCCAAAGAGGATACCTTGTTGCTGGCCCCAATACAGAATTTAAGGCTTTCACCTCTTGAACCACAGGCATGGGGACTTCTCTTCCATAATTTCACTCCACACATTTTCAAAAATATCACAACAATCCTCACAATGCAGCAGCTTGGGCAAAGTCTCTTCCACAAGCTCATCCAACACATCAATCAAAAAGCAATCCTCACTATCCAAGTGAGGCTGACTTGTTGTATCGTAAACATTCAATTTTATTTTCATGTTGCCAAAAGACACCTCCATTACACCTGATCCACATTGTATACAAGCATTGGCAGTGACCAAGAAAAGCTTGCCCAAAATTACAGGAATGGAGGTAGTGCACTTGCTTGGCTCTATGTCAAGAACTAGAAAATCTGCTGGATAGAAAAACTTGTCAACCCCAACTAACACATCTTCTATCATTCCCATAGGTCTCCTTTCAGATCTGTCAGCCAGCTGTAGCACCACATGTGTTGGCTTCAATTCTCCAAAACCTAACTTCTCATAAACTGAGTATGGAAGTAGGTTTACACTAGCTCCTAGATCTAACAAAGCTTTCTCAATAGTGTGATCCCCAATCATGCAGGGGATTGTGAGAACGCCAGGGTCTTGGAGCTTTGTTGGGGTTGCAATGGACAACACTTGATTCACTTTCTCAGCACAAAAGACTTTCTTGGATATGTGTATCTTAGATTATTTTTTTTGTGTGCACAAATCTTTCAAAAACTTTACATAGGCTGGAACTTGTTTGATTGCATCAAGTAAAGGCAAGTTGATCTTTACTTGTTTAAATGTCTCCATCATTTCATCAACTTTAGCATTCCTCTTGTCAAAAGGAGAAGGTGCTTGTAGTGCATTGGGAAATGATAAATGGGGGACTGCTCTCCCATTTACTGCCTTAGCAATGTCGTCATATTTTTCTTTATTTTTATTTTCATTTTTCTGTTGGGGCACATCAACACCCCCCTTATTTCTCATATGCTGCTCCTGCTGGATATCAACATAGGTTGTTCTTTCATTCCCTGTACTTTTCTCATCAAGCTCAACATCAATTTTTTTGTTAACCAGCCTTCCATTTCTCAAAGTGGTGACAGATTTGGCTTCTTCATGTGAAGAAGTCTCACCCATCATATACTGCCCTTTTGGGTTATTCATGGGCTGACTAGGCAGTCTTCCCTCCTCTCTCAGTCAAAGTATTGGATAGCTGACCAAGGTGGTCTTCTATCTTCTTAATACTTTAGCTATGGGAGTTAACAGTTTGTGACAAAGAGCCCAAATTCTGCAATGAAGTCAGAACTTGTTCTTCAAATGTGAGGGATCTAGAGGGTGCTGGGACTGGTGTACTTTGATGCATAGGTTGTGCCATAGGTTGCTGGTATTGGGGCCTTGGGAAGTAGTTCTGTTGATAGGGCTGGGCATTTCCATAAGGCATGGACTGCTGTTGTGGGTGCTACTGCTAGTTTTGAAAGGTATCTTGTCTCCACCTCAAGTTGGGGTAGTTTCTCCAATGATAACCAGCAGTAGGCTGTTGTCCAAAGGACTGAGCAGCATTCACATGTTCCATAACAAGGTCTAAAAATTGGGCAGTAGAGGGACATTCCTCAAGGGAGTGAGTGGGAGACTGACATATCACACATGCCTCCTCCACTTTGGTAGCCATTGGTGACTGCATTGCTCCCATGAGCTTATCAAAAATTTGAGTTAAGCTATCCACCTTCATTTCCAGATCATTGTATCCACTCACCTCATACATTTTCCCTCTTGTAGTGTTCTCTTTCACCAATCTAACAGGGGTCTCAATGTCCCTTGACAAAGTCTCTCTTTGCATAGAGTTTTCACTAATAATATCAAACAATTCCCAAGCCTCATCAGCTGTCTTGTGGAGGTAAGTACCACCACATGAGGCATCAGCCATGTCCCTACTCTTGGGATCAATTCCTTGATAGAAACTTTGAACAAATTGTCATTCAGGAACTTGGTGATGGGACATTGCTTCAAGAGCTCCTTAAATCTCTCCCATGCTTGATAAAAGTCTTTAGTTGGGGCTTGAGCAAATGAGATTATGCTATTCCTCAGCTGACTTATCTTGGACATGAGGAAAAACTTAGGCAAAAATTGAAATTGAAGGTCATTCCAAGACTGAATACAATTGGTTGGGAGCATGGACAGTCAAGTTCTGGCTCTATCCTTTAGTGAAAAGGGAAAGAGTCTCAACCTGGTTGCTTCCTCCCCAAACCAGTAATGTTGAAAGTAGTGCACAGTCCTGAAAATTCATCAATGTGCTTATATGGGTCTTCCTTACTCAGGCCATAATATGAGGGCAACATCTGTATGATAGAAGATTTAATCTCATAGTTTCCTTGGACAACAAAGAGTTGAATGCAGAAGGAGGAATTGTAGACCCCTGGTTCATTGAATTCTTTTAATGTCCTAGGTTACTCACCCAGTGCAGAAATCTCAAAATTAATCACAGGTGTGTGTAGGGATTGCGTAGGTCTAAGAAGTCTCTCAACTTCAAGATCGAAAGGAACAATCTTAGGATTGAGAGATCTTCTCCCAAGCATACACACAATAGGAACCAAGTACAACACACAAAATTACAATACAGAATTCAGCAAAACAATTTCAAAATCACACAACTAATGATGCAGATCTAAAAATTACAGATCTAGAAATATAAAGAGAGTTAGGAAATGCAAACTTTAGCACAGCTTGCTCTTCCAAAAAGCACAATGCTCCTCTTAGAATCACAGATCCAGATCTGAAACACAAAATTAAACTACAAAAAACTACATCAACAATTAGTCAAACACAACACAAGCAATTATAAGTCTAAATCTAAAATAAGAATAACTTAGATCTACCAATTCTAAAAACACAGATTATCGGCAGCGGCGCCAAAAACTTGTTGTGTTGCTCACCTTACAATTATTACAGGGTTAAAACAGCAGATTAAAAGAACAAAGTATAACAAATTGGGATCAAGGTAAGCAACCAGTCCTTCAAGAATCAGGGCTATCGCAACAAGCTTTAAGGGGTAAGTCAGGGTATGTCCACAGAGAAATGTGCTTTAAAATAGGGTAAATCTCTAGATCTATACCAGATCTAGCACTCTATCTTAAACTAATGCAAGGAAAGGAAAGAGGAGAGGTCTCAGAGTTTGTCACTTTACTAAAAATTATAAAAATCAAATGTACATGATCCAGAACTGATGAAAACTCAGATTTAAGGAAATGAAGAAAATGATTAAAACTAAGAGGTGGAGAGTAGCAGCTAGGGATTTTGGTTTTTACTAAAAATCAATTGGTTCAAAGGCAATGCATAGAACTGATTTGCAATAATCCTTTATTTGGCTATAAGCTAAGATGCAAGGTATAAGAATCAAATCTAGACCAAAGAATTTGGAGTAATCCTAAGGTTATGATCTGTCAACTTGAATGGTCACAGACCATCCCAGAGATTCCTCTAATTCAAGAACCTTAATTAGAACAAGTAAACTATTACAGATGCTGTGGATGCAACGCTACAAGCTCAAGCATCTACAAGGAGATTTAATCTAGGGAAATCAAATGCAAAACAGATCTATAGATCAAAATCAACTTTACAATCCACAAGATACTGATTCAATACAAACTTACAGTAAAATATGCTCAGATATGCAATCTGTGCAACATCCAATCCATATACAAAGCCTTGAACCTGTCACTTTACAGCTCTCAATCTCACCCTAGCTATTGAAGGGGTTTAGCCAACCATAATTGGCTAAGGAGAGAATGGGGGAAGAAGGAAGAGGGGAGGAATGTTGGAGATGGGAATTCAGATTTAGCCCGAGCTCTCTCAATTTATAGATGGTTCTTCTGTAAACTCTTCTTTCATTTATAGTCTTTCCCTCTGTCCTTAGATCTTTTTCAACCAATCAGAGCTTAAGGGAATAATTATGTTATTCTGAGCTGCTAATGTGGTTGATTTCTCTTTTAGAAGCTCTCCACCAATTGGTCCAAACTGGACAAGTATATGTGAGGTGGCTAAGAGGTTACCATTTGTGCCCATTTAAGTTCCAAAATACCCCCAAGGGTTGTTGATGTGCCTTGAAATGTGTGCATAGAGCACTGAAGCAAGCAACAGTTGTGGTTGGAACTGAGAAGTTCCCAGATAGTGTGTCGAGAGGTTCAGGAAACCTTTCGACAGGTTCTGAGTCTCATTGGCTCTCCATTCGACAGGTTAGAGGTGGCCTTCGACAGGTTGGATGTGGTTGTCGACAGGATTTGTTCACATTTCTCATCTTCTGTCTAGTCTCCATTCATCATCTCGACAGGTTATAGAACATCCTGTCGACTGCTTATAAGGCTTCAATTGAGCTTTCGACAGGATCTGTTCTGCTTCTCGATAGGTTGCCTCAACCTCGCGCCAATGAACACAACTTCAGGTAAGTCCACGCGAGGTTGACTTCGACTGTTTGCTAGGTTTAAGGGAACCTCTCGATATTATTGGTGCACGCTTTTTCTGGGTTCCTCTCGGTTCCCGTTGAATCAGTGGCTTCGAATTCTGTCCTGGTAGACTCTAGCGATGCAGCGTTTGAAATAATTAAAGTAAAAAAATAACTAACAACAGGAGTTTTCTAGGAGGATTCCTAATTTATTGCGATCGCCGGCTGCAGATATTTATCGACGCTGCAACACGTCAATGATCATGCTTAGGAGCAGGTGTGGGTTGCTACTATACTGAGTCGTCCGCCTGCAAATGTCAGCAATGTTCTGTTTCTTTGGGTTAGATAGTTTAATTTCCTTTTTATTCCCCTTTATAGTTATAATTCTGGTCAGTTTAGACTTCCTTGATTCTGTTATGAATTTAGTTGTATAGATTTATTCCAATCTGGTTAAGAGTCCAGTTAATGTTGATTTCCTAATTCTATTAGAAGTCTAATTAATATTAGTTTCTCAATACTACTAGAAGTCCAATTAGTTTCAGTCTCCTATTGATACAAGGAGTGCATGTATAATAATTCTGGTGAGACTTTAATTTGTTCAGGCATATCAGGTATACTAGAATTCTGATTGAATAAAGTATAATAACTCTATTCAAATTCTAATTACAGTAATTATAATAGTCCTACTAGAATTCTAATTGAAATAAAAGACTGATTTTACCGAAACTCTAATTTAAAGCAAACGAATTATTTTTTTATAATTAAAATAAATAAACTGATTTTTATTAAGAATCTAATTGAAATAAGTAAACTAATTTTATTGAAATTCTAATTAAAGCAACGAATTAACTATACTAAAAATCCAGTTAAAGCAATGAAATTGATCATACTATATTCTAATTAAAGCAAGAAATTAATCAATTAAATTCTGATTTAAAGAGATTAATCAGTCATGCAAAAATTTAATGCACTTTAATTAATTAAATATGCTGAATTAAGATAAACCTACTAATTAATTATACTAAAGGGATAAAATAAAAGCAATTAATTAATTCTAAAATTCTTAAAAAAGGGGGGTTTGGGCTCGCTATGCTAAGAAGGATTGGCCTCGTTCCCAAGTACCCTCCGTAAGCTCCCTTGGGCAAATCGGGCGACTAGATTAAAGACAAATTAATTTTTGGACCGTAAAATAGTATTTTGGGCTTTTCAGAATTGATTTTAGAATCATAATTGTGAATTAAATTGTGAACCAGAATTATAAAACTAGAATTAATATTTGATATTTTTGAAAGTATTAAAAATATGGAATTAAAGCTATAATTTAAATTTTGAGGACTGAATTCGGGTCTGAAATCAGGAAATCGGGCCGTATGATTAAGGACTGGTTCTGAATCAAAGGATTAGAACCAGAAATTAATGATAGGGCTGTAGATCGAGATTTAAAAACTGAATTAGAGTCTAGAATCGGTATATCGGACTAATAGATTAAGGACTGGTTCTAGAAACAAAGAACTAGAACCAGATATATAGAATTTCAGTCCGAAAAGGGTACTACGGTCTGAAACTGAAAATAAAAATTAATAGAATTCCTAGATCTAGAGATTAGAGGCCATGGTTGTAAATAAAATTTTTAAATCCTTACGTAGGGCCGAGGCTGCGGAGAGAAATCTCGAAGATTCGAAGCTTGAACCTCGAAATCATGACTAGGTTGCTCTATGGGTTTGTCCCTGGAGTTCTCTGGTTTCGGAATCTAAAAAAAAATCCGTTCTCTTTCGAAAAATTGCTAGCCTCTTCGTGTTGTCTTTGGTCGAAATTTTAAAAAAAGTTTTTATATGTTTTTCTTCAATTACGCGCTCTTTTTCGGGCATTTAATTGAATTACGCGCTGGTTTCCTGGTGCTTAATCGCTTTGAGTCGGTCATCGACTCAGTGAGCGACCGGCTGACTTGCTTAGCCAGTTTCTCAGTCCTAACAAAATTAGGGCTAATTGCGAGCGTGATGGGAGGTGCGCAATCTGATTAAGTGGTTCTTCAAAAGCGCTTAATCAAGGAAACTTAAGGGTTAAGGGTAGTGAGACTAGGTCGGGCGTAGGCCAATTGCGCATTGGTTTTGTGGCGCTCAATCCGATCGCGCATCTGATTTCAGGTGCGTGATCGAGTCTCGGATAGGTATAAGAAAAGCGATTTAGTCTGAAAGGGGGACTGATTACACGTTTGTGGTGTGGCGTGCAATCGAATTACACATGGGGTTTCAAGCGCTTAATTCGGGGTTGTCCGGGTCTGGCCTCTAGAATGAAATGTAAGATTATTGTTTCAATCTACATTCTGACTATATACTATTGTTTCAGTATATAGTCTCCCAATGTTGGGATCTTAGCCGCAGAGCTATTGTTTCAGCCTGTGTTTAGCCATGTACTATTATTTCAGTGTATGGTTCCTATATTAGGGTTTCAAAGGTCAAAGGTTGATCAAACAAAAAATATATTCCGAGAAGGCAAAATGGGGGTCTCTACAGATGCCCTCTTTGGTGCGCTCTTGCAAAGTAAGAACGCGTCGAAGAAGTAGACACCCCTCATTCGAGGTGTCTTCTCGCTTTTCTTAGGAATTCACAATTGTGAATTGGTGATGCTGACATAACATGCTTGGCTTTCTTATCAATCAGCAGAAGCTAAAATGGAGTATTTGAAGGGCAAATGGTAGCTATCGAAGGGCATATTTCGAGTTTGTGGGAGCATGGCGCATCCCTTGGCATGGCGCGAGCTAACAGAGAGATTTTACGCAATCGAGGTACCGGGGCGTCAATCAAATGTCTAAAATAAGGTCCAGGGACTGATAATAAAACAAGAAATAAATATCATGTAATATCGAAGGCTTTTGCAAGTCATGTCAGACCGGATGCATCATTGCTCACACCAATGTGCGTCAGACGTTTCTTTTCCAATAGGCATTTGTTAGTTCTTAGATTAAATATAGTCAATGTTCAGTTTCTTAGGAGAATAACTGGTTGATTTGGGCTAGTAATTGAGGTGTATTTTTTTTTTATGAGGTATGCTCAATTAAATTCTGCGCAGTGGCGTATGCGCTGGATTCATTCGGAGTTGACCTTTAAGTTGAGGATTCTAATCCTATGATTCTGAACCAATGACTTTGCGTAGTGGAGTATGCACTTGATTCATTTGGAATTCAGAAGTCAGTAAATAGAGAATTTTAGCTCTAATGTGTTTGAACTAATGATTCTGTGCAGTGGCATATGCGCTCGATCCAATTCCGCGTAGTGGGATATGCGCATGATTGCAAGTTCAGGGGTTGGTCTGTAAATTGGGTAGTCTAGGTTGGGCATTCTAAGTCCTAATGTGTCTGAACCAATGATTCTGCGCAGTGGAGTATGCGCTTGATCTAATTCTGTGCAGTGGTATATGCGCTTGATTACAAGTTCAGGCGGTTTTAGGAGTTAAAGGTCGGGTTCAAGTGTAATTTATGTGCGGGTGATGGGGCACTTAATTAGTTTTTTTTTTTTTGTTTCTTGGTATTTTCTTTTTTTGGTATTTAGAGAAAGTGAGTCGGGGTCTACTCATTTTGTTGCTTTATTTTTCTTTTCTTTTCTTCTTTTCTTCTCCTTTTTTTTTTGTTTCTTTTTATTCTATATTTTCTTTTTGGAAAGGAGATTTTTTTAAGAAATAAAGAGAGTTTTAAAAATTTAAAATTTTAGGGATTTTAACTTAAGATCAATTCTGTGGTAAAACGGTAAAAAACGTGGCTTCCGAGACGTCGCTGAGCAGATCCACCGATACGAGATTTGTGGACCCGACCGTTATTGTGGTTGTCAAGATGACACTTGGTATGCCAGATACTACGTCTAACCTTCCCGACGAATATTGATGATTGTCTCTTATGAGAGGACTACAGTGACTCGCGAGTCAAGAGAGACGAGTTTTGAAAACCTTTGATTTAATCATAGTTAACTATATTGATAGGCAATATTGAGTAATTAAGAAAAAAGTGGGTAGTACTTACCTGTGGTGATACTTACATAGGTTGCACGCAACTTGTACGGTTTATGGTGGTGTTGTACTGTCGCGATGGGGCTTTGTGGCTATTACTATGATGCAGTGCTCCGGATGTGATGTCGCGATGGGACTTTGGAGATTTCTCCTCTTCAGGTCGAGTGTGGCAGACTTGGCAGTTGTGATACAATGTCTCGGGATAAATGATGCCGCGATGGGACCTGGGGATTAATTTGAGAAAGAGAGAGAAAGAGAGAGAGAGTTTGTTGCCTTAGCGATGGGACATGACCGAGCTTTCCCTCTCTTTGTCATACGGCGTGGCATGCGCTGCTTGAGCCTTTTTTTGTTTTCAGGTGGTGAGGTTTGTGATGGGACGTCGGCTGGACGTAGTTAGCGATGGGACATTGGTAAGATGTTATTTGCGCGATGGAACATTGTTATCTCTCTTTGGTGGATCTTGGGTTATAGAAGAAATCGTGTTGTACTGTGATTGATTTTGTCTTTGGGTGGTTTGTTTTTGGCTTTTTGCAATGGGTCATGAGGGTATGGTTAATTTATCGTGATGGGATTGAGTATTGAGGTGGTATCGCTTGTGTACACGTTATTGCAGTGGGGTCTTCCTTCTTTGGTGGGGTCATCAGGGCATTGCGGTAAGGGGCATGTGTCTTATCGAGACGGGACTAAGGGATGATTGACGCTATAGGATGGATGAGTATGTCTTTTTTTTTTTGGGACAGCCTGTGAGGCCACGCGATGGGACAAAAGGGTGTGACAATGACATGATAAAAGAATCTTGGCCGCGATGGGACAATAGGGTCTTGACCAAGATGGGATACAAAGATGTAAGGGTGTAGATTTCGTCCAAAATTAAGTATTGCGCACCTATTTTTGGTCGCTCAATACGATTGCGCGCCGGTTTTCAAGCGTGCGAGCTCAGACTTGAGGGGTCATTTACGCGCGTTTATGTGTGCGTGCAATTGGATTATGCGCTATAATCCTTGCGCGTGATTGAAGCGTCACCTGGTTAGCGTACAGTCAGTGTACAGGTGGCCTTTCGTATTATGCGTTTACAATGGGTCGTTTAATTGGTTTGCGTGGTCTATAGACTGTGCGCAATCAAAGCGTCGCGCTGATGGCGCGGGCGATGGTTTAATTGCGCGCTTGGGTAAGAGCGCGTATTTCGGATTGTGCGCAACGTGATCTAATTAAGCACAAGTTTTCGCGTGCGTGATTGAGTCCATACTCTATATAAGTGAGAGAACTTTCATTTGTTTTTCATTCAGATTTATTTTGACCTTTTCTGAATATTTTGTGTTCTGAAATTCTTATTTTAGTGATATCGGGCGATCTAATCGTCCGATTGAGATGTCGTTTCTTCCTATGTCCGTTGTTTCGCGTGATCTCTGTCTCGAGGTGATGCTCGTGGACGGTGTTGTTCTGAGAATGGGCGGTATTGGGAATGAGTGGGCCTGTCTTCACATCGATCTTTTTTAAGGAGCAGTGAAGGCAGCGTTGAAGCGGCGGTGGTGGAGGAGGTAAAGATGGCGGAAGAGCAGGACTAAAAAGTGGAGGGATGTGTTTCCCAATCAATGCTCCTTGAAGTCTCTGATTGGACGATCTGGGAGGGATCTGCTTCTCGCTTCGTCTCAGTTTCGAACCCAATTTTCGTTTTGGGTTGTAGGTTAAAGTTTTAGGTTTTCGTTTTGGGTTATAAATTCAGGAGGTATGCCTTCGGTGATACTTGTAAAATTTTAAATTATAAATGAAGGGGCATTTCTTTTGTTCTTATTGCGCTTGTTTATTCTTTTGTTTAAATTCATTAGTGAATTAGTTGGATTTATCTTTTAAGGTTTGGTTTAGAGTTTTAGGATTTATTCTGAATTTATTCAGGACTTATTCCGAGATTAATTTGTCTTACTGAGCGTAGTTTAGAGAATTTATTTGATTTTATTCGATTAATTGGGGGCATTTTTTTTTTAACTAATCAGGGTCTCACTCCAGTGAATTAATTTAATTATTATTATTATTTTTTTATTTAATTTAAAGTTTTCGTTGGTTTAAGATTTGATTTCAACTTGAGTTTTAGTCTTTTGTTTGTATTCACCATGAGGTTGAAAAAGTGTGAGTTTTCAAAGGTTCTAGATAGTTGTTAAATATTTAAATCCTATTGGTTTATCCATTTTGCTTAGGAATATGTCTCTTAGGGGGTTAAGTATTGTGTAATTATTGGTTCATCTATGTTTGTCATGGATTGTGGTCTTTCAGGGGGTATGTGTTTCGTTTAGATTAGATTAGATTAGAAGGGTTTTAAGATGTAACACTTGTCATTCTATGGTTTAGGGAGTAGCTTATAAATGTGTGAGCCAAAAGTTTTGGACTCTTATTTTTTTTAAATTTTATTTTGAGTTTAGGATTGAATGTTTTGAGGCATTCTTTCTTTTTTAGGGCATTTAAAAAAAAATAAAATTAATGTCTTTTCTTCCCTTCTCTTTTGTATCCTGGGTATTGGACCTGAAGAATTGTGTTTATTGTGTGAGCTCTTGAGAATGAAGGGATTGAGAATGTAAGGTAGTGGTCGAATTGCTGCCATGCTAAGGGAAGAGATAGAGGAGAAAAAGGTGGTAGAAAGGAAAGTTAAGAAAAAGGCAGGGTCAAAGTTCTTGTGACCGATGCCTATTTTTCCTCGATAGGCTCTGTGGATTCAGCGTTAGTTGCTCCTCCTTTTTAGTATTTCCAAGGCGGGTTGCTAAGGGTGGATCTTGCAGGTCCTAGGTGGCTTTTCGTGAGCTGCTCTTTCTTTTCTGCCGGCTCGGGGCAAGGGGAAGGGGTTATTACGGTTAGAGTTCATTTGGGGCGCCTCCTTTCTTCGGGTTTCTCCGAGATCTCTAGTCACCGAATGAATTCGGATTCAGGAATTGCCTGAACGTGCAGATTTTAAGTTTCTCGTTTTGAGTTATATATTTAGAGGGTATGCCCTCAGTGTATTTTATAATTATTTATTTATTTATGAAGCGGTTATGATTTTAATTCTTTTGTAAATTCCAGTTTAGTTTGTTTTGCAGCTTATTTGATTTATTTGGAATGTGAGATATCTTGTTTAATTTATTTATTTTAGATCGGGACATGTTAGGAGTATTTTGTTTTGTATTTTTGATTTAGTTTGGGGTTAGTCGGAGTGCATGAATGATGAGGACATTTTTTGGTCTTAGTGTATAGGAGAACAAAGAAAGAGGGGCATTTTTTGGTCATTTAATTTAATATTAATTGAGGTTGTGTGTGATATAGGGGCATTCTTTTTTTTAGTTTTAGATCGGTGTTAGTTGAGAGAAAATTTGCGTTCAGCTTTGGTCTTAGGTTGGGGCAAATTTTCTTCTCTTTTTTTTGTTTCAGCTTTGGTTGGGGTGTGCGAACTGTGTCAGGTCATTTTTTTTCATTCTTCCTTTTTTTTTTTAGGGCGTATATTTTTCAAGTTAGGGGTGCTCTTGGATCAGTCTTGACAAAGGGACGTTTTGGACTGATAATTAGTGTCAGGAATCTCCTAGTTTAGGTATGTGAAAGTGTTGTTTTGTATCCGTATTTTTTTTGGTTTTCCAGGGAATTGCGTGCTCCATTATGGGCGTTTAAATGAACTGCACGCTGCGTTTGAAGCGTGCATTCCAAAGTGTCAAAAGATTATTAAGCGTCAATGTTCGATCATTTAATCGAATTAAGTGCAGGGTGAGGAGCACTGGATTAGGGCGGTGGCGGTTACTGTGGAAGTGGCTGTTGGCATTTATGCGCCACGAGGCTAGCGCTAGATGTAATTACGCACCTAGAAGGTGACGCACAATCAAGTGGTTGGGTTAGTTTGAGCGGGCGACGATTAGATTGCGCGCTCTAAATTGGTCGTGTAATCCGAATTATGTGCTACAAAGGTGGCGCGTGATTGGTTTGTGCGCCTGGATTTAAGCGCGCGATTTGACTGTTCCCTATAAATGACTTAAAGATTCTCATTTTTATCGCGCGATCTATTTTAGTCTCTAATTCTCTGGTTTTCTTGTTTTTGTGCGCTCTGATTTTCGTACTTTCGTGATATCTTGTGATCCGGTCGTCCGTTTTAGATGCCGTTTCTTCCATTCTCTTTAGTTTCTTGAGCTCTTCATTCTAGAATGGAGTCTAAGGGTGGTGGTAGACCTGCTCTTACTACTTCTGAGTTGCAGTGGATGATAGGGGCGGAGATAGGTGAGACGTCCGAGGCCCGAACCGATATTGTCGGGGAGGTGGATGTTGGGGAGGTAGTTGGAGAGGAGGTATTAGAGTTTGATCAGTCAGTGGTCAGGGAGGAGGCGCTTGGGATTGAGCAGGGGGTTGCTGAGGGTGAGGGTGAGAGAGTCGAGGGTGAGATACCCGCTGGTGAGGGAGCTGAGGGTGCAGCTGCGGAGCACCAGGGTGCGGCTGCGGAGCATCCGGATCGCCGACACTTCCCGCTGGAGGATTTCTTTGCTCGAGGCCGGGTAAGCACTCATGAGCAAGAGTTCTTCCACTTTCTTAGTGACTTAGGTCATGACATAGGCTTATTAGGATTTGGAAACCCTTCTAATTTATGTCGAACTTGCATTAGTGATTGATTGTGTGTTTATTCATGCATCATGATTGCATTTAGAGGTAGAGATAGGTTATGTTTCTATCCAGTTGTTCTCATTATTGTTTTGTGCATTTATTGTAAATCGTCATTGTGTCTGGAGTATATTTGACTCGCTTTTAGTTTTTTTTTTAAAAATTCGTTTGCCTTTCGTCATAGGTATGTCTTAGTTTTACTATTATTGTTCGTGTTTTGTTCAATAGGAGCCCTCGCAGCTGGCTATCAGCTTGGCTTGGGCTGAGTCTCATGCTTGGTATCATGCCTTGTCGGAGTTTCAGCAAGCGCGGTTATTGTCTTTCGGTTTCGGACCGATTCTGGAGTTTGAGCCCTTTCAGGTCGATCGTGGGCTGATCGCGGCGATCTTGGAAAGGTGGAGGGAGGAGCATCAGACGCTTCTCTTTCCAGTAGGCATGATGTTGCCGACTTCAGAGGACTGGGTCCGCATCACCAGTCTTCGTTTTGAGGGCGAGCTGATCACAGGGCAGATGGCGGGTCAGTATCTGGAGGTGTGTGAGGAGATTTTAGGTGTGCCGTATAGGTCGAGCGGCTCGGGGCCAGGTATAGTTTGGGTCACTTGGTTTTTCGATACGTTTGCGAGTGGCTTTGTTCCCCTGAGGCGCCATTTGGAGGCGAAGGCGACCTATGAGGTGTGTTGTGCAGTAGTGGTGGGTCGGGAGCCTGTGGTGGAGCTGGGATTGGCTGCGGATAGAGTGCTCCGACCGTTCTTGATGCACTTCCTCAGTGTCGTTCTTTTCTCTTCTTTGACTCAGGGATGCATCACCAGATTATTTTTTATGGTACTTGGGGATCTGGATCGAGTCCATCACCAGATTGCTTGATAGAGAATAGAGAGAGGCACTTGCTTGATAGAGAATAGAGAGAGGCGCTCGTAGGGTTTTAGAGGTTTGCAATCGATGGGAGAGGCACTTGCTTGATAGAGAATAGAGAGAGGCGCTTGATAGAGAATAGAGTGGAAAAAATAAAATAAAAAATTACTAATTTAAAATGGCACGAGTAGTTGGCGCTTTGGCCAAAAGACTTTTGCCTACGGTTTTTGCTAAACGCAGTTAATAAGGTGCCACTAAAAGCCCCAAATTTTGTAGTGAACCCTAACTCAGGTTGGAGACGACGCCATTGAAGCAGAGATCGACATTGAAGGTTTTCTTTTGATTGAGATCGAGTTTTGGAGCCCTCATTTCACCATTTGCCAGATGGAAATCGAGTTTTGGAGCCCTAGTTCAACCCTTTGGCATATTGAAATTGATATTTTGGCGATCAAATCAAGTGATGGCGCCCAAAACTGACAATATCAAAGGTCATCTCATCATCTTCTCTCCCTACTAGATTTAATTTTTTACTTGATCTGTTTCTATTTTTAAAGATCTTGATTTAGATCCGCATAGAAATATTTTCAATTTGTGATTTTTTTATTGTAATGTGATAATGAAGTGTTCTGCAATTAAATGTTCTCCATCCGGTGAACCTTCATGAGATTTAAGTGTTCTACAATTATAGCTTCTCCATACATTATGATCTGCTAATGTTTTTTGTGAATTACTCTATTTACTGTGATTTGAGTGGAAATGGAGATTTCTGAGAAGAGTTGTACTCCACATAAGTGATTTTTGTTGAACTTCAATGTACTACTGTTTTTCACAATTCTGATTCTAGTCGATATGCTTGCTAATTAGTTTCACCTTCATATACATTATTTTGGATTGAAGTATATAAATTTGTTTTCTTTTGTGCTTTTTAATTAACTAAGTTCTTATTTTCCAATAATAGTATGATGCTTTTTCAATTAGTGGGATCTTTCATCTATAATGAGAACTGTTTGATAGAGTGTTCTGCTTTTGATCTGTAATTTTGCTCTAAATGACAACTTCTTGTGGGCTTAGTATTCTAGTCGATATGCTTGCTAATTTGTTTTCATATGCATACTGGCATTTTGTATATACACAATGGGCATCATCCGAAATTGCCACCACAAGGTGTGACAAAAAATTAACCCAATATTGTTTTAGGGCTGGAATACGAATCAGAGCAATACTTTCACTTGCATTGTGATTAGTCATCCAAACTGGAACGGGCCCCAATTTGCAAATGAACAGAAAATACATTGTGTCGCAGTTTCAAAAATGCTTCCATCCAAACAGCACTTTATTTTCTTGAATATGCATTGATTTGGGGTTTTGCTCCAATGTCCATTTTAGTGCTACTTGCCTTCAATTATATTATTCTACCTATTTGCATGATCCAAATTATAGGACTGCATGATCTGAGATCCAGATTAAGCATCATTCCGCAAGACCCAAATATGTTCGAGGCGACTGTGCGAAGCAAACTCGACCCACTCGAAGAGTACACAAACGAACAGATTTGGGAGGTGATTTTGTGTACTGTTAATGAACATCCTTGGATACTATGTGAATGGTGATTTCTTCGGATGTAGTTCTCTTCTATTTTGGGATCTAGATATAGGTGTCAACTTGGAGAAGAAGTTAGAAAGAAGTTGGGGCAGCTGTCAACAGGTTTGATTTCTTCTGGACTTAACTGGACCTCTTTCTTCTAGCCCTTATTTATTCCTGTATCCATATAGGATACATACGGTCAAAATAGAAACCATTTAGTGTCACAATGCTGGATTTTATTGTGTTTCAAATTAAGATAATAATAATAATTATGATTATTTTTTTCTATAGGTAAGCTTGGCTCGAATCTGCAACCTTGAGGTTGCAATATTGTCATCCTCCATATTAAAAACTCTAGTTCTAATGGGTCAAATTTTAAAAGACTTAGCATTGCACAAATGCCTATGGCTAGAGTTCAATAAGTGTTTGCAACGTTGCATCAAAATTAAATTTAACAATAACTTTTTACCATCGTCCTCTCTTCCTCTTTTTGTACTTTTTTTTTTCAATAGATAATGGTAGTATACTACGAAGCAAGAAAAAAGGTACTGAGCAAGGTGCTCAGATCGGGTAAAACCCTTACATCAGAGGGTAGTGAGTCTCTGTCATGAAATCAGATCTGTTTGCACCTTCCTTTGCCAGTTTGCCATCTCGTTATTGGCACACCTAGGGATCTTAGAAAGAGAGACATATTTTTATATAGCAGGTCTGAAATCTTGTCCATGTAGCCCCCCAACTCTCTCCAAGGGGTGATTCCTTTTCTTTCCAGTCATGCCATGACAAACTAAGAGTCGCCTTCAGGCACAATACACTACAAAAAAAAGAGGATACGCTGACGGCTATAGTAGGCAGCTATCGGCGTAGGTCTATCCTATGCTGACGGATGTTAATGACAGCTCTTGGCGTAGGTCTATCCTAAGCCGACGGATATTAATGACAGTCGTAAGGTGCAATGAAGGTCATGTACAGGGTCAAGTATGCCATAATTGATTGGGGAGAAGCCAAGAAAGAAATGAATGGAATTCCTCTTCAAGACTTAAACAAAGAATGCAAGGCGGTTTTTAAATAGAAATTTTGGAGGAGATAATCATTGAAAGAAGGAAATTCAAGCTCAATGGTTATTGGTGCAATGGGGTGGGGGGTGCAACACCTTTGAGGAGGGGAGTCAAAGCGTACTTCAAACCTAGTAGGTTCCTTTTCATAATATTGGAAGGCTATGGACTTTAATGTTTGATATTTTGTTGATTCCTCAAATTATAACTGCTTTCATATGATTAGTTGAGTGCAAATTCCATATAATGTTGTAGAGATTCCTTAATGTAGCGCTTCCATTAGCTGTATATGATATAACATATAATCTTGTCATTTCATTTAATGTAGTGTTGCATTGGTTTAGACATGCCAACAGATCGCTGTGACATGATGATGTATATGATATTACAAACATTTTGATACTAGCAAAGTAGATTGTGTTATATTTATTATTAATATAATAAATATTTTAATAATTTAAAGAAAATAAAACTTTATTTGATTTCTTAGTTTTGGGTTGGGTTTTTAGGCAATAGTTATTCTCAAGTTTTATATGCAAATGAATAGTCCCACATTGGTAAAAATAAAAAGTGCCTAGGCTATATATAGAACCTTTCACCTTCTATTATTGTTTAACAATAATAAGAGAAGAGCGTTTAGCGCGATTACGCTTTAGGCGCGCACTTTACACTTTACACTTCGCACATGCGCATCGTCGCAAGGAGAGGTTTGAATTTTTGACCAGGCAGATCCAACGGTCAGATTATTCGTGGGTTGGGTCGGGCCTAATGGGTCACTATTCAACGGGTCAATTCGGTCTATTGGGCCAAACGGATTGGTCAAACGTTGACCGTTGGACCTAACCGTTTTATAACCGCTTATAAAGGTGTATAACCGTTCGAATTTGAATTCGAAAAGTTACAACCTTTCATGCAGCCGTTGGATGTAGCGGTTGAGATCTTTGAAAGATCTGAGCCGTCCAAAATATGACTGTTGGTCCAACAGTCATATTGAAATTTCTATATAAGGAGGCCTTAGGACACAGATTGAAACACTCTGAAATCCATCGGAATCCTTGCATAAAACTTGAGAATTCCTCTTGCTATCTTCTTTTGGTGGTACTCCATCGGATTGAGTTTTCTGGGGAGATCCTCTACTGTTGCAAGGTAACGGATCACATCCAAGAGATTGGGCTCGTTGTATCCTGGAAACGTCTCGCTGAAACCCTTTTGCAAACTCGAAGATTTACTCGAGTAGGGAGCGAATAGCGTTTTAAAGACAACGATTACGTGCCTCGAGTCCAATTCTCTTGCCCTTTTCATCATTTTCGGATTTCTGTTCTTTGCTTTATCTAACAGATTGAGCATGCAAACTTGGTGCCGGGACAAGTGGGGTTAATCCTCATTATGGGTAAGAATCTTCGGTTGGCTTACTTTTTGTTATCTTCTTAAACTGCATAACTGGAGATAGGATTAAAATGTGAAATTTTTGCTCTCTGTAGGGCTACAAGAAATCCTTATGATACTAACAAGGTAGCTGGAGGGTCTTCTAGAGGATCATGGTGGTGTCTTCTGGGTTGTGCCTTATTGCATTATTCAGATCAAACTGCTTGTTGGTCTTTTTATTGACTTAATGCCATTTTAGGTAGCTTTTTTCTCAATGTTTACAGGCATTATATGGGAGAAGACCTTGAAAAGTTGAGCCTCAAAGAGCTGAAACCACTGGAAAATCAGCTCGATACTGCTTTGAAGCATATAAGAACAAGAAAGGTAATTTGCTTTTCCTTATTATTGTGATTAAGATAGCTATATATACATATAGGACTCCAATCTCCTGACCATCATTTAAAAACCAATATAGTGTTTAAATGATTCTACACCATTAATTAGGATGTGGGTGATCCAAACTATTAAAGTGATAGTCATAAAGCGAAGAACAAGTATAACTGAGACAAAGGGTTCTCCAACTACATGTTGCAGCCTGCGAAGGACACCCAACAAACACATTACATATAGTGTCTAATAACTCTCCACAAAAGAGTTTTTAATTCTAGCAGTTTAATTGTAGCTATATATGCCTAGTTACAAAAGGGATGAGCAAAGTTCAAAATGTATGCACCTTCAAGGATTTTCTGTTATTTATTATCCAATAAACACATTTTTTGTAGTGATTTGAAAATAACAAAAAAGAGAGCTAATACAACAAGATCATTTAGGAGAACACAATTTAACGAACATAAAACTAATATGAAAGAATTAAACTATTCAATCAAGAAATAAAATAAGAAAACCCCAAAACTACCCAGAAAGGGAAAAAATAAAATAAAATAAAATAATAATAAATAAAACTCAATCACGCGCAGAGGCAGCATTTATAGGGTACCCATTTGAGGATTTGACTTGAAACTGATTTCTAATATTGGCCCATCATTCAATTGATTTTGAAAAAGGTCATTTAGGAGAACACATTTTAACAAACATAAAACTAATATGAAAATATCAAACTACTCAATCAAGAAATATAATAACAAGAAAAAAAAAAGAACTGACCATCATACACAGAAGCAGCATTTAAGGGGTACCCATTTGAGGATTTGACTTGGAATTGCTTTCTCAGATGGGGACTGATAAAATTGGTATTCCTCTTTGTTGAGAGAAATAGTCTTTTTGAGAATTGTTCGCCATGATTGAAAGAGGAGGATGAGAAGTAGCAGAAGGAGAAGAGAAGAATTATGAAAACAACTAGCAATTGAATTGGGTTGGTTAGAAAACTATTAGGAAGGAGAGAAAAAAATATATGAACAAATAAGATGAATATTGTTAAAAGATTTAAGGTTATTTACTTGAAGCAAGAGTCATAAGATTGATGTTTCAACTTTCAAATGGTCTTTGAAGTGGTCCAAAGACCAAACTTTTTTTTTTTTTTGAGGAACTCCAAAAACCAAACTTAGAGAGAGAGAGAGAGAGAGAGAGAGAGAGAGAGAGAGAGAGAGAGAGAGAGAGAAATGTTATCAACAGAATCTAATGTTGTTTTGAGGCGTCCAGATATTTTGGAGACAGAAACTGTTTTAAGTAGTTGAGCTCATGAAGGGTAGTTGAAAGCAAGGATCAATATTTCGGTCATTTAAATGACCGAAATATCGGCCAAAATTATCAGTTTCGGTCCCCACCGAAACGATAATATGGGACTGAAATTTCGGTCATATTTTGTATGGGGTTGAAATTATCTGCCGAAATTCAAATTTTTGGCTGAAATTTCAGTTCAAAATTTCGATTTCGGAGGCCGAAACCGAAATTAAACCCGAAATTTTGATCCTTGGTTGAAAGGGCCTTTAGAAAGCTTTATAATCTTATGATGCCGGTGAGGATGGTCCATTTGGCAAATTATGATTTTTCCCTCTCTAAAAAAGGTGCCGTTATTTGCACCCATTTTTCCTATAAAAAATGCATGCTTTTCCACCATTAAAAAATCGTTGACGATGGAGATCGTGTTTTGTCTCAATCTTCTACACAATAGATCTTGAAATCATGATGTACTTATCAGACGGTCACATGTTGATTCCATATGACAAACATCACCAAAAGTGCTGTGATCATGGCGTAGCATGGGAAATGATTCTCCAGCGTTACTTTTGGGGATGTGTGCCACGTGGAAACAAGATATGACTGTCTGATAGGTGCCCCGTGATCTAAAGATCTAGTATGTGGAAGACTGTGATGAAAAACTATCTCTATCGTCTGATTCAAGGCAATCAATGATTTTTTATAGTAAAAATGTGTGTATTCTTCACAAGAAAAACGGGTGCAAATAATGCAACCCATAAAAGAAAATTCTCTTTTGCTATTTATTAAGAGAGGTGCAATCATTAATTTCAAGTACCTTGAAATCCGTGAAAGTCAATTCCAATCTGCATCTATTGTTTAAGTAGATAGGAACTTTGTTTTGCTTGCCACGGGAGGCGATCTTCCCTTTTCGATGGGAGCTTTATAAAAGATCGCTATCCCAATTTCATTTGGAGAATGGTAGCTAAAGTTTGCTTACTTGCACCCTGTAAAATTGTAATCTCACGCCATCTCCTTAGTGAAAATGCATTGATGATTTTGCATCAATTGTTTGAAAGATTGAGACGAAAAATGATTTCAATTAATGTATGTCGACTAGGGATATGGGCTAGATTACATTTCACAGGGTGCAAATAATGGTTTCTATTATTAAAGTATATAAAAACATATACTAACCTATTTATAATTCAAAATGTTATCTTTAATTAACAAGTTAAGTGTATTACATAACCCACATGGATTATCACTTTATAATAACAAATATAATATCAAGTATGATTAAAGTATGTATTACAATGATAAAAGTTTCGAAATTCGAAAACATTTAGATAATTGACAAACCAAGTGAATATTCGGTAAAATGGTCGGCAGAGGAAGGATTTTTTTCAAAACTTCAATTAACTTAAAAGAATTTTGTGATAAAGATGATGTAAACTGCAGATTAAGGTATCAAAAATCAGCCGATAGCGATATCTATTGGTTTTCGGTCAAACCGATACGTATCGGAATCCCATATCGGTATCGCCAATATATCTCGGTTTTGATTGAGACTTTTATTTCTTTTTTTTTAAATGGCCGATACGTATCGGCCTCGGGCAAACTGATACCTGAGACCGATACCCATTTTAATACCTTGCTTCAGATAGCCCAAAGGAACACCCATCAATAGCTGAGTACCATCCAATCTAAGTAATTCAATATGGACCTTACATTAGATCTGAAGAACAATCTATCCAACGGTTAGAAATTTTTTATGGGCACCAATTTTTAGCTAATATAACATCAAATAATCATTTGTACTTAGAAAAATTAGATTGGTCAAAGTTATGGGCCACTTGGCAAAACAAGAGCATAAGTGAGTGTCACATTGAATGATGCAGGTGATGGGGGTGAATATCATATAAGTAATGTGGCAAAAGAGTCATGGATGGGTGTCATATGCTGCATATGCATCAAGCTTGTTTTGACCAATTTTATCAATCCACATCGTCCAAGTAGTCAGACATCATTTAACTTCATCTGTTTAAAAACAAGTTGATAATGGAGTTGATATTAGGTGCACCATGCACGAGAGGCATTGCATGATGGTAGATTGATCTCCCTCTATTAAATAGGTCAATTTTTTTTTATTTTTCAGTTTTCTTTTGGATTCCGCCACTCAAAACTGAAACCGAGTGACACCAGATTCAATTCAGTTTCGTTTTTAATCGGCCAGCCCGATAGGACTGGTTCAGTTTGGCCAATTTTTTAGTTGGGTTTGTGTCAATACTTGCATCCCTTGTGCCAAACATATAGAATTCATGACGAGCATGTTCTCAAGCAAAGATCAAAATTTCGGTTTTTGTTTTGATTTCGTTCCTATTTGAAATTTGGGTTTTTTTTTTTTTTAAATTCTAATTATCGAAATAGTAGAATATCGGCCAATAATTTTAAATTATTATCGGCCAATAATTTGCTACCTTTATACCGAAACCGAAAATATGGGGATTTTGTTTCGGTCTCAATCAAAACCGTTGCGTTTCGGCAAAATGTTGATCCATGCTCTCAAGAGATATGGATTAATTACCTCTACCAACCATAATCACAAAAGCCCTTTTTTTTAAAAAAAAATTTAATAAAAAAGCATTCTTGTATCAAAAAATTAAAGGTGTTTTATAAGGAAAAACACAAAACACATTTTTTGTTTAAAATGCGTTTTATACTTTTCTTGTATAAAATGCATTTTAAAAGAAAAATAATTTAATTAAATGCATTTTGATATTTTTATTCCTAATATATATTTTTCAATTTGCTATATTTTTTTCTTTTTTCATGTACCTTCCATTTTTCAGGAATTTTTTCCAATGTTGTACTCTTTTTGTACTCATTTTTTTGGTCAAAATTTCCCTTCTCATTTTATTCGAGGCTATGCTTGGATTAGTTTAGAGGAGGCATGGAGCAGTTTTATTATTTAAAATAACTCTCTGTTAAGTAAATAAGGAAAGGAATTGTGTTACCAAATGTAAGAGCCAAAAAGTGAAAAAGCTGCTCTTTGCTCCCAAAAAGAGGCAAAAAGCTAACCCAAACGTAGCCTTAGTGACTATACTAGCAGCTCGTATCTATATGAGAGCCATTAGTTGGCCCCTGGGGGAGATTGCAAAGTGCATTGCCTTTGGTGCACCAATAGAGTATTTAATACTGACTCCTTTGCCAAGGAAGCGTTAGCCAAGTTTGGATGCTCCGTCTAATCTAATGTTATAAGGTGTGGGTTGGATTCTGGTCGTTAACCCTCATTACTAAAGTTGGTGCTCTCTCACGCTACTCCGCAACTGTTACATGTATATGCGTGTCTGCATCTCGATTCTCAATACTATCTCGGCCGAATGGCCGTATCAAAAATAAAAAAATATCAACTCCATTAAGATTGAATTAGTATTAGGTGCCCAACTCTTGCACCAACCGTAATGGATGGGTAAAATCTCCTACCACTAAATTGATCAAACTAAAAAAAAACATTCCCATAAATTATAATAATGTAGGAGGTGCGTTGAGATGAATGTGGAGATGGCAAAATAGAAAATGAAGCCAAATCAATTCAGTAAGCTAAGGACCTCTTTGGATAAAAACACAGGAAATGTGGGAAAGTAAAATAATATTCTTATATTTTCCCATAGATATCTAAGTTGTAGGAAATCATGGGATTCCTTTGCTTCCCTTTGTTTTTCGTTGTTTGGATAATCACATTGTTAGCTGAGAAAACGAAGGATTAACCAAATCCTGTATTTGGATATATATGCATGAAATTGTAGGAAAATAACATATCCTAATAAAAAAAATAGCCAAATGATCAAAAACTTATATATGTATTAAATTTTTTGTTTTGTTTACATATATTAGTGAATTGTTCTAGTGGTTGACTTAGTGCTTTGTGAAGGTTAAGTTTTAGGTTCAAATCTTGTTATGTGTAATGAATTATTATTTTTTTAATTAATTGTATTAAAACATATACACCATATATGTCAGTATATAGCTCTACAATATAGTAGAGCTTCTTGTGAGAAAAATTTCTCCAAACACTTAAATAGATGGAGAGGAGCTTAAAAATTGGCCAAATTGTAGGATTTAGTTAAAAAAAATCAAAGAAGAAATATTTGTTATGAAAACAAGTACCATAAAAAAACATGTTTGAAGATTTTGATAAGTTTAGGTGGTCAAGATAATTTTGGATGGATAAGAATCTACTAATATAAATTAGGACCCCCTAAAGCTTAGTAACAAATTTTTAAGAAGTTTGGGTGGTCAATTGACCACCCAAGTCATAATGTGGCTCTACCTCTAATTTTTGGGGATGCGTGCCATATAGAATCAACATCAGACTCTCTGATAGGGGCGTCATGATCTTAAGATCTATTATGAGGAAGATTGAAAAAAAAAATAACTCCATCATCTGATTCAAATTAGTCAATGATTTTGGTCAGTGAAAAAATTGTGTGGTATTACTAAACGAGTGAAAAGAGTCGTCCGGATGAGAAATTCGAAGGGTGGGAAAATATAAAACCGAGGGACCCCCTCGGCATTTGTTGTCGGGTTTTAATGAAAAATTGGAAGATAATTTTCGACCTTTCTGATGTCATCCAAATAACGGGAAATGCGGCAATTCATTTCTCGTTTACCAGTTTTCCCTTCTTTCCTTTGTTTTCCCTTGAAACCAAACATGCCCTAACAGTGTTGGCAAGGGCGGAATATTCGTCTTTGGCGCTTTAGCGAGAGACAATCACTCGTTTGCTTTTCCATAGACTAGGAAATGAGATTGGATCCAAAGAACGCACATGAGCCAGAGATTGACTATCGATCATCAGGGTCACCCGCCCAGTCAATGGTAGAGAAGGCTACCAATTGCGTTGTGACAAGTGTTGAAATATGATGATATTTCACACTCTAGAATGTATACTTAGTTGTCTGATGAGAGTAATCTAATGATTTTATAGAGTTTTAATAATTTCAAGAGAAACCGACCGTTAGATCAACTCTTGAGCATAAAGGAGTATAATGAAGACATTCACTGGAATATGGACCCAAGGGAGCACTATGTACAAATATTGAGGAAAATCGATTGATCGAGAGTTATAGAAAAATTTGTACTTTTCGTTCGGATCAAAATGGATCGATCGATTTAAGTAATCGGGAATGAGATTTTAAAATTCGAATTTAAGTGGAAATATAACAAGTTTTCGAGGGAGAACCCTATAAAAGGGAAAGTTAGAGTTAGGGTTGGAGAATTCTCTTTTTCACGATATCTTATCATTTCCTTCTACTTATCTATCATTTTTAACTTTTTAGAAAGGGTATTAGGCCTTATTTAATTATTTTTTTTTGATGGCAAGCCTTATTTTAATTAAATCTTAGCATTTGCATGATTAAAGCTATTTTGTGGAGTTATTTGGAGACTCAGTCAAGTATTTTAATGGATTATTTTTATTCTATTTCATTTTATTGCAATTTATATATGTGTTGAAATTTGTGGCTAATCATCTAGAGTTTGAGGATCAAATGAATCTCATATGAGGATTCATCCATAAAATAGATCTGTGGTTGAAATTTTATTAGATGCTTGTGTGAATTATTTGCTATGTATTCCTGTCGTTTAATGTAATCTAATCATAAATCAAAGATATGAGAATTAGTCATGCTTTTTCCATGATTTCAGATGTAACAACCCAGTGGCGGAGCCATGATTTTTCTGATGGGGGATCCCTTATAGTCATAAGATAGTAATAATAGTAAAGAACATTTCAATAGTGTGGGATCAAAATTTCTAATTTAATGGTAGAAGATTATTTAAACACTACTTGGTGTATGAATGTCTGTCAGAAGTCATTATCCCTAAAAAGGGCTTGGGGAACCAAGAGAGAATTTTGGGATAGGATTTGGGGAGAGTGAGAGAGAAAAATAAAATTGGGAGTAATATTTGGGAAGAGAGAGAGAGAATTTTGGAAGTCTATTTCTGTTAAAAAATTTATGGATAAAAAAATAAGTTTTTAAAATATCTTAAGAAGTTTTGAGATTTGGGGAATCCTTATTAAAAGATTTTGTGCCTAAAAAGATGGAACTTAAAAGATTTTAAAGAAAAAAAACTTGCGATGGGAGATCTGGGACCCCCATTGAACAATGTGGCTCCACCACTGTAACAACCTTGATTTTTCTAGCGTTGAATCGTTAACCTTCAACGATGATACGTTTGCGTTGACCAATTTGACCTTGGTCAAGATGTTGAGTGAAACTGTGACGAGGCCTTTGGCCCATCCACCTTGATTGGGTAAATGCACCCAATATCCGAATTATGAGAACCGAGTCCTAACTCGAACACTGAATCGAACCCCGAATCCTATAGTGAGAAGTGTGTGTTGTACATGACTCGAACTCGGGATCAGACCAAGTTCGAGCCCACACTTTCAAACACTATAGGATAGCACGGGCTTAGTTAAATTAATGTTAATAAATAAATTAGAACGAGAGAAGTGGCGTGCACGTGATCAAAGGTAATTGCGTACACCCTAGACGCAAACCGGACCCGAGCCCAAATAACACAAACTAATATTTGAATCTATATCATCGAGTGTGAAAGGTATACATTTATCTAAATAATTTCATAAATAATTGCACGAGCCATGTGATGGAGCAGTGGGCAAGGAGCCTGATTAACAAATAAGGGGTCTTGGGGTCAAAACTTGTTGAGTGTATTTTTTGCATTTCATTTTTGGACCGTTCATAATAGGCTGTACACCGATTCTCGATGTACCAGCCTCACAAGGAGCTGACCCTAGCAAATTAAAAAGGGGAATACACATAAATGAAGACTCATTTCCCTTTGAGAGATCCGTCTGAGTTGAAAGATAGAGAGTCGAGAGAACCGAAAGAAGGAAGAGCCCTCTTCTTCCTCTCATATTCTTATTTTTGAAAAAATCCCAACCATTGAACCTCAAATCCCTCTCTTCTTAGTCCAAGAAGATCATTGCCCTGCTTTATACCATGAGGAAGCCGCCGATTTTGACACTGACTGATCGAGAAGTGGTGGAGATCGGAACTCTGAACAAAAGCTATGCTTTGGCGCCGAACCTTCGATCCCGATCATTGTAAACCCCGCGTGCGCGATACAAGAAGGTAATCATCGTATTATAATTGTGCGAATCCCTGATAATTAGATCTTGAATTGACGTGGGTTTGGATCGCATGCATTTATTCTGGAGATCGAGCGTGTGAGAAACATGAACACCGACTTTTCGATGATTCGACCTCCAAAATCATCGCATGCGTGAGATTAGAGGGGAGATTATTGATTTTTAATATAGGGTATGCTTAGGTTTAGATCGCATGTGAATGGAACGTCGCATACCTTAGATTTTTAAAATTTTCGAACCCAAAAAGATGGCAAAGGGGCGCTCAGACTTGCAGCGACGACCCTGAACCTCGCTGCGGCGAGGTGAAGCCTGAAGCACTCACCGCGGCGAGTGCTACAAGGATACTCAAGCCATTTTCAGCATTGTTCGTTCTCGCCACAGCGAGCTATAGGTGCCTGAAGACCTTGCCGTGGCGAGCTACAGTAACTCGTTACGGCGAACTACCATTCATAGCTCCAGCAACGCTCGGTATTTTGGTCATAACTTTTGACTCCAAACTTTGATTGGTGTGATTATTTAGGCATTGGAAGTAAGACAAAGAGCTCTATAGCTCGCATGAATTAACAATTTTAAAAATCTAATTTTTTAAAGGTTAAAATTAAGTGGCAAGTAGGGACAAGTTTTACATGATCCAAAGTTAACGCGAACTTGTCCTTTTTGCCTTAGTTTTGAGAAAACTTTAGGAACTTCAACATGTGTGATATTTAGTCATTAACATATAAGTATACGAATGCTTTATAATATAGGTTAAGGTTTGGAAACATCCGTGAGGATTTTTGTACTGTTTTGCATGACTTTGCGTGATTTCGCAACCGAGGTAGGGGAACTTCATTAACCAATGACATTTTTTATTTTTGATTCATAGATAACGTGATATATTGGAATGATTTGTAATTGTTTTGAATATTCAAAAATTGTGAAAATATGAACTTGTATTTGAATCCCTTGAATAGAAACGAAACCTTTGAAAATATTGAAAGCTTTGAACTTGAGTATTTGAATGTGAACTTAGAGCTTTGCTTTTTGAATACAAACTCCGGAATCAAATATGAGCATGAACTCTGAATCTGATATGAACTTTGAATATAATTACAAATGTGAACTTTGAACTTAGAATGTAAATGTAAATATGAACATTGAATGAGAAATTTGAAGCCTTTGAGACTCTGAATATGCACTTGATATGAACTTTGAACTCTAAAACTTTGAATCCGAACTTGACTTGTAAACTCTGAATGTCAGTTTGAAACCCTGAATACGAACTTCGAAATGGAATCCGTTGAACATTGAACATGAACGTTGAATTAGAATCCAATGGACCTCGAATACGAATATGAACACCCAATTTGATTTGATATAAATGTGTACGTGAATCGGACCGGCATGGTGGGATATTCGTGAATCTAACAGGCACGACGGGGTACCCGTGAATCGAACCGGCACGACGGGATATTTGTGAATCGAGCTAGTATGATAGTTAATCTGTGAATCGAATCGACACGGCGGGATATCCGTGAATCGAACTGGTACGGCAGTTAATCCGTGAATCGAACCAGCACGATGGGATATCTGTGAATCGAATAAGTAAGCTATGTAAGTGACTCGAATGACAAGTCAGATAAATTGAAGTGGACCGCTATGGGCGGATTAAATATACACACTGAGGACCGCTATGGGCGGATTTTATGTACATTTGTGGACCGCTATGAGCGGATTATTCGAACATTTGTGGACCGCTATGGGCTGATTATATGTAAGAAAATCTGACATGATCTGTGAATCTGAATCGCACAGTGAAACTCTAACTAAGACACGATTTTTGAATTTGTTCTGATATGAGAAAATTCTTGATATATTTCTTTTGATATGAAAATGACATGACCGTCTTGAGATGAAAATGACTTTGAAGCCTATCCTTGTTTTAAAATGAAATGCTTTTGAAAAATCGTATTTAAATGTGCTTTTTAATGAGAAACTGCTTTGAAATCTTGTCATTAATTTTATACATGATCTGATAAAATGTAATTGTTCTTCAGTTCCTCTACTGAGCTTAGACTGTAGTTCACCCTCGACTATACGTCACAGGTGCAGGTCTTGATCAGGACTCTGGACTTGAGAAGAATCAGATTTTACGTTTCAGAGGAAGAAACACGACAATTGCTACTGATTGGATTTAGTATAGTAGCTTTTAGATTTTTGGATATAGGCTTGGTACATTTATTGTGTAGACATATAGTACACCATTGTTTAGGTGATGGTCGGCCATCACCGGTGGTTCGATTTTTTTTTTAGTTCATGTTCTACTAGTTTTGCCATATGACATAACTACTTTAATTTCCGCATTTGTACGGATGTGCCAAGAAATTTTTGTATTCGGATCCTGATCTGTAACCCGAATGTCCGGGTTTCCCCATTTGGTTAAAAAAAAAATGTGTGTCGAGAAAATTCGGGCTGTCATAGGTGGTATCAAAGCCTAGGCTTTAGGTCTTCTGGGAGACTCGGAGCCTTAGCATGAAGTTCAAATATATGAGATTAGATCCTGTCAGAACTTAGGAGGGATCCATGATCCCTATTCCATAAGTCTTTCGAGGGTTCGAAGCCATACCTTTGAATGGCTTTCAATTCGGTTGAAACGTAGGAAACTCTAAACCCGTGTTCGAGTGAGATGCTTGTTTTCATGATCACTTCTGACTACAACGTTTGCTTGATCGTGACAGGTCACTATGGCCACCCGAGGTAGGTCAAGGAGAGTTCACCCTAGGGACACGTCATGCAATGAAAAGATCACCACAGGTACAAACAACACTCCTGCGTGAGGAGTAAACAATGACAGTCACGTTGAGTAGTTGGTCAACCAGCAAGCCACATTTCTAATAGAGAGACGCCAACCCTCAGGATTCCAGGAGGATGAGACCTCCTAGATTCTATGGTCAAATCGATCCGCTTGAAGCAGAGAAGTGGTTAAATTAGATGGAGAAGGTTCTTCGGAGAATTCCATGCACCGAAGAAGAGAAAGTGAGTTGGGCCACCTTCCAACTCGAAGGAGAGGCGGATTCGTGGTGGAAATCCATCGAAAGGACCCGAGTACTAGGGACACCATGGACATGGTTAGAATTTACCGAGGTGTTCAATGAGAAGTACTTCCCCGCACAGGAGTGACGTTAGATGGAGATCAAGTTTGCCACTTTGGAACAAGGACAGATGATCGTACACGAATATGAGGCCGAGTTCACCAGGCTCTCTAGATTCACACCATTACTAGTGGCGACTGAACTAATGAACGTCCAAAAGTTCGAACGCGGTCGAAAGCTGATAATTAAGGAGATAATTTCCTTGTTTGAGCCAATGACATATGCACGAGTTATAAGATTGGCCCTCATCACCGAAAGAGATATTGACAATATGTATAAGAGAAGGGAAGAACAAAACACAAATAGGGCAAGTGATGTGCAGCCGAACGTCCATCAGCCGGCGAGCCAGAGCCCGAGGCTATTGATTCCCACATCCCGTCAACCTACCCAAATTATGTCTACCCCGAGTGTGCCCTTCCAACCTTTAAAATCCAAAATAGTTGAAACATCGAACGGGTAACAGACTTCACACATTGCGCCATTCGCACTGGTTGGAATATGCTCCCGATGTGGAGAGCCACATAGAAAGGAGTGTTGGTGGGTCACAGGAGCATGCTTCAAGTGTGGTCGGAAAGGACACTAGATAATGGACTGCCCTAAAGCGACGAAGAACAAAAGACGATTTAATGCATGAAATTGTAAATGGTTCAGACTTCTTTTGCTCTAAGTGATGTAATATGTTTGTGGGTCAACAGTTCATATTAGTAGTTCATACTCTGAACTTATGTCTCTAATGTATTTTGATGGATAATTTTCGTGTACTTTGATAGCTATTGTCACGATAGTGGTCTACTTGGCTTATGGTTACCTTGTCTATTGATGGCTTAAATTCGAGCTATACTCATGCAATCTCCTCATTGTATTTGATTTTCATTCATGTTCATGTCGCGAATTTTCGAGGACGAAAATTCCATTTAAGGAGGGGAGAATATTATGACCCCAAATTTCTGAGGGTGTTAAATCATTAACTCTGAGGGAAAATATAATTACCGTTATTTGGGTTATCAAGTCTCTATACCCTTCCGAATATGGCACACCAATTTTCGACGACGAAAATTTTGTAAGGTGGGAAGGATGTAACAACCCTGATTTTTCTAGCGTTGAATCATTGACCTTCGACGATGATAAGTTTGCGTTGACCGATTTGACCTTGGTCGCAATGTTGAGTGAAACTATGACGAGGCCTCTGGCCCATCCACCTTGATTGGGTAAACGCACCCAATATCTGAATTCTGAGGACCGAGTCCTAACTCGAACACTGAATCAAACCCTGAATCCTAGTGAGAAGTGTGTGTTGCACACGACTCGAACCTGGGATCAGACCAAGTTTGAGCCCACACTTTCAAACACTACAGTGTAGTAAGGGCTTAGTTAAATTAATGTTAATAAATAAATTAGAACGAGAAGAGTGGCGTGCGCGTAATCAAGGGCGATCGCGTACACCCTAGACGCGAACTTGACCCGAGCCCAAATAACCCAAACTAATATATGAATATATATCATCGAGTGTGAAAGATATATATTTATCTAAATAATTTCGTAAATAATTGCACGAGCCACGTGGTGGCACAGTGGTCAAGGAACGTGGTTAACAAGTAAGGGGTCTGGGGGTCAAAACTTGTTGAGTGTATTTTTGCATTTCATTTTTAGACCGTTCATAATAGGCTGTACACTGATTCTCGATGTACCAGCCTCACAAGGAGCTGACCCCAACAAATTAAAAAGGGGAATACACAGAAATGAAGACTCATTTCCCTTTGAGAGCTCCATCTGAGTTGAGAGAGAGAGAGAGCCGAGAGAACCGAAAGAAGGGAGAGCCCTCTTCTTACTCTCATATTCTTATTTTTGTAAAAATCCCAACCATTGAACCTTCAAATCCCTCTCTTCTTAGTCTAAGAAAATCATTGCCCTATTTTATACCACGAGGAAACCACCAATTTCGACACCAATTGATCGAGAAGTGGTGGAGATCGGAACTCTGAACAAAAGCTATGCTTTGGTGCCGATCCTTAGATCCCGGTCATTGCAATCCCCGCATGTGCGATCCAAGAAGGTAATCATCGTATTATAATTGTGCGAATCCCCGATAATTATATCTTGAATTAACGTGGGTTTGGATCGCATGCAATTATTTTGAAGATCTGGCTCATGAGAAACGCGAACACCGACTTTCCAATGATTCAACCTCCAAAATCATCACATGCGTGAGATTAGAGGGGCGCTCAGACTCGCCGCGGTGACCCTGAACCTCGTTGTGGCTAGGTGAAGCCTGAAGCACTAGCCACGACGAGTGCTACAAGAAACTTAAGACATTTTTAGCATTGTTCGTTCTCACCGCAGTGAGCTATAGGTGCCTAAATACCTCGCCGCGGCGAGCTACTATTTACAGCTTCATCAGTGCTCGGTATTTTGGTCATAACTTTTGACCCCAAACATTGATTGGCACGATTCTTGAGGCGTTAGAAAGAAGACAACAATCTCTATAACTCGTATGAATTAATAATTTTATAAATCTAATATTTTAAAGGTAAAAAGTAAGTGGCAAGTAGGGACAGGTTTTATATGATCCAAAGTTAACATGAACTTATCCTTTTCACCCTAGTTTTGAGAAAACTTTAGGAACTTCAACATGTGCGATATTTAGTCATTAACATGTAACTATACGAATGCTTTGTAATGAAGGTTAAGGTTTGGGAACGTCCGTGAGGATTTTTGTACAATTTTGAGTGACTTTATGTGACTTCGCAACCAAAGTAGGGGAACTTCATTAACCAATGACATTTTTTATTTTTGATTCATAGATAACGTGATATATTGGAATGATTTGTAACTATTTTGAATATTAAAATTTTTTTTAAAAATGAACTTGTATTTGAATCATTTGAATAGAAACGAAACCTTTGAAAATATTGAAAGCTTTGAACTTGAGTATTTGAATTTAAATTCGAATCTTTGAATGTGAACTTAGAGCTTTGCCTTTTGAATACAAACTTCGGAATTGAATATGAACATGAACTCTGAATCCGATATGAACTTTGAATATAACTATGAACGTGAACTTTGAACTTAGAATGTAAATGTAAATATGAACATTGAACCCGAATTTGAAGCCTATGAGACTCTGAATATACACTTTTGATATGGACTTCGAACATGAGCTTTGAACATGAAGTTTGAACTCTGAAACCTAGAATCCAAACTTGACTTGTGAACTTTGAACGCCAGTTTGAAACCTTGAACACGAACTTCGAAATGGAATCCGTTGAACATTGAACATGAACCTTGAATTAGTATCCAATGGACCTCGAATATGAACATGGACACCCAATCTGATTTGATATAAATGTCTACATGATTCGAATCGGCACGACGGGATATCCGTGAATCGAACTGGCATGGCATGATATCTGTGAATCGAATCGGCATGGCGAGATACCTGTGAATCGAACCAGCACGGTGGGATATCTGTGAATCGAATCGGTACGACAGTTAATCCGTGAATCGAACCGGCACGATGGGATATTTGTGAATCGAATAAGTTATGTAAGTGACCCCGAATGACAAGTCGGATAAATTGAAGTGGATCGCTATAGGCGGATTATATGTACACACTGATGTTGGTACGCACTTTTTTTGGGTTCCTTTCGGTCCCCGGAATTAGTGGTCCAATTCTGTTCACGTGGACTCTGGCGAAGGCGATGATGGAGTAATAAATTAGGAAATATTAAATGCTGAAATTAAAGAGGTGAATTTTAAATGAAGAATACCTGAGAAGATGCGATCGCTAGCTACAGATATTTATCGACACTGCAATACGTCACTGATCACGCTTTAAAGGAAAGCAGGGACTCGCAGGTTGAATTCCTTTACTGAATCGTCCGCCAGCAAACGTCAGCAGCTATGGGTTGCCTTTAGTTTAACTGGTTTGATTTTCCTACTCCTATTGAGATTCTGATTTAAGTTGGTCTCCTAATCCTATTGGGAGTTTGATAAAGAAAGGGTCTCCTAATTCTACTAGGAATCTAATTTTAAAAAGGTCTTCCAATTCTACTAGGAGTCTAATAATTTAAATATCTTAATCCTATTAGAAATCTAATTAATTAAGTCTCCTAATCCTACTAGGAGTCTAATTAATTTAAATATCCTAATTTTAATTAGAAATTGAATTAATTAGAAAAATAAGGGTTTGGGCCCGCAATACTAAGGAGGATTGACCTCGTTCCCGAGTATCCTTCATAAGCTCTCTTGGGCAAATCGGGTGGCTAAAATTGAAAGAGACTGAATTTGAATTATAAAGTAGTATTTTTTGTGAAAGATTGATGATTGGTACTTAAGGGTTAAAATTTTACGGCAAAAAAAAGAATTAAGAACTGAAACTATAAAACAAATTTTAGGATTTATAATTATAAGAAATTAAGACTAAAGCTAAAACCTAAGGACCAAAATCGGGATCGAAATTAGAAAAATTTGGATCGTGAGATTAAGGACCAATTTTAGAACCTAAGAACTAGGGCCTAAAAATTAAAAGATGGTTCTAGAACCTAAGGACTAGAATCAGAAAATTAGAAATTTAGATTAAAATCTAAGATCTAAAATTTAAGAACTAGAGGGCTAGAATCTAAATCTAGAACTAGAATATAAAAAAAAGGGAAACTGATTCTAGAACCTAAGAACTAGAACTAGAAAATTAAGGACTAAGGAATTTCCTGAAGAATCGTCTAAATCGTGCAGAGGAAAATTGTATAGGGGAAAATTGAAATTTCTATAGAGGAGAATTGTATAGAGGAGAACTGTATATGGGAAAATTGGATAGGGGGAAATTGTATAGAGGGAATTGTGTATATGAGAATTGTATATATGGATGGCTAGGAGTTAAAGGTCTTATTTATAGGATTTTACCATAAATCCTATTTTCTAAAATAATATAATAAAGATAATAATCCTAATTCGACTAGGAGTTTTGAAAAACAACACTTTTTGCACAATAGTAAAAAACTGATCATAACTTCCTCGATACAGGTCAGAATTGAGCATTTTTTGGCTCGTTGAAAAGCTACTTCGATAAGCTTTCCAATGTGACTAATTTCGTCTTAATCCAACTCTATTTTGATACCTCAAAATAAGCTAAATGTAAAAGTGACGGGATTGACAATTGAGAAAAGATTGGGGAGACTTAGTTGGCTCTAGACTAAGGATTTGGGCATGGATTTTCTAAGGGCTGAATTCTAAAACTTAAGAATTAAGAATTAGAATCTAAAGATTAGAACTATAAGAAATTAGGAGTTAAAATTAAAGGCTAAAAAAAAATCTAAGGATTGAATTCGAGACCGAAATAAAAAAATCAGACCGTATGATTAAGGACTGGTTCTAGAAACTACGAACTAGAACCAGAGATTAATAATAGGACTGGAGATTGAGATTTTAAAATAAAATTAAGGTTTAGAGTCGGGGATTAGGCAGCCTGATCAAGTACTGGCCCCAGATTATGAGAACTGGAACCATATATTAAAAATTACGGCCTAAAAAAGAAGGGTGCTACAGTCTAAAACTGAAAATAAAAATTAATAGAATTCCTAGATCTAGAGATTAGAAACTATGCTTATGAATTAAGAGATTAAATCCTTACTGAGGATTGGGGGCTGCGGAGAGAAATTTCGAAGATTAGAAGTTCGAATCTCAAAACCATGATTAGGGTGCTCTATGGGTTTGTCCTCGGTTTTGAAATTTACCATCACCTCTCTCTCTCAAAATTCTTGGACGCCTACATAAATTGTCCAAACTGAATCAAAGTTGTGGGGCCAGAAGTTTAAAACTTTTTATAGGTTTTTCCTTCCAGGTATTTACTTAACAGTTTACGTGAAGCAATTTAATTGAATCATGTTCAAGTGCTTGACCGACCTGCGCTGTCGGGTTCTCAATGCTTAATCGCTGGAGTGGCCAACTGACTGCTGAGCGATCAAAAGGGTAATGAGACTAGGTCGGGCGTAGGCCAATTGCATGCTAGTTTTGTGGCACTTAATCCGATCGCGCGTCCGATTTCACGCGCGTAATCGAGTCTCGAATAGGTTTGAGAAAGGAAGTTTGGTCTGAAAGGAGGACTGATTGCACGTTTGTGGTGTGACGTGTAATCGAATTACTCATGGGATTTCAGGCGCTTAATTCGGGATTGTTTCAGTTTGCATTTCGACTATATACTATTATTTCAGTATATAGTTTCCCCATGTCGGGATCTGAGTCACAGAGCTATTATTTCAGCCTGTGTTCTGCCATGTACTATTATTTCAATGCATGATTCCCATATCAGGGTTAAAAAGAAGGTCAAATATTGACTGAATAAAAAATATATTCTGAGAAGGCAAAATGGGGGTGTCTACAGATGCCCCTCTTCGGCGCTCTCTTGTGAAGTAAGAACGCGTTGAAGAAGTAGACACCCCTCATTCGAGGTGTCTTCTCGTTTCTCTTAGGAATTCACAAATGTGAATTGGTGATACTGACATGACATGCTTGGCTTTCTTATCTATCAGTGCAAGCTAAAATGGATCATTTGAAAGGCAAATGGTAGCTGTCGAAGGGCACATTACGGATCTGTGGGTGCGTGGCGCATCCCGTCGCATGGCGCAAGCTAACAGAGGGATTTTATGCAATCGAGGTATCGGGGCGTTAATCAAATGTCTAAAACAAGGTCTAGGGACCAATAATAAAAAAGAGATGAAATATCATGTAATATCGAAGACTTTTGCAAGTTATGTCAGACCGGGCGCGTCATTGCTCATACCAATGCGCGTCAGGCGTTCCTTTTCCAATAGGCATTTGTTAGTTCTTTAGATTAAATATAGTCAATGTTTAGTTTCCCAGGGGAATAGCTTATTTGGGCTGGTAATTGAAGTATCTGTTAAGTGTACTCAATTGAATTCTGCGCAGTGGCATGTGCGCTTGATTCATTTGGAGTTCGAAGGTCAGTAAATTGAGAATTTTAATACTAATGTGTTTGAACTAATGATTCTGTGCAGTGACATATGCGCTCGATCCAATTTCGTGCAGTGGGATATGCGCTTAATTGCAAGTTCAGAGGTTGGTCTGTAGATTGGGTAGTCTAGGTTGGGCATTCTAAGTCCTAATGTGTCTGAACCAATGATTTTGCGCAGTGGAGTATGCGCTTGATCCAATTTTGCGCAGTGGAGTATGCGCTTGATCCAATTTCACGCAGTGGGATATACGTTTGATGGTAAGTTCAGGCGATGTTAAGAGTTAAAGGTCGGGTTCAAGTTTAATTTAAAGGAAGGTGAGTCGGGTCTTTGTTCTTCTTTTCTTTTCCTTTTTTGGTAGTTTTTTTTAGCAAAGGGATTCCCTTCTTTTTTTTTGCTTTTTTTTTTTTAAATAAAGGAGGTTTTAAAAATTTGAAATTTAGGGATTCTAACTTAAGATCAATTCGGTGGTAAAACGGCGAAAAACGTGACTTCCGAGAAGTCGCTGAGCAGATCTACCAGTATGGGATTTGTGGACTCGACCGTTATTGTGGTTGTCAAGACGACACGTGGTATGCCGGAAACTACATCTAACCTTCTCGACGAACACTGATGATTATCTCTTATGGGAGGACTATAGTGGTTTGCGAGTCGAGAGAGACGAGTTTTGAAAATATTCGATTTAATTATAGCTAACTATATTTATAGGCAATATCGAGTAATTAAAAAAGAGTGGATAGTATTACCTATGGTGATACTTACCTGGGTTGCAAGCAACTTGTACGGTTCGTGGTGTTGTTGTGTCGCGGTGAGACTTTGTGGTTATTGTTGTGATGCAGTGTTCCGGGTGTAATGACGCGATGGAACTTTAGAGATTTGTTCTCTTCAGGCCTATTGTGGCAGGGCTTGGAGGTCGTGATGCGACGTCTCGAGATAAATGATGTTGCGACGGGACTTGAGGGTTGATTCGGAAGAGAGAGAGAGAGAGTTCATTGCCTTAGCGATGGGATGTGACTGGGCTTTCTCTCTTTTCGTTATACGGCGTGGCATGCGCTGCCTGAGCCTTCTTTTATTTTCAGGAAGTGAGGTTCGCGATGGGACAAAAGGATGGACGTGGTTAGCGACGGGACATTGGTAAGATGTTTGGGCGATAGGCGTATCCTTATTTCTTTCTTTGGTAGATTTTGAGTTATGTGAGATCACGTTGTGGTTGCGTTGTGATTGGCTTAATTTTTGGGCGATTTTTTTTTGGCTTTTTGCAATGGGTTATGAGGCTATAGCAAATTTATTGCGATGGGACTGGGTATTGAGGTGACATTGAGTGTGTGTCTTTTTAGGACAACCTGTGAGGCTACGCGATGGGACAAAAGGGTGTGGTCACAACGTGGTAAAAGAATCTTGGCCGCAATAGTATAAAAGGGTCTTGAGGGAATAAATTTCGTCCAAAATTAGGTATTACATACTAGTTTTCAGGCACTCAATCTGATTGCGCGCCTGAATTCGGGCGTGCGATCTCGGGCTTGAAGGGTCATTTACGCGCGGGTACATGAGCGTGCAATTGGATTATGCGTTATGGTCCATGCACGTGATCAAGGCATCACCTGGTCAATATACGATCAATGTATAGGTGACCTTTCGTATTGTGCATTTATAGTGCGTCGTTTGATTGGTTTGCGCGGCCCATAGATTGCGCGCGATCGGCGCGTCGGGCGATGGTTTAATTGAGCGCTCGGGTCATAGCGCGTATTCCGGATTATGCGCCACGTGATCTAATTAAGCACACGTGTCAGCGCGCGTGATTAAGTCCGTACTCTATATAAGCGAAAGAGCTTTCATTTGTTTTTCATTCTGGTTTAGTCTCGAGTTTTGACCTTTTCTGAGTCTCTTATGTTATGAAATTCTTGTTTTAGCGATATTGGGCGATCTAATCGTTCGATTGGGATCCTGTTTTTTCCTATATTCATAATTTTGCGTGATCTTCGTCCCGAGGTGATGCTCGTGAACGGTGCTGCTATGAGAATGGGCGATATTAGGAATGAGTGCGCTTGTCTTCACATTGATCCTTTTTAGGGAGTAGTGAAGGCAGCGTTAAAGCGGCGGCGGTGGAGGAGGTGAAGATGGCAGAAGAGCAGGAGTAAAAAGCGGAGGGATGTGTTTCCCAACCAATGCTCCCTGAAGTCTCTGATTGGACGCTCCAAGCAAAATCTACTTGTAACATCCCGAAAATTTCATACTTAATAGTGCACCTCGGGATGCGGACCAACTGGTCAAATGTTTGACCAGGTCAACATTGACTCAGTTGACTTAGTCGAACGTATGGAGGTGATGGAGTTAAGTGAAACAAGGGTGATTGTATGTGTGAGTACATACACTTAGTTAATTGTATGTGCTTTACACCAAATTGTAAGAACATAAGTTATAAAGAAAAAGGGGGAGAAAAGTTAATTTCTCTTTAGTTGAGTGGTTGAGAGGAGTTAAGAGAGAGAGAGAGAGTAAATGCATGGGTGATTTGTTGTGAAATGAAGAGGGAAGCAATTAATGCAAATCATTAATCTTGGCTCGCAAAGTCTAACGGATCAAGCTCGGGATTGAGGAGAGATTTAGGTTGGAGGGTTTGGAAAACCCTAGTGAAGGAGATCCAACCGGTCGACTGGGGTAAGAATTGCAAATCTATGTTTTGTTTAAACTATTAGCTAGAGGAATTAGAATTTGTTGTGTGTTATTTAAATGTATGATTAATATGATGAGGATAGATGATGAGGAGATGAGAAGAAGGGTGTTAGATTTGGAATTGGGTGAAACCGATTGAATGAAATTACATTTCGTTCAATCGATTTTGAACAAAGAAAGGATAGGGAAAAAAGCAAAGGGGTTTTGAGGGGAATCGTTCAAACGAATTGTGAAATCGTTTAATCGATTCGAACTCTAAAGAAAATTGATCGATCGATTGGTTGGAACCTGTGTGAACGAATTTAAAATCGTTCAATCGATTTTGTTAACTGACAAAGGCATGATAGAATGGCTAATGGTGGGATCGATCGAACGAAATAGAATTCGTTTGATCGATTTTAAAGTTTCGTTCAAACGATTCTAAGAATTGTTCGATTGATTTGAATTCGTTCGTTGGATTTGAAAATTGTTCGATTGATTCTGAAATCGTTCGATCGAATTGGATGAAACTCAGTTTTTGTTCAGTTTTTGCATACAAATAGTTGTGTATTGGTGTCAAGCTTATAACCCAATGTTCTTACACTGGTAGTGATGAAAGATATGTGTTTGGTCAGGTCTAGATCGAACCGAACTTTGTGATGGTAGAGTGCTAACATGGATTAGAGAATCTGAGTGTGTAAATGCAAGTGAGGTAGGGGAATATCTAAACGAGTACACTTTATTATGATCATTTACGTAGTGATAGAACGTTGTTGCATAATCTTTAAACATGATTTTCATTTATTATTAATGCAATAAGTAGAGAAATGGCAATGGTGTGCGTGTTTACACAAAATTCATGAGAAAACTTGTTAAGTAAGAATAAAATCATTCCAAGGATGTAAGAACACATTCGGCATCGCAGAGATGCATTAGATGAAGTGACATCCCAGGGATGTATGGTGGATGTAAAGATCCACGTCAAGAAGTAAACAGTAAACATAATTGCACGGGCTGTGAGTTACTATGTATTAGCACAATCACACGGTGAATAACTATATGTATTGTATAATTTGATTTAAGGTTCAGAGAATATCCAACCGACGCGACGGGATAACCTTCACTGACTTGGCAGGATATCCATGACCGGTACGACGGCTAATCCGTACACCAGCAGACATCCCAGGGATGTGTAGTAGTAGTATGCCCGTCGCCTATGAGATAGGGACGAGGACGATTCCATGAAAAATAGTCTGATTAAGATTTAAGTCATGGTCTCAGCCTGGTTGCAACTAAGGGAACTAGTAGTCATTGCAAAATACATGAGTAGAGTAATAAATACAGTCAAATTGTTTTATCGCATCTTAAATTTACTTTTCAAGCAATGACATATCTATGAGTTCATGTTTTATTCCTGTCATGAAATATATGTTTGTAAGAAGGATATACTTGCTGTGATATTGCCCCTATTGAGCTAGGATGTAGCTCACCCGTTAACTATATGTCATAGGTGACAATTTAAGAATTGATGATAACTTAGGAGTTGCTACTGGCGAGGGCGATCCCGAAGATTCAGAGTACTTTCCGAGGAGTCTGAGCCTCCTCCGGAGAGATTCTTTTAGAATACTTGCTGCATACTTTGATAGTGTTTTGTAAGGAGAGAGAGATTTACGGCTTGATACGTTCAACCTTGTTTTTGTAAGAACAAATACATCTGTAATATTCTTTTGTCGAACCATTGAAAGTGATCGTAGCTACGGCACTGATAGTTCGGGTTGGTTCTTTTGTTCATGCGAAGTCATGAAATTAGCACTATCTTTTGGATTGGTGTTTTGGATTAGCGTATAGTAGAATTAGAGATTTATTTTGCATTAATTTCTTGTGCTTTCATATTGTGAATGGGATGTACCAAGTGTTTCGCACGTACATTATGGGGCACGGCCTCGAGGGTTGTGCCGATGGCACGGGTTTCGGAGTGCCGAAATCCTTGCTGTCACACTGCTCCTTGCTTCATCTCAGTTTCGAACCCAGTTTTTATTTTTGGGTTGTAGGATAAAGTTTAAGGTTTTCGTTTTGAGTTGTAAATTCAGGAGGTATGCCTCCGGTGATAGTTATAAAATTTTAAATTATAAATAAAGAGGCATTTTTTTGTCTTATTGCGCTTGTTTATTTGTTTGTTTAAATTCATTAGCGAATTAGTTAGATTTATCTGATTTATTTAATCTATTTCAAGGTTCAGTTTAGAGTTTTAGGATTTATGTCGAATTTATTCAGGGTTTATCCCGAGATTAAGTTGTCTCATTGAGCTTGGTTTACAGAATTTACTTGGTTTTATTTGATTACTTAGGGATATTTTTTTTTTAGTCAGGGTCTCACTCCAATGAATTGTTGTTGTTTGTCTTTATTATTTAATTTAATTTAATTTAATTAAAAAAATTTTGTTGATTTAAATTTTGATTTTAACTTGAGTTTTAGCCTTTTGTTTAATTGAACATGAGGTTGAAAAAGTGTGAGTTTCAAAAGGGTCCTAGATGGGTGTTAAATGTCTAAATCATATTGGTTTATCTATTTTGCTTAGGATCTATTTCTTTGAAGGGATAAGTATTGTGTGATTATTGGTTCATCTAGGTTTGTCATTGATTGTAGTCTTTCAAAGGGGTTATGTGTTTGGTTTAGATTAGATTAGATTAGAAAGTTAAAGAGTGTGACACTTGTCATTTGATGGTTTAGGAAGGTATAGTGTATATAAGTATAAGCCAAAGGCTTTTGGGTTATTGTTTTGAATCTGATTATTTTTTTTCAAGCTTAGGATTAAAAATTTTGGGGCATTTTCTTGTGATTTTGGGCATTTTTTGTATTAATGTCTTTTCTTCCTTTCTATTTTGCATCCCGGGTATTAAACCCTAAGGGGTTTATAACTATATTGTTTTATTTTTCTTTATTGCTGAGAATGAGTGATATTTTTCTCTTATTGTGTTTGTTTCATTTATGTTTGTTTATTTTTGTTATTGTATGTTACGTTAGAGGGGGAATGGGTAGTATTAGAGTATGATGTTTATTTTTTTGAGTGCATCTGTAACGACCCATAATTTTTTACTTTCTTTTATTGGTATTAGATGGTGCTCTGTACCTTGCATGGTGTTAGTGCTCTACACCGCAACCTACCCTAGTTGAGAAAATATACATTTTTGTTTTTCAAAAGATTTTATATTTAAAATTGTCTTTATTTGACACAAGTTGTGTGGTGGCCTAGTGGTTGAAAGGCTTTGATTATAGACAAGAGGTCTAAGGACCAAACCTTACTACGTGAGTTTTAAACCTCTATTTTAAACTTCGAAATAAAAGCTTATACACCCTTATTTGGTGCGATCGCTTAGCACCAATATATCCCCATATATTATAAATAAGAAAGTTACGGAGAACCCTAAATCACTATTACAAGAATTCTTTTTAAAAATCTTAGCTGTCACATCATCTTTTTCTATAGCCACTATTTTCTAAAAACACCAAAATCTCTTTTAAAACTATAGTGTGTTCTTCCACAAGAACCATCGTGATTATTTTTCTACCATCAAGATCGAGACAAAGAAAGCGAAATCGTGGACGCCACTCTCTATCACCCTAACCGCCATCGATTTGCCGATCACGCTTCAAGAGGTGGGTACCCATCCATCCATCTCATTCTTCTCAGATCTCATCGCGTAGGATGCGTTTAATCGCGTATCGATGGGCTATTTAAAATGAATCTAAATTTGTTTTATTATAAAATCGCTTTTAGGATTAAAATAATAATTAATCCTTATTTTATATTATTTTTGTGAACTTTTCGGATGTATTTTGAGTTTTATTTCGGAACCCTACTTCGTTTCAAATTTGCAACAGTTAATCGATTGAAATACACTTTTCAATCGATCGACTTCAAAACCGTAACAGAGAAGGTTTTACTTCCTTATTTAAGATTCAATTGATTGATTCGCCTGATTCAATCGATTGATTTGAGCAGTTTGATTTTAATAAGCAAAGTTACTTTAATTGCTTCTGACAACTTAAATGAAAGGATGTCTCAATCGATTGATTTTAAAATTCAATCGATTGAGGTTGATTGAGTGAATATAATAATAGTTCGAATTATGAGCTATTATCACATTCTGACACTTACTGCAGTTTACATCGTTTGAAAGAAAAGGATGCTTCAATCGATTGAATATTTAAATTCAATCGATTGAGGTTCCTTGAGGTTTCTGGGTAGTAATAGCCTAATAGGCGTATTTTATATAAAATATTATATTAGCTAGGTTGTATAATAGAATAAGAGCTCAAGCCTTATTTCAATTTATTATTCAATCGATTGAGTTCCACTTCTCAATCGATTGACTTTGAATTGAACCGACTGTGTACACTTACCCAAATTCAATCGATTGAGTTACATTTTTCAATCGATTGATCTTAAATCGAACTGATTGTGTGCACCTATTTAAATTCAATCGATTGGGTTACACTTTTCAATTGATTGATCTATGCCCGAATAGACATCAAATAATATTATCAATATTGTTTTATCTTATAACTCTACTTGCTCGACCAAAACTCAATACACTCTAATTTATTGATGTTTCGATCGATGGTCGTGATGCACTCTACTTTGAATTGGACTACCCCTTTTATTTAAGCATTTAATTATAGTATATTATATATATATATATCATTTTATCGCTTCAATCGACCACTTCGATAACACAAAGTGTTAGAACTTTGATGCCTTTATGAAACCAACTCTAACCTTTACGATTATCGAAATCACACTTATAACCCTATTCTATAATTATATTGGTGTGTTATGTAAATAAACATAAATATAAACATAATCAAAATCTAAGTGTAAACCGTTCTGTATATGTGATACTTTTGTATTTGCAACTTAATTAATTTATACAAGTTAAGGATATGTTAGATCATGAGTACGAGAATATATGAGATCATGTCTACGCTTGGGTGTGGTGATTCGCTGAGATGGTATCGAAGCGAGAAATACACTGTATTCACATGCCTTACAACTCATGGTGGAATGAGACTCATGACGAGTCGGGTGAGTGTGAATTTAGTGTAACCTCGTATATGATGGCATATACGGCGACCCGATCACCTCAAGTTCAAATATGATAGTATAAATTATGAGTTAAGTTATGAGGTTCGACCATAGGCATTAGCTGTGGTGAGATTTTTTCTACGGTCACATGAAACTCAGAATATTAGCATCCATGTACGGATGCAATACCTCTATGGTAGTATAAACTATCACACGAAGTACATTCAGGTTACTACGGAGCCTTTTTCTTGAGAAGCGTGAATTAAAAAAGTTGCCTCACTATAGTTTGTCCTAGGATTAAGTATAAGAGTATGATAAGATATGAGTATGAGATAAGATAAGTTATGATATGATTACGATAATAAGACATTGCTGTATAGGCTAGCAAAAGATAAAGAACTTAAGTCTCTGTATGTGTCGTTCCTTGCGTAACCACCGTAAGGGCAACAACATCTTTCAGCCAAGACGAATCTCTGAGAGAGATTATGAGTATGAGTATGTTTATGAGTTAGTTTGGCCATTATGTCTCCCCATTGGCTGGATGGTGGAGTATGAGTATGACACGAGGGCGTTATGATATGGTGGTATGATACTAGGTTGACCCTCCCATGGTAGCTCGAGCAGCGACTCTGACACAGGTCATTTAGAATTTCACGAGTATGTTAGTTATGCTCATGCGATGTACAGACGTATGTGCGAGAATGATAATAAGACATAGTATGATATGCTATGAGATATGGTAAGGTACGCTAGGATATGAGTGTCTATATCATAATTTTACATTTATGATATGATATGAGTTTCACGATATACATGTGATTTTATCTTTTTCTGCTATCTACTTTGAGATATTATGTTTATCACTCACTTAATGCACCCACAATACACTTGAGTAGTATGGGGTGGATTGGTGGTGTATCCACTGAGTTTACGTGACTGAGTAAACTCATCCCACGATAATCTAATAGGTACAGGTGATTACGTTGGTAGAGTAGACGCGAGCCATCTAGATTTCGCCGACGATGATTTCATTGATCCCGCGGGTGTTGAGTACCAGGAGCCTTTGGAGGGCGATGCTGTCGGTTATCAGGAGGACTACGGTGCTGATCTTGATTTGAGTGTCGGTTACTAATCATTGTAAACTTGGTATTGAGTTTTATTTATACTAGTATTACAGATTTTATGGTTTATTTTATCGGATTTGTCTCCGATTGGATTTATATTTTATTAGTAGATTGTGGTTTTATTACACTTATTCCGTATTTTATGATTGTATTTATATTCCACCCTATTTTTTGGCTTTCACAGATTTCGTGGAACCATTATTGCGTGAGAACTCTGATTAGGTGTATGTCCGCTTAGCATATCTGAGATATGTGCAGGTCATAATTCGGAATTCTAGGCCCTCGAGATAGGATAGAATTTCAGGTCATGACAGAGTGGTATCAGAGCTCAGGCTCTACTTCCTCGAGGATTGTATGTGTTATATAAGTATAATATATTGATTGAGGTTATGATGATTCAGATAGACCCCAGACTTTAGATCTTTTGAGGACTTATTGGTTTCAAGGACGTTCAATCATTGATGATAGTAAACCCTAAGGTTCAATTTTGAATTTAAAGATTTATGTAAGAATGGCTTATATAGTTAGAAACTTGTGAGAAATATTAGAAATTATCTATAAGGATTGAAAAATAATGGGTGAAACTTTTATGAAATTTAGGGGCAATTAGATAAATAAATCCTTGAAGATTTTATTGTTTAAAATTTTAGGTGATCTAAGATGCCAACTATAGGAATAGCAGATTCTAGGTTATATGAGAAATAACTTCAATAATTAGATTAAGTGAATATCCTACTAAAGTTTGACATACCACACATTCGGAGAAATATTTGACATCAAATCAGATTATTTTATAAATTGATAAATTAGAATCGACCACCATTATAAAGAGAGGGGGACCCTACCTTGAGGATATCAAATATTAGGTATCGAAAATATAAAAGTTTTCCATATGAGATTAACAAAGAAACGATGGTTTTAGTTTATAATCAATGCCTAATTTTCGAGGATGAAAAGTTTAAGGACGGAAGAATGCAACGACCCTGATTTTTAATGTTGAATAGTTGACTTTTGATGAGAATCTGAGATTGCAGAGAAGTACCCTGAACTCATCACCGTAGGCACGTAATTTTTAGGACGAAAATATTATAAGGGGGGGAGAATGTAACAACCCAGAATTTTTGACTTTCTTTTATTGGTATTAGATGGTGCTTTATACCTTGTATGGTCTTAGTGCTTCACACCGGAACCTACCCTAGTTGAGAAAATACACATTTTTATTTTTCAAAAGCTTTTATATTTAAAATTGTCTTTATTTGACACAAGTTGTGTGGTGGCCTAGTGGTTAAAAGACTTTGATTATAGATAAGAGGTCTAAGGATCAAACCTTACTACGTGAGTTTTAAACTTTGAAATAAAAGCCTATACACCCTTATTTGGTGCGACCGCTTAGTACCAAATTAATTCCCATATATTATAAATAAGAAAGTTACGGAGAACCCTAAATCACTCCATCTTCTTCTATAGCCACCCCTTTCTAAAAACACCAAAATCTCTTTTAAAACTATAGTGTGTTCTTCCATGAGAACCACCGTGGTTATTTTTCTACCATCAAGATCGAGGCGAAGAAAGCAAAATCGTGGACGGGCCATCCCGTGGACGCCGCTCTCTATCGCCCTAACCGCCATCGATTTGCCGATCACGCTTCAAGAGGTGGGTATCCATCCATTTATCTCGTTCTTCTCAAATCCCATCGCGTAGGATGCGTTCGATCGCGTATCGATGGGCTATTTAAAATGAATCTAAATTTATTTTATTATAAAATCGCTTTTAGGATTAAAATAATAATTAATCCTTATTTTATATTATTTTTATGAATTTTTCGGATGTATTTTGGATTTTATTTCAGAACCCTACTTCGTTTCGAATTTGCAAGTCAATCGATTAAAATACACTTTTCAATCGATCGACCTCAAAATCGTAACAGAGAAGGTTTTACTTCCTTATTTAAGATTCAATTGATTGATTCGCATGATTCAATCGATTGATTTGAGCAGTTTGATTTTAATAAGCAAAGTTACTTTAATTGCTTCTGACAACTTAAATGAAAGGATGTCTCAATCGATTGATTTTAAAATTCAATCGATTGAGGTTGATTGAGTGAATATAATAATAGTTCGAATTATGAGCTATTATCACATTCTGACACTTACTGCAGTTTACATCGTTTGAAAGAAAAGGATGCTTCAATCGATTGAATATTTAAATTCAATCGATTGAGGTTCCTTGAGGTTTCTGGGTAGTAATAGCCTAATAGGCGTATTTTATATAAAATATTATATTAGCTAGGTTGTATAATAGAATAAGAGCTCAAGCCTTATTTCAATTTATTATTCAATCGATTGAGTTCCACTTCTCAATCGATTGACTTTGAATTGAACCGACTGTGTACACTTACCCAAATTCAATCGATTGAGTTACATTTTTCAATCGATTGATCTTGAATCGAACTGATTGTGTGCACCTATTTAAATTCAATCGATTGGGTTACACTTTTCAATCGATTGATCTATGTCCGAACAGACATCAAATAATATTATCAATATTATTTTATCCTATAACTCTACTTGCTCGACAAAAACTCAATGCACTCTAATTTATTGATGTTTCAATCGAAGGTCGTGATGCACTCTACTTTGAATTAGGCTGTCCCTTTTATTTAAGCATTTAATTATAGTATATTATATATATCATTTTATCGCTTCAACGCGATCACTTCGATAACACAAAATGTTAGAACTTTAATGCCTTTATGAAATCGAACTTTGACCTTTACGATTATCGAAATCACACTTATAACCCTATTCTATAATTATATTGGTGTGTTATGTACATAAATATAAATATAAATATAATCAAAATCTAAGTGTAAACCGTTCTGTATATGTGATACTTTTATATTTACAACTTAATCAATTTATACGAGTTAAGAATATATTAGATCATGAGTACGAGAGTGTATGAGATCATGCCTACGCTTGGGCGTGGTGATTCGCTGAGATGGCATCAAAGCGAGAAATATACTGTATTCACATGCCTTACAACTCATGGTGGAATGGGACCCATGACGAGTCGGGTGAGTGTGAATTCAGTGTAACCTCGTTTACGGTGGCATATACGGCGACCCGATCACCCCGAGTTCAAATATGATAGTATAAATTATGAGTTAAGTTATGAGGTTCGACTATAGACATTAGCTGTGGTGAGGTTTCTTCTATGGTCACGTGAAACTTAGAATATTAACATCTATGTACAGATACAACACCTTTATGGTAGTATAAACTATCACATAAAGTACATTTAGCTTACTATGGAACCATTTTCTTGAGAAGCGTGAATTAGAAAAGTTACCTCACTATAGTTTGTCCTAAGATTAAGTATAAGAGTATGATAAGATATGAGTATGAGATAGGATAAATTATGATACGAGTACGATAATAAGACATCGCTGTGTAGGCCATCAAAATATAAAGAACTTAAGTCTCTGTACGTGTCGTTCCTTGCGTAGCTACCGTAAGGGCAACAACGCCTTTCAGCCAAGACGGATCTCTGAGAGAGATTATGAGTATGAGTATGTTTATGAGTTAGTTTGGTCATTATGTCTCCCCATTGGCTAGATGGTGGAGTATGAGTATGACACGAGGACATTATGATATGGTGGTATGATACTATGTTGACCCTCCCATGGTATCTCGAGCAGCGACTCTGACACAGGTCATTTAGGATTTCATGAGTATGTTAGTTACGCTCATGCGATGTACAGACCTATGTGCGAGAATGATAATAAGACATTGTATGATATGTTATGAGATATGGTAAGGTATGTTAGGATATGAGTGTCTAGATCATGATTTTATATTTATGATATGATATGAGTTTCACGATTTACATATGATTTTATCTTTTTATGCTATCTACTTTGAGATATTATGTTTATCACTCACTTAATACATCCACAATGCACTTGAGTAGTATGGGGTGGATTGGTGGTGTATCCACTGAGTTTACGTAACTGAGTAAACTCATCCCACGATAATCTAATAGTTGCAGGTGATTATGCTGGTGGAGTAGACGCGAGCCATCTAGATCTCGCCGACGCTGATTTTATTGATCCCGCGGGCGTTGAGTACCAGGAGCCTTTGGAGGGCGACGCTGCCGGTTATCAGGAGGACTACGGTACTGATCTTGATTCGAGTGCCGGTTACTAATCATTGTGGACTTGGTATTGAGTTTTATTGATACTAGTATTACGGATTTTATAGTTTATTTTATCGGATTTGTCTCCGACTGGATTTACATTTTATTGGTGGATTGTCGTTTTATCACACTTATTCCGTATTTATGATTGCATTTATATTCCACCCTATTTGTTGGCTTTCACGAATTTCGTGGAACTATTATTGCATGAGAACTATGATTAGGTGTATTTCCGCTTAGCATATCCGGGATATGTGCAGATCATAACTCAGAATTCTAGGCCCTCGGGATAGGGTAGAATTTCGGGTTGTGACAGCATCTCTGTTGTTCTATTTCAGGTGTTAATTTTGGGGTCCCATGGAGGAAAAGTATGAACTAAAAAAAAATAAAAAATGAAAAAAAATGCCCTAGTTTGGGGTATCCGCGATGGAAAAGAAAAAACTAAATTGAAAATTAAAAAAAAAAAGCCCCAGTTTGGGGTATCGGTCTTGTGACCTGAGTATCGCTATCAAGGTGCTAGTGCTCTTAAAAAAAATGCCCCAGTGTGAAGTGATGGTGGGACTTTTATCGACCTCATAGATGTCCTGGAGTGTATTAGTAACTATCCCATGTTGAGAAGTAGTTCGACTATTTCGACCACATGGTAGGCTTGATTTTGTAAGTGCTGAACGATCATCATGTATCGTAGCTTTCAATAAGGATTGAGGGGAATGGTAGATAAATAGTGATTGCATCACTTTTCATTCGAGAGTTTTTTATTTTATTCTGAAAGAGATTTGGACAATCATTTGACTCATTGTCTGAAAAGAAAATAAAGCGTGAAGAGGAGGTAAGGTTTATTGATTTGAGGGTAGCTCCTTATTCAACCAAATTTTAAAATAGTAGTCAACTACTTTCTTCTTGGGTGGATAATGCAGTGTCATATTTGAGCTCGCCGTCATGGTCCAGGACCATCAAATCATCAAATTCTATGATTAGCAGGAGTTTTGTCCTCCTCCCGCCACTATATAATGACATCTAGTAGTGGGAAGATGTCAGGGATGTCCTCGCGGCTTGCTTATACTTTCCTAATTGGATTATTAGGAATGCCCTCACAATTTGTTTATGCTTCCCTGAATTCATTGACTGTTCATTCGTCGTATTGCTCTCGCTCGGTTGTATTTCTTTTCTGTATATATTTTTTGAAACATCCCGCTAAGGCAAGAATTGTGAGGTTTGATGGAACCTTACATTTTCATTTTTTCTGCTATAACATCGACTCCAATGGCTGGAAGGGTGTATGAGAATCTAGAGTATTCTATATTTCAAAAAAAGAGTTTCATGATCCACTGGTCCTTTCGATCAATTCGCCTGAGTAGGAGGGTAGTCAATGAGTCAAATGATACCCAAAATGGTTTTGAAAATAATGACCTACAACTGAAAAATTCTTTGTGATGACTGCAAGGATGATAGGTATATAAGTATGTTTGTTTAAGCTATGAAACATGATGGTCATTGAGTTATGATTCCAAAGGTCAAAAAGTCCTTCCCCTGTGGTTGTTTCCTGGGCATATTGTCGAGATAATATAAGTACTTCTCATATGAGTTTATTTTCCTCCAGGTGAGGCGGTTGTATAGGCACTTTTCTTAGCAGTAGCTCATCGATTTCGAGTTCTCGGTCGAGTATGAGTCCGAAGGGTTTGGTGCATAGAAGAGTATTTTTGTTTTCGAGTATTTACGTTTTGGGCATTTATACTTTTAGTATTTTTTTTTATACTTTTCTATATTTTTTATTTTTTTTTGTATTATTTTTTTGTTATTACTATTATGTTACTGTACAGCATTAGTTCCTTAGGTAGCGGACTGACTCCGGAAGTCCGCTTGGTGGGACATATTGGATGGTCGAAGTGACCGTTCGATTAGATAATATTGTTTCGGGGTCCTCGATCCCTTTTGATCTGATTGATGAAGGATGAGAGTGAGGTTATGTTTAGGTTTGTGTTTTGGATGGTATAGGGTTTATCAAAATAAGTGTGGTGTCTTTTAACTTCTTCTTTGATGGGTCTTTTATGGTCCTGCCCTCCTTGTCGGGAGGGACTTTCTTTTGTTTTTCGACGGATTGGGGCATCTTGTAGAGATGAAGCATAAAGCTGTTAAAGAGTTCTTCGAGGTCGTTTGTAGGTGGTTGGAAAGCTATTTGCGAGTGAATTTGGAGTGGAAGCCGTTGAGAGGGACGGTAGTATTGTAAAGGTAGTGATAAGATAAGGCAGAGGTAGAGTAGGAAGAGGAGACGCGAGGGCGTAGTCCAAGGTTGACCTTTCTTATGTGTGGGGCGGTCCAGTTTTGTTTGATTATGTTTGTTTAGTTTGATTCACAATTTGGGATTATCGTAAGGTTATTTTAAAGTTTTATTTATAATTTTTTGAGGAGGTTGAGTATCAGAAGTTTGACGTAGTAGTTTTGTCGCTGATTGCAGTTCGGTGAAGGTTTTGATTGTGAGGTCCACGGAGATTTGGATCTGATGATCAGAAGCGATTTTAGTTGTGAGGTTGATTTCGTGTTTTGATGGGATTTGAGGTATGTTGATTCGGATGGTGATTGGCGTCATAAGATTTGAGTTTGGTTTAATCTCAAAAGTGGGAGTGATAATCGACTCCTTGATAGGTTTTGTGGTAGGCTCAAAGGTGAGTGGGGTTGGCGTTGTAGGAATATGTTCGGTTTTAGTACCGAGTTCATGTTCAATAACAGGCTCGAGTTCAGTGATGGGTTCAAGTTTGATGATGGGCTTAGGTTCGGTGATAGATTCATGTTCGAGGATAGGTTTAGGTTTGATGGTAGGTTCAGGTTCAATAATGGGTTCGGATTTGATGGCGGGTTCGCCTTTGATGGAGGGTTCAAGCTTATGGATGGGTGCAGGGTCAACGATAGGTTCGGGTCTAGGTTTGACGATTGGTTTAAGTTCAATGATCGACTTGGTTTTGTGTCCGATGACAGGTTCAAGTTCGATCATGGGTTTAGGTTCGGTGATAGATTCATGTTCGAGGATAGGTTTAGGTTTGATAATTGGTTTAGATTCGATAATAGGTTTAGTTTTGATAGTAGGTTTAGGTTTGATGATAAGTTTAGGTTTAGGTTTGACGATAAGTTTAGGTTTTATAATGGGTTTGAGTTTGGAGTTCAATTTCGTCGTTGGTGGAATGGTAAGTTCAATAGTGGGTTTAAGTTCTTATTTCGGAGTTGAGGGGATGATAAATTCTGTGGCGAGTTCTGTAGCGGTTGATCCATGAGTTGGTTTTGAGGCCGGTTTAATGGTTGATTCTGAACTGAGTGAAATGGGTGGTTTGGAGGTATGTTTGGTAACAGATTCGGGTTCGAGATTTTGTTTTGAAGTTGGTGAGGTCGTAGTGCATTTACGTTCCGAAGTGGGTGTAGAAGTTAATTCGAGAGTTGATTATGAGGTTAGTGGGGTGATGTGTTTGTTATTGAGTTCAAGTTTTAAAATAGGTGTAGGGATTGATTCAGGGACTTGTTTTGAGATAGGTGGGGCAATGTGTTTGATAATGAGTTCGGTTTTAGGGGTTAGTTTTGGAGTTGATTTGGAAGCGAGAGGGCTAATGATTTTGGGGGTACATTGGATTACGGGTTTAGATTCAGAGTGTAGTTTTGTGATTGGTTTAAGTATAAATGGCGTCGTATAATATCGATTTATTTGTTCGAAAGCTACTCCTAGAGTCGGCACGTGAGTTTGCTCCGGGGTAGTTTGCGTCATTGGTTTAGGCGTCTGCTCAGAGAATGTGGGGGTTGATTTGTTTGTTGGTAGGTTATTGGATTCAAGGGTAGGTTGAGTTGGTTCGGAGATAAGCACGTTGAGATCGACGACGAGTTTGGTGATGGGCTGAGTTAGCTTAGGGGTGAAGTCGGTGATATGTTGGATTTTAGTGATCTTGGTAATCGGTTCAGGGCGAAAGGTAACTTTGCGTTTATAGGTGCGTGGGATAGGGTTGGTTGGTTGTAAGTGAATAGTATGGCCTTGCTCTGAGGGAGGTTCAATTCTTCAGATCAGGCTAGCTGGGGGGAATGGGGCGGGGGTAAATGAGTGTACGGTCTTGTATGTGAGTTGAGTTTGATCGAACAATTGGTTGTAATAGGTGGTGTTAGTTTGCGTGTCGTTGGGGCACTTGTTTCGGTCATAGTACGGGTTCATGTATTGGTTGGTGTATAGTGGTTGGTCTTGATCAGGGCATAGAGGCTGGTTATAGTCAGGGTACAGGTTCGTGTAGAGGTCTTGAGCTTGATCATATAGGTGGTATGGTTGAGGATTAGTTTGGTTTTGTTCTTGGTTCGCATTGATTTATTCGGAATCTATGGCTTCGTTTAGGGTGTTTGTCTTGGGGTTGTCGGAGGAGGGTGTCCGTTGGATGTTAAGGTAGGAAGACTGAGGTCTCTATTCTCCAGTCGACGTTCTATGCCTGAGGCGCGTTGATAAAGGCTAGCGAGGTCGTGATAGTCGCTTAGGATGAAAACGCTCCGAAGAGACTCTCGGGTATTGGGAATCACGATTTCTATCGCATCGCTTTCTTTTATTTGATTCCCCATTCGAGCGGCAAGTTTTCTCCAATGGTTGGTGAATGTCGAGAAGTCTTCATCGTCCTCTTATCTTGTGTGTATGAAATCGGCGAGACTGACCTCTTCATGAGTTAGGTGTTGGTATTGATCTAGGAATCTGTCAGCTAAGTCTTCGAATGTCTCCAATTCGGCTAAAGGTAAGGCCGCGAACCAGTCAAGGACTTCTCCCTCCAGTGATCTGGGAAAGTAATGGATCAAGAGCCCATGATTAGTGCGGATTGGTCGACAGTCATTGCAAATTAAGGCCAAGTGGTGCTTTGGGTTTCCCGTACCGTTATATTTATTGAATTTTGGAGGTCTAAAACCAGCGGGTACAGTGAAGTCGATGTCTCGGTAAAATTTGTCGAATCCAAAAGTGTGACTAGAGCGCTCTTTGTTAGCCATGTAGTCGTCCAAAAATTGGTGGAGGTCGTTTATGCTTACGGCGGTGTCTTTTCTAGGTGCCTTGGGAGAGGGTTGTCCTCGGTAGTTGTTGTTGTAGGTGTGAGAGGTATATGTGTTATGTGTCGGGGGAGTTGGCGCATCTGGAGGAGTTGGCTTCCTTACCTTTTGTCTGTTTCTCGGAGTAACTTGTCTTTGGGACCTGAGCCATGTGTCGACTTCTTTTCCTCCTTTTGTGAGTGCACTGGGAGTGTGGCCCATAACTTGACTATCAGGATAGCTTCGCTCAGTATCACTTTCTTCAGTGCTATCGCTATAATTTGTACTTCGTAGAGCGAAGGGTATTTTTCACTCTCATTAACCATGTTTACCCGAGCATGACGCTGGGCTGTCCACGGAGATGGCCTAACATTATACTCGGGGTCGCTATGGCAGCCCCATACGGGTGGGTCGTTGTCATTAAAGTTTAATTTTCTGATGTTGACCATTTTTTAAATAATTTTTTTGTTTTTTTTTTTTTTTTTATTTTTCGAAAAAATTTATCCATGTTCAAGTGTGTAGAAAAGTGATAAAGCGAAACAAAATAAAAAATCAAAATAAACAGCGAAAAATATGAAATCAAATTAAATAAAGCAAGGAAAATAGAAAACTAAACTAATTAAACCGGGGCAATCTTAGCAAAAAAGAGTCCCATCGCGATCGCCAGTCTGCTGGTATGCACTTTTTCTGGGTTCCTTTCGGTCCCCGGAATCAGTGGCCCAATTTGGTTCACGTGGACTCTGGCAAAGGCGATGATGGAGTAACAAATTAGGAAATATTAAATGCTGAAATTAAAGAGGTAAATTCTAAATAAAGAATACCTGAGAAGATGTGATCTCTAGTTGCATATATTTATCGACGTTGCAACACATCACTGATCACACTTTAAAGGAAAGCGGGGGCTCGCAGGTTGAACTCCTTTACTGAATCGTCCGTCGGTGAACGTCAGCAGCTGTGGGTTGCCTTTAACTTAATTGGCTTGGTTTTCCTATTCCTGCTGAGATTCTGATTTAACTTGGTCTCCTAATCCTACTGGGAGTCTCATTAAGAAAGGGTCTCCTAATTCTACTAGGAATCTAATTTTAAAAAGGTCATTTAATTCTACTAGGAGTCTAATTAATTTAAATATCTTAATCCTATTAGAACTCTAATTAATTAAGTCTCATAATCTTATTAAAAGTCTAATTAATTTAAATGTCTTAATCCTATTAGAAATCTAATTAATTAAGTCTCCTAATCCTACTAGGAGTCTAATTAATTTAAATATCCTAATTTTAATTAGAAATTGAATTAATTAGAAAAAAAAGGGGTTTGGGCCAGCAATGTTAAAGAGGAGTTGGGCCAGCAATGTTAAAGAGGATTAATCTCGTTCTCGAGTACCCTCCATAAGCTCCCTTGGACAAATCAGGTGGCTAAAATTGAGAGAGACTAAATTTGAATTATAAAGTAGTATTTTTTTTGTGAAAGATTGATGATTGATACTTAAGGGTTAAAATTTTACGGCAAAAAAAAGAATTAAGAACTGAAACTATAAAGTAAATTTTAGGATTTAGAATTATGAGAAATTAAGACTAAAGCTAAAACCTAAGGATCAAAATCGGGATCGAAATTAGGAAAATTTCGACCGTGAGATTAAAGACCAATTCTAGGACCTAAGAACTAGGGCCTAAAAATTAAAAGATGGTTCTAGAACCTAAGGACTAGAATCAGAAAATTAAAAATTTAGATTAAAACCTAAGATCTAAACTTTAAGAACTAGAGGGCTAGAATCTAAATCTAAAACTAGAATATAAAAAAAAGGGAAACTGGTTCTAGAGCCTAAGAACTAGAACTAGAAAATTAAGGACTAAGGAATTACCTTAAGAATCGTGTAAATCGTGTAGAGGAAAATTGTATAGAGGGAAATTGTGTAGAGGTAAATTGTATAGGGGAAAATTGTATAGGGAAAATTTGTGTAGAGGAGAATTGTATAGAGGAGAACTGTATATGGGAAAATTGTATAGGGGAAAATTGTATAGAGGGAATTGTGTATATGAGAATTGTATATATGGATGGCTAGGGGGGTAAAGGTCTTATTTATAGGCTTTTATCATAAATCCTATTTTCTAAAATAATATAATAAAGATACTAATCCTAATTCGACTAGGAGTTTTGAAAAAAATCACTTTTTGCACAATAGTCAAAAACTGATCATAACTTCTTTGATACAGGTCAGAATTGAACATTTTTTGGCTCGTTGAAAAGCTACTTCGATAAGCTTTCCAATGTGACCAATTTTGCCTCAATCTGACTCTATTTGGTATCTCAAAATAAGCTAAACATAAAAGTGATGAGATTGACAATTGAGAAAAGATTAGGGAGACCTAGTTGGCTCTAGACTAAGGATTTGGGTAGGGATTTCCTAAGGGCTAAATTCTAAAACTTAAGAATTAAGAATTAGAATCTAAAGATTAAAACTATAAGAAATTAAGAATTAAAACTAAAGGCTAAAAAAAATCTAAGGACTAAACTCGTGACCGAAATCAGAAAATCAGACCGTATAATTAAGGATTAGTTCTAGAAACTAAGAACTAGAACCAGAGATTAATAATAGGACTGGAGATTGAGATTTCAGAATAAAATTAAGGTTTAGAGTCGAGGATTAGGCAGTCTGATTAAGTACTAGTCCTAGATTCTGAGAACTGGAACCAGATATTAAAAATTACGGCCTAAAAAAGAAGGGTGCTACGGTCTAAAACTGAAAATAAAAATCAATAGAGTTCCTAGATCTAGAGATTAGAAGCTATAGTTATGAATTAAAAGATTAAATCCTTACCTTGGGTCAGGGGTTGCGGAGAGAAATCTCGAAGATTAGAATCTCGAATATCGAAACCATGATTAGGGTGCTCTATGGGTTTGTCCTCGGAGTTCTCTGGTTTCGGAATCCTAAAAAAAAATCCGTTCACTCTCTAAAAATTGTCAGCCTCTCCTCTCTTTTCGAGAAAAAAAGCTTTTATAGGTTTTCCTTCAATTACGTGCCCTATTTCAAGCGTTTAATTGAATTATGCGTCAGTTTCCTGGTGCTTAATCGCTTTGAGTCGGTCACCGACTGAGTGAGCGACCGGCTAGCTTGCTCAGCGAGTTTCCTAGTCCTAACAAAATTAGGGCTAATTGCGCGTGTGATGGGAGGTGCGCAATCTGATTAAGCGTTTAGTCATAAGTGCTTAATCAAGGGAACTTAAGGATTAAGGGTAATGAGATTAGGTCGGCCGTAGGCTAATTGCGCGCTGGTTTTGTGGCGCTTAATCCGATCACGCGTCCGATTTCAGGCGCGTAATCGAGTGTGAAATAGGTCTGAGAAAGGAAGTTTGGTCTGAAAGGAGGACTGATTGTGCATTTGTGGTGTGACGTGCAATCGAATTACACGCGGGGTTTCAGGCACTTAATTCGGGGTTGTCAGGGTTTGGTCTCTAGAATAAAATGCAAGATTATTGTTTCAGTCTGCATTTCGACTATATACTATTTTTTCAGTATATAGTCTCCCCATGTCGGGATCTGAGCCACAGAGTTATTGTTTCAGCTTGTGTTCACCCATGTACTATTGTTTCAGTGCATGATTCCCATATCAGGGTTAAAAAGAAGGTCAAAGGTTGAACGAACAAAAAATATATTTTGAGAAGGCAAAATGGGGGTGTCTACAACTGAGGACTATTATGGGCGGATTATATGTATATTTGTGGACCATTATGGGCTGATTATTCAAACATTTGTAGACCGCTATGGGCGAATTTTATGTAAGAAAATTTGACATGATCTGTGAATCTGAATCGCACTGTGAAACTCTAGCAAAGACACATGATTTTTGAATTTGTTCTAATGTGAGAAAAGTCTTGATATATTTCGTTTGATATGAAGATGACATGACCGTCCTAAGATGAAAATGGATATGAAGCCTATCCTAATTTAAAAATGAAATGCTTTTGAAAACTCGTATTTGAATGTGCTTTTTGACAAGAAACTGCTTTGAAATTTTGTCATTGATTTTATGCACGATCTGATAAAATGTAATTGTTCTTGAGTTCCTCTACTAAGCTTAGACTGTAGCTCACCCCTCGACTATATGCCACAGGTGCAGGTCTCGATCAAGACTCTGGACTTGAGAAGAATAAGATTTTACGTTCCAGAGGAAGAAGTATGACAATCGCTACTGATTGGATTTGGTATATTAGCTTTTAGATTTTTAGATATAGGCTTGGTACATTTATTGTGTAGACATATAGTATACCACTATTTAGATGATGGTCGGCCATCACCGGTGGTTCGGTTTTGGTTTTAGTTCATGTTCTACTAGTAATTAAATTTAGTTTTTCCATATGACATAACTGCTTTGATTTCCGCATTTGTACGAATATGCCAAGAAATTTCTGTATTCATATTGTGAACTGCGACCCGACTGTCCGGGTTTTCCCATTTGGTAAAAAAAAAAACGTGTGTCTGGAAAATCTTGGCTATCACATCAGATCTGTGATAAGGAACCCTAATCTTATTTTAAATGCTAAAATTAAGACTCATTAATTTATTGTGATTAGATTTATTTTAATAGAGTGGGTGTTTTGATTCTTTTCTTTTGAGGATTTGGAAGAGCATTACATTAGAATTTAATATGATTTAATTGCCATATTCTTCTATAGATTATTGATTGATTTTAATAATTTATGTGGTGTTGCATCTATTCGATTCCAACCATTAGATCTAAAAATATGAATGATGAACAATGGGAGATGGGAGGATTTAGTATCGTAAATCTCTCTTGTTTCTTTTGAGTAATTTCATATTGCGTAGATTCGTTTAATCATTCTACTCATCATATTTGTTAGGCTAGGTTAAGATTGGTATTAATTCAAGTAAGCTCTTAGATTGGTGGTTTGTATCATTTTAATTTTTATCTGACATCTTTGTGGGATCGACTTCGTACTCTGCACCCGTTTACTACGGTACGACTCGTGCACTTGCGAGTATCACTTATAAATCAACAACATGTCATGCCATGTCAACCGCTTGGACTGTGCCTGCACAAAACCTGCCTTCCATAGAACGTTGTCCTTAAGAAATCATAATGCATTTAACTGCCTGGACATGACTAGTATGTGGGATTTGCATATGTTGGTAGACCTGATTGATGGCTAAGCTGAAATAAGGTCTAGTAAGTGTTAAGTATTGAAGGCTACCAACAAGACACTCATAAGGTGATGGATCATCAAGAGGTGGACCATCATGTTGAGATAATTTAGAGCCTGCAATGACCAGGGTAGAACATGGTGTGTAGTAGCTAGTCGTGTTAGCTCCTATGTCATAAAAAACACATTTTTTTCTCCTTAAAATGCATACTTTGGCATTTTTTTGAAAAAGGAAGGAATGTGTTCATTTAAAAAATACTAAGACAAATCTTGGTATTTTTTAAATGAACACATTCCTTCCTTTTCGAAAAATCTTGGTATTTTTTGAATACCACCATCCTCCAAGGTCTACGTGGAGGTCCATGAGGCACCCAAAAAATTGTTTGGGTGTCTCTTGGAGCACAGAGGTATGGTTTAGATCAATTAATTATTTTTTTTTGGAAAAGAAACTTTTTAAACGCACAAGTCAAATTTTGACTAGCTTCAATGGTCCACATATCAGGCCTCAAAATACACACGATGGAGATGAGTTTTAAAATTTTCATTTTTCAAAGATGATATAAGGAATACACCTAAGCTTCACGTTTCATCAAAACAATGTTTGAGTGCTGCTTGGAGCTCCATGTAGAAGCTTGGATGATGGTTACCGTCTTCCCATTGAGGACAGACACCTTTTCCACACACACACACACACACACACACAGGTATATATATATATATATATATATATATATATATATATATATATATATATATATATATATATAACATAACTTTTCAATTTTTTACCCCTTTCTCCAGTATTTGCCAAAAAAATTCATATTGTTTTCGAATATTTCTGGAGTCGTTTCATTCTCGTACCCGAACTGTTGGATATTTAAAAGTTTTAAAAATTGTCTTTTCCCAAGAGATGTGTCTTTTCATAGTTATGTGTCCTTTCAAATGAAGTGTCTTTCTAAAATGGTGTCTTTTCAAAAGAAATGTCTTTCCAAAGTGGTGTCTTTTCAAAAGAAGTGTCTTTCCAAAGTGGTGTCATTTCAGAAAGGATGCTTGTAACACCTTTTCAAGAAAGGGGTGTATTAATACAGCACTTGATTTCTATTTAAGAAATTAAATCATTGTTTTAAAATACAAGACACAAAAGAAATAATATTTCTTTCTCTTTTTCTCTTATGTTCTTATTTTCTTTATTTAAGAATCTTTTTGTGTATCAAAAAATTTGTATGATAGATTCTTTTTCTAGAAAGTTCAATCTAGAAAAGAACATACGGTTCTTGAAAAAATGAACTCTATTATATCCTGAAGGTAGATTTGATGGGAACCCAATTGCATCTTCGTTTATCCGACGGAGTGGGGGCATTTATTGTCTTTAAGACAACGTAGTATACTACGTGCCTCAGAGCTATTTTCAATTTCATTTTCATCAACAATTTAAAGACAACAATATGTTCTGATGGCTCAAAGCATAAAGTTCATGAATCAAGATCTCATCAAACTTGATCGAGTTGGCGGGTCAAATTTCAAAAGATGGCAGCAAAATGTGCAATTTAGCTTACAACAATTCAAGATTGCTTACGTCCTCACAACGCCATGTCCACCAATTTTTGTAGCGAAAATAATATGAAGTACGACTAGTAGAGGATTTGATGCTCGACTCAAATGGCTGAAAGATGATCAAGATTATCCGAATCACATCCTCAATGTATTGAACGATAGGTTGTTTAACACATTCTGTAAGTGCACTACCTTCAAAGATTTATGAGATTCATTAGAGAAGACGTATCTAATTGAAGATCCAGGTACAAAGGTTTTTCTAGTCTCTAAATATTTTAATTTCAAGATGGTTGAGGATAAATTGATTCTTGAACAAGTTTAAGAATTACAATTTATCATCACTGAGATGAAAGTCTTATGCATTTAGTGAAATGTACTAGACGCAGTATAGAATTTATAGTGGGGGTATTGAGTAGACTAGCAACCCAAGGTCAAAACATTGGGAAGCTATTCGCAGGGTATTGAGATACATGAAAGAAATTATAGATTATAGTTACAATATAGTGACAAAGCAGAACTCTTAGAGCGGTTTATTGTTGCTACTTGGATTTCTGACTCCTCTTATTCAAAATCCACAAGTGGATGAATTTTTTCTTTAGCTACTTATATAGTTATATGACTCAATTGAAGATTTGAAGATTAACTACTTATATAGTTAAATTAATTAACTAGAAACATTAGCTACTTATATAGTTATATTACTCAATTGAAGATTTGAAACTTATAAAATAAATTAAATATACTTGGGTTAGGCCTCTTATGAATCAATTGAAGCTTCTTCTTCTCCACATTCCTTTGCCTAATTATCATGAGATCTCCAAAAAAAAATTCAGAATCCATAAAACAACCCATCTCGTCCATAATCTGGTCACTAACTTCGGAATCAATAAATTTTGATATGCAATCATTCACTCCTTTCATATATCATTTAGTTGATCGAATTTTCTCTCTTCCTCTGTAATAGTAGAAAGGAGTCAAGTGGTGTCCTGTCACAACCAATGGATGTTCAAGGTATTTTTTAAATCTTTCTTCAATAATTTTTATCACCACTCTAATATGATTGTCATTGTTTTGGAAAGAGTTCTTAATTTCATTTTTTACATCTTCTATAGAAGCATAAATGAACCCCATTGAAGGGACATCCGAATCGACCATTCGTAATACTTTTACGAGAGGTTGAAAGAGTTTTAATGAATACATCACGTCATTCCAAAAAATGGTGCTCAATATAATACTCTTTGCTTGTTTTCTTGTTCGTTCCGTGTTCCATCTGCATTTCTTCCTTTCATCAGACAAGAACATCTCCCTCAACTTGAGCCTCAACTTTAAAAAGCTTTGTAAACTGAGGTATGCAGTGGCAAAGCGTGTGACCACTACTCTAATAAGATCTCCTCTTTTCGTCTTCTTCCGCATCATACTCAATACCACACGTGACTGTATATAAATGTGGACACAGTCTTTGCCTTTTGAATGACCTATTTACCTTTGGTAGCTTCCCAATAACTCCAAACATTAGATCTATTGAATGTGCAACACAAGGGGTCCAATAAATCTTCAAGTAATTTACTTTCAATATGTAATATCTCCAAATTTCAGTACTATATGCACCCATTAGGTGCACAGGTCCATTACAGCACATTGTGACGTTTCGGATTTTTGAACCAATTAGTTGGAATTGTTTTGTGCTCATTTGGACCTGTTTGACGAAAGGCTAACACGCCATGACGATGCATTAGGCTAACATCATATCTGACTAATGCGTGGGTTGAATGTGCTAGATGCACTATGCGCTAAACCTCCGCTTTAATAGGATAACACCTCGCTTAGGTGTATTGGTTTAACAACCAACCCAAGCCCTTGGATGTGAAGTGTTAACACACAAGATAGGTATATGTGCTCCGCAAGGAAGTAATGCACAAAGATATTTAAGTGCAATGGCTTCTCACGTAAGCCATTGCATTCCCTTGCATGAAATTGAAGAGGAAGAAGAGAGAAAGGATTTTTGCCTCCCATGAGCCTCGTTACATGCCGAAACCTTGAAGGGGTTGTTGATCTCGCTCTCAATCTCTCTTTTATTTCAATTTGCTATGGTAGGAGAGCTTGGATTTCGAATGTGGTCGTGATCCGCGAGCTCCACGCCGATCAAGCCCTCTTTTGCTTTGTTAGAAACCCTCTTGTAAGGAGTTTTGTATCGGGATTGCCTCCGCACGTGATGAGTGCTTGATCAGGTGTGGTGAGAAGGTTTGGAACCTTGCTTGCGTGTTTGTTACGATCAAGAGAAAGTGGGTTTCAAAACCCATTTCATGTGCAAGAGGGTTCAAATTTTCAATTGATTGTGCACGTAATCTCATGAGCTTGAAAGGTTAGATTCCTTTGATTTTTAGTAATTTAATTTGGTGAATTAGTGATCTTGAGATTTGTATAAATAATATGGGTTGAATGGGAGAAGAGAAAAGAAAAAGGAACAGGGTGATATTTATGAAAACGGTCAACTCTAAAGAGTTTCCTACAGTTGCTCGCTCGACCTTGGAAACTCGCGTGCACGAGTTGCTTCAGCTATGAAAGTCACTCGCATGACTGATACCTTTAAAAATAAGCTAAAAGACCATTTGAGATTTGCGCCCGCGCGAGTGTGTGTTTAGGGATGTTGCTCGCGGGGCTTTGGTTCTCACGTGCACGACTGAGCAAGTTTGGCTCATTTTGGGTTTTCTTCGAAAATTTTGCTGAAACTTTGATTCTTATGATTCCTCGATCATTTATAAATGGTCTTTGAACGTTCTAAGATATTTAGTGAGGATCGGAATCATGCGTTAAGATCCACATCATTTAAGCGTGTCTTCGCATGTTTCGAACCTAAGGTAGAGGAAAACTCAACACTGATCGAATTTTAACTTGAATTTTCATGAATGATATGATTGAATCTAGATAATAAGCCTGGCTATGATTTGAATAATCTTTGATTTTTGCATTCGAAATTTGATTCCATTTTTTTGTTTAAACTAGAAAAAGATAAGCATGGAATAAAACTCTATATATGCATCTAATATCCGAAATCTGATATTCTGAATCCGCCTGATTTTGATTGATTTAAACACACGACACTATGGTTTAAGGTTACATAAATGAATCCTCCAGCTCTTTGCACCGGTACGATGGTTTATCTGTATAATTTTTGAATTGATAAGTTTTCCTCTGATCCCTGGTCCAACACAGGCAATCTATAAGAGTTCAATGAACGACAATGGTTAGGAGGATTCCCATTGGTAAAACTTTGGCTCTCTATGCTATATATGTTTGGGAGATTAGTTAAGTTATGACTTAAGTTAAGTATTAGACAATATACTGTATGTGAATCATGCACCATTTGATTTAAAGTCCGAGCTTGTTTCTGCATTCCTATTTGATACAAAAATTGCATGTGTTACAGTAAAATTCCGTCTTGAACAATATCACAAAATAACTGTTTGAACATGTTTTAAATTCTGTTATCTGATTCCTTCTTGATACGATTAAAATAAGATTTAGTTTGATTGACCCCTATTGAGCTTAGATTGTTAGCTCACCTCGACTATACGTCACAAGTATAGAAGCAGAGAAAGATACAAGGATAGAGAGTGACCTGGAGTATACACCGGAGGAAGAGAGAAAACCCCACCTGAGGAGTTCTTCCCTTAGGGGACCTTGAGCAGTTGTTTTTAAGCTTTTGAGGTGTAGGCTTGGTACATCTTGCCATTTTGTCTTAGAACTTTCGATTCATGTAATGTTATAAATAGATGTTGTGAGTCACTGTTTAGGTGATGGACCGCCATCACCGGTGGTTCATTGTGGTTCTCTTGTTCATCCATTTTGCATGGAAATAGAACCATTATATGGATTTTTTTGTACTTGTCTATATACGCTATTAGAATTGGAGATTTCTGTTACCATGATAAGATTGCTTATCAATTGATTATTTGCTTTGAACTCCGCTATGTATGTGGATGTACCAAGTGTCCTCGATCCTGGGTTGTGATTCGCGATACGACCCGAATATGATGGCGTGGGTTTTGCGCTAGGAAATCTGGGTTGTCACAGTTTGCATCAGAGCACGTCTTAGACTTTCTGACAGGAAATAGACTTAGGCAATGAAGTTTAGAATTCTGTCAGAACATAGGGACTGTCTATGACAACCCGGATTTTGATGCCCTAAAACCTATGCCATCAGCACGACCCTCGAGGTCGTGCCCCATAAATTTGTACGGAACATTGGTATATCCAAGCACAATAAAGCATAAGAAATGAATTTAACAAGATCTCCTATGCATTAATGATATACTATTCTATAATAAAAGCTTAAAAGGCAGTTCTCATTCCATGCCAACGCATGGACAAAAGAACCGGCTTGAACCATCGGTGATAAAACCAGATCACCCCAGATGGTTCGCCAAAAGAAATATCAGAGTATAATTACATTTTTCTCAAAAAGGGCTTGACATACCAAGCCGTACAGAATGCTCTCAAAAATCTCTCTAAAGGTACGTAAGGGGTCCTCTAAAAGAAGTCATCGGGAAGAGGCTCCAACTCTTCCCCGGGCACGTAATCCGAATCTCCCGAATCTATGTCTCTCGAAGTCTCAGCAACCGCAAGTACGGGACCTGCGACGTATAGTCTAAAGGGTGAGCTACATCCTAGCTCAATAGGGAAACAACACAATGAACATATAAGTCAAGCTCTCATATATATTCTATGACATTAAACAGCATGATGTATTAATGAATTTATTGGGAAAACAATAATTTAAATGACTGAAAAATGAATGTAATGTATGTTAATGTTATTTCACATATTCTCATTTGTTCTTAACCTTTCACTGATTCAGCCTAAAGACTTAATTCTGTAACTTAAATATTTCCCTCCATCGTCATCTAACTAGACAGTTTTCATATCATTGTTTTTATTTATCAATACTACCCAGGTCCCTTTTTCCTAGGCGACGGGGTCTAATCCTCATATCAACATCCCTGAGATATGCAACTGGTACACGGATTGGCCGCCGTACCGGTCACGGATATCCTGCCGCGTCAGTTGTGGGTATCCCACCAAGTCAGTGGGGTATTCTCCAGAACCTTAAATAACAAAAGTATCAAGTGTACTACATATAGTTATTCACCGTGTGATTGTGCTAAATATAATAGATTAAGCCTTATCAGTTCTCATTCATTCTTGCTTTACAATTTCGTATATATCCCTGGGATGTCTAAGCCAATGCATCACACAGATGTCTTTATTACATTCTGGGGATGCCACATATTCACCTGCTTACTTTGTGTCACTCACACACATTTACGGATTCACATTTATTATGCATTTGTATTTATTTCTATATCACTACATACATGCTCTTGAAATTAAAATACATGTTCAAGGTATTCCCTACCTCAAAGCAAATCCATCATTTAACGCATTGTCATTCCCTAGGGAATCAAACACATCTAACACACGCCAAACCTACATTGCATATGCCAAAGATAACCTCAGAAAAGTCCCTAAGAATCTTGGAAACTATAGCTTCCAAGAATAATAAAAATAAAGAAAAATTCTATGTAGTACCTCTCGCGAGCGAGCACTATTCATCGCTCAAGCGATCAATCAACCTTGCTCGAGTGATCATAAACGAGGCTCATACTATCGCATGAGTGATTATAAATGAGGCCTTTTGACTTCACATGACCCTCGCTCGAGCGATCTTCCTCTTCACAAAGTTCCTCGCTCGAGTGAGGCCAGAACTTTTTCTCTTATATATTTTGTCCTTCCTCGCTCGAGAGAGCTATTTTAACCGCTCAGCGAGGAGCGATGACAGTAATTGCTCAATCGTTTCGAGAACTACCTCCTACCTCATTTAATACCCTATTTAAATGTCAAAATGATTCAACTAACCATTAACACCTTATTTAAAGCATATATAAGCATTAAACATACCTTAGATCAATCGAATTTCTTCTACATTCGATCCAAGATCAACCATACAAAAGAGGGTTTCAAATCCCTTCCTCCAAACCCCTTCTTGATCATTCCCAAGCTCTCTAGACTAAGGAATCTTCTTCACTCTCTCATCACCATCACCTTCATCCCATATATTAGAAATCCCTAAGGTGAATCTTACCTACTTCTCAAGGATCTTCCTATTTCTAGCTTCCTTTTAATAAAATTCTTTTTTCTTTTTCCTCTTTCTCCCTATCTCTCTCTCTCTTTCTAAGCTCAACAAGACAAGTATGGGAGACTCCTTCCCTTTCTATCACATACTTTAACTAGTGTGCTAATCACACACAGACCTCCTAAGTGTTTTGCATCCACTTGGCCTACTTGTCAAACATATACACCTAAGAGTATATATGTATATAGATTTTTATTTTTCTTGTGCACCACAAATGCCATAACACTATTCATGGTACACGTGACCTGTACCGTACACGAAAATCATGAATGTTATACTGTCTGTTATTTAAAACTTTTATTTCATTGTAACAAATTTTGATGGCCCCACGAGGTAGGTCGAGACGTAATAGAAGCGTCCCAGTTGGAGAGGGAACATCCGATGGTGAAAGAATCGCCATTGGTGTAAACAGGATCCCGATAGGTGAGAGAAATCCTTCAGAGGTTGAGGATAAAAGAAATGATCCTCTAGAGGGAGGAAATGAAATTGGAAGTGATAGGCAAATGCTTGAGTCGGTGGTTAATTCAGTGGCTCAATAGACGGCGTTGCTCACTGAGAGACGCCAACAGTCAAGATTTTCGGAGTTCAGGAGGATGAGACCTCCTAGTTTTTATGGGCAAGTCAATCCGCTTGAAACAGAAAAAAGGCTGAGTCAGATTGAGAAACTTCTACAACGTCTGGGTTGCACAGAGGAAGAGAAAGTAAGTTGGGCTTCCTTAAAGTTGGAAGGTGTAGCCGACTCGTGGTAGAAGTCCATTGAAAGAACTCGGGCTCAAAGAATACCCGATACACCATGGGCGTGGGCAAAATTTGTGGGAGAGTTTAATGAACAGTATTTTTCTAATGCCGAGAGAGATAAGTGGGAGGTGCAGTTCATCACCTTGGAGCAAGGACGGATAACCGTACGGAGTAGAGTTCATGAGGTTGGCACAGTTTGCTCCGGATCACATGGCTAATGAAGGGATGAAGGCCAACAAGGATCTAAGGAGCCTAAAGCCAATTATTAGAGAAAGGATCACAGTGAGCAGGCCACAGACGTATGCGGAGGTTATGGCTCTTGCGCTTATAGCAAAGCGAGATGTACAGGATATGTATCGGAGAAGAGACCAACAAAATTAGAACATGTCGAGTCAAGCAAACAAGAGGCCAAGATTCTTTAATCCGACACCACGACAACTAACTCAAATAGGGTACTCTAAGCCACCTTTGCCTCCACCTATTAGGTCTTTCCGTCCATCAGGCCTTACCACTATCACTGGGGCATCTATAGCACAAAGGCTTGCAATGGCCCCATCGTCAACTCAAGTTGAGCCGTGTGCTAGGTGTGGGAAGTCACACAAGAGAGAAGAGTGTAGACGAATCACATGTGCTTGTTTCCGATGTGGTAAGATGGAACATGTGGTCAGAGATTGTCCCGAGGTAAGGAAGGAAGGGACAACATCAACTTCTACACCAAAGTCTTCGTTGCGTACTCGACCTACAGTTCAAGGCCGTGCATATGCTATTACTACTCAGGATGCCCAAACATCGAATGATGTCATCCAAGGTATATTTCATCTTGAATTATCAATTTTTACCTTAATTTTCATTGTCAAAATTTATAATATATTGTTTTCAATTACAATTCATGAGTGCCACCATACATTTTTTTCCCACTTAACTAAATCGCACGAGTAACACTTAGGTACCCTCCAAATGTAGCAGAATAGCGACATATGTCAGCATGAGGCACGAGTGTTGATAGACCCTGGTTTTACACACTCCTTCATCACTTCACAGTTAGCGACCGAATTGAGTGTCATCCCTAAACCTTTAGATTTTATTCTAGTCGTGTCAGTTCCAACGGGAAGTTCAGTGAGCACGGATACGATTTATCGATCGATCATCATTTCAGTTGAAGGTCATGAAACGACGACAAATTTGATTCTGTTGGGCATGCAAGGATTTGATGTGATCCTTGGCATAGATTGGCTATCTGCTTATCATGCAAACGTTGATTACCTACATAAGGTAGTTATCTTTCGTCCTCCAACGGGAAAGTCATTCCGATTTCGTGGCGTTAGGTCCAATGTGGCACCGTTCATCTCTGCTATTCGAGCAGCACATATGATGAGGAATGGATGCAGTGGATACCTCATATTTTTGTAAGAGCAAAGGGAAGAGGAGCAATATTGCTGATATCCCAGTTGCATGAAAGTTTCTAGATGTGTTTCCTGAGGAACTACCAAGATTACCGCCTGATCGAGAAGTCAAGTTCGCAATCGACTTAGCTCCATGCACAGAACCAGTATCGAAGGCACCGTACCGAATGGCTTCGACAGAATTGAAAGAGTTGAAAGTGCAGTTGCAGGAGCTCTTGGACAAAGGGTTTATAAGACCAAGTGTTTCTCCTTGGGGAGCACCGGTCTTATTTATTAAGAAAAAAGATGGGTCGATGACGCTGTACATCGACTATTGCCAGTTGAACAAGTTGACGATAAAAAACCGTTATCCGCTTCTAAGGATCGATGATCTTTTTGATCAATTACAAGGGGAAAAATTCTTTTCCAAGATCGACTTGAGATCTGGCTATCATAAGTTAAAAGTTAAAGCCGGAGATATTCAGAAGACGATATTCAGAACTAGATATGAGCATTACGAGTTCTTAGTGATGCCTTTCGGCTTAACTAACGCGCCAACTTCATTCATGGATCTCATGAATAGGGTGTTCAAATCATATCTCGATGAATGTGTGGTCGTATTCGTAGATGACATCCTCATCTACTTGAAATCAAAGGAAGAATATGATCAACAGTAACAAGTTGCTCTTCAGACACTACGTGAATAATAACTTAATGCGAAGCTGAGCAAGTGTGAGTTCTGGTTAGAACAAGTGAGCTTCTTATGACATGTTGTCTCTGAAGCAGGCATCACAGTGGATCCAACAAAGATAGAGGCTATTGTGGAATGGGAACAACCGAAGACTGTGACAGAGGTTCGTAGTTTTCTGGGTTTAGCTGGATACTACAGGAGGTTTTTTGAAGGGTTTTCTAAGATCCTAGGATTACTCACTTAGCTAATAAGGAAGAATGTTAAGTTTGAATGGACCAAGGCATGCGAGAAAAGCTTTTAGAGACTTAAGAGAAGACTGACCTCCACACCAGTACTTGCTATTCCATCAGGCAATGGAGGTTTTGCAGTTTTCAGTGACGCATCACACAACGGTTTATGCTGTGTACTTGATAAGGATGAGAGAGTCATCGCCTATGGATCGAGACAGCTCAAGGATCATGAAAAAAATTACTCACGATCTTGAATTAGCAGCGGTGATTTTTGCATTGAAGATATGGAGGTATTACCTGTATGGAGAGACCTTTAAGATTTTCACATACCACAAGAGCCTCAAGTATCTATTTACTCAGAAAGATTTGAATATGAGACAGAGAAGGTGGATGGAGATTCTCAAAGACTACGATTGCTCCATTCAGTATCATCTCGGAAAAGCTAATGTCGTAGCAGATGCGTTGAGTGGGAAGACATCAGCTTAGTTATAGAGTCTTATCATGGGGATTCATCGATGGAATCTATTGGAAGATATTTTACTGTATGACATAAAGATCGAGGTGAAGGATTCAGGAGCCTTAGTGGCAAACATCACTATCTGACCAATGATCTTCGATCACGTAAGTGAGCTTCAAATGAAGGATGAGGAACTACTAGTAAGCAAACAAAGAGTGATTGAGGGAACTAAACTTGATTTCTCCATCAAGGAGGATGGATCACTGTTGGTCCAAGGGCGTCTATGCATACTGACTGATGCCGATCTTCTGCATATGATCCTAGAAGAGGCCCATAAGTCAAAGTATGTTATTCATCCGAGTGGTACCAAGATGTACCAAGACTTAAAGAAGAGCTTCTGGTGGAGAGGCTTGAAGAAAGACATTGCTGAGTACGTGTCCAAGTGTTTGGTGTGTCAGCAGGTGAAAGTGGATCACCGAAACCCCTCCGATTTGTTGCAACCTATACCGATTCCAGAGTGGAAATGGGAAGCAATATCCATGGATTTCATCCTTGAATTACTAAGGACGGTGAAGGGACACAGCCATTTGGGAAGTCGTCGATAGGCAGACCAAGTCTGCTCGTTTCTTGCCTTACAACACCAAGTATACAACGAGTAGACTTGTAGAGTTATACCTTAAAGAGATCGTCCGATTACATGGTATTCTTGCGAGCATCGTTTCAGATCGAGACCAATTGTATATATCGTAATTTTGACAACGGTTCTAAGAAGGAATGGGTTCAAGGTTAGACTTCAGTTCAACGTTTCACCCATAAACAGATGGACAGACTGAAAGGGTGAACCAGATTATCAAGGACATGCTCCGAGCTTGTATGCTTGATTTTCAAGGATCATGGGATCAACATCTGCCCCTGATTGAGTTTGCATATAATAACAACTATCATACGAGTATCAGTATGACTCCCTATGAGGCATTGTATGGGCGAAGATGTAAATCTTTGCTTAATTGGGAAGAAATTGAGGAGAAATTTATTTTGGGTCTGAAGATCATTGAGAGTACCACCGAAGTGATACGCATGATTCGTGAAAGGCTTAAGGTCGCTCAAAGCTGACAAAAGAATTATGCCGACCTTAAGAGGACAAACATTGAGTTTCATATTGGAGACAATGGCTTCATCAAGATTTCGCTTACTAAAGGCGTAATGCGCTTCGAGAAATGTGGAAAGCTAAGTCCACGTTACGTGGGACCATTTGAGATTTTAGGATGAGTTGGAGAGGTTGCGTATCGGATTGCTCTACCGCCACAACTATCGAGCATGCACAACGTCTTTCACGTGTCAATGCTAAGTAGTGAAGGATCTCCTAGACTACCAACCGATTGAGATTCAAGAACGTATGACCATTAGAGAAGCACCCATACAGATTCTCAATCGGAAGGATCAAGTGTTACGTACGAAACGCATTCCATTGGTACTAGTAAGATGGCAGAACCATTCACCAGAAGAAGCTACTTGGGAACACGAGTCAGACATAAGTGACGCGTATCCTCAGCTCTTCGAGTAAAAACCTTTAATGTAAATTTGAGTTACTTAATGCTGAATGTAAAGACCTTTAAGGAAATTAGCGAATTCGTGATGAAAAATTCTATAAGTTTCTTAATGTGTTATTTTAATGCCATACGATAATTTCATGCGAATTGTCGTGAAATAGCACCATGCATGAAGTGGTCGCATGTAGCATAAGATGTTACGTATACTCGCAAATTGAATGGTAGAAATTCAAAATTTTGATCCAATGTATGATACATATATGTGAGGATTGGAATGTGTACGAGAATTTTGCATGCAGGTGGAAGCGAAAAGAGTAGGCTCAAAATGAAAAAGGAATCGGGAACAAAAAAAAATCAGATTTTTCACACCATCTGTAGAACTCACACGCACGAATTTCAAGTCGCTCGCGCGAGTCCTTCAGAAGGGAAAATTAAGTGAAACAGTCGTTAGCGCGAGTTATGCTTCTCGCGTGCGTGAAATTTTGAGCTGCCCTTTGTAATTTAGAGCTTGCGCTCAAGTTTTGCTTTTCATGCGCGCGACTGTCGATGTTAAATGGGTTTCAGGCCCATTCTTCCTTTCCCACACAAAAATTTTTAAACACCCAAGCTAGGGCTCCTCTTCCGCGCCCATGAGAACTTGCTCGTTCCCTCCAGATTTGCCTACGCTTTTGATCCATGAGGTGTTCTTCAGATTTTTCTACGTGCAAAAGGTAAGACTTACTTTTTCAAGTTGAAATCTCTTCATTTTGCTTTCAAAATAATCTAAAATGGCCCCTAGGAAGAAGACGGTTGCGTTAAAACCCTCGTCCTCTAAGAGGCGCAGCTGGATCCTCCACCGATCGTGCGAGACCAACCATCTGAGTGGTGGGAGGCCAAAACATTCGAAACCGAGTGGTCGTTTTCCCACGACCTCTTTAAAGACCAAGCCGACACTCAATAGGCGCTCCAATACCTAAACGAGTCCGACATGAAGTTGCTCCTTGAGCCTTTTCATGGATTTTATTGCCCGAGATTGGTAAAGTTGCTTTTCCAAAACTTGTGGGCAAGTGACGACGAGTCGAAATTAATCACAACAATCGATAATCAAGAGATTAAATTTGATTTGAGGCATATCACCGCGGTAATGAACTATTCTTTGAGGTTTGTGGATGATGGAGGTGCGAAATCCCCCAATCGTGGAATAGTACCATTCCAAGATATTACGGCTGGCATGACCCATGGGGAAACCGGGTCTGGAAAATCAGTTACACGGGCTCAATTGCCTGAATGGATGTGGCCGTTAGATGTAATTTTCTTGAAGAACATGTTTCTGTTGGGCCATGAATAGGCAAGGTGGGACATCTTTATCTAAGCGGTACATCAAGAGAGATGGTTCAGTGCACCTGTCATGGTATGGGATGAATTAATTTAAGCTCGAAATCATGCAAGACAAGGAGGTACCTAAATTTTTTTGAATCGGTTGTTATATGCTCGATTGATCACGCGTATGATCAAGCAATACGAGTAATTAGAAGAGGATAAGGAATATAAGATTCCTCAAAATGAACCCCGATTCACCAACAATGTAAAGAGATACCGGTTAGCAGACTTGAACTTGAGCTACGTCAGTTTGTGCTCAAGTGTGCAAAGGCGACAAGACCGAGACATTGCACGACGTGCTCAAGGAGAACAACAACAACAACAACCACCCCACAAGTCAAGGCAAGCAGCTCAGCCTCCAGTTCCACCACAATAACAAGCCCCTGTTCGACCACAAACCACTCCACAAGGTGGCGTACTCTTCTCAATGGAGATGTTGAGAAGGATGGATTAGCAAGACCAAGTGCTTAGGGACATAGTCTGACAGAACGAGAAAACTAGACGCCAGGTCAACTACCATGAGGTCCTGCTCATCAATGTGATCCGTTTCATGTACCTGGCTGATTACACTCATCGCATGGTGATGGAGCGGATGTATTCACCAAGTGCTTCTAGTTCCGGAGCCGGGGGAGCAGGTGATGATGCCGATCAGGCAGGTGGTGATGAGGAATGGATGGAGGTTATTCTCATGGATTTATGGGTGTCTTGGTGAGATGTTTTTCTTCTTCTAAACAATTCTAATTAAAACTTTGGGAATATTGTGGTAAACTTAATTGGTATTTTGAATTAAGGAGCAATGGTTGAAATTTTGGTGAAGTAAATTGTAATTAATTAGAAGGATTCAGGTTAATTCTAATGTAAATGATAGCATGGGTGCCATGCTAGTATGGTTTTAAAAATCTTGTTTGGTTTGTATATTTAATTGCCATGGTTTATGTGATTATGAATGGATGAGATATGGTTTTGTTGTTTAATGGTTATGTGTGTGACTGCTTCCATTATGGCTAACATGAAATTGTGCACGTACAATCCAAATTTTATGGAAGGTCATAGATGTGAATAACGCTGAAATAAATTAGATGGTGTTAATGTAGTTATGGATTATGATTGTGCCATGTGAGAATGGACAGCTTGCTTGGAGTGTGTTTTTGTATTGCAGGGTAAGTGAATGGATTGATCATTGTGAATGATCGATATTTGGTTGCTTGTGTATGTGTTTGTTGCAGGTATAATGTTAAATTAGCCATGGCTCATTAAATTCGCTATGGATGGGTTGTTTTGTGATATAGTATGAATGGATGGATGACTTAGTTGTGGATACATAGGTTGTAAAACTTTTCTCTTGCAAGTACACTGTGCAAATTAGTAATGGCTAATTGAATTCGATGTATAATGTGTCATGCTATGATCCCAGGTGCTAGAATTTGTCACGAAAAATTTAAATTGATGATGACTGCTTTTTTCGACGTGAATGGATGGATTTGTAGTGGATGTGTTAACATGATGGTTTAGATTGTGGAGTCTGCTGATGCATTTTCTATTGGATTGGATAACAGGGATTTTGATTGGTGCTATCAGTACCACATTGTGTAAGTGTTAGATACATTCTCACAGTTGCAGATGCATGTCATGGGTATAGTTATTATCTGAATTCAATATGATAGTAGGCATGCTTTAACTATTAGAAATAGATTTGTATAAATGCATGGTTACGTCTTGCTGTAGATTTTTAACAACATGATGTAGATCTTTGTAGATAGGGTGTTTTCTTTTCTCTCGATAGCTTAGTCACCATGAAATAACTGATGTGTAGTCAATTTTTGAGGATGAAAATTTCTATAAGGAGGGAAGGACGTAATATCCCCAAATTTTCATACTATGTATGCCCATTAGGTGCACGTGTCCGTTACGACGCATTGTGTCGTTTTGGATTTTTGAGCCAATTAGTTGGAATTGTTTTGGGCTCATTTGAACCTGTTAGATGAAAGGCTAACATGCCATGACGGTGTATTAGCCTAACATCAGATTTGACTGATGCATGGGTTGAGTGTGCCTGATGCACTCCGTGTTGAACCTCCGCTTTAATAGGATAGCACCTCACTTAGGTGTATTGGTTTAATAACCAACCCAAGCCCTTAGATGTGAAGTGTTACACACAAGATAGGTACACGTGCTTCGCAAGGAAGCAATGCACAAAGATATTAAGTGCAATGGCTTCTCACGTAATCCATTGCATTCCCTTACGTGAAATTGAAGAGGATGAAGAGAGAAAGAATTTTTGCCTCCTGTGAGCCTCGTTGCATGCTGAAACCTCGAATGGGTTATTGATCTCCCTCTCAATCCCTCTTTTGTTTCGATTGGTTACAGTAGGAGAGCTTGGATTTTTGATGCGGTTGTGATCCGTGAGCTCCACGCCGATCAAACCCTCTTTTGCTTCTTTAGAAACCCTCTCGTAGGGAGTTTTATATAGGGATCGCCTCCGCGAGTGGTGTGTTCTTCATCGGGTGTGGCGAGAGGGATTGGAACCTTGCTTGCGTGTTTGTTATGATCAAGAGAAAGTGGGTTTCAAAACCCATTTCATGTGTAAGAGGGTTCGGTTTCAAAACCCATCTCACGAGCTTGAAAGGTTAGATTCTTTTGATTTTTAGTAATTTAATTTGGTGAATTAGTGGTCTTGAGATTTGTATAAATGATATGGGTTGAATGGGAGAAGAGAAAAGAAAAAGGAACAGAGAGAAATTTTTGAAAACGGGCAACTCTAAAGAGTTTCCGACAGACGCGCGCGCGACCTTGGAAATTTGCGCGTGCGAGTTGCTTCAGCAGTGAAAGTTGCTCGCGCAAGTGATACCTTTAAAAAAAAGGCTAAAAGGCCATTTGGGATTTTCACCCGCGCGAGTGTGTGTCTAGGGATGTCACTCGCAAGACTTTGGTTCTCGCGCGCGTGACTGAGCAAGTTTGGCTCATTTTGAGTTTTCTTCGAAAATTCCGCTGAAACTTCGTTTCTTATGATTCCTCGATCATTTAGAAATGGTCTTTGAATGTTTTAGGATATTTAGTGAGGATCAGAATCATGCGTTAAGATCCGCATCATTTAAGAATGTCTTCGCGTGTCTCAAACCTAAGGTAGGGGAAAACTTAACATTGATCGAATTTGAATTTGAATTTGCGTGAGTGATATGATTGAATCTAGGTGATAAGTTTGGCTATGATTTGAATAATCTTTGATTTTTCAATTCGAAATTTGATTCCACTTCTATGCTTGAACTATAAAAAGATAAGCATGGAATAAAACTCCGTATATGCATCTGATATCTGAAATTTGATATTTTGAATTTGCCTGATTTTGGTTGATTTAAACACACGACACTATGATAACTTATATGTTAAAATCGCACGATGATTTAAGGTTACATAAATGAATCTTCTAACTCTTTGCACCGGTACGACGGTTTATCTGTACAATTTTTGAACCGATAAGGTTTCCTCTGATCCCTGGTCCGACACGGACAATTTGTAAGAGTTCAATGAACGACGGTGGTTAGGAGGATTCCCATTGGTAGCACTTTAGTTCCCTATGCTATATATGCTTGGGAGATTACTTAAGTTATGACTTAAGTTAAGTATTAGACAATAAACTGTATGTGAATCATGCTCCATCTGATTTAAAGTTCAAGATTATTTCTGCATTCCTGTTTGATACGAAATTTGCATGTGTTAAAATAAAATTCCATCTTGAACAATATCATAGAATAACTGTTTGAACATGTTTTAGATTCTGTTATCTGATCCCTGCTTGATATAATTAAAATGAGATTTACTTTGATTGACCCTTATTGAGCTTAGATTGTTAGCTCACCCCGACTATACGTCACAGGTATAGAAGCAGAGAAAGATACAGGGATAGAGAGTGATCCAGAGTATACACCGGAGGAAGAGACATGTAACATCCTGAAAAATTTCGACCTTTGAACAATATGCCTGCAAAAGGTGTAATTAAGTTAGTTGGGCTAAGTCTTAAGTGGAAAAAAAAATATATATATATATATATATAAAGATTGGTTTAGACTCGCGTGTGGACCTTTGGATGAATTGTATACACCTAGCTATGGCGTACTGGCTTAACACCTAAGTTTAGGTTGGTTATAAATGAAAATAAAGGCAGGAGAATTTATTTTTCTTATAATTTTGGTTCTAGAGAGAGAATAAAAGTTTAGTAATGGTTAAATAACTTATTTGACTAATTGGGCCAACTGTATTGGCTGCTAGTTGGGCCAACTGATTGGGCCGACTATTCGAGCCAACTATAGGTCCTGATCGGGTGCATGTCTGTTAAGAAACATGTCACCGTTTAGATTTTTCAAATGAGATCATTTTAGGTCCGTTTGAGCTCGTATGAGATTTTTAGGACCAAGTTCATACACCGTGGTGGTGCGTATTGGCTTAACGCCGGGTCCGATTGATAAGTAGTTTGGGTGTACAGGCCCCACACTGAACCAAGGGATCATTTATATAATAGATAATACCTTAACTAGGTACGCCCGTTTCACGCGAAAAACTAGGTCCTTAGATAAGACTAACACCCAAAATGGGTGTATGTGTTTTGCATGAGAGCCGGCCTTTTTAGTTAAAAAAAAAGAAAAAGAAAAAAAGGGGCTAGCTTCCTTTTGAAGCCTTAACCGGTTGCAAGAGTTTGATGGTTTGGGTTTTGAAGAGAGAAGGAAGAAGAAAGAGGAAGAATCGCCGGATTCGTATGCTCCAAGCCTTGTGATTGCGTGGAAAAGGTTTTGTGAGATCGTATAAGGGAAGGATCGTTGTCGGTTTCAACTTTTGGTTTTGCTTTTATGGGTTTTGGAGCCGTTTGGGGGTTTTGAAACCCTCTTCTTCTTGGTTTGATCCACAAATCATAGCGTGAGTTATGTGAAGTGTGTGTGTGTAAGGATTGCTATCGATTTCGTGGGCTTGGGTGTGATCGTGGAGCTCGGAGATGATCGAGGTGGGTTTGGAAACCCTTTTTATCTAACGAAGAAGACGATCCGATCTACGAGTAAATCACCGATTTAAAGAGGTAAATAACACAATTCTTCCATGTATTTAATTAAATATATGTTGGTTAGATGTGTGCAAAAGATTAGGATCAAAAGGATTGAATTTTGATGAAAAAAAAATGGGTTTCAAGGTTCAAACCCGAGAAGTGCTCAGAAACTGCCAAAATCGATTAATCGATTTTGAAACTCGATTAATCGATTTTTGACAAGAGAGAAATTCAAGAGGAACATCATGAAATCGATTAATCGAAGAGAATTTCGATTAATCGATTTTGAAAATCGATTAATCGAGTTTGCCTGGGCTTACTGACACTATCTTAGTATTTCGGCCATAACTTTTTGTGCTGAATTCGGATTGACGTGATTCTTATTGCGTTGGAAAGAAGACAGAAAGCCCTACAACTTTCATGAATTGATAAACTTGTGAATCAATCGTTTTTAAGGTCAAAACGTAGTAATAAGTTAGGTAAATTTCTAATTTTGTCGAGAAACGAAACCGATTAATCGAGTAAAATCGATTAATCGATTTTTGAATTTTGATTAATCGAAATTGGGTCGATTAATCGACTGGTCTCAAATAGTGAAAAAAGATTTTTGGCTCTTTGAAAATCGATCAATCGAGATAAAATCGATCAATCGACTTTGGAAAATCAATTAATCGATTTTGAAAATCGATTAGTCGATTTTGTCTGAGTTGCCAGTACTGCTTTGGTATTTTGACCATAACTTTCTACTCCGACCTTCGATTGATGCGATTCTTGAGGCGTTGGAAAGATAACAAAGAGAACTACAACTTGTGTGTTTTGACCAACTTATAAATATAAAATTTTAAAGGTTAAAATGTAGGAGGAAGGTTACATCAATTTCTATATTGGCGCGAACTTGCCCATTCTGACTCGATTTTTTTTAAAACACTTAAATAGTCTAAGTTATTAGTGATTAGTGTTGATCCTTGATACATCATCATGTATTTGTGATGTAGATTGAGGAAGGAAAGCCATCGATAGGACATTGCTTGGCTTTGCGCAGTTTCGAGGTTAAGGTGGGGAAAATTTCATACGCAATTGCATTTTGATTTAATTTCATAGATGCTTGATATGATCGAATGAAAGATGATAAGTTTTGTTTTGAAATGAATTAGTATTTGAAATCCTTGCAATGGAAACTTTAGATCTTTGAACTCAAATATTTGATTGAATATTTTGATTGTTTGAAATGCTCGAAAGCTTTGAATTATCGAATCTTTGACATAGTGGCTGTTTTAAAAATTATTGACGTATCGAATCAAGAAATGATCTTTGTTTTGAACCTTTTATATAGCCTTCGAAAATCATGTAAGGAATTTCAGTCTTGAACATCGTATGTGTGTTTTGCAAGTTTTGAATCGAACCCAGAAGTTAAATTTGAAGGAAGCAAATGTGAACTTTGAATTGAATCCAAATCAAATTTGTATATAAATTTAAATCCAAATCGAACCATAAGTTAAGAAAATTTTAAGTGGACCGCTATGGGCGGATTATAAGTGTGTTGTGGACCGCTAAGGGCGGATTATATAACATCGTAGACCGCTATGGGCGGATTATATGTGCATGTGTGGACCGCTATGGGCGGATTATATGATACCTTGTGGGCCGCTAGGGCGGAATCGAACCGGCACGGCGGCTAACCGTGAATCGAACCGGCATGGCGGTTAAACCCATGAATCGAATCGGCACGGCGGCTAATCGTGAATCGAACCGGCATGGCGGTTAAACCCATGAATCGAACCGGCACGGCGGGATATCCGTGAATCGAACCGGCACGGCGGCTAACCGTGAATCGAACCGGCATGGCGGTTAAACCCATGAATCGAACCGGCACGGCGGGATATCTGTGAATCGAACCGGCACGGCGGCTAACCGTGAATCGAATCGCACGGCAGCCTGTGAATCGAACCGCACGGCGGGATATCCGTGAAACGAATTGTGTAAACTATGTGACAATGTGTAAGCTAAGCAAGTGAGTGTTCTTCGTGAATCGAATCCAGCACGGGGGATATCCGTGAATCGAATTGTGTATGAAGTAAGAAAGTGTGAAACATATAAGTAAGCTAAGTAAGAATGTACAAAACTTGTAAGTAAGATAAGTAAGGATTGTGTAAGATGTGAGTAAGCCAAGTAAGAATGTATAAAACATATATGTAAGCAAAGTAAGAATATGTAAGACATGTGAGTAAGTCGTAAGAATATGTAAGACATGTAAATGAATGATTTAAACTCAAAGAATCGAAAATAAGAAATATGCTTACGATAAGAGATTAGTCAGTTTCAATTTTATCAAGAAAATGTCTTTGAAATCTGTCTCGGTTTTGATAAGAAAACATCTTCGAAAGCAGTTTGCCTTTGAAATTAGATTTGAATTTGGATAAGAAAATGTCTTTGAACTCAGTTTCAATTTTGATAAGAAATGCCTTTGAAATCAGTTTTAGCCTTGATAAGAAAATATTTTGATCTTGTCTTTGAATCTATGCATGTGATGAGATGTATATTGGTATTAGTTTTCTCCATTGAGCTTGGATGTTAGCTCACCCCGACTATACGTCACAGGTGTAGCTTTGAGGAGGGCCAAACTACATACTTGAAGAAAAAGGAGCTTCCGCATAAGGATTTGTACTCTGTTTTGGGATCGTAGATTTAGTGCATCGTGGATCTTGGTAAGTTCGAGGTTGGTACTTCCATGCTATTATACATGCATGGTACACCACTGTTGGTGATGGTTAGTCATCACTGGCGTTTATTTAGTTCAGTACATATTAGATATTAGAATTGGAGTTTTGTTCATGATACTTACATAACCTTGCTTTGATTTCCGTATGCATATGGATGTGCCAAGTGTTCTGTATCAGATTGTGATATACGATCTGACGGTCCGGATTTTCTCATTTGGTTTTGGTGTAAAGTATAAAAAAAAAAAAAAAAAAATCTCCAAATTTTAGGTTGGGAAAATCTGGGCTGTCACAAGACATAACCCCCACTTGAGGAGTTCTGCCCTTAGGGGACCTTGAGCAATTGTTTTTGAGCTTTTGAGGTCTAGGCTTGGTACGTCTAGCCAATTTGTATTAGAACTTTCAATTCATGTAATGTTATAAATAGATGTTGTGAATCACTATTTAGGTAATGGATGGCCATCACCGGTAGTTCATTGTGGTTCTCTTGTTCATCCATTTTGCATGGAAATAGAACAACTATATGGATTGTTTTATAGTTGTCTATATACACCATTTAGAATTGGAGATTTTTGTTGTCATGATAAGATTGTTTATCAATTGATTATTTGCTTTGAACTCCGTTATGTATGTGGATGTACCAAGTGTTCCCGATCTCGGGCCGCGATTCGCAATACGACCCGAATATGAGGGCGCGCGTTTCGGGTTAGGAAATCCGGGCTGTCATACAACCTTTGCTGCAGCTAAGTTATTTACAACATTATCAATAACTACATGTATAACATTCTTCTTTCCCTGTTGTTGGATGCACTACTCAACCAATTCATAAATGAATTGTGCATCATGAATATCCATTGACACTTCAACCGACCTTAGAAAAGTCGTTCCAAAACGACTATGCACTAAGAGATTCATTATACTTCTTCCCTTTCTATCTGTCCATTATCAGTCATTACGGAACAACAAAGCCATTCCTATGACTCCTTATGTGAGATCAATTCCTTCTTAATCTCTTCAATTTCATTCTCCAATAAAATATTCTCCAATTAAAAATCTGAAGGGGGAATGTATCCTGGACCATATTAGCCTATTGCTTCACACGTCTTTAAGAAATATTTACTGCAAACTGTGTGAAAAGGGATACCGTTTACATAAAACCATCTTTCAACATGGCTATCTATACGTCCTTTTAGATTCTTGTCGTAATTTTTTTTTTCCTTTTACTTCCTCCAATGATTTACTGGCTACAAAACTATTCGTTGGCCCCTGGGTGCATGATTTCTTTGAGAAGAAACACCGACTTTCTCTATTAATCTCATCATTGCTAGAACCGGAGTCCCCATCATTGTAAATCGTCACAGACTCTTGTAAAGATTGAACTTCTTTCTTCTTTGCATCTTTCTTATGTTTAATCGAGTTCAAAACAGTAAGCATCTCTTGTCTAACATTCGCTGGTACAGAAATGCAAGAGGCTGTCTCCCTTAATACCGGCCATATGTTTCTTCAATCGGTTGATGCTTGCTATATATTCCTTCTTGCAATAAATATATGTAATCTTTCCGAGAACTTTTGGATCCTTTAGAAAATAATGTTTTCAATCAGAATCATCTTTTTTTTTTCGGATGCACCAGCTGATGTTATAGAAGATGACATATCTTTTGAAAAAAAAAAAAATCAATAAATCAATAGTCATAGAAAATAAATTTCAATACAATTTGCACAATGCTACAATCAATTTGTAATAAGCTATAAAGCAGTCAACGATTTCTTGCAATTTGATCGTACTTCTATATATATATATGTATTTGATTGTACTTCTATATATATATATATATATATATATATGGTTGAACGGTTAGGTGCCCCAACGGCCAATGGAGTACGGTGAATAATTATATATATATTAATATTATAATACAAATATTATATATATACAAATTTTATTTGAATATAAGTATACAAGTATTAATATATTATATATAAAATTATATATTTATATATATTAGAGTTATACAGTATACACACAGTCACACACATAACATATTATTCATTTTAGTATATATATATATTGTCACTGTGCAGGAAAGAAGAAAAACAAAAAACGATGCAGCCATGCAGGATCAGAAAAATAAAATGCAGGAAAGAAGAAGAAGAAAAAGAAAAAAAATGATGCAAAAAAAAACTAGGAAAAGAAAGAAGAAAAAAAAAAGAAGAAAAGAAAACAACTGCAAAAAAATAAATACAGAGGAGAATTGGAGAAGAATAAAGAAATGAAGAAGAAAAAAAAAACACTTGTCGGAGGTTTGATGCGCACCGGAGGGTTGTCAAAGGATCGCTGGACCCCGTGCTTCGAAAAATAAGAAGAAAATAAGATGCATAAAAATTAAAATAAAATAAATACAAAGAAGAAGAAGAAAAAAAATGAAAAAAAAAAACTCACCGGAGGGTCGCCAATGGACGCTGGTGTTGTGGAAGAGCCGCCGGTGAGTTGTGGAAGAGAGGAAAAGTCCTAACCCCTTCGACCTTCAATTTGCAAATGAAAAGCAAAAAAAAAAATTACATATATATAGCCCGATGGACCCGGCTTGACCCGAACCGATTTTGGACCAGCCCGGGTAGGCGTCCAAGCCCCAAGCCCACCTCAATTGCCGCCCCAGCCTAATTCGGATCGGCTGGGGACCCGACCTGCTCTAGCGGCCTCCCTAGCCGATTTTTGAAACATTGAGTTAAACCTCAACTTAGTAGAGTTGGAGATCTAAAATCCTAAGTTTAACGAGATAAGAAATTACTTTGTGACCCTTGAAAGTGCACAAGGGTATGCTACCTATTGGCTATCCCTATAGAGTTAAATTTTATGCACATCTCTTGTAGTGTGAGAAGATGAGTTTAACTCTTAATGATTTTGTCGGCATTCATTTATTGGGATGATAAAGTTGTTACAAAAATACCCATGACAGATTCACCTCTATGAGTATGGAAGTGAAGTCGTTTCAACAGAGATTCGGTCATCTCTTTGAGATACTCATGAAATCAGAATTATAGCGTATGACTGTAAAGCGTAAGCCTTATATCACTAATGATTTAGGCCATAGCAAGTGTATATATAATTTCGATTTGTCAGACAAGTTTTAAGTTTAAAGCTATAAGATACTTAAAGTGCTTACAAACTTTAAGTTGTATATATAGTCAAAATTTTAAACCGAGCAGTATCTCTAATGATGCTTAGTATGATCGCTTTGATATACAAATTTTTATTTTGAAACTTTTAAATAGTGGGGGATTTTTGGATATTTAAAATTTTTTAAACTTGTCTTTTCCCAAGAGATGTCTTTTTATAGTTATGTGTCCTTCCAAAAGAAGCATCTTTCCAAAGTGGGGTATCTTTTCAAAAGAAATGTCTTTCCAAAGTGGTGTCTTTTCCGAAGGGATGCCTGTAGCACCTTTTAAAGAAAGGGTTGTATTAACACACCACTTGATTTCTATTTAAAAAATTAAATCATTGTTATAAAATATAAGACACAAAATAAATAATATATTTTTCTCATTCTCTCTTATGTTCTTATTTTTTTTATTTAAAAATTTTTTTGTGTATAAGAAAATTTGTGTGATAGGTTCTTTTTTTAGAAAATGCAATCTAAAAAAGAATATATGGTTCTTGGCAAAATCAGACTATATTATATCGTGAGAACCCAATTGCATCTTCATTATCCAACGAAGTGAGGGCATCTATTGTTTTTAAGACAACAAAGTAAACTATGTGCCTCGGATCTATTTTGAATACCATATATTTTTAATCAGTAACTTGGTCACTATGGTTCACGGTAGCACAGAGATCAAGAGTGTATTTGAGTTAGAGAGGGATGACCACGTTATGTAGAACGAGACTTCCAAACCAAAGAAAGGGTGTAAAGGGCCAAGATTTTTGTAGGGAATCCGATTTGTTGCGAGTAAAGATGATGTAATCCACCTAAATGAGAAAAAAATTGCATTATCCCAAAGAGTTCCAAGTGAAGAGGGAGATGACAAAAAAGGTGTTGAGATGATAGAAGCATAGGCCTGATGCTTGTTTGAGGCATTGTTTTTGTGGAGATGAAACTGAGTGCATTGTTTTCCATTCTATTCTCTCTGTTAGTGGTGGTGATTCCTGAGGGGAAGCTGGGCAATTAGAACTCCTTCCAGCTGCAACTATGGATATGGTTGGATGGCTGGTCTTGCTACAACCAAGGATCAAAATCTCGGTTTTGGTTTCGGTTTCGGTCAGGACCCGAATCGTAAATTGGTCAAAATTTCGGTAAATTTCGGATTTTTTTTAAAATATGCTCCGAACTTTATCGAACTTTGCCGAACTTTATTTTCTTAATTTTTTTAAACTATTTAACATTATTAGAACAGATATATACATTGATGAGACTAATTTTTGTCCGTTTAAAACAGTTATATGTCTATTCAAAGCCACATAGAGTTTTTTATTTTAAAATATGGAACATAAAATAGACAAAAAATGACTTCATTACCTGAACTCAAGCAGCCACCTACTCAAAGTCACATAGAGTTCCTTGATGGTTCTTCTTCATCAGTATCATTTTGTTGTCGTGGCCTATAATATTATCCATATTGATAGTCATATGCCCCGTGCTGATATGTTTTTGGTGGTTGATTATATTGGGGGTAGTATGAAGCATACGATCCACCAAATATTTAAGAAACGAAACCCTCATTTCCCAGGTTGCTTGGTTGAGGATATTGTGGGTTGTAAGATTGGTTGGTAGGTTGAAACCCAAACCCACTAAAACTACTAATTGTAGAGTTAATGGCGTCGAGCGAATCTTGTGGAGTTTGGTAGGACTCTGATGGCCCTCTTCCTTCCAACCCTCCGTGTTTAAATGTGGGAGTATCGTACATAGTCATGTCATCATCAGTCCACTGTCGAACACCGCTTGAAGACTGCCCATGTAAAGTACCATAATCACTATTGTAAGTTTCACCCCCCCACTGTGTGCCCTCTCTACCACCCCCAGTACCATCGTCGTCATCATCATCACCACCACCACCACCATCGTCACCACCATCGTCATCACCACTACTACCTCTCTCATCGTTATCTCTAAGAGGTGTTTCTTGGCGAACAAGCCTTCGTTTTCTACGAGATTGTGAGGGTTGGCCTTCGGCAGCTCTTTCAGCTTCATCTAACCATTTTGTGTTCTCACTATCTAAAACTGGAATTTCTCTCTTCAATCCACTCTCTCAAAGGATCATCTTCCGAGAAAATGTAATCCAATTCGATCGGATTAAAATATTCCTCATCTACATAAGAAGAATACAAAATTAATTAATACATTTTATAAACATTGTAATTTAAATATATGAATCACTTTGAAAGTAAACTTTATTTTATTAGATATTCTTACCACGGCTCGCTCTTTTAATATTTCTGACCCTCAACCTCATATTGTAATGGACATAGACCATCCTTTCCAATCTCTCCATAGTTAGTCTATTCCTTGATTTGGTATGGATAAGAGAGAAGGTGCTCCAATTTCGTTCGCAATTTGAGGAGGATGTAGTTTGACTTAGCACTCGAATTGCTATCATTCTTAAATTAGGGGCCTTCTTCACATCACCGAAGTTTATCCACCATTCAGCTGCATTGAATAATATAGATGCATCAAATTTAATGGACTATAAACTTTCATAAGTAAAATAAAATCTAATTTACCTGGCTTCTGATTATGGATCTCAGATAATGCTAGTGGCGTTCCAAAAAAGCTAATTTTATTTCGAAAGAATTCAATCTGCACAATATTGTCAAACAAGGAAGATCAATGTTACAAATATCGCGGTAACAATAATCTTAACAATTATACGGGAAAATTAATTATTTGTTACCTCTCTCATTGCCTTCCCTTGAATGTTGATGTCTGACTCCATCTTTTGGATCACGCTTAATAATCCACTGTAGACCTCATCATTTATACTGATATTTCGACTGTATTGGTAGATGGGGTTCAAGAAATACCCTGTTGAAATATCTCAATTAATTAAAACTATAAAGATAAATGTAAAGAAAGTATGATTCTCAATTAATTAAAGTAATAAATTACCTGCTGCATGTAGATTTTGGTGGAACTGCTCATTCCACCTTCTATCGATCACCTTCCAAAATTTCTTGTGACTTTTGGGGAACTTACCTCTAATGGCCAACTTTGCTTTGTTCATGGCCTCATAGACATACCCCATTGTGGGTTTGTCATCCCCATCTACCAATCTTAGTACGTGCACTAGCGGTTCAATAATATTCACAACGTACTCGACACTGTTCCAGAATGCAGAGCTGAAGATAGTATCAGCCACATTGTTGGCCAATGGTCGTTTCGTGTTTGGAATTTTGGCTTCGTAACTTACCCATTCTGGAGATCCAGCCAGACTCTTCAAGGCTGCCCTATACTTATATAAGCTTTGAAGGGCAACGAAGTGGGTGGCAAACCGAGTTATTGCAGGCCTTATAATGTCCCTTTGGTCTGTAAAGGTTCTCAGCAAATTGACTAGGCTTGCACTTTGATAGATGAAACTAGTTATCATCTTACAGTTCTTTATGACAGTATGCACAGTTTCCATCTTTCCGAGGTCAGTGAGAATCAGATCAATACAATGGGCTGCACAAGGAGTCCAGAAGATGTGACTGTATGTGGACGAAAGTTTGTTGCCAGCTGCCTTGTAGTTTGATGCGTTATCAGTGATGATTTGTACAACTCGCTGCGGCCCAACTGATCTTACAACCTCATCCATCAATCCAAACAGATAGTTGGAATCCTTTGTTGTTTTTGAAGCATCAACAGACTTCTTGAAGATTGTCCCCTGATCACTGTATACTAAGAAGTTGATTAAGGTCTTCTTAGTAACACTCATCCAACCATCGCACATAATTGTGCAACCTCTCTCGTCCCATATTTTCTCAAAGCTCGTTACATAGTCTGTTATCTCGGTCACTTCATCTTCTAAATATGGGCCAGCTATCTCATAAGCTGTTGGGATTTTTACCCCAGGTCCTGCCTCGGCACTAATCTCTAACATGGTCTTAAAGTACGACGAGTCGACCACTTGAGTTGGAATATGATTGTACAGAATGAATTTGGCTACTGATTTACCTAATCTTTTACCCCAACTCTTCAAAAACGTTGTACTCAACTTGGACTGTTTGGAGCTCTCTGTTTTATATAAGAAAGGATCTATAGGTCCCACTGGACATCTAACACACCAGAACCAGAAGGTCTAGAACCACCCTCCCGTATAGTAGATGACCTGCGTAAACCTGTGTCTCCATGGTTCGCTATGACTGACCCTCCCCATTCTCAGTCAGATGGTCCATGCCAACTAGACCGAAATCTATGAGAAGCGTATTGTTCATCCTCTCGTCTTCTCCTTTCATTCAAGCTGTCCCTCATTACCCTCCTAAGTTGACTCTCTTCATCATCTTCTTCATCATCATCATCATCCAAGTCTACTGGAATTGAAGTACGGTGAGGTTGCGATATGGTTTCCATTAATTCTTGGTTCATTCTCTCAGCCTCTGCTCTCTTTCCTTTGGCGATATGCAATTGTTGTTTTATTTGCTGCCTAATTTCCTTGGGCACGCTAGTACATGGCTGCACGTCACCCTGTTTGCCAGCTAAGTGTTCCTTAAGTCTGCTGACACTGCCACCCTTTAGTTCTTTATTACAGAAATGACATTTTGAATTAAGCCTCTTAGGTCCCAAAGGAGTGCCATACTGCCATGCAGGATCAAGATCACGAACCATTTTTATATATCAAATAATAGAATCTGTAGAAGAAATATCATTCCAATTAAAAAATCATTAAATTCAAATTAACCCTATAGATAAAGTGGAGAGAAAAGTTTTAAATTATAGATCATTTAGCTATTTTAAAAATAATATACCAAGATTTTAGTGATGAAAGTTAATTATAGGGATATTAAAAAAATTATCCCTAAATATAATAACATAATTGAAACTTTAAAAATAGCAACCCAGTGAAATGTAACCAAAACCAAATTATTCATATATATATGGTTAAAAATAGAAACTTTGCTATCATTTGGATATGTGCCACATGGAATACCCATCTAAGCCACATGGGCAAAATATTAGCACGAAAACAATCTCCATCATCTAATTTCTCACAGACAACCATTGAATCAAATAATGTCCTTTGACTTTATTCCATCGGATGATAGAGATCACGTTTCGTGCCAATCTTTTGTATAGCAATCTTGATCATTCTTTGGTGTTCACATATAATTTATATATATATATATATATATATATATATATTAATTATAACATGATCTTAAAATATAGTTAATATAATGATTAATATTTGTATAATAAATTTATAATTAATTGTAAATATAGTTATAATTATTATGTTTTATTATTGGTGTTATTAAGTATTATTTCAAAATTTTCACATTGATAGTTTTATTGTGAAAATATTAAATTTATTTAATTATTTATAGTATTGTAGTTAAGTGTAATAATATTGTAATAAGTATATTATTACAATATTAATATGTAATGTAAATATAGTAGTTGTTAATTTTTATATTTTAATAATATCATTATATCGTTATAAATATTAATTATATATATTATGAATAATAGTTTTAAATAGTAATATATTTATAGTTTTTATTAATAATTAATTTATTGTTATTGGTTTATATTTAATATTAAGTTAAATTATGATGATTAAAGTTATATTAGTGTTTTTAATATATAAAAATATAAAATATATAATATTATGTAAATATGTATGATAAATATTTGTGATAATGTAAAGTTTATACAATTTTAATATATATATTAAGTGAATTGGATAGTTGTTTTTAAAAGAGAATTGTATTATTTTTAAGTATATCAAAAAATGGTAAATGATAATAATAAATTTATAAATGTTAAGTATTTTTATATAATGATGCTTATATACTATTTTTTTATATAAATTTTTATTTATGACACCATTAATTATATAATTTAATATATTATTATATTTATTATTGTTAGTATAATAATTTATTTTAAATTATATATCTTTATAAATTATTTTATAAAAATATTGTTAAATATAAGATATTGTATATAAAAAGAGTTATTAAATGAGGGTATATTATAAGCAGATTCAATATCTTAAATATACAATATACAATATAAGATATTGTATATTATAGGCCGATTCAATGCCAAATATATATATATATATAATATTATTCCGTGTGGCACCATCAATTATATAATATAATATATTATATTATATAATTGAATTCACACATGCTGGAACACTTTGATTATATTGAATCGAACGATGGAGATTGTTTATCGTCCCAATCTTTCACACGATGGATCTTGAGAACATGATCGTACCATCCGACGGTAGGATTTTTATTTCATGTGGTGCACACCCAAAAAAGGGACGTTAAAAGCAATTTTGAGCTTGCACGCGATGTTAAGGTCATTTTTCTGAGATGTGTGCCACGAGAAATTAAACACTAACCGTCTGATGGTAGACCCATGATCTCAAGATACATCTTGTGAAAGATTGAGAGGATAAACAATCATCTTCATCTAATTCTACCAAGTCAATGTGTTTCAGTGTGGGTGAACTCAAAGATTTGATGGGTGGATTTAAAGTAAATTAGTGGCCTTCAGATATTAGCTAAAGATTTTATCTTTAAAAACGATTAAGAAAGTGGAGTCCACATTATTGCTAAATAGAAATCTTTTATTCTATAAGAAAAGCAAAAGGGGTACTTTGTTTGTGCCCACATCTTAGACCCTTTGATAACCATTGATTAAGTCAGATAAAATGATGGAGGTCATGTTTCATCCCGATATTCCACACAAGAGATCTTGAGTTCATGACGCATCTATCAGACGGTCGGTTTTTATTCCAAGTGTCACAAATTCTAAAAAATGGTCTTTGAATCATATGTCAAACATTATGCCCAAACGCCAATTTTGGGCCATTTTTTGGGATCAGTCACATATAGAATAAAAAATTTATCGTCTGATAGGTGCGTCATAACCCCAAGATCTATTATGTGGAATATTGGGCTAAAACACGATCTCCATCGTTAATCTGAAGCAATCAATAGTCTTCAAAGAGTCTAAGATGTGGGCGCTTTCAGAGATGACATGGGTGCGAACATAGATACCCAACGCAAAATGGAGGAGATTTTTTTTTACTAGCTCTTCTTAGATAAACAAACCATTTTTTTATTTTTTTGCCCTTTTAAAAGTCAATGCGACGGGCAGCACTTTCCTTACATGCGTCACATCAGATATATATATATATATATATATATATATATATATATATATATATATATATATATATATATATATATATATATATAGATAATAATATAATTAAAATATTATTCCATGTGGCACTATCAATGCAATTATCTCTAAACGTAAAAAAATAATAATATAATTAAAAAATATATATTATTATATATTTTTCAAGACCCGAGTAGGGACGGCAAACTCACGTAATTTTTTAGAGAAATTTGGGTAAATTCTGACGAGATCCGGCGAGATTTGGTCACTTTCCGACAATATTTTTCGAGACCCGAGTAGAGACGGCGAATCAGGCTGAGATTTGAGAACTCTCGTAATTTTTTAAAGCAAAATCTGGCGAGTTTGGGCAAAATCCGGCCAGAATCCGCCTAGATCCGATGAGATTTGGGCAAAATCCAACGAGATTTTGGTGAAATCCGAGTCCAAACGGCGAACCACACGTATATTAGGCAACTTATGATATTTTTTGCGTAAAATCCAGCGAATCCCGATGAAATCCGGCGACCAAAAATGTTAGATCTAGAGAAATTCGGCGAAAGTTGGCGAAAACCGACTTCACATGACGAATCACGCAAAGATTCGGCACCTATATTAATTTTTTAAAGAAAATCCGGCGAGTTCCGACGAAATCCGGCGAAGCGTCGACGAAATCCGGCGACGAGTTGACTGGGCTGCGGATGAGTAAGCTTAAATGGGTTTATATGTACTTGGATTGGCATTAAAGAATAGGTTGCAATTAAAAAAGTTTAAATGGCTTTTAAATTGTTCATTAAGGGGGGGGCGATTTTTTAATGTTTTGGGTTTCAGTCTTGACCGATACCGAGACTACTCGGCCGAAAATTTAAATTTTCGGCCGAGATTTTGATCCTTGGCTATAACACAACCTCCACTAGTTATGCTTTAGGACAGCTTCTGTCGAGTGAGTATGCTAAACGAGTTTACACATCTCAATTACACAGGGCCGGCCCTGACATTTTGGAGGCCCAAGGCGAGTTCCTAAAATGGGGCCCCTATTTCATATTACTTTATAATATAAAAAAACCTATTGATTGTTCGGCACCTATGCTAAAACCTATTGATTGTTTTAAATCTAATGATGGAGATCATTTTTTGCTCCAATCTTCCACACAAGGGATCTTGAGATCATGGCGCACCTATCAGACAAGGTCAGTTTTCGATTCGATGCGACTTAGATCTCAAAAATGCAGCCCTACAGTCATGTTTGAGGGTGATGTGTGTCATGTGATTTTAGGGCCACTTAATTGGGATTTGTTTTTTGTGGAATCGAAAAATGACCGTCTGATAGGCGCGCCACAATCTGAAGATCCCTATTGTGGAAGATTGGAGCAAAAAATTATCTCCATCGTCTGATATAAACTAATCAATGGTTTATAGCATAGTGCCCAACAAGACCTGGAGGGTGCGTTTGAAGCTACCCTGCTACTAAATGGTTTTAATTCTCCCCATATCAATGTGTCGGCCCCGTCCAAAATTCTAACTCTTCCCTACTGAATCAAAATTTCGAGGTCGGACGCAAGTACAACATATTTAGTTTGGATTTTGTGCCATATCGCATGGGATAAAGGGCATGGAAGCATAGTCACCAAGTTTGCCAAATTTTTTAAAAAAATTGTAAGTAGTCGGCTATTCTAAGGGTATGCAATAGATCACAAATTATTTGCAAATTATTTTAACAATTTTTTTTAATAAATCACTACTTTTTCAATATATTAAATTCTTTCATATTTTTAATCTCACTTCCAGAGAGTAAAGAACTAAAGATCCATAGAGTATAAGATTGAGAGAAACTGTGATTCAATGAACTTAGATCACAAATTTAGATCATCAATAGTGTTGGTTGAATGATTAGAGCCTTAGAAAAAGAAAGGGGGCTTACCTTACCGGACGGTCACCGACGGGCCACTTTCGGCGAAGGAGTGGAGGGGGTGGCAGGGTGTCGGGAAGTTCAACAAGTTCAATCAATGATTCGAATCAGCAAAAGTCGGGCTGTCGGTCTGGTCTCATGGAGACTGTGGAGTCTAGAAAGAGAGAGAGAGCCGGAGAGGGTTTGAAGAGAGAGAGGCGTTGGCCGTTGGAGAGAGAGAGAAGCGCTGGAGAATGGAGAGAGGAGAGGGTTCTCCGATTTGGAGAGAGAGAGAGAGAGGCACTGGAGAGAGAACTCAGAGGAGAGGGTTTGTAGCAATAGAAAGATAGGCGTTGGATTTGGGGGCCCTTTATATATATATATATATATATATATATATATATATATATATATATATATATATATATATATATTTTTTTTTTTTTTTTTTTTTTTTTTTTTTTTTTTTCAACCTACTATATAAAAGGGGTTATAGGTTTGGGGGCCCCTCAAAATCGGGGGCCCAAGGCAGCTGCCTGGCTCGCCTTGGTCCAGGGCCAGCCCTGCAATTACAGCACCTGAAGCTACTTCGGCAATGTTTTAGAAAATTCCAACTTCTCTATCAATCCTCCTAACCAACATCTGTTATATACGTACTGACAACCTAAAATTCCAACTTCCGTATCAATCTTAAGCAGCACCATGCATAGGGAAAATTCCAACTTCTTCCAACTTCTCCATCAATCCTAAGCAGCACCATGCATGGGATGCTTCTCGCGCAAAACTATTTTTAGTTAGAGATGGTCAGGTCTTTGGGATAAAAATGTTTTGCCAACCGAGGCCTAAGATTTGACAAGAGCTTCCTAGCAGGGGAGGTTTCACCAAAAGTAGGAAAAACTTATTGTGAAAGTGCATCACGAGGATACAACTTTTTCCAAAAATTACCTCTGTGTGCCTATACGATTACTGAAGGTGCCTTTGTCTGAAACTCTTGAAACCCATTGATTGCTTGGAATTTGACAATTTACATCATTTTTTACCCTAATCTTTCATATAATGAATCTTCAGATCATGATCTTACCATCAAACAGTAAGTTTTGGATTTTACGTGGCACACATTCAAAAAAATCGCCCTCACGTTTGAGCGTGATGTCTGCCATGTGATTTGAGAATCGCTTTTTGGGCATCTATGCCATGGGGAATAGAAAGTTGTCTGTCTAATGGTACGGACACTGTCTCAAGATCCATTGTGTGCAAGATTAAAGTGAAAAATGTCTCTGTGGTCTAATTTTAGGCAGTCAACGAGTTTCATTGGGTTTTAGCGATAGGGATGGTAGAGATGCGAAAAAAGGTACCCTAATATCTTATGAGAGATCTAATTGCACCCACAAAAATCTAAGACACGTACTTGTCCCCACACGTCAAATCATCTATAAGTACGGATAGGTTGGTGCTTTTAGAACTTTGGTTGGTGCAAATAGACGTACCCATATTTTATTTGTTTCGGAAAGTTGAAAAATGAGTCTTAAAAATGATCAAAGATGGCCTTCCATACGAAATGGTACACGACCATTTGGCCAAAATGGATGCTCCAATATCTATCTAAGAATTAGTCTTATATAACTCTCCTAAGTGCGCCGGGTGGCTTAGTACGAGGCCACTTTTCAGGATTATCCTGTATACCGCCTTAAATGCGCCATGCTCTGAAAAACTTTAGTCTAACATTTTGACACGAAAATATAATATCCAACATCTAAGTGCAAGAATAGCTGCTTGTGACGGGCAATGTGGCACAGCCATTCGAGATAGCAATTGGCTATTTTTCTTCTCCACGTCAGAACATCTTTGGTGCATCATAAGTCATGAGCTAGTTACGTCAAATGTGTTGGTTGTAGGCCACGAGAGCATTACGACATATTGGGATAAAGGGTTGAGATATGGGCACGACATGGTCGTGTGGGAGTCGATGCGGGGAGTTATGAGTATGTTGGTGCGAAGGATGTGTGCCATATGGACAGTATGTCAAACAAATACATTTGAGGTTCTTCCATTATTTCCCCATTACTGCTATTCTACCCTTATATAGGGAGACAAAAGCTGAAATCTCCTAACCCAACACGTGCATCAGTCTTGTGGGCTTGAGTGCGTGTATCCAGGCCTTACTTAATTAGTGCCCGGTCGCTCTAGTTATTATTAGAAAATATTATAATCAGAAATCCAAAAATGATAAATGGGCAAGAAATATTGGACTCGAGGTACGTAATCGTTATCTTTAAACCACTATTCACTCTCTACTCGAGTAAATCCTCAAGTTTGCAAAAGGTTTTCAACGAGACGTTTTCAGGATACAATGAGCCCAATTTCTTGGCTGCGATCCGTTACTTTGCAATAGTAGAGGATCACCCCAGGAAACTCAATCTGATGAAGTACAAACAAAAGAAGAAAGTAAGAATTTTTTGTAGTCTGTATATAAGAATTCGAAGGATTTCAGAGTCTCTGAAAACGAGTCCAGAGATCTACTTATATAGATCTCAAGTGCCTTTTAAATATGACTGTTGGACCAACAATCATATTTTGGACGGTTCAGATCTTTTAGAGATTTCAACCGCTTTATCCAATGGCTGTATGAAAGGTTGCACTTTTTTAGACTTCAAATTTGAACTGTTGCATACCTTTATAAGCAGTTATGAAACGGTTGGATCCAACGGTCAACTTTTGACCAATCCGTTTTGCCCAATAGAACTGAATTGACCTACTGATTAGTGACCCATTAGGCCTGACCCGTACTATGAATAATTTGACTGTTAGATTTATCAGGTCAGAAAATCAAATTTCTCCTTGCGACGATGCAAAGTGCGTAAGCGCTTAAAGCGCCAATGGGCTTAAACGCCAATCGGCAGACACGTGCGGGCGAATGCGGCGGCTCGCCGCTAGGCACACTCTTCTCTTCTTATTGTCAAACAATAATAGAAGGTGAAAGGTTTTATATATAACCTAGACACTTTTTACATTTACCAATGTGAGACTATTTATTTGCATACAAAAAATGAGAACATCTATTGCCTAAAAATTAACCCACAAAATTAAGAAAGAAATTAAAAGAAGTTTTATTTTCTTTAAAAATATTTAATATATTTATTATATTCTAAACTAATAAACAAATATAACAATAAATTGTAGAAAATATTAGGATAAGAAATCCGAAAATGATAAATGGGCAAGAGAAATTGCACTCAAGGTACGTAATCGTATCTTTAAAACGCTATTCGCTCCCTACTCGAATAAATCCTCAAGTTTGTAAAAGGTTTTCAGCAAGACGTTTTCAGGATACAACGAGCCCAATCTCTTGGTTGTGATTCGATACTTTGGAATAGTAGAGGATTGTCCCAGAAAACTCAATCTGATGAAGTACTAACAAAAGAAGAAAGTAAGAAAATATTCTCTAATCTGTATGCAAGAATTCGAAGGATTTCAGAATCTCTGAAAATGAGTCCGGAGATCTGCTTATATAGATCTTAACTGCCTTTTTAATATGACAGCAGGACCAACAGTCATATTTTGGACGGTTCAGATCTTTTAGAGATCTCAACCGCTCCATCTAACGACTGTATGAATGGTTACACTTTTTCGAATTTTAATTCAAACGGTTGCACACATTTATAAGCGGTTATGAAACGGTTGGGTCCAACGGTCAATATTTGACCAATCTGTTTGACCTAATGGAACTGAATTGACCCACTGAATAGTGACCCATTAGGCCGGACCTAACCCATAAATAATCTGACCGTTGGATTTACCTGGTCAAAAATCAAACATCTTACGATGATGCAAAGTGTGTGCGTGCCTAAAGGGCCAATGCGCCTAAACGCCACGCACACACACACGTGCGCGAACGCGGCAGCTCGCTGCTAGACACACTCTTCCCTTCTTATTGTCAAACAATAATAGAAGGTGAAAAGTTGTATATATAGCCTAGACACTTTTTATATTTACCAATGTGGGACTATTTATTTCCATCCAAAATATGAGAATATCTATTGCCTAAAAATTAACCCACAAAACTAAGAAAGAAATCAAAGGAAATTTTGTTTTCTTTAAAAATATTTAATATAATTATTATATTCTAAACTAATAAATAAATATAACAATCCCTCACAATTTTTAAATAAAATAAAGACATTGATATCGAAAATATGTGCATACCATGAAAGGTACCTTTTGGGTTTGAACCTTCACTTAGTATAAACTTATCAAAGTTTTATTAGGGTGCACAGAGACGATAGTCTTGAATTGAAGACCCTATATGACGCGATCGGATAAATAACACATACATATTTTCTTAAAATCGAGTTTTCTATAAAACTAACACTATTATGACATTGTGCTTATATCCTAGTTTCATGAATGCTTTTGAGAAAAAATCATAATTTCATAGGAAGCGGCCGTACCTCCGCATTTACATAGGTAAGTCTGTCGAATGTGTTTCTATAATTAAACACATTAATATAAAATATTACAGACTTATTAAGAGTAAATACTCATCCTTCTCTTTTTCATTACAGATTCCAAGCACTTTACACTTGTCTTAGGATGAATATTTTAACTAAATTAAAGTGCTTCTAATCATCACTCTCATATCATACTCTTCCATTGAACTTAAGGATTTATTATATAAATATTAAGTTAGATTTCTGACATAGGTGATCAACTATATGATTTGAGTCATATCTCGATAGATGTTTTCTTTACCAATTCTCTAGAAAGTCCTTTGGTAAGCGGATAAGCCAAATTATTATTAGTCCGAATGGAGTCTATCCCAATTACTCCATCATTGAGTAATTATCTAACGTAACGGTGTCGTAGACTAATATGTCTATTCTTTCAATTATAAACTTTATTGTAGGCTTTTGCTCTTGTAGCCCCACTATTATAATTTATTATAATAGGTGACATATGCTTTGGCTACATAAGAATTTTCAAGAGTAAATTCGGAAGCCATTCTGTCTCTTTGCCACATACCGTTCATGCAATAAACTCAGATTCCATTGTGTAATGAGTAATACATGTTTGCTTTTTAGATCCCCATAAGATCACAACACCACCGAGAGTGAATACTCATCCACTCGTTGCTTTGGATTAATCTGAATCTAAATTCCAACTTGCATCACTGTATCCTTCTAAAACATTAAGAAAATCAGAATAATTTAATCCATAATTTACAGTTCCTTACAAATATCTAAATATACGAGATATAGCATTCTAATGATCATGACATGAATTACTAGTATATCTACTCAAAATTTCAACTGCATATGCTAAGTCAGGTATAGTACAGTGCATTGCATATATCAAACTACCAATTACTCTAGCATATTCTAACTGATTTACAGATCTACCTCTATTATAAAAAAGTTTGATGCTCGAATCATAAGGTGTAGATGCTAGTTTACCATCTAAATAATTTTATTTCTTGAAATTTTTCTCTATATAATGAGACTGGGTTAAAGTAAGCTCATTATCATTTCTTATTATTTTGATTCCTAAAATAATATTGGCATTATTCATAAGCATATCATCTACATATAAACATATGATAACTTCCTTACTTACAGAAAATTTACTATAAATACATTTATCAGATTCATTAATTTTGAAATCGTTAGAAACAATAACACTTTCAAATTTTTTATGCCATTGTTTAGGAGCTTGTTTTAAACTATAAAGAGATTTAATTAATTTACAAATTTTATGCTCCTGTCCAATCATTGCAAAACCTTCTGGTTGTTCCATATAAACTTTTTCTTCTAATTCACCATTTAAGAATGTAGTTTTTACATCTATTTGACGAATTTATAAATGATAAATAGAAGTAAGTGCTATTATGATTCTAATAGTCGAAATTCTGGCTACCGACGTATAAGTATAAAAAAAGTCAATACATTCCTTTTGTCTAAATCCTTTTGCCACCAATCTGGCCTTAAACTTATCTATAGTTCCATCATCTTTTAGTTTTCGTTTGAAAATTCATTTACAACCTATAGGTTTAGATCCTTCAAGAAGATCAATTAGTTTTCATATTTTATTTCCCATTATAGATTCTATTTCATTATTTATTGCTTCCTTCCAGAAGGTAGCATCTTGTGATTTCATAGCCTCATTAAATGTTAAAGGATTATTTTCGACATGAAAAGAAAACTTGTTCTGATCTTGTTCCTTCTATAACAAACATATAAAAATCTGAATCAAAAGATTTTTCTTTCTCTACAAATACACCACCCTAGTGATTACAACTTTATCTGATTCAAACACTAACTTGAAACTATGTTTATTGAGTAAATTGGTCGAAATTAGATTCTTACGAATCTCAGGAACATACAATACATCGGTCAAAGTAAGGGTTTTATCGGAAGTCAATTTGAGATTGATTTTCCTTGAACACTTGACCTTTCCAGTTGAAGCGTTTCTCATGAAGAGCTCTTGTCTGTTCGTGTCCTCCACATAGTTGGTGAAAAAAGATCTGCAGTTAGAAACATGCCTAGTGCCACCAGAATCGATCCACCAATCTTTTTCGCTTTCAACCATATTAATTTCATAAATCATGGCTACAAACTTTTCTTTAGTCACATTCGCTTGAGATTTTTTCTCTTTTCAGAAATCTGTAATATTTTTTGAAGTGATCGGGTTTACCACAGTGATAACAATTGCCTTTTTTCTTCTGGCCCTGATAACCTTAATTCTTAATTTTCTTGTTAGCCTTATCAGAATTGAAGTTTCCTCTCCGCTTTTCATGTGATTTGGAGGTGCCAACTTCCACCATATGAGCCTTTGAAGTTAATTGAGATTGTTCGTCTTTCTTGTCGCGAACATGAAGTTCGTCTTCGACTAGAAAATGGTGGCACAACTCTTCAAATGAAAGTTCTTTCTTTTTATTTTTGAGAGTATTTCTGCAATCCTCCCATGAGGTAGACAATTTATGGATAATTGCATGATTGTAAAAGAAGGGATCCATTTTCATACCTTCTTGATTAATTTGACTGATAATATACTGAATCTCATGAACTTGATTGAGAATCGGTTTATTATAAGTTATTTTATAATCTAAATATTGACTTACAATGAAGCTTTTTATACTGGCAGCTTCTATTTTGTACTTTGTCTCCAGCGACTTTCAAAGTTTTATTGCAGACGGTATGCTCTAGTACACATCGAAGAGTGAATTTGCTAACATATTGAGAATATGCCCTTTACAGATATAATCATTTTACTCCTATTTCTGACGATTACGAGCATTGACAAGAGATTCTCCATCAGAATCTTCAGGCTCCGCGGGTTTTGGAGTGGTTAGGACATAAGTAACTTTCAAAGTCGTCAATACAAAATGTATCTTTTATTGCCATCTTCTGAAGTTGTTGCCGTTGAATTACTCTAATTTGACGAAGTCGTGAGTCATCACTTTTAGATTTGCAACCATGATAATATAAAATAGCGTTTTAAAATTGTTAGAAAATATTAGCATCAGAAATTCAAAAATGATAAATGGGCAAGAGAAATTGGAGTCGAGGTACGTAATCGTTATCTTTGAAACGCTATTCGCTCCCTACTCGAGTAATTCCTAAAGTTTGCAAAAGGTTTTCAGCGAGATGTTTCTAGAATACAACGAGCCCAATCTCTTGACTGTGATCTGTTACTTTGCAATAGTATAGGATCTCCCCAGAAAACTCAATCTGATGAAGTACCAACAAAAGAAGAAAGCAAGAGAAATTTCTCTAATCTGCATGCAAGAATTCGAAGGATTTCAGAGTCTCTGAAAACAAGTCCAAAGATCTGCTTATATAGATCTCAAGTGCCTTTTCAATATGACTGATGGACCAACAGTCATATTTTGAACGGTTTAGATTTTTTAAAGATCTCAACCGCTCCATCCAACGACTGTATGAAAGGTTGCACTTTTTCGAATTCAAATTCGAACAGTTGCACACCTTTATAAGCGGTTATAAAACGGTTGGGTCCAATAGTCAATATTTGACCAATCCGTTTGGCCCAATAGAACTGAATTGACCCACTGATTAGTGACCAATTAGGTCCAACCCGGCCCATGAATAATCTGATCGTTGGATTTACTTGGTCAAAAAATCAAACCTCTCCTTGCGACGATGCAAAGTGTGTGCGTGCCTAAAGCGCCTATCTTGCAACGCCAATTACTCACCTACGCGTCTTGTGAACTCTTCTCTTCTTATTGTCAAACAATAATAGAATATGAAAGATTTTATATATAGCCTAGATGCTTTTTATATTTATCAATGTGAGACTATTTATTTGCATATAAAAAATAAGAACATCTATTGCCTAAAAATTAACCCATAAAACTAAGAAAGAAATCAAAGAAAGTTTTATTTTCTTTAAAAATATTTAATATATTTATTATATTATAAACTAATAAATAAATATAACAATCCCTCATAATTTTCAAATAAAATAAAGACACTGGTATCGAAAATATGTGCATATCATGAAAGATACCTTTTGGGTTTGAACCTTCACTTAGTGCAAACTTATCAAAGTCTTATATGGGTGCACAGAGACCATAGTCTTGAACTAAGGACACTATATGACACAACCGGATAAATAACACACACATATTTTCTTAAGATCGAGTTCTCTATAAAGATAGCACTATTATGGCCTTGTGCTTATATCCTGATTTCATGAATGCTTTTGAGAAAAAATCATAATCTCATAAGAAGTGGCCGCACCTCCACATTCACATAGGTAAGTCTATCGAATGTGTTTTTGTAATCAAACTCATTAACATAAAATATTACAGACTTATTAAGAGTAAATACTCATCCTTCTCTTTTTCATTATAGATTCTAAACACTTTACACATGTCTTGGGATGAATATTTTAACTAAATTAAAGTGCTTCTAATCATCACTCCCATGTCATACTCTTCCATTGAACTTAAAGATTTATTATACAAATATTAAGTTAGATTTCTGACATAGGTAATCAACTATATGGTTTTAGTCCTATCCCGATAGATGTTTTTTTTACAAATTCTCTAAAAAGTCCTTTGATAAACGGATCAGCCAAATTATAATTGGTCCGAATAGAGTCAATCCCAATTACTCCATCCTTGAGTAATTCTCTAACGTAACGATGTCGTAGATCAATATGTCTATTCTTTCCATTATAAACTTTATTGTAGGCTTTTGCTCTTGTAACCTCACTATCATAATTTATTGTAATAAGTGAATTAGGCTTTGACCACATAAGAACTTTCAAGAGTAAATTTTGAAGTCATTCTGCCTCTTTGCCATGAATTACTAGTATATCTACTCAATTTTCCAACTGCAAATGCTAAGTCAGGTCTAATACAATATAAGTCAGGTCTAGTACAATGCATTGCATATATCAAACTACCGATTACTCTAGCATATTCTAATTGATTTAAAGATCTACCTTTATTTTAAAAAAATTTGATGCTCAGATCATATGGTGTAGATGCAGGTTTACTATCTAAATGATTATATTTCTTGAGAATTTTCTCTATATAATGAGGCTGGGTTAAAGTAAGCTCATTATCATTTCTTATTATTTTGATTTCTAAGATAACATCGACATTACCCATATCTTTCATATCAAAACTGGAAGAGAGAAAAGATTTAATATCCATTATACTATCTAAACCAGTACCAAATATAAGCATATCATCTATATATAAATTATGATAATTCTCTTATTTGCAGAAAATTTACTATAAACACATTTATCAGATTCATTAATTTTGAAACTGTTAAAAACAATAACACTTTCAAAATTTTCATGCAATTGTTTAGGAGCTTGTTTTAAACCATTAAGAGATTTAATTAATTTACAAACTTTATGCTCATGTCCGGTCATTACAAAACCTTCTGGTTGTTCCATATAAACTTCTTCTAATTCACCATTTAAGAATGCAATTTTTACATTCATTTGATGAATTTGTAGATGATAAATAGAAGCAAGTGCTATTAAGATTCTAATAGTCGAAATTCTGGCTACCGCCGCATAAGTATAAAAAAAGTCAATACCTTCCTTTTGTCTAAATCCTTTTGCCACCAATCTGGCCTTAAACTTATCTATAGTTTCATAAGCTTTTAGTTTTCATGAAAATCCATTTACAACTTATAAGTTTAGATCCTTCAGGAAGATCAACTAATTTTCATGTTTTATTCCCCATTATAGATTCTATTTCATCATTTATTGCTTCCTTCCAAAAGGCAACATTTTGTGATTTCATAGCCTCATCAAATGTTAAAGGATCATTTCGATATGAATATAAAACATGATTTCCTTTACTTATTCTGATCTTGTTCCTTCTATTACAAACATATAAAAATTTGAACCAAAAGATTTTTCTTTCTCCACAAATACACCACCCTTAGTGATTACAACTTTATATGATTCAAACACTAACTTGAAATCATATTTATTGAGTAAACTGGTCGAAATCAGATTTTTACGAATCTTGAGATCATACAATACATCGATCAAAGTAAGGGTCTTATCGGAGGTCAATTTGAGATTATTTTTCTTGAACCCTTGACCTTTGCAATTGAAGCATTCCCCATGAAGAGCTCTTGTCCGTTCATGTCCTCCACATAGTTGGCAAAAAAATATCTGCAGTTAGAAACATACCTAGTGGCACCAAAATCGATCCACCAGTCTTTTTCGCTTTCAACCATATTGATTTCATAAATCATGACTACGAACTTTTCTTCTGTCACATTCCATTGAGATTTTTTCTCCCTTTTCAGAAGTCTATAATCCTTTTTGAAGTGATCGGATTTACCACAGTGATAACAACTGCCCTTTTTCTTCTGGCCCTGATGACCTTGGCTCTTATTTTTCTTATTAGGCTTATCAGAATTGAAGTTTCCTTTCCGCTTTCCACGTGATTTGAACGTGCCAACTTCCACCATGAGCCTTTGAAGTTAATTGAGATTGCTCGTCTTTCTTGTCGCGAATACGAAGTTCGTCTTCGACTCGAAGATGGTGGCACAACTCTTCAAAAGAAAATTTTTTCTTTTTATGTTTGAGAGTATTTCTGCAGTCCTTCCATGAGGCATGCAATTTGTGAATAATTGCATGATTGTGAACGATAGGATCCATTTTTATGTCTTCTTGATTAATTTGACTGATAGTATATTGAATTTCATGAACTTGATAGAGAATCGGTTTATTATCAGTCATTTTATAATCTAAATACTAACTTACAATGAAGCTTTTTGTACTGACATCTTCTGTTTTGTGCTTTGAATCCAGCGCCTTTCAAAGTTCCATTACAGATGACATGCTCTGATACACATCGAAGAGTGAATTTGCTAGCATATTGGGAATATGTCATTTACAGATATAGTCATCTTGCTCCCATTTTTGATGATTACGAGTATTGGCAAGAGATTCTCCATCAAAATTTTCAGGCTCTGCGGGTTTTGGAGTGGTTAGGACATAAGCAACTTTCAAAGTCGTCAATATGAAATGTATCTTTTGTTGCTATCTTCTGAAGTTGTTGCCGTCGAATCGCTCGAATTTGACGAAGTCATTAGTCATCACTTTCAAATTTACAGTCATGATAATATAAAATCGCGGTTTAAAATTGTTAGAAAATATTATGATCAGAAATCTGAAAATGATAAATGGGTAAGAGAAATTGGACTTGAGGCGTGTAATCGTTATCTTTAAAATGCTATTCGCTCTTTCCTTGAGTAAATCCTCAAGTTTGCAAAAGGTTTTTAGCGAGACATTTTTAGGATACAACGAGCCTAATCTATTGGCTGCGATCCGTTACTTCGCAATAGTAGAGGATCGCCCCAGAAAACTCAATTTGATGAAGTACCAACAAAAGAAGAAAGTAGAAGAATTTTCTCTAATCTGTATGCAAGAATTTGAAGGATTTCAGAGTCTCTGAAAACGAGTCCAGAGATCTTATATAGATCTCAAGTGTCTTTTCAATATGACTATTGGACCAACAGTCATATTTTGGACGATTAAGGTCTTTTAGAGATATTAATCGCTCCATCCAGCGGCTGTATGAAAGGTTGCACTTTTTCAAATTCAAATTCGAACGGTTGCACACCTTTATAAGCGGTTATGAAACAGTTGGGTCCAACGATCAACATTTGACCAATTCGTTTGGCCCAATAGAATTGAATTTACCCACTGATTAGTAACCCATTAGGCCCGACCCGGCCCATGAATAATCTGACTGTTGGATTTACCTTATCAAAAAATCAAACCCCTCCTTGTGACGATGCAAAGTGCGTGCACGCCTAAAGCGCCAATGCGCCTAAACGCCAATCGCCACGCACACACGCGCGTGCGCGAACGCGACGGTTCGCCACTAGGCACACTCTTCTCTTCTTATTGTCAAACAATAATAAAAGGTGAAAGGTTCTATATATAGCCTAGACACTTTTTACATTTACCAATGTAGGGCTATTTATTTGCATACAAAAAATGAGAACATCTATTGCCTAAAAATTAACCCACAAAACTAAAAAAGAAATCAAAGAAAGTTTTATTTATTTTTTAAATATTTATTATATTTATTATATTCTAAACTAATAAATAAATATAACAGTTACGTCGTGTACTAGGGCCATCGTGTTTGGAGTGGTTTCTAGCCACTCCGGTGGTGCGGTTCTACCTCCAATGTGGGATTGTCCCATGATCGTCGCTGCCTATTGCATTCTTAGTTGCCTTCGGGAATCCGCACAAGACTTCTCTAACCTGCGGCATTGCTTTGCAGGGTTGTGAGGTGAAGTAGGCTGACTTAGCGTATTAGACGTTAAGTGTCAAACGGGCTGATACTGTTGGACAAGTGCCCCATGATAGTTGGTATCAGAGCCAAAAGTTGTGCTGGCTGAGGCGTAAGGAACAAGTGAAGATACGAGACGACGGACAACGAGGAAACGATTGAAGGATTTGAAGGCTCAAATGGAATAGCTTGATTCAATGATATCTGTCGTGATATTGCATGGGGAGCGACTGAATAGGCATGAGAGAAACAATGCCGCCTTGATAGAGACTGTGGAGCACTTGGTCGCAGAAGTGCAAGATTTGAAAGTCATGTTGGAGGAGATGTGTTACGAAATGAGCATGACGAAATGAGCGTGTTGAAGAAGCTCATACTTATAATGCCGACAAGGACGCTGACACCTCGGTTCAAGTTCCCCGAGCCAGAGACATTTAAGGGCTCTCGCAAGGCAAAAGACCTTGAGAACTTTATTTTGGATGTAGAGGAATACTTTGATTCATTGGGGGACCTCGATGGAAAAATCAAGTTGAGGATTGCATCGAGATACTTGGTTGGAGATGCCAAGTTGTGGTGGAGGCATTGTGTTTCAGAGGTACGTCTAGGAAATGGGGCAGTTCTTGGACCGATTTGAAGAAGCTGCGGACTCAATTTCTACCTACCAACGTTAGATGGACAACACGAAAGACATTGTTGATGTTGAAACACACTGGACCGTTACACGAATATATCAAGCCCTTCACGAGCCTGATGTTAGACATTGATGATATGAGTGAGAAAGATCGGGTCTTTTACTTCATCGACTAATTGGCGCTATGGGTGCAACATGAGTTGACTCGTAGAGGACTGAATAACTTGGATGAGACATTGGCTACGACTGAGCGGTTAACCGAGCACCACCAAGAGCAAGAGAAGGCATACCAAACACTTAAAGGCAATGTTGACAAACAGGTGAGGAAGTCGGATGATAGTTGGTATGAGCGGCTTGGCCAGGAGAGGGGTAGGTATGAAAGAAAGAGAGAGGACAGGCCGAGGACGAAGAGTTGTTTCTTGTGTGGTAGGCCGCATCTAGTGCAGGAGTGTCCCTAGAAGGTCGTCTTAAAAGCGATGATAACAAAAAAAGGGAGGAGTAAAGAGAGAGAAGTTGATGATAAGGAGTCCATCGCTAGAGTAGGGGCACTCCGACTGATTAACTGCTGAGAATGTGTGACACCTCGGTCTTGTTGGCGTGGGTCGTGGGAAGATTTAGACACCAATTGTGTACATAGTTTGAAGGGTACAGTTATGTGTATAGGTTTGCTACTCAGAGTGAAGGCGTGGATTGTTGAGGGACCGTGGATCGTATTTTGTGTTTTGGGATTAATACTCCAGGTGAAAGCTTCAATTGCCGAGGGACTAGAGCAGCGTGGTTCAGTATGCCGAGTGCGTGCAGTGAAGACTTGAGTTCGAAGACTTCAGCATGAGTGGGGAAGGGCATTTCTGATGGAGGAGTGCTTTGGCGTCAACGAGGACGTTGACGATTTTGAGTGGGTGAGGATGTTAAGGGGGCATACGGCGCGACCATCTGGGTCAACTGTAGGACCATTTTTCTTCTCTGCATCAGAGCATCTTTGGTGCATCACAAGCCATGAGGGTTGTGCCAAGTGTGTTGGTCGTGGGCCACGAGGGCGTCGCGACACATTGGGATGAAGGGTTGAGATATGGGTGCGACATGATCGTGTGGGGGTCAATGAGGGGTGTTGCAGGGGTGTTGGTGCGGTGGATGTGTGTCATGTGAGCAGTATGTCAAACCAATACGTTTAAAGTTCTTCCGTTATTTTCCCATAACTGCTGTTTTACCCTTATATAGGAGAACATGAGCTGGAGTCCCCTGGCCCAACACATGCATTAACCTTGTGAGCTTGAGTGCGTGTATTCGGGCTTTGTTTGGTGCTTGATCGCTCTAGTTATGTCGTGTACTAGAGCCATCGTGTTTGGGGTGGTTTCCAGCCACTCCCGTGGTGCGGTTCTACCTCCAATGTGGGACTGTCCCTATGATCGTCGCTGCCTATCGCATTCTTACTTGCCTTCGGGAATCCGCACAAGACTTCTCTAATTTGCGGCGTTGCTTCGCAGGGCTATGAGGTGAAGTAGACTGACTTAGGGCATTGGGCGTTAGGTGCCGCATGGGCTGACACTATTGGACGAGTGACCCCGTGACATGCTGCTCTTTGTCATTGCAAATAAATATGAGGAGAGAAAGAAGGATTTGAGGGAGAAAGGAGAGGTTGGTCTTTGAAATATCAAAAGCATCCCTAAGAGCAGTAGAAGAACCACATGTGGGTAAGTGTGGGTGAGTGCCCGCACTCAAAGCCTCCAAATTATTAAAAAAGATTTAAGACACCTTGTAAGTTAAATCTCAAATCCCCTACCCGTCGCCCTCCTTAAACTTAAACTCTAAATGGGATCTCTCTCTCTCTCTCTCTCTCTCTCTCTCTCTCTTCTTATCTTTCTCTAAAAACTAAAGCCCCCTAAACTAGTGAATCCATGCCCTTTCTCTCTCTCCTCTCGGCTCTCGTGCCTCACCCACCTGAACTTGACGTCAGTGACACTGACATCCTCTCCTACTACCGCCTCCCACTCCCGCTGTCGGCAGTAAGTTCTCCCTGCCAGCCCTCTCTTCTTCTTCTTATTCTTCTCTCTCTGGCCCACACTACACCAAACCTCAGTGGCTCAGCCTCCATGGATCACCTAACCCTCTCTCTTCTCAACCGTCTCCCTTTTTCTTTTTGTTTTTTTTTTTTTTTTTTTGATGTTGGGGTCGTGTTTTGAGGTTTTAGGTTTCTTGGGATTGATTAGTTTTGATAAATTTGGATGTTAAGATTTTAATGTTAGAGTTTTGATGTTTATCTAGGTTCGTTGGAATTTAGCATTTGAGCTTTATTTGTTAAAATATTAACTATATTTTGAATTTTGTTGTGTAAATTTTATTATCGATTTCGTCAGATTACGGAATAGGATTTGAGTCGGATCCCGTTAAATCAAAGGTAATTTGTCTTGTCTAAATTTAAATTTTTGTAATTCTATTTTATTCAGTAAATTTTTTTAAATTTATATGTAGTATATATGGATAGTTTTGTAGGACATGTTGATAATTTAGTTAGGGATAATAACTCCGGACCAACTTTTAAACACCAAATGGTTTAAATGATTTTACACCATTAAAATTAGACATTTTATCTCACACCATTGAAGTGTGATTTATCATTATGCGATGTGTGGCACACATCTATGATTAATCTAAATTTAGCAATCTATTACTGGATTGTCTCAGCTAAATAAAATAAGCCAATAAATGGATATGAATCATCCGATTGATGAACTTTAATATCAACCATTAAAACTAAAAACAATTGTTGATATTATACTCCACAGATCGAATGACTTAGATCTACCTAAAAAACAATTTTTGGACAAGCTATACTTAAATTATGAGCTATCATTTTGCCAGTTTGGATCACCCACATTTTAAACCATCAATGTGATAAGATCATTTAAACACAATTTTGATGCTTAAATGTCGGTCAGGACTCGAGAAAGTTGGTCCCTTTAATTAAAATTCTCTAATTTCTAAAGCCCTATCACAATCTCCCTAGCTTAAAACAAAAACGCCCTAATTTCCTAAATAGTAAATCCATAAACCGTATAGGCTAGAGCCCTAAATCCCTTTCTAAAGCAATTTCGCAATTCCAGATGCCTAAAGCCCTAATTCCTAAAGAGACAAAATTTGATATTTTGTGGTAAGTTGAGAGCATATAGATAATTTGATTATAAATAGAAACTTCTTCAAATCAGGTGACCAAACTACAATATCGGCTTCCAAACTGAACCATCCTCATCAGATATCAATACCACCTTTAGTAAAGCTCATTCGATGTGGGAAAAACAAAAAGTGGCTTCCATTGATTCGAGAATCAGTCAATTTACCTAAACATGGCAATATGTTTTAAATTTGTTGACGCTGAGCCAAGACTCATGCCAGTTTAATGGTTAGCTATGACGCTAGGCAAGACTTTGAGATGTACACGGATTTCTATGCTATTTAAAGTCTGTGGGAAGGTTCATTCACTGAGCTTACATGCAATGTGCTCATTGGAGTGGGTCCCAGCAATGCATGTCGGGCCAGCCACTTGCATCGTGCCACGTAAGCAGTCCATCCATTGTTGGTATGTTGTTTGAGGTCCGCTCATTATAATTTTCCTTTTGTTATGGTGGAAGAAAATCATACAATCCAACCATCTAATAATGAGCCATTCTTCGAGGATTGGTCATTTTCTTTTTCCTGTTCAACACCTCGCTTGGCTCCTTAGATCTGCCGTAAAATTCGTTTCTTTTAATGAAATTATAGCATCTTACTGACAAAAACGAATGGATCCAGATCCTCAGAAGCAAAGTTAACCCCACCAATAATGCTTCGAACTCCATTTTGAAGCACACTGATCCAGCCAATAGACACCAATATAAAAGAAAATCCTTGCTATTGTCATCGTCTTCCAAGCCAGGGTCACCTTTTCGTTGCTCCCAGTCGAAATTGAGCAGTCCCAACTGAGCTCAGGTTTCCTTCAAAAATCGGCTATCCTCGTCACTAGAGAGCAGTTCAAACGTGCACTCTTTCCATCAGCTATCAAAGGCCCACCCCTTTCTAAAACTTCAATAATGATTTTACTGACGACCTGATCTTTTCCTTTGAAAACACAAATGTTGCACGTAAGCATGAGTGCTTGCTTCTTTTATTTTTCAGTCTTTAACTGAAAGAAAATTCTACCTAGGGCTGTCAACAGATGAGTCAACCCCATACCCAACCTGCCCAACCTAGTTTTTTACCCGGGGGCCAGCCATAAATTTGTCCAGTCGGGGGTTGGCCCATTGGTCAGCCAAAATTTTGGCCCGACCCAAGCCAACCCGTTGACAGCCCTCTAAATCCACAGGTTGGCTGATGAAAACAATGAAATAAAGGAAGTGAATTAACACCACTAATACAAAGAAGTTTAATGAAAAAGATAAGCGCTAATAGAGATCACATGTTTTGGATACTTAAAAGCATAGTTGAATTTCCTACCACAATGATGTTTACTACTACGATAAACCGATTTTCTAAAGCACAACAAACATTTTGTATTCTCCTGTTCAAATGAACGAGAACACAAGTTTTTAGAAACAAATACATGCATGGTTCAAAATTCCTGACAAAAGCGATACATATCGGTTTCATACGTCACGGGGCTGATGCATTGAATGTATTGGCCGATACATATTGGTATGTAGTATGTATCAGCCGATACATACCAATGTATCGTTCAAAACCGATACGTATTGGTTTTGGAGCTGGCCGATACATACTGGAAAACCGAGATTTTGAACGTATAGAATACATGAAGCTAGGCAGTCTTGTTCACAGTTGACCATTAACATATTGAATAGAGAAAAGGTAAAGAATCAATTGTTAGACATAAGATGTAGCCTTATTTATCATTTCCTCTCTATAATTGATTATGAAAGCTTACAAAACTACAAAGATGCAGGCTTGTTCATTGCCAAACATGAGATAACCTATTTTGTTAATGCCAGCTTATAAATGTTAAACAGCCGAGATTAGGTATCCGACCCAAATGCAGAGGGCCGCACGCAGGTTAATCTCTATACATCAACCTTGGAGAATGTGCTGATGTTTTTAGCACAAAATCAGTGAAAGTTCAAAAGTGCACTTTCACTGATATAGCTGCTCCTAAATATCTGTCCCATGAGGCTTGATCAATTGGGAGGAACCCGAGTACAGCCCTTGGCACTCGGGTGAGGTATCCAATACCTACTCAAAATGTTAACCTCAGACACAAAATTAAAATTTCAACATAATGGTGTGAACTATATTGCATTAAAACTTAAAAGCACAAATAATGCAGCAACGTCAAAACCCCTTCCATTGTAAGATATTAGCTACACCTTGATAAGATTATAGTGAAGGCAAGTTATAGGAGTACCCTACTAAAAATTAATGAAGCCAAATAAATAATGGAGAGAAAATTTGAGATAATCAGAACTTCTTATGATCACTACTGCCATTTTCAAATCATGGTGATCAGCATGTGTAGAACATTACAGCATCTATATTATCATATAGCCAAAAGTGAAACTTCTGAAGGACCAAAAGAAAGAGAAATTGATGAATGCAGATGGAATTTTAGTAAATTACCAACCAAACTTCAGCTTAAGCAACCCAAAAAATATCAGACCTTGCTCGAAATAATCTACATCTTCTGTATGGAATTCAGATGTGGATCTAGCCGAGCATCCCGGGCATCAAGCAGAAGATATAGTACTGTAAATTCTGCAATTTAGAAACAAGCAGAGCCTTATTTTTTCTACAAATAGACAGAATCCGCTTCCAAAACTAGGATTGCAAAATGCAAATAATTCCAAAGTACTGACTTCGAGATGAATGATCAACGATAAATATATAGCATAAATAGAAATGGCTGCTCACCTCTTAGTTCAAAGCTTAGATTCTGCGGAATAAACTTTGCAACACAACTCAGTTTCCTACAGATTAGTTCCACAAAAAGAACATGATTTTCCTTTATAACATAAATAGCAACGGCTGCTCACCTCTTGGTTCAAACCTTAGATTCTGCGGAAAAAACTTTGCAACACAACCCTGTTTCCTATAGATTAGTTCCACGAAAATAACATGATTTTCCTTTATACCCAAAGAAGAATGTTATGTTTCTCAAACTACGCATCTTTTTTCTCGACAGTGAAGGATAGAGAGCAGTTTTCTTCAGGGCGCTAATCCATACGGTTTCGATAGTTCGAAAGGAAGAGGGAGACAGATGAGTCTTGGATTTATATATTTATTTCTTTTGATTTGGATTTGTTTGAGTTGAAAAGGATGCTAATGATTCAAAAACGGGAAAAGATAAGAGAAATGAGAGATTCTGGACTGCGAAAGTGCAATCTTGTTTTCTAAAATATTTTTTTATATGAGTTTTGGGTCAAGTGTTGACACTTGGACGATATACACTCTTGGGGGACATATTCATATGCCATTTTAAAACTGAAAAATGTTGTAACAAGTGCACAAGGCTCCTGATTTTAGCGGGATCTGGGAGAGGTAGATGGTAGGCAGCCTTACCCCCCATTTTGGAGAGACTGATTCCTGGACTTGAACCCAGGACAGATATCTTTGGGTGGACAGCACTTGCCATCGCACCACTACACATCTTTGGGTGGACAACACTAGCCATCGCACCAAGGTCCGACCTCTTATGCCATGGTAAACCTACATGTTTAACATGGCAAAACTACCGCTAGTGATTAGTTGAGTACAAATACAAAAGGAAGTAAAAGGCCTCAGCTAAATAGCACTTCTCATATCACTAATAGTGGTATCGAAACACGGCAGATACCGTTACGTATTAGCGATGCGTATCAGTTTCGTCGATAACTGATACCGATACCACCCCAATACATGTATCGGGGTGGTATCGATATCAGGCTGAGACGGTCGGTATCGGCCGATACTTTCTCCGTATCGCCCGAAAACAACCGATACAAATTCAATTTTTTATTTTGGTTTTCTCAAAAAATGAAGAACAATTCGGTATCAATCCATATCCGTATCTAATACATATCTGTCCAAGATAGACCGATACCCGATACTAATACCAATACCTTGATTGATACCAAGCATTATTCTAGTTGTACATAGTTAAAAGATATGAATACCTGGAGGGTGCAGAATTAAACGGACACAGACCCTGGTGTAGAATCCGCTCGCAGACCGGTGAAGCAGGCACATAAATCTCTAACTCAAGTCGAATCAGCTCACCTATGAACAAAATTTCATCAATTCCAATAGTTAAAGTAAAATGGTGATCCATTCTGGTCAAGAGAAGGCTACAATCTCATTGCTGCAAATAATAATACATTACATTTCGAGTACAAAGCAACCCGCTAAAACAAAAACTTGGGTTGCTCGTTGTTACGTTAATGCAACCCCAATAAAGATACAAACACGAAGAGAAGCTCTACTTTCATCATCAAGCTCATATCATCTATATAACCACAATCTCTTCATCCTTCACATCGGAAATTTTCAGTAAACCTCCGGGAATATCCGAAGTGTCCATATCTATACTATAATTACGCAACTCTGAATTCATCTCCCCAACTCCCTCAACAGGGATCTGAAAATCTTCAAGCCCCTCGAAGAAACCAATGTCTTCTGTTTCTCTTCCTCCACCCATCACTGCAGCTCGGGTCTCGGTTTCCGGATCAGCATTCTCTACGTTCTCCGGACTCGAAACCAAGACCACGGTATCACAGCCACTTTGTCCTTTTCCGAGATCCTTACTTTTGTTAGCCACTCTGCCCGTCTGCTTCCTCGGCTTTCTCGCGACTTTCTTCACCTTCTTCTGATTTTTCCCTATCGTGGGCGCACTATAAGCCCTATCATTAGAATTAGAAATTTTCATTTTACTCCCACTCTCGAATTCATTCGGTAACTTGACATTTAAATCGACATTCATCGAAGCCCCTTTAGAACCCACCCCGGCTGTTGCATTGGGAACAAATGGAACCCCAGTTCCATTCCCAAACGCAGGGTTAGGGTTAGTGTTAGGCACATTCGAAAACCCTAAAGGCAAAAATCCCCAAGAACAGTAGTAACCATCCGATCCGGATGGGATCAACGGATGAGAACCGCTAGAAATCGCGCAAAACGCCCTACGACAATTCTGACACCTAAGATCACGATTCTCGTAAATTGTCACATACTCATACATATTGTAACAGTAGGGACACCCCGTCCAGAAATTCGACACTTTTGGAGTGTCGAAACTCGTCTTCCGCTTCGAAACCCTAGATTTCGACTTGTTCAAATTGAGATTTGACACCATGTCAAGCTCCTTATCGTAGAGCGAACGCTTGGATGGATCCGATAACACGAACCACGCGTCTAATACGAGCTTAAACGCGCTATCGGCGCCAAAAGCCTTGTTTTTATCAGGGTGGAGGAGGAGAGCTAGGGTTCTGTACTGTTTCCTGATGAAATTTATATCGTCCGATTTAGGGTTTACTTGTAAGATGGCGTACCAGTCCATGTGGTTGTTTATGCGCTTTTCGGCGGCAAGGAGGACATCTGCGATGGCGAGGATCTGATCTGAGCCGTCCAATAAGGGGTCTGATTCTTGGGCTTTCAAAGCGAATTTTTTGCTGCCGACGAGATCACGAGCTACGAGGAGCTTCTCGGCGATGGCAAGTGATCGGACGGCTTCGGCTGTGTTGCTGCTGTTGCTGCTGCCGTCCATTTCCGTAGTTTCCCTCTCTAGAAAAGCTAGTGCTTTTGTTTCTCTCTCTAGAAAAAACTAGGGTTTTCGCTGTGGATCTCCCTATAAAACAAGGGTTTTTGACTTTGTTGTTTCTCTCTCTACAAAGCTAGGCTTCTTCGGTTTATCTCTCTAAAAAGCTAGGTTTTCCTTTGGTTTCTCTCTCTCTCAAAACTAGGGGTTTTTCTTGGTTTCTCTCTCTAGAAAACCTAATTTTTGTTGTTTCTCTCTCTTAAAAACTTGGGTTTTTGTCTTCTTCTTCTCTCTGTGATGGAGCGGAAATGCAGGAGAAAAGTGAGTAGGAGTGCTCGTGGGTTTATTTCTGTTGGAGGTTCTCTGATAAAGAAAGCACAAAAATGGACCAAATGGATATATTTTTTTCAAACAATGATATATGGTTTATGTGGATAACATATTTTATAGAGGGGTGTTATAGTCTTTTCACGGCGTCAGTCTTCTATGACTCTATGCATAGGAAAAGGAATCCAAGTGCCAGAATTTTTCAGAACAATGACACGTGTTTGGTAGATTGCTTCAAGGGTATTTTCGTCTTTTTAAATGGTTTAGTATTAGGTGTGTTACCTTTGCCACTAAGATTGGTGCTAGGTCAGCAATACTCTCCACGTGGCAGAATTTTAAGGTGTCTATAGTCAAATTTGAAGATTTATATTAGGTATTGAACAAGTTGCCAGCCGTGGCACTTCAGTCAATTAAAAAATAACAGCACATTTTCCATAGTAAGAGCATCAAACCCTCAACCTCCTCTCTCGTTACGAGGGAGGAGGTTACCAACTCTATTAATGCCTCTTTTTGGTGCTCTATAAAATCTTCCGCCAATTCTATGAGCCAGGGTAAAAACGTGAGTTTTGTATTTCATTTTCCAAAATCATCCTCGTTAACTCTATCTATTCCTCAAATTAAGCTTCCTCAAAAACTCAACAGCAACTGCCAAGTGCCAAGTAAGGGCTGTAACCGAGTTTGACTTCAGCCAGGAGCCCAGATCGGCTTGGTGGGGGTCGAGCTGGAATACGAACCCGAGCCCAAAAGCACTGAGATTGAACCCAGCATGATTTTGCATCAGGTCCGGGCCTAAATTTTGGAGAAAGAAATAATCGGTTCAATAAAAACCCAGTCTGACCATAGCCCGGCTGGATCAAGCGTTATTTTTTAGTGACCAAAGGCTGGGGTGGCTAGAACTCATCTCGGGTCGAATTTGGCTTAAATAAAAATCTCAGGCCCAAATGTACTCCGGCTGCACCAGCCCAATTTTATACCTAGGCCAGATTCAGGCCTAAATTAGGGTAAAAAATAAATGGGCCTATCAAACACACAGCCGGTCCGTCGATAGCCCTTGCGTGTCCTCACAGGATGATAGCATTTGTACCACCTAAGGCTGCCAACGTGTCGGCCGACCCAATGCCCAACCTGCCCAACCCAATTTTTTTTAACGAATTGGACAAATAAGCCCGCCCAACCCAATTTTTTTATCGGATTGGGCTCATAAACTTTACCTGTCAGGTTGGGTCGAGCATGTGAGATCCAACCAGACCTTCAGGTCGGCTCGGGTCGATAAAAACCATACGTGAGCATTGGAACCATGTTATCAAAGTCAGCCTTTATAAAAACCATTGTGTAGATATGAGCAGTGGTCCATATCAACGCACCCTGACCAGATGGTTCCACTGCACTAATATGCATACTTTAAGGGCTGGTTATAGTACAAGGGATCATATGATTGTAATGATAAAAGGAAAATTTATATTTTCGGCCCTATAAGTCTGCTTATTTGCATAAACGATCCTATAATTTAAAACTGTACAAAATAGGCTAATTTTAACCCAAGCCGTTTTCATGTCAACATGGACCTATTTTTTTAAGTTGGCGGTCGCTATTTAAAGACGGCATTAGATGATAGTCTACTTTTATTGTGTATATGATATGAAATTACTGTAAAATAAGAAAAAAAATATATATATATATATATATACCAACATACAGCTATCTTAAAAAATAAAAATAAAAATTCGCTAACATACCGCTAACTTAAGATAGCGACTGCTAACATACCGCTATCTTAAAAAAAAAAAAAAAATATATATATATATATATATATATATATATATTATTATTATTATTATTATTATTAAAAATAGCGGTATGTTAGTAGTCATTAGTCGCTATCTTTAATAATAATAATAAGAAAAAAAAAAAAAAAAAAATAGCGACCGTCATCTTAAGATAGCGACCGCTATCTTAAAATGACAGTCTTTATCTTAAGATAGCGATATGTTAGTGATCGTCATCTTAAGATAATAGAATGTTAGCGAATTGTTTGATTTTTTTTTTTTGTTATTTATGTCTTCCGTTTTTATATTTTTTGTATATCACTAACTAATAAAACTTATATTGGATAATACAATAAACTCTCTTTTTCTTTTTACCAAAAATCACCATTTTAAGATAGCGATCGCTATCTATCTTAAGATGACGACTTCTATCTTTAGATAACAATATGTTAACAGGTTTTTTAAATTTTATTTATTTATTTTTTTTTTACGTATGTCTTACGTTCTTATATTTTTGACGGATCACTAACTAATAAACACAGTAATCTTTTTTTTTTTTTCGTACCCTAAAATCTATCATATGTTAGCGAGCGCTATCATAAAATATCGTCCGCTATCGTAAAATAACACTTACTATCTTAAAATACTGAATACCACAACCAACAATTATAAGAGAACGAGCGCTACTATAGTCAGAACTAAAAAAATGGATAATAAAAAAATAAAAAATAAACATATATATAATGAAAAAAGAGGTGGATGCTAAAGTAAAAACGGTTTGGCTTGAAACTAGCCTATTCTGCACAATTTCAAACTATAGAGTAATTTTTGCAAATAAGTAAACGTGTAGGGCCGAAAATACAAACTTCCCATGATAAAATATGGGTGCAAATTTTGATAATTTTTTTTATCAAAAATTATGAACACAGTAGGAAGGCTACTCTCATTAGACTCGTAACTCATCAATCTGAAAATTGGAGTACATGCATGAAATTGCTTTTATGGACCTCAAGCCTAAGCAAATTATTCATTCGGCATTGACAAATGTGAAAGTCAAACGTTCAAAATATTTGTGGCAAAAATGCACATGCTGCATCTTTGCATTGGTATGAAATTGAATACAAGTAAACAACTACATGCATAACAGCAACTAAGAAGCCAATGCACAACAACCGATAATCTAGACAGCGCCCATTTAGCAGTTACAACAGATGGTAATCAAACGGCAGAGACATCACCAACAAAAAATAATCACACAAATAATTACCATTAGGGTTTCAACTTCCATGCAAATCAACAAACCCAAGATACCTTCTGAGATAGAAAGGCATCTACTATAAAAAAAACATACAACAATCATCACCTCAGAAATTATGATCTTACATCTTTCAGTGCTCCTCCCTTTTCAAGCTCAGCAACTAGATCCTTTAGAGATGGCACTTTCATTGCCAAAGTCCTATACAATCTAGAGTATCGGGCTCGTGTTCCATCAGCTGTTCTCGCTAGAGCCAAGGAGCTTAGAGATTCCGGGAGTTGGCTAAATACTTGCTTCATCTCATCCAAGTTCATATTGGCTAGCACAGATGGCCTTGGAGCCACTCGTATGATCTCACCACCTTTTGGGTCCTCAACCCGAGCTTCAGCTTTGATGACCAGCTCCGAGTTGGAGTTTGCTCCGCATTTTATGATGAACGGAGTTGTTGTTCCAGTATTGAATTGCAACACGTTCCACTGGGTCACTTCGGTGTCCCCGTTGGGAACCCAGCCTGCTGACGATGGGAGAGCTCTAGCTTCGTCACGGTCTTCTTCCTCTGTAATGGACTGCACAGTTTCATGACATTTTAGGGGATATTAGTGTTGAGCTTTTACGAAAGATTACAAGGCTTATCTAATTGCAATCATGCATAGAACAAAAAGGAAAAAAGACTATATTTGCTGCATTTCTAATGCTGCCTTTAAAATGAGAATTGGTGTTCGGTACCCGACCTGAGCCTTGGCAATCAGGTCAATCTCTTATCAAATGGTCAAGTCTCGGGAAGTGTTCAGTTATTTATGAGATGCAAATCAGTGACAGTACATCTTTGACCTTCACTGACATGGCACCCAACAAAATCTGGGGACTCGACAAGGTTGTTAGAGGGGAATTGACCCGAGTGCCAGCCTTGGCATTTGGGTCTTGTGCTTAATACCACGTCTTAAAATAATTGACATGAAAGTTCTATAAGCATTTATGCTAGAACTCATTTTAAAACCGGATTCCGCTTTTTTAACCAGAGAAAATATTGTCAAAAGACATTTTAAATTTAAGGTTATATTTATTTTCTTAGCATGGATTTTCATAGGGAACCATTACTTGCACAAGAGAAGTTGGCCCTTGCACAAAGTTTAGAGGGGTATTTTTGGGGACCTGTGCCATATAAAGGCACCACCTAAGCTGTCTGATTTGAAGGTCATGATCTAAAGACCTTTGGTGATAAAGATCGGCACAAAACATGATCTCTATCATATCAACATTGTCAACTGTAAATCAGAGAATGGCCTTTGACTACATTGAATTATGTGATAAAGGCCATGTTTCATGCCAATCTTTTGGACTTAAGATCTTTACATCATGCCTTGCAAATCGGACGGCTTAGATGATGCTTTCACATGGTACATGTCCCCCAAATACTTAGTCTTTCTTTTAAACCAGGTCATGTGCAAGAGCCAACTTCATATGTGGAAGTAATGGCTCCCATTTTCATATCATATAGGATTTTTTATTTATTATTTTTTTTGAGGGGGGGGGGGGGAGGGGGACTTAGTCAAACATGTTCAATATATATTTCTTCTCACTATGACATCAACCATTATATGTCCCATCATAATCCTATATTAGAATATAGAAATTAAGTATTCTAAATTGATTATATCTTACTGCCAAATCTACGAAACCTATTTGTCATGGATTGTGATGAGTGATGAGCCATATTGTCATATCGGTTTTGAATTTACAAATATTCTACCAGCATCCCATCAGTAAAGTCAGAAACATGAAAAGGGACATACCTCTACTTCACTACGAGCATCATCGATCTGCCTCTGGGCACAGGGATGATCAATATCAAGAAGTGAAGGCATCCGCTCCTCAAGTTCATCTATAGATGCCAGCATTGCTCTCTTCTTTTTCTTGGTCAGAGTGTTTGCAGAGGCTTGTCTCATTATATCCTGTCAACATAAAAAATTAACATGTTGCCTGTAAGTTAACTCCAAAAATTGAATCGGGTATTAAACAAAAGCAGATGCAGAATCAAATTAAGATATAGCAGACCTTGATTTGTTTCAAGATGCCATCAAGGGATATGAGAGATGCCAGCCGTGCATCTTCAGCCGCAGTAGATGGATTGTGGATAGGCGAACCACCTTCTTCTTTTGTCATCAACGCTGAATCACTTCGCATTTGTTGCAAAATCTAACAAAACCAAAATGTTATAAATGCCCATCCCACTTAGATAAAAGAATACAATATGGCAATATCACAAGCAGAATCTTTAAAGGTTAAAAATTGATATTAACAATCCTAACAATCCCGCTACATGTTCCAAAAATCAGGTGCAACTATGATTTGTGTATGAACTGGTATTAGGTATTGACCCGAGTCCACTCTAAACCCTAAACCTGAGTGCCTGCCTTGGCACTCGGGTCAATCTCCTGTGATAATCTTGGAGAATGCCCATAAATTGTTGAGCGCCAAATCAGTTAAAGGTCAAAAGTCCACTTCATTGAATTGAGTGCTCAAAAAAGAAAAAAAACTGAGCACTTCCAAGGCTTGACCATTTGATGAGAATCAGATTGACCCGAGTGCCAAGGCTGGCACTCGGGTCGGATACCTAATACCAACTCTCTGTATTGGCCTTAACATATATAACAATGCGAGTCACACAGACCCAGAGAACCTCGAGCTTATAAAGCTTTCATGAAATGCATAGTTCCATTTCCATCACTTGAACAGGGAATATTAGTATTGGCGAAAACCAAAAGACATTCTTATGCTATTATAATAGAGAAAGCTTTAAGCATGGAACCTGGCAGGTTTAAAAACTTGGTAAGTGGAGTTGGAACTCGGGCAAGTTGATTCGACTCGACTCAACCAAGTTTCAAGTCGACTCGCATGGAAAACTTGGGCAGCTATTTTAGTACGAAAACTCGTTCGACTCTTCCGAGTCAATTTGGAAAATCAACGAAGTTTTTCGATTCAGTGAGTCAACTCATGCTCACATCACTTGAATTTAAAGGGCAGGCGAGGGATATTTATATTTTACAGTTTCCCCCACATCTATTTATGTTTATTGTGTATATATATATATATATATATATATATATATATATATATATATATATATATATATATGGACAGCGGGACGTTGCACTAGTAGTGTAGTATTCAACGCTGCACTAGAGTCATTTGGGTGCCAAGTTGCACCTAAGCCAAGGATCAGGTGCCAAGGCAACATGCACAAGGTTGATCAGATTCATTCACAAAAAAATACCATAAAAATACATCTTATCCGTCCAAATGTTGGTCAAAGTTGGAAAAATGCAATGCACCAGGTTCAAGCAAGCGGACCTGAAAACTTTGACCAGACATTTGAAGGGCAGAAAAGGTCCAAAATGATTTTTTTTTCGATCACGTGCCACGTGGCTCAACACTCCAAAATGGGTATCCTTTTGGAGATCATGTGCCACGTGATCTGCACTCAAGCGTAGCAGTCAAACACTACAATTCTAGTGCAACCACCCCTTAACCTATATATATATATATATATATATATGAGAATTGGGGAACTGCATCTGGACGTAGCCCTGGAGGGCTGGACCCAGATGCCATATCATATGCCATGTGGCATGTGACATCCAAAACAACACCAGTTTTGGGTTGTCTAGCCACGTGGCATGTGGTTTTAAAAAGATATTGTTTTTGGGACTTTTTTGGTCCTTATGTCATGGGTCAATGATAAAGTACCACCCCACAAACCTTGTGCATTGAATTTAGGCACCTTTGACCACTGTTTCAACGGTGGATATGCATCAAATAGGCCAAAAATTTTTAGGTAGTACCTAGTCAATGTTATCCAAGTTTCGTGGCACCCAATCCTCCTGATGGGTGCCACGTGATGCCCAACTGGTCTAGATGCATAGTCTCTCTCTCTGTCTCTCTCTCTCTCTCTCTCTCTATATATATATATATATATATATAAAAGAGAGAGAGAGAGAGAGGCAAATGGGACAGTGGGTTTGAACCTATACTAAGAGCAGTTCGAACCCCATATCACATGCCACGTGGCACACGATTCCAAAAAAACACCCGTTTTGGATCATTTGCCATGTGACATGTGATCTATAAAAAAATTCAAAAAAAAATTGTTTTTTGGTGGTCAAAGTTTGGGTACCGCCCACACATCTTGGTGCATTGAATATTTCCCCCTTTGACGACATTTTGGATATGCATCGGATCATCCAAATTTTTTGGGTGGCCTCTGATCGTCCTTGGGAAAGTTACCATAGAATCAGATCCCTCGTATGGATGCCACGTGAACCTCAAACCTCCCTGGGTGGGTTTGAACCCATAGTCTCGGGCCTCATATATATATCCGAGTCCGAGTGAGTTTCTGGGTAACTCCAATCGGACAATTTCCGAGTCAAGTCGAGCTTTCATATTTTCAAACCATGGTTTTAAGAGCTACTTAATGATCTAAATGCATAGGACTTTCTAGGAACAAAATGATGTCCACACAAATTTCAATGAAACTACAACCTTTTTTTTTTGTTATTTAGGACCTTTCTAGGAACAAAGTTGCTACAGTGATGCTGATTATGCAAGCGCTCCTATTGATCATTGATCCACCTCTAGATACTGCGCCTGCCTTGAAGGTAATCTGGTGGTGTTCAAAAGTAACAAGCAAAATGTAGCGTCCAAATCTAATGTTGAATCTAAGAATAGAGCTATGGTGTATGACATGTGAGCTCATATGGCTTCACTCCATTCTCACTGAGCTCAGATCTCCTCCATGGCTCCATCCATTTTCATGTCTCTAGATTGTGATAATCAGGTCGCCATTGATATTGATGTTGACTCCATTCTTCATGAAAGAACAATGCACATTGAAGTCAACATTCACTTTAGTCATTAAAAAATTCAACCTGGCATCATTGACACTCCTAAAGTCTCCTCTTTAGAATAGTTGACCTTATCTTCACTAAGGCGCTTGGTCGTCCTTAACTTCAAAGTATTCTTGTCAAACTGAGCATGATAGATATTCATGCACATTTTGAAGGGGAGTGTTGATGTACATAAATACAAATGAATTACGTTCTATACCGTGTGTATTGAGTAGATACATATTACTGTAATGGTAATTTAATCGTTGGGAAACTACGTCATCTCTCTCTCTCTCTCTCTCTCTCTCTCTCTCTCTCTCTGACGGGGAACGTCAAGAAAAAAATAATAATAATAAATAAATAAAATTACTATTCACGATGAACAGTGACGGACGTCCGTGAAACACTGACGGACGTCTGTGATTTTGCCCCCTATCTGTTCGTAGGTCACGGACGTCCATGGACATCGTGACGAGACTTCTAATTTTGAGTTTTTTGTTGCGAAAACTTTCCTTTTTAGTGTTTTATTAGTATTAGGACTCTTTATTTCGAGTTTAATTATTGGTGACCTATATATTGAGGCTTGTAAGGACATTTTAATTAGTTATTGAATATTTTGAATGCTTTATGCTTGAATATTCTTTGCTTGAGATGAGTTTGGTGTGAGGCCAAGGGAGTGATTCCCAAAAGCCGTTGTTATTTTCTCTATTATCTATCACTGTCTTCTTTGAATCTTTTACCTTATTGATCCCTGCTTGTTTTCTAAATCTCAATCTATTGATTTTGATCCCAAAACCCTAAACCTTTTCTGAACCTTAAATCCATCAGAGCCAAAACCCTTTTTTCTAAATCATAAATCAAACCATAAGCCCATTACAAAATCATACACCTATTTCCAAAGCCCTAGTTAGAGCCTGCGAATCTACGTCGGATCGAAGACAACGCCCAAGCCTAGAAAAAGCTAGAGTTTTATCTCTAGGTTGATCTCACCTCAAATCTAATAGTACTTGTGCATCGGACTGGATCGTAACTGGATCTCACGTGATCTACCAACTTGAATTCTTTGGACCCTAAGGTATTTAAGATAGTTTTGAGATTAAGCTTGATTTAATTTTATTTAATTTCGACAAAATTGCATAATATCATAATCACGTATTTTAGGGTCGTTGTCCCGCGCCAGTTTTGGTATCAGAGCCCTAGGTTTTCTAGGTTAGGGCATCTTTGCTTTTCATATCTATTTTATTGCATTGTTTTCTTTTGTGGGTCCATATTGCATTCCATATTAGAACCCTAATAGACCTTGTGATCACCATGGACTCGAGTGCGATTCTCAATGCCCTTAACGGTATGCGAGAAGAATTGGGTGCGATTAGTGCACGTTTGAGTACCATTTAGCAAGCCCAAACATCCCTAGAAGTTGGTAATGATAGATTACGTGATCGAATCAACCAACTGAAAGCAATGGGTGGGCTGGAAAATCAACACCAAGAGCGTGAATGCCCACACTTTGAACGTAATGGTCGCCAAGATAACCGGAACCGTAGGAATCATCGTAGAGATGACTATAACCCCGAAGTTCAACTCTTAAGGAACGTTCGAGTTGAGATTCTGACTTTCGATGGAAGAATGGACCCTACCGTCTTCCTCGATTGGCTTTCTGACATGGACCAACACTTTGATTGGTATGCCATGAATGACGACCGTTGCGTTAGACTCGCTAAGATGAAGTTGGTTGGTCAAGCTCGACTTTTCTGGCTTAATATCGAGCGCATCAGGGTGAATGCGGGTTGTCCTCCCATTACCCATTGGGACGACATGAAGGAATGACTTGCTGAAAAGTATGTTTCTTTATCATACCACCAACGCCTCCTCGACAAGTGGCAAAATTTACGCCAAGGTGGTATGCCCGTGACCAATTACATTGCCAAATTTGAAGAGTTCATGATGAGGGCAAAAGTATCGGAAGACCCTGAAATCACTCTCTCTAGATTCCGCACCGGATTGCGAATTGAATTGCAAAAAGAATTGACTTCTCACCCCGTAGAAACTCTTGAAAGATGCTATGCAGTTGTGCAAGATCTTGAACGGTATTTGAAAACTACGGTGGTGAAGAGGACCGAGCCATATTATAATAGTCAACGATCCGGTGAGGGACGATTCAATCCTCCTCCCAAACCTACACAACCCGCCCCTACCAATTCGAGGTTTGAAAAGGGAAAGTGTAGTCGGAGACTCCTCCAGGGTTAACTCTCAAGTAAAGTGCTATAAATGTCATGGGATGGGACACTTTGCCTCCCAATGCCCTACGAAAGAACCCCAAAGGACTCTTCATTGAGGGAGAGGAGGATAATGATGAGGTAGTGGTTGAAGAGGAAGTATTTGAACCGATTAGCACACTCAGTGATGAAGAGGGTGATGCTATTGGTCATGCTTTAGTTGTGAGGTGTGCCCTTGCATAACCTCAACGGGATGAAAAGGATGACTGGCGAAGGGAGAACATCTTCCACACCTACACCAGATTTGGTGAAAAGAATTGTAGGGTCATCGCGGATAGTGGTAGTTGCACTAATGTTATATCAACTCATGTCGTACGCCGCTTAAGGCTTACACCCGAAGCCCACCCGAGACCTTATAAAGTCGCATGGGTAAATTCTTCGTCCATTCCCGTGTCGAAAAGGTGTCGTGTACCAATTCAGTTAGGTTCTTATTCGGACACCTTATGGTGTGATGTGGTGCCGATGGATGTGGGCTATATCATTTTGGGAAGGTCGTGGCTCTACGACATGGACGTGACTCTTTCTGGTCGAACAAACATATGCACATTCATGCATAAGGGCAAAAAGATCACTTTACACCCTTTGCCTCCCAAAGCACCATCGACCAACACAGTCGAAAAAAAGGGCGAGTCTTCTAAATCCATTAATATTGTGAGCCCTTCTGAGTTCGAGAAAGCATTTGATAGAAGAGAGTGTGGTGCATGTAGTTGTCACCGTAGAGTGTGCTCCCGAGTCGGTGAGCGAGTGTCCCAAGGAGGTTGAGCCGATTTTAAAAGAGTTTACGGATTTCTCTGAAGACTTACCAAACAAACTCCCTCCTCTGCGTGATATCCAACACGCAATTGATTTGATTCCCGGATCTACCTTACCGAACCTGCCCCACTATAGGTTGAATCCAGTTGAGCACGCCGAGTTGACTCGGCAAGTCAATGAGCTCCTTCAGAAGGGGTTCATCCAAGAGAGTCTGAGCCCGTGTGCCGTACCTGCCCTACTCACTCCTAAGAAAGATGATATATGGCGCATGTCTGTGGATAGCCGTACAATCAACAAGATTACCGTTAAGTATCGGTTTCCCATACCAAGGCTCGATGACATGCTTGACATGATGGTTGGTACCACTATCTTTTCAAAGATCGACCTTAAGAGTGGCTACCATCAAGATCGCATCCGCCCCGATGATGAGTGGAAAATCGCCTTTAAGACTAAAGATGGTCTTTATGAGTGAATGGTCATGCCTTTTGGGCTTTCTAATGCCCCGAGTACTTTCATGCGGCTCATGACCCAAGTGTTGAGGCCGTTTCTAGGCAAAGTCCTTGTTTATTTCGATGACATTTTGATCTATAGTCATAACAAGGATCAGCACTTGAACCACATTAGGTTGGTTTGTGAGACCCTCAAGGGCGAGAAGTTGTTTGCAAATCTCAAGAAATGCACCTTCATGCAACATTCTGTTGTTTTCTTGGGATTTATTATCTTGGCCGATGAAATGGTCATGAACCCCGAAAAAGTTAGAGCCGTTGTGGAGTGGCCCGAGCCTACAAACATACACGATGTCCGTAGCTTCCATGGTTTGGCTACTTTTTATCGTCGCTTCATCAGAAGCTTTAGTACCATTATGGCCCCAATTACTGATTACATGAAAAAGGGAGACTTTAAATGGGGCAAAGCAGCGACGAAAGCCTTTGCTGAGATCAAACAACAAATGAGTAGTGCACCCGTCATGCGCTTACCGGACTTTTCCAAAGTCTTCGAAGTCGCATGCGACGCATTGGGTGTAGGCATAGGAGGAGTGCTTAGCCAAGAGGGTCACCCTGTGGCCTATTTTAGTGAAAAACTTAACGAGGCGAAGCAAAAATACTCCACCTATGACAAGGAGTTCTATGCGGTCGTTCGATCTCTTTGGTATTGGAAGCATTACCTTAGACCGCATGAATTTGTGTTGTTCTCTGACCATGAAGCCTTACGCTTTCTTGCTTCACAAAAGAAATTGAACCCAAGGCACCGAAGTGGGTTGAGTACCTTCAAGGGTTCACATTCGTGTTAAAGCATAAGGTTGGTGCTGAAAATAGAGCCGCTAATGCACTTAGTCGGCGAGTAGTGACTTTGCGCACAATGAGCACCGAGGTCGTCGGGTTCGAACAGTTAGAGGATGAGTACCCGGAGGGCCCAGATTTTGGGGTTGAGTACACTGCTCTCCTTAGTAACCCGACCAGCACACACTCCAGGTACACCATCCAGGATGGGTACTTGTTTAAAGGCAATCGCCTTTGCATCCCTCACACTTCACTGCATGACTTTCTCATTTGGGAGTTACATGCTGGAGGGATGGCTAGACATTTCGGGCGTAATAAAACTGTTGCGCTCGTAGAGGATAGGTTCTTTTGGCCTAGCCTAATGAGAGATGCCGCTCGGGTTGTCAAACATTGTCGTACTTGCCAAGTGTTAAAACAGACCAAACAAAATACTGGCTTGTACACTCCTTTACCCGTGCCACATACCGTGGCAAGACCTCTCTATGGATTTCGTGCTTGGACTTCCTAAGACCCCTAGAAAGCACGATTCCATTTTTGTCGTAGTGGACCGATTTTCCAAAATGACCCACTTCATTCCTTGTTCCAAGACCTCCGATGCATCTCATATTGCTAAATTATTTTTCGCGGAGGTAGTGCGTCTTCATGGGTTGCCCAAAACCATTGTGTCTGATAGGGATGTTAAATTTACTAGTTATTTTTGGAAAACCCTTTAGCACATGATGGGCACATTGCTCCAATTCTCGACAGCTTACCACCCTCAAACAGATGGCCAAACCGAAAGCACCAATAGGAGCCTTGGGAATCTCCTTCGTAGTCTTGTCGGTGATCATGTTAGGACCTGGGATGCTATTTTACCCACAGCTGAGTTTGCCTATAATAATTCTGTCAATAGGTCCATAGGCATGAGTCCTTTTAAGGTAGTGCATGGTCATAAGCCTAAGACCCCATTAGATTTGATCCCTATGTCTGCATTCCATAGAGTGTCAGAGTCTGCCGATGCATTTGCACAACACATTCATAGCTTGCATACCGAAATTAAACAGAAAATTAATTCAAGCAACAATCAATATAAATCATCTGCAGATGCTCACAAGCGTTGTAAATAATTTCACATGAGTGATTATGTGATGGTCCGGGTTAGGCCTGAGCGGTTCCCATCGGGATCCGCAAAGAAGCTCCAATCCCGAGGTGCTGGGCCTTTTAGAATTTTGGCTAAGAGTGGTCCTAATGCATACATGCTCGAGCTTCCTTCAGGCACGGGGGTTAGTTCAACGTTCAATGTGGAGGACTTGGTTCCTTATTTGAGCTTCACCCCACCTCCTGAAAACCGACTCCAGCCACTTCCTAGCCCTAGCCCCAATCCAACCTTGCAACCTATACCTCTTCCTTTCCCAAGCAGACACAGATCAGATGAGATAGAGGATATAATCAACGATCATATCGTCTCTACACATGACGGGGGATTCCAGAAGTACTTGGTTAAATGGGTCGGCAAACTGGAGTCCGAAAACACTTGGGTCCACGAGAATGAAGTTCGTCGCTTGAACCCCGACCTGCTAGACATCTACCATGAGCGCGCTTTATCGGTGATGAAACCTTTTTGGTCCAGGGGAATTGACGGAGACGCCACATACATGGACATTGGATTCGGACCACATCGTTTCTACCGGCGTCGAAAGAAGAGGAGAGGGAGCCCGAGTTCGAGTACAACATGGGTGTTTCATCGGTGATGAAACATTTTGAGTGGAGGAGAATGACGGGGAACGTCAAGAAATAAAAAAATAAAAAAATTTACTGTTCACGATGAACAGTGACGGACGTCCGTAAAACACTGACAGACGTCCGTGATTTTGCCCCCTATCTATCCGTAGGTCACGGACGTCCATGGACGTCGTGACGGGACTTCTAATTTTGAGTTTTTTGTTGCGAAAACTTTACTTTTTAGTGTTTTATTAGTATTAGAACTCTTATTTCGAGTTTAATTATTGGTGGCCTATATATTGAGGCTTATAATGACTTTTTAATTAGTTATTGAATATTTTGAATGCTTTATGCTTGAATATTTTTTGCCTGAGAAGGGTTTGGTGTGAGGCCAAGGGAGTGATTCCCAAAAGCCATTGTTATTTTCTATATTATCTATCACTGTCTTCTTTGAATCTTTTACCTTATTGATCCCTGCTTGTTTTCTAAATCTCAATCTATTGATTTTGATCCCAAAACCCTAAACCTTTTCTGAACCCTAAATCCATCAGAGTCAAAACATTTTTTCTAAATCATAAATCAAACCATAAGCCCATTACAAAATCATACACCTATTTCCAAAACCCTAGTTAGAGCCTGCAAATCTACGTTGGATCGAAGACGACACCCAAGCCTGGAAAAAGCTAGAGTTCTATCTCTAGGCTGATCTCACCTCAAATCTAATAGTACTTACTCATCGGACTGGACCCTAACTGGATCTCACGTGATCTACCAACTTGAATTCTCTGAACCCTAAGGTATTTAAGATAGTTTTGAGATTAAGCTTGATTTAATTTTATTTAATTTCGGCAAAATCGCATAATATCATAATCACGCATTTTAGGGTCGTTGTCTCGCATCACTCTCTCTCTCTCTCTCTCTCTCGCTCTTCCTCCTCCAACCTAACCCTAGCCCTTTTTAACCCTTGAATCCATCTACCAAAGTCAGTCTCTTGTCCATCTCTTCAGATGACTGTCGCAGAAGACTTAGAATTCAACATAGCGTGGGCCCTTAGTGGGTCTAGAAGGTCCAATTCAGTTGCTAGGCTGAAAAAGCTAGCATACGCCAAGGCACGTGCTTTGTTTTAGCTCTGTGACCGTCCACGCTTCAGCATACTGCCTTTATTATCCTCCTTGCAGTTTTTTGAACTTGAACTGCAATTTAATCCATTTTAAAAAGGTTCCCGCTGAATTGGAATCATTTGGAATCCGTTTTGAGCAAGATTGTCCAGTGTAGTACACTTAGCAACGTGTCAATCCAATGCCCTCCTGCGACAAGCACCCCTTAAGAGTCTAACACAACATTTCCCATAACCGACTTCAACCGATCCTCAAGGACCTTCGCAATTATCTAGTAAAGAAATTCCCAATAAACTTATAGGCCATTAGTCACCAATTCACTCCACCCCTTTCTTTTTCCAAATGAGAATAATAAACATGGAAGTAACAAACACTACAATTTTGGGCCATAACAAAAAACTCAATGAAAATTTCAACAATTTCCTTTTTTAAGATCCCAAAAAATCTATAGAACTCCATAGTAAAACCATCTAGACCCGTGGCCTTATCATTGCTGGAACCAAACACCGCATGCTTTCTTTCTTTCTCCTGGAAGCTTCCCACAAACTGAGCCTCTCCTTCTTTGATAGGGTATCAAACTCTAAGCTATCAAGCATGGGTCTATCCCACCCCTCACGACCATACAAATCTTCATGACACTGAATAATTTTTTTTCTAATTCAGTCCTCAATTTTTCTACCATTCACTAGCAAGTGTTGAATGGTGTTAATCTTCCTTCAGCTATTAGCAATAACATGGAAAATTTTGGTATTTTTATCCCCAACCTCAACCCATTGTATAGCATAGTGGATCTTGATTTAAATAGGGCTAAGAAAAGTTTTAAATCATGAAACCTGTTTTCAAGTATTTCAACGCTCATGGATTTATGTGTGCACAAAGTTGTGCAAATATTTATTTATTATTATTATGTTTTTTAGGACTTCCAGGGCTGTAATTCTCACAAAGTAAAGATCCGTAAATAATTATGGACTAGTTCACTACAATATATCAAGATGCATATGTTACTAAATTTGTCCTCAATTTTAGAGATATTTATTATGCAAATATAATTCCTTGGAAACTACATATGCAGGGCCTAAATAATGTAGGCCAGATTTACGAGTACGCATTTCATGTTCTTTATTAGTTAGCCAGACCCTATTAAATTAGGGTTAGAATCTTTTCAAAATTCCATAGGCCTAAAAAAATTATGCATGAGCAAAGGCCTCCATAATGAAAATTTTGACCTAGGTTGAGACTATACACTCCGTTCATCAATTGTATATTATTCCAATAGTTTGGCGTAACATCCCTCTCCACACCCTTATGTTCAATATTTATCGACTATCAAAAGTACTTTGCAAAGCAAAATATGGTATGCCACCAGAAATATGAAATCCATAACAATGTACTGTTATGAACCCTACAAAGCCATGCTGATAAAAGTTGGAATGGAACTTGCAAATCAAGGTTGCTATACATTTGAAACAGTAAGTTTGGTGTGTGTTTGTGTATAGGAGCAGACATACGCCTGCTCTGGACTACGAAAACAGCAACACGTGGCACCCAACCCCAAAACATGGTTTGAGTGCCACATGGAGCAACGGGGATGCGCATGGATCATGTTAAAAATAAATAAAAATTAAAACAGATCTCTACCGTCTGATTTTCAGCATCGGAAAATGTAGTGACAACATAAAGATTCTTAATTTTCCGAAGGATCTACACCGTCTGATTTTCACAGTGGAGATCCGTTTTTGAAATCTGATCTATGCAATGCCCATCCAACCCATATTCAGGGTGCCACAAAGACCAATATGCCTGCTCCTATGAAGCAGGTATCAGGGATATATATATATATATATATATATATATTGATCGGTAAGAAAGGTAATAGTTTAAAAAACAGCGAGGCGCTGAGAAGTATACATCGACTCAAAAAAACAAGAACATCAGCGAACAGAAAGTGTAAAGACCCGTATTTTGAACCCGAGTTAGACTGACCCTGTGTGTGTATTCGGCTCGGCAACCGACGTCACCATTTGTTTATCTAGATGTGATTGTGCGGACAGATTTTAATTTAGAGCCCATTTGGACCCTCGTGCGAAAGTTGTGCACCGACCTCGGTGTAGCCGCTCAACACCGGACTTGAGTTTTAAAATTAGAAGTGTATAATACATAAGATGTGTGTGTGTGTTTTACTTTGTGAGCAATCCTATTAAAAGAAGGAATTGCATTCCCGTATTATACTAGGTTTTGTTAAGAGAGGATAGTTACCCAACCGTGTGAAACTCCGTCTTCTCTCTTCTTCAATCATCGTAGGAGATCAGTTTAGAAAACCTCCTTCTCTAGAACCCTCTTTGTTGAAAACACTTAAACCTTAGAAAGAACTTGAATCAACCTTGGATTCGTAGTTGGCTATTGGGAGGGGTTGAGATCATTGGGGTCGTGTTGGAGTTGTCTCTGTGAACTCGTGGGATCGATCGCGGCGCGAATCGTTGAGGAAACCCGTCGGTTTCGTTCCGAAGCTCCATTCGCGTGACTCATTTCTAATCTAGGAATCCTTAGATTAAAGGTACGTTTTAATTAAACTTTTTGATTAAATCATTAGATTAGCCATGGGTTTTGCTTTGGGATGTATGGGTTTCGATTTGGGTGAAAACCAGCGAAATCGCGTCGCTGTAGCTCGCTCGAGCGAGCTATTATCATCGCTCGAGCGAGCTATTATCATCGCTCGAGCGAGCTATCATCGAACTCCGACATTGCCTTAGTATTTTAGTCATAACTTTTTATCCCGAACTCCGATTGAGACGATTCTTTTTGCGTTGGAAAGCTAATAGAAAAATCTACAACTTTCATGTTTTGACCAACTCATGGATCAATCGTCTTGATGGTCAAAAATATATGAGAATGTTACGTCAAATCGCTCGAGCGAGCTATTATCATCGCTCGAGCGAGGTATTGTCGAACTTCGACATTGCCTTGGTATTTTAGTCATAACTTTTTGTCCCGAACTCCGATTAAGACGATTCTTTTTGCGTTGGAAAGCTAATAGAAAAATCTACAACTTTTATGTTTTGACCAACTCATGGATCAATCGTCTTGATAGTCAAAAATATATGAGAATGTTACGTCAAATTCTAGGATTGGCGCAACTTGCCTGTTTTGACTTGTTTTTGAGGAAACGCTTAAATAGGTCTATATTATTAGTAATTAGAGTTTATCTTAATGCATGAACGTATATTGTGATGTAGATTGAGGGCGAGAGGCTATCAATAGGACCTTGCTTGACTTCGCATAACTCCGAGTTTTAGGTAGGAGAATCTCATCTTTACAGTATTTTATTTTAATTCGCATGGATATTTTGAATTAAAATCTTTGAACTTACATATGCTATTGAAATCACATCGTAAACCGAAATTGATATGAATGACCTTTGAAAATCTAAATCTACGAATCACGAAACTGAATGCTTAAGCTACGAAAATCAAATCAAGAACGAACTATGTATAAGAGACTTGCATCCGATTTTATATTAGTATCTGCATTAGTGTTATGATTGTCCTGACGACCCTCAAAAATTCTGAACAATTTCACGCACAAGTTTCCCTCATTACGTAGGGGCTTGTTGCATCTGAAAAGGGTTCATGAACGGCGATGGTAGGTAGGGGTTCCCATCGGCTATATTCTCTCGAGATATAGTTTACTGGAGGTATTTTAAGTTGAGGATTAAGTCATGAATTCTTGAACTTTGCATATAGAAGTTAGAGAAACTAAGACAATCAAAACACCTTTGACTGTTTCAAACTGCTTTTCACACATTTAGAAATAAATCTTACATAGGATTTCCGCACCTAAATTAGGTTTATTATACGCTTATATATTTGACAAGCTATATTAGATATTTGTTTTGAAATCATGTTAGTTAAAGTAAAATGCCGTAGATGTCTTTCTTCTCGAGCTTTGTTGGTTAGCTCACTCCGACTATCGTCACGAGTTCGAGTCTTGGCGTGGCTATTCGTACGTGTGGTGATCTCGACTACGTGCTGAGGAAGAACTTGAGGTTCCTCTGAGGAGTTTTTCCGATGTAGAATTCTTGATTTTCTTATTTGTGGTGAGAGTTAGACTTGAATTTGTGGGCCCATTTTAGTTGGATATCATAGTTTTATACTTGACGTTGATTTCTGTTATGAGCCATGTTTCGATGATGGTCGGCCATCATCGGTGCTTCTTTACTTTTAATTGCTTCCGCATTTATTTTAGCTATGGATATTTATTGCGCTTTACTCTGATATGTGCCCTGTTTGTCCGGCTTATCGTTTATTTGATAGGTTGGCGAACCGGCCTTTTCTATACCTGAGGGATTGGAAAAGTCGGGTCGTCACAGAAAGACAAGAAACAAACAGAAAAAGAGACACAGCCCCAAGGCAAAAACCCAAAACACTGCCAATCAATATATATATATATATATATATATATATATATGGAAGTGGTAACGCTAGGTTAGCCACCTAGCGTTGAACCCTATGCAGGTGCCGTTTGGATGCCAAGTGACCACCTAATCCGAAGATCCGGTGCCGAGGCAACATGCACAAGATCGATCACATTTCAAAAAAAAAAAAAATCTTATCCACCATCCACAAAGTGGTCAAAATTGACAAAAAATCAATGCACCAAGTACGTTGGGCGGAACCCAATATTTGAACACGTTTTTGAAGGCCAAAAAGGTTTCTTTTTTAGATCACATGCCATGTGCAAAAGAACCCAAAACAGTTTTTTTTTGGGATCACATGCCATGTGGCATGGGATCTGGCATGGGATCCCAGGCACATGCACAGCATTTAACGCTGGGGCGTTGAGGCAGGGACTCCTTTATATATATTTATATATGGTCAAAAGAGCCCCTAGGTTAGTGTTGAAGCCTACAACACTGCGAGGTCACATGCCATGTGGCATTTGATCCCAAAACAAAAACCTGTTTTCGGATCCTGGGACAAGTGATCTAATTTTAAAAAAAAAACACTTTTTCGATCTTTAAAACTGTGGTCAAATATTGGGTAACTCCAAACATACCTGGTGCATCGAAAAATTTCCAACTTTGACCATGTGAACGGTGGATAAGATGTTTTTCAATCTTTTCTTGTTGGGGATGGAAGTGATCGATTTCGTGCATGTTGTCTCGGTACCTGATCTTTGGATAAGGTGCCACTTGGCACCCAAATGGCGCTAGCATAGGGTTCAACCATAGGTCGCTGACCTATGGTCTCTTCATCCTATATATATATATATATATATATATATATATATATATATATATATATATATATATATATATATATATATATATATATATTATTTTTTTTTTAAGTTGGTAAATCAATCTGATATTTGAGTTGCAAACTAAAAAAAGGCCATTACTCAGTGCTGGTCCCATAATTATGGGGTGCTGGGAGGGGTGGATGGGACACAGACCTAACCTTCGAATTTCACGCACAAAGTGGCTGCTCTTCGGGCTCGAAGCCGCATTCTCACGCTTGTCAGCCCAAGCCTTTTACCATCGCACCAAGCAATGGTGCCTATTTTTGTTGCAAATTATAAGTCTATAAGTTGTCAAGCTTAGCCAACGATCTGGCTTCAGGACTGAATGCCGAAAAAACTTCTGACACATCATGTAGTTGACAGGTTGACATGGTTACCTTCCTTCTCTTATGATCAACAGACTCTAGGGCAGAACGCAGTTTATTTACTTGTACTGAGTCTTCTGCCTCCTCCATTGCCAAAGTACCTGCAATATCCTAATCAAATATCAAGGTATCAAAAATTGCGATATAAATATTCTTATTTCAGGTATTATGGGAATTCGTCTTTATAATTATATATTAACTTATTCTTAATTTGGGTATTATGGGAATTCGTCTTTATAATTATATATTAACTATAAAAACAATCAGTATGGAAACACAGGTATGTCTACTTACTCAGTAATGGTCAAGGCAATGGGGTATGTGCCTGGAGCATACCACGAGGAGAGATATAAAAGAATGCTTCAGGCATCAGGAGATTCCTCTCTATTTAAAGTGGTCTTCTAAATATTTTTCAGGATAATAAAAAATACTTTTTCCAATTTTTTTTTTTTAGTTTATTAAAGTGTAATATAGAAAATCCTAAATATAACTTTGATGTGTAAAAATACAAACCCAAAAAATTCAGAAAGAAATATGATATTTTTACGAGTAATACCTTTCTAAAAGTACCTCAAGTCATTATGCAGCATCAGAGTCTTACCCCAATTTAGAACCAAGTAAATACTTTTTAGACACAGAATCCTGTGAAAATTTAGCTATCACAGATATCGAGAGTAAACGAATAAATTGATCAGCTTGAGATCCATAAAAGTCCCGTTATCACAGGATTCTGTATGGAAGGTGTTTACTAGGTTTTTAAGATGAAGTAAAATTCTAAGGAGCGTCGTTCCCAATTACATTGGCTTGAAACACGGGCAAGGTTAGGTTGTCAGTATGTAAATAACAGATTGTTTGTTTGGAGGATTAATAGAGAAGTTTGAATTTTCTAAAACATTGATGAAGTACCTTCAGGTGCTGTAATTGAGATGTGTAAACCCTCTTAGCATACTCAGATAGAAGCTGTCCTAAAGCATCAGTACTGGGAGGTTGTGCTGTACCAAGACCAGCCATCCAACCATCCATAATAGCAGCTGAAAGGAGTTCTAATTGCCCAGCTTCCCCTGTGGAATCACCACCAGTAACAGAAAGAAAATCGAAATTCTTTGCAAGCCAGGATCTGATTTGGCGCTGCAGCTCACCAGCTGGAGTATGAACAAAGAGAGCAGCAAGAGCCTTGTTTCCAACTGCAAAAATTTTGGCTTCCTCGCTTATTTCCCTGAGCTTTCCACCAGTCACATGTTGCCTCCATGTCTCCTGTTAAATTCAAACATTCTCATATAACAAACATATGGTGCTCATTTACTCCGAAAAGGAAACATGTAAAAAAAAAAAAAAATTATTAAATAACATATAATTATACATAGAGAGAGGGAGAGGGAGAGAGAGAAAGAGAGAGAGAGAGTTCCTATGCTGTTAAAGATAACTAAAATCGACTCAACTCTCAATCATAAGGACTGCTTGTAACCCTAGCCCACTTGCATAGCTATGGGATCTTTTGAGCATGTTGAAACTTAACACTTTGAGTTATCATGTCATGCCAAGTTTTATGTTTTGGCAGGTACGCTGGGATTGAATCTGTGACCTCAAGGTTGCAACAACAGGCCCAAGTTTTATCATGAAGATGAAGTAAGACACCCAGAACAAAGGAAAATAGTTGACAACATTCTCTCTAAGTTGGCCCAATATTGTAAGTAGTAAGTTTTCCTAAGTTTCAAGTATGAAGAGGCAATGCAACACTCTCAAAAGCTTACCATAAACCCTGCAAATGACACTTCTCGACCCGGTCAATTTATTGGACAACTAAGGATTTCACTGGCTGAAACTAGACAAATCTACCCCCACCCCAACCCCTTTCATTAGGTATCCACCCCATCAAAACCATCTATCAATCAATTCTCACACAATTTCAAGACAATTGAAACTTGTTTTTTTCTTTTAGAAATATAATCTCCCACTATTAGAAATAAGGTTCATGAAAATAACAGCAATTTAATGAGTTATGTTCACAAATTGAAATTATATTATTAGAAAGTTGGGATTGAACCTACGACCTCGAGGTTGAGCCATTGTGCACCTTCCAGATGAGCTACAGGCCCAATCAAAATTTTAATTATAGGCAGCTATGCATATAAAACCTAAATAGTCATTTATATAATCTCTCTCTCTCTCTCTCTCTCTCTCTCTCTCTCTCTCGCTATATATATATATATATATATATATATATATATATATATATATTAAAACCTTGCTTGATATAGTTTATGACACCTAAACTTAGCATGCTTGTAATCCATAATAAAACCTAAACATCACTTTTTAATTTCCTACTTTGAAGAGACAGATTTCTGAAAGAGGACGGGTAAACTGTGCACCCTAGCTCCACGTGGAACCTTGGTGCACAGTGAGCATGCACCATTGTTGCACACTCCGCAGTAATGATGAACGTGTGTTGCATGTGGAGATATAACGCATGAGTGTTGCGCATGGTCTTCAAATCACACGGCATACGTGATGAAATCATTTGCCATGATAAGAGTTAGTCTACAATGGGTGTCCACCCATCATGGGCGGTAAAGCAGTCCTCACATTTGGGTGACTGAAATGCACGGACTTCCATGCATTGAAAATCCGTGCACGTCACACAGTAACTCAGATGTGTGGACTGTTGTGTCCACCCATGATAGGTGGACACCCATTGTAGACTAACTGAAGAAATAATAAAGGAAAGGAAACATCTTTCTTATTTTAATTTACCTATTTCACAATTTAGATGCACCTTCTTTTTCTAGAAAAATCGAATTAAAAAGGCTTTGGATAAAAAAAGTTCAATCTCATAACTAAACAGTAGTAAATTCTCAAATACGACTCAGAATTATTCATAGGCTGTACCAACAACTTCCTCGAACATTATACGGGTTACCAGATGGCAGAAGTTAAAATAGTAAAAGCCAAAGAAACTTTGCAGAGACTGGAATATCTAAGATCTCATATATGGTAAAAGACCTGTTACAAACGAACTGAAAGGGATCACTTTTTTTAACATCTAAAATTAACGATGACCATGAAATTACATTATTACAGCATATACATATTTTTGGAATCTACAAAGCTAGGCTGCATAAGGAGATTTGTCTAATATTATTGTAGTATATACAATGTAGATCAATATTAGGTATATGAAAAGTTACCGAATCTTACTAATTTGTTGTATATTAAAGTCTCGATTAAATTTACTAATATTGCTGTATAAATCAGTTATACACTATCGTAAATTAGGAAGAATCACAGGTATCTGAAAATTTTACGGTATCTTACTAATGTACAGAATATTAAAGACTGCATTAAATTTACTATTTTTTCAGTAATATGTTGATAAATTAGGCAAAATTACTGATGCATATCATATATACTGAAATATTAGGCAAAACACTATAGTAAATTAGCAAGATACCATAATTTTTTGGAGGGGCTGACAGTAGAGTGGATAGAGTGGCGCGAGAAAGAGAGGAAGTGCGAGATTAGAGTTGGGAGAAAGATTAGCAAAACCTTTTAAAAGAGGGAGAGAAAGAGAGAGATCATGGTTAGAGAGATTTTAGAGATTAGAAATCAGGTAAGAGATTAGAGGGTGTGAGAAACAGGGCGCAACCTTTCTTGTAGTTTATTTTGGGAACCAAATAAGACGGACAATAATGCTCCTAATATTTTAAGCAGAAGACTTCTATACCCTTCCATTTTCAGTAGTGTTATTTTCATCTAATAACCAAATGAGATAGACAATTTTATTTTTTATTTTTAAGTTAATACTTGGTGATATTTTATCAAGGAGAGAAGAGAGTTCTACAATCAAATATCACTTCCAACTTGCCCTTTGTAACAGCACTTTGGTTATTTTGTCTTTCTTTTTTGTATTCTTTTTTAATGAATTTGATATTCATTGAATTAGAAAGTGATGTAGTTGGACTTGGAATAGAATCAAATGGAAACAAATATCCACAAGCTGTACCTGTAGGGTAAGGCAAAAATCATATAAACAGTAGTCATCAGAAGAATATGCACAGGAGCAAAAGAAAACATGTTCCCAACCTCATTATGACAAGCACAAGAAAACAAAGCAAATTAACCTCCAGATCCTTATGGCCCTAATCTACCATTCAGGCTATCCTTTATTCCCAGTAGTTGGACCACTATGATAGGAAGATCAATAATCTAATATTGTCATTATGACAGAAACTATGACGTCATTAAAATATCAAACTATATATAGTGCATAATGAGAGGTAAAGGATAGTCAATCATCTCCAACTAAAAGTTTGTAAATTTCAATGTCATATTATTTTACACTAAGATTATGGTCTGCCAATCAGATAGGGAAGGGAACAATGGCAAGACCCATCAGAATCATCCAATCTAGACTCATGCATGCCAATGAGAAATGGTGCAAAAATACACTTCAAATATTCAAAATTAAAGGTTAATTTGACAGTTATTCCATTAATTTTTATCATAAATCAATGCAATTAATGTAAAACCTCTTAATGCAACATGTGGTTTTCTAACTGATGGAAACACAATATGATCGTTCAATTACTGGTTTCAAGGGAATCTTGCACATATGACAGATCTAGAAGAGCAAAGGGAAGAGAGGAGAAAGACGACATATATAATCATAATTTAAAATTTCATTGGGAATGAGACATCTCGGATGAAATGTCTTATGTTTCATGCATGAATAAAACAAATCAAATAAACCTTATTTCGGATGAAGCAAGCCTATATAAGCTTAGAATCAAGGAAAATTTACTAGATAAGGAACCATTTTCAATATATATACCTATGTCAATGTTATTAAATGCACTTGTGCTTGCCTTTTGGTAGGCCTATATATCCTTCTTCACCTAAAAGCAAAAATAAAAGTTCTCTTTTGTGTGCGTTCATGACGCTCAGCTCTTCGAGTCTTCACTAACACTTGGCCCTTCTCTATGCCATCTAACTTCTATGATACAAAGATACCAGACTTCATAAAAATCCCTATCCTCGGTTAAGAGTTAGTCACGCCAGTGCCAGTAATCTGTCAGTCAGTCAGTCCCCCCTCCTTTTCTTTCTACTTAATCGAATGATGGTAAGGCCCGAACGAATAGGTAACAACCCTCAACTTCTCTTCACCTATGACTTTTTCCTCCAGCATATGAAAAGTCTACAAAACTTTTCAAATTCCCATTCACCACCAAGCGAATCATATCCATCTCATTCTCCATGCACCACGAGTAAAATGACATTAAAACTCTTACGATGAGAATAATGCCATGCAACTTCAATTTTGACAAGTGACCTTCATTTTAAGAAAAAACAACAACAACAATCGTTGGACCACTTTCTATTCCCTAATGCCATTTGCTTAAGAAATGTAAACTACACGAAAGAGTAATTAACCCTCGATAATCATGTTAATCATCACATGTTTACCATCTCCCTCTATATGAACTTAGTTTCTAAACTTTCTCTCTCATGGCTCTTCTCCATATCCTCACTGGTACTAGCGACCACATGGGTTCTTGTGCCACCTGTTGAGGCTCAGCAGCTACAATCGTAGCCTGCCCATGACCTTGCAGATCAGCTCGATAGAGGGTTGGAACGCACTTTCGAGCTTTGATGATCATTCTCTTCTTCTTGAACAATGAGGCCTACCTCGGACTCGAGTGCTTCCGAGCCATCCATATAGTGGATCCCCAGTGTTGACCAGCCATCCTGTGGCTTCACGACTCAAGAAGCAGACATAGTCAGAGGTTATTGTGATGCATCATATATGTCGCGAACGCCATCGTCGTTGCAACCGCCACCACCTTTAGGTCTTGCCTCAGATTTCACGCCTGCTTCTAAGGAGTTGGCAGGCTAAGAAGAATTTGTGATCAGTTTGACTTTTTCCGTATCTTTTTATTTCTCTCATGCATTAGGGCTCTTATATGTTCCTGTTATTTTCTTTGTCTGGTTGGATGTGAGAGAGTAGTCGTTGTTCGTCATTCTTTGTATTAATCTCTACTATATGTCTTAATATATTATTTCATTTTAGATTAATGACCTAATTCGTCAAAATGTTTAATCTCATGAAATTCAAGATTTTCATTAAATGTGATACTAATTTTTTACTTGATTCGATTGGTAAACTTGTTAATTTCATTTTTTTAAAGGGAGGTTGAGGTCATAGGTATTCGATCTTAAGAGAGGACTTCAACTCCATGGGGGAGAATTAGCACCATGGGGTTTGTAGAAATAATTGACTCTACTGGATACCGTTGGTAAATCAAGCCAAAAGGGTTCTGGATTTGAGAAATGTAGAGTCAAGAGTTAATGAGACATCACTTACATCAATATATTGATAGACTCCACAAGCTGGTTTTCACGAATGTAACACTCCCTAAATATTTGTGGTAGTCTGCTCTCACAAGGATTCAGTGGCTACAAGGTTATTTATCAGCTTCGTAATCTATTGATGTAGGGTACATTAGCTTTGGTAATCTAATCAAGCTCTTCATTAGATTGTAGAGATAATGAAAAAAAAATTCAAACCTAAAGCTGAGAACATCTAATCAACATAATGCAAAATGCTGATGTTTACCAGTCAGTTATGTCCAGCAATAGAAGTGAAAAAAACAAGAAGTGCACAGCTAACAAGCAACCAAATAATAGACTCAGTAGCATTACCTGATCAATTCCTCGAAGCTTCAAGACAATTGATGAAAATTTAGACTTCTTTTCTTGTTTTATATTCACTTTAAAGCCGTGGAACTGTTCATCAACCAGGGAATTCCTTGTCCCTTCATAAAGCACAGGCGATCTGCCAGGACTGCTACTTCGGCTGGAGTTTCTACTGTGCCCAGTATGAGTCTTCTCTAGAAAGCGTTCAATTGGAGAAACCTTTTAGAGAATAAAATGGAAAACAATGCACTCAGTTTCACCTCCACAAAAACACAGGCAAGTTCATGCAGACTTAACACAGAAGTAGTAGTAAACAGAGGCAGATAAATCTCCCTACCTTGATAGATTGTAGCTCCGGTGATCTAGCAAGCAAAGATCTTATATACAGAATCCTAACACGAGAAATAAGCATGGTATCCATTACCATCCTCGGTTCCATCTTACGGATAAACGAAAAAACAGCATCTCTGATTTCAGCAAGTATTTCATGCTCTCGTGCAGCACCTGCTTTGATGACTGCAGCCAAAACCTGCAAAAGTGGATTGGAAGGCTCCTGTCAGAACAAATGGCCGAGGAGACAACTTAGATGGCAACTCACATTATTACTCATTGCTGAAGTCATTTTCTATCCAGTCAAGTTACAGTAACTATCACAACCGATGGACCCATTACCCATCATATCAAATACTGGGTTATGCGTACCAATATTTGTTATGCCGAAGCAATCATAGGAAAAAATGGCCATCAAAACATCCATAAATAATTGAGCGCATTGAAAAGTGCAAGTAGCACGTTTTTTAACAAAAAAATTCAGTCCACCCAAAAAATGAGCATCGAAATAGCATATGCTAAGATATACTGCTCGTAGCAAAAAGTATCAATCAGCAAATTCCAAAGATAAAACGTCCAATCAATATATGTTATGGGAATAGTATATATTATCAAAACGGGAAGAGTGAAAATTAATACCAAAGATCAATGTTGTCAAATGGCTTATGCCATCTATAGAAACCTACATACTTACACTATATTTACAGAATTACGTATTTACATTAAATGTTATCTCCATAATCCATAAATAAAGGGTGAACAATATATATACATAGTTGATGGGAAATGCGTCTGGACACAGCCCTGGAGGGCTGCATCCCAACGCCAAATCACATGCCATGTGGCATGATGAACCCAAAATAGCATCCAGTTTGGGGTTGATCAGCCATGGGGGAAATTGCCTTTTTTGATGAGTCAAAGATAAGGTGACGCCCAACAAATCTGTTGCATTGACTTTGGGCATGTTTGACAACATTTTCAACGGTGAATATGCATTGGATCATACCCAAATTTTTTGGGTGGTACCCAATCGATCTTTTCTAGGTTGCCCTAGCACCGATCCTCTTGATGGGTGCCACATGGTGCCCAGCTGATCTGGATGCAGCCCTTGGAGGTATAATCCCGAGCCTCATATATATATATATATATATATATATATATATATATATATATATATATATATATATACACACACACACACACACACACATACTTTGGTAGATTTCCCCCAATGCAATCCAAAAACTTCAATTCCACGAATACCTTAGTGGATAATCCGACGACTCAGCAGAATAATTGAGTTTCTCGTCCGGTTGATCTCATCTATAGCTAGGGGGAAATACATACCAAAAGGTTCGAAAAAGGAATATATAGACATTTTATTAATTTGATTGTGTTTATGAATATGAGGGATTACGAGAACCCTATTAGTTTTTATACAAATCATAGAAATTACAACTCACACACCCACAAGTAGTACACTCACACCATAAGTGGCACACATTTGTAGACTATTTTACACACACACACCCATTAACTACTATATACACACCAATACTCCCCCTCAAGCTGGTGCATAGATATCTATCATGCCCAGCTTGACAACAATATCCTGAAGAAGTGAATGACCAAGAGCTTTGGTGAAAACATTGGCAAGTTACTGAGAAGATGCGACGTGTGGAATCTCAATGAAGCCGGTTTGAATTTTTTAGCGAAGGAAGTGAACGTCAACTTCAATACGCTTGGTCTGTCATGAAGAATCGAATCTTCGGCAATATCAATGGCAGCTTAGTTTTCACAGAGTACAGGAATAGGGAGAGGGAGGAAAGCCAAGCTCAGTGAGAAGAGAACCCAATCACAGAAGCTCACGAGTCCCATAAGCCATAGCTCGATAGTCGATACTCAAATTCAGCACTTTACTTGGAGACAACATCATGCTTCTTACTCTTCCATACCACAATGTAGCACCCACAAGGGCACAATACCTTGAAATAAATCAACGATTAGTAGGGGGCCCTCAATAGCTCAATAGCTCAATAGCTCAGAAGAATAGTGCCATAGGAGATAGGGCCTTCAATACCACAAGGTTGCCATCAACAACATCGGCATAGAGGTAATGTTTGAGGTACATAGGAGATTGACAGGCTTGTATCTAAGCATGCGAGTGTCCCTCAATAGCTCAAGAGAATACAGTTTCTGGGATAAAGAAATACCCCAGTTAAACCTCGCAATCTCAATGCCAAAAAAGAACCGAAGATTTCCCAAATTTTTTATATCAAAGGCATTACCCAAACCAGCCTTCACTAGGCTATAAACACAGAGTCATCTCCCTCAATATTCCCCCTGAAGTTGATAGCCAGGTGGGGATGCCATGCATATCTCATCTAAATCTACATGAAGGAATGCATTTTTGGCATCTAACTGGTAGAGAGACCAAGGATGATGAGAATCAAGAGAGATGAGAACACAAACCGAAGTAAACTTTGCAACAAGAGCAAAGGTTGCAATGTAGTCGGGGTCAGAGACTTGAGTAAAATTGTTCCCAACCAACCGAGCCTTATATCGTTCAACTGTATCATTTTCACGATACTTCAAGGAAAAAGCCCATCTACATCCAACAGCTCGCGTATCTGGTGGAAGATCAACAAGTTCCCATGTTCTATTCCTTCCAAAAGCAATCATTTCCTTAGCCATGACAATAGTCCAAGAAGGATTTTTGAGAGCTTCTTTGATAGTACGAGGAATGGAAACAACAGAAGCTCTTTCAAAGGCAACTCGATAAGAGTGAGAGGTACCCTGGTAAGAAACATATTGAGCAATAGGATAAGAGGTAACACAACTCCTCTTACCCTTACGATGGGCAATAGGAAGAGAAAGATCCTCAAAGTAGAGGTAGGAACAATAACAGGAGAATCCAAAGAAAGAGGAGGTGCATGTATACCTGAGGGAGCTGACTACATGGAGGACCTTTGGCGATGATACAGGAGCATGTGGCACAGATCTGCTTCGACGCTGGTCTCTGATGCAAATAGGCAAGTGACCATGCGATGGAGTAGGCCCAGTAAGAGGAAGATACACATGAACAAGAAGTACTGTAGGGGGCACCATAGAGGTAGAAGACTGATCAGAAAAATAAGGTGTATCCTCAAAGAAAGATACATCGATCGTGGTAAAGAGACTCTTAGTCTTGGGATTAGAGCACTTGTACCACATATCAAAATACCGAAAATCTGGTACGTATCGTCCAGGTCTTTGGACTATATGTATCGGCATATCGGTTGATACATTCAATGAAACGCTGATACATTAAATGTATTGGTCTGGTACTTTTTTTTTTTTTTTTTTTTAAATCCCAAAAAGTACCCCAAAATTCTGGAAAAATATATTAATGGTTTTCTAATTTTTTTTAAAACTATTTAATGCATCTTTGGGAATGTTATTGCCTTGTATATGAATATAACATTAAAGTCACCATTGTAGACTATTGATCGTAGCACATTGTACATGAAAAACTTACATTAAAGCCACATTGAATTCCTTGGTGGTTCTTCGTTGTCGTCGTCATCATCATCAGCGCGTCAGCTTTGCCTATAGTGTGAGTCATTGATACCCATGATCATATGTTCCCCCCTTCAAACTGAGGCATTAGTATAAAGTATGGGTTAGTGTAATATGGAAATGTCGGTCCTCCAAATATATGACCAATGAAGTCTTCATGTAGAGGGTAGGTTGGTTGAGAGATTGGGTATGGATTACTGGTTGCTGAATCTTCGGTGTTTTGCAAACTAAATCCCCCAAAGGTAGAAATAGTATAACTCATATCATTTTGTGATGGTTGGTAAAATTTTGAAGCTCCTCTTCCTTCAACCCCTCCACCTCTAAATGTAGGAGTGTCAAACATTATTAACGGTTCATTGTCACATTTGGCAATACCTCCATAAGAGGGACCAGCATCATCGCCTCTACCACTAGTGCCAATATGGGTTTTATCGCCTCCACCATCAACACCACCACCACCATCATCATCATTATTATCACTATCGGGTTGTGTTTGTTTCATCAAATCCAAGCACTAAGTTGCGATGAAGTTTTCTTTTCCGCCTAGGTTGTTGAAAAGTCTAGTCTTCCGTTTGTTCTTTCTGCATTGTCCAACCATGTAGTGCTCTCACTATCCAACACTGGAGCTTCTCTCTCTCCTCAATCTACTGATTCAAAAGATCATCCTCTGCGAATATATAATCCAACTCGATAGGGCTAAAATATTCACCAGCTGTAGAGTAGAATATAATTGATTAATTAGTATATGCCTCCTCAATTAGATAAAATAAAAAAAATGTATGAACTAAGAAGCTAAATAATTGTTTACCACAATTGGTCCTCTCCATACTCTAACTCTTAACCGCATATTATAATGGCAGTAGACTAACTTTTCCAATCGACGCATAGTTAGCCTATTCTTTGTCTTCGTGTGGATAACAAAAAATGTACTCCAATTCCGCTCACAGTTGGATGAGGAACACGATTGGGATAAAATCAGCATGGCAATCCGCCTTAGTCTTGGTCCATCATGTCCGTAGTGCATCCACCAATCTGTTGGTTTGTCATGTTGAATATGAGATTGCGCTAACCTCGTTCCAAACCCATGTTTCTTCCGGAACATATCGATCTACAAAGACGGAATACGATAGCCAACATATCAATCTACAAATAGAGCAAATTCATCTACAAATTAGAAAATAGAAATAATATTATGACTACTCGCATCTCTTATGGCTTGACCTTGATCTGCCAGCTCAGGCCCCATTCGTTGGATGGCATTAAGCAAACCATTATACACTTCATCAGACTTACTCAACTCAAAGCGTCCAGTATATTGGAAGGCGGGGTTCAAGTAATGTGTTATACCTAAAATATGAGCAACGTAATTAGTATATAAAAACAATGACCACTATGGAAAATAACAAACAAATATAAATCATTAAATAAGCAGTTAAGCATGAATTACCTGCGACATGCAAGTATTGGTGGAATTGTTTATCCCACCTCTTGTCGATAATCAACTAATATCGCTTATATTTTGTGGGGTATTTTGTTTTGATGGCCAATTTCACCTTGTCGATTGACTCATAAGCATACCCCATTGTTGGTTGGTTATCACCATTTACCAACCTCAGCACCTGTACTAGCGGGGTAGTGATGTCCACCAAGTGCTCAACATCTATCCAAAACGAGGTGTTGTAGATCAAGTCAGCCACTTGAGTGCAAACAGGTCTCTTTAAACGGGGTAATTCTGATTCATATTTTGCCTATTCTTGGGAAGACACCATGGTTTTCAGCTCACGCCTATATCTTGCTAAGCTCTGTAGGGCTAGAAATTGTGTGACAAACCGTGTAATCCCAGTCTGGAGGAGCTCATTCTTAGTAAACCCCCTCATCAAATTCACCAACTTGTCACTATTCTACAAAAAGGAGGTAATCATTCTTTCCTTTTGAATAATTATTTGTGCCTTGCTCCTCTTTCCCAAGTCCTCAAGAATGAGGTCCACGCAATAAGCGGCACACAGAGTCCAATACAAGTGAGGTCTCTTCAACATTAACTACCTTCCAGCCACTTTATAATTGACGGCATTGTCTGTTACCACCTGCACAACCCGCTTCTCTCAAACCTCTTCTACTACCTTATCCATTAGTTGAAAGAGGTAATCAACCGTCTTTGCATGTTTAGAAGCGCATCCACTGATTTCAAGAATACTGTCTCAACATCGCTATATACCAAAAAATTAATTAAACTCTTTCTTGTAGGACGCACATACTTGTGCAACCTCTCTCATCCCACACTCAAAGCTTTTCACGTAAGCTTCAATTTCTACATACTCCTCATTTAGGAAGGGCCCAGATACCTTGTATGCAAAGGGCTTTTTAACTCCCAACCTAGCTTCTGCAGTAGTATCGATCATACTTATGAAGTATGAAGACTCCACAACCTGACTTGGAATGTGGTTGAATACCACAAACTTCGTAATTGTCTTTCCAAACTTCCTCCCCCATGTTTTCAGTAAGGTTGAGCTCAATTTTGTTTGTTTTGAACTTTCTGTCCGATATATGAACGCATTGATAGGACTTGTACTACGACCTGTACTATGCCTCCTTGTCTCCCTCATGGTTGCTGACCTACGCAACCCCGCAATCCCCTCATAATCTTCAACATCATGTGGCTATTGACTAAACCCACCAACACCAACACACATGGATGGACCCCTCAAGTTAGACCTAAACAGATAATCTGCCTCTTCCTGATCTCGTTGGAATCTTGCTTCTCTAACACTCTCTCTCATCTCTCAGAGTCATCGCATTAGCATACTCATCATCTCCTAATCCCTCAGGTCCAGGTATAAGAAACTCTGGATCCCCCTCTTTATTCTCTCATACATATCCCTATCTCTGTCGACATCTGCTTTCTTTTCTCCCTTAACTACTTGCATTGTGGCTCTCATAGCTAACATCACCTCTTTCGCAACATTCTCACATCCTGTAATCTCTCCCTTGATGTGAGTCAAATGCTCATTCAATCGTGTTATGCCGCCTCCCTGCATTTTCTTCTCACACAACTTGCATTCAATTCGAAGCCTATGGCCATCTATAGTTTTGCCGTATCGTTGGGCCGGATCTTGCTCACGTATCATATTTATTTATTTCACTTACAATTAGAGACCATTGGATGCTAATTAGAAGCAACAGAGATATTAATGTATAATATGTCACATCATTAATAATATGTGACATATCATTGATAATTATATGTGACATATTGCTAATTTCCATGTGACATATCATCAACGATATGCCACATGTCATAACTTACATGTGAGTATGTGACATATCATCAATGATATGTCACATGTCATTAATTACATGCGACATGTCATCAATGATATGTCGCATGTTGATTACATATAAAATATTTAATATATGATAGTTAATATATGATTATATATAACATATTAATTCAAATAATATCTATATATAATAGTTAATATGTGATTATATATAAAATATTTATTCAAATAATAATTAAATAAAATAAATAATCTAGGTTAGGAACAAAATAATTAATCTAGGTTCAGAATAAAGTACCAAAATTATATATAAATAACCTAGGTTTGTAGATCTAGGTTAGAAAATTGACCACCTACAAAAAAATTCATTTTTAGATCAAATTTTAGACATTTGGCCCATCAAATTTGGTGGTTTTAGCACAAAAATCATAATTTTAGGGCTAAAAATATAGATCTACCATATTTATGGATAGATCTAGCATATTTCTATGTAAAAGGCAAAAAATGGGGAAAAACACCCAAAATATAAAACATAGACCTTTTTAACGGTCTCCGACGAGTCGGCAGCGATCCCGATCGATTTCGGGTGGTGGAAGATGAAGAGGAAGGTCTCTCCGGTGCTTAGAAAGGAAGAGGAGCAAAGAAGAGAAGAGAAAAGAGAAAAAAAAAAAAGAACGAAAAATGGAAAGAAAAAGGGGTTTCTTGAGCATGTATAGTACTAGGCCCCATAAATTCAATTTTTCAAATTATCGTCCGATAACTTGAAATTATCGGATGATCATTTCAATTTATCGGACGATACGAGCGATAAATTGCCCGTATCGTCCGATAAATTGGTGTTTTTTGGGGTGCCCGAGAATATTATTGTCCCTTGAAACCGATACGCATCGGTTTCGTCCGATGTTTTATCCATGACTTGTAGCCTTTAGACACTTCAGAATACCCCACAAAAACATATTTAACAACCTTATCATCTAACTTGTGTCTTTGGATGTGAAGATCATGAACAAAACACATGCATCCAAAGATATGAGGCTCAATAGAAAACAAAGAGACACTTGGTCTCAAGATATACAAAGGAGTTTGACCATTCAAGATGCGAGTTGGTGTGCAGTTGACGAGAAAAGTCGTAGTGAGAAGGGCCATAGACATGCAGGATTTGGGAACTTGTATACCACAAAGGAGTGAGCGAGTCACTTTCATGAGGTAACTATTCTTACACTCCACAACACCATTCTGTTGAGGGGTATTAGGGCACGTGACTTGATGCAATGTCCCAACCTTCTGAAGATGGTTCTGAAAGGCTGGGATGAGTACTCAAACCATTATCAGATCGAAGAACCTTAATGATTTTTCCAAACTGACTGTGAATCATGATAGAAAAGTTGATATAGGTGTTAAGTACCCCATCTTTAGATTTTAACAAGTATACCCATGTGCATCTAGAGTGATCATCAATGGAAGTAATAGAATATCTAAAACCATCAAATGAGGATAAAGGAGCAAGACTCCACACATCACTATATATCAAATAAAGAGTCACTCAGAGTATAGAAAAGACGATCTACTATGCTTGGAAAGTTGACAAGTTTGATGTTGAAATTTAAAACCCTTAAAAATATTTTTAAATTAGGGAAAAAGTAAACATAAACTCTGGAAATTGGAGTGACCCAGACGGGCATGCCACAGATCTAACACTTGACTAGTGAGGGAAAAAGGGAAAGAAGACAAAGTTGGAGGGGACATAGATATATCAACACCAAAGTAATATAGGCCTCCACACTCAAACCCCATGCCAGAAGTCTTCCTCGTAGTCAGGTCAAAACACAATGAGAAGGAAAAAAGGTTATTAAACAATTTAAAATTTTCTAAGACTATTGACAGACAACATATTTGTTCTAAACCTAGGAACATGCATCACATGAGAAAGACTAAGGTCAACTGATAGGTGAACATGGGAGTAAAGGAACCATCAGCAAGACACACTTGCCTAAGGGGGAAAGAGGAAAAACGAATGAAAATAAATGCGACTCACCAATCATATGATTAAAAGAACTTGAATAAATGATCCAGGGAGATGTGGCTATAGATGGCATGGACATCGCTACAAAATAGGAGAATGAGGTACCAGGCGCGAGTTTCGGAGTACGCTATGGAACCTGAAGACATCCACACAGGTTAGCAAGCTCAGCACGTAGAGCAAATAGATCATATGGGGCTCAACAAGAATCTTTGTGGAGGATGTAGCATCAGAAGAGTTGGATCCAATAACACCATTAGCATAAGCAACATGCGCAATAGAAGATCCCTAACATGGAGGAAAGCCATTGAGCTTATAGAACTTCGACCGGTCATGCCCCGCTCGAAAACAGAAAGAATAAATAGTGAGAGGATCAGCTCATCCTCCACGACCACCAGTATGCCCCCCACAGCCTCCTCGACCTTCACTCCCCTACCCTCAATATTTGAGGCAATAGCAGTATGCTCTGTATGGGTAGAGGAGGGAACAATAAAAGTGTGGCAATGCTCATCACCATTAATAGTCGCACAAACAGTCTGAGGGGGAAGAAGATCAGTAGCTGAGATCTGTGCCTGAAGCTGCTCGTCAAAGACCCATAGAGAAACAATACACCTGCCGGCGCTTCAAGCGTCAGGTACTATTCCTGGATCCCTCACCGGGGTACTTAGATGAACGCTGATATTGGCACAACTCATTCCATCGATTCTGAAGATATCCAAAGTATTCTGACATTGACCATATGCCCTGCTCGACATGGGAGACTTCACGGAACAATTGATAGATCGTTGTATCATTTTTTTTGTGGGCATACATTTGAGTCAATGCACCAAGGAATTAGGTATCGACTGATACCGATACGTATCGATTTTTCGTCCAACTGCTATGTATTGCCCCCGATAGGGTATTGGGATCGGTCTCAATATTGATAGCGGCCGATACAAGCCCGTATAATACGTATTGAGTATTGGCCGATACGGAACAGGTATCAACTGAAACCTCTACCATTTTTTTAAGGAAGCGATACGTATCAGTATCGGTTGATCCATATCGGTCCTCCATGGACCAATACTCGATACCCGCTTTGACACCTTGCAATGCATCACATAGATGTGCAACAGTTTCGTGGAACATGAACATGGTGTAAATAGGCTCCTCCATTGAAGAAAACAACCAGTCCAACACAGTAAAATTGTCTACCTCCCATTGCACAAATGTGGAATTGGAGGAGGAAGACCTAGTGATGGACCAAAGGATATGCCCGAATTTTCCACAGCTGCCCAAGTATAGTTTGACTGCCCGAGACCATGGAAGAAAGTTCTGCCCATTTAACTTCATACTAGTGATGCCATGGCTTGGAGAAGAATCGGAAGATCCAATGGAAATTGTGGATTTTGGCTCCGAAGAAAATTAAGAGTGTGGGAAAGAAAATCTACACAAGGAAACAAATGTAAAAGAAAGATTATATCGGTGGGTTAAGCTTCCACTGATTTTTTCACAGAAAAATTTGGTCAAATATATGAAAAATAGGAGAAAGACTGATAAATAGGCTAGGGCAGCCATGAAAAGTAATCACCACGGCTTCAATATAAATCCAAACACAACGAGACCAATTTTGAATGAAAGCTGGGTTAAAGAGGAAGTGAAAGCATTTAACAAACATATCAAATCCTTTCCCAGATATCTGGATCTTAAAAAAATGTGATTCTGGGCGATAAAAGGAAGAATACAAAAATTCAAAGAAAAAACCCTCAAATCTTCATCAAATCATGCAAACCAAATCTGCTCGGAAAACCATGACATGCAAACCATATATCGAAATGCTCAGAATCGAACAATAATCCATATTAGAAACACGAAGATTGGCGAAGAAACGAAGGAGATCTTTCCAGAAAACCTTGAATGCAGATCTCAACACAAATCTGCCCGGAAAACCGTGATAGACTGGTCAATAGAAATGGCACAAAAGAAGAAAATGAACCCCTATGAATTCTGACCAGATCTAAAAAGTTCGGTGGCGATATGATATGATCAATGTTTGACCTGCTGATCAAACATCTTCACGAATTTTAAGGTTTCAGGCATCGGACAACAACAAAGAACACAGTTTTTACCCTATGAATTCCGATCAGATCTACAAAGTTTGGTGGCAATCTAAGATGGTCAACGTTTGACCTGTTGATCTCGGTGTGATGGGTGACATGGTAGTCAAGGCGACGCCATGGAATTGCCATGGAGAATGGTGATAGAATTCGCCATATGAACATAAATGGCAGCAATAGTGAAATAGCGACGTCATGGCAGAATGAAGTCATGGCATCGCCATGGACACTATTTATAAAATTGATATAATATCTTATATTATAATAACTAATATAATAATAAGTTATAATTTTATAAATTATAAGTTATAATACTTATAAGTAAAAATACTTATAACTTATAACTTTTATATATATATATATATATATATATATATATATATATATATAAAAGTTATTTAGGATTTGGAGATCAAATCTCCTCTTTCTCATCTTCTCACTTTCTTATGCAGCTCTTCTCTTTCGTGTCTTTCTCTCGTGTCTCTTTGTCTCGTGCAGTCCTCAACAAAAAAAATACAGGTACGTTATTTTATTTTGAATCTCTATCTTCTATCTCTGTCTCTTTTTCGCTCGCAGCCCCTTTCTCTCTCGCAGCCCCTTTCTTTCACAACCCCTTTCTCTCTCGTCTTTTTCTCAGCACATTACCTCTCTCCGCCTTCTTTCTCTTTCTCTTAGTTGGCCAATTTTTTTTTTTTGATTTGCACCTTCGCAAGCTCAAGATCTTCGCCTCCAATCACTAATCATTTTTTATAGGTTTCTTGCGACCTCTATCACGAATTGAGCAATGGGCGACACTACAGTATGTGTCGTTGTGTACTTAAATATTTCATATCTTTTAATCTTTCTATATTAGTTGGTATTTCATATTTATATTTTATTTTCAGTTGCTCATGTTGCGATTTTATTGATGTTTCATATTTCATAATCAATTTTCTCTCTCTATATATTGCTATTTATTTATGCCTGATTAATTACTTGAATTTTTTTATCCTCTACAAACAATATAAAAATTAAAAATAGTAAAAATTAAAAATATAGATATTAATAATTAATATATATAAATTAAAAAAAATTAAAAACAAAAAAAGTAAATGACCTCGCTATGGCATTGCGAGCCTCTTTGCCCTGACCTCGCCATACCGACTTAACTACCTTGATGGGTGGCATTAGCAATCAGCTTCGATGATGTCTGCGATGAAATCTTATGATGTTTGACTCGGATACCAACTTGATTTTAGGGTTAGGGTTTAGGAGAGGAAGGAGAGAGGAGAGCGTTTGATAATAGAATAGCTTAGTTAGGGATTTAAGAGAACCCTACTAGCCTTTACACATATCTAAACTATTATATACACACCCAACCATAAACTACTATATACACACCAATAACATATAATTTGGAAAAGGTAAAAGTTTATATAAGTTATAGGTTACAAGACAATTATACGACAAATTTGCATATTACAAATTTACAAAGGGGAATTTGCATTTTCGGCCCTACAAGTTTGCTTATTTGCAGAAACGGCCCTATGGTTTGAAACTGTGCAGAATAGGCCGGCTCCAAGCCAAGCCGTTTCCACGTCAGCATCGACCTATTTTTTCATTATATATATGTTTATTTTTTATTGTTTTTTTGTCGTCCCTTTTTTCAGTTCCAACTACAGTAGGTAGTCCAGTAAACGATAACCAAGCACTGGTAACCTAAAATCCTTCATAGCAAAAATAAATAAAACACAGAACATTAGAAATTGTAAGATGGCGCCACAAGATAGTGTGCACTATTATAAGATAGCAACCGCTATCTTACAATTGTGGGATGCTATCTTAAGATAGCGGGCCGCTATCTTGCCACTATCTTAAGATAGCGGTCGCAATCTTATTTATGATTATTTGATTTTTTCTTGAGGATAAATATTAAAGTACACCTTATTTGATAACTACTATGTGTCACTTATCTAAACCAAAGTACACTTTATTTGATAACTACCTCACGTCAGTTATCTAAACTAATTGTTATAATCTTATTTATCTAAACCAATTGTAACCACTCACAATTATATTTGTAATCTTATTTATACACTTTCCTGTGAGAATATTGTAACGCAGGCCGCTATCTTGCCGCTAACATGAAGCTATCTTAAGTTGGCAGCCTCTATCTTAAGATAGCATTAGCTATCTTAAATTCGTGGCTGCTATCTTAAGTTGGCAGTCGCTATCTTAAATTAGCGATTGCTATCTTATTTATGATTATTTGATTTTTTTCATGAGGATAAATATTAGAGTACACCTTATTTGATAGCTACCACACGCCACTTATCTAAACCAAAGTACACTTCATTTGATAACTCCCACACGTCAGTTATCTAAACCAATTGTTATATTCTTATTTATCTAAACTAATTGTAACCATTCACGGTTATATTTGTAATCTTATTTATACACTTTCTTGTGAGAATATTGTAATGCAAAGCAATATAATCAATTTTTGGTAATTTATTTGTTCTATATTTCTATCTTCTTCTCTCTTTCATCTTCTTATAATAATCTTATGTATTTTATATATAATGAAAAAACAAGTCAATGCTGATGTGGAAACGGCTTGGCTTCGAGCCATCCTATTATGCACAGCTTCAAACTATAGGGTCGTTTCTGCAAATAAGCAAACTTGTAGGGCCGAAAATGCAAATTTCTCAATTTACAAACTACCATCTATATGGTAGAACTCATTGGTATTGATATTGTGTTAATAATGTACTCTACACAATAGTTTGTAACCCATTATGGCATATCTCCACCAGCATGGTCGTCATCATCATTAGCATTATCTTCATCATCAAAATCGTCACCTTCTTCAATGTATTCTTCCTCTTCGTTTCTTTTTCATCGGATGTCATCAGTATAGAGTTTATACCCGAAGGTTGTGTTTCTTCTTCTTCTTGTATTCCATCCTCTTCCTCTATATGGAAGCCCCGACTGCTACCACCAAAACTAGGTCTCTTTCGTCTGCTCCTTTGACTTGAACTTTCCCCTTATATCGATCCAAAAGCGATGTATTCAACTTATTCCCATGTCAGATCATCCTCTACAAAACCACGTCATCTAGTGTGGTAACCATTGAAGGATGATCAGGAGTACAGTCATCAAGAAAGATTGGAGCATAGAATCTCAGTCTTTTATGCCTTGTATGGAAGCGTTCTTGTAGTTTTATATAAAATTGTGGTTAACTCAACCCTAAGAAATTATTCTAATCTCCATTCTCCAATATTAATATAAAATATATTATGCAAGTATACTTGGTTATTTGAAATTTTTGTATCACTATGTCGAATGATAATATTTCTTTAAAAATTCCCTCCGTCTTCTAGTATTAGTTCAATTGGTTGCTTAAATTATTCTTTCCAAAACGTCAAGAAATCCTACCACGTGTAACATCTGCCTCATCTCGATCGATGAATGCAAAATATACAGTAGGAGAATAAAGACAACCGAATATAATGGGGATGACATTTGGCTGCCCAACTTTTATTTCAAATGTCTAAGGTGGGAGTCTTAGTTTAGGCGTAGTGTTGGACATTACTTTTTTCTTTTGCCTTCTCCATGAAATTGCATGTGTATCCCATATGTGATTTCTCATCACCATTCACAAATCGTACTATTTCTACCAATGGTGGTGAATTTCTTGACGTTTAGGCCATACCCTACCAACATTTGATTGAAAGGATGCTTTGGGCCACCCACTTCCCTTCGGCCTTCTTCGACCTGTTCCATTGGGTTGACATTACAAAGCTTCCAAGTTCTTTTTTTTTTGCAACCAAGCTTTATAACATCATAAAAGTCGTTGCAAATGGGGTAATAGTTGGGACAAAACAAATTATCATTTATAGCTTTGCGCATGCTTTATAGTAAAAGAGCATGCTTATACATAATTACAACTATTTTAGCCCTAGAAATTACGATAATATGTTCTATACCTTGTTCCTTCAATATTAAATCTCTGGTATGCCATATAAATATGGTCGCTTATCTAAAAGGAGGCGACCTACAGCTACATACAATTGTTGCGTTGTCCGTGACTTGCATAACATATCTGGGTCCTATTTCTTCTAAGATACTATCTAGAAGTCCAAAGAAATATATGATCATGTGAAAATGGTCGATGTATACACCGACTTTAAATATAATGTCAGTCAGACAAGTAACCAAAAAGTTTACCAATGTCCGATAGACTTTATTGGTCCATCCGTCCATAGATTTTTCATGTCTCTTTATACTCAGTTATGAAACCTCTGATTACATCCAACTCTTTTTAAGGCATGTTTCTCTTACTTCATGATATAAAGGAGGTTTAAGTCTCGGCACAAATTGTCTACAGCTTCAATCATTACTTTAAAGCTTAACTTAATGCCATTGAGAGCAATGCCCGCTTGATATATCTCTCTTTCTTCTCTACAAATCTTAACCCTAACATCAGCATATGAAGCATACACTTCAGAGAAGCTTCCCCCTGAGGTAACCTCGAGTAAGCGCTCTAAAGTGCATGTCATGCACCTGAACATAGCCTCCAACTACCATGCTTGAAACCATATAAATCAGGCAAAATCCCAACAAACATAACACTCAAGCACCCCCACTTGGAAAATAAGAAAGCTTTGAACCTAAAGAGTCATCATACTGCTATTGCACCATGAAAGGCTCAGGTAGCGTCGGCCAGGACCAGGGATCCAGAAGCTGAGTTCGAATCCGACCCCTTCTCAGCCACTCGCAGGGATTTTATCCCTACCGACTGGTACATGTGACGTGCAGGTGTTGCACGTACTTGGGGACTTAGTCGGGTGCTCTAAGAGGCCAGATACCCCATTATTAAAAAAAAACTAAAAAAAGGATAAGGTAATGTCCTAAACATCATTTACACAAAAGAAGAGTGGACATGTCAATCATAATAAGGGCACTGCATAACTAGCAGTTATCAATCAACAGGAAATAGGCAGTCTGAAGGACTGGTCTGGTAGCACAATATTATGGGAAGTACAATCTGACGCTAACTACTATTTTAAATCACGAGTCTATGACACCAATTGCACAAACCTGCAGAAAGATCCAACAAAATCTACCAAACATTTAGAGTGGAATTTAGAATAGATTCTGTTTGGGAAAAATACAACAGATAATCCATAATCAGGTTAGTAAATCATCATCTATACTCATATAACTGAGTAACTTGACAAACTTACCAGCATCAAAAGCTTATTTGCCCCATCAGCAATGGTGGCAAGACTGTCATATTGTTCAGGATCGAAGTCCATCAGTGCTGCAGTGAGGTATTCACCTGCAGGGGTTGTCTTTACTTTCTCAGGATCTGATTTCACCAAAGCAACTGAGTTGCCAGTCTTATCAGGGGCCGGAGTCAATGGAAGAACATCTAGAGAATGTTCTTTGCTGCTATTGTTCCTGCCCGCAAATAACAACAAATATACAGCCATCTGAATAACAATGAAAAGTATCAATACAATTGCATAACTGCTAGTTCCTAAGAATTACCCTGTATAGATGCTGAGATCCTGAGTTGGAGTCACTAGTGCATTCGCAGATGGATTTGAAACCTACAAATAATTGCAACACAGGACAATTAGGATTGCCATATTACCTCACCAAACACTCAGACCATTCTTCTCAAATCAGTTGGGTATAGAGGCATTATCATTCATTAGGGTGGCAGAAATCATGTCTGCTTCGGACATGTCGGTTGACATAACATCACCCATCTGATTCTGCCCCAGAGACCGTGACTGGAAGGGGACTCACAAACACCAATCATTGGCACAATCAGGCCTCCCTCGAAACGATGACACACATTGTGACAATTTCTTCTATTATATTAGTACAGCATGAAAATGTCAGCCATTGACTTTCACAGTTCACTAAATTGTACAATCTATGCTGTTCAGTCACGACTTTGATGCATTAGAGTATTAAATCTAGAGTGTACAATTTTGTGTTTTAATCAAGGTTACGCAGTACACATGGGTGGGGAGGGGAAATGACATGTCACAACCACTTCCCTTAAATTCAGTCTGGTCAAGAATTGACCAAGAATCTGATAATACAAAGCCCTGGTCAAGCATTTGACCCAAAACTGTAGTGTGTGAACCCACACCACACAGAATTTAGTGTGGCACCCACACTTCACCAAAAACTGTGTGCCACCCACATCCACATGGTTATAAGTGGGCACCCACATCATTTAGGAGTCGCACCAACCCAATTTCGTGTGGGCACCCTAAGGGCACCCACACTAACTCGAATTGGAATGTGGCACCCATAGTGCACCCGCACTCACACGAATTGAGAGTGGCACCCATTGGCGTAAGCACACCGCCCTAGGATCCACTTTGGTCAAAATTTGACCCTTTGATTGGCTGAAACAACGGTGACTCAACCATTTTGACCGAAAACAATGGTGTGAGATCACCAAATGAAATGTGTGAGAGAGTTGCATGAAACAATGATTTTGTGGTAATTAGATGGGACTTAAGGGTATTTTCATATTATTTATTTAAATTTATTAATTATAAAGAAATTGATTAATGGAATCTAGATGATCTTGACCCTTGGTTGAGAAGACCAAGTTTGACCCAATCTAGAACCATTGATTTCTTCCAAGTTGATGGAGTGGTGAGAGATGCATTTGAAAGCATGCAACCCTTGGATTGAGGAGAATCTTAACTTTCACACAAAGAGAGGACAAAAAGTTTGATCCAATCTAGAACCATTGATTTCTTCCAAGTTGATGGAGTGGTGAGAGATGCATTTGAAAGTATGCAACCCTTGGATTGAGGAGAATCTTAACTTTCACACAAAGAGAGGACAAAAAGAGGACCAAAGGTCCAAGGCTTGACCAAGAGGAGGGCCGAGATGTGGTCAAAATGGGACCCACTCTCTTGGGAGCCCTTGACCATCCCCTCTCTTTAACTCCTTGAAAGTGAGGAAAGGGCTAGGAAAGAGGGAGATTGCCAAATTTAACTCCTTGAAAGTGAAGAAAGGGCTAGGAAAGAGGGACATTGCCAAATGGCAATCTTGTCTCCTCCATCCCCTTATAAGTTCTCTCTCTTCTCTCTCCTCTCATTCACACGCCCAAGCTCATCTCCATATTATTCTTCCTTAGGCCTCCATTAGAGCTCCTTAGCAGTTTGGTGCATGAGGGCTTGCCCACACCCGAAATCCTTCGAAAATCTCTCAATCTCTCTCTCTTGATCCCTAGTTCCACATATCCCAAACTTAGTGCATTTAGAACACTTTTTTTTGAACCTTGCTCTAGCACAGCCCCATTGTTGAAGCAAGCCAAGGTAAAGTTCTCACATGGTCTTTATATAGTTTCATTTTGATTTTTGAATTTGATAGCTTGTTTGTTTGATTTTTCTCTTAAATGGAGATTGATCTTGAATGATCAACCTACCACAAGATGTTAGAAGGCCATGCATGGACCTTTGGTGACCATGCATGACCATATTTTAACACCCATGTACGTGGTTGATCATAAAAATTGATCAAGGATGATCAATCTAGCATTGTTTAGATTTCGATTTCACTTGATGCATGGGTCAGTTTGGTGATCATGCATGCATCATAGACCATCCAACTGATGGATTCCTAAGGACTGAGATGCATGCATGCAAATTTTATGATGGAATTATGATTTGAACTAATCATATGAGCTTTGATCATACATGAATGACTAGGATACTTAGTTTTGTTTAAAATTGTATATATGTATAAATTTGCCAATCGTATACATATTTGATATGGATTGGATGGTTTACATTGATGATAAATGATTTTAAATGATTGTAGGGTGATGTTCTTATTGATTTTTGATGCATTTTGCTGATGAAAAATTGAATGGTGCTTGATCTATTGATAAAAACAAGAAAACTAGGCCACTGTTTTAAAATATAGAAAACTGTGATTTTGACCTGATTTGTGGTCACGATTTGATTGACTTTTAGATTGTTAAAAATTCTGAGAAAATTATGGGACATGCACACATTAGTGTAGATCTATGTTACTTAATTCGCTCATTCACCCAATGAATCGCGAATTGAATACAGAGAATCGAATTCGGTAAAACAAGCGAATTGTCGAATTAATCCCTGCGAATTGAATTCATTTAAAGTTTTAAAAGCATAAAGAGATGATTTGAAGTTAAGATTTTATGCAATTAATATATAATTTGAAACCTTATCCTATCCCAGCGAATTTGATTCATTTAAAAATAGCGAATTGCGAATTGTAAACCCGAATTCGAATCAAGGGAATCAGCAAGTAACTATGGTGTAGATGTCTCATATCAAATTTTAGCCACTGATTCAGCATAGTTTGACTTGCACAATTTCCGAGGAGGTGTGCAAATTTGTCCACACTATTGAATTTAAAGCTGACCAGTAATTTTGACCTGATTGAGGTCACTGTTTGACCAACTTTTCTTGAAAATTTCGGCAAAAATTTGTGGACATGCACATCAGCGTAGATGTCCCTAGTTAAATTCAACCATTGGTTCACTATAGTATGACCTGCACAAATTTTGAGGTGGAACTATGCAGATCTGCCCGAAATGGTGCACCGAGAATTTGACTAAGATTGAGGCAGGCATTTCATGTGCAAATAATACCTGAGAAATTTTAGAAAAATTAGGGAATCTACCTTTATCAGTGTAGAAGGTCCACATACAAATTGAGCCATAAATTTGACTTGTTTGATTTGCACAAATTCCGAGGTGGAATTGTGCAGATCTGACATATATATATATATGGAAAAGGCCTCCGTCCTCCATGGGAGGACGGTCACCGTCCTCCAAGCTTCCACGTGGAGCTCCACGTGGCACCCAAAATATTGTTTCGATGCCACGTGGAGCTCGGGTGCATTGCTTAGATCATCTTTGAAAAAAAAAAATTTGAAAACTCATCTCCACCGTCTGTTTTTTGAAACATGAAATGTGAACCAATGAAACCCGTCAAACTTTGACTTGTGGGTTTAAAAAGTTTTTTTCGATTTTTTTTTTTTTTTAATATTGATCTATACCGTCCACTTGTGCTCCACGTGGATCTTGGAGGACGGTGACCGTCCTCCAATGGAGGACCTAACCGGCTCCCTATATATATATATTGATTGACCTTTAGGCCTTCTGTTTGTATAGAATTAGGCAGTGAAATAATTCCTTAAGAATTACGATAAATGTATTGGTTAATGTAGATTAACTCTACAAAATTTCAGAATTTTAGTAGATATAAGTTGACTTACACAAAATCAGGAGCACAACTGTGCAAATATGTTTGGCAGTGCACAGTGTACAGATTCCAGATCAGACCTCTTATCAGAAAACTGTGAATGCTCCCTGATTAAGTGTTTTAAGTGTACAGCCACCTGATGTAAGCTGAAGAGGACTGTAAGAGCTTTTCAACAAGCCCTTATTTGTTAAATTTCAGTAACGGTATCAAATGACCCGATCTCCGAGGACCCTTAAAGCTGGCCTAATTATAAAAACTGCAGAATTAAATTCTCATCACAGACTTGCCTTGATCACGACTGATCGAATTTTGGCATGGCACCAACTGTGAAAGATGAGGCTATGAGTCCTCTTTCACTGAGTTCTGGAAGCACTGAAAAATTCAATTGGGGTGATCTTTGGCAGTCCGACTACCGATCAAAGGTCAAAATTGAAAATTTGGCCCTAAACCTATAAATTGAGAAAGTCAATAGATTGACCTTCCCCTTGAAATCAGTGAAGTGTGATCATCATGAGATCGCTGATCATAAATTTGGGTTAAACTTTGACCCTTTGACCTGAAGTTTGACCATAGTTTTGACCATCTTGAGGGCTAGGCCATTGAGCATTAAAAAAACTTATTCATGAAAAAGTAGGCCTATGGACCCTGTAGCCCAAAACCATGAGAACCAAAACTGTAAATGACCCTTAAGATGGCCTGTCACAGTATTGGAGTGACCCCCTAAACATGATCTAATTGTGTGTTCCATTACTAGATGCACACCCAAGTAACTCTAAGGACACTCACTTAGTGAATGGACTCTAATAAGTAACAACCTTGAACCTCACTTGAGAGTCTTAGTTGGGTGATTTAAAGTGCCATAATGGGTTTGTGGACCAAAACTATAGAATAAATACTTTATTGAAAAATGATTGATCCAGGTCAAAGTTTGACCAATACCACTCCTTAATTGATTAAATAAGCCAAATATAGTAACCCAAACGCTTTAAATTGGGCATAGTCCAATGGACCCTAAAGTGTTATAGATACACTTGCATCCCCAGTATTGAAATATCCCTATGCTACTTGGAATCTGAATTTTAGTAAGTACACCCATAGTTGATATGGACACTCTAGTTTTACTTAAAGAGAAATTATTGTTGACTTTGAAATTTGTGAACTCATTGATATACTTGGATTCCATTTGAATAGTAAACTGTATCGTATGATACATAGAAATTCATTAAAACCTGAATTAACTGATATGATTGATATTCAAAATTGAGGTAATCGGATATTGAAATGATTGAAGTAACACTGATATAGAATTGAACTGATATTGATCACATGGTTAGAAATTGAATTGAACAATTGATCTGATATAGGATTGAATTGATTAATCATTAAACAAAATTGAATTGAAATAATTGATCTAATACTTGAAATTGAATCCAACTGATTTTTTAAATTGAATTTAATTGATAATGTGATACTTGGGAATTGAACTAAATCGATTAAACTAAATGAATTGATATCGAATTTGAAATGAATGAAGTACTAGATTATTGAACTCGAACATATTGAAAGAATCAATGACATTGGATATTGAATACCAATCACCGGATATTGAACATTGAATGTTGATTATTGAACATTGAATATTGGACATTGAATATCAAATACTGAATGTTCAATATTGGATATCGAATAAGGAATATTGAAAATTTGAAACCAAATCTCATTTATCGAATGCACTCATCTTAAATAAATCTTAGTAATTAAAATTAAATTAACCAGGTGAAAAGATGATGCCCCTATCGAAACCGTACCTTGTACACTGATCATTGTCCTTACGAACATGCTCAAAATGAGCAGCCCAAATTCAGAAGGGTCTGAAATGCCAGTGGAGGTTTGGGTTCAAGATCGACTAAGAGGGTCATATTGATTGACTAAACAGGTGAACAATGCCCTGCCCTTGTCTTGATTGACTAAATGGGTGAACAATGCCCTGCCCTTGTCTTCGCAACATTAGCAAGTGAAATTGAAACCGGACCATGGTTGGTATTGGTGTCGCACCAAATTTATAAAAGATATTAATGATAATTTGAAAAGCTAATACAGATCCTTTTAATAATAAATAATTTTTCTTTTATTTTTAGACACTTGAAAATGATTTGTATATAACTAAGAAAGAGAGAATTAATGACACGGACATCAATAGATTGGAAACTAATTTATTAATACTGAAAATCTTTGATATTGAATTATTGAAATTGAATATTGATACAGCATTGTAGATTGATTAATTGTTACCTGGGAACATAATATCAATTTGAAATCATTGGTGATGCCTGAAAGAATACACTGTTTCCTAGATTTTCTTTGCTTCTATAGTTATAGACCTACATGAGTATAATAATTGTTCCGATTGATCATTGATGAGGTATTACGATAACACAATGTTAGGACTCTATTAAGTTCAAGGTAGTTAAGGCGTTATGGTGAGGTTATGGTGAAGAGGCTCGCCAAGCCATTTATAAATTTTTTTAAATATTAATAATTTTATTTTTATTTATTAATCATTAATATATTTTTTTAGTTTTTTACTATTTTCTAATTTTTCTAGAGGAAGAAAAAAATTCAACTAATTACTCAAGCATAGACAAATATCAATAAATAGAGAGTAAATATTAATTATTGGGATGAAAAACTAACCATCTGATGAATGATAATATTCTAATGATCTCAAGATCAATTGTGGGAAAGATTGGAACAAAAAATTATCTCTGCTGTCCCCTCAAAGCAGTCAATGGGTTGTACTTAGTTTTAAGAATCAAGCCCCGACAAAAAAAAGGATTTAAAAAAGCCGACAAAAAAAATATAAAAACAGAAAAAATATGCATATAGAATAAATTATGAAAAAAAAAACAAAAAAACATACAAAAAAATAGAAAAACAAACAGAAAAGATCAAAAGAAAACAGAAAAACAGAAAAACACAAAGGGGAGAGAAAGGGAGGCGAGAGAGAAGAAAGGGAGGCGAGAGAAAAGAAAGGGAGGCGAGGGAGAGAAAGACGAGAGATTGAGAGAAAATAAAAAATACAGCCTACGAGAGGAGGGAGGCGAGAAAAAAAAATTATATATATATATATATATTGCGTACCTGTTTTTTCGCTAAGGAGAGACGCTAAGGAGAGGAGACAATGAGGAGAGGAGCTGAGTCAAGAGTGCCCTAGAATCCCTTTTTATATGAGATTATAATTTATAAGTTATTAAATTATAACTTATAATTATATAATTTATTCAAATATAAGTTTATATATATATATATATTGCGAATATGGCGACCCCATGGTGTCGCCATTTCAAAGGTTTCGCCATATCAGTTCATATGGCAAAATTGGTCGCCATTCACCATGGGGACGCCTTGACTACCATTATTTAAGCTTCACCGCTTACGGTCCTTTCATGACCCCAATCCAGAGATAGGGACGCAACCGCCTAGCCAAAGTTAGATAGAGAAGGTAGGGCAGAGATCCAGGGACCCTTAACGGAGCTGACAATTTGTTCACTCTTTTTGCCTAGGAGTTACCAACACACATGTGGGCGGCCCACATGTCATTTACACTAGATTTCTTTTGTTTTTGAAAGATCTCTTTTTTATTGTTGTAGAACCAGTTTGTGGTTAACTGTTTTTAAAGACCGCTGGTCTAATTGTAAATATTGACATTGCACTTTTTATTTCGTAGTATATGAATTCTTTAACTTACTGATCATATCTAAACAAGTCTTTTAAAGTTTTAATTATTCCACAATCAAAGCATTTTATTTTTATCAAATCTCAATAACGTTAAGAATAATTTCAATGATTTTAAAGGATTCTCGAACTTTTCCTTAAAAAGGAATAATCAAATTTTGAAACAGAATAGGTTAAGATTTATGTGAATATTCCTCATATAAAAAAAAGGTGAAATGTCTATTTAGAGACATTACGTATTTTCTCCGTCACTTAACAAAACTGACATCAAGGCATGTGTCGTGCTCGCCCGGCTCATGGATCGGGATACTCAAGCACTAGAGCTGCACGGGTGGACGAGGATAGGGGCTCTCGGCGTGACATGACACATTTGTTCTCTATGAAAAGGAGCTAAAAGATAATGAATAAAATAATGTGTTCTCATTATATAAAAGTGAAAAAAAAAAACAAACTACGCATATATATTAAAGACCATTGGAGTGGCGAGCCAAAGAACTGTTAAAGCTTTATTTTCTGTGAGGTATGATTGGACCTGTGACCTCCAGTTTGCATCCCAATGCACTTCTAGTTATAGTTGTCAATGAGCCGAACTCAGCCCGAACCCCTGGGGTCAGATTTGGGCTAAAATAAAATAAAAAAAGCCCAAGCCGAAATGCATCTGGCCCAAGCCCGGCCCGATTTTGTATCTAGGCTGGATTTGGGGTTGATTTTTAGGATAAAAAATAATTAGGCCACTCAAAGCCCGGCCCGAACCCGTCCCGGCCCAGCCCGAAATTTTAAAGGAAAATGGCGGGCTCAGACCGAATCCGGCCCGGCCCCGAACACGATTAAGGTCGGGTTCGGGCTTAAATAAAAAGCCCGAGCCCAAAAAGACTCGGGCTGAGCCCTCTCCGAATTTCTATCCGGGCCGAGTTCGGGCCTAGTTTTCGGATCGAAAACAATCAGGTCGACCAAAAGCCCGGCCCGTTGACAGCCCTTCATGCAGTTTAAAATCCATCGAAGCTTCCAAAAAGGCTAACATCATGATAAATTATGTAAATTACATCAACTATTTCAATTGTAGTAATTGTCTGTTTAAAAAACAAAAAGACGGTAAAAATCCAGCATGATATCTTTCCGTCACATTCTCTCAATTTTGTTATGCAATTTTACTTCTATTATTTGTTTGTCATTTCCCATCCTTACAAAAAGTAGATAAAGTTAACCGTAATTAGATAACTGTTCATATTCATGACTGTCATTGGCAAGGTGTGTGAAAGGCCATTGGAGGGAATAAATGTAGTGGTCTTCCAAATCACAAAAAGAACCATTGCAAAGAGCAAAGAGCAAACAAGCAAAGGTGCACATGGTCCCATATTTTTTTTACTTGTTTTTTCAATTAGCAATGCATGAACTTTACTGAAAATGGGCACCAATACACAGATACATACAGGTTCATTTGCAGAGAGATCAAAACTAGACATATTTATTGTTTGCCATTTCATGCATCACTTTCATCAAAAAATGATATAAGTGTAATGGCATAAGGGACATCCAACATTTTTCCGTTTATTTAATCACATAATGCCTTTTTCCTCTCTTGCCTCAAGCATGGTTAAATTTACAACTATTTAATTAAAGGATCCTTATAATCAACAATTCTAATTAACAATCTAATGTTGTTTGTGAATTTGAATTTGTAGGCACTGGATTTATTAACCTTTCTGGAGAGGACTTGTTGCAGGGTTTACATCCCTTGCTGCCACACAAGCACTAAACTGTAAACACAGCCTTCCACTCCGCAGTCCAAATAGCTAAGCTTACTTTGTATCTTAGAATACACAATTATATGTGGCAAGACTTGCTGCAAGTAATCAACAAGACATCTATATGTCCCAATTTGCGAGGTTCATTCCTCTCACAGAGTTACCATTGGACTGTCAATCTTCATAACTAAAGTCACACGCTTCTCCATTAATGCAGGGAAAACATGGTGGAAAACACGTTCAAAGATCAGTGCACGCACACTGAAAAGTTATAAGTTACTGACCACCCTCGGTGTTTGTTTCCTTGCAGCCCTGGCTTTCCTACACTGCAAGAATGGCATACAGTCATGTGTTCCTAGGGTAAAACCTGCATGCCTTGGTGTAAAATGATGTGCAAGTGACAGAAATTTCAACAGCACTTCTTCCATATGATAATTCTTGCCGTGATAAGCAAAATTCATTTGTCTTTACTCTTCTGCACATCATTTTACACGCTTCTTCAACCACATGACAATTCCTGCCGTGGTAAGCAAGATTCATCTCTCTATATTCTTTTGCCCTTAACCTGAGACTTGATTGTATCATCCCACTTTAAAGGAGCATTGTTTTTTGGACTTGATTATTGACATATAATGTGTGGCCAACCATAGGCTCAGTTTTTTAGAGAGCCTATGGTAAACATTTCATATATTCTCCATTTCTAGCAAAGCTATGTACTATCAATTTATCATACATTGTCTCATGTCTCTTTTTCTGTTTACTTCAATATAAAATGGTCCACATCCAAAAAGAGATTGGCTAAGCAGCAGCCAAGACTATACAGAGTCACTGCAGCAGCCAAGACTATACAGATTATCAAGTATTTAGAGTTCCACCCATCAAATATCCAAACCAACTCCCATCTTCATTAAATGGACCACCAAAGAGTTAGCGCCTCATAACACATGTTGAAATGTAAGATTGCCCAAGAAGGAGAGATTACCAATATTATCAAAAGGGTTTGCAAATCTCCAAGGGAAAAACATCCCTACAAGCCAAGCACCAGTCTACCCTCGCCTTCTTTAAGATTTTCTATATTTTTTGGAGATACAAGATTTGGATCGTGTTTTTACAGTTGAAAGGTTTCAGATGTGAGATCAAGTTTCACGGTTTTCTAGGAAATCTACTGCAAATCGGATCAGGATTCTACATATGATGGATTGGTTTTTATGGGTAATCACCTTGTGGTATACGCTTCCCTATTTTCGAGTTTTAATCATTTTTCAAAAGGCATTATGCAGTTATTTTTCTCAATTTTATCTATTCTTCCCTAGAGATTCTGATATACTTTGCGGATGGTAAGTTTGAATCTCAAGGATTGATAAATCTAGTTAGAGTTTGTTGGGTTATTTTTGCCTCCTTTGTGCAAGATTATATTACTTTGATGATAACATTCAGCGCAATGATTTATAGATTCATTATAGTATCATTAGGGGGATTATTTTTGGTATTTCGAGTTCCACTTTGATCATTACAGCAATTCGGGTCCCTGTTTAGGCCTGTTATCATCTTTTATGACATCTATTTTCGTTTTTCAATTGGCAGTAATACCTTTGGCATTGTGAAATTCCTTTGACATATGTCAAAATGACTGAAGGCTATGTATCTATGAACCAGACAATCTTCCTTCAAGCATCACTACTGTTAAACTTAATTTTATAAATTACCTACAATGGACACACACGATGATTTTGTACGCTCAGGGTCATATAATGATGGACCTCCTTACTGGTAATACCCCACGACACAAGGCTAGCTATGGAGCAAGTTGGCTAATACTTTAGTGCCCACTGAGCATGATACCCGTATATATCAGCTCAAGTAAATGATTGTTGAGTGTAAGGAGATAGAACTATGGGAAATATTGTAATACTTTTTTGAGTATGTTGGAAGAGTTCTGTCATTATTGCCTTTATCCTGGTGAAGAAGTTGATACCAAATTGGGTAAGACAACAGAGGAAGATCATATTTATAAGTTCCTTGGGGGAGGGACTAAGACAAGATTATGAGCAGACCACGACAAAGATCTTGACTACGAGGCAACCTCCCTCTCTCAGTACGGTTTATGGTATCCTTTTTGCATAGGACCACCGTCAATTTGTTATGTCATTTGACTCTACATCCTCTCAGACTTTATTTGAGTGCGTTGCATTTGCTACTATTGTCCTTTGGGTAAAGGTAAGGGGAGTGACAAAGGTCCTTGAGGTCGTGGATATGGAAATGGTAGATCCACTATTACCTGCACTCGTTGTGCCCTTTCTGGACATGATCGTGACTATTGTTATTGTTTGATTGAAATTTTCCGAGCCGAGTTACACGCCACTAGCTTCATCTACCATTGCTGCCATAAATCCTCTTTTGCTTGTTATTGAGTCATCGACTCAAGTGCAATTGACCATATAACAGGGATACTTGATGGGGACATCCCCGAATTGAACAAATGCAGAAAGCGTGCGGAGAAGCCCATGATTTTGGAGTTCCTTTTGGCACCTCAAGACGAGATAGAAGGCTCGTGTACATGCATACATCATACGAGGAGACCCCCTTCCGGGAAGGAATAGCTTGCGTGGGAAAGAGAAGACCACAAAAAGAGAGTTGGAAGGACAAGAGACGAAAGATAAAGGAGTCTCTGTCCAGATTCACGCGTGCAAGATCCCAGCTTGTGCAAACGAGATTCACCCGAAAGCAAAGTTTTGGCGCTGATGTTCTCGCTCGAACGAATCCAAAATTTGCCCGAGCGAGATCGAGCCGACTCTAGTGCGGCTGGACAAATTTAGGGGCAATTTTTTTGCCTTTTTGAGTTTGTTTAGAATAGGACTTTATATTTCCAAGTATGGGGTTTAGTTAGGGTTTTATTTGCCTATTTAAGCATTGTAAAGACAATTTTTAATTAGCTTTTGATTAATAAATGAATGGCTTTGCTTTGAGCGAAATTTAGATAACTTGAGATGAGTTTTAATTAGAGAGAAATTCTTTCAACCGAAGAGTAATTCTTCCTCCCCGTGGGGTTTGGTGTGAAGCCAATATTTTCCTTGGAGTAATTCCTCAGATTTTCTATCTTTTCTATCTACCTTTTCGTATTGTCATGTAATTAATTTAGTTTTGTTTCTTCTATTGATAACCCACAATTTTTTTTTTCAAAACATCTGCTCTTCTAGTTATTGTTACTGGAATTTGATTTCTAATTCTCATCCAAATTTACATCTATTTGTTGATTCCTTTTGAGCAATTTAAATCCTTCAGGCCTTAATTTATTCAAAACCTAGCAAGGAGTCGAGAGACAACACTGAGATTGTCGTTTGGTGCCCTAAACTGGGTAAAAAATCGGAGTCTATCTTTAGACCCTATTTTATAGATTGGGAAGGATCCTATGCAAACGATATATTAAATCGGATTAATCAAATTGCCCTAGTAAATTTGGTGAATATTTTATGTGTTTTGGAAGAATTTTCTTAAAGTTTTGTTGCACGATAAAATCTAAAACTGATTTCAAATTGCATAATTAGGGTTTAGTGTTTTCGTCTTGCATCAACTTGGTATCAGAGAATAGTTCTAGTTTAGGGTGTTTGCATCTTAGATTAAATTAGGATTTCGTGCTTTGTTTTTACATTCTAGATTGGTTGTAGTGTTTCATATAGGTGTTAATTTTCATTCTAGTGTGTATTGTGTTTGTGTTGATTAATCAAGGGTCCTTAATCAGATTGGAGCGATGATACAAGCTCTTACAGATCATATGAGAACGATGGAAACCCGTATGGGAGGGTTCCAAACGTCATTAAACAATTGGAAGGTGCACAACCAACGTCGAGAAGGTAGTAGGACAGCCCCTAGAAGAGATAACAGTCGTGAGACAGGTGATTCGGACGAAAAATTTCTCAAAACCGTTCGGATCAAGGCTCCAACCTATGATGGGAAGATGGATCCTAAAGTTTTCCTTGATTGGTTGTCAGACATGGAACACTATTTTGATTGGTATGATATGTCTAATGAGCGGACGATTAGATTGGCCAAGATGAAGTTATTGGGTCAAGCCCAACTTTCCTAGAGCAACTTAGATCGTCATTGAGTGGACATCGATTGCGAACTCATCTCCACTTGGGAGGAGCTGAAAGATAAACTTCATGAGAAGTATGTTCCCACATCATACATACAACGCCTCTTAGATCAATGGCAGAATCTTCGCCAAGGAAATATGCACGCCACTAATTACATTGCCAAGTTTGAGGAGTACGTGATGCAATCCAATGTAGTTGAAGAGACCAAAGTCACACTTTCTAGGTTTCGAACAAGACTTAGGTCGGAGTTGCAAAAGGAGTTAAATCCCCATGACGTTGACACCTTGGAGGATTGTTACACAATGCTACAAGAGTTGGAGAGGTATATAAAAACCCTGGGCAGTGGGCGATCTAGTTCCTACCATCCCGAGCTTCAAATTATCCCCACTGAGGAGATGACCAATTCCAACGGTCATCAGTCAAAACCGATGAGTTCTCAAGTCAATAAAGGAAAGGGGAAATTAATTGAGGGTCGTAAAAGTGGGTAAAACAAGTGTTGTAAGTGTTAAGGGTTTGGACACTTTGTCACTCAATGTCCTACGAAAGTTCCTACTCAAACTTTGATTATTAAAGAGGAACCATACAAAGGACAAGGAGGGTTGAGTTCTAATGAGAGGGGTAGTGGAAAGGAGTTTGACTATGAACCCGAGATTCTGAGTGATGAAGAGGATGAAGTAGTGGAAAAGAGATTAGTCTGTGTTAGAAAAGTCGGAGTTATAATGAGAGGGATGATAGTGTATCTGTTATGCATGAGACGTTAGACAGTAGGTGCATATAATCATTTTGAGTTGCATAACATTAATGAACATGTTATATTAAGTAACGGGACAATGGAAAATTTTTCTAATGCACAAAATTTGTTCAATGGATTTACTACAGGTGAATTTTTATCGGTCTAAATTAGACCCGAGCAAATCCCACAAGAACTTGCAAAGGGATTGCAATGTTGCAATATTAAACCTTCTCCGATCTTTAAGATGGGTGATTTTGATAGTCTCCTCTACACATGGATACTAATGCGACAATTAAGATGGCAAATCTTACGCCTTTTCTAGGTCCAGTAACAAAGCCCCAAGACCCATTCCTTGATGTCCATTCACCTGAACCCAATACCATATACTACATGATTCCCCAAACGCTACCTATACAATTTGGAAGAGAGCTAGATGAAAAGGTTTTGGGAAATCCGAATGTTGTAGGCAAAGAAGTGAGCACCAAAAGTATCTCATACGGTGGAAAGTACGGCCAAAGGTGGAGAGCCAATGGTTACAATGAGTAGGTTTCGCACCTCATCGGAGATGCGTTTCTCCCACCTGGGGAGAATTGATGGGGACATCCCCCAAATGAACAAATGTGGAAAGCGTGTGAAGAAGCCCATGACTTTGAAGTTCCTTTTGGCGCCTCATGACGAGATACATGTACATGCATACATAGTACGAGAAGATCCCATTCCTGGAAGGCATGCGCTTGCATGGGAAATAGAAGATTGCGAACAGAGGGTTGGAAGGATAAGAGAAGACGGACAGAGGAGTTTCTGTCCAAATTCACGCACGAGATCCCAGCTTGTGCGAGCAAAATCGACCCGAAAGCAAAATTTTGGCGTTGATTTTCTCGCTCGAGCGAATCCAAAATTCACCCGAGCGAGATCAAGCCAACTCTAGTGCGTCTGGACGAATTTAGGAGGAAAAAAAAAATTGCCTTTTTGAGTTTGTTTAGAATAAGACTTTCTATTTCCGAGTATTAGGTTTAGGTAGGGTTTTATTTGCCTATTTAAAGCATTGTAAAGGTAATTTTTAATTAGCTTTTGATTAATGGATGAATTGTTTTTTCTTTGAGCAAAATTTAGAGAACCTGAGATGAGTTTTCATTGAGAGAGCGATTCTTTCAACCGAAGAGTGATTCTTCTTCCCCGTGGGGTTAGGTGTGAAGCCTAATCTTCCTTGGAGCGATTCCTCGGATTTTACCCTATCCTTCCTATTTGTCTTTTCTTATTGTCAGGTAATTAATTTAGCTTTGTTTCTTCTATTGAAAACCCATTAAAAAAAATTAAAACATCTGTTCTTCTAGTTATTGTTGTTGGAATTTAATTTCTAATTCTCATCCTTACTTACATCTATCCGTTGATTCCTTTTGAGGAATTTAAACCCTTCGAGCCTTAAATTATTCAAACCCTAGCATGGAGTCAAGAGACAACATCGAGATTGTCACTTGATGCCCTAAACTGGATCGAAAATCGGAGTCTATCTTTAGACCCTATTTTCTAGATCGGGAAGGATCATATGAAAACGAAACAATAAGTTGGATTAATCAAATTGCCCTAGTAAATTTGTGAATATTTTATGTGGTTTGGAAGGATTTTCTTGAAGTTGCGTTGCTCGATAAAATCTAAAATTACTTTCAAAATGCATAATTAGGGTTTAGTGTTTTTGTCCTGCATCATTACGCCTTATATTCCCCTTCATCTGCATCATTATCATATTTTTTTCTGGAGTGTCTATCCATAAACTTAATTATTTCCTTTCGAAATTTGGGAATAACCTCTTTACATGCCCTAGCATTTTATATGGGTAAGTAGGATATCAGTCTATGCCACCTACTCTTACATAGGAGCACAACATACACACTATTTACCTTTTTCTATAGGACGCTTGTATCATCCATACTTTCAACCCGCATCATTAGATCTAGGTCTTAGAGAATCAGGACTTGAAGAAGAAGAAGACATGATGACAATATAGATAGGATAGGTAATTTATGTTTAAATAAAAAATTAAATAAATTAATACCCAAACTTCAAAGCTTGAATCTTGATTCTTGAATCTTGGATGCTTGAGCAATGAGTCCTTCTTGGTATGGTTAGAGAATCTTGAAGCTTGATTCCTCTTTGATGTTTAAGGATAATTAAAGCTTAGAGAAGCTAAAAACAATTACACATCTACAATGCTAAAATACTAAAAATATAATCCAAAAATAGAAAAATAAAAATGCTAGAAAGACGAGAGAATAGAAAGATTAAAGACAGGATTAGAGACAAAAAAACCAAGAAATGGTTGTGGGAAAAAAGAGGAGGGCCAAACCCCCAATCTATAGAGGTAGGGGGACCTCAAATTTTAAAAAATAAAATAAAATAAAATAAATCTCCAATGGTCATATTTCCGACCATTGGAGTAGTATGCCATCACAATTGCATAATATGCACTTATGCCATCACAATTGCATAATATGCACTTATGCCATCGCATACTTTAGTATGTGATGGCATACTTTCCAGAATCACATAAGCCTTTGTGGCTCATGCAATTTTGATCTCTAGGTTGGCTTATGCGATCACATATGTGATTATGCGATCGCATATGACAACATTGCTCTCACTCATACTCCTAAGCCACCTAATCACTTGGACTTAGATCCCTCAGAGATACCAACTGCTACTCCTTTGGCTTCTCCTATTGTCGTGCCCTCTACTCTTGTTGTGGATAACCCCCCTTACCTATTGTCATTTGTAAAGGCGAAACCGCGAAAGGCGTTGCATGACTGCTCATCTTATTGCTCATTATGTTTCATATCACGCTTGTCCAGAGCTTCTACTATCTCCACTTCTTGCTTCGCTGGTGAGGCCCTTTAGCATCCCTCTTGGTCAGCTTCCATGAATGAAAAAATGAAGACTCTTGAGAAAAATCAAGCATGGGAACTTGTTGATCTTCCTCCTAACAAATGTCCAGTTGGTTGTAGATGGGTGTTTGCAATTAAATATCAAGAAAAATGTACTGCAGAGCACTATAAAGCACGCCTTGTGGCCAAAGGTTTCACTCAGATGCCTAGCTTGGATTTTACTGCCACATTTGCTCTGGTGTCTACGCTCACTTCCGATAGTCATTATCTCTTTGGTACCCCATCATCACTGGCCATTATATCAGCTCAATGTCAAAAATGCCTTTCTTCATGGGCACTCAAACAAATCTACATGGACCCCCCACCAGGCTTTCGACATAAGGGGAAGTATTATGGAAGGTGTGTCATCTTTGCAAATCAATTTATAGGCTAAAGCAATCCCCTAGGGCTTGGTTTTAGCGATTTAGTGCAGTTGTTCTTAACATGGGTTACATCTGCTGCTACTCAGACCACACATGCTTTATTCATATTGGATCTGGAGGCTTGACTGCTTGAGGACTACTTTAATGGTATACGGTGATGACATTTTAGTCACAGGTGATGACGTCGCCACTATCCCTCAAGTAAAGGCAGAATGAAGCAAAACATTTGAGGTAAAAGATTTGGGTCGTCTTCGATTCTTTCTAGGCATAGAGATAGCTCATTCTCCTTGTGGGATATCACTCTCACAAAGGAAATATGTCTTTGATTTGTTGCAAGACACTGACATGCTTGGATGTAGACCTACCAAGTCTCCTATGGATCCTAAACAATCACCTTTGTGCAGATATTGGAGAGCTACTTTCAGACCCATCAGAGTATCAACACCTTGTTGGGCATCTTATCTATCTTACTAACACCAGGTCGGACCTCGCATTTCTCGTATCCGTTGTTGCTTGGTTTATGAATGCACCATGTATGTCACATATGAAGATTGTGCATTGCATATTGCGTTATATTAAGTCCTCTCCTGGAAGAGGGTTATTCTACTCTGATGTTGAACATTCCTCCCTCAGTTGCTACAGTGATACAGATTATGAAGGATTCCTTAATGATTATCGGTCCACCTCTAGATATTGTGTTTCTCTTGAAGGTAACTTAGTGGTGTGGAAGAGTAAGAAGCGTGATGTGATCTCCAAATCTAGTGTTGGGTCTGAGAATAGAGCTATGGCACATGACACCTATGAACTCCTATGGATATGGTCCCTTCTTACCGAACTTTGATCACTCCATCTATCCCTATGCCACTGCATTGTGATAACTAGGCAGTTATTGATATTGCAAATTATTCCGTTCTTCACGGGAGAACAAAGCACATCAAAGTGGATATCCACTTCACTCAGGAAAAGATTCATAATGGCATCATTGAGACTGCTAAGGTGTCATCTTCAGACCAGTTAGTGGATATTTTCACTAAGGCACCTGGCCCCATACATCTTCAGAGTCTTTTTGTCAAGTTGGGCATGATGGATATCTTTTGAGGAAGTTTATTAGGATAAATGTATATATAAACACAGTTTATTAGTGTGTGTTAGATATAGTATGGTATGTGCATAATGTAAGTAAGGGTACTCTAGTCTTTTCCTTCTACATAAAGGCCAGTAGGGACTCTCTCCAACCCTAACTAGGTCATTTTGCTTCTCTCTCTCATTATTATTATTATTATTCTCATTCCTTCTACATAACCCTAACCCTAAGACAAAAGATCAAAGAATCAGGCAAAAAAAGAGGTTAAAACTCTCTGTTCATGTTTCTCCTGTAGGCAAATCACAACTGTCACTGCAGGCACTATAAAAAGGAATGTGATGCTCAAAAATTTTAACCTGCTACAAGAAGAACAGCAAAAACAAACCAATGACATACATAATTAATAATCAGGACCAGTAGTTGTGAGGACTGAATTTGAATGATGTGATTTCACTAATGATATCATTTGACCAAGTGCAGAAACTTATGAAAAACTATGATTCTGTGAGTTGAGGTCATCATCTGCAAGAGAATAACAGCTGACCAATAAACTTGAAAAGCTTGTATCATGCCTGAGAATTGAAATCCCTATCTCCATGTCAACTCACTCACTTGAATTTACCAATACATACTTTCGATAAAAACGTGTATTTGTCCCTATCTGACAGTACAATGTGAAAAAACAATTCATATTGGTTCATATCATTTGATACGAATGATTTATGTTTGCATCGCAGATTGAAAATTTGTTATATATTTGATTATATTGATTGAATAGGATGATATTTAAATCAATGCTCGTCAAAAAATACATCAGAATCTCGCAACAGTTCAAATACATACAGGAGAGAGAATGGTTTACATAACATACTAAAGTAAACCAAACAGCAAAGAAGGCTAAAAGTACGAAAATAATAACAGCATTAACATGTCTGCCTTCGGTAAAATGATGAACGTTTGTATAATCAAAACAATCCTATTCATTGTAGTGGGGAGGGAAACCTGGGTTGACACAACCAATGCAGATTTCTCTGTCAATCTGTCAAAGAGCTTCTCATTTTCTTCATGCAGCCTCTGTGAAAATAACACATATCAATCACACTCAATTCCAAATTGAAATATAAGTCAACATAATGGCAATGGCCAATCATATTTTTGAACATAGTGGGTGATATGAAAAGATTCAAGGACAAAAAGCTTTAAAAAATTGTAGATTTGGAGTGACAGATGAAAAGATGGCAGCAGTTTCACTGCTTTATATTAATTCATAACATAGGAAAATAATAAGGGTTAAAGGGAACTCACATTAGGCCTACGATAAAGCTCTCCCCGCACTTTTTGGGGCATGTGGGGGACATTTTTTTACCAATCCAAATTTTCCAAGTGGTTAAACAACATATGAAGATCATACATCCAAAAATTTGCTCATCAGAGGGTTCAAGCTAGCCGATCTCGGAATTCAATATGGATCTTTTATTTAAGGAAGATAAAGAGGTTTAAACAAACAACAATAAAAAAGGAAAGTCTAAGTACCCAGCTATCAGAGCTTCAATATGAGCGCTCCCTTGGTTCTTCTCGTTGGCGATTGGATTTGCCCGTTTTGTCGCAACGTGAACTTTAGACGACGATCATTGTGCCATCGTAACGGCTGCAAGGTGCGTAGGGCAGAGGGGATTCCGGTTTTAAAAAAAGATGATTCGACGCCGAGAGGGACTATGAAGGGCCAGATGTTCATTAATGGTCCCTAGGCACAGGATTTACAAAGTGGATGGTCGATTGCTGGCAAACGATTTAAGGCAGCGTCAAGATCTGGGGGTAGTGGTGGGGAGCCTCGCTCGGCCTCGTTTGGTAGGATTCACCAAGGTTTCCTTCGCTTCTATGGTTAACATTGGCCCAAACGGCGGTGACACTCCTCCGGAGGCTGACGTCGGCCTTGCTAAGGCCGTCGGTCATCTAGAGGTTCGCGACTTGGTCACTAGAGGCGGAAGTGGTGGTACTCGGGTCTTGGAATTTTCGAATGAGTTTGAATCTTTAGCTTCTCACCTTCCAGCATATTGAGTTTTTGTGTGTTTCCCTAAACATACCATACTCCCTTCACAGCTTTATCGATGGGTGTATCGGAGGTGGGGTTTCTTTGAACGCCCTCTCGTTCCGCCCCCCCCCCCCACGTCTCCTGCTAGCTACCTACTGCGCTTTCACGACGAGGTTGCCGCCGACATGTTCTGCTCCGAATCGAATTTTCTTATTGATGGTGTCCCGGTGGTCTCTCGTCGCTAGAATACTCACACCGGAGAGGCGACTCCACACACCTTCAAAGGGGGGATCTAGATTCGCTTATTTGGACTCCCGCTTCATTCATGGGCCTTCGAGGTCTTCACGGAGATTGGGTCCCTCTGTGGCTCTCTCATCTCCGTGGATTGGAGCACTACCGACTTGTGCAAGACTAGTTCCACCCGGATCCTCATCTCTGTGGAGTGCCTCGACGACATCCCGAGAAGTAGTTTCATCGGAGTCAATGGCCAGCGCATTTGGGTCTTTGTAGAAGTGGAGTTGGGTGAGAGGGCTCTCTTCTCGGCGCAACCGGAGAAGGAATCGTCAGGGTCTGTTGGAGGTAAGGAATACGAAGCCGTTCGCCCCAGAGAAAAAATTGCACCGTTCACAATCCAGTCTGGAAAGGGGAAGATATGCACTTTCGGACGGGGAAAGAAACCACGCAAAGGGATGTGGCCCTGCCGGTACCGCAGCATCGGAGGCCGGCCGCGACGGGGTGCATCAGGACAATGGTGAAGTGCCATGAAGTTTGGGGTGGAGACAAAGAAGAGGGAGAGTTGGAGCTGGAGGATGAGACCTTCAAAGGTTCGTCGGCGCCGACTAATGTGGGCGACAGGGGCCTAACCTCCGTCAAAGATCTTTCACCGTGGATCGATTCAACGACCACGATGCTTCGTTCTGATGAGGTGGAGGAGACAAAGCTCTTTTGGAAACTCAAGGACGGTCTGGAAGATGAGGCGTCCTTCCAAAGCTACTTATTCCAAATAGGGAGGACCCTATGACCATTGAGTGGACATGTGGTGGTCGTCTTCCACGTGGCAGTATCGCAGCAGAGGGGGGCCTTGAGAACCTTCTAGAGATTGAAGCGGCGGTGGACTTTTTTGCGCTAGGGTTGTGCGCAGGGAATGAGGACTCCCTGGTGTTTGAGAATGAAAAGGCGAAATGTGGAAGTGGTATTCTATCGACGTCAGAGGGCTGTTGCGGTTTCTGTAAACCGCCCACGGTTTACATGGATGGTTGGGAGGCTTGTCAGAAAGTTGTAGGTTTAAGGTTGGGGGGGGGGGGGGGGGGTGGGCGATGAGTTCGATGAAAGCAGACACGTTCCAACATTAATGGGCCGATTGGACCTCGGGTCAGTTCTGCTTGATTTTTTCGATGGGTCAGGTGTGCTTTTGAATCGGTTTTCCTTATGCTGAGCTGTGGGAACCCCGTCGTTTCGTTTCGATCTATGGTTCCAGGACAAGTCAAACCTGGTGGGCATGCGCATGAAGGGGGAGATGATGATCGGGTAAGAGCTTTCTCCTCTGCGAGTACATCTATGACATTCTTGAGGGAATCGTGCTCTCTTTCGGACCCTGAGGTACTCCCATCGACTGCTAGGACTTCAAGAAGTTTTTCCTTGCCTTCTCCCTGTGAATCAATTCAAATGGTGGCGAAACCTGTGAACTCCTCATCATCTGTTGATACGGATACTCTATCCTCGGCTTTGTCTTCCACGGCAGAGATACGACCGATCAGTTCTCTTCGTCGAAACGACTCCGGAAATTGGGTTCGATGCTCCTTCAGCTCCACAAGGGGGGCTGGTTCTCCTCCGCCTAGGCACGTGGGCAACAGAGCCAGACCCACTGAGTTAGAAGAGGTGGACAGGTTAATTTGAGTGGGTCGCGAGCTTAGAATGTCTTTCAATGGCTCGGATGATAATCTCCGAGAGGTTTTTAATTCCATTCTTCTCAATCAGGTCATAAAGGAGGGGAAGAAGAAGAAGCGATCTAAGTCTAGAGAACTAGCTAGGCTACAATGGGGGATGTTAGCCTGAAGGGGAACCAGGTGTGCGTGATCGCCTAGAGGTTTGGTAGGGGTGGGCTAATTTTTGTTCTTTATGAAGATGTTCTCATGGAATGTGCAGGGGATCTGTGACCTAAAAAAGCGAGCAGGAGTTAAGAGGGTGATTTCCGCGTCCAAGCCTACGGTGATTATGCTCCAAGAAACAAAGTGGGCCAGCTGTGATAGCGGCAAGGTGGCATCGGTGCTTAGCGACAATCGTGGGGGTGGATTAGGGTTGATTCGGTCGGAGCCGCCAAGGGCATTCTTGTTGCCTGGAGCTCGTTCTTATTTGAGAAGATTGATGAAGAGGTGGGACAATATTCTACTTCTGTTGTGCTACGGAACAGGGACAACGTGAAGGTTTGGACTTTCTCTGGAATATATGGGTCGTCGGATGATGGCAGCCGTGCGGAGTTCTGGTTTTAGCTGGCAGCAATAGCGGCCCGGTGAGATTATCCGCAATGTTTGGGCAGCAATTTCAATGCAATTAGATGGGCCCAAGAAAGAATGGGAGGGCCCCCAGACGCGGCTGTGATGCGTGACTTCAACACATTCATCCAGGATTGAGAGTAAGTTGATCTTTCGTTTTCAGGTGCTTCACGTGGTCCAGCCTTCAAGAAACACCTTCTTTGAGCCATATTGATCGCTTCTTATGCATCCCGGAATGGATAGATCTATATCCTACCGCCCTCCACTAGTGCCTTGCTAGGGCGGTTTCCGATCACCGCCCTCTTCTCCTTAGCTGCGAGCCTTGTGGGAGGGGCCCTTCCCCTTTTTGTTTCGAGAATATGTGGCTTCTCTATGACGGATTTCATGCCCTTGTCCATACGTGGTGGAACGGGATTTCTCTATTAGGGACTGCCGCCTTCAGGTTCATCTATAAGTTGGGTTTGCTCAAAGGCCAAATTAAGGAGTGGAATAGACACACTTTTGGGTTGGTCCACGTAGCAAAAGAGGTGATCCTTGCTAGGCTAAAGGAGCTGGACGAACTGGAGGAATCCAGATATCTGTCGAAGTTTGAAAGAGAGGAGAGACTAAGCAAGAAATCGGAATTCAACAACAAATGTTTAGCTGAGGTGTGCTGGAAGTAAAAATCGAAGGTTCACTGGCTCAAAGAGGGGGACAATAACACCAAATATTTTTTAGGTCAGATTGTAGTGGACGGTTGTGTGTTCTCAGATCCGGATCAGATCAAGTCTCAAGTAGTCAACTTCTACAGACAGTTGTACTCAGACGAGGGGCGGACTAGGCCTAAGTTGGACGAAATTTCGTTCCCCACCATTTCGGTGGGGGATCAAGTTGCCGCGGAGCTACCGTTTCAGGAAGAAGAGGTTTGGTGGGCCATCAAAAGTAATGGGAAAAACAAATCTTCGGGACCAGACGGCTTCACCATGGAATTTTGTCGGAGCTTCTGGACTCTTCTCAAGGACGACCTTATGGATGTCTTTCGCAAGTTCCACGATAACAGCTTCATTGGGCGTGCTCTGAATTCCACCTTTGTTTTTCTCATGCCGAAAAAATGAGGGAGCCAAGGACCTCTGTGATTTTCATCCGATCAGCCTAGTCAACTATTTGTACAAAATTATTTTGAAAGTGCTAGTAAATCGCATGAAGCCATTAATGGGATAATTAATTTCTGCTAATCAGGAAACTTTCATGCAGGGTAGGCAAATGGCTGGTTGTAGTAGACTAGTAGCTCTAGAGGTTGTGCTATTTGTACAAAATTATTTTGAAAGTGCTAGCAAATCGCATGAAGCCATTAATGGGATAATTAATTTCTGCTAATCAGGAGACTTTCGTGCAGGTAGGCAAATGGTGGACCTGGTTGTAGTAGCTCTAGAGATTGTGCATTCCGCACACCGCAAGCACAACCCCGCTGCCCGATGGAAAATAGACATGGAGAAGGCGTACAACTGGGTGACTTGGGGTTGTCTTGATTACATGAGGAGCATATTCGGATTTGGGGTCTGATGGAAAAGTTGGATGCGAGCTTGCTACTCCACAGCGTGGTTCTCGATCATCATTAATGGGTCTCTGACGGGGTATTTTCAAAGTACTAGGGGCGTTAGGCAAGAAGATCCCCTCTCCCCCTTCTTATTTAACGTGGTTGGGGAAGCGTTAGACGGCCTCATTTATCGAGCTCGGCAGCTTGTTACATTTCAAGAATCCAGGTGGGCTCTAATGGTCGTCGTATTACCCATCTCCAATATGTAGACGACACTATTCTTTTTTGTAGGGTAGATGTGGCTGAGTTCCGAGCATACGCGGTGGTTCTCACAATTTACGAAGCAGTATCGGGCCAGCCGATAAACCCATGGGTCAAAAATTAGGAAAACCACTACATGTCATCCAACTCCAAAACCGATACGTACCGGACGATATGTATCGGTTCCGGACGATACATTGGTATGTATCATCCGATATTTTAATATTCGGTATGGGAGGCACCGATACGGTACTTTGAATGTACCTAAAACCGATACGTATCAGTTCCAAACGATATTTTGACCCATGGATAACCCTGCATAAATCGACGGTTACAGGGATCGGAGCTAGAGACCAGCTGCTGACCGATATTGTTGTTACGGTGGGTAGCGAGATTGAGGCCCTCCAAATCACGTATTTGGGTCTTCCTCTTGGGCTTGGCCGACCCTCTGCTAGGGCTTGGGAATCGGTGGTTCAGAGGTTTGAACAAAGGTTGTCTTCCTAGATGGGGAAACTCATCACTAGTGGGGGCTGCCTCCTCCTCGTCAAATCTGTCCTAGCTAGTCTGCCCACCTTCTTCATGTCCATTTCAAATGTCCTGCGGGTGTACCTATAGATTGGAACAAATCCAAAGGGACTTTTTATGTGAGGGATCTAGATAAGAGATATCATCTAGTAAATTGAGACACTTGTCAAATCCTGCTTAGCTGTGGTGGATTGGGTATCCGTTCTCTACGATGGGTTAACATTGCTCTTTTGAGAAAGTGGTTTTGGCAGGCCGGTCTGGAAGAGAGAGAGAGAGCCTGTGGCTGTCGGTCTTGGCAGATAAGTATGGTCATCTGGAAGGCAACTGGGAAATTAATGTTGCGGTTAACAAACACTTCTCGGCATGGTGGAAGGGTATATGTGGGACTTGGTCCTTTTTTTCACGATGGGTGCAGTTTAGTGGGGGAGACGGCACTTGCATTTGGTTCTGGGAAGATCCTTGGGTGGAGTCCAGGTTGCTCAAAGACTTGTTTCCGACTATCTTTAGCATTGTGAAGAACTCACTCAGAGTCGTGGCTAGCTTTTTCTCGGAATCCGAAAGGGGGGGTAAGTTGGGATTTGGTCATTAGGAGGCTTCTTAGAGAGGAGGAATCTCCTTTCGTTCTTTTGTTGGCTGTGTTGTATGGGGCAAGCATAAATCAAAACCGAGTTGATGCCAAGCTATGGGTGCTGAGTAAGAACGGGGTATTTAGCACCAAGTCATACTACCGGATGTTATCAAATCAGCCCCTAATCAGGTGTGAATGGGCTGGTTTGTGGAAGGCAGCTGCTCCCCCCAAAGTCAATTTTTTTACGTGGACTTTGCTTAAAGAGAAGAGTCTCACGATGGACCAGTTGATCTAAAGGGGGAAAGATATACTGAATTTGTGTGTCATGTGTCTTCAATCGGAGGAGTCGGTATCAGGCCTGTTTCTTCACTATTGGGTGGCTCATAAGATTTGGGGGTTTATTCTTAAGTCGTTTGATATGCATTAGGCTTGCCCTTCTTCCATTTCACAGCAATTTATGACTTGGTTTGGGGTTGGGGTGCGCTTTGGGGGCCAACTGGGAGCATTTTGGAGGGTCGGGTTCTTTGCGGTGATTTGGAGCATTTCGCTTGAGAGAAATACCCATATTTTCGGTCGGAAACGCCAACCAATCAGGATGATCCTGAAGTCAGTCTGTGACTTAATGTACTTATGGATGGTGTTGGATAAGGAGGGGGTTGGGGGGATGCCCATCACTGGAATCCAAGCTAGGCCAGAGGCTTCTTATTCATCTGTTGGGTGGATTTTTTCCTTTTTTTTGTGTTTTTCCCCTTTTTCTTTTTTTGGTCGGAGTGACCTTCCTATTGTACTCGGCCAGCTTCTCGCTTATTCTTATTGTTATAATAGATTGCGCTTTTACCGATAAAAAAAAAAACAATAAAAAAGGACTATGCCTTTATTTAAGGCATGTGGTTCCAAGACCTTGGCTTCTATGGTCCTCTTTAGGCCTATTCGTTTTCTGGTGCTTAGCGAGGGCTTAGGAATATACAGTGTCCCTTATGGAAATTTTCAAGTCCATTTTGCTTAGCGAGTTTTCAGGTGGCTAAAAAGCATTTGTAAAGCTTATTGATCTAATGTTGGCTTTCGAATTCATTATTGATTTGCCTATTGTTTATCAGATTCTAAAATAGCTTTTTGCTTTTCAAGTACCTTAGGAATAAATGGCGTAGTGTAGCTTAGAGAGTCCTTTTTTCGCTGAGGACATAAGTGGCTTATTGATCACCAAGTTGATTTGACTCTGGCTCTCAGGGGACTTAGGCTTCCTAAAGGCCATAAGCAGGCTGAAGCTTTGACAATTACTAAGGAAATCATTTTTTGAGTAAGCCCTCTTCCTTCTTTTAAGGCCTTGGCTTCTATGAGACTTCTATGCCCTAGTGCTTGGATTCAATGGTATGGATCACGAAGGTCATAAGATGTTTAGCCACTTGGACAACTTGGATCATGCCACATGGCACCAAATGGCTTATAAGTGATGTGAAAAGTTTTATACAAGGCATGAGCCAATCCCAAAAAATGCCATATTTTCCTCCTTGATTTTCTGATTGGTAAAAATAATGCCATAAATGGCTGTATTAATATAGCTTGTATCAAAGCACATAACAGAAAGCAGGAGACACTATAAAAATCCCAGTGTCGTAGAATAACATCCGACAACTGACTTCTTATGAACGCAAAAGGAAATAGGAACACTACATAAATAACAAAAGCTGAGTTTGTTGCTGAATTTTCTATTTGTGAAAAAGCCTCTGCCACTTAGTAACATAGGATGCAATATTGATGATTACCTAGGTAGGAATGGAAAATAGAAATGATGTCATTTGGTTTTTTTTATTCCACATTCAACAAGTCTAGGGGAACGTGGTGCGGGTGTAGAAAACCTGGAGTTTTTTCTATTATAAACTAGTGCATACACATCAAACTTGATTAATGAGCAATTCAAATGGAGCATTTAAATACAATACAGACAAAGTTTAAGAAATGAATACCAGACCTCAATAAGGGCATCCCGCTTCGAGAGTTCTTCTTGAAGTTTTTTGGTCACTGCTGAATAATCAGTATTGTCCTCAAGCACCTTGGACGTCAATTGAACCCCAATAGATGCAGAATCTGACCCAGAAGTCAACCTAGCATCACTAGAACAGAGGGCTTCATTTAGTTGAGCTTCAAGACTTTTAATTTTGGCCTGCAAGAAAAGAGTGATACGACTTTAAGATAATGGGGAATGAAAGAGGAGTACCAAAACTACAATATGAAGAACATGGAACACACAACTTCCATAATTTAGGTATATCCATTATGCTCCATCCCACATCTTGGGGAATTAAATTAAATTATTTTAAAATAGCACAACAACGATGTTGGTCCAAAGCCCTACTGAAAAAGGAGGGTAAGCATATGATTGATAGTCGGCTGCAAAATTCCCATCAAATTTGTTATGCCACCACCAAGTCCAGATTTTTAAAAAAACAAACAAGGGTTAACATTAGGCTGAAAAATGGCTAAAAAAATTCCGTGGCTAGTGGGGTTGGGCTTGTAGCTCAATTGGAAGGCACAAGATAAAGCAACCTTGAGGCACAAGTTCAATTCCAGCTAACATAATGACAAAAAGGGTTGGCTAGGGCATCCCCGTAAGTGACATGCAACGATGACACCCTTTTGTGAATAATAGGTAGGAAGTTAGTCCGGAAGCGACAATTGGCCTATTCTGGTCCAACTATTTATCGAGATTGAGATTCAATCAAATCTGGACACACTATTTTCGCCTATGAGTGCCTTTTGTGCCTCCTTTCTCCTAGTCTTCTCCTAATTCTTTTTATTTTTCCCCGCATATATTGATCGTCACACGCTCTTCGGCACGCTGAATTGGGCTTCAAAGCATTGGTCTTCCACGTGCGCTTGCTATCCGTTTTGTACCGAGAGATGTCCCCATCATTAATTGCGATTAGACAACTTTATATCAGGAGAAGCTGGGACTATAAAGTCGCGTTTAACATATGTAGGACTAAATGTAAGCACTAAATTATTATTACCATTTAAAGTAACATTTACTTCTCTATATCAAGAGGCGCTGGGGGTATAAACATGGATCAAAATATCGTCCGATACCGATACGTATCGGACGATACGTATCGGTATTGGACTCGAACGATACATTGAATGTATCGTTCGATACATTCAAATGTATCGAATGTATCGAACGATACATTCAATGTATCGTCCGATACAGACCGGTACCGATACGTATCGTTTTGGATCTCGGACGATACGTATCGGTAACCCGATATTTTAACCCATGGGTATAAAGCCATATTTAACATATTTAGGACAAATTTAAGAAATTAATTGTTACATAACATTTCGAGATGATAAAAATTGGTAGGTGCATTAGGGCATTATACCCTAAACATAAATATAAACTAAAATTTATTACATTTCTCATCAACCATATATTTTCTCCTTATGCTCTTTTCCTACATTATCATGGTTACTATTATAGTGCTAGTTGTTTACTTTACAAATAGCATATCATGCATCTTTGCTTCAGTCATTATCTTTAGTTTTTAGGAAATACAAGCATCCATGTTGTTTTTTAGTAACGAAATTTCACCGAAATTAATGAATTTTTCTAATTTTCTCCATTTTAATAATTAATAATATTATATATATATATATATATATAGAGAGAGAGAGAGAGAGAGAGAGAAAGAGAGAGGAATTATTTTGAAAGCATTCTCCCCATTCTTGTGAAATTAATAAAATTTATATGGTAGATCCTGGTTACTTTTTTTTTTAGGGTTACTTTCCAGAGTGCTGTTTCTCAGAGAGAGAGCGAGGTGAATCAGAGCCTTGGTCGTATTAAGCTCAACCAGTCAGCAAGGTGGAAATTGCTTCCTTCTCTTTTACAATGATTTTGTTTCTGATTGTTATTTAATATGGAAATAAACATAATTAATTTTCTGTCTTCTGTTAAAATTATCGTTGTTGACATTTGTGCAGCGTAATTGTCAAAGAAGATAAAACGCTATTGACAGTGCTCTTTCCTGATGCTCATGATGGGCGAAATTTCACATTTAAGGTTCATTTGTATACTGCTGTTTAGTTTCTGCTAAAATTACTTCAATCTCAAAAGACATTCTATTTTTATTGCTGAAATTTTTTTATGTCTGCCTCTGACATGTCATCCTTTTGGTGTAACAGGCTGAAACCTCAGAGGAATTGCATGACTGGAAAACTGCATTTGACAATGCTTTGGCACAAGCTCCGTGTGCAGCAGCCCTTGTGAAGGGACAGCGGAATCCCCTGCAGTGATGTGGTCGAAGCAGTTGAAGGCAAGGATCAAAATTTCAGCCGAAATGACAGAAATTTCAGTCCAAAATTTCAGTTTTGTTCCCCACCGAAACAAAATTTTGGACCAAAATTTCGGTCATTTTTGTATGGGGATCAAAATTTCGGCCGAAATTTCGGACAAAATTTTCGGATTTCGATTTCAGTTTCAGTCATGCCCGAAACTGAAATTTCGGCCGAAATCTTGACCCTTGGTTGAAGGTCTTCTGCTTGTGAACAAGGTATGCTCTACATTATGTTCACAATTTTGAGTGTATTGTTTAAAACAAATGATTGAGGCGATTTTAGGTAGTAGCTGCTCATATCGAAGGATTGAGAGGATACTAGTACAAATATTGAAATGATATAAGCATAAGTAGGAAAAAGGGATGACCAATAAGGATTTGGAGAGAAGTGAGATAAAAGACTGCAGAGTGGCAGAGCATTTGGCTCTAAACATAAATGACAGAAATGAGTGGATATATAGGCATCCCGAAGCCAACCCTAAACAGAGGGGAAAAGGAGATGATGAATGAAGCACTTGTAAATGTCATTGGATAGGCTTTAGAGAAAATTGATTGGCTGTTTTTTACTGAATATGAATTAGCTATTATCATATGCTTCATGATGCTGGCTATCCCTGTATATGCTGCATCTTATTTCTTTTGCTTTTCTTCTCCTTAGTTTTATAAGCCACTATTTTTAAATATTCTGCTATACTTGTTTCACTACATGAAACTGATTCCATATGGAGTTAAGAGTATTAATATTTGAAGGATAAAATATTTTGCAGAGTGGCAGAGCGCCGGGTTTGTGGATGCCAGGAAGAGGATAAATATAGTTTGCTTACAAGAGACTAAGTAGAGGAGGGAGAAAAGCTAGAGATCTTAGGGATGAGTTTAAGCTTTCTACTCAAGAAAGAGCAATTCTTAAAATGGGGTAGAAATGTGATTAATAGAAATTTAAAGAAAATTTAGAGGTACAGAGAAAGAGTGATAGATTAAAAATTTATTGAATATAGAAATCTTAAATTTCATTACTCGTTAAACACCTCAACCAGGTTAAGGGGAAGAATGAAAAAGGAATCTTGGCACTCGATGGAGCAACTAGTAAGGATATAGTTAGTGGACGAGCTATATTCATTGGCAAAGAATTAAATGGATGTGTGGAGAAGCTTGGGGCCAGATATGAAAGTAAATACCGAGGACATAGCTTTGGAGAAACAAATGAGATGGGGTAAGTTATCCTAAATTTTGCAGTAGCATTTGATCTGCAACAGCAAATGCATATTTCAAAAGGAGATATGCTTGGGAGTCCAAACATATAAGGAGATATGCTTTAAAAATGGAAAAAATAGGAAATACGTTAGATATAGAAAGATATAAGTTGCCAAAAAAGGAAAGCTAAGAAAGTCTAACATTTAAGAATAAAGCATATGACAATTTTTACACATGTTATGAGGAGAGGGACATCTACAAGTTTGCCAAGATAAGAGAAAGGAAAACTAGAGACCTCGACTAGGTTAGGTGCATTATGGATAGAGATGAAAGGTCTTGGCGAGATAGAGAATAGATGGCAAAACCATTGTGTAGACTTTTAAAATGTGGAATATGTGAGGGAAATAGAGTAAGAAGGGGGAAGCAAATTCAAAGGATGATTAAGAAAGTACCTGAAGTAGAGGTAAAAATTAGCCTTATCTAAAATGAAGAAAAGGATAGCATGATGGCCATATGGGATACCTACAGAGGTTTGGATAGGGATGTGGGTGAGTGGGCTATTGGTTGACCAACTTGTGCAACAAGATATTAAGAATAAAAAGAAGACTCGAAGAATGGAGAAAGAGCATTGTTGTCTTTTCATAAGAATAAAAGAAATCCCAAAATTGAATCAACTAAGTATTGAACTTGTGAGTAGTACTATTTTTGAGAACCAGTTTATGAGTTTATGCCAGGAGGATCAACAATAACAAATACCATCTCTTATTGGTTTAGGGAGAGTAAGAAAAGTTCACATATAGTATTTTATTGATTTAGAAAGAGTTTATGAAAGGGGGTCCAAACTAGATAATCTAGTGGATGCTAAGGGATATTTCCTCCCAATCATATACAATGAGATTCCCCAAGATATGTATGAAGAGGCAATAAATAGTATAAGAATTACGTGTTGAGAGAGCTAAGAGTTTCTAGTCAGAGTGAGGCTACATCAAGGGTTTGCTTTAAAGTCCCTTTTTGTTTGCATTGGTTATAGAAAAATTGATGGTAGAAATACAAGATGAGGTTCCATGATACATGTTTCCAGATGATATTATATGAATTGGCCACACTAGGAAATAAATAAATATGAAGTTCGAAAATCGGAGAAAGGCCTAAGAATTAAAGGGTTTAAAATTTAATATAACAAAGAGAGAATACATGTTATGCAAATTAAGTGAACATGAGAATCTGGAAGATAATTTGATCAAGTTATTAAGCACTTTGTGTCATAATGTCATATGTTTCGGTATTTGAGCTCTACCATACAACCGAATGGAGAGTTTTTAGAGGATATCTCAAAAAGAAGACCAATGCAAGGTAGGCGAAGTGGAGACAGGCGAGTGGTGTAGTGTAATCGCAAAGTATCGCTTTGAATGAAAGGGATGTTTTTATAAAGCGGCGGTAAGACCTGCGTTATTGTATGGTGTTGGACTACAAAGAAGCGACAAGAAGGTAAAGTACATGGCTGAGTTGTGTATGTTAAGGTGGATGCATAGAGTAGTGAGAATAAAAGAATTAGGAACAAGTACATAACAGAAAGTTTAGGGGTGGCCTCAATAAAAGATGTGACTAAAAAATGTTGTTTGAGATAGATTGGACATGTCCACAGGAGACTTGAAATTGCTCTATACAAATGATTGGAATACTACACGCAAAAGGAAGTAGGAGAAGGGGAGGAGCAATAAAAAACTGGACAGTATCGAGAAACAACATGAAGGATTGTATACTAACAGAGAGTTTAGCCTTGAATAAAGACGAAAGTAGAAAGAATACTGTCAAAGCTGACCCTAAATAGATGGTACAAGGCTATGATGATGATGACTATGACGGCGATGATGATGATGATCAAACATGTTAAAAATCATATGCAGTAACAAAAACATTTTTTAAAAAATGTGCATTTCCTATGTGCAACATCAAATCTTTGACCTGACAATTTTCTTGCACTTAAATTAAAGCACCCACATTGGTTCAATGAATAGGAATTGCCTTTATTCCAGAAGGAATACTACCCTGCTTTATAAGATTCACCAAACCAGAATTAGAGAATCTCAAAGCGTACGAGAAGGAGAGTGAGAGAGAGAGAGAGAAAGAGAGAGAGAGAGAGAAAGAGAAAGAGAGAAAATTCAGTTAAAGATGAGTACAAATCGATCACATGCAAGTCTGACATCAGTGCCCAAAGAAAATAAAAATCATTGAAGAGGGTGTAGATAGCAAATGAAGGACCTAGAGGAGATGATTCAATACCAGGGACTTGTTGCTTTCCTGTCTGAAACATCAGCCGACAATTGATTATCAATTAAAGATCATTATGACATGAAAACTCCATCCAAGCTTTTTAGATCCAACAAACTCTACATGAAACAAGGTTTCTGCTCCATGGGGATCCTTCCTCTAGTTCAACCTAATCCTTTTGTCTGTGATGGTAAAATTATTTGAATTGATTGAATCTAACGTATGAATAAAAAATATCCAAAGAATTTACATGGTCTCTCTGATATAAATATAACTGAGATTAAATAAAAGTTCAGAAGCGAGTGTCTATTCGAGTCATCTAACAATATAAAAGCACACAACATTCAGATCAGATGATAAAAGCTTTGACCATGCAGAAGAATATATATCAGTAGCAAATTAAATCAAATAAGTAAGAAGAAACGCATCAGGATCAAACATATTCAGCAGAAGTAAAGGTTCTACCTGCAGGGTTTGGATTGTCAGATCTCGCTCCTGTATCTGCATTTTCTGTTCTTGCTCCGTTCGCAAAAGATAAGCAACTTGATTTCTAAGCTGAGCATTCTGCTCTTTCTCAATATTTTGTTTTTCTTCCAGCATGTTCTGATTGCAACAAAACAAGAAAAACAACTCAGGTGAGTATCAGTAATACCATGAAATAGTGCCACAGGAGCATGTCAACACCGATATCAAGTTTGTGTGATTGAAATGCATTACAGCTGGGAATTCCCATGTCTATATCTACATACATGCCCAAATATCATATTCAAGTTATATATACAACAACATTAAGTGCAACGTGATGCCAAATAAATACATATTGGAAAACATATAGATCTAAGACCATTAACACAAATTACTGTAGTACAATGTGCATTCTCAAGCATCTGGGTAACAGATACTATAATTAAACTATAGTATTCAACACAACTTCCAACATAAGATATAGAAGAAAACCATATAAGGTCTTATGATGTGTGTGCTACAATATATTCAATACAACTCTGTAACATATTATACATTTTACGATTGATATTTTGGTGGGTGAGCTCAAATGCCCACAACATTAAATGTAATCACTGAAAAATATCTATTAGATAATGAAGAGTAGCCTTGCAGTGTAAAACTCATTTAAGAATGTTCTTATTTTTCAATAGAAGTTATTGAATCTTCCATTTCTAAATTTAATATTTAACCATCACATGGCTACTAACCATAGTTATAAATCTCGGCCAATACCAACACATATTAGATTTCGACTGAGCCGATACAGATACACATGGTGTATCAGTAATGCATAGGCATCAATCCATACCTAGTTATGGATGATACATATTGATATCAAATAATATGTATTATTTTTTATTGTTCTTTTAATTATCTTTTTTTGGAACCATGATGGGTTTCAGGTTTGGTCGATATGTACAGTATATCCCAATACATATCAGCCCAAATCGGAAGCCCCTACAGCCTCTGATTCCAAGATTTAACATAAAAAAAAAAGGTTATTTTCTTCAAAAACAAGAAAAAACATGAAACAAAGACATATATATATATATATATATATATATATATATATATATGTAGAAATAAAACTCTTGTACATTCAATATTTCAATTCCTATAACAAAGTCAAGAGATGCTGATTTTTAAGGATTTTACAATAAACTAAGTTCCGGGATACCCTGCAATATCCTATGTATGCAACAATTTTATAATATATATATATGGGTGCTGGGAGGGGTGAACGGGATACAGACCTAACCTTTGGCTTTTTACACACAAACTAAAGTGGATGCTCTTTGGACTCAAACCCTTGTTTTGACGCTTGACAGCCCAAGCCTTTTACCATTATGTATATATGTATATATGTACATTATATAGGTCATATACATTGTATATACCCTATATGTACATGTACATGCAATGTTTATGTATATGTTTCACATAATATATTAATATAAAAATGGCCCCAAGGGACATTGAGCGAGATACCTAGCAGACCCCTGAACATGCAAATGAGCATAGTACACAGCGGAAAATAAGAAGTATGGAGCCTCATGTATTGTCTTCAGTTGTCATGGTTCAATTAATCTGAAGATCCTCTCCACATACTGAATCAAAGAGAGGGCAATTGAGGCCTAACTCGCAAAATGATCCTCTATTCAGGACTTCAAGATATCCACAGGGCAACATTTACCTCTGAAAATCCTGGTGTCCCCTTTCGCTCAAATACGCCACATGATGGCAATCGGCACAATTTCCATTACTTAAAGGACTTGAACCCCAAAATGCTAGGAGATTAACACAGGAATAAGGAAGGATCAATCGACAAATAAAGAAAACCTAGATCTGATGTGCAACATTTCAATGACATAGAAGGCACTCAACCGACTCCTCATCTACATATCAAATAGTGCATCTATTTGCTAGGACCAAGCTCCAATGTGGGAGACGCTTGCCCGTAAGTATTTTGTCCCACAGCACTAGTCAACAAAAAAAATAGAGCCCTTAAGAGGCATAGGAGGCTCCCACAACTTAATCCAATGATGCTCAATCAAAGACCTCCTACAAAAAAGAAATGAACAACGATTTCACCACAAATGATCCCCTAAACTCTTATGACTGCACCCTTCAATCTTCATTCACACTGGAAACTTGTACGTCACTTAGTATGCCCTATAGTTCTGCAATCATAACAGTGTAAGTTTTGCTATTTATACATTTTATATTTTTTCACAAGTTTATATTAAAATCTTAAAATTATCCATAACTTCAATTTTTAACATAGAAGTAAGTACACCCAAGATTTTTGGCAAGGATTTCGTGTTGATTTGAATTAAAATTTTTGGCCTTTATATAAATTTCTAGCATTTTCGGAGTTTCCGGGCATACAATAGTACATATAAATACTCCTTTTATTATTTTTTCAATTTTTTTTAATAAAATTAGAGTTTTTTAGGTTTATTAATCAAGGAAGGAATCCAGAAAGTAGAGGCTTATTTATTATATATGAGAACAATGTGGAGTTTTGTTATTACTATTTGATAAACAGGGTGTTTATTATTTATTTAATAAAAAAAGGGGAGATAGAAAAAAGGAGAGTTTGAGTTCCTAATTTCAATTACTAAAGAGAAGAGATGAGAAAAGAGACATGCCGTTTTATTGGCGTCTCTACTATTAATTTCAAATTTTCAATTAATCAAAGAGAGGGAGCGAGAATACATGGAACTCTGAGGAAGAACATGTAGCAACAAAAGAGATGTAGGATCAGGGTGCCCTCATTTCGGTTTGCCAAATATAGTGTTCCTGATCACAAATAATCCACAAATTGAATCCCGAATATGGTCTTTAGGTAAGTTCAATTGTAAACTAAACCTAAGTGAATTTCCCATCCCAACTGATTTAAAGAAAAAAAAAGAAAACCTAAAGGCACAATAAATTTATAGTTGTTAATCTAGTGTCTACTTTGTTAGTTATACTCCCCACCGCCTGCATTAACTGCCACATGCATCTTCATCTCGGCAATTTAACCACATGAATGTTTATTTCTTAAAAAAGGAGAGAGAATATATGGGACTATGAGAGAGAAAATGTGACAATAAAATATGCGTAGAGTCATGACCCCCCCGTTTTCGGTTCGCCAAATATATTGTTCCAGATGACAAATAATCCACAAACTGAATCATGTAATCTGGAATATGGTCCTTAGGTAAGTTTCATTGTCAAATAAACCTAATTTGAACTCCCATCCCAATTGATTTAAAAAATAAAAATAAAATAAAAAACCTCAAAAGGCCCCATAAATTTACAGCTGTTCTTCCTAGTCTCATCTTTGTTAGTTATACTTCCTCCTTCGTGTGTACTATAAAAAAGCAGTTCCTTGTTCCTAATTGATCTCCACTAGAACTCTAGAACTTAAATGTAGCTTTGAAACACTCTAATTATCATCTGTATTCCTACTTCCAAAACAAGATCCCAACTCTTTGTTCTTCCAGCATCTTCAAATAAACATTCCATATCAATTTCAAATGCAACATTATAATCCACCTCCAAACTCCATAATACGAGCAGTAGTACCAAATAACCAAATCGAAACCTATTAATCTTTCACAACAAATAAGTTCCAGATACACAATTGAAAACAATTCAATATCATCTATATACATAATCGAAGAACAGAAACAGAGAATCATCCAACATCAAACGCTGTAAACGAAAAAAGTACAGATGAAATAGAGATTCTAGTTAGTACCTTTAACTTCAAACCCTGTGGTTCTCCGAAACCCTAGATCGAGAGAGGGAGAGAAGAGGAAGAAGAAGACGCAGAGATGAAGTAGGAAAATGAAAATGTAATCAAAAGCCTATCTGTAAAATGATACGAGCGAAAGACAACAGCCAAGTTATCTTATTCAGGAAACTAATTTTTCAAGTATATATATATATATATATATATATATATATATATATATATATTTCTATTTTCTTTTTCGCTTATATATAATTTACTGTTTAGTCTATAGTACCCTCGCGAGAGCAGGAAAGATAGTACTAGCCTCATTAGTTTCCACAAACGTCAGCCAAGATTTGCTAATAAAAAGGCTAAACAGAATATCGACTATAACATCGTTTGGCAAAGCTCCCCGCCGCCCGCAAGCACAGGTGCAGCTTGGAGCTTGTTTGGTAATCATGCCGGGAGATGCCCGGTGCTAAAAATGGGCTCAAAACTCCCCTTTGCAAGAGAGGATAAAACCTGTCGGCATTGCCAAGCATAGTCTAAATCTTGGTATTCGTGTCATTTTACAAAGGGCAGGAGCCAAGGTATCAAAATCGGTATCGGTCTCGGGTATCGGTTTGCCTAAGACCGATATGACTTGGGCCATACCGATATGTATCAACTTTTTTTTTTTTTTTGTAAAAAAAAGAAAAAGTCTACATCTCGACCGAAACCGAGACGTATCAGCCTACACAGTATCGGACACCCGAGTTGAGATACCGATACGTATCGGTATCGGCCGACTTTTTATACCTTGGTGGGAGCAAGTGTGGGGATTAAAACCCATGAACTGTCGTTTCCACCAAAATTGTGCTGTCATTGATTGGATGCCTATCTCGAGGTTTTACCAATTAGGTAATGGGAGATTGACATAAGCACTGCCATGGTTTGAAATCTCGGATAGCTCCGAGACTGAGATGTCTCAGCTATATGAAAATAGCCTTTTAAATGATCTAATAATATTAAAATAAGTGTTTGATCTTACACCATTAAAATATACTTCCTATTACGCCACTTGGCAAATACTTGTGATCAATAAAACAATCCAAGTGGCTGTCTATGATTGGAACATATCGCAATTAAAAAAATCACATATCGTCCGATTAATGACCTTCAATATTAACCATTAAAAACTAAGAATAATATATTAGAGTGCACAGATTTGGACACTATGATAGCTATTCATGAAATCGTCATATGATAGCAGTTCACGAGATCGTCACATAGACGGGATACATCGAGAAAAATAGACCTACGTGTACAAAGATAATGATTAATTTACTTTCAATGTATATAGCCGAACATTAAATATAAATTATAATTTTTAAAAGAATGTTTTCTCTGCATGGTCCCAGGGTGTAATGCAGATGAATCTCGTCTCGGTAAACACCGAGATGCAAGACATATCGCCTCGAGACGTCTCATCTCGGGCGAGATTCACAGCAATACTAGAGTGGTATTTTCTCATAATAAGGCAATGGCATTTTTGGCACAGCCTAGGAGATGTGGCATCTTTTCTACCAAAATAAAACTTAGGACAGCACATGAATGCAGCAGCCCAAACACCACTCCCTTTTTCATCTTTAAAAAATATATAACTGAAAATAAAACTTCTGAAAACAGAGCATGAAATCATGAGGTTCAAAGACTTTCTCTTTATTATCATAACCGCTCTCCCGCCCTCTTTATCTCAAAAGTCCCTCTCACACACGTCCACTGAGACACGCTCTCGCGTTATCGTCACACATATTATGCATCCATGAGCCTTCCACGTTTGTTGTTTTTCGGTGAGATAAATAGTAAGCACTTAGAGCATCTCCAAAGCATCCCTTCAAATTAGTCGTTGGACTACGGATGTGATACACATTTGAAGCGTGAGTTTGAATTTGAAGAGCTGGAAATGGTGGTCTCTTTAATTATGCTCTTCAAATCTAAAATATTTTTTATATTTTTATTATTTCCTCTATCTTCAATAGTCTCACTTTCCCTATAAAAAAATATATATATATATTCTCGCTTTCTATTTAAATAATATCGTATTTGAATTTAAAGAGTAAAGAGTGACTTTTCAAATTTGAAGGGTGAAACCAAGTCTTCAAAATTCACATTTGATTTGAAGAGTGGGTTGGAAATGTTAGATATTTAAAAGTTTTAAAACTTACGTCTTTTTCAAAGAGGTGTCTTTTCAAAGTTATGTATCTTTTCAAAAGAAATGTCTTTCTAAAGTGGTGTGTCTTTTCCAAAGAGATGCCTATAGCACATTTTCATAGGAAAATGATGCATTAACACACCACTTGATTTACTATTTAAGGAATCTAAAATCATTATTTTCTCACCACAATGGAGTCTCTCTTCTCTCTGATTTTGCCTTAAAAGGTCATAATCAGAGCATTATTGCAATATTTAGTGTTGGATAGTGTGAACGGATTCACCAAATCCTTCACAAGAATACACAGTCGATTCATTATCTTCTGAAACCAATTTGTCGGTAACCTGTTAGTGACCACTTTTTCGAAGTGGTGGGGGTAAATATTAGTCTAAAGACAGCGATATTTCTCGTACCTCTGACCGGTTTCCTATATTATTTCAGATCAGTATTTCAATAATAAAAAACTGATCCGACTGTTATTTTTTTCTCCAATATATATAAGAAAACAATGCTCACAATGCTTAGACCAAAAAAATTAATGGCTAAAATGGTTTTAACCAATCTGATGCTGCGTTCATTTTCTATCATTTGTAGCCTCTTCATCACCTGAGAGGACTTTATTTTTGGATGTAATCTTAGAACTGTATCCGATCTAACATGGTGAACCATGTAGCACCACATGACACTCAAAATAGTGTCGTGTTTATAGATTTAAGGGATGCCCTTCCTTTAGTAGCTCTTTATTTTAGGAGTTGGTATCCGGTACCCAACCGATTCCCGGGCCGATTTGGAAATCGTGACACTTTTTTAGATAAGTGGCATATGATTTCATCAATGTGCTATGTGATTTAAAGATCATGATCTAAAGATATATGATGTCAAAAATTGGGTTAAGAAAATATTTCTATCATATCAAATGAATAGCTAAAATTATTTGGAGATTGATGTGCGTGAGAACGAAAGTTTGAGTTAAGAGAGCAATCTCTTTATACGTTTAAAAAATCAGAGGTTAGGTCTGCCCTTCTTAGTACCCTATACATATTTGACCAACATTGGGTAATGGCCTTTATTTTGGAGATTGATATGGTGGCCCTGAATTTTAAAAGCATTTGACTGCTTTGATTCAAAACAAGGAGATGCTTTTTCATCCTAATTCTTTAGACATTAGTTTATTAGATCTTGGCATTCAAACCACTATGTCTACAGCCAATCACATTGTGACCCAAGTGTAAGTGCCATAGACGAAGTACGAAATGAATTGGATCATGAGCATTAAAGAGAAGTACGGAGTGAATTGGATGAGATTCTGGAAGCTAGCTAAACACGCTTCCGGATTCTCACTTTTGCATTAATCAGATTGCGAAAGCAATGCTGCCCGAAACAGGGCCTTAGATCACTCTTTGGCAACATATCAGAATTGGGCATTTCCATGAGGTTATTTGGGATGAACTGGGGCCTTCCCTATTCATTTCACAATGTCTCAGCACAGTAGGGATCGGATCCAATTACTCAGCAAGGAAAAAACCTTTGGAGGTTGGTGTTGATTGTTGTTTTGTGGAGCATCTAATTAGTTAGGATTGACAGAGTATGCATAGGTATAATCCGCCGACTGAAGAAAAGGATAAAAAATCATATTGTTGGATGAGCTTGGACCTCTCCTCTACTTGTAGCAATAAGTGGAGAGGATATGAGAACTTATTGGACTAAGGCATTTGCCGGTTCACTTGAGCAGATAAGATTCTTTGTATCCTTGGTCTTACTGGTTTGTTTATGTTGGGGCTCTACACACATCGCTGTTTGTACCGTTCTTCCTTTTCTTAAATAAAATCTTGTTTATTACTGGCCCAAAAAGAAATCTAGATCTCTTCAGGAACTTGCTGTTATTTAAAAATAAACAAGGTATATAGGTTATATGAGCACATTTGAAGGCTCAACTTGGACACCTAGATGCATGTAAAATGCTTTCAAGACACGGTAAGGTGGATAGGTTATATGAATGCAAACGAACTGGGCCAGGCTGACCAGCTTTAGCGACCAATATATACTAATTATATCATCTTTTCACGGCGACATTACCACCCTTACACCATCCGATGATTTCGAGTTGATATCAATGGAGATATTTTATGGTAATGAAAAAAATTCCTTTTTTCACTACAAAAAAACATTATTAGCGGCAGTTTTTTGTTAATAGCGACAGTTTTTAGTTGCCGCTAATAGTCTTGTTTTTTGTAGTGTTTTGTGTGTGCGTGTGTGGTGGAGGGGGGATAGCCTAGGTTATCAAAAACTTACGCTTGGACTAATCCCTAAGGGATGTTCTCGCCCCCATCGTGTCACAAGTATTTCACGGATTACACACCTTACAAGGAAATGCGTAGACATAATTTTTTGGTGGGGGCTAGCAATAGTGGATGGATGTTAATAGTTAATTCACTGTCGATTTGGGGTGACTTGTTCACCATAAATTTGGGACCAAATTATTTATACAAAAGGGGTTGTATAAGAAGTATAACTTGTACATTTTTAAGAGTTAAATGGGTCTTGAGCCCCCACACTGCTCTATGTGGCTCTGCCCTTGCGGGGGATTCTGTTATAGCAGAAGAGGAATCGCTGCTCGAACTCTCGGCCATGGGGAGCAAAATTTCCCTTCATATGATCCATTTGCTACTAATTCTCTCTCTCTCTCTCTCTCTCTTTATATATATATATATATATATATATATATATATATATTTCGGGTTTTACATGAAGTCTTCCACAACTCTTTAACCATAATATCCCTTACTTAATATGACCCACAATGCTACTAATTCAACGTCTGACAAGGAAATTAATTTTCTCTCTATGGATTTTTCATCTTCCTCTCTAGATTTTTTTGGCTTTTACATGAAGCCTTATACAATTCTTTGTGCTTTCGAAATGCCTGGACTTAATTTGGAGTTCAGATGTTCATAAAAGCATAAAGACTTCTTCTCATCACTTATTATACTTTTTTTTTGTTGATAAAAATCACTTAATATATTGTTTTGTTCTTTTATTGAATTTTGCAAAATAATTAATTGTACAGGAAGGACATTCTACACGCACTACAAAAAATAAGACTATTAGCGGCAGTATTTGTAACAAAAAACTGCTGCTATTAGTCCTGTCGCTACCAAAAACTGCCGCTATTAGGCTTGTCGCTACCAAAAATTGCCTTACCAGCAAGCATAAAATGCTTTCAAGACACGGCTGTAAAAATACTCTTGACCCTACTTGACTCAACTCCTATTTTAACCTAGCTTGCTTGACCAGACCTGGCTAGACCCAAACTTTTGGTAAATGGGTCAGTACCGATATGCACCCCTACCTGACATTATTGGTTTTTGCCTTGTTTGCGGAACAGATTTTCTAAAAGATCTTCATATATAATTAGGTGGCAACAAACCACATTGGTAAAAACAGAAAGTAGTGAAATCTGATATGAGAATATAATATTTAAAAAAATTAAAAAGGTCAATTTCTCTTTTATGGCCAACAATCCATCATGTCTGAGACAATCTCATCTTGATTTCTTCAAAAATCTCATCCCCAATCTCAATTCCAATCTCACTGATCTGTGGCTGAAATTGGCTCCACTCTTTTCTTGACTTCATCAAATCAGATTCGATAAGTTGGGTCATGTTTGTTAGATTACTTGCTTCTTTAACCCATGGGCAGATCTGCTCACATATGATCTTGCCAAGCTGTTCAAACCCTAAAAATTCATGTAGATTACACCTCTCTTCCTCCTTTGAAATGCTCTCCAACACTTCTCTCACACAATCAAACAAAAGCTGCTTTGCCTGTTGTAAAGCCCTCTTGTTTTTGATACACTGAGAAGATGAAGTAGACCCAAGAAGCTTCTTTAGTTCTTCAACCTCAATACCGTACTTCTCTCTTAGGGAATTCACAATAAGTTCCCATAGGGAAGCTGAGAGTATAGTCTCTTCTGCAACTTCCATGGATGGATTAGAAAATGAATTTGGAAAATTTTCTTCTTTGTCGATCCTAGAGTAGAACTCCACTGTTTCAGAGAAAAAAAAAAATTAGATTAAAATGAAGATAAGATGATGAGAATAAAGTAATATAAATAGGAATACTAAAATATTATTAAGTAGATTAGCAATTTTCACAAACTCTTTTTTTTAGCGTCCTAACTTTCAGGATACTCTTATTGATTGCTACACGAAATTTTTTTTATGCATACAACAAATTTCAGTAGCTTTGTAGCCTTGACTCTCCCTTATAATATCCTAGGCCACTCCTCTAGTTGTCAAGTGATTTTGATATAGATACCTAAATTTATCATGGTATCAGGGCAGACCTTTCTTTATTTTCGGCCAACACACAGCAAAAACTAAATGTGAATAATAAAGAAGAGATGAAGAGAAAGAATACATTAGCGTCTTGGGGCTGAGCGAGACAATAATCATATCATTTTTCGTTGAAAAAATTACTTTTTAGAATGAATTTTGTATAAGATGTTGCATCACAAGTGAAAGTGTACAATTTATGTGATTACCTGTGAATAGCGATAGCCACTTGAAATGTTTAGATCCATCAAATATATGTATCATATGGCATAACAGCGAAGTGTATTTTAAAAAAAAAAAAATTATAAGAATAGGGAAGTGTACTTGATTGTTGTAAGATTAATTAAACATTATTTTTTATCAATTGGCATAACAATGAAGTGTACTTGAATGTTGGAAGATCATTTAAACATTATTTTTCTCTTCCGCCGTTTCGTGAAGCATATGGATTCTATCTAAACATGGATCAGATTTTCGAGATTTAAAACCATGTTAGCGACACTACTTTTCAAACACTTTTTTTTGAATTTGAATTCTTGGTAATTGCACAAATATTGTGAAAAGGTTGGTGTTTTTCTCTCTTTTTACCCATCATTTTCATTTGTCAAATCATCTATTTTTTTATGACATATACACACTCATTTATACAAATGCCTTTAACTTCTTTTGATGAGAAGACAGAAAGAGCAAAAACTTTTCATATCTAAAAAGGTTGGTGGGGGTGTGCTCCTATGTTCTATTTCTCTTGGGGAGTCTCATTCACTACTTATTTTGGACCCTTTGAGATGTTTTGAACTTGAATTAGGCAATGGACTTTTTGTCCACTTATGTGCCACTTGGAATTGTGATAGGCCAAGATCCAAAGCATCTTGTGGCTGCATGAACCCTTTTACCTATAGTTGAATTTGGCTCATAGTCAACAGTGGACTAATCCAATAGCTCAAATGGACTTAGGCAATGGGTCAAATTAAATCAATGGTTCTCATTCATCGAGTTCAATAGATTATAGCTATTGAGAATTGAAGCTATAAACCCACTTTTTCCTTCACATTAGAACCCCCACGACTATTTTGTCACTCATTTGATTCCTTTGAAAAATCAATCAATCATTCTTTAGGACATGAGTGTTATTTTTTTTTATCCCTAATACATAACTTTATCTTAGAGTTTTCAGAATACTTGACGAAAAAGTTGGGGATATCAAATCCAAACGTTCACATGATGGATAGGAGTTGGATCCAGAAACATAGGTATACCTTTATTTCTACGTTTTCAACCATATCAATTTATTTTTTCATGCTATGCTTTGGTTGATAAGCAAATACATTTTTTTGTATCTATAAAATAGGACTTCTCAAGAGTATACTAAAGGTGTGGAAGAGTTCATTGAGCTAGCTGAAGCCCGTGAAGCAATTTCTAATGGGATGTTGAAATGTCCATGTGTTAAATGCAATAATGTTCTAGTTCAAGATTCAAAAACAACATATGAGCATATGGTATGCGATGGGATTGATCAAAATTACATTGTATGGTATTTTCATGGCGAGGAAATACCTCATTCAAGTTCAACAAGTGATTATACAGTGTTCAATCAAGTTGATCAACATGATATTGTTGACGACATGAGAGGTATGTTGAATGATGCATTTGGATTAAGAAACCCATAAGGACTTTCAAATGGTTTAACACAAGGAGCAAATGACCTACCCAACTCTAGTGCTACTAAATTTTACAAATTAACACAGGATGCAGAACAAGATTTATATCCAGGGTGTAAATCACACACAAAGTTATCATTCATTGTTCGACTATGGCATATTAAATGCCTCAGTGGATGGAGCAACAAGTCATTGACTATATTGCTTGACTTGTTAACAGAGGTGCTTCCTGAGGGTTCGACGTTGCCAGGTAGTTTCACTCAAACCAAGAAGATAATTTCTGATTTGGGACTAAACTATAATAAAATCGATGCTTGCCTCAATGATTGCATGTTATATTGGAAAGATTCTGTCAACAAGCAATCATGTGACATTTGTGGTACCTCAAGATGGAAGGCTCCAGAGGATCATTCAGAATGTGATAAAAAAAAGAGTCCTGCCAAGATTCTACGACACTTTCCCTTAAAACCACGACTACAAAGATTATATATGTCATTGAAAATTGCATCTGACATGAGATGGCATGATGAGAGTCGCATAAAAGATGAAATTTTGAGGCATCCTGCAGATTCTCCTGCCTGGAAACATATTGATACCATTAATCAAGCCTTTGCATCAGACCCTCGAAGTGTCAGACTTGGGCTAGCGAGCGATGGTTTCAACCCATTTAGGACAATGAGTATTGCACATAGTACATGGCCTGTGGTATTGATTCCATACAATTTGCCACCATGGTTGTGCATGAAGCAACCAAACATGATACTATCTTTGTTTATACCAAGACTTGCTGGCCCTGGAAATGACATTGATGTTTATTTGAGGCCCCTAATAGAAGAATTGAAAGAATTATGGGAATTTGGGGTGGAGACATATGATGTATCGAGGAATGAGATTTTTCAATTACATGCAACCTTGTTATGGACCATCAGTGACTTCCCAGGCTATGCAATTTTATTAGGTTGGAGTACGAAAGGAAAGTTGGCATGTCCTTTATGCCACAAAAATACATGTAGCCATTACCTAGTGTATAGTAGGAAACATTGTTATATGGGTCATCGTCGATTCTTACCTTCAGATCATCGCTTCCGAAAACAGAAAAATTCTTTTGATGGTACTATGGAGGTCAGACCATCTCCTATTCCATTATCTGGGTTGAATGTGTTAAATCAATTAAAAAATTATACACACAAATTTGGAAAGCAGCCTTTGAGGAAAAGATCAAGAACTACAGAGAACAATATCATGCCGTATAACTGAAAGAAGAAAAATATATTATTCGAGTTACCATATTGGGAACACAATATACTTAGACATAATCTAGATGTGATGTACATTGAGAAGAATGTATGTGATAATTTGTTGGGGACTTTGTTAAATGTTGAAGGAAAATTGAAGGATAATTTGAAGGCACATCAAGATTTGGCTCACATGAGTATTAGGAAAGAGCTTCATCCACAATTGCTATCCCTAAAAAAAGTTTATCTTCCACCTGCATGCTACTCCATGGGAAAAAGTGAGAAAGAGATGTTTTGCACTGTGTTAAAAAGTTTGAAGATTCCAGATGGTTACTCCTCTAATATCACAAGACGCGTTAATGTGCGTGATTGTAAGATATCCGGACTTAAAAGTCATGATTCCCATGTCATCTTGCAACAATATTTGTCTCTAGCTATTCAGAGGACTTTTCCCAAAGACATAACTTCTGTATTGATAGAGTTGAGCAATTTCTTTCGTGAATTATGTTCTAAAGCTTGCCGGAATGAGGATTTGATACTCCTTGAGGAGCGCATTACAGTTACGCTTTGCCACTTAGAGCGTATTTTCCCACCATCATTCTTTGATATTATGGAGCACTTACCCATCCATTTGGCGTCGGAAGCACTGTTGGGTGGACAATTCATTATCGATGGATGTATCCGATCGAAAGGTATGTTATATAATATCAAAAGTTTCTCATTATATGTATGCATGTAATTTCACTCATGAATTTCTTTTGTTTACGTATAGATACTTGTATACCTTGAAGTCATATGTGCGTAATAGGGCTCAACCCGAAGGATATCTTGCAGAAGAATGTCTCACATTCTGCTTGAGATACTTGCCAAACGTTGAAACAAGGCTAAACCGCCCCGCAAGAATTAATGAAGAATGTGCAATTAGGCGGGTCATACCATTCAAACTTTCAGATATAGAATGGATGCAAGCACATCGCTATGTATTGTTCAACCAACCTGAGGTCACTAGTTATCTAAAGTAAGAAATGACATATATATATAAAACTTTATTGATATCAAATTCGGTGGATGATGTATTTAAGAAACATTTTATGTTTTATGCAGAAAACACATTCGGTACCTTAAGATGACTCACAGCAGGGCAAGTCCACATGAATTGCATAAAATGTACAACCAAAGGTTTATTAAATGGTTTGAGGAACATGTAAGTATTAATAGTTTGTATTTCAATATATTCCTTACTATTAAATAACTTAGGAGTTTTTTAACCTTAATGTTCATTTTAAATAGGTTGCCCTATTACGAAAGTCATCCACTATGTTGGCAGAAGGAATCCATTCCCTCTCCCAAGGTCCAAGTTCTCTAGCGCAAAGACTTACTACTAACACCATCAATGGATATAAATTCCGAACCATTGATAAGAAGAAGAGAGCTAAAACCTAGAATAGTAGTGTTGCAGTCTCAGCAACTACTACGAGCTATTTAAGTGCAAAGGACAAAAGCCCCGTTGCAGGAGAGATAACCTATTATGGTCATTTAACGAATATAATTGAGTTGACATATTATGAGGGGCGCAAGTTTGTTTTGTTCAAATGTGACTGGGTTGATATAAAGACACAGGGCAGTGGAGTGAAGACTGGTGAGTTAGGGTTCACATTAGTAAATTTCACAAAATTATTGTTCTCCGATCAAGAACTGTCAGATGAACCGTATGTTTTGGCATCTCAAGTCAACCAGGTTTTCTATGTGCCAGATCCTGTGGAACCAAATTGGCATGTTGTCGTGAAGAATAAACCTAGGGACGTGTTTGATATGGGTGGGGTGGATGACTCATTATTGGATAGCATACCATATGGGAATCAACATTCAATTCGTGACTCTGATATATATGAGAACGATTTTGTTAATTGGATAAGAGAAGATTTGGTTGGTGCAACTGTTGAGGCACCTCCCCAGACTCTTAATGTGCAACAAGATCCTTTAGAAAATTCAATTGATAACGAAGATGAATCAGATTCTTATGCTCAAACGAATGAAAGTTTGTAATTGTTTAGATGGTAATAGATATATGCATTTGCAATTGGCTACTATATGCTTAACCCATATTAGAAATTAATTGCTTATATATTTAAGGTGACAGATTTTATTATTGTGTTGCTACTGCTACTCCGAATCTTTCTTAGAAAACTGGCGCTCTTTCATTAATATCCTACTGCCAAAGAAAAGGTATGCTGTCTACAGAGTGTTAAGTATTAAATAACCCCTTAATAGTAGTTTCATATAGTAGTATAGAAATGTTTGCGCAATATATTGGTGTAGACACACATTAATTATATAGGGGTATATTGGTGCCTGTGCACAAAAAATGTGCACATTAATATGATAAAATCAGAGACTTTAATGGTTTCTTATGACAGATGATAAGTATACATAATGTATGTCATGAAACCTAACTTAAAATTTTTCATTATATATAAATGGTTTTCAAGGACTCAAGGCTTTTTATTAGTAATTTAATATGCATGTTAATATGACATTAAATTTTTTTGTGCAGATGAGTCATAGTCAAGAAGCATCCAATGAAGGTACTTCCTCTCCAGTGAAAAAGAAGGGAATAGGTCCAACAAGGTGTCTTTATACAATGGGCCTAGGAAAGGGAGAGAAATTTGAGGTTGGGGTAAATCGTCGTGGCCAACCAGTCGAGAGACACGCGAGTAAATTGACAAATTACTGTGGCTTAATGGCGAGAGATGGGCGAAAATGTGCCCTTGATTCCCCTTCTTGGGATGAAGTTAACGAAGAAGGAAAGGAACGTGCGTGGAATCAAATTTTGGTAATTAATTTATTTTTTGTAATAATTTTCTATGTTCTCGATGTTAACAAAGTAATATATATGTCCGTATGTTGAATGTGATGTAGAAGTTTGATATTGATGATAGATTGAAGTATTTTGTAATGAAATTCATGGGCAAGAAGTGGAGGGATTTCAAGTATAAGTTAAAGAGAAAATATTACAACAAATATCCAACTGATGAGCAACGACTTCAGGCTAAACTGAAAGAAGTTGTGCAGGAGTAATGGGAGGTTCTGATCCCCTTTTGGAATTCTGAAGAAGGAAAGGTATCCTATCATCCGAAGAATTTCTTTAAAAATTATTAAGCGACATATAAATATTGAATCAACAATTGATTGGTGCATGTAGAAAAGAAGTGAACGAAATAAATTAAATCGTTTCAAACAAACGCTGCCTCATACGACTGGATCTAAAAGTTTTGCTATAATACATGAAGAGGAGGTATTAATTTCGATTTAATACCTTTTTGGTTGGTGTTTATCTATGTCGATGTTTTATAATTTGATTGTACCCTTAATTACTCTTTCATGCAGCGTTCTAGGAACGAAACACAAACATCACCAACTCGAGCGACGCTATTTTTTAAGACTCATGCGCATAAAAATGGCACACCCGTAAATGATGAAGCGGCGGATAGGATGGTTAGTATTAATAAACTATATAATTCAATTAATGATTCGTGGCATACACATAATCTGATATTTAAAAGTTGGGGGTGAAAGAAAAGATCGATCCTCCATAGCTGATAATAAGGGACGGACCACCTATTCATTTGTATCCAAGTGTTTCAAAACAAATTGAACCAGATTTTAGATTCAAAACTTCTTAGCTGATTGTTTTTTTTTAATATATATTTCTTGAAAGCATGGTTTTAAAGCTCTATTGAACCGAATAATAATGACAATGTACTATATTGCAGTGTGAGTTGAAGGATCAATTTGTAAAAGCTGGTTCGAAGGATTCAAACTCATGAGATGATGTATTCTCAAAGGTGTTTGGAAAAGAGAAGCGTGGTCATGTCCGTGATTATGGTTTGGGAGTAACCCCTACAAGTTTGTGGGGATCATCTTCTAACTGCAATGGGTCCTCTGAGGAACTCAATATAATGAAAGAAAAAATACAGATCATGGAAGAGAAAGACAAGGAGAGAGAAGAGATGAAAAAAAAGATGCAACTCTTGGAGGAGAGAGAAAGAGAGAAAAATTATTTTTTGATCTTATGACCGTAGTCGAAACTCTACAGAGATAGGTATGTATAAATATTGAATCTTTTATAATTAGGTATGTTGTAATTAGTCGAAAGTTTGTTTAAAGGACTCAAACTTTTAAAACAATATCCTAGATCTAATATCTCTATTTGGTGTTTGTTGCATAGGTGACCAATAATATTACTCGAGTGCCAGAATCTACTGAAGGGTTAAACTCTGAGGTACTTCCTAATAAACTTTGAAAGTCCGCATATTTTATAAGAGAACTTCTAACAAATTGACAGTACCATTAAAGTTGCATATTAAAGATTAAATATTGCGAAAGTACAGAATGTAATTTGCATGCAGGAATGCTAGGACAACTATCTCAATCACCATATATTTTTTTTCATAATTCAACCTATACCTAATATTCTGTTATTAATTATTTACTGTATTTAAAAAAAAAAAAAAATTTCTCTAATATCCTAACTATCTTCATAATTTGTGATGCAGTTTTAATGTGGTGCAGAAATTAGCATGGCGAAGATTTTTGACATGGCGTCCATGGATTGCTAAAAAATTAAGTCATGTAGTCGCTTTCATTTTTTGGTATCTATTTTGAGCATAAGAGTAGGGCTTCAAATGTGGATTGTAGGTTATTTTTCAAATGATGTCAGTGCACTGATTGATATCTCTGAATTAGATTGGTTAATGGTTGTTGAACTTCATTTGTATGTGGTGAGACAAATTTTATTTTTATTATTTGATATCAGATTTGTGATAATTTATGATTTATATTTTAGTACTTGTTTATTTTATGATAAGGAACAATTTTCAGGGTTTAATTCAAAGTTCCATGTGATGGAGCAAACAAAAAAACGTCATTCCCAGCTGAATGTAAAAAAAAAAAAAAATGGCTAATTTATTGGCAAAAAAAAAATAGTAGTATTAATATTACCGGCAGCCACAATGTTTATCGGCAAAAGAAAACAGTATTATTGACGACAACCACTTTGATTGTCGGCAATAAAAATAGTAGTATTATCGGCAGCCATGTTGTCTGCCAGCAAAAAAATTACTATTATCGACAGTCACATTGTCCGCCGGCAAAATATAAATGCTGCCGGTAAATCATGCTGTTAGTGACCGTTGGGAAAATATTACCAGCGAGGTTCCCCCACCGGAAAAAAGTTCAATATTCGCCGGCAATAGTAACGACGACAAAGGAATTGGCAGCGGACCTACATCCGCCGACAATAATATTAGCGGCGGCTTTTGGAGTATTCCCGGCGGGTATAAGCCGCCAGGAAAAGGTGACATTTTTGTAGTGCCTCTTACATGATTTTGAATAAATCAAATGTGTCAAAGATGGGATGATTGTTGGACTACTTTAATAGATCCAACATGTGTATTATGTTGCTAAAAGTGAACATCAATGTTGTTTTCCTATTACTTATGTTATGATGGTTGATTCAGTGAATGCGACAAAAACTTGATAAATCTTTATTGAGATGAGATTTAGCATTCATGTGTTTAAATGTGATGAGATATGTGTGATTTTAATCACATGATCAAATTTAGCTCTATGATTATTAAGTAACCTTGATCGATTGGGCATGACATTGAATCATTAGTAATAATTAAATGTCCATATTTTTTGGCAACATCGAGTTATTACCAAAAAGATTAGTAGGATCATTTATATATGTTCAAATAATTCTGTTTAGATTATCATATTTATTTTATAGATTTCTTAATTAGTTACTTTAAGAAGCATGATTATTTAATCTTAAGCATGCATGAAACCCTGATATTTTCCATTACATGAATATTCTATTGGTTTGAGTTCATTGAAAAGTGAATTGAGTAGAAATGCTAAGAATTATCTTAAGAAGACAATAGATTTAGATTTGAAAATTTAAATTGTTTGAAGATGATTTTCCTTTAATAAAGTCATGATTTTATAAGACATTAAGAAGCAACTATAAATCTCATTGTATGTGTTGTTTGTATGGTCTCGCAAGAGATGTTAAGAAGCAATTATCAATCTCATTGAGTGTGTTGTATTGAAATAAGTAGAAAAATGAAGTAATTTAAGTGTCTATTGGTAGAAGTACCAATAAAGATGAAGTTAAAACTTCTAAATTTTCTATGGAACTTGTTTCCTTGTCAATGAACAAGCAAGCAAATGGTATGTGGTTCAAGGCAGAAATGTCTGAAGAAATACTTTATTTGTTGATAATTGCAATTATGAATAATTATGGAAAGTATTAGTCTAAAAGAATAATCATGATAGATTTAAATCTTTCTACCCAAACAGTCACTTACGATGGGAACCTTACCTAATATTTATTTGGTCAATGCTTAGGTTAAAAAGGAAGAACAAGTTGTAAATTCGTGACAGATAAAATGATCCTACATTGATGAGAGTTAAATTCTTATAAACATCCCAGGAAGGATAGTGTTTTACCTATAATGGATAATGAGAGGTTAAACATTGCTCTTAATAGACTCTATAACAATATATGTTGAGATATTAAAGTTACAGGGGCATCTCTTATAGGTCTACATATATAAATGTGAGGGTGGAGCCGCCTTCAATGAGACATTGCTTTATCTCATAAACGCTTATGAAAATCGGGGTACTAGCATAGGGCCTAAATGAGCTAATATATTTTTTGAACACTAAATATATGAAATGTGTGAAATAATTCCGATTTATTGTATAAAATCGTTAGCTCAAGACCTAGTTTCACTAAAGACCTTGGTAAACTTTGAGTTATTTTTACTAAAGTGGAAATTCAAGTCTGTAAGACATTTTCATTTATGCATATATTTCTGACTTTGCTCTGATCTATAACTTTTAAATAGTGAGAGATTGTTGGATATTTAAATGTTTTAAAACTTATGTATTTTTCAAAGAGGTGTGTCTTTTCAAAGTTGTGTCCTTTCACCTTTCAAAAGAAGTGTCTTTCGAAAGTGGCATCTTTTCAAAAGAAGTGTCTTTCCAAAGTGGTATGTTTTTAGAAGGGATGCCTGTAACACATTTTCATAGGAAAAGAGTGTATTAACACACCACTTGATTTTCTATTTAAGGAATCTAAAATTATTATTTTCTCACCACATTGGAGTTTCCCTTTTTTCTCTGATTCTATCTTAAAAGGTTTTGATCAGAACGTTATTGCAATATTTAGTGAACGGATAGCGTGAATGGATTCACCAAATCTTTCACAAGAATATACAGCCGATTCTTTGTATCCTGAAACCAGTTGTTCGATAACCTGTTGGTGACGACTTTATCGAAGTGGTGGAGGCAAATATTAGTTTAAAGACATCGATATTTCTCGTGCCTCGGACCGATTTCCTATATTATTTCGGGTCAATATTTCACAAATTTTCCAATAGGAAAGAGACAATTGAGACTCTTCAAATAGCATTTAAAAGGACATAACCAATGCTACCTGGTTCACTTGTTTGCTTGGTTTAGTTCGAGTTAGCGTTTGCGATTTGTCAGAGCTGAGCAAACCCGGTTCACTAGGGGTACAATCAGTGGCGAACATAGGATTTTCTAGAGGGGTCACTCAATAGTCAATAGTTCTAGCCCAAAAACATTTCTTCAAATTATAGACACACGATCATACGGTCAGTTTTGATTTCAAGTGACATACATCTCAAGAATTACTCTAAAATCATATGGAACACAACATGCACAAATATGATTTTAGGGTCACGTTTTGGGATGTGTTTCTACATGGGAGAGAAAATTGTTCGTCTGATGGTATCCCTATAATCTTAAGGTCTATTATGTGAAAGATTACGACAAAAGGTAATCTATATCGTCGAATTCAAAGTGGTCAATACATTCTGAATAAAGGAGATGGGTCAATGTACCCAAAAATAAAACTCTTTATATGAAGAGAGAGAGAGAGAGAGAGATGAAGATGAGGGAGCGAAAAAAGCGGCATCACAAAGAAAGTATACGGGTATTTGCAACAAAGATTCGGTCTAGACAATGATGGCTCCAATCTTAGCATTGCGGACTGTCTTGAATTAGATGATGGATCAACAATATGTGGATGCAGTTAATTAGACCAAGAGATCCCTGTAAGGACTCCGAATACGGATTAGAAAGAACATAGCTCACCCAATTCACTCGAATCTACGCTCAATCTCTCCTGTATGGCTTTTGGTCTTTCAATAACGAAATAAGAAATGGATTATGGGAAAGCCCGCAGACATTTCTAAGCGTTTTGCCAACTTAATTAAACCTGCCATCAAACGCGTCAAAGGGCGTCAAAGGGAGAGAGCATGTAATGCTCGGGGCTCACGCCGTGAGCGGATCTAAACATGTGAACCAAAACAAAACAAAAATGGTTTGGAGGGGGATGTAGAGGCAAAACACTTAGGACTGGATCCTAACGTGTTGGTTTTACCACCGTGGAAATGGAAAAGAGGATGATGAAGACTAAGATTAAATGCAAATGATTTATGTATAATATTGGGACCTCGGCTTGAGGGGTGGCTCGGATTCGGCTATGTCAAAAAGACAATAACAAGGATAATTGAAGTTAATTACTCCTCATTAATCTTCTCAATTATAATCCATATAATCCAAGGAAGATTATCATTAAATGCACAAACCTAGGTTCACGGCTCACCAACAACCTTAGACTAACTTTGGTCAAGCACCCAACTTGGACCCAAGGTGTCCAAATCGGTATTGGTATCAGTATCGGGTATCGATTCATGGAGGACCAATATGACTCAGCTGATACCGATACAACTCGCTCAGATTCTTTTTTTCAATGAAAAAAAAAAACTTCAAAGTAGGGCTCAACCCGATATGTATCTGCTGATACGAACCCGTATCTGCCGATACGTATCCAGATACCGAGTTGAGATACCGATATGTATCGGGACTGACACGTATCGATTTGCCGAGAAACATATATGTATCGTCAGTACGTATCAGTATCAACCAATTTTTGATACCTTACTTGGACCAATCGAACCTTAGTGAGGAGTAGATGAGGGCTTTAAATCGGATTTGTGAGTAGGTAGATGAGTAACATATATGTGTCCATAATAAGGGGAGATGGAGGGTTGAGATTGATTGAGTTGATGGAGGTTGATAACAACCCACAACTTTTTGAATGGTCAGATAGAAGTCACTCAAACTTAAAAGAGTGAGATTAGGACAACAATATCGCAGAGATGTGTCACATCGTTTTGGCAGGACATGACCCAATACATGCATTGATGCCACCTGCACACGTGTGTTGGGCTTCACCTTGACAATTGTGAAGCTACATAGTTACAATCATTGACGTGATCAGTGCCTGTCATGCTTAAAGCCAGATAGAGACAATGTCCTAGTGTGTGCCTTGAATTAATCCCTAAGATGATCCACCGATATATAGATCCGACCGCCACAAATCGATCGGACCATCACAAATGAGTGTCTATAGAATGCCCCTCTCTGTGAAGGTTGGCGCATGCGAAGGTTGGTACAATCATGTGCCAAGTATCAAGAGTGTGAATTGAAATGAGCTGATATGAAATGCTTGGCTTATTTGTCCGCACAAGCTAAGTAAAATTGACGATTCAGAGGCATGTTATAGCAATCGAAAGGTTTTCCCCTGTCGTGGGTGCATGTCGGGAACCAAATAGGGAGATTTTACGTAATTGAAGTACAGGTGGCGCAAACGAATGTCAAGATAAAAGGAAAATACTATAATAAGATGAAGAAGACCTTGCAGATCATGTAAGATCAAGTGCGACGTTGCTCACACCACCGATGCGTAAGGGGCCTCTTTCGATTAACATTGATGATTTCCTACTGTTGAGTATACTTGATGTTCAGTTCCACGGGGAAAGAAAAGAATAAGATAGAGGAAGATAGATAAGAGAGATGCATACGAAGTTTTGAAATTTTGGGTTAACTTAAATCAATTTGGTCAAACTTGGAAACATGGCTCTCGAGACGTTGTTACCTGACCTTTGTTTGAATTGTCAAAATGACGCTCGATATGTCAAATACTCCTTTTGACCTTTTCACGTATACTGATGATTGACACTTATGGGAGGATATATAATGATCTCGTGAATTTAGGAAAGTCAGGTTTTGAAAAGGTGTTGATACTTAGTATTAAAATAATTATATTTATGAAAATATTAGGTGAAGAAATACTTACCTGAATGAGTGCAGAGACTCGTGCACAGAGGCGAGCTTTTGCTCTAGGTAGAATGACGAATATTCTTCGATGAGGGGTTGATATCGACTTTTAGTCTTCCTTGTCATAAAACACGAAATTAAAATTGATTCATTTGAAGACCGGTTGTGGCGATCGAGGGGCTTTTACCGCTGCTGAGGAGCTATTGCAACCATTCAGGGGGACTATGCTGCAGTCGAAGCATGGGTGGTGCAGCCAGAGTAATAATAAGATAATGTTGAGAAAAGAAGGGGTATCAGAAGATGTTAAGTGATATCAACAACGAGTGCCTCGTGGTGTAGCTCGAAAAAAAAGTTCTTCGAGGAATATTGTAACACCCCAGGATTATTTAAGGTTCAATCACTACAACGGGTATGTGCATGTGGCCAGTAACCTTGTACGATCGACCCCTCAGATCGAAATCGATCATGGTACGTCGAAGCACGTGTGTCATGGTAATTGAGTATAAGTAATAAGTCATGCAAGTACCGACACAGACCCTTGATAGCAACCCTGATAAGAGGTGAACTAGTTAACATCAAGCTAAGAAGCAAGACCCATTAGTTAATCAAGCCCAAGAAGCAAGACCCATTAGTCAATCAGGCCCTAGGATTAATTCCCATTAGTTGAGGCCTTGTGATCGGCTAGTACACCAGGTCGTGTGTGTCGATTACACACTGGATTAGACACCCCAAAGTTATAAAGCCCAACTCCCATGCATATGTTGCATGGGATTCGAAGGTTAGAGTTAGAGTTGAGAGTTGAGCCTTCTTTCCTCTTGTCTTCCTTATTGAAGAGCTCGAACCATCCAGATTCGTGCAACCTCGTTCAAAGAAACCCCTGCCCAAATCTTTCAACGAAGAAGAGTCTCCGTTATATCGATCACCGCAACGTCATCGGGTCTTAGAAAATTCAATGATCGAGTAATTGAACGTCCACGACCACGTAAACAATGAGACATCTCCTCACCAAGGACTTGAGACTTCGCATGCGAAGAATCTGCAAAGGTAAACGTTTAGACTCTGTGTCGTAGATCCCAATTTAATAAGTTTTAGATCAATCTCATTGATTCTAGAATTCCATGCAACGAACCTTCAAAGTGCAAACGTGTGATAGGCTTAATGGCCGAATTCATCGAGTTCTGAGGCTTTGGAGCATTGCATGCGCATTCAAATGAGGATAGGAAGTCTCGATTTCCTAAATCTAAGCCCTATTCAATCAAATTCTGGAAGGCCATGCTACGAAACTTTGGGAATCAGACGCGTGAAGGACTTAGAAACCGGATACTCTGATTTCTGATATCTCGGAACAATGCATGTGCAATCCAAGTAAGATAGAGGCTAGGAATTTAGCTTAATAACGCAAATTTGGTTCAAATACCTATATAGAATAGGAGTTATGTCAGAGACACTGACGAAGCTAGAAGATGAAGTTAAAAGGGCATGCGAGCTTCTTAGGCTCACTACAGAGACATGGAACCTCGCCGAGGCGAGGTGAACTCTAAAGAGCTCGCCGCGGCGAGTGCTACGCCTTTTTAAAGGCTAATGCAGCTTTGTGAAATCTCACCGCAGCGAGGTTTGTGTGCCACATGACTAACTGTACACCTCGTCGCGACGACCCTGTAGCTCGCCGCAGTGAGGTACCCTATTTTGTGAGCTTGAATTTTTGAGTTCTTTCACGCCAAACGAGACTTGTTTCATGCCCAGTATGATTCATTAACACGAAGCTTATGTACGATGAATGATCTAGGTTGAATACAAGGAACATTTGAAGGGGAATTGTCTTTGATTCATGCGATTTTGGCTGCAAAGTTCCGACTTTAAGGTAGGGAATTTTCATTGCAAAATTATAGATTTGACTCGATTCAGTGATGCTATGTAAGTTTGACCGAATAAGAATAATATTTTCAGCAATGTTATATATATATATATATATATATATATATGCATGTATGTATGGAAACTCTTGGAACATTTACGATTTGTTTTTTGCATATGATCATGTCATTTCATACCTTGATATCTCGATGTACTCGACTCGTTAAGTCTAATTTCTAGAATTCCAATTTGTTTATGTGATGAAATCTCTCAAAGTCCGACTTTTAAATATGTGATATGTTACCGAAACCATGTGCACTGAGGAGTGGAGCCTCTATGAGAGGGGTGGAGTCCCCGAGGTTACGATCCTATGTCCGCTACGGGCTACTCAGTTTCTGCTATGGGAAGCCTTGCCATGAGACTTGTCTTGATCCCATGATTAGTTGTGAGGGGAGTGGAGTCTCCATGAGAGGGGTGGAGTCCCTGGGGTTACGACCCTGTGGCCGCTACGGACTGCTCAGTTTCCGCTATGGGATACTTACACTAATACTTTGAGATCTGGTTATATGATGTGATTTGATACGTTCCAATTTGATACTCCGTGTGTTTCGTCTTGTATACATTTGTTCCCCTGATATGCTATGAAATTCAGTTCGGTTTTATTGCTCCGAAATGCATAACTTCATACATTATTTGCCTCCTGATATGACATGTCTTGTGGTTATGATTTAAAGTTTTTGTTTTATGTTGATATATTTCAATACCAAATGCATTTGAAATGTTGATCAATCACATAAATATACCATTTTATCACCCTTGACTTAGTGATGCTAGAACTTAGATTACTACTAGTAAGTTACTGATGTGCAGATATTAAAGAAAAATAGCAAAAGAGAAGTAAAAATAATAATATTCGTTAAAATGAACTTATAAAGTAATAAAAAGACGATTGAACCAAAAGATGAATCATCGCCTACTGAAAAGATGAAAAAATCGTACTTTACAATTTTGCAGAATAAAGTACTGGAAGAATAGAAATCATAATTTACGATTCTACAAGAGAAATTCGTTTAAAAGAGTGCGATATAAGAGAAGCGATGAATCGTAATGAAGAATCGTTCAATAGGAAGCTATATAAGAAAGAATAGAAAATCGTGATTTACGATTTTCCAGAGGAAGCTTTAATAAAAATAGAAAATTGAGATTTACGATTTTCCAGAGAAGAACACCTTTTGAAGTTGCTGATCATGTGAGAAAGAACACTGCCATGCATAAAGTTAGAAGATCTCTTAAATAAGAAGACCAGTGAATTACGGATTTGAGAGATTGACGAAGAAGAATCCTAAAGGACTCTGCTGCTGAAATAATGAAGAAATCTAGAAGTACATCAACTATGAAAAACAAGGAAGGATAAAATCAGAAGTAGAGTTATACTAGGGTAGTTTTGCTTTAGTAATTTCATTTATTAGAATTAGAAGTTTTATAAACCGACCCTTATGATCTATAAATAAGAGGCTCAACACATAGGAATAACCATCGAAGAAATTTTCAGCATCAGTTGACGACTAAGGTTGGGTTTTTCTTTCGATCAAATTAGAGTAAATTTTTATTACTTTGTATATTAGATATCCAAGGTTTTTCGAGGGAAATTGATGACTGCAAGTGGGAGCTGAAGATTAGTATAGGTATCTATAGTTTCTCAGAAACAATTGACAATTGCGACTGAAGGGTGAAAGATATAATTTTATTGCTTTCTAGTTTAGATTTGTTTTATTTTAATTTACTGCTTTGTAAACATCTTCAAATTTTAATTTGAATTGATGACTCAAGTTGAAGTTTGTAGATTAGTGTAACGATTTTACTTTTCTATATTCAGTTTTCTAAATTTTGAATGGCGCCAAAGTTTTAGGAGATTATTGATTAGATTAAATCTGTGTTGATAGAATTTTAGTATTGATTAACGACCAATGCTAAGAAACTTGATTTATGGTGTAACGGTACTATTTAATTTCACAAATATCTGATAGTTGAGGATTGTGATTGACGACCACAATCTAAAGAAGGACTTAGGATTAATTTTTTGTAAAATTTAGATTAAAAAACCATTCTTTATTCATATTTCTCCAGTAGATTAGAAACTTAAAAGATAAATATAACTTTTCAGATAATTAATATAGTATAAACCTGTCTTCATAGGAACGATCCTATACTAGCTTTACAATTTCTGTTGTGCGCTTGTAAAAGGTTCAAACTTTATTAGACACATTATTAGAGCCGATCAAGTTTTTGGCGCTGTTGTCGAGGAAAACATTTTATATTATCTATATTAATTTAAGAAAATAAGTATTTATCTTTCTCTTTTTATATTTCTTTATATTTTTAATTTTCTTTAATCACTTTTCAAATCTTTTGCAAGTTTATTCAAAGTGACGAATCAGTGTTTCAACTTCCCGTGATTAGAAAAGCTCGAGGCTTAGATTTATTCTCTCTCCTTGCCTTCTAAAGTAAAAATTAAAGAAAGTTAAAAATATAAAAATATAATTTTTCTTTTTTGTATACATCACACCCGATCTCGAAGCCTAGATTTCTCCGAATGTGATCTAGAAATTGAAAGGACTTTCTTGCGTAATTTAGCATCACACCGTACACCCACAAGAGAATCCTTTACTATGGTTGACGATTTGCCAATCCAAACACATTTAAGCCCAATAGCATTGACCGAGCCCTCTTACATAGTTATACCAGAGGTGCCCGCGGGTTAAAATTATGAAATTAAGCTCAATACACTTCAATCTATACCGACTTTTCATGGGCTTGATCGAGAAGATCCCTACCAGCATCTGAGGGACTTCATAGAGCTTTGCACAATGCTACAATTATCGATAACCAACAAAGAGGCCGTAAAACTATATTTGTTCCCATTCTCTCTCAAGGATAGGGGGAAGGCATGATTAATTTCATTACCTGCTAGAAGTATTATTACATGGGAGGAACTGCAGTCCAAGTTTTTGGGCGAGTATTTCCCAATTGGTAAAACTAACCAAATTTACCAAGCAATTCAAGACTTCAGGCAAAAGCCGGGAGAATTATTTCATGAGAGCTGGGAACAGATGAAGGATCTATTACGAAAGTGTCCTCATCACGCGGTACCAAATTGGTCGATAGCGCAAAGCTTCTACTAAGGGTTGACTAAGACTAACCAGTCTACAGTCGATGTCGTAAGTAGAGGAGCCTTTATGTCTTAGAACGGCCAGCAGTCCTGAAACTTATTCAAGAAATTGGCCAATAACTCAAAGCAGAAACAAGCTCTGCTTAGATCTGATTCAGATGTCACTCGCCACACCCCGCTCGCGAGGGGTGGACTTTACGATATCGACAAAGATAAAGTAAAGAAGGAGGATGACATGAGTGCGAAAGTTTTGGCCCTTGAATAACAAATCGCAACATTAATGGCAGCCAAACCTAGCACCCCGAATAGATCATTGACAAGCTACTCTAATTGCCAGACTTAGGCATATACTCAAAACCTAGCTGCGCCAACCCACCAAGAGGTGGTGGAAAGTGAGCAAATAATGTCTTTTAAGAGGGGAGATTATAAAAACACATATAATTCAACATGGAGGAACCACCTTGGATTTAACTATGTTTCCACAGGCGGAGCACAACTAGCACCATTAGTTGTGCATCCTCAATTTCCCCAGACTCAAGCTTTCCATCAAAGACCTCAAATACTTACTGCACAGCTCCAATTTGGACCACAGAGTAATGCACCTGATGTCATAGTTGTTTAAATCCTTCGAGATTTGCTGCAACTATCGCATCAACACTCAAAAGATTTACATCAGCTTGCTCAATTCTCTCAAGTGCTTAACTCACATACCAAGTCTATTACGAAGCTAAAAAGCCAGATAGGTCAACTAGCTTCCCAAGTGGTGAGAAGAGAGAGTGGCCAACTGCCTACGCAGCCAGTCAACAATCCTAGAGGACAAGTGTTCTTGGGGGAGACATTGGCTCCCCAAAATCCAATATAGACACCTCATGGATCGTTGAGCTACCGACTCATTCATAGCACCAATTGTAAATTATATAAACTATGTCTTTTTCTTTTAAGTCTAGGTATTATACTATGACCTAAATTATTGAAAAACGATAAATTGTAATATCATGCCTACTGTATATTATAAGCAAACAATCGTATGGATTTACGATTGATCGTCGTATGGTCTTCTATCAGTGTAAGCGCAACAATTGCAATTCACTAGTACGAGGATTCGTACTTATCATTACTGAAAGCTAGAATCAACTGATGATTCTAGGTCAAAATCCAAGTGACGACTGGTTCAACAAGTCGTCACTGAGATAGGGCCTACATATTCGAGAGAGGATACATCGGCCCCATTATCAAACCCTCCATTTTTGCTATCAGTTTCCCTATATTTTTCAAAAGTGCATCGACTAGGACTCAACCAATTTTTTTTTTTAACTTTCCTTGTATCTCCTATTTGATTTCGAAAACCCTATTCAAGTTCTAAGCAAAATCGTAAAACTAGGGTTTGTTGATTCAAGATCAAGGTAAACAATCTCTATCTTTAACGGAGGAGTCTCTACAATTAATTTTAAATTTATACATGCAAGTTACGATTTATTAAATAATATTCTTTACATCTTGCATAAAAAGAATTGTAGCATCTCGGGAGAAACGGGCAAGCGACAGAGGGAAGAGGAAGAAGGAGAGGAAGCTAACAGTTTCGATAACTTCCCACTTATTAGTCGTATCGCACGGTCTGCTGCCCTCAGAGCCAAATCAAATGCAGCAGACCCACCCAAGAAGAAATCCAAATCTTTCGGGGTGGTTATCAGAGAACTACCTACATAACCACATGAGATAGACTTTGTATCTGCCCCCAAAAAGGGCATGAAGATAGATAAAGGCAAAAAGCCAACGTCTTCTGCCATGACATTAAATAAGCTTCCTACCTCAATGAAACACCATATTGTGGGAGCCGAAATTGCGATAGATGTTAAGAAAACATGGAATTGAGTGGAGAAGCCATCAAGTATTTTAAGGATGTCGGGCTATAATACTTCTTAGAACCAGGAGTCACACTAGTATATCCCAGACTGGTGAGGCTGTTTTACAAAAATATGGCCAAAAGCAACCATGAACCATCCCCAAATCTCTCCATCAGTATCAATGGACTACCTGTCCAAATTACAAAGGAAATGGTCGCAAGGGTGATGCAAGCACCTTCGGAGATACCACAAGTATCCCAGGACAACCCAGAGGCTAAGATTCTGAGGATGCCAGCAAATACCCTTCTTGACTTTATCCAAATGGCAACGGAGCTATTAAGAAAACCTCCTCGGGACAGGTCCTTTTTCCTTCGAAAAGATTTGGAAGCAAGAAGGTTATCACTTCACTTCTTCGAGGTTTTAATTCATAAGACTATTCACCCCACGGGTCATGGAATGCAGAGAAGGGCACTTTTTGCCAAAGCATTGTACTTAATGGAGAATCGCTATTGGTTCAATATACCATCTTACCTTTTTAAAGTAATCACCACCACGAGAGAGAAGCTGAGTCAACAAAAATATTAGACGAAGAAATTGACCCTGCCCTTTGGAGGATTTATTACTAACTTACTGATGAATGTGGGGTATAGTATAAACCCCAAGGAAAAGGCTTTACCGAGAACATAGGAAAGCTTAACAATAACAGCCTGGAGAACTTTCGGTGTCAAAAATAGAAAGAAAATCCCACTCACTTCTCGCACCAAAAGTACCTCTTATACACCACAAGTCCCGCAGATTCCTGAGACCCGAGAAGAGACAGCCATAGAGTAGCCAACAGAAATCATAGCCCCAGAAGAAGTAGTTGCAGAAGAGGGAGTGAGTACTTCTACTCAACCTCAGGAGAGAGCAGAGGTTGGCTCTCCAGTACCAGAGAGAGAATAACCGAGTTAGAACTCCCAGTTGCAGACTAAACTAGTCTGTATGGCCTTGCTTTGGACTCACCAGTAGGGCCTGCTATGCCCCCTTCCACTGAGACAGACACATTGCCAACTATTACTGAAGCGGACCCGGTGAGCCCAAATATTGAAATAACAGAATAAATTCTTTCACTGATGGACCAATAGATTATTGGAATGGCTACTTCTAGCCATATCCCAGCGCCAATAGAGCCCGTTGCTCAGCCTATAATTTCAGCCATTACAGAGCAAATTCTCGTCATTCAAGCAATTGAAGCACGAACAAGCTCTGAGTTACCAAGAGGGTTACCAAGAGGGGGTTTCACAGAATTATTAAATGGAGAAGAAGTACCCCCTGATGATCCTCTAGTCACTACCACATCAATCCCCAAGCTAGAAAGGAGATTAAAGGTAGTGGAGCAATGGCAACTTACACATGAACCAAATCTATTGCCATTTCAAGATGTAGTAAGCAAATTGTGGGAAATAGAACAATGGCTAAAGACATGCCCCAAATTTGGCACTACTACTAAGTGTGGAAAAGAAATGGATGGAGGGATTTCACAGACTGAAGAAGTGAGTCTTGGATACTACTTTGACATCTCAAGAGCGCTCAGAGATAATAGAAAACTTGAAGCAGAAGGTAGCAAAAGAATACGTTGCACAATGGAAAGTAGAAATAGAAAAGAAAATCTAGGAAGCCACCTCAACTCTTCAAGCACAAATTACCTAGCTGCAAGCAGAGAATAGAATAATGAGTGAAAATCAACAAGCATGGGAAGAAGAGAAGGTGTATGAAGATAAAATCACAGCTATGATTGAACAGTTTGGAAGTTTAATGGTAGTGCTAGATGATGCAGAAACTGTAAGGGAAAAAACTCTTAAAGACTACTAGCAAAAACTCCAACAGCTAAATGAGAAGAATCATTTATTGATCATAGCTGAAGAAAAAATTCTGCAACTGCAAGAAGCTTAAGATTCCCCAAGTTCAATCAATGATGAATAGAAGTAGATCATTGATTCTTTAACAAAGAATAGCTTGGTCGCAGTAACAAAAGAATAAAATAAAGCAGAAAAATTGAGAATGGAGTTATGACTAAAAGCTACTATAATAAAGAAGTTGACTGCGGATCTGAAAAATAAAGAAAAGGTTGATAAGGAGCAACATTGTATGAAAGGATGCCCCTATAGAATGGTTGATGAGAAGGAAAACACGGATGAGGCTGAGCCTGCAACACATGGAGAATCACCTTAAGAAGAAGAACAAGATGATTATTCTATAGCTGAGGTGTCTGACTCGGAAGAAGATCCCACTACTTCTATTTTTGTATCATACCCTTCATCACCAAGTGAGTGAATACTACAGAACATTACAAGACTCACAAGTATGATAACTCTAGATTTTTCCTAGGTTTATATTTTTATGTAATCAGTTTTTATTTAAAATTTTCTTGTTATTGTAATATTTCTTTTTCTTGTTCATTGCAAATATTCAGTTAATATATAATATCTTTTTTTTACTAACTGTATAATTGTTACTAACTTTTCTTTCATTTTTGTTATTAATGTCTTTGAGAGTAATACGGCTGTGTTTTCCTCAAGTTTGGGGGAACATTCTTTACAGTAATTTTTTCACATCCGATAAATAATTAGTGATATTAGTAATTTTCAGGTAAATAATTCTTCTGTGACTCCTATTTTTTGTGCCAATAAGGGCATTGTCCGACTTAAGTTTGGGGGGATACACATCTTCTGTGTATAATAGTAGTTAATTAGTATAGTAGTATTTTAGTTAGTTTTATTTAGTTTGTTTTTGTAAATTTTTTTCAAATTTTTAGTTTTAATAGTTGATCATTATATAGGAATTATGATAAAAAAAAATACAAATATTGAAAACTTACGATCCATCATAGTAGGAGTTCAATAATCAAAGTAAAGAACAATATAATTCATGCTTAGCTCGTTGAACACTGTATTAGAAAGAATGTTTGAAATAATAGACTGATCTAAACTACAAAATTTTATACTATAGTTTCAAAACCAGTGAGATTTTTGAGCCAAATTTCCTTTCTTTGAGAGAGTGACTGTTTCTATTCAAATAGAAAATTTCTTTGAACTTCTATGTTGTTATAAAATCTCATATTGCTGAATTTAGAATCAAAATATTCTATATCTATGATAACCTGATTTTTTGTCTAGAACTATCTGTTAGAAATATCAAAGCAATAAGACATCTATACTAATAAATCGTAAAGATGATATAAGGCCATCTTTTGTTAAATCAGAGCCAAAAAGCTAAAATTTCAAAAAAATTTATCCTTTAAACCCATATTAGAAGCCTAAATCGAATTTCTTTGTACCAAAAATTTAATAAATCCTTAACCATATGTACTACCCAAAGCTTTCAACCTTTAACTCTTATATTTTGTAAGATTTTAGAATACAAAAGAAGGGAAGAATGGGGAGTGGAAGGAGTAAAAAATAAAAATAGTTAAGGGAAATGCTAAAAAAGGGTATTGTTGAAGAAATCAAAAGAAGCATATAGGAAAGGAGTAAAAAATCGTCAAAAAGGACGATTTAAAAAGAAGATTACTATTCTTAAGTAAAAAGCTTTCAAAGAGAAGAAAAATCGTAAACTACGATTTTACAAATAAATTGAAGAAATGAGATTTATAAAAAAAAAATTGGGAAGAAGTTATCCAATCCATGGATACTTACTGTAGTAGAAAAAAAACCTTGAAAAGATAGGAGAAAGAAGAGCTAAATTCTCAGAAAAATTTTGGATCCTTTTATCTTTCTTTGACACCTTTTGAAACCCAAAGCCCCATTACAAGCCGAAGAAAATACCTTTTTGATTTACGATTTGTGAAAGCATAAGCCTAGTAGAGATATAAAAAATAGATACTATGGATTACACAAGGAATCATATGAATAGAGTAGATTATCCTTTTCTATGAGATTGAAAATTTATGCAATTATCCTTTCACTGAATTTGTTTGAAATAATACTGTGAGAACCCAAAAGTTTCGATATTTTTTGAGAGTATGTCAATTATGACATCCCAAAATTTTTGATTTTCGAACCATCTGACATGCTCGACAGGTCACACATTTCAAGATGATAAATTTGAATTGTTAAGTGAACAAGGGTGAAAACTAAGGATAAGATGACCGTTAGATGAGATAACATATACTACCGTATGGTGTACCAGTGTAACGCCCAAACTAAACCTTTGAATATAAAAGCCAAACTTGGATAAGAAATTAGGTTCTTTGCTTTGTTGTTGATATTTATTGATAAAGAAGCCTTGTGAAGAGAGATGAGAGGAAGAGAACCCTTGCTTCTTTTCAACCAGTTAAAGGGAGGAATTAATCTCGTGTGTTAGATTTAATTGCAAGAAGATGGGTCTTTAAACCCTTTGATGTGTGGGAAAAGAAAAGCCAGTGATTTAAAAGTATAGACCACAGATGTGCAAAGATTTCTGAGTTAAGGTAATAATTTATGTTTGAAATCATGTGTATTTATGATTTGTAGTTGGGCAATTAATGCCCTAGGAGACAAGAAATTAAATGGTAATTATGTGGTATGTTTGGGCTATAAATGCCCTAAAATATTAGAAATAAATGTGATGAGTTTTTGAAAAACAAAAAAAACAAACTTGAGAAAACAAGCCGTGTTGCTAAGAGTCTGTCAAAACCGACTAATCGAAATAAGAACCGATCGATCGATTTTGACAGGACATAAGTATGTGAAGAGTTTTAAGAGAAACCGATCGATCAAATTTAAATTTCGATCGATCGATTTGAGGAACCGATCAATCGGATTGGAATCCGATCGATTGATATATGTCGACAGGTTTTGAGTCAAGTTCGACAGACTTTGATTCAAGGTCGACAGGCTCTGTAAGGATCAACAGGTTCCTGTAGAGTCGACAGGATGAAATGAGAAGGATTGGTTTCTGAGTAAACCGATCGGTCGATTTAGGAATCGATCGATCGATTTAGAAACCAATCGATCGGTTTGTGAACCGATCGATCGAATGTGGGACTAATTATACTAACAGAAGTGTGTGTGTTTTTCAGAGAAAATCGACCGATCGAAATATATTTCGATCGATCGATTTTGAGAACTGATCGTTCGAATTGGATTCGATCAATCGATTTGGCCGGATTTTGGCATTTGTCTGTTTTGAAGAACAAGGACTTTGAGACTTCCTTTTCTTCATCATTTTTTACCTATAAGATATAAATTGGTGTGTTTTAGGTTTTGTTTGAGGGGATGCGATGGGAATGTCTCTTTGATGAGAAAATCTTCGTGTGACTTCGCGTGAGGTAGGGAAAATCCTATAACATGTGCATTGTTTACAACAAATATGGAAATTATGATATGATGAGTGTGTGTGTGAAAATCATGAACTTTGCTACTCAATACGCTTAAGCTTTGTACACGGATTCAAATATAAGAATGTGTGTGTGTGAGTGTGAACTCCGAAAGATGTGCATATGTGCGTGTGTGAACTTTAGATTTCAAAGTCTAAACCTAATTATAAATAAGCATAATTCACGGTGATAAACTATAAGTTAGATTTCACACTTTGATTTAAGATTTATGTGTGAATATCCAACCGACGTGGTGATATATCCGTGATCGCTACGACGGGATATCCGTGACCGGTACGGTAGGATATCCATACAATTGTGCATCCGGTGCGTGTGGGATATCCGTACTTTGTGGACCGCGAATGGTTAATGTGAAGCACAAGTGACCCTGTTAACGTAGCTCAGGGGCTTGACATCATTAAAATAATTCATTGAATGACGATGGTGGGTATTCCCATCGGTATATATACGACTCTTGATATTCTATATGCTCGAGAGTGTAGTTATGTGAGCAATTTAAGTTTCTTCGTGTGTTATGTGAAAAGCTTTGGAAATCATGTAATTAACTTTGAAACTACATCTAAATCAGTTTTTCTTTGATTCAAATGTCTTTTAAATTAAGTCTTCAATTATTTCGATATTTGTCACGAGATATATAAATGATGTGATAATAAGCATGGTATGGATATTTTTCCCTATTAAGCTCAGCTGTTAGCTCACCCTTCGACTATATGTCACAGGTACAAGTATGGGCGTTGGTACTAAGGATCTTGAGCAAGAGGATCCTGAGTACATTCTGGAGGAGTCAGAGCCTCCGCTTGACGAGTATTTCCCTTAGGAGAATTGTGGTCGTGTGTCTGTTGAGATTTTGTGTGGATTAGGCTTGGTACGTCCAGCCATGTGTTCTTTAGAATTCAGATTCATGTAATTATTTAAATATTATTTTGTGAACCATATTTCAATGATGGATGGCCATCACCGAAGGTTCTTTTCGGTTCTTTTATCCATGTGTCTTCCCATGAAATTAGAACCGTTATTTTGAGTGCATTTTGATAGTAGAATTGGAGATTTCTTTTGCTTATGTGATGACTCTATCTGCATAGTTGGAGTTTGTGCTTTATTTTCCGCTTTGTGTGTGGATGTGCCAAGTGTTCATAAGTTTTGGGATCGGCCTTAGCGGTGATCCGACGGTCCAGGTTTTGCGATTAGGAAATCCGAGCTATCATAGTTGGTATCAGAGCCTAGCTTTAGAAATTTCTGATTTGATCTTAGACATGTCCTATGTGCTTGAGATAATTTTTAGAATATAGAGACCGTCTGCTAATGAAACCTTGTTTTCATGTTTGCAGAACGTGTCTACTAGAGGTAGAGGACGACCAAGGGGTGGTCGTAGATAGAATCTAAGAAGTGGGGACGAGATTTCCACTAGTTCGAATAGAGTTTCAATCGGTAATTAGGTGATTCCGGAAATAAGTATTCCGGAAGAGAGAAGTCAAGAAAGAGGTAAAGAAAGAAATGAAGAAAGAGAGGAGAGACAAAGGATGGCTCAAGTCATGGAAGCTGTGGCAAATGCTATGGCTCAACAAATTGCGTTGTTGGCAATAAACAACGCCAATAGTCATCAGCAACAACCTCCAACACCACCTCCTATGCCACCACAACCATTATCATTTGTTGAGTTTAGGAGATTGAAACCTCCTAGCTTCTATGGTCAGATAGATCCGTTAGAAGCAGAAAAGTGGCTGAATCAAATAGAGAAACTCCTACAGAGATTACCATGTACCGAGGAGAGAAGGTGAGCTGGGCCTCATTCCAGTTAGAGGGAGACGCCGATCCTTGGTGGAAGTCGGTGTTGGTGAAGAGAGAACAAGAGAACCCAAATGGGTTATAAACATGGCATGGTTTGTTGAAATATTCTACAAGGAGTATTTTTCAAGACAAGTCAGGAACCAGATGGCAACAAGGTTCATGACTTTAGAGCAAGGAGGGATGACCGTACGGGAATATGGTATGGAATTTACAAAATTATCGAGATTTTCTCTTGAATATGTGGCCACGGAATTGATGAAGGCCAACAAATTTGAGGGCGGCTTGAGGCCGAATATACGGGATAGAATCTCCCTATTGGAATTAGAAATGTATGGAGTAGTTATGGGCAAAGTAATAGTTGCTGAGAGAGACATATAGGAGTTGTATCAGAGGCGTGATCAACAGAGTAGAGGCAAAGCTAGTCAAGGGAGACCGACTAATTAAGAATTGGTGAACAAAGAACCGAGATTTACAACACCCCTCCCGAGACCACCAACCCAAGCAAACTATACTAGGCCACCTATGCCTACTCAAAACTTATGAACACTTGGCAAGGCACATAAGATGACAGAATGCAGGCGGGGTACTGGTAGATGTCTTAAATGCGGAAAGATGGGGTACATGACAAAGGATTGCCCAATGTCGATAAAGGAGAGGACTGCTATAACTGCTACACCACGACATATAAGGACCACAAGGCCTATGATTCAGGGTCGTGCGTATGCAGTCACTGCCCAGGATGCTCAGTATACCAACGACGTGATCCAAGGTATGATTTTAAATATGTTTTCAATCTATTTTATTAGACTTTAGATGAAGAAAGTGCATGATAGTATCGTGTAAGGCCTAATTACTATCCTTTTTCATTACGAATTAAGAACTATTTGATATTTTGTATACATCTAAGTAGATTTTTGTGTATGAAACTTATGTACCTTACAAATGTATAAGAATGGTGACTATTATTGCTATGAGGCTCGAGTGTTGATAGACCCAGAGTCTACCCACTCATTTGTAATACCTCAATTTGCACGGAAGATGAAAGTCGTTCCCGATCGAGCCATTAGATTTTATCTTGGCTATATCACTTCCGATGGAAAACTCCGTGAGCACCGATACAATGTATAGGTCTATAGTTGTTACGATCAGGGATTACACAGATCATGAGGCAGCAGTTGACCTGGTTCTGTTTGATATGTAAGGATTCGATATGATCCTTGGCATGGATTGGATTAGTTATTCGCTCATAATGTGAGTGTTGATTGTCGAAGAAAAATAGTCACATTTCACCCCAATGGAGGTAGATCTTTCAAATTCTTTAGTATGCGATCAACCATCATACCATTTATATCCACGATCCTAGTAGAACGCTTGATGAAGAACGAATGTAGTGGATATCTTACTTTTGTAAAGAGCAAAAGGAAGAGAAGAAGGTCATAACTGATATTCCGATCGCTTGCGAGTTTGAAGACGTGTTTTCAGATGAATTACCAAGAGTGTCGCCAGATAGAGAAGTGAAGTTCACCATTGACTTAGCACCAAGCACGGAGCCAGTTTTTAAAGCTCCCTATTGGATGGCTCTAACTGAGTTGAAAGAGTTAAAGGAACAACTACATGAACTCCTAGATAAGAGATTCATAACACCTAGTGTGTCTCCTTGGGGAGCACTGATCTTATTTGTGAAGAAGGATGAGTCGATGATGTTGTATATTGACTATTGTCAATTGAATAAGTTAATCATAAAGAATTGATACCTTTTGCCAAGAATAGATAATCTCTTCGATCAGTTATAGGGTGTAAGAATAGATAATCTCTTCGACCAGTTTCTAAAGCTCCCTATTGGATGGCTCTAACTGAGTTGAAAGAGTTAAGGAACAACTACATGAACTCCTAGATAAGAGATTCATAACACCTAGTGTGTCTCCTTGGGGAGCACCGATCTTATTTGTGAAGAAGGATGAGTCGATGACGTTGTATATCGACTATCGTCAATTGAATAAGTTAATCATAAAGAATTGATGCCCTTTACCAAGAATAGATAATCTCTTCAATCAGTTATAGGGTGCAAGATTCTTTTCTAAGATCGATTTGCGATCGAGCTATCACTAGCTGAAGATCAAAATAGAGGATATTCAGAAGACGATGTTTAAAACTAGATATGGGCACTACGAGTTCTTAGTGCCAACTTCCTTTATGTACCTCATGAATAGGGTATTTAAACCACATCTCTATACGTGTGTGATTGTATTTTTGGATGACATTCTAGTCTACTCGAAGTCTAAGAAAGAACACGAGCGACATTTAAGAATAACTCATTAGACACTACGTGAACACCAACTTTATGCGAAGCTCAGCAAGTGTGAGTTCTGGCTAGAGCAAGTGAGTTTTCTAGGACACGTTGTGTCTAAGGCAGGTGTCATAGTAGATCCAACAAAGATAGAGGCAGTAGTAGATTGGAAGCAACCAACGACTGTGATAGAAATTCGCAGTTTTCTCGGTCTAGCTAGATATTATAGAAGGTTTGTAGAGAGATTCTCCAAGATCTCAGGGCCACTCACCAAACTCACAAGGAAAGATGTTAAGTTTGAGTGGACTGAAGAGTGTGAGAAGAGTTTCCAAGAGCTTAAGAAGAGACTTACCTCTACATTAGTATTAACCATTCCATCAGGCAGTGGAGCATTTGTTGTTTATAGTGACACTTCATACAGTGGGTTAGGCTGTGTGTTGAACCAACATCAGAAGGTCATTGCATATGGGTCTAGGCAACTGAAAGACCATGAGAAGAATTACCCAACACACGATTTGGAATTAGCAGTAGTGATCTTTGTGTTGAAAATATGGAGACATTATTTATATGGAGAAATATTTAAAATCTTCACAGACCATAAGAGCCTTAGGTATCTGTTTACACAGAAGGAATTGAATATGAGGCAATAAAGATGGATTGAGTTTCTCAAGGATTATGATTGCTCTATTCAGTATCACCTAGGCAAGGCTAACGTATTGGTAGATGCCTTGAGTCATAAGAGTTCGGCTCAACTATCTAGCCTGATCATGGGGATTCGTCGATGGAAACCACTAGAAGACCTTTCTCTGTATGACACAAGGATTGAAGTGCAAGATTCTGGTTCCTTGTTGGCAAACATCATGATTCAACCGACGATCTTTGATCAAATATATGAACTTCAAATGAAAGATACAGAGTTAGTGAAGATCAGACAAGGGGTGATAGAAGGAACCAATTCATACTTCTCTGTAAGGGAGGATGGATCGCTAGTGTTCAGAGGATTTCTATGTATACCAACCGATGTCAATCTCCGATAAACTATTTTAGATGAATCACATAAATCAAGATATGCTATTCATCCTGGTGGTACAAAGATGTACTAAGACTTAAAGAAGAATTATTGGTGGACATATTTTAAGGAAGACGTAGCTGAGTACGTCTCAAGGTGTTTGGTATGTCAACAGGTGAAAGTGGAACACCGGCATTCATCGGGCTTATTACAACCTCTGCTAATACCTGAGTGGAAATGAGAGTCAATCTCCATGGACTTCATTTTGGGATTACCACGGACGGCAAAGCGACATAATGCTATTTGGGTGGTCGTTGATAGACTAACCAAATCAGCTCATTTCTTGCCCTATAACACTACTTATACAGTGAGTAGATTGGCAGATCTATATATGTGAGAAATCGTCCGATTACACGGTATTTCGATGAGCATTGTCTCCGATCGTGACCCATTATATACCTCTCAGTTTTGGCAAAAGTTTTAAGAGGGAATGGGTACGAGGCTGGACTTCAGTTCAGCGTTTCACCCATAGACAGATGGTTAAACAAAATGGGTAAATCAAATCATAGAGGATATGCTCAGAGCTTGCATGATCGACTTTCGAGGATCATGGACCTACCATTGATCAAATTTACATATAATAGTAGTTATCAGTCGAGCATTGGTATGGCCCCTTATGAGGCGTTATATGGACGGAGATGCAGATTTTTGATTATTTGGGAAGAAACCGAAGAGAAGTTCATTTTGGGACCACAAATTCTTGGAAAGGCTACTAAAGCAGTCCGTTGGATTAGAGAGAGACTAAAGATTGCTCAGAGCCAACAGAAGAGTTACGCTGATTTGAATGAACGAGTGTGAATTTTCAGGTTAGAGACTATGTATTCCTAAAGGTTTCACCTTTGAAAGGAGTAATGCGCTTCCGAAAGCGTGGGAAGCTAAGTCCACGCTACCTCGAACCGTTTGATATTTTGGGATGGGTTGGTGAAGTTGTATATAGGGTTGCTCTATCCTCGCAACTTGGTCGGGTACACAATGTGTTTCATGTATCAATGTTAAGGAAGTACGTGAAGGACCCGACTCACATTTTTGATGACCAACCGCTGAAAATATATGAGGATTTAACAGTAAGGGAAGAGCCAATTCAAATACTCGACCAAAAGGAACAAGTATTGCGTAACAAGCGTATCCCTCTAGTGTTGGTAAAATGGAAGAATCATTCTCACGAAGAGGCCACTTCGGAGCGTGAGGCCAAAGTTCTAGAGTAGTACCCTCAGCTATTTTAGTGAGACTCGAGAGAATTTTTGGTGATATGTAATTATTAAAGCAAGCATTGCACACTTGGTGTTTTTTTAAATTATGTAACTTATTTAATCTATATAAAACGGCACCTTTGTGGAGTTTAAATGATGTTGTTCAGTTAGAATTGAGAACTTAAACTCACACAAACAGATAGACAAAGACTTGTTCAACAAATTCAAGGTTTTCTGTCAAAATAGATCGATTGAAATGAAATTCGATCGATCGATTTTGAAACCGATCATTTAAATAACCAAACAGAGAAACATGTGTTTATGAGTTAAAACTGATCGATCGAAATGTAATCCGATCGATCGATTCGGAAAATTGATCGATCGATTTGAAAACTGATCGATCGAAATATGTCGACAGGATTCATTTAGGTCAACAGGTTACACTTTAGGTCGATAGGCTACTTTAACGTGCAAACCGATCGAATCAGAAATTGATCGATCAAAAATTGTCGAGAGGCTAAGTTTTCAGGTCAACAAGTTCATTAAATGTCGACAGGTTCGTTAGTCGACAAGTTTCATTAATACACAAACCGATCGATCGATTCGAGCATTATAAAAGGAAATCGAGTTTTATTTTTTTCATTTGCACGAAAGCTTTTGGGTTTCTTTTAGGTCTTCGTTGCTGTGTGCTTGGGGGTTTCTAGACGTCAATCTTTAGCCATTGGAGTTTGATCTTTCACGAGTTTGATTCCATATCGTTTCAAAAGGTAAAGTCAAATACTTCTTTTTAGATCCTTAGAGTTTCTTGAATTCAAACCCTAGTTCCTTCGAATTTTTGAAATTTAATGGCACCAAAGAACAAATAGACCGCAAACCCTTCGACTTTGAAGTAACCCACAACACAAGTGGGTTCTTTGCGTTGACCACCACCATTAGAACGACCTAACGCATGGTGGGCGGCCAAGGATTTCATGCCTGACACCTTTGACCCAGCACTGTTCTGTGAGATACCATTGACCCAATAGGCTTTAGAGTACATTGAGAAGGTTAGGCTCAATAAATTGCTCAAACCACTAGGAGACTACTACTACCCTTGTTTAGTGAGGTTCTTTTAGCGAAACATGCATATAGGGGAGGATGAAAAGGTGATCTATACAAATATTGATAATAGGGAGTATAAATTAGACTTTGACTGTGTATTAGATGCCTTAGAATGCTATGCGGACTATGGCGCTAACTTAGAATTGATTGAACCTTACCCCGAAGATGTAGATTTCCATGTTGTGCGCGCGCAGATGACCCAGGGTAGACAGGGATCAGGCCAAGCAATAAAAAGGGACGATTTACCTCGTGATTTATGGATGTTGGACACGATTTTCAAGTGAAACCTTTACCCGCTGAGGCATAAGACAAAACGGGTGGGGGTTGTCTAGCAATCACTGTTTTCAGCATTTCCAGAATGTTGGTTTCATGCCCCAGAAGTGGTTAGAGATGGAATGGTGTATGCCAGAGGGAAGATGTTAGAGGGCGGAGCGATCCCTAAGGATAAGATACCCTACGCTCGTCTGATATCGAGCATGATAGAGGATTATATGGGAGGCGGAGAAGAATATGATCTTTCAGAGACAGAGCCCCAGTTAACTGATAATGAAAAACTCTACTCGTTTAAGGATTGGAAGAAAACATATAATCAGTTGGACAAGAGTGCGCGAGCCAGAGATTTGGAGCCAACACCTACTGTGGCATAGGGACTTGAGCAACCAGCACCACTAGCTCAGCCACAACAGCAAGTACCACGACATGTGCCATGACCTCAACATCCTCCAACTGTGATGATCGATGATGTCCTCACTCGCATGACTCACCTGGAGGAGAGCAATCGTCTGTTGCATCGCCGTATGGACTACCATAAGGGCATTTTTACATGTCTCTTGCATAATGCCTACCCTACAGATTATATGACGCAGCTCGCTGGCACTTGTGCTTAAGTACCTGACCCATGGTACCACACCACTGGAGCGTCTGCTTCTGGCAACCGGGGTGTGGCGGATGACGACGCAGGACCTTCGGATGCACCACAGGATCCGCGAGACGAGAGGGAATGATAAACTTTAAAGTTATTTTGAGTTAAAGTGTTATTGTATATTTAGAGAACTATTAGGTCTTGGTAGACCTTCAAATATTTCTTTTTGGCTCTGTTGATATGTCAATATCAATTCAATTTTATTGTTTTGTTGGAAATCCTGCTTTATTTGAATATGGTTGTGAATATTAGGAATGTTAAGATACTTGCTAGATGTGATGGTGGATATTAGTAGTTAACTAAATAGTTTGGGGAGTATGTGTGTATGTTGTGTGTGGAAAATATACCCAGGTGATTAGTCCGGAGTTTGGCCTAGCCTTGACTAGAAACATTTTTTAAAAGATAGAAATTTGTTAATACCTCAGTTAAATGATTGGATTCTCTTAAAGGTGAAACAATTCGTTTACGTTAGGTGTGACAACCTACTCTCAAACGAGAAGAACACCCTAACCAATTTTCGCGGACGAAAATTCCTAAGGAGGGGAGAATGTGACGTCCCAAAAATTTCTATTTTCGAACCATCCGACTTGGGATGCGTGCCCGACAGGTCACACATTTTAAGATGATAAATTTGAATTGTTAAGTGAACAAGGGTAAAAACTAAGGATAAGATGACTGTTAGATGAGATAACGTATACCAACATACAGTGTACCGACGTAACTTTAGACACTCCCATTTTGCCTTCTCGGAATATATTTTTTCTTTGGTCAACCTTTGACCCTTTTAAACCTGATATAGGAACCATGCACTGAAACAAGTACATGGCTGACACACAGGTTGAAACAATAGCTCTGTGACTCAGATCTTGACATGGGAAGACTATATATTGAAACAATAGTATATAGTCAGAATGTAGACTGAAACAATAGTCTTGCATTTTATTCTAGAGACCAGACCCGGACAACTTCGAATTAAGCGCATGCAACCCCGCGCGTAATTCGATTGCATGCCACACCACAAACGCGCAATTAGTCCCCCTTTCAGACCAAACTTCCCTTCTCATACTTATCCGAGACTTGATCACGTGCCTGAAATCAGACGCGCGATCGGATTGAGCACTACAAAACCAATGCGCAATTGGCATACACTCGACCTAGTCTCACTACCCTTAACCCTTAAGTTTCCTTGATTAAGCACTTTTGAAGAACCGCTTAATCAGATTGCGCACCTCCCATCACGCACGCAATTAGCCTTAATTTTGTTAGGACTGGGAAACTCACTGAACAAGTCGGTCGCTCACTGAGTCGGTGACCAACTCAAAGCGATTAAGCGCCAGGAAACCAGCGCGTAATTCAATTAAATGCCTGAAAAAGGGCGCGTAATTGAAAAAAAACCTATAATTTTTTTTTTTAATTTCGACCGAACACACAACACGAAAGAGGCTGGCAATTTTTTGAGAGAGAACAAATTTTTTTGGGATTCCGAAACCAGAGAACTCCGAGGACAAACCCATAAAGCAACCTAGTCATGATTTCGAGATTCAAGCCTCGAATCTTCGAGATTTCTCTTCGCAGCCCCGACCCTTAGGTAATAATTTAATCTTTTAATTTACAACCATAGCTTCTAATCTCTAGATCTAGAAAGTCTATTATTATTATTTTTATTTTCAGACCATAGCACCATTTTCGGACCGAAATTCCATATATCTGATTCTAGTTCTCTGTTTCTAGAACCAGTCCTTAATCTATCGGTCTGATATATCAGTTCTAGATTTTAACTCAGTCCTATCATTAATTTATGGTTCTAATCTTTCGATTCAGAACCAATCCTTAATCATACGGCCTGATTTCCTGATTTCAGACCCGAATTCAGTCCTCAAAATTTAAATCGTAGCTTTAATTCCGTATTTTTAATACTTTCAAAAAAATCCCAAATATTAATTCTAGTCTATAATTTAATTTATAATTATTATTCCAAAATCAACTCTGAAAAGCCTAAAAATATTATCTTACGGTCTAAAATCAATTTATCTTCAATCTTAGCCACCCGATTTGCCCAAGGGAGCTTACGGAGGGTACTCGGGAACGAGGCCAATCCTCCTTAGCATAGCGGGCCCAAAACTCCTTTTTTAGGAATTTTAGAATTAAGTAATTACTTTAGTTTTATACCTTTAGTATAATTAATTAGTAGATTTATCTTATTTCAGCATATTTAATTAATTAAGTGCATTAAAGTTTAGTATGACTGATTAATCCCTTTAAATTAGAATTTAGTATGATTAATTTTATTGCTTGAAATTAGAATTTAATTGATTAATTTCTTGCTTTAATTGGAATTTGGTATGATTAATTTCATTACTTTAATTAGATTTTTAGTATAATTAATTCATTGCTTCAATTAGAATTTCAATAAAATTAGTTTACTTGTTTCAATTAGATTCAAATATAAAAATAAAATCATTTTATTTGTTTTAATTAGATTTTAATAAAAAAATTTAATTTGTTTGCTCAAATTAGAGTTTCGATAAAAGTAGTTTTTTATTTCAATTAGAATTCTAACAGGACTGTTATAATTGCTGCAATTAGAATTTCAATAGAATTATTATACCTTATTCAATCAGAATTCTAGTACACCTGATATGCTTGAACAAATTAAAGTCTCACCACAATTATTATACATGCACTCCTAGTAGTATTAGGAGACCAATATTAATTAGACTTCTAATAGAATTGGGAAATTAACATTAACTGGACTCTTAACCGGATTGGAACGAACCTATACAACTAAATTCATAATAGAATCAGGGAAGTCTAAACTGACCAGAATTATAACTATAAAGGGGAATAAAAATGAAATTAAACTATCTAATCCAAAGAAACAGAATGCTGCTGACGTTTGTAGGCGGACGATTTAGTATAAAGGCAACCCACACCCGCTCTTGAGCGTGATCATTGACGTGTTGCAGCGTCAATAGATATCTGCAGTTGGCGATAGCAATAAACTAGGAATCCTCCTACAAAATCCTTTTTATTACTTTTTTACTTTAATTATTTAAAACTCTACATCACTAGAGTCCATCAGGACTGAATTGGAAGCCACTGATTCAACGGGAACTGAGAGGAACCCAGAAAAAGGGTGCACCAATAGACTGGCGATCGCGATGGGACATTTTCGCAAACTCAATTTCTAGATCATTAGTTTCCAGCCTATTTCCCTATTTTTCCTTTCTATCATGTTGTTTAGATTCTCTTTTATATATATGAGTCTTCGCCAAAGACTTAAAATGTCTGATATACGAAGAGTAAGTTTAGGAGACCCACCGCTGTGGGGATATCATGACAACCCCATGTACGGAGAAGAATCGTTTCATAATTTTAGCCCACGACAACCTAAGATTAATATGGCTGGTGACCAAGAGAATCCCTTCTCTACCCCATACACCGAGAACAATCATGATGGTAGAGATGGTGGCAACAGAAAAAACCTTACCGCTCAACAAATCGTAGAACTCAGTATCCAAAGAATACAAAGAGGAGATGACGATTCCGAAGAATTGCTTCGAGGGTTGGCCGCCGCATACGAAACCATTAGGTCACGACAATTTTCAGAAGAACAAGAGCGACAAGAGAGGCCACCGCCCACCCCGAGCACGATATCAGCCCGCGCCACCTCATTGAGACAACCTGCCCACACATCATTCAATGATGACCCTCTGGACAAGGTTTGCTCATGAGTTGCTCCAAAAGACCGCACCATTAAAATCGAAGATCTCCCTAAAATGCTCGATGAGTACATGGCCAAGAGAGTGTCCTAGACACTCATTTGGATTTGACAAATTTTATCGAGACATCGAGTTTAATTTACCAATAAGATTTAAGCCACCAAAGTTTACTAAATATAATGGCACCGAAAATCCGAATTATCATTTGGCCCTCTTTTGTAATGATTGCGGACCCATACGTGATAATCAAGGACTTCTCATTTACTATTTTCAACGTTCTTTAGAAGGAGAAGCTTTAGATTGGTTTGCGGGACTCTCGCTTTATAATATAGAAATCTTCGACCAATTAGTCGGTCAATTCCTAGACCAATACAAGCACTTGATCCAAGAGACAGTTAGTCTCAACGATCTAATGGCAGCCAAGCAAGGACCTAAGGAAGAATTCACTGACTTCGTCGCCAGATGGAGAAAACTTGCTGCTAGAACTGATACTTCAATGAAAGAGGACTCGATTGATATTATTATCGACAACACTAGGGAACCGTTAAAGAGTACACTTGTTATAAGTGATTGCCTCGACTTCGTTGCACTCCACTCTCGGGTATCCCGACTAGCGCGACACATTAAAGACAGAGATCTCGCGTTATACATAGTCACGTCAAGAATAGGCTCTTCCAGTGAATCGAAATTGAAAAATAATAGGAAAGCCTTAGGAACTGAGCAAGTTAACACCGTCGTCAACCAAGGGAAAAACTCTAATAACAGAAATTTCCAATCGCAAAATTTTGGACAGAACCAAAACCAACAACGGTATACCAACCAAAATCAAGGTGCTAGTCAGTAAAGATACGCGAACCAAAACCAAGGCCAGAATCAAAGTCAAGGCCAATACCAAAACATGAACCAATACCCTAACACCTATCAGAATCAGAACACGACATAGAACCGATCGGCCCACGCGTTGAATTATAATAACGTACCCCCACTGCAAAACTTAAACCTAGCTAGAGGCCCTTACCAGCCAATGCAGGAACACTATCCCCCTTTATCGGATACGATTCTCAATATTTTTCATCTTCTTAATACTCAAAATCTCCTCCAATTCTCGCAGGAGAAACCTCACCCATGGCCTGTAAATCTAGACTATAGTAAATACTGTGCCTTTCATCGATATGCGGGACACGACTTAGAAGACTGTTGCGTCCTTCCGGACGTGATCTATGATATGAGCAACCAGAATTAAATTAATTAGGAAGCGCTTAGAAATCCCAACCCTAATAATAACCAACCCCAACTGAATTTAAGGATCATAATAACCCTATGCCCAACCACAACCAAGCAACACTGGCCCAGGTCACTACCGTGGATCTCCCTGGTCAATGTTCCTTCTGGCCTTCTACCTTAATCACTCGCATTCAACCCTCTGCCGCTTCTGCCACATCGGCAATAACTTCCTCCCCCCTATACCCCTCGGCCCTGATCACTCGAATCGCCCAGCCGAGCCCACCTCCATACCCAAAGTTCACACAGATACGAGTACATTCCTTTAGGGCGAGGAGACCGTTCCTCCGTCGTCACCCACCAGAACCTTCAACCCCTCCAAATCCTGAACCAACATTCCCACCACTCTCCTCATCCGATTCTGAATCCGAGTACAGAGATCACATTCTCCTGACTGTAGCCCAAGTTGCCGTATCGGTAGAAAGTGTCACTCGTAAGACTCTAAGCCAAGACAATGAAACGACCACCGGACATTTGCTAAATCCAAAAGAAAGTGAGCCAGAAAAACACCCCGACCTGTGTGATACACTAGTCACTGCTTTCATAGAAGAGGAGGATTACACATAGTATCTCCCATCTTGGAACAATGTCGTGCAAGCACACGCTCCGACCCCCAATTTCACTCGCTTCACAAACATATCGATGTCGACTTGTGTCGGGTCTAACCAGCAACCGACGTGCCCGATTCTCAAGTCAGAAACCAATTACCCACCTCCTCCTTTCCCTCAGAGTAAGGATTTCACGAGCGTACAACCGCCAGAAGGGAATGTAAGGGAAAGAGAGGCTAACCTGCCTCCCTCGCCTCATATCATCCCTCCGCCAATCCCTGCACCTCAACCACTCCAACCACCTACACCCAAGGCTCACCAACTAGGTAAAGAAGTGACACTTGAGCTAGGACAAGAATATGACCTTCTGCGATACCTCCAGAAGATCCCGACGCAGATATCGATACTAGAACTCATCAAGAAATTGCTTGATCATCACCAATTATTGATAAAAACACTTGAAGACACACAAGTAGATGAGGATACGACTCTAGATGAGTTTCATCAAATTGCTTCGGTCATGACGCAACCTTCGGCGCTCACTTTCACAGACGCAGACATGCCTAAAGAGTCACTTCGCGGAAGTGCGGTCCCCATATATCTCACGATCATAATTAGAGGATTCTCTATACCACACGCACTGATTGACACAGGAGCAGGACTAAACATCTGCCCTCTCACCACGTTAAAGACTCTCGAATACACAGAACAAGACGTTAGACCCTCCGCCCTGTCACTCATAGCTTACGATGGCTCATGTCATTTTGTGAAAGGAACTATTAAACTCTAGGTTCGGCTCATACCTATGATGTAAGACGATACTTTTCATGTTTCCGATTCCGCTAGTACATACAACCTCATCTTAGGAAGAAAATGGCTAGAGTCTATGAAGGCCATCACATCCATATACCATCAATGTGTCAAATTCTCACACGAGGACTCCATTGTCCGTATATACGCTGATGCACCACTCCAGGAGATAGACACTGATTACACGGTAAGCATACCAACCACTCACGACTATGTATTGAACATGGGCCATATTTGAAAGACTCAGACCCCTAATGACACAATCGTCACAAAGGTCCACCCCCCTGACCGTTCTAGTTCTCCCCCAATACATCAATAAAACTTAGTGAGGAGAGAGGTTGGCCCAGACCTCGCCAAACTTTATGACATCAACCCCATCGCGATAAAAGGGGGGGATCTCATGTACCAACTTGGATATGTCCCTCACACTGGACTCGGTAAGAATAAATAAGGTCGTATAAGACCCGTCGTCCCAACAAAAATATGCAAACACATAGGATTAGGTTATCAATCGGACGGCCCACAAGCCGACTTATGCCCTACCTCACTGAAATGGTCTCTATATGACCACTTTGTCTGTGGGACCATTGAGAAAGCTGACGTGTAGAAGCATAAGGAGGTGTCCTTCGCCAAATCCCAAGAAACAAAAATTGAACAAATGACCAAAGCATTTAGCGATTTGACAAGCCTCGACGACGATATTGATGAACAGCTCGAAGGAGTCAAACCCTTGTTTGATCTCAAAGAGTCTATAGAAAAGAGAAGAGAAGAACCTCCGGGAACCAAACCACAATTAGAAGATTGAGAATCTACCAATAACGAAGACTTTCATATAGCTGCCCTACAAGATGATGAAGAGCACTTGCACTCAACGTGGGAATAGGATGACACCCCGCACGGCAATCTTAACTCATATAGCATCCGCCTCGGCCTTGGCTTTGGAGGGTGGGAATGCCCTTGGGATTCGCCTTGTATCGTTCACTCTTGCCAACCCCGTTGTAGGGCATGCACTAGTATATTAGAACGTTTTGCCAAGTGGACCCGACATCCTACGACAGAGGAATAAGACCATTCCAACTCCATGGCGACAGAAATCGGCAATGACCTACAAGCTCAGCTACTGGCACAAGGAGCAGAGAGTCCCGATGGCTATCCATTTGATCCAGAAGGAAACACTCAACCCACTTTTGTAGAGTTTGAAGAGGAACTAGAACTAGACACTTCTACATCCCTGGATTCGTCGCAACTCTAAATAGTTTGGAAATCTCTCGAAGAGGAATGGCAATCTCCCCCGAGTGATGACGAAGACTACTAGATAGATCTCCCTGTACTCGAGTTAGCCGAGCGAGCTAATCTAGGATTTCAAGAGTTATCAGATCAAGATGAGTTCGATATTATTTTTTATGCTAATTTAGAAGGATGGGAGTGCCCTTGGGAATCTCCCTGCATTCTTCACCATTATCAACCTCGCTGCCGAGCATGCGCACTCATCCCAACATATTATGAAGATCAAGGAAAAGAACTTGCTACCCTTGAGGATCCTTCGGGAGATCCCCATTAGTCGGAGGAACCACCATATTTTGACTCAGAAGCGAATAGCTCGATCGACTACGATCTTTAGAGTTTCTTCGATGAAGAGGCCGTTAACGTGATAGAGGAAGTCCGAACATTAGTGCCACTATCACCTACGTCACTTATTCAAAAGGTCTCATTAGCTGAGGACTCTAAAAAAAATGCCAAATTCACAACAAGTCTGCATTTCCCTAAGAATCGCCCGAACGGCTCCAGCAGCCGTCTCGCTCCCTCAACTAGAGGAAGCAATTCCCCCGGCGCCCCTTGAGGCGACTATATTTATTGTCAAAAATAAAAAAAATAGAAAAAATAGAAAACCCTAAAAATTAGGAAATACAAAATTCAAAAAAATCAGAAAACCTCAAAAAAGAGAGGGAACCCTTCACCCCTAACCAGATTTGTGGCTAACAAGGAGACTCTTCTCTTAAGGTTTCTATCACATTCCTCATACAAGGATGTAAAGCATCCCGACTAAATAACAAGCCAGTGATCATACCGGATGAGATACTTCGTGACTTTGAGAAAGGAATCAATAGCCTTGACCTTTACTTTACTAAAGATCTCTCGATTATAAATTGTGCCGATAAAGGGTTACCTTTCACAAATTCAAATCCCCAGTGTGATAACTTTGCAGTACACGAATTTACTGAGGATGAAGGAAGAGCACCAGTTGTTGAGGAGACACTGGATTTCCAACAGGTTATTAAGCACTTTGATGAGAAAACCCAAGCTGTCGCAGAACCCACCGAAGAACTTAACTTTGACACTGAAGAGAAACCCAAGAAGCTATTAATTAGTGCAATGCTTCACTCCAAGGAACGCTGACAAATTGCACAAGTCTTGTAAGAACACCTCGACTCTTTTGCACGGTCCTATGAGGACATGCCCGGTTTAGACCCGAGTTTAGTAGAACATCGTCTTGTCTTAGAACCCGATGCAAAGCCTGTTAAGCAAAAACTCCATAGGATGCACCCACAAATTGCCCTTCAAGTCAAAGAAGAAGTCGACAAGTTACACAAAGCCAAATTTATTCGAGTCGTTCTTTACCCTAAGTGGGTCGCCAACATAGTACCTGTCGCCAAGAAGGACGACAGAGTACGAGTCTGCATCAACTTTAGAAATCTCAATCAGGCATGCCCAAAAGATGACTTCCAACTTCCACACATTGACACTTTAGTCGACAACACCACAGGACATGAGATGTTATCCTTTATGGACGGCTTCTCTAGATATAATCAGATCAAATTAGCGGAATCCGACCAAGAGAAGACTTCCTTTCCCACACTATGGGGAACATACTGTTACGTCGTTATGCCTTTTGGGCTCAAGAACGCAGAAGTCGCGTATCAACGCGCCATGATGGCTATCTTTCATGACATGATGCATAAGTGTGTAGAAGTCTACGTCGATGACATATTAGTGAAGTCCTAGACGCGAATAGGACACGTCGAAGCACTCCAACTGGTGTTACAGAGAGCTAAGAAATATCAGCTAAAAATGAAGCCAAAGAAATGTGTTTTCAGAGTCACCTCAGGAAAATTACTTGGTTTTATAGTTAGCAAGCGAGGAGTCGAAGTTGACCATGAAAAAGTCAGAGCCATCCTCGAGATGCCGCCTCCCAGCAATATCAAAGAATTACAAGGCCTGATAGGAAGATTGTAATTCATTAGAATATTTATCTCTCAACATTCGGATAGATGCGATCCTTTCTACAGACTATTTAAAGGAGTTGAGTGAATGGAATGACCAGTGTCAGCAAGCCTTTGACAACATCAAGAAATACCTCCTTAACCCGCCTATACTATCGCCACTTGTCTCGAAAAATCCCTAATTTTATATCTCTCAACGAACTACAAAGCAATGAGAGCAATTCTGGGACAATATGAAGAAGACGGTAAGAGAGAGAAGGCTATCTACTACCTCAGTAGGACGATGGTCGAGTATGAACGAAAATATACTCCGATGGAGAAGACTTGCCTCACATTGGTGCGGACCTTGACCAAATTGCGACACTACTTCGGAGCACATAAAATACTAATATTAGCCTGAATGGATCCTCTGAAGTACGTATTCGAAAAGCCTGCAACATCAGGAAAGATCGCTCGCTGGCACATGCTATTGCAGGAATTCGACATCACTTATGTCACACAGAAATCGATCAAAGGATAAGCCATTGCTGATTATCTCGCGGACCTCCCTCTCCCAAATGATGAACCTATACACGCAGATTTTCTCGACGAAGACCTATTCACGATTTATAACGAAGAGCCTGACAAGACCTCATGGATTCTTTATTTCGACGACACTCTAAATCATAAAGTACAAGGCATCTGGATAGTCCTCCTAAGCCCAGAAAGAGTTATCATACCCAAAGCTTTTCAGCTAGATTTCATTGTCACTAACAATGTCGCATAATACGAAGGCTTTATAGCTGGACTACGAGCAGCACTTCAATTAGGAGTTAAACAATTAAAAACCATCGATGATTCTAAACTGGTAATTTCATAAGTCATAGGAGAATGGAAAACTAAGGAAAGGAGACTAATGACATACCTAGAAACCGCTCAATATTTAGTAAAGAAATTTGAAAGGATATCTTTTACGCACATCCCTAGATTAGAAAATGAGCTCGCAGATTCCTTAGCCACGCTAGCCTCGGTCATCCAAATATCTATCGGACAAAATACCAAAACCTTCTTCATTGAAAAGCTGACAGTACCCGCCCACGAGGTAGCATAGACCGTCAAGAGAGAATTACCCATCCCCCCTATAAGTACAGGACCGAAAGAAGCAATCACCTCGGAAAAGCACGTCAAGGTAGAAACCAAAATCGATATGTTTAGATTTGAAAATCATTGATTGACGATGGATAACCATGGTAATTTGATATTTGGAATTTCTTGAAGTATCAACATGTTCCTTCGTACGCTACAAAATTCGAACGGAAGACTATAAGGAACTAATGCGCCCGATTCTACATACTCGACGAAATATTATACAAAGAAGCCTTCACTAAAGGAGTACTACTACGATGCGTCACGACTGTCGAAAGATAATACATCATCCAAAAAGCATAGACCAGTGCCTGCAGTGCCCACTCCAATAGATAGAGACTCACCGATCAAGTTACACGATAAGGTTACTTTTGGCTGACAATGATAAGAAATTGTCTCCTCTATGTCCAATCCTGCAAGCAGTGCCAAGAACATGCCTCACTCATTAAAGCTCCATCAGTTGCATTGAATACTATGACCTCGCCATGGCCATTCTCAATGTGGGCCTTCGATATAATTGAACCCTTCATCGACACAGTTGGGAACACTCACAAGCACGCATTTATTCTTACAGCAACCGAATACTACACCAAATAGGCAGAAGCTGAATCCTATATCAGAATCACTGCTTCAATACTCGTGAGGTTTATCATTCAGAATATTATCAGCAGATTTGGAGTACCCAGGATGTTTGTCACTGACAATGGATGACAGTTCATCACGAAAAAGACGAAGAAGTTATGTAAGAAGTACGACATCGATCTACACCACTCATCGCCATTCTACCCTCAAGGCAATGGATAGGCAGAAGCTACGAACAAAATACTGATTCGAATTTTGAAATGCACAGTAGAAACAAGCAATGGAGCCGATTGGCCTGAACGACTACCAGAAGCACTTTGGGCCTGTAGGACCTCTATTCGTATGGCCACTGGCCAAACTCCCTACCTCCTTACCTATGGGATGGAGGCAGTCCTACCATATGAGATATAAGTACCATCCTTAGACATTCAACTCGATGATGAGCTATCCTTAGACGAGAGGAGAGCGGCTTGATGAAATACGTCTAACGGCAGCTGATCACGCTCAAGTATATTAGAGGAGAGTGGCCAGGGCTTACAATAAGAAAGTCCTCGAATGAACATTTAATATTGGATAATTAGTCTTGAAGAAAATTATGCCTACCAAGCACGCCCATCCGAAAGGAAAATTGAAGTCGAACTGGGAAGGCTCATATGTCATAACAGTTGCGTACCCTGGAAATGCCTATAAACTGGCGAACCAAGATGGAGAAGAATTCCCTAATCCTTGAAATGCCATATACCTTAAAAAATACTACCCCTAACCCTGTGATCGTCACATCCCGTGATTAAATACTTATACTTATCACCCCCGTAGTCGACACGACCCATTCATTGGTCGTACGTCTTCAATTATCAGAATATCCTTAAGACTTCCGATCTATTGCCCATCTATTCTCACTCGGACAATTTGATCAAAGGACTAGTGACCTATCTAACCCTTTCAAAAGCATAAGTAACACCCGATCATCGCTTCCCTTCCCTCGCCATTGGAAGAGACGTTAAAGCAAAAAAAAATGAAGATATTAGGTTCAATCGAAACTCATTATTCTTGCACTAGCAAGATGCTTTCAAAAAAATATATGTATTTACATGACAAAAAAAAAGATCGAGTGAGAGCATTACGACGAATGAACAAATCAATGAGCTCAAGAAAGCATAAGCAGACCGTGAGAACATCTCTGGTAATTTCACTAGAAGTGTATAAGCAAGCTGCGAGAGCACCCCTGATGTCCGCATACTACTAGATGTCGTCGTAAGGTGGCGGGGGATAAACTCCTACTAACCAAAGAATGTGAGATTTTGATGGTGTTGAAACATGACTAAGAGCTCGATCATGGCATCCCATATCCCCCTGAGAAAAAGACTGTTACCTACTCCTTTTGGAAAACATTAGATACAAACTATCCGCCCATCACTGAGCCTTACCTCCCTCTGTTATTTTTTATTTTCGGACAATAAATCAGAAGTCTTACAGGATATTCCTAGAAATAAAGTCGAAAACTTATGAATGACGACTGGCACAATCACCTATTATATATACCATACTTCTCCCTAATAACCACGAGATAGAATGACCACCACCACCCTAGGATAGACCCCGTATACAACTGACCTAATCATAAAGATGACCTCACTAGTTAAGTGACAACATCAATTAATTTTTTCTTCAAAACTAACTCACCAAATACCCATGACTGCTTATAAACCCAAAGTGGTTATCTCGAAACCCGGAAAAGCTCCATTGCATCTTGACGCTGGGGAATTTTTTTTTCAGATTAGGAAAAGAATCATGTTAGAGGCACTGGATTGTCTACAAAGAAGATAAGAAATGACGAAATTACCCTCCGGGAGGCACTACCGAAGATACCATACTGCCGATCCTATCACGCTCCTACACTGGGGCATTTTTATTTTATTGTTTTGTTATTATTTCTATTTTAGCTATTTGCTTTCCTTGTTGCATTATTTTTTGTTTCAAAAAAAAAAGAAAAAAAAAAAGAAGAAAAAAAAAGAGAGAAAAGAGCACATATTCATCTTTTGCTACCAGACTCCGGTCTGAGATACTTACCCCCCTTGACAACTAGCAAGGGGGAGAACAAAACTACTGACAACATTACTTTTACATGTGCAAGTAGCCTTCAACCATCACTAGGCCAACTAAGGAAGCATCCAAGTCCCAATGAAGGTTGACGGCGCTAAAACAACTAAAAAGAAGTAAAGGTAAACATGAGAGGTAATTAAAAGGAAAAGGAGCCAATCAGGTATATCTAAATAAAAAAAAAATATATCTCTATATATATGTGTCAAAAAAATTATCCATTTCTTTTTACAACTATCACTGGGGACACCCCCTATATATACAACAACACACATGCTATAGATATAAAAAAAATACACACACACACACACACACACCTAATCCCTACACTGTCGCTGGAATGATCGAGCACTGCTATCCTCAGTATCATCAGCTCGGAGGTCTATGGACTGGTCCTCCGAAAATACGATCCCGACATCCGAAGTCGGCGGAACCTCTAAGCGACGAGGCCCTGCCACAGATCCCCCCTCACTCTTCTGGCTAACAGACCGCCTCGATCGAGAACAAGGAGGATACCTCACTAGAACCTCACGAACCACTGCATCCTCACGTGCATCACCCCTGGCACGATCATGCGACGTGCGACGAGACTGTCCAGCTGAGGAACCCGTCACCCTCAAATTCGATCCACCAAGCTGATGAGCTAGCCTATATATCCCTCGCTCACTGCTCAACAAACAATACTGTAGCTGATCTAGGGACACCTACATCTCTGCCCGCGTCGTCCGACAAGCCGCCTCTAACGCCTCAGTATGAGTCATCTGAGTCGCCATCATCTCAGCAAATAAGTCAGTATGACTCTGCGTCTCCCAAAGGACTCGTCTCGCCTCAAGAGTGGCTCGTGCTCGTGTCGCCTCCAGACGCACCTCCTCTAGCTGACGAACCTGCATAATTGCATCAAGTAAAAAAAAAAAACTAATATATACATGAACAAAATAAGAAACTTTGAAAAAGGAAACCTCTCCTCAGTCGCCAACCGGCCTCTCCATGATCACTTTGGATCAGGAGGCATGAAGGAACAACAAATATAGGCGGCTGTAACAAGAATAGACAAATACATTAAAAATACTATAACAACAAATAAACTATAAACACAATATCTAAAACATACTTGAGTAGGGATAGGAATAGACTCCTAAGGGGAGCCTCGGGAGCAGAATTCGAAACAGCCTGCCCAAACAACCAAACAAACCAACACAAGATATACCAGAACAAAATAAAGATAGAATAACCAAAACAGAATTATCCCACATCAAATGAAACTTTACTTGACTCTCCGGACGTAGAGAGGCAACAATCACCTCCCTCCTCTGAAGATCCTCGACAACCCGACGCTGAAGTACCACATGATATTAGTAAGCTACTAAGAAAGTGAAACAAGGACATCCAACAAGCTAATACAATGATGCAAACCAGATTGAATGAAACTTACCCAATGATCTAGCTCAGCCTGAAACTGAGCCATCGCTGGATCCTCCCGGCTGGAGGAGGCAACTGAAGACGGATCAAATGTCAGAATGGGACCTCCGGCAGCCAGCTCGGCTCTTTACAAATAACAATAAACATATCTATTGACAAGCTTATGATGCTAACAATGCTAAATTATAAAGACACTTACCAATCGATGAATCTCAGATCGTAGACTGGCCGCTATCCCCCGATCAGCTAGCTGCTGACTATGACAGACATCCAGCAATGCCGCCTGACGAGCGACCTCATCCTCCCTCTCAAACTGTTCAAGACAAAATAAAATGAGACACCACAACCATGCCAGAATGACCAGAAAACTAAGTCCACATAATAATAATAATAATAATAATAATAATAATAATAATAATAAAAAGACTGCAAATTAACTCACCAGGAGCTGTTTAGCCTCCGCTAACTGAATCTCCAACTCATCCTCTGCTCCCATGGCCTGAGCGACTGAGGAGGCTAAAGACTATAACATCTCCTCATCTGAATGAAGAGCACACCCCATCCGCTCCATCGCCCTGTGGAGAGTGTCTAATGCCCCTCGCACGCTCGCGGAGAGATGACCCTGCTCTAATGCAGCCAACCTCTCCCTCAAAGCTGACGTCGACTCTGACCCTCCGATCGCGAAAGAGCCACTCCCATGGAAGGGACGTGTGAAGAGGCGCCCACCACCCAATGCACCAAACAACCACGCATACTCCCGGGCATTCGCCTCGTCACGCGCCCCTCTAACTCTAGTCCCCCTAGCTCTAAAATATGCAATCTAAAGAGCCATTCGCATCGTGAAATTCTGGCCAGGAGGGCCAATCATCCTCTTCGCCACTCTGTGGTGAATCTCTAGAGGGACTCCCCTGAGCGAGCCCCAGCTGCCATACCATGTGAGAAGTATGGATCCACTCCACCCTCTCAAAACAATGAATCCATATATCCACATCGAAGAAAGGCCGGCAAGACTGAATCACTGGCACATCGACATGCTCCTCATCCTCATAAGGCCTCCAGATCACCTACAACACCAAAATAAAAAGAAAGTGTATGCGTGACAATCTGTACCTGCCCTGCATGCATATCCTCAAAGAGGCCTCACGTGGTCTAAAGATCCGAATACCAGCGACGACCCCTCAACACCTCCCTCCACACATGTATTCGCTGGAACGTAAACTTCACCTTCAACGGAACCCCCAAATGAAGGAAAGCAAAATGATCATATGCCTAAAATTGAAAGGAAAAGTAACAACAACAACAGGGACACACGAGAGAAACATTTACCATTAAATGACCAAAAATTAACCAAACTAAAGACATCACAATGCTAATTAATTAAAAATCACCTGGACCCCAGATTGATGTGACACCCTGTCCCCGATGATAAAGCTGCTCATAGAGATTTGCCAATGCGGCTGCACCCCACGCATAGGTAGGGACTCGATCAAGATCCCCAAGTACCATAAAAAATAACCCGATGATGCATCCTCGAGTCGAAGAAGAGAAAAGTAAGGCACTGAATGGCGAGATATCACGAAAAGTAAGGCACTGAATGGCGCCATTCTGAAATGGATGACCGGATCACGAGATATCACGAAAACACGAAAAATAAAGTGCACAGAAATAAGAAAACCAAAGAATCAAAGACCAAAATGGATCGCACGACAAAAATGAGAAACTTTAAACCATTTATAGAGAACAGTCGAATCGCGCACTTAAATCGAGGCGCTCAAACCAATCATGCGCCACCTTGGTAGCGTGTAATTCAGATTACACAACCTATCTACAGCACACAATCTAATTGTTGCCCGCCCAAACTAACCTGACCACTTGGTTGTGTCGCCTTCCAGGTGCGTAATCACATCAAGCGCCCTTACCAGCGCGCGTGTGTAAACACCCAAATTTTGCCCAAGGCCCGATCAAGACACATTTCGAGATAGGCACGCCTTTGAGCTTTTTGGTGACATGTATGGTACCCTTAGATACCTTTTCAAACCTTTAGAAACCTTTCTGAACCTTTAGGAACCTTCTCGAACCTTTAGGAACCTTCCCGAACCCTTAGAACCCATTCCAAACCTAAACCTAGCCTCCCCGAGCCACTGATGAAGAGGGGTGCATCGGGACCAGCTACGGCCTTCTACTATGATTAAATCTTATACCTTTGAAAAGTAAAAGTCGTCAGCTTTCCAACAAGTTAAGATTCGCCCTAATCGGAGTTGTACATCAAAAGATATGACAGTCTGAATCCGAATGGCAAAAGTATAATTTCAATTGCCCCCCCTAGGGATTTGGCGCAACTAATAGTTGCGCCAGCTACAATTTAGCCTAGCGCAACTATTAGTTGCGCCAAGCCACTTTCCAGGATTTAAGCCTAGAGGCAATTAATAATTGCGCCAGTATTAAAGTGGACCCTACCCCTCGCGAAGCCAATTTTCAGGCTACTGTACAGAACTGTTTTACTGTACATTTGCCTGGCACAACTAATAGTTGCGCCAATCATATGAATAATAACCCTGGGTTTTTGCCCCAAAATTCATGAGTGGGGTCTGACTTATTGACCACTTGGGTCTTTAGGGTGTGTTTTGTTAGTTCTGCTACACTCCTTTGCACCCTATTTGTAACCCCTTAAGTGACTTAAAGCCCCACCCTATCATCCACCATTAGAACCACCTTCACACCTTTTCAAGCTATTAAAATCTTAGGAAACCTTATATTAGAGATTACCTAATTGCTAAACCCAATTAGCATCTAAGTAGCCTCCTAATCCACCCATTTCCTATAAATAGAGCCCCCCTCCCCTTGGATTAAAGGTTGAAAAATTTTGCCTAAGAGAGAAAGAGCTTAAGTGAGAAAGATCTTTTTCCCTTTGGTGCACCATTATCCATACAAATTCCAGAATCTCCCAATCTCATTTCAAGCTTACTATTGCCTCAAAAACCCTTAGTCTAGGTGTGTGCTCCCCCTAGGCCCATCACTCTACCTCTTAGCTTTAAGCCTTAGGAGTTAGAACCCTATTCTCTACCATTCAAGCCTTCAAAAGCTCATTAAAGTAAGCCAATGCAAGGCCCCTTTATGGTGCTACAAGGGCCCGAGGGCTCCGGCTCTCCCCTTTCTTCTCCTATCTCTTCTTTAGCTCTTCCCATCCTCCCATTTGTGCCATTACACCGTCGAATTTTTGATAGGAACGGAGGGGCACAAATAGGATTTAAGGCCTATTTGGACAAGAGAAAACTATTTTCTTTTCTTTTACTTTATTTTTATGTTGGCCATTAGTAGAGACCGCGTTAAGCGGGTTGATCGGGTGCCTAACACCTTCCCGATCGATAACCAAAGCCCCTACCCAAGAGCCTTTGGTTTGGACCGGGTTCAGAGTCATATTTTTAGCACTTCGGTGCTTATAAAATTGATATAGGTTTCCTGGGACACCAAAAGCTCCGGGTGGTGACTCTATATTTTTGCTAGCGAGCGCATCGCCGTGACGGGATCGTCACAAATCTCACACTTACACAGATGGCGACTCTGCTGGAGATGGCTTGTAGAGCTTTTCCTTCAAATTTGGCCATTTATTTTTTATTTTTACTAACCTTTTTATTATTTTTTGTTGTATTATTTTTTAAAAATTTTTTTACTCACCCCTACTTTCCCGTCATTTACGAGCCTTAGCCGATTGGCGGGCCTACATGTGCATTGTCTTTTAATTTTCTTTACTTTTTCGTTATTTTAGTGCCTTAGCTGATTGGCGGGCCTACTTGCGCATTGTCTTGTAATTTTCTTTAAATTTTCGTCATTTAAAGTGCCTTAGCTGATTGGCGGGCCTACTTGTGCAATCATATTCTAACGGTAGACGCTGGCCCATAGTAGCGGCAAGGGATCATCACCCCCAGCCTTTGAACTAAAGAAAAGTTCCATAAAAAAGAGACTTTGAAAAAATTAAAATTGAACTAAGCTAGGGAACTTAATCAATTTGTTTTTACGGGTTAGATTTTAAAAGGGTTGGGTTTAGGCACACATACAACCACCCAGGTCTTAGTATGGCGGTAGCCCCTAGTGGTGATGATCTAGAAAAGTCCCAGCCCACCTAGTACCTGAGAAGGCGCTTGCGCCGAAGGTATATCGGGTGCGTTCCCATTCTAAAGCTTAAAACCCTTGGGGAGCACACTAGCGAGTTATACTGGACTCATCCTTTAGATGCGGGAAGGAGAGAATCGATCACATAAAAGTCAGGCAGTTCCTGGAAGCCCAGCTTCCACAGAAACCCAAAACAGACCCATTTTCAAGTTGTTGTTCCCTGCTGTCATAAGTTCTAGAGCCTTGATTTTGCTTGGCGCAAGTATTAGTTGTGCCAGTGCAAAAATCCCAGATTTATAACTGGCATAACTATTGTAAAAAAGGGGCCTTGCTACCTTGGCGCATGTATTAGTTGTGCTAGGCTTACCTGGACATTAGCAGCCCAAAATCTGAGGCTTTCTCACCTCCCAAGATCCCCGATTAGTGTGTTTAGTACTTCTGTTTGGGCCCCGCCATCTCCGACACCCAGTACGCCCCCGTCGGTCAAAAGAAGGCAACTTCTTTTTGACTCATTCTAGGGGATCGTGTTGTTTGCCTAGATTTCCGTGCCTTTAATAGATCGAAGGAGGACCTTCGATTCTTTCGAAGTGCATCGAAATCGTCACCGCGGGCCTTGAATTAGGGTACGAGAGCCACCCGAGAAGGGAATTCCAAAGCCTCGGAACCTTTATTTTTCAAAGTTCTCCAAAATAATAAAAACAATAATAAAAATACATAAAAATTAAATCAAAACCTAAAAATAGAGTTCTTGTGGTGCCGGCACAACGACATCATCTTTCCCTTCGTCGTCTCATAGGGGAAGAAGAAAAAGGATTTTTGGGCCTTATCCAAGGCACCCTTACCCAACCCGTTCCCGTAGAATGTCGTGGGTAGTGGACCTGGCTTATGCCGATCCCGACTCATCCCCACCGCATTCCCCAACCCGTTCCCATTCAGGGAAAGTCTTTTCCACCATCCCTCTCACCGAATCACCCTTTACCATTACCGGCCTGTTTGGCGCCCCTATTTTCCCAACCACTACCTCCCAAAACATCCAAAGTCCAACCCCCAACTCCCCATCTTTTACCCAAACCATGCCCATGCCAAATCCAACACATTTTCCATCCACATTCATGACAAATCCAAACCCATTCTCTCAATCCACATCCATGCCCCATTTCCCATCCATGCCCCATTTCCCATCTTCCCCCTATAGGCCCGATCCACCCACATTTACATATACCACTTCCGCCTTATCCAACCCCCCACAAATCCCCCCATCTATCTGGGTCATGTCCGATGTTACCGGGGCCACGCCCAATTTATCCCCCACATCCATCCCATCCATATCCCATCACCCCTTTAATCCACCACCCACATCCGACCCTCCTTCCATAACCATGATGGAGGAGATGTTCCAAGCCTACTCTATATGGAAGGCTTCCCAAAATGCCTCCTCTCTTCAACACCCCATGTCCATGAACCCATCTCACACCCTCGCCAATCTCCATGCCTCACTCCCCCATGAACCCATCTCACACCCTCGCCAATCTCCATGCCTCACTCCCCCATGACCCCCATCAACCCCCCATAATCCACATCATCCAAACCCCCATTACCCACATGCCCCAAGGCCCAATGGCCCAAGCTCCCACTTCCCATATGCCCTAAGTCCCATTGGCCCAAACCCTTTTTTTCCAGGGCGCAATGGCTCAGTACCCTACCACCCAGACCCACCAAGGGCCCATGGCCCAAACACATCAAGGCCCACTGGCCCATACCCACCAAGAGCCCATGGCCCAAACCTACCCAAGGCCCATGACCCAAACTCATCAAGGCCCACTGGGCTATAGACCCACCAAAGCCCACCGAGCCAGACCCACCAAGGGCCCATGGCCCAAACTTATCATGACCAAGGCTTCATGGCCCAAGCCCAAACCCCACACTCATACCTTCCACAATACCCCCAACATTTCACCCAACCATCACACTCGGGTCAAACCCATGCCATACCCCAAACCCAATTTTCCAATGGCCCCATACCCTAAGACCATCTCCAAACCGCTCCCCATGCCCAATGGCCCCATTAAGCCCCACCCCAAAACCAAACTTCCACTTATCCCATCATCCAACAGACTTTCCCTCATCCCCAATGGGCTCACCCAACCCCCACTCATGCCATTCCCATCTGCAACACCAACAAGAGAATCCCGCCCTTGCTACACATTATGTCGACCACCAGTGTGAGGACGAGATTAGGAATAATAGAGCCTATGCTGGGACATTGACCAACCTTAACCCTCCTCCCATAACTGCCCACCCCTTGATGGCCTAGAGTGAAGTCCAACCAACGGCCGAGAAAGCAGCCCCTGTATCGAAAGAGTCAGAACAACTGAAAGAATAGTTGGATAAAATACAAAGGCAGTTGATGAAAATGGGTGGCGCTGAAATCCATGCCACGAACTTCACAGATTTGTGTTTGTTTGCTTAGGTTCTGTTGCCTCCTAAATTTAAAATGCCGGCCTTCGATAAATATAACTGCACCGACAACCCTATCACACACCTCAAGTCCTGTTGTGGGGATATGTGCCAATATAAGGGGGACGAGAGACTACTAATAAAAGTCTTTCAGAAGAGTTTCACGGGTTCGACCCTGAGATGGTTCACATCCCTGGAACCATCCATGATGAAGAAATGGAAAGATCTGACCCACCTGTTCCAAGAGCAATATGTCTACAACATAGACATTGAGCCTCGCAAGTCAGATCTAGCTCGATTGAAGCAGAACTCCAATAAAACCTTTAGCGACTATTTTGGGTGATGGAGAGCACTAGCAGCTCAAGTCAGAAATAGAATACCTGATGATGAGCAGATAGAGATGATTTCCAAGAATACTCTATCGGTGATCTCTAACTTTTTAGTGTATCAGCAGCAGTCTAGTTTTGCTGATCTAGTGAGGAACGCCAATCGCTATGAAGATGCCATTAGGGAAGGATGGTTGAACAAGAATGCATCCAGGGGGCCTAGTGGGGTTAGGAGATTTGCCGAACAGAAGAATGATAGGAGGACAGGGGTAGAGGTGCAAAATGTTGCAAACACTTGGCCCAACAATAACAATATAGCCCCATTCTAATTTCAAGCAGCGCAGCCAGGGTCAGTCAGAACTGAGCAGATACAAAGGATAGGGAATGGACAAGGAATGCAGATGACTCCTGAACAGAGGAGAGCCCGCTATGACCGAGTGCTTACACCCCTGGGGCAATCACTAAGTGTACTTTTGCTTTTATTAATAGAAAATGGATTAGTTACTATCCGTCAACCGCAACTTCCTCCTCACCCGATCCCAAAGAACTATGACCCAAATACCCACTGCAATTTTCATCAGGGTCTGGGTCACCTAACTAATCGTTGCTTCCCATTGAAGCATGCGATCCAAGATTTAATCGATGCTGGGAAGATCATTTCCCCGACACCTTCTCAAGCAAACCAGTACGTAAACATCCATCAAGTGTCGTTGCCCCCACATCCTATTGGAAGAGTAGGTCTCAGACCCACCATCGGGATGGTAGAGGAAAATAGGGAGGAATTTGAGTTTGACCCGTCCGATTACATCAGTGATTGGGAGAGCTATGTAGCACCATTGCCGAGAAATGTTGAAGAAAGGAATATCGGGGTGATTAAACCCCTGAATTTGTCAGATTATTTCCCCAACCCGACCCACAAATTAAATCCTTGGATCTCAGGGCATACTTTCCATCACCCACACCCATCAATTATGCGCACATAAATGCATATCAACCATACACCACCACTCCCATCAACTACCCAATGAACCAACAGGCCCCCAATCCTCCCCCACCAATAAACTACCAATGGCTTGCACCCACCCCATTACCCCCAGTCTAATCACCTGTAAACTCCACAACCCTCGTCAATTACCTAATGGCCCATCAAACCCCCGATCCCCCGCCAGCACTTATCAGCTACCAATGGCCTACTTTTACCCCTTTTCCCCAGTACCACCACCCTCAAGCTTCATCACCCCCATTTGGCCTAATTTGGCCACTCAACCAGCTATTACAGAGGTAAATCAAGTGTTACCCACACCTCCTGAGCCTGCAGTGCAAGTGCCTTCGGTACCGACAGCTACACCGTTTCAGATATCGAGACCGACCTATGATCCTCACAAGGTCCCGCTGAGTTATGAATAAACAGATGTCAACGCTGATAGCCACAGAGAAGGGGCAGTGAACTTTGTCACATGATCTGGGAGGATATCAAAGCAACTAGAAGCACCAACAGCAGCATAAGCCCAACCAGAGAGGAAGAAAGATAGCACAGTAAACCCATTTGAGAAAATAAGTCGAGAGCATATACTAGAGGCTCAGCTGAGAAGAATGCCTACCCATATAACTGTATGGGATCTGTTGATGACGTCCCCATTCCATTTCCAAGCATTAATGAGGGCATTAAAGAATGCGCATGTGCCACTTCAAGTTAGCCCAGAAGAAGTCGGGCAAATAATTGGCCAAGTGATGGCTCCGAATGCCATTTCGTTTTCTGATGCTGACTTACCAGAGGAAGGAGGTAGCCACTCGAAATCTTTGAATATAATCGTTGAGTCCGAAAACATGGTAATCCCCTTGGTTCTAATCGATAATAGGTTCGTATTAAATATATGCCCATTAAGAACTGCCACAAAGATCGGAGTAGATCCATGCATGTTGAGACCCACAAGAACCAGTGCTAGAGATTTTGACAATACTAGGAGAGAAATAATGGGAGAAGTTGATCTTGAGCTGTTAATCGGGCCAATGACCTTTTCCATATTGTTTCAGATAATGGACATTAAATCCTCATTTAATCTGTTGTTGGGGCGCCCGTGGCTGCACGAAGTCAGAGTCATACCTTCTACATTATACCAGAAACTCAAATTTACATCTGGGCATAAGATCATCACGATCATCGGTGAGGGGCATAGTGAGAAAGAGAAGGCCACCAACAACATGGAGAAACCCAATATGCTAGATATACCACATACCGCTGAGGATGTCGACCTCCACAGTTTTGAGTATGAAGTATCGGCAATACTCTCGGAGCCCATTGAGGGCATCATTCCTAAAACTAGAGGCAAAATGATAGCAGCAGTAGCTATGCTCCAAAAGTGGGGCTATAAGAAAGGAAGGGGTCTAGAACCCAGATTACAAGGGAGGAAGGAGCCCGCCATAGCTAAGGGCAATCAGAAAGTTAGGTTTGGGCTAGGTTACAAGCCCAAGGAAGAAGTAAGAGAGACTATGGAGAAAGCCCGTGCCACTGCAGTTGCAAAAGCCAAGGGGATCCACATAGAAGAAAAACTCTGTCCTAGGCCTCACATAAGGAATTCATTCATAAGTGTCGGGGTCGTGAGGATTGACCAGAATGGGAAAACTCGATTAACCCCACACAAGCTGATAGCACCAGTCCACCCCACCAATCCCTACATCACCCTTCCCGGCCTGGAGATAGATTTGGCCACGTTATCCCTCTTTGAGGAATGATGATCGGTACCTGAACAAACTCCCCCTATGGTAAATCACCACAAAATGGTACTAACGTTTAAGGACGTCATCTCAAATGAAATGGGGATCAACATGATGAAAGCTGATTCCAGTGAGCCATATCAGTCAGCCCCCTCCATCCAATCAGATAAAGGAGCGACCCCTCAGGTACGCAACTGGGCATCTTTGCCTTAAACCCTGGAAGCGGGGAGTGGCCTAACATTTGGCACCCATTTCTAAAAAAAAAAAACCTATAAAAAGTGAGATAAGCCCTTAGCAAGCAATACCTTGTATATACACAGACTCGCGCTGCCAAGGGTCCATCTCTGAAGAAAACAAAAATATCAAAAACATTGAAAAAATACAAAACCCAAAAAAATTGTCTTTTAAGATTCTAGATAAAATCTCACAAAAAGATGCCTTAATCGAAATACCTGTCCCATGTAAAATCGACCAATTTCCTGTAGAAATATAAGAAGAGGTAGGAGTTACGAGTCTGGACGAGGATAGTCCTTTGGAGGAGCTCCCCAATGAGCTCCTTGACTGATTTACTGACTTTGAGCATGGCCCTACCTCCATTATCGAGGAAACTGAGGACGCTAATCTAGGGATTGAGGAGGTTTCCCGAATTACAAAAATCGGAATGTCGCTATCTCCTGAAGAAAGAAAAAGCATGATCGACTTTCTTCGGTCATACTAAGACATTTTTGCCTGGTCATATGAGGACATGCCTGGTCTAGACCCCGATTTGGTCGAGCATGAGTTCCCTCTTTACCCGATATGAAGCCGGTTAAGCAGAAGCTGAGACGTCTCCAACCCGAGTAGATGCTGAAAGTCAAGGATGAGGTCATCAAACGATATGATGCGAGGTTTCTCATGGTATCTGAATACCCACAGTGGTTAGCCAATATTGTGCCTGTGATGAAGAAAGATGGAAAGGTCCGCATGTGCATTGATTTTAGAAATTTGAATAGGGTGAGCCCGAAGGACGATTTTCCATTGCTGCACATCGACATCTTGGTCGATAATACTGCTAAGCACGAGATGCTTTTTTTTATGGACGGATTCTTTGGATACAATCAAATAAAGATGGCAGAGGTAGACAGAGAGAAGACTGCATTCATCACCCCTTGGGGAACCTTTTGCTACAGAGTCATGCCATTTGGGCTAAAGAATGCTGGTACAACATATCAGAGAGCTATGACTGCGCTATTTCACGACATGATGCACTAAGAAATTGAAGTGTATGTCGACGATATGATAGCTAAGTCGTCGGAGCAAGGCGACCACTTGGTAAACATTCAGAAGCTGTTTGAAAGACTGAGGAAGTATCGATTATGTCTAAACCCAAAGAAGTGCGCTTTTGACGCTATGTCCTGAAAATTGTTAGGATTCATCGTCAGCAAGAGAGGGATCGAGGTCAACCCAGTCAAAGTCAAAGCTATCACTGAAATGCCGCCACTATCTACTGAGAAAGAGGTTAGAGGGTTCTTAGGCAGAATATAATATATCAGCGGTTCATTGCACAACTAGCGCCTATCTGCACACCGATCTTCAAGCTACTAAGGAAGAACTCACCCGTTGACTGGAATGATGATTGTCAAGCAGCGTTTGATAAAATCAAAAGCTACCTCCTTAACCCACCTATTTTGGTACCACCCGAGCTGGGGAGACCACTCTTGATGTATCTCATCACGACGAAAGTTTCAATGGGATGTGTCTTAGGGCAACATGACAAGACGGGAAGAAGAGAGCAGGCCATTTACTATCTGAGCAAGAACTTTACTATGCAATCGTGGGATCCGTGACGGTCCCATCGCGGCAATGCGCTCGCTTGTAAAGAATATAGAGTCACCACCCGAAGCTTTCAGTGTCCTGGGAAACGTAGTTAATTTTTATGAGCACCGAAGTGCTAAAAATATGACTCTAATTTCGGTCCACACCAAAGGCTCTTGGGTAGGAGTTTCGGTTATCGATCAGGCAGGTGTTAGGCACCCGATCAACCCGCTTAAAGCGATCTCTACTAATGGCAAATAATAAAATGAAGTAAAAGAAAAGAAAATAGCTTCCTCTTGCCCAAAAGGGCATAGAATCCTATTTGTGCCCCCCCCGTCCCTACCGAAAAGTCGGCAGCGTAACGACATAAATGGGAGGATGGAGGGAGCTAGAAAGAGATAGGAAAAGAAAGGGGAGAGCCGGATCCCTCGGGCCCTTGTAGCACCATAGGAGAGCCTTGCGTGGCTTGCTTTGATGAGCTAATGAAGGCTTGTATGGTGGAAAGAGGGGTTCTAACCTCTAAAGCTTGCTAAGTTGGAAGTGGAGAGGGAAGGTAAATGGGTAGCATATACCTAAGCCAAGGGATCTAAGGTGAAAAATATCACTCAAAGGAGGTTTTAAAATTCTGGATTATGTATGGGAAGTGTGCACCAATGGGAGAAAGATCTTCTCACTTTAAGCTCTTTCTCTCTTAGGCTAAAATTCTCAACCCCTAAACTAAAGGGGTGGGGGTCTCTATTTATAGAAAATGGGTAGATTAGGAGACCACTTAAGAGCTAAATGGGTTTAGCAATTAGGTAATTTCATATATAAGGTTTCCTAGGATTTTTGAAGCCTTGAAATGTTTGAGAAGGTCCTCCAATGGTGGATAATGGGGTGAGGCTTTAAGCTACTTAAAAGGTTGCAAATAGGGTGCAAATGGGTACAACAGAACTAGCAAAACACACTCCAAACGTCGAGGTGGTCAACAAGTCAAACCCCAATCACAAAATTTGAGAAAAAAACCAACAGTTACTATTCATATGCTTGACACAACTAATAGTTGCGCCAGACAAATATACAGTAAAACAGTGCCTGGAAGTTGGCTATCTAAGGTGGGGTCCACAATTAATACTAGCGCAACTATTAGTTGCGCCAAGCAAAATTATCACTGGCACAACTATTAGTTGCGCCAGGCCATTTCTGGGGAGAAATAGCCTTGCACAACTATTAGTTGTGCCAAATCCCTAGGGGGGCCTACCTGATTTTACTCTTTTGTCCTTTGGGTTCGGACTGCCGTATCTTTTGATGTACAAATCCGATTGGGGCGATTCTTGGACTGTTGGAAAGCTAATGCCCTCTACTTTTTAATGGCATAAGATTTCTTCATAGTAGATAGCCATAGCTAGTTTCGGTGTACCCCTCCTCATACATAGCTTGATAGGGTTCAGTTTAGGGTTCTAAGGGTCGGGATTGGTTTCTAAAAGTTTGGGGTAGGTTCCTAAGGGATCTAGGGTAATTTCTAAGGGTTTAGGGTTATTCCTAAGGGCTCAGGGTGGTTCCTACATGCCATCAAAAGTTCAGAAGTGCACCTCTCTCGAAATGTGTTCCGATTGGGCCTTGGGTCGAATTTGGGTGTCTACAGATGCCCTTCTTTGGTATCCGATCACTAATGATCGAATGCTAAAGAAAAAGAGACATCCAAAGAGGCCCAAGGCATTACTGATGGGTCATTCGCTGCATTCAGAACAAACTTCAAACATCAGATGAGTAACATAGTGAGAAAATGAAAGCCCTGAATGCCAGGCTAAACATTCATTTCTCAAGGTAATCGGTCCCCAAGCGCTTAGCAATATTACTGGGCATAACCGAGGTGGAATGAGTTGCGAACTCCCAATAGTCGGGAAAGACATTCACTTCTCAGGATGATTTTAAAGGTATTTGATGTTTAAGATTTATTCTGAATGCAACAACTTCGTAAGTAAGAGGGGTGATCGACCCACATTCAAAGATAGGTGCGAAGTAAACATATGCAAGGCTCCACAGTTTGCATCCAATCCTACGAGGCATTTGATTGCCCCATCTGACTGTTCATGGGTGTCCTTACTAAAAGCAGGGTTCGAGATCTTTGGGCGAACCCATCGATCCCAAAGTTTATTTAGCATGACTGCCCAAGCAAACTGAATAGATGTCACGATGCTTTTTAGGAGGACGTGCCATTTTTCGAAGACATGTTTTAGATTAACATAACTTAAAGCATCCAGCTTTGACTACCTTGAATAGATCCAACCAAACATTGGGGTGTCTCCCTAAAGGGACATCCAATCTTGGTCTCTACTGACAATGATCATAAACATCAATTAACTATGCATAATCATGCACCCATCAGGGGTAATAAGCAACAACAAAGGCGATGGAAGCCCCGACCCAGACCCGCTCGAGTATAATTTATGGGGACAAATGACCATCATACGGATACCCAGACGCATGACATACACTTTATAGGGATACTGCTTCCCATACAGGTTTTAAGCCTGCAGAAAATAAAAAGGGAGATGATCCCTTCTGAATGCATGGTTGCACATAGTTTGATTGACACGTATCTCATTCTCAATAGGTTGTTCTCAACCAACGATTGACCTTTTCCAATGGAGAATCTGAATCTTAAGATACTTAAGTTCACATGAATCCAAAACAGAGCACTTGTCGCAAAGATTTAGCAATGGAGTTGACTCGATCGAAGCATTGGCTGTTTGACCGGGACCGACACCGTTGCTCCTTCCTTAAGGCAGGATCCAAAGATCTGAGGCTAACCCTAGACTCGGGACTTTAATATGGCACAGCTACATTGCTGATAAAATATTGACATTTTACCGCATTGAAATCATGCAAGTGTGCGTCTCTATGGGGACTACAAATATGTTTTTATATCGTTTTATGTGATTTTTTGAAATTTTCAACTGTTATTTTATGTGATTTTTTGGAGTTTTGAAGTTATTATTTTATGTGATTTTTTGGAATTTTGAAGCTATTATTTTATGTGGATTTTTTGAAATTTTGAAGCTATTTTTTATGCGAATTTTTCTTGTGAATACTTCCGGCTTCTCTATGGGGATTCTTTTGTTGGATTTTTCTTAATATTTTCCGTATAGGACAGGGGTGCTCATTGATCTCGGTCCGCTTTTATTCTGGCACGACTCTCTTGCCAAGTCGAAGGATGATCGAAGTGCCGCCTCGGGAGCGCGTGCATCTGTCGGGGGTGACAGAACAAACAAAAAGAGTGGGGGGGCGGTCTTCCTATCTGGCCCGTACCAGGCCCAAAACCCGACCTAAGTGCCTGGCGCAACTATTAGTTGCACCAAGCCACTAGGGGACTCAAAAGAGCCTGGAAAAGCAAAAAGGGGGTAAAATTTTGCCTGGCGCAACTATTAAACAGCCTGAGTTTGGGACGGGGGGCTTTATTTCAAAATTTTCTCCCCCTCCTTCCTCTTTGAAACCGAAAATCGTCCCCTCTTAGGGTTCCTTCACATTGCCTCTACGCATGCCCCATTGCCGTTGCCTTGTTTGTGTGGATCGATTGTCGGCTCACGCTAAATCAAAGACCCCATTTTCTCTGAAAAGGTAACCATTAAAATCCATTTTTCTTGATTTTTCTTACAAATATGATGAGAATTTTGCATTCTTTGATGAATAATGATTTATTTTTTCATTGTATGTATGTTTATTGATTATGTGTGGACAGTTTCTTATGATCAATGCCCTATTTTTACTATTTTATGGATTTATTGGTGCCTAATATATATTTTTTGTTTTTTATTTGTGTATGGAAGGAATTTTTTTATATTGTTTATTATTATTTTTTTCTATTTTGTAAAATAAAGCAACGGATTTTTGGTCTCTTTTTGGAACACTAATTTAGGTAAAAAGGGATTTTTGGTTTCTTTTTTTTCGAAAATTTTAAGAAGAATGATTTTTGACCTCTATAGTTGAGCAAGGAAATGTGTTTTTTTTTTTTTTATCTTTGTGCATTTTTTTTGAAAACCAACTAACGAAAAGTTTTTTTTTTTTCTTCTCTTTTTTTTTTTTTTTTTTTTTTTTTGGTTTTTTATTTGTTATTATTATATTTTTTTTTGGTTCTTTTTCTAAGGAATTGATTTTTATTTTATCATTTTTTGTAGGTTTCTTGATTTTTATGGGTACAAGAGAAAGGTTTTTTTTTTAGTGTTTTGAAATATAAGGGTTTTTTCCTTTTCTTATTTCTTCTTTTTTTGTTTAAACAAAGTAAAAAGTTTTTTCTTGTGTTTTGATTTTTCTTTTTTGAAAGAACTTTTAAACAAGGATTTTTTTTTTGTGTTTTGATTTTTGAAAGGACTTTTTAAACCAAATAAAAGGACTTTTTTGAATTTGATGCTGATTTCTTCTCTCTTTTTTTTTTTGAGGTATAAGGACTTTTATTTTTTGTAAACGAAGTAAAGGATTTTTTTGTTGGTCTCTTTTTTGTAAAAGAATTCGTTGCACGTGTATCTTTATTCCTGATCAGATGTGATTGCCTTTTGTTGCCCCAGCATGTCGGGCGAAGATGAGCATATTCTTGAGGAGGGCTACGAGGAGGGGCCTGAGATAGTGTACGGCCCGCGGGGGGAGGAGTTCATCTGGGTAGATCGGAGGGCGGGCCCATGGCTCGAGATGCAGGGTGAGGCTGTCCGGGTCGGTCTCCTTCACCAACAGCATACTCACATTTCAAACTTCGGGATAACAGGCAAGGTAAAAGAGAGGCTCAATTTATTTCCATTATGCAGTTTTTGCTTCACCTCTGTGATCTGATGCACATTTTCTTTGGTGCAGGACCTACCCAATATTGTGTTCCGCGGGGGGTGGCTCGACTTTCATGAGTTCTACCTCTATGTCCCTCCCGTCGTGAAGGTTTTGCTGGAATAGGTGGGTTTTTGAGAGTTTCTGTCCTGCCCTGCCATGAGGGCTGATGCTACCTATCTGAAGGCTCAGATTGAAAGGTTTCGCTCTGAGACGATGACCTTTCACATGCCATATGCAGAGACGACTTTGACGCATGCTGATTGGGTCATGATTACCGACGTCAGGATAGGGGGGATATCGATATCCGATCTAGCGGTGCCGAGTTGAGATGACATCGTTCAATTGATTGGCAGACCCATGGCACCGAGGTCAAGATGTCTTGGTTGACCTCGCTTTACACGCCTGATGAGTTAGTGGATCTGGGCCAGTCGGATAGGGTGCTCTACATCACGCCCACGCGGGTGATCCTCCTAGCTCGCATCACTCTCTTGGTCATGCATGGTACCCTTTTTACTAATGCCAGCGGGGGCCGAGTCAGCCTGACATTGTTGAGTGTGATGGACAATTGGGGTGACGTCCACAGGTACGACTGGGGAGGGACCGGGTATGCATGGCTGATGTACAATGAGCTTAGGTCACCACTGGGGATTCCAAGTCTGCTGCTGGCTTTTGGGCCGCCTTAGAGGTAATCCTTCATTATTTTGCTTTTGTCAATTTTCTTGAATGATCTTTATGTGCTACTGACCTGCCCCTATGTACTATCTCCTTTTTTAGGTATGGGGATATCATGACTTCCATCCTGGGCGCCCGCTTCTTCACTCGGAGCTGCTTACCTATCCTCTCCTCAGTAACTGGAATCAGGCCCAGTGTCGTGACGTGGGCCTAAAGCATTTGGAGATGGGTCTGAGGTCCCAACTTGACTTGATGGTTCTCGAGCAGGTAAAACCCTTTTTCAACCCTTGTTGGTTATAGCTCGAAAATCTCCTTTGACTGATGTGCTACCTGCTTGGATTCTTTTGGCTTGGACAGATCCTCCCTGACCCGTACCTTGCATCTCCCTTCTGGGATCGGGCAGCTGTAGGCCTCTCTCGCCTGTTCAATAATCGCCGTGTTGTTTTCTTCTATGGAGCATGGGCCAGATTTTATTATCTGGGAGAGCGGGTGGTGCACCAGTTCCAGGGCTACTACGCCATACTTGTGGACCCTCCGGCGGACATTTGGAATCCCGTTGGCAGTATCAAGGAGCTCACAACGGCCTTTTTCAATAACGGGCTCCCTATCCATGCTCTCCATGTGCCTGGGGACTATCATCTTTGGTACGAGTGCCTGCCCCATCGGTTCCTCTTGGTGCGCTTTGTACCTAGCACCAATTTTCTTACATTTGGTGGCCCACTCGGTCAGGTAATTTATCTTGGCTTGGATTAGTTCCCTTTATGCTTTTATTCGGCTTTTGTCCCTTCTAATCGGATCTTTATTTTGTTCACAGTTTACTTCAGGGGATGATTCAGATGGTGAAGGCGAGCCAAGTGCGGCTGATATGTCAGGGGTGGATCCCTCTGGTGCTAGTCCTTCTGGTGTAGGCCCCTCGGGTGAGGGCTCTTCAGGTGCTGGTCCATCGGGGACTTCTCATGCTGGTATCCCTAGTGGCGATCCGCTCGTGGTTTACGGGACCTTCCGACACCTGGATGATAGTTTCCTTTTGAGCCTCTGCGCTGATGTGGATCGACAAGCGCAGCTTTCTGCTGAGGTGGCCCGTGTTCCTCCACCTGAGGTGGTTCCAGGGGTAAGTCTTCTGATGACCCAATCTCTCTTCAGTTCGGTTTCCTTCTGTACATGCTTTTAAGATTGTCCTGATAGCTGATATTGTATCGTTCTGAACATAGGACTTCAATTCGGCTATGGAGTATGCGGAGTATCATCGTCACTTGGTGGAGCTTAGGGAGGTGGAGACAGTGAGTGCCTTGCTATTCTACTCCTCTTCATTTATTCCATTACCCTTTGTCCCTCAACTGATCCTGACTCTTGATTTTGATGTCAGTCTGCGCTAAGGAATCGCGCCTCGCTTGCAGAGGATCTCGCAGGCGTGGTCTAGGGTGGGGGACATGCAGACTTTTCAGAGCTCTTCTCGCCATTGTAAGAAATCCAAGGGCGCAAGCAAGGAATAGTCTTCTAGTTTTTGGTTTTGAAAAACTCAGTACTCTTTTGGGATTGGATTTGGATTTGTTTAAACATATTGGGGATGGTTGATGTGATACTTCGGATTATTATTTTTGGGAAAATATTTCTGCTTTGATTTTATGCCATGATTTCTTTGTATTAGATCTGTTTCTCTGCAGGATGTGCTTGCCCAAAATGCTCAGAAAGCGACCTTTTGGGTCGTACGCTTTGATGTAGGATCAGTCCTGCACATGAATAAACAAAACAAATGCCCAATTGTTAAATAAAAAGAGGTGTGTTAACAAAGAAACAAAAGGGGTGTAAGTCCCCACCGCTAGGTCCCAAGATGGCTGAAGAGGGGGGGACTTGTAGTGTAGCGCAACTATTAGTTGCGCCAGATTGAAATCTCAGGCAATTTGTGCTGGCACAACTAATAGTTGTGCCAGACAAAATGGGGATTAAAATGCACTGGCACAACTAATAGTTGCGCCTGGTTTAACCTGGGGGACAGTGGGTCCTTATATACACGAGTTAGTCTAAAAATCATTTCTTTTTTGTTTGACTTGGCCTCTTTGACTGGTTCCTTTTGTTCTTGCATTTCCAAGGCGGGTACGTCACCATACATCGATTTTTATCTTCTCAAAAGATCCATGTACGTTCATAAACCCGCTTTCTAACCCTCCCTTACGTGGAGGGCTTGGAGCCAATTTACCCCCTTTGTTGGGCTTGGGGACCAAATTTTAACGGCCTAGTTCGGGAGCTTGAATGAGAGTGAGCTCGCCGACTTGGAGCGCCTTGGGCTATCTTGCCTTTCTTCCTTTCTAGAGGTTCCTCCAGGGTGGGAACTCATTTATGCTGCCGCTTCATTTTGGGATGTGAATTTCCATGTATTCCGTTTTGGGAAGCGGGAGCTAACCCCAACCCTCGAGGAGCTGTCCAAACTGTCTGGCCTAAAGCTTCACAGGGGTCTTGTACGAGTCACACCTCTGCCGGGCTACTCCAAATCCATCCACCTTACTCTCGGTTTGAAGAAACTTGAGTATGAGAAAAGTCTCATTGAGGGGCCCACAAGGTGTTCGCTAAAATTCCTCAAAGAACTTTTCGGTGACGAAAGTCTCCGAAAATTGCTGGTTAGGAACATATACAACACGAAAGCTCTAGCACTCGGTCTCATCTCTGAAATCCTCTTTTTTACCAGGGGGAGAGCTTCTCATTGGCAATTTACGATATTTTGATTGATCTGGAGGCGGGCTGATCCATGATGCACTAGGTGCTCGCCGAGCTATATCGATGCCTTGATTCATTTGCTTTAGGCAAGGTGGAGGGCCTTCGAGGGTGCCCTTTGTTGCTCCAGGTCTGGTTGGGTGAGCACCTTGCTGTTCTGGGGCTTGTGCCCCACTTTTATATTGCCTGAGGTGAGGTGGCTCAGTGCTTTCTGGGTAGGTGCCACTTGCTTCCACAGGGCGATGTGTCTGCTCTGAAACTTTGGTTGACCGATGCCGAGCTGACATGGAGGCTTCCTTGGTTGGACCGGACCTTCCCAATAGTTCGCAGTAGAGACCATGAGGGCATTACCCTCCTAGGATTGACTGGCAGTACCTTCTACTTCCCATTTCGGGTACTGCATCAATTTGGTTGCCCTTAGCAAGTGCCCTGCGAGGCCAAACCCCTCTATGTGATTTGATCTTTTCTAGGGGGTCCTCATGAGACATAGATCGGATTGCTGCTCTTTGAGAAACGCGTCAGTCGACGCTGATGTGTGATATTGAGCAGAGAGATTTGGTTAGAACTTCTCTTGAGTATGAGACCTGGCTATTGACTGAGCGGCCTGCTGCTGATGGTCCAGATTCGGCAGAGATCGTTGATATTGGAGGCCCCTGGCCAAAGAAGGAGACAGCACTCCGAGCCCGTATCGAGCTTCTTGTGGACTAGAAGAGAGTGATGCAAGAACATTTGGCACAAGAAAAAGTTAGGGCAGACGCAACAGAGAGCGAGGTCCTCCGTTTGAAGGGATCACTGAGCATCGCTTTTAGAGCCGTCGACTCTTCTCAGAAGAGGTATAAGAGTCTACATGGTTATTGGCAGATTGAGCAGAATACCCGGGAAGACGACCTTCATGCTGAGATTAGCGCATTGAAGCGCGAGCTGGGACCCTAACTCCTTCCTGCACACGTAACTTTTTACACAGATCAGATACACAGAAAAGGGGTGTGAAATTCCCTTTGCAAATGCACACATTTTTGTTTGTATACATATATATATATATATATATATTTTATGTTTTTGTTATCTTTGTTTATACTTGTAAAAAGGGAAGCACGCTAGTCATCACACCGGCTATTTTTTGGGATGTGGTGTAGTGGTGCAAAAGGCTGTTTACTATATACATCTACATAGACTTTTTGGCCTTTTTGCTTTGTGCATATATATATATATATATATATATATATATATATATATATATATATATATATATTTTTTTTTTTACACGGCGCCTTAATCACCTTGTGAAACCCTGGGTCCTCTTTTGAGCATGGTCGAACCCCCCTTTTTTACTTGTTGATTCTGAAAGAGTTTCAACAGTACTACCAAGGCTGGAACGTTCATCCCCTTGGGATTGAGTTAAACCTTTCTCCTTATCTTGAGCCATACGTTTGACGGTACGGTTTCACAAAGACAATTTTGGTCGTGACCCGATTCGAACTAGCATGAGCGGCCCAGTCGGATAGGAGGGTACAGGAAGAGTAACAAAAGGGTTCCTCAAACATTAATCTTCTCAATCAATCCAACCTTTCTTTTTCAATTTTTTTTCTCTTTTCTTTTCCTTTTTTTATCTCCCTTTTTTTTACCCATGGCGCCCTTTCGGGTTTTCACCACGTCCATGGGTTTAGCTCTCTTACCCCAAGCGCCCTTTTAGGTTTTCATCTGGTCCGCACAAACTCGCTGCTTTTACCTGTAGCGCCCTTTCGGGTTTTCACCATGTTCATCTTGCTTTGAACTTGTATTTTTATTATTATTCTTTTTTATTCTTTTTTATTCTTTTTATTTCTTTCATCATTATTTTTTCAACAACCACGACATAGACGTCGATTCTGTCATAGCCGGTTGGACGGGGTTCTGGTGTCATCTTACAACTCGGGGTGTAGCTTGGCTATGGGTTAGGTTAGGATTTGAAGGTATGCTGGGCTAAAAGGGTTTCCTTAATACGACTCAATTTTCTCAACATACTTTCTTCCTTGGGGGTTTTTACTGTACACGCCCCGTGATTCTTCTACACATTTTTTATTCTTTTTGCTCTGTTTCAAGCGATCTATTTTTGAGGTTTTGCTTTTTCAATTTTTTTGGATTTTGATGGTAACTTTACTTTCCCTTTTTCTGTATATGTACACACATTTTTTTTTGGGAAGTGGTTTATTGAAAGGAAGGCCCAGGCTCAAATGGGGTAGCAAGGGATATCATCATTTTTAGGGATGCTTTCTAGCTACTGTGTTTGGAATGATGGCCTCTTTTGGGTGGTTCTTAAGCAGTCACGTATCTGTTTTACCAATACTTACCTTATCGCGATAGACTAAGAGTAGAACTGTCGGACGTATCCAACATTGATGGGCCTAGGAAGATGATCTCCGTCCATGGTGGTGAGGCGAATGGCGTATCCCGACAGTGCTTCTCGAATGATGTAAGGTCCTTCCTAGTTCGGCTTGAACTTCCCTCTCGGATCGGCATGGAGGGAGGGGAAGATCTTCTTCAACGCTGTGTCTCCTACCTTTAGATCTTGACCGCGGACACGTTTGTTGTAAGCGCGTGCGATTCGCTCCTGGTATACCTGAGTGTGGCACAAGGCTAGGAGTCTCTTCTTGTCTAATAAGTTCAATTGTTCAATTCGAGATCTCTCTTTCTCTGCTTCGGGTAAGCCTGATTCCATGAGGATTCAAAGCAAGGGTACTTCAACCTCTACTGGTAGGATGGCCTCAGTTCCATACACAAGGGAGAATGGTGTTGCCCCTGTAGTGGTAGGGATCGATGTTCTGTAGGCCCACAAAGCGAATGACAGCATTTTGCTCCAATCTCGATAAGTGATGACTATTTTCTCAAGGATGTGGACTACTGTCTTATTCGCAGCTTCCACGGCTCTAATAGTTTGAGGTCGATAAGGTGACGAGCGATGGTGCTTGATTTTGTATTGCTCGCAGAAGGCTCGGATGCGCTTATTTACAAAATTGGTGCTATTGTCCGTGATGATATCTTTGGGTACTCCAAATCGGCACACAATATTGTTTTTGAGAAACTTCTCGACGTGACTGGCCCTAATATTGGCATATGACACCGCTTCCACCCATTTGGTGAAGTATTCAATGACGACGAGAACGAACCGATGTTTGTTCGATACTTTTGGGTTAATCATTCCGACGACGTCAAGTCCCCAGGTAGTAAGTGGCCAAAGATTGGTCATGCAGTGTAGATCGATAGCAGGAGCATGTATCAGACTGGAGTATTCTTGACACTTGTACCATTTTCGAACATGTTTGCAGCAATCTGATTCCATAGTGGTCCAAAAGTATCCCTACCATAAAATTTTCTTTGCAAGCATGTGATCGCTGACGTGGGCTCCACATATCCCTTTGTGAATCTCCTTCATGATGTTGGTCGCTTCACTTTCAGTAAGGAACCTGAGTAGAATATTATTGTAGGATCGCTTATAAAGGCACTCCCCGCAAATGGCGTAGCCTGCTGCTAGACGTTGGATGGTTCATCGGTCCGTCTTGGACGTACCCTCAAGGAAAGTTATGGTCTCAAGGAAATTCTTGATATCTGAGAACCAAGATAGCTCATCATCAGACTTTGTAGGTTCCTCAATCTATAGGCAGAAGGCCAGCTCATTCCTCTGCTCGATCATGATCGGCTTCATCTTAGCGCCGTATGGGATTTCTATCATTGACGCTAAAGTTGCTAGTGCATTAGCAAAGCGATTCCTTATCCGGGGGACATATGAGAATGTCACATCTTGGAAGCAAGCTATCAGGTCCTTGAGGTGCTTATGGTAAGGGATCAGTTTCTTGTCTTTCATCTTCCAGTCACTGTTCGTCTGGCATATGATTAACTGTGAATCGCCAAACACTCGGAGGTGAGTTACATTCAGATCGAGAGCTGCCTGTAGACCAGTGGCACAAGCTTCATACTCTGCCATGTTATTAGAACAAGGGAAGTTGAGCTTGATAGAGATCAGTACATGGGATCCTTTCGGCGAAATCAGAATGGCACCAACTCCCTGACCCTCGACATTTGCTGCTCCATCAAAGTGCATTACCCATAAATCTTTTGCTTTTTCAGTATCATCTTCCGTCATGAATAGAATGTCCTCATCAGGGAACTCGGTACTCAAAGGCTCATAATCTGGCAAAGGATTGTCGGCAAGATGATCAGCAAGTGCCTATCCCTTGATCAAGTTCTGAGTAACGTATGTGATGTCGAACTCAGATAATAAGAGCTGCCAGCGGGCAGTCCGCCCAGTGAGAGCGGGCTTCTAAAACAGGTATTTCAATGGGTCCATTCGGGCCAACAGTAGAACGGCTTGGGATAACAAGTAATGGCGAAGCCTCTGAGTAGTCCATACAAGAGCCAGGCATGCTTTCTCTATATGAGAATAACGCGTCTCATAATCAGTGAATTTCTTGCTCAGATAGTAGATGACCTGCTCTCTTCTTCCTGTTTCATCATGCTGCCCTAAAACACATCCCATCGAGACTTCCGTCGTGGAGAGATACATCAAGAGTGGTCTGCCTGGCTCGGGTGGTACCAACACAGGTGGGTTGAGGAGGTAGCTTTTGATTTTATCGAATGCTGCCTGACAATCATCATTCCATTCAATGGCGAGTTCTTCCTTAGTAGCTTGAAGATCAGCATGCAAATGGGCGTTAGCTGTGCAATGAACCGACTGATATATTGTATTCTGCCCAAGAACCCTCTAACTTCCCTCTCAGTAGACGGTGGTGGCATTTCTGTGATAGCTTTAACTTTGACTGGGTCGACCTCGATCCCTCTCCTATTGACGATGAATCCTAACAATTTTTCGGACATAGCACCAAAAGCGCACTTCTGTAGATTTAGACATAACTTGTACTTTCTCAGCCTCTTAAATAGTTTTCAAAGGTTTACCAGATGGTCGCCTCACTCCGGTGACTTGGCTATCATATTATCGACATACACTTCAATCTCTCAGTGCATCATGTCATGAAACAGCGCAGTCATAGCTCTCTGGTACATTGCACCGGCATTCTTTAGTCCAAATGACATAACTCGGTAGCAAAAGGTTCCCCACGGAGTGATGAACGTTGTCTTCTCGCAATCAACCTCGGCCATATTTATCTGATTGTATCCCGAAAATCCATCCATAAATGAAAGCATCTCGTGCTTAGTAGTGTTATTGACCAAGATGTCGATGTGTGGAAATGGGAAATCATCTTTTGGGCTCGCTCTGTTCAAATTGCGAAAATCAATGCACATGCAGACCTTTCCATCTTTTTTTAGCACAAGCACAATATTGGCTAGCCATTGCGAGTATTTGGATACCATGAGAAATCGCACATCATATTGCTTGATGACCTCATCCTTGACTTTCAGCATCCACTCGGGTCAGAGACGTCTCAGCTTCTGCTTGACTGGCTTCATGTCAGGGTAGAGGGGCAACTCATGCTCGACCAAATCGGTATCCAGACCAAGCATGTCCTCGTACAACGAGGCAAAAACGTCTTGGTATGACTGAAGGAATTCAATCATGCTTTTTCTTTCTTTGGGAGACAGTGATGTTCCGATCTTGGTTATTCTGGGAATCTCTCAGTCCCTAAATTGATATCCTCTGTCTCTTCGACAACGGGGTAGGGCCATGCTCAAAGTCGACAAACCAGTCAAGGAGCTCATTGGGGAGCTCCTCCAAAGGACTATCCTCGTTCAGACTCGTAACACCTACCTCTTCTTGTATTTCTATAGGGAAGGGGTCGATTTTACGTGGGACGGATATTTCGATTAAGGCATCCTTTTGTGAGACTTTCTGAAATTTTAAATGACGATATTTTTGGACTTTGGATTTTTTCAATATTTTTGGGATTTTATATTTTTTTCATGTTTTTGAGATTTTTATTTTCTTCAATATTTTTGAGATTTTATATTTCTTCGGAGGCAGACCCTTGGCAAGGCGAGTCTATATATATACAAGGTATTGCTTGCCAAGGGCTTATCTCACTTTTTATAGGTTTTTTTTTTTGAGAAACAGGTGCCAAACTTTAGGCCACTCCGTCCTTCCAGAGTTTGGGGCAAAGATGCTCAGTTGCGTACCTGAGGGGCCGCTCTTTTACCTATTTGGACAGAGGGTGTTGACTGATATGGCTCATTGGAGTCAGCCTCCATCATGTTGATCGCCATTTCGTCTCAGATGATGTCCTCAAATGTTAATACCATTTTGTGGTGATTTACCGTAGGGGGTGTTCGTTCAAGTACTGGCCGTTGTTCCTCGAAGAGGGATAATGTGGCCAAGTTTATCTGCAGGCTAGGAAGGGAGATCTGGCGATTGGTGGGATGGATTGGGGCTATGGGTCTGTGTGGGGTCAAATGTGTTACCCCATTCTAATCGATTTTTGACCCTGTCTGTGACAAAGGAATCTCGATGTATGCGGCCTCTTCTATGTTGATTCCTCGAGCTCTTGCAGCTGCGGTAACCCTGGCTTTCTCTTTGACCTCTCGAACCTCTTCCTCTGTGGGCTTGTAACCTAACTCGAATTGGACTTTCTGCCCCTTGGCAACAACTGGCTCTCTTCTACCTTGCAGTCTAGGCCTGAGCCCTCTGCCTTTCTGATAGCCCCACTTTTGGAGCATAGCCACCGCCGCTACCATACCGCCTCTTGTTTTAAGCATGATGCCCTCAATGGGCTCCGGGAGTATCGCTGACACCTCATATTCAAAACTATGGAGGTCGACATCCTCAGCGGTGTGTGGTATCCAACACATTGGGTTTTTCGACGCTATTGGCGGCTTTTTCTTTCTTGCTATGCCCCTCACCAATGATTGTAATAATTTTGTGCCCCGCTGCAAACTTGAGTTTCTGGTGCAAAGTGGAAGGTATGGCTCCGACCTCGTGCAGCCACGGGCGCCCCAACAATAGATTAAATGAAGATTTGATATTCATGACTTGAAACAAGATGGAAAAGGTCATTGGCCCTATCAACAGCTCAAGATCAACTTCTCCCATTATTTCTCTCTTGGTATTGTCAAGCCCTCTCGCGCTGGTTCTGGTGGGCCTCAGCATGCATGGATCGACCTCGATTTTAGTGGTAGTTCTTAACGGGCATATGTTCAATGCGAACCTGTTATCAATCAAGACCAGGGGAACGACCATATTTTCGGACTCAACGGTTATATTCAATGACTTGGAGTGGCTATACCCTTCTTCAGGTATATCAGTATCAGAGAATGAAATGGCATTCGGAGCCATCACTTGCCCAATTATCTGCCCGCCTTCATCTGGGCTAACTTGGAGTGATACATGTACGTTTTTTAATGCCTCCATTAATGCTTGAAAATGAAGTGGGGACGTCATCAACAAATCCCAGACGGTTATATGGGCGGGCATTCTTCTCAGTTGAGTTTCTAGTATATGTTCCCGACTCATTTTTTCGAAGGGGTTCACAACGATGTCTTTCTTCCCTTCTGGTTGGGCCTGTCTTCTTGGTGGCTTCGGCTTGATATCCTCCCCGACCGTAATAAAATCTCCATCCTTCTTCTCTGCTCACGCGGTATTGACATCTATTTGCTCGTAGCTTAGCGGGACCTGATGAGGATCATAGGCTGGTCTCGAGAGCTGGAAAGATATGGCTGCCGGTACTTGTATTGCAAGCTCAGGAGGTGTGAGCAACACCTGATTTATTTCAGTGGTAGCAGATTGGGTGGAAAAATTGGGTCAAATGGGGGTGGTGAAGCTTGAGGGTGGTGGTATTGGGGGGAAGGAGGTAAAGGTAGGCCACTGATAGCTGGTAGGTGCTGGTGGGAGACGGGGGGTCTGATGGGCCGTTAGGTAATTGACCGAGGTGGTGGAGTTCGCAGGCAGAACTTGGGGTGATGGGGTGGACGCGGGCCATTGATAATCGACGGGTGTGGGATTGGAGGCCTGATGGCTTATTAGGCAATTGATGGGGGCGGTGGAGTTTACCGGTAATTGAACTGGGGGAAATGGGGCGGGCGCAGGCCATTGATAACTGGTGGGTGTGGGTATAGGATTGGAGGCCTGTTGGCTCATTAGGTAATTGATGGGGGTGGTGGTGAATGGTTGGTATGCATTGATATGTACATAATTGATGGGTGTGGTGAATGGAAAGTATGCCCTGGATCCAAGGGTTCAAATTGCGGGGTCGGGTTGGGAAAATATTCTGACAAATTCAGGGGTTCAATTACCCCAATATTCTTCTCTTCAATGTTTCTTGATAATGGCGCTACATAACTCTCCCGATCACTGATATAATCGGATGGGTCAAATTCAAACTCCTCTTCATCTTCTATCATTCCGATGGTGGGTCTGGGACCTGCTCCTCCGGTGGGATGTGGGGGTAGTGGTACTTGGTGAATATTAGCATGCTGAGAAGGTGCAAGGGGAATGATTTTCCCGATATCGATCAAATCCTGGATGGCATGCTTCAAGGGGAAGCAACGATCAGTCGGGTGACCCGGTCCCTAATGAAAATTACAGTGTGTATTTGGGTCATAGTTCTTTGGGATTGGATGGGGAGGAGGTTGCAGTTGATGAATAGTGACTAGTCCTTTTTCCACTAACAGAGGCAGAAGTCCACTCAAAGATTGCCCCAGAGGCATAAAAACTCGATCGTAGCGGGCTTTCCTCTGCTTCGGAGTTATTTACATTCCTTGCCCATTGCCCATTCTCTGCATTTGCTCAGGCCTAACTGGTGCTAGTGGGGCTGCCTGAAATTGAAATGGGATAGTATTATTATTGGGCCTGGTATTGGCAATGTTCTGGACATCGGCTCTGGTTCTTTTATCATTTCTTTACTTTGAAAACCTCCTAACTCCACTGGGTCCACCTAGCATGTTCTTACTCAGACGACCCTCCCTGATTGCATCCTCACATCGGTTAGCATTTCTCACCAGATTAGCAAAGCTGGACTGCTGCTGGTACACCAAGAAGTCTGAGATCACTGGCAGACTATTCTTTGAGATCATCTCTATCTGCTCATTGTCCGGTATTCTATTTCTGACCTGAGTTGCCAGTGCTCTCCAGCGTCCCAAGTAGTCGCTGAAGGTCTCGTTCTAGTTCTGTTTTAAGCAGGCCAAGTCTAACTTTTGCGGCTCAATGTCTATGTTATAGACATATTATTCTTGAAAGAGGTGTGTCAGGTCCTTCCATGTTTTCATCATGGATGGTTCTACAGATGTGAACCATCTCAAAGCCGGCCCTGTCAAACTCTTCTGAAAGACTTTTATTAGCAGTCTCTCATCCCCCCCGTATTGGCACATGTCCCCGCAATATGACTTGAGGTGTGTAATAGGATTGCCCGTGCCATTGTACTTGTCCAATACTGGCATTTTAAATTTGGGGGGCAGGGGGGCCTCGAAGAACAAGCATAAATCCATGAAGTCTGTGGCCTGGATTTCAGCACCACCCATCTTCTGTAATTGCTTCTGGATTTTATCAAACTGTTCTTTCAGCTGTTCCGACTCCTTGGACATGAGGGTTGTCTTCTCAATTATTAGCCTGGACTCACTTTGGGCTACTAGGGTTGGGGTAATTATAGGTGGAGGATTGACATTGGTCATTACCTCGGTATAGGCCCCACTATTTCTGATCTCGTCCTCCTCATACTGCTGGTCTACATAGGGTGCAGTAAGGACGAGATTTTCATGTTTATGTTGCCCGGATTAGACGGGAATGACATGAGTCGGGGTGGGGTGAGCCCATTGGGGGTGAGGAAAGATTTGTTGGGTGATGAGATTTTGGTTTAGAGGTGGGGCCTGATGGGGTCATTGGGTATGGGGGAAGGTTTGGAGATGGCCTTGGGGTGTGGGGCCATGGGAAAATTGGGTTTGGGGTATGGCATGGCTTTGACCTGGCTGTGAAGGTTGGGTGAAATGTTGGGGGTATTGTGGAAGGTATGAGTGTGGGGTTTGGGTTTGGGTCATGAAACCTTGGTCATTTTAGACTATGGGCCACTAATGGGTTTAGGCTAGGGGCCCTTGGTAGGTTTGGGCCAATGGGCCTTGGCGGGTACAGGTTATGGGCCCTTGGGCCTTGGTGGTCTGGACCATGGGCTTTTGATGGGTCTGGACCATGGGCCCTTAGTGGGTATGGGCCATAGGCCCTTGGTGGGTTTAGCCCAATGGGTCTTGGTGGGTCTGGGCCAATGGGCCCTTGGTGGGTATGGGCCATGGGCCCTGGGTAGGTTTGGGTGGTGGGGTATTGGGTCATGGGGCCCTGTGATATGTGGGACGAGGGGGTTTGGGCCAATGGGCCTTGGGGCATGTTGGTAATGAGAGTTTGGATGGTGTGGATTATGGGGGGTTGATGGGGATCATTGAGGAGTGAGGCATGGAGATTGGCTAGGGTGTGAGATCGGTTTAGGGATGTGGGGTGTGGATGAGGGGAGGTGTTTTGAGAAGCCTTCCACATAGAGTAGGCTTGGAACATCTCCTCCATCATAGTTATGGAAGGAGGGTTGGATGTGGTGGGTGGAGAGGGGAAATTGGGCATGACTCCGGTATGATCGGCCATATCCATGGTAAGAGGAGGGATATGGGGTGGATTGGAGAGTTGAGGTGGGGTAAAGGATGGGAAGGGATTAGGGATGTTTAGGGATGGTGGTTGGTGGGGTGTGAATGTTTGGAAGAAATCGGGGATGGCCCCAGTAAAAATGGGTATGACCCGGGTAGATGGGGGGATTGGTGGGGGGTTGGATAGGGAGGAATTGGTGTATGTGAATGTGGGTGGATCGGGCCTATAGGGGGAAGATGAGAAATGGGGCATGAATATGGATTGGGAGAATAGATTTTGTGTGGATGTGGAAGGGAAATGGGTTGGACTTGGCATGGGTATGGTTTGGGCAAAAGATAGAGAATGGGAGGTTGGACTTTGGATATTTTGGGGGGTATCGGTTGGGAAAATGGGGGCGCCAAAAGGGCCGGTAACAGTAAAGGGGGGTTAGATGAGGGGGATGGTGGAAAAAACTTCTCCCGAATGGGAGTGGGTTGGAGAATGTGGCGGGGATGAGTCGGGATTGGCGTAAGCCGGGTCCACTACCCACGACATTCTTCGGGAGCGGGTCGGGTAAGGGTGCCTTGGATAAGGCCCAAAAATCCCCTTCCTTCTTTCCCTATGGGACGACGGAGGGTAAGATTATGCCATTGTGCTGACACTACAAACTATATCTTTTTTGGGTTTTTAATTTTTTTTTTTGAAAGAGTTTTTGAAAAACAAAGGTTCTGAGGCCTTGGAATTCCCTTTTCGGGTGGCCCTCGTACCTTAATTCAGGACCCGCAGCGACGATTTCGACGCACTTCGAAAGAATCGAAGGAGAACTTTCGATCTATTGAAGGCACAAAAATCGAGGCAAATACCCCGATCGCCCATAATGAGCCAAAAAGAAGTTGCCCTCTTTTGATCGACGGGGGCGTATTGGGTGTCGGAGATGGCGGGGCCTAAACAAAGCACTAAGCGTAATGATCAGGGGACTCGGGAGGTGGAGAAGGCCACAGATTCGGGCTGGTGTGCTGTTAAACAGACTTGGCGCAACTAATACATGCGCCCAGGTTGTAGGGCACTGTTTTTACACTAGCGCAACTATTAATTGCGCCAAGGTAAAAACCTGAATTTTAAAGCTGGCGCAACTAATAGTTGTGCCAGTTATAAATTCCAGTTTTTTGCACTGGCGCAACTAATACATGCGCCAGACAAAAATTGATGCTCCAGAATGTATGATAGCTGCCACCAACACCCAAAATGAGGCTCTTTTTTTGGTTTTTGTGGAAGCTAGGCTTCCGGGAACTAAGCTATTTTTTGGTGATCGATTCTCTCCTCACCGCACCTAAAGGGTTTGAATCCGGTATAACTCGCTAGCGCGCTCTCCAAGAGTTTTAAGCTTTGAAATGGGAACCCACCCGATATACCTCCAGCGCAAGTGTCTTCTCAGATACTAGGTGTGCTGGGACTTTTTTGGATCATCACCACTAAGGGCTGCCGCCATGCTAAGACCCGGGTGGTTGTATGTGTGCCTAAACCCAACCCTTTGAAAATCTACCCCGTAAAAAAACAAATTGATTAAGCTTCCTAACTTGGTTTAATTTTAATTTTTTTTTTCAAAGCTTTTCTCATTTTTTTTGGAAGTTTTCTTTAGTTCAAAGATCGAGAGTGATGATCCCGTGCCGCCACTACGGGCCGCCATCCACTGTTGGGATATGAGTGCGCAAGTAGGCCAGCCAATCAGCTAAGGAACTTTAAATGAAAGAAAATTAAATGAATTAAAAGACAATGCTCAAGTAGGCTCACCGATCAGCTAAGGCACCAAAAATGATGAAAATGTAAGGAAAAAATAAAGACAATGCACAAGTAAGCCCGTCGATCGGCTAAGGCATGTAAATGACGGAAAAGTAGGGGTGAGTAAAACAAAAATAAAATAAAATAAATAAATAAAATAACAATATGGTTAGTAAAATAAAAATAAAAAGACCAAATTTCAAGGAGAAGCTCTACAAGCTGTCCCCAGCAGAGTCGCCATCTGTGCAACCGTGGGATCCGTGACAGTCCCGTCGCGGTGATGCGCTTGCTTGCAAAAAGATATAGAGTCGCCACCCAGAGCTTTTGGTGTCCTAGGAAACGTAGTTCATTTTTATGAGCACCGAAGTGCTAAAAATATGACTCTGCTTCCAGTCCACCCCAAAGGCTCTTGGGTAGGGACTTCGGTTATCGAACGGGAACGTGTTAGACACCCGATCAACCCGCTTAAAGCGGTCTCTACTAATGGCCAAAAATAAAATAAAGTAAAAGAAAAGAAAATAGCTTCCTCTTGTCCAAAAGGGCTTAGAATCCTATTTGTGCCCTTCCGTCCCTACCGAAAAGTCGGCGGCGTAACGACATAAATGGGAGGATGGAGGGAGCTAGAAAGAGATAGGAGAAGAAAGGGGAGAGCCGCAGCCCTCGGGCCCTTGTAGAACAGTAGGAGAGACTTGCGTGGCTTGCTTTGATGAGCTCTTGAAGGCTTGTATGGTGGAAAGAGGGGTGTAAATGGGTAGCATATACCTAAGCCAAGGGATCTAAGGTAAAAAATATCACTCAAAAGAGGTTTTTTAATTCTAGATTTTGTAAGGGAAGTGTGCACCAAAGGGAGAAAGATCTTCTCACTTTAAGCTCTTTCTTTCTTAGGCCAAAATTCTCAACCTCTAAACCAAGCGGTGGGGGTCTCTATTTATAGAAAATGGGTGGATTAAGAGACCACTTAAGAGCTAAATGAGTTTAGCAATTAGGTAATCTCATATCTAAGGTGTCCTAGGGTTTTTGGAGCCTTGAAATGTGTGAGAAGGTCCTCCAATGGTGGATGATGGGGTGAGGCCTTAAGCCACTTAAAGGATTGCAAATAGGGTGCAAATGGGTGCAGTAGAACTAGCAAAACACACCCCAAAGGTCGAGGTGGTCAATTAGTCAAACCCTAATCACGAAATTTGAGGCAAAAACCAACAGTTATTGCTTATGTGCCTGGTGCAACTAATAGTTACGCTAGACAAATGTACAGTAAAACAGTGCCTGGAAGTTGGCTATCCAAGGTGGGGTCCACAATTAATACTGGCGTAACTATTAGTTGCGCCAGGCTTAAATCCTGGGAGAAGTGGCCTGGCGCAACTATTACAGGCAAAATTATTACTGGCATAACTATTAGTTGCGCCAGGCCATTTCTGGGGAGAAATAGCTTGGTGCAACTATTAGTTGCACCAAATCCCTAGGGGCCCACCTGATTTTACTCTTTTGTCCTCCAGGTTTCGGACTGCCGTATCTTTTGATGTACAAGTCCGATTGGGTCGATTCTTAGATTGTTGGAAAGTTGACGCTCTCTACTTTTCAATGGTATGAGATTTTTTCATAGTAGATGGCCGTAGCTAGTTCCGTTGTATCCCTCCTCATCCATAGCTTGATAGGGTTCGGTTTAGGGTTCGAAATGGGTTCTAAGGGTTTGGGGTGATTCTTAAGGGTTCTAGGGTGGTTTCTAAGAGTTCCATACATGCCATCAAAAGCTCAGAAGTGCACCTCTCTTGAAATGTGTTCCGATCGGGCCTTGGGTCGAATTTGGGTATCTACATTTACTGATTATGAAACACGCTATTCTCATCTGGAGAAAGCATGCCTAGCTCTTATATGGGCTACTTAGAGGCTCTACCATTACCTGATATCCCAAGCCGTTCTACTTTTGGCCCGCATGGATTCGTTGAAATACTTATTCGAAAAGTCAGCTCTCACTGGATGGACCACGCGCTGGCAGCTTTTGTTATCGGAGTTTGACATCACATACGTCACTCAGAAGTTGATTAAGGGGCAGGCACTCGCCAATCATCTTGCTGATAATCCTTTGCTAGATTATGAACCTTTGAGAACAGAGTTCCCAGATGAAGACATTCTGTTCATGACGGAAGACGATACTGAGGAAGCAGAAGAATCATGGGTAATGCACTTTGACAGGGCAGCAAATGTCGAGGGTCAAAGGGTTGGCGCCATTCTGATTTCACCAAAAGGATCTTGCGTACCCGTCTCTATCAAGCTCAACTTCCCTTGTACTAACAACATGGCCGAGTACGAAGCTTGTGCAGCAGGTCTGCAGGTGGCTCTCGATCTGAATGTAACTCACCTTCGAGTATTTGGTGATTTGTAATTAATCATATGCCAGACGAACGGTGACTGGAAGATGAGAAACTGATCCCTTACCATGAGACCTCAAGGATCTGATAGCTTACTTCAAAGACGTGACATTCTCATATGTCCTCCGAATAAGGAATTACTTTACCGACGTGCTAGCGATATTGGCATCAATGATAGAAGTCTCGTATGGTGCTGAGATGAAATCGATCATGATCAAGCAGAGGAATGAGCTGACCTTCTGCCTCTAGATTGAGGAACCTACAAAGCCTGATGATGAGCCACCTTGGTTCTCAGATATCAAAAATTTCCTTAAGACACTAACCTTCCTTGAGGGTATATCCAAGACAGATCGGTAAACCATTCAACTTCTAGCGGAAGGTTATGTCATTTGCAGGGAGTGCCTTTACAAGCGGTCCTACAGTAACATCTTACTCAGGTGCCTTACAGAAAGTGAAGCAATCAATATCATGAGAGAGATCCACGAGAGAGTATGCAGTACTCACGTCAGCGATCACATGCTTGTTAAGAAAATTCTATGACAGGGATACTTTTGGACCACTTTGGAATCAGATTGCTACAAACATATCAAGAAATGCTACAAGTGTTAGGAACACTCTAGTTGATACACGCTCCTGCCATCGATCTTCACTGCATGACTACTCCTTGGCCATTTGCTACCTGGGGACTTGACGTCGTTGGAATGATTAATCTAAAAGCATCAAATGGACATTGGTTCATCCTCGTCGCCATTGAGTACTTCACCACATGAGTAGAAGCGGCGTCATGTGCCAACATTATGGCTAGTCACGTCGAGAAGTTTTTCAAAAATAATATTATGTGCCGATTTGGAGTACCCAAGGATATTATCACAGACAACGACATAAACTTTGTGAATAAGCGCATTCGAGCCTTCTACGAGTAATATAAAATCAAACACCATCGCTCGTCACCTATCGGCCTCAAACTATTGGAGCCGTGAAAGCTGCGAACAAGATAGTCATCTGCATCCTTGAGAAAATGGTCGTCACTTATCAAGATTGAAGAAAAATACTACCGTTTGCTTTGTGGGCCTACAGAACATCGATCCGTATCGCTACAGGGGAAACACCATTCTCCCTTGTGTATTGAACCGAGGCCGTCCTACCGGTTGAGGTTGAAATAACTCACTCCAAATTCTCATGGAATTAGGCTTACCTGAAGCAGAGAGAGAGATCCTGCTTCGAACAATTGAACTTATTGGACGAGAAGAGACTCCAAGCCTTATGTCATACTTAGGTTTATCAGGGGTGAATCACACGCACTTATAATAAACGTGTCTGCAATCGATATTTGAAGGTAGGAGACACTGTATTGAAGAAGATCTTCCCATCCCTCCATGCCGATCCGAGAGGCAAGTTCAAGCCGAACTGGGAAGGACCTTACGTCATTCTAGAAGTGCTACCGAGATATGCCATCTGCCTCGCCACTATGGACGGAGATCATCATCCTGAGCCCATCAGCGCTGGATATGTCTGACGGTTCTACTCGAAGTCTATTGCGATAAGGAAAGTATTGGTGAAATAGATGCGTGACTGCTTAAGAATCACTCAAAAGAGGCCATCATTTCAAGCACAATAGCTAAAAAGCCTCCCTAGAAATGACGATATCCTTTGCTACTCCATTTGAGCTTGGGCCTTTCTTTCAAAGTAAACCCCTTTCCCAAAAAATGTGTGTACATATACAAAAAAGGAAGTAAAGTTACCATCAAAATTAAAAAAAATCGGCAAAGTAAAACCTCATAAAAGAGTTTGCCTGAAATAAGATAAAGAAAAAAGAAAAAAATAAAAGAATCATGGGGCATGTACAGTAAAACCCCCAAGGAAGGAAGTATGTTGAGAAAACTGAAGTCGTATCAAGGAAACCATTTTAGTCCAGCATACCTTCAAACCCTAACCTAACCCATGGCCAAGCTACACCCTGAAGAAAGCCCTCTTCTTAGGTTCACAAGCAGTCATAATATCTGTTAAGTCAATACAAGCCAAGTTGTGAGACGACACCAGGACCCCGTCCAGCCGGCTATGACGGAATCGACGTCTATGTCGTGGCTTTTTTGAAAAAAAAATAAAAAGAAAAAAGGAAATAAAAATACAAGCTCAAAGCAAGATGGACGCGGTGAAAACCTGAAAAGGTGTTACGGGTCAAAACAACGAGTTTGTGCGGACCAGGTGAAAACCCGAAAGGGAGCTTGGGGTAAGAGAGCTAAACCCATGGACGTGATGAAAACCCGAAAGGACGCCACGGGTAAAAAAGGAGATAAATAAAAAAAAAGAAAAAAAGAAGAAGAAGAAAGGTTTGCACTGATTGAGAAGATTGATGCTTGAGGAGTCCTCTTGGTTATTCTCTTTGATACCCTTTTTTCGATTGAGCCGCTCAAGTTAGTTCAAGACAGGTCCCAACCAGAATTGTCTTTGTGAAATTGCTTTGTCAAACGTATGACTCAAGGTAAGGAGAAAGGTTTGACTCAATCCAAAGGGATTAACGTTCCGGCCTTGGTAAAATCCAGAAATTCACTCAAGTTTGACTATATAAAAGAGTTCGACTATGCTCAAAATGGGACTCGTTACTCCGTCTCACTGTCAAGGCATAAAAAAAAAAAAAAAAGCTAAAACCAAAAAAATCAAGAAAAATCTAAATACCAAAAAATGTGCATATATTTTTACTCATTTCCATGTACATATTTCTTGCATCATATTTCAATCTCAAAAATGAAGAAAAATAATAAAAAATCTCCGAAAACAAAAGTCTAAAAAATATCTTGAAATTGAAAAAGTGTAGGTAAAAATTTACTTCTCCTTCTGTTATTTAGGATGCATTTTCTTTATGTATGTATAAACAAAAAAAGAGACTGACATTTTCTTAAGAATGTACAGGAACATCAAAACGGTCCGAAGCCTCGAAGCCGGCAACTTCTCGGCGATGGACAAATCAGATGAAGCACCTCACCACCGACGCCAGGTCTATTTAAGAAAAAAAGAGAAAGAAAAAAGAAAATCACTGTGAAAAAAAACATAATAATAATAAATAAATAAAATTATAAATCTATGAACTTTTTACGCACAACTACGCACTCGCGTATTTTTGATGTGGTAAAATATCAATATTTTATCGGCAATACAACTGTGCAAAATTAATTTCCTAGGTCTAAGGTTTGCCTTGGATCCATGGACCCTATTTCAAAGTAGGAGCGATGGTGTCAATTTTGGTCAAATAGTCAATGCTTGGATCGGATTGATTCCACTGCTATATCTTTGCCTTGATCGCTCCATATTTTGGTTTCAGGTGAACTTTAGTGCCTTGTACTTCAAGTTCGTCACGTGATATTTTTGGGGGTGTAGACTCTTGGTCTGCACTGTCCGGGCGAGCGCCCTACGGGGTTTGAGGTCCGGATAACTCCGTCCTCTAAAAGATTCATTGTTGGATTGATTCCAACCTGTTAGATACGAAACTACATCAGACAACTATGTGTAAGCATGCATGCAAAAGGGTTCATTTCTTTTATTTTTCTGCAGGCTTAAAACCAGTATTGGCAACGGTATCCCTGTAAAGTATACGCCATACGTCTGGGTATCTGTATGATGGTTGTTTGTTCTCGTAAATTGTACCTGAGCAGGTCTGGGTCGGGGTTTCCATCGCCTCTTCTGCTTATCTCCCCTAATGGGTGCATGTTTATGCATAGTTGTTCATTTGTAACTTCATTGATGATGGAGGCCAAGATTGAGTATCCTTCGGTGGACACCCAATTCTGACCCGGTCTTTTCGATATCATATGAACTTGAATACGTTGGCTTCAGTTTCTCGCAAATTATTGCGGAGGCACGGGCTCTTGGTATGCGTTGTCTGGGTGTGCGCCTCTCGGGGTTCGAGGTCCAGATAATGCTTGTTTAAAAAAAAATTGGAAAAAGCAATCTTTGAAAAAAGAAAAAAGAGAAGAATAAATTTGTGTTTTCCCACAGAGCTATGCACATGCGTGTTTTCAATGTGGTAAAATATCAATATTTTATCGGCAACATAGCTGTGTAAAACTACTGTCCTAGATCTAAGGTTCACCTTGGATTCATGAATCCTACTTCCAAGTAGGAGCAACGGGGTCAATCATGATCAGACGGTCAATGTTTCGATAAGGATAACTCCACTGCTACAGCTTTGTGATGAGTGCTCTATTTTGGATTCATATGAACTTAAGTGTCTTAAGCTTCAGATTCTCCATTGGAAAAGGTTAATCATTGGTTGAAACCAACCTGTTAAGAATGAAACTACGCATCAATCAAACTATGTGCAACCATGCATCCAAAAAGGTTCATTTCCCCTTTATTTTCTGCAGGCTTAAAACCTATATTGGCCCTATAAAGTGTACACTATGCATCTGGGTATCCGTATGATGGTCGTTTGTTCCCGTAAATTGTACCTGGGTAGGTTCGGGTCGGGGCTTTCATCGCCTTTGTTACTTATCGCTCCTAATGGGTGCATGTTTATGCATAGTTAAATGATGTTTATGATCATTATCGATAGAAACCAGGATTGGATGTCCCTTTTGAGAAATGTCCAATGCTTGGTTGGATCTGTTCAAGGTAGTTGAAGTTGGATGCTCTAGGTCATGTTGATCTGGGGCACATCTTCGAAAATAGCACGACCTCTTAAAAGCGTTGTGACATCTATTCACTTTGCTCGGGCAGTCATACTAAATAAACTTCAGGATCGATGGGTTGCCCAAAGACCTTGAACCATACTTTCAGTAGGGGCACCCACAAATAGTCAGATGGGGCAATCAAATGTCTCATAGGATTAGGCACAAACTGTGGAGCCTTGCGTATGTTTTCTACGCGCCTATCTTTGAATGTGGGTCGATCACCCCTCTTACTTACGAAGTTGTTGTATTTAGAATGAATCTTAAACATCAAATACCTTCAAATCATCTTGAGAAGCGAATGTTTGGCCTGACATACAGGGCTTTCGCAACTCGTTCCACCTCGGTTATGCCCAGTAATGTCGCTAAGCGCTTGGGGACCGATTACCTTGAGAAGCGGACAACTTTTGTTTTCTCACCATGTTACCCGTCTAATATTTGAAGTTTGTTCTGAATGCAGCGAACCCGTTAGTAATGCCTTGGGCCTCTTCGGATGTCTCTTTTCTTTGGCATTCAATTATTAGTGATTAGATACTAAAGAGGGGCATCTGTAGATACCCAAATTTGGCACAAGGCCCAATCGAGACACATTTCAAGACAGGCGCACCTCTAAGCTTTTTGGTGACATGTATGGTACCCTTAGATACCTTTTCAAACCTTTAGGAACCTTCCCGAACCCTTAGAACCCATTTTGAACCTAAACCTAGCCTCCCCAAGCCACAGATGAAGAGGGGTGCACCGGGACCAGCTAGGGCCTTCTATTATGATCAAATCTCATACCTTTGAATGCCGTAGCTAGTCCAACAAGCCAAGAATTGCCCTAATCAGAGTTGTACATCAAAAGATATGGCAGTCTAAACTTGGAGGGCAAAAGTGTAATTTCAATTGGCCCCCAGGGATTTGGCATAACTAATAGTTGCGCCAGGCTATTTCTCCCCAGAAATGGCTTGGCGTAACTAATAGTTGCACCAGTTACAATTTAGCCTGGCGCAACTATTAGTTGCGCCAAGCCACTTTCTTAGGATTTAAGTCTGGATTAAAGTGGAACCCACCCCTTGCGAAGCCAACTTCCAAGCTACTGTACAGAACTAATTTATTGTACATTTGCCTGGCGCAACTAATAGTTGCGCAGGACATATGAATAGTGACCCTGGGTTTTTGCCTCAAAAATCTTGAGTGGGGTCTGACTTATTAACCACCTGGGTCTTTGGGGTGTGTTTTGTTAGTTCTGTTGTACCCCTTTGCACCCTATTTGCAACCCCTTAAGTGACTTAAGGCCCCACCCTATCATCCACCATTAGAACCACCTTCACACCTTTCCAAGCTCTTAAAATCCTAGGAAACCTTAAATTAGAGATTACCTAATTGCTAAACCCAATTAGCATCTAAGTAGCCACCTAATCTACCCATTTCCTATAAATAGAGCCCCCCTCCCTTTGGTGCACCATTGTTCATATAAATTCTAGAATCTCCCAACTTCATTTCAAGCTTACTATTACTTCCAAAACCCTTAGTCTAGGTGTGTGCTCCCCCCTAGACCCCTCACTCTACCTCTTAGCTTTAACTCTTAGGAGTTAGAACCCTATTCTCTACCATTCAAGCCTTCAAAAGCTCATTAAAGCAGGCCAACGCAAGGCCCCTTTACGGTGCTACAAGGGCCTGAGGGCTCTGTCTCTCCCCTTTCTTCTCCTATCTCTTCTTTAGCTCTTCCCATCCTTCCATTTGTGCCGTGACGCCGTCGAATTTTCGGTAGGAACGGAGGGGCAAAAATAGGATTTAAGGCCCATTTGAGCAAGAGGAAGCTATTTTCTTTTCTTTTACTTTATTTTTATGTTGGCCATTAGTAGAGACCGCATTAAGCGGGTTGATCGGGTGCCTAATACCTTCCCGATCGATAACCGAAGCCCCTACCCAAGAGCCTTTGGTGTAGACCGGATTCAGATTCATATTTTTAGCACTTCGGTGCTTATAAAAATGATATAGGCTTCTCAGGACACCAAAAGCTTCGGGTGGCGACTCTATATTTTTGCTAGCGAGCACATCACCACGACGGGATCGTCACAGATCCCATGGTTCTACAGTGCGAATGCCAATAGTCACTTTCACAGTAACCACCACCGCCCTAATCAAGTGCCGCTCACCCTGCATTTAATTCGATTAAACGACCTAATATTAATGCTTAATAAACTTTTGATGCGTTAGAATACGCGCTTTAAGACTGGTGCCCAATTTATTTAAACGCCCATAATGCAGCGTGCAATTCCCTGGAAAATAAAAAAATATGCGGATACAAAACAACACTTTCACAGACCTAAAACTAGGAGATTCCTGACACTAATTATCAATCCAAACCGTCCCCTTGTCAAGACTGATCCAAGAACACCCCTAACTTGGAAAATATACGCCCAAAAAAAAAAAAAAAAAAAAAAAATGACCTGACACCGTTGGCACACCCCAACCAAAGCTAAAACAAAAAAAAAAGAAAATGTGACATCTCAAAAATTTTGTGCTTAAATAGTGCCCCTCGGGAAGCGAACCGACTAATCGTATGTTTGACTGGGTCAACTTTGATTTGGTTGACTTAGGTGGGTTGCATAAGTCATGGGAGAGGAGGTGTATTGAATATATATGAATGCATATTCACACACATACACTAGTTAGTTATAAGTGTTTAACACCCAAGTCGAATAGTAGGGTATAAGAAAAGGGAAAGCAAATTTATTTATCTTTGATTGGGTTGTTTTGGAAATTGAGAGAGAGTGAATGAGAGAGAGATTTAGTTGTGGAATCTAGGATCTGAGTATTAAATGCGAGGGATTGATTTAGGATCGGAGAGCTAGCAAATCGAGTTCGGTATTGAAGGAAGATTTGAGATGTGGGGTTTTGAGAAACCCTAGTGTGGCTAAAGCTTGGGATCAAAGGATCCAATCGATAGAAAGGCTAAGTCAATTATTTTAAACTAGTTTAGATGTTAGATTATAAATTTGAGTGATTTAGTTTGAGAAATAGGTGTTAAATGGTAGAACTGGAGATTTATTCTGCTTTAGCTATTGTCTATGTTTTAACTATGATTGTAGGGATGTACCAAGTGTTCCGCCTATTTATATGGGGCACGGCCTTGAGGGTCGTGTTGATGGCACGAGTTTCAGGGTGGCGAAATCCGGGCTGTCACAGTTGGTATCAAAGCCCTTTCTTTAGAATTTCTGACAACTCATGGATTTTGTCAGAGTGAAGGGATCTTCTGCTAATGAAACTTTGGTTTCATGTACAGAGCATGATTTCTTCTTGGAGAAGGGGTCGACCTAGAGGTAGCCAAAATAGGAATCGGAGAGGTGAAGAGGAGTTTCGAGAAGGGTCTAGTAGAGACCAAAGAAATCCTCATGAAGGGGAAGATCGGTTGATGCTCGGCAGGCGGATAACCGCAGATGGCGGCTAATAATGTCATTAGTCATTAACCACCACCACCACCTCCTCTGGCTTTGTTGCCCTCTTCATTCGTGGATTTTAGAAGATTGAGACCTCCTAGCTTCTACGGGCAAACAGACCCATTGGAAGCCGAAAAATGGTTGAACCAGATAGAGAAGCTTCTGGATAGGTTGCGGAGTACAGAGGATGAGAAGGTAGGTTGGGCCTCCTTCTAGCTTGAGGGAGATGTCGATCCCTGGTAGAAATTGGTGTTGAGAAAAAGGGAGATTGAGAACCCTCACCACCTACGGACTTGGATAGATTTTGTTAGAGAGTTTAATCGGGAATACTTTCCCAAGTAGGTGAGAGTTCAGATGAGAAGAGACTTTGCAAATCTGCAGCAAGGAAGGATGTCTATGCGAGAATATGGCGTGGAGTTTACACGCTTGTCATGATTCACACCTGAGTTAGTGTCTATTGAAATCATGAAGGCCACCAAGTTTGAGGAAGGTTTGAGACCAAACGTCTGTGAGCGAGTATCGATTTTTGAGCTTGAAAGCTACGCAGATGTGATGGGAAAAGCGATAGTGGCTGAGAGGGATATCAGTAATATGTACAAATGGAGGGAGCAATAAGATAAAGGTAGAACCTTTCAAGGGAGAGTGGGTGAGTATGACTCGGGGAATAAAAAGCCGAGGTTTAAGGCACTAGCTCCAATCCCTAGGCAGATTGCTTATCAAAGTTATTCCAAGCCACCTGTATCCACCTTGGCTAGGCCCATACGATATAAGAGCCCTACTGCCACCATAGGAGTGTCCGCTACTCAAGGCTTCTCACGAGCAGCCTCTACTATACCAAATGAGACTTATGCCAAGTGTGGCAAGTCTCACAGAACAGTTGACTGTAGACAAGGAATGTGGGGATGCTACAAATACGGAAAGATATGCCATATGATTTGAGATTGTCCGGAGATGAATAAGGGAAGAACGGCTTCTGTTTCTGCACCAAAACTGATTCAAGCAAAGAAGTCGGTCGTACAAGGAAGGGCCTATGCAGTTACGACACAGGACACCCAGAATTCAAATGATATCATACAAGGTACTTTAGAAGTATATGGGCAGGGGAGTTATGTAGCGTACATGGCTAGAGTGTTGATAGACTCAGGGTTGTCACTCCTCTATTTGCAAGGAAGATGAAAGTTAAGCCACAGACTTTGGATTTTGTCTTGGCAGTATCTATTTCGACTGGAAAATCGGTTGATACGGATTTAGTTTGCAAGACGATGATAGTAGCCATTAGAGATGAGGATGTCTTTGAGCTACCAGCAAACTTAATTTTGTTGGACATGCAAGGATTTGACATGATCCTTGGCATGGACTGGTTATCACATCATCGTGCAATGGTCGATTGTAAGAACAAGGTGGTGATCTTTAGGCCGAATACAAAAAGATCATTTCGATTCGTAGGAGTGAGAATAAAGTTTTTGCCACTTGAATCCACCATTAAAGCCGAACGTTTGATCAGAAGTAGATGCAGTGGTTACTTGGCCATTTTGAAGGATGAAAAGGAAGGGAAGAATGTTGTTTCTGAGATCGCAGTGGTATGTGAGTTCGATGACATCTTTCTAGAGGGATTACCAGGACTACTTCCGGACAGAGAGGTGGAGTTTACCATCGACATAGCACCTGGAATGGAGCCGGTTTCCAAAGCACCATACCGAATGGCTCCGGCCAAGTTGAAGGAATTGAAAGAGCAGTTGGAAGATCTCTTAGACAAAGTGTATCTCCTTGGGTACCGAGTGTATATCCTTGGGGAGCACCGGTCTTGTTTGTAAAGAAGGACGGGTCAATGAGGTTCTGCATTGACTACCATCAGTTGAACAAACTCACTATAAAGAATAAATATCTGTTGCCAAGGATAGATGACTTGTTTGACCAACTACAAGGGGCAAGATATTTTTCTAAGATCGATCTACAATCTGGATATCATCAACTCAGGGTCAAGGCAGAGGACATTCAAAAGATTGCTTTTAGGACGAGATACGGACACTATGAATGCTTAGTGATGCTGTTTGGTTTGACGAATGCACCGGTGTCGTTTATGGATTTCATGAATCGGGTGTTTAAACTACACCTGAACTCTTGCGTCTTAGTATTCGTTGATGATATTCTGATCTACTCCAAGTCAAAGAAGGAACATGAAGAACATTTGAGAACTTCTCTACAAACTTTGTGTGAACACCAACTGTACGTCAAGCTTAGTAAATGTGAGTTTTGATTGAAGAAAGTTACATTTTTGGGACATGTTGTCTCAAAGGAGGGTGTCATGATGGATCCAGCAAAGATCGAGGCCGTAGTGCAATGAGAACAACCAAAGACTGTCACTGATATACCCAATTTCCTTAGTTTAGAAGGGTATTATAGGCGTTTTGTGGAGGGATGTTCAAAGATATCGGGACTACTGACAAGCCTCACACGGAAGGATGTGAGGTTCGAGTGGACTGATGCGTGCGAAGCGAGCTTTCAAGAACTCAACAAGCGACTTACTTCAGCTCCAGTACTTGCAATTCCTTCAGGCCGTGGAGGTTTTGCAATTTATAGCGATGCTTCTCATAACGGTTTAGGCTGTGTACTCAACCAACACAAGAAAGTAATTGCTTATGGGTCGAGGCAGCTGAAAGATCACGAGAAGAATTACCCGACACATGACCTTAATCTGGCAGCGATCATTTTCGCATTGAAGATCTGGAGACACTATTTATATGGGGAGACCTTTGAGATCTTCACTGACCATAAGAGCCTCCGATACTTATTCACGCAAAAGGAACTGAATATGAGGCAGCAAAGGTGGATGAAGTTTCTTAGAGATTACGATTGCTCCATTCAATATCATCCAGGTAAGGCTAATGTTGTAGCAGATGCTTTGAGTCGTAAGAGTTCGACTCAGTTGGCTAACCTTGTGATGGGACTGTACAGGTGGAAATTGTTTGAAGACCTATCATTGTATGATGCAAAAATTGAGGTGCGAGCTTCAGGGGCTCTTTTAGCCAATATTACAGTGAGAGCGATAATTTTTGAACATATTCACGAGCTTCCGATGAAAGACTCCGAGTTGGTCAAGATTCGAGCAGAGGTGATTGAAGGCACTAGGCTAGATTTCTCTATGAGGGAGGATGGTTCCTTGTTGTTCAGGAGACGCTTCTATGTTCCAGTCGATGTCAATTTGCGACAAACTATTTTAGATGAAGCTCACAAGTCTAAATACGCAATCCATCCTGATAGCACCAAGATGTATCAAGATATGCGGAAGAGCTATTGGTGGAGAGGACTAAAGTGCGACGTAGCTGAGTACGTGCCAAGATGTTTGACATGTCAGCAGGTGAAGGTCGATCATAGACACCTTGCTGGATTATTACAACCTCTACCCATACCGGAATGAAAATGGGAGTCAATCTCCATGGATTTCATCGTTGAGTTGTCGCGAACAACAAAGAGGTATAACGTTATATGGGTTGTGATAGATAGACTGACAAAGTCAGCTCACTTCTTGCCGTACAATACGATGTATATGGCAGGAAGACTCGTAAAACTCTATATGAAGGAGATAGTACGGTTGCACGGTATTCTAAGCAGTATTGTATCCGATCATGACCCATTGTATACTTCAAAGTTTTGGCAAAAGTTTCAGGAAGGTGGGGGCACTCGATTGGATTTTAGTTCGGCGTTCCATCCGCAGGCCGATGGGCAAACGGAGCGAGTAAATCAAGTGATAGAAGATATGCTTAGGGCATGTATGCTCGAGATGTAAGGATCGTGGGATCAACATCTATTGTTGATCGAATTTGCATACAATAATAGTTTTCAAGTGAGCATAGGAATGGTGCCGTACGAAGCTCTCTATGGAAGGCGATGCAGATCTCCTATCAACTGGGAACAAACCAGGGAGAAATTTATATTGGGTCCGAAAATTCTTGAAGATAACACCATGGTTGTACGTATGAAACGAGAGAGGGTTAAATCGGCTCAGAGCAGACAGAAGAGCTATGCCGATGTCAAAAGAATGAGCCTAAACTTTACAGTAGGCGATAATGTGTTTGTGAAGATATCGCCCATGTGGGGTGTGATGAGGTTCAGAAAGAAGGGAAAATTAAGTCCCTATTACATAGGACCCTTTGAAGTTTTGGGTCGAGTCGGTGAAGTAGCCTATCGTGTCGGGTTGCCTCAATTATTTGATAGAGTGCACAATGTCTTTCATGTCTCTATGCTCCGAAAGTACGTAAAGGACTCCACACACATCTTGGGAGATCAGCCGATTGAGCTGCATGAAGACATGACTAAGGTTGAGGAGGCGACCCAAATTTTTGATCGAAAAAAATGGACTCTACACACTAAGATTATTCCTTTAGTGCTCTTCAAGTGGGGGAATCACCCAATCGAAGAAGCGACTTGGGAGCGCGAGGCCGAAATCAGGGAACTGTATCCCCTTTTGTTTGAGCAACAGTATATGACCACAAGTCCGTACTTTGTTTTGTAATTATAAGTTGGAATTTAAAATGTGCGAGTGAATATGTGTAAGACTGTATTGAGATTTGTTTTGTAATTATAAGCGTATTGAAAATTATATGTTGATCTCTAAGAGTTTGAGTATTGTGTGTCGATTAGACTTAGTTATAAGAAACGAGCTGCTAACAAATTGGTGGAGCTACTACCAAATTGGTGGAGCTACTACCTAATTGATGAATTGGTAAAACATATGGGTGATCTATGAATGACGTGATCAATCACGCTGTGGAAGACCATTTTTTTACGTAACTAGAGGCTAGTTTATTAAAGGAGTGAAGGGGCATGTAGAAACAACCTCAACTCAATTTATGAGAATTTTGTTTGATCAAAATTGAATTTTGTTTGATCGAATTTCTGTAGGATTAAGGCTTCAGTGTTGCTAGAGAATCGTTCAATCGATTCTCAAATCGTTCGAATGAAATACAAAGGCCAGTGGGAGTTTAAGCTGTTGCTAGAAATGGTTCGATCAATTTCCCAAAATCGTTCGAACAAAATGCCTAGGCCAGTGGAGTGAAAAATAACCTAGAAATTAAGTTTAGCAAATCGTTCGATCGAAAATCGAAACTGATCGAACGAAATTTTAGGGACCAAATTCACTAATGAAATTTGTTCGATCAAAATTAGCATCCGTTCGAACGAATTTTTGGGTTGGCATTTAATGTTTGAAAATCGATCGAACGAATTTTAAATCGTTTTATCGATTTTAGACACTATATATTTGGGTGCGATTTTGACATTCATTTGAAATCCAAAAACAAAAACCCTCTTTCGTTTTCTTTCTTCTTGGAAGAGTTCTGGGGTTTGTAAGGGCCGTCGATTTTCGTTGATTCCACCCATCTCCGAGCTAGGAGCAGCATGCAAACAACTCCTCCTACCATTTGGAGGTAAACGCTAATCTCTCCTAGTTCTTTGAAATCTAGATTTTTTATTTTCGTACCCTAGGATTTGAGAAATTAGTACTAAACCCTTGCCCTGATACCCTAGTTGGTGATTGATTTAAAATGCCACCAAAGACCCGCCAAGCCACGGCGAGTGCGGCACCGAAGAAACCCACTACGGGTTCATCTTCGCTTCAACCACTGAAGAAACCACTTACAGGTTCTTCGTCTATACAGCCTACACAGGCACCGCCCCCACGACTCCCATGTGAGCGACCAAATGACTGGTGGTTGGATAAGGACTTTGAGCCTGAATGGCTCATAGATCCTAAAATTTTCGCGAAGCGGGAAGAAACGTAGTGGGCGTTTAACTACATCTCTGCGGCGGGTTTAACCGGCATCCTCTACCCATGCAAAGATAGTTTTTACCCCCGCATTGTTAGACTCTTCTATCAGAACATGGAATTGGTCAAAGACCCAACCATTCTAAAGACCAAGATAGATGGTCGGCATTGCACGTTCACGTACGATGACGTGGCCGATGCCTTGGAGTGTTTCCACATTTTTAATCACGAAGATATTTCCCTAGGAGAACCTTTCCCTGTCACTTTAGATTATAAATATGTTGCGGCTCAAATGACCCATAGCCAAACGGGTTCAGGTCAATCTATTAAACATGTCGACTTTCCGCGTGAGCTTTGGATGCTCGATTCGATAATTTAGTACAATTTGTACCCCTTGCGACATAAGACTGAACGGGTGGGTGAAGTCCAGATGGCACTCTTTTCGGCCTTCAGTGGCCGATGGTTTAATGAACCGAGGGTTGCCATTGAAGGGATGAAATATGCACGTAAAAAGATGCTTGAAGGAGCTAAGAAACCCGTCGACGACATGCCTTAACCCGTCGAGGATTACGCGGGTGGTGACATCTACACCCTCTCCAAGAACGAACTAAAACTTACGGGAAATGTCCAATCATACACTATGGTTGATTGGAATAGAACCTTCATGAAGTTGATTAACAAACCCCTCGTTGAAGAACCACCACAACATGAACCATATGTTCATGACCAACCAGCACACGACGCTCCTATCCCTGATGAGCCAGCTGCTACCTTTCCATTATAGCAGCCTGTTTGACGCCGAGCGCAAACACACGTACCACCACCACCTGAGGGAGCTCCTACGCCAACTGTTGCTGATCTTTATGCCTTGTTGGAGGCCAACACTTGGCAAATGGTGGAGAATATCCGCCTTCTCAATCGCCGATTGGATTATTATGACGCATTGCACGCTGAGGAGATGTGCTTTATGTACCCTGCTGAGTATCTCCAACGTATGGCGGCAACACAGGCCTGGGTCCCGTATGCGTCGACTTCGGGTGCGAGAGAGCAGGGTGATGGTGGCGATCAACCAGGCGACGCAGCGTCTTAAGGGCTGTTTGTTTTGAGTGTTGTTGTGAGGTTTACATTTTTGGGATAATTAATATCACTTTTTGAGCAAACTGTAAATTTTAAAACAGGTACCCCTGGCACATGGGTCCCTTTTGAACAATTGTGGCATGATTGCCACCCAAACACATAACTCTGTGCATAACTTTTTGGTCATGCTTCTTATATATGTTCTTGTTTTCATGTGTGCAACATTCGAATAAGTTTAGTGTTCTTGTACTTCATGCGAAATTTTGTGGTGTAGCTGTTTTGGTTGTTTTATCAAGGCTCGTATTTTGTTGTGGTGTTGTTTCTATTATTTTGTTGCAGGCAGTATGTTTGCACCGCACATATGTGTGACTGTTTTTATCATGAACAATTTCTGTTCCTATTATTGCACGTGTGTTGCAGGATGCGTGCTTGTACCACCCATTTGTGTGGCTGTTTTTGAATGGATGTGTTTATTGCAGGGTGGGTGTTTGCAAAGATCAATTACGTGTTGTGCTTTTGTTCTACAATATTTGTGTTTTTATTCTGCCTGCTATGTTTTTGTTGTCCAGCATCTGTTGTTGGGGACATGCAGGATGTGCAATGGCCATTCTATTTTGGATGATTTATGCAGTGTGTGTGAGGCTCCCACGCCGGGGGGGGGTCCTTGAGTATAATTTTTGCGGACGAAAATTCCCAAGGAGGGGTGAATGTGATGTCCCAAAAATTTTGTGCTTAAGTAATGCACCTCGTGAAGCAGACCGACTAATTTATGTTTGACTGGGTCAACTTTGACTTGGTTGACTTCGGTTAGTTAGTTTGGATTGCATAAGTCATGTGAGAGGAGGTGTATTGAATATAGATGAATGCATATTCACACACATACACTAGTTAGTTATAGGTGTTTAACACGCAAGTCGAATAGTAGGGTATAAGAAAAGGGAAAGGGAATTTATTTATCTTTGATTGGGTTGTTGAGGAAATTGAGAGAGAGATTTAGTTGTGGAATCTAGGATCTGAGTATTAAATGCGAGGGATTGATTTAGGATCGGAGAGCTAGCAAATCGAGCTCGGTATGGAAGGACGATTCGAGATGTGGGGTTTTGAGTAATCCTAGTGTGGCTAAAGCTTGGGATCAAAGGATCCAATCGATAGAAAGGGTAGGTCAATTATTTTAAACTAGTTTAGATGTTAGATTAGAAATTTGAGTGATTTAGTTTGAGAAATAGGTGTTAGATGGTAGAACTGGAGATTTGTTCTGCTTTAGCTTTTGTCTATGTTTTAACTACGGTTTTAGGGATGTACCAAGTGTTCCGCCTATTTATACGGGGCACGGCCTTGAGGGTCGTGCTGATGGCACGAGTTTCAGGGTGCCAAAATCTGGGCTATCATAGTTGGTATCAAAGCCCTTTCTTTAGAATTTCTAACAACTCATGGATTTTGTCAGAGTGAAGGGATCTTCTGCTAATGAAACTTTGGTTTCATGTGCAGAGCGTGATGTGTTCTCGGAGAAGGGGTCGACCTAGAGGTAGCAAAAATAGGAATCAGAGAGGTGAAGAGGAGTTTCGAGAAGGGTCTAGTAGAGACCAAAGAAATTCTCATGAAGGGGAAGATCAGAGGGGTGATGCAACTAATCGTATTGCCTTAGCCATGGAGGAGGCGATGGCCCAACAAACGCAACAGACTGTGTTATTGGCTGAGCAGACAGCACTGTTGGTGGCTAATAATGTCACTAGTCATCAGCCACCACCACCACCTCCTCCGGCTTTGTTGCCCTCTTCATTCGTGGATTTTAGGAGATTGAGACCTCCTAGCTTCTACGGGCAAACAGAGCCATTGGAAGCCGGAAAATGGTTGAACCAGATAGAGAAGCTTCTGGATAGGTTGCGGAGTACAGAGGATGAGAAGGTAGGCTGGGCCTCCTTCTAGCTTGAGGGAGATGTCGATCCCTGGTGGAAATCGGTGTTGAGAAAAAGGGAGATTGAGAACCCTCACCGCCTGTGGACTTGGGTAGATTTTGTTAGAGTTTAATCGGGAATACTTTCCCAAGCAGGTGAGAGTTCAGATGAGAAGAGACTTTGCAAATCTGCAGCAAGGAAGCATGTCTATGCGAGAATATGGCGTGGAGTTTACACGCTTGTCATGATTCACACCTGAGTTAGTGTCCATTGAAATCATGAAGGCCACCAAGTTTGAGGAAGGTTTGAGACCAAACGTCTGTGAGCGAGTATCGATTTTTGAGCTTGAAAGCTATGCAGATGTGATGGGAAAAGCGATAGTGGCTGAGAGGGATATCAGTAATATGTACAAACGGAGGGAGCAACAAGATAAAGGTAGAACCTTTCAAGGGAGAGTGGGTGAGTATGACTCAGCGAATAAAAAGCCGAGGTTTAAGGCACCAGCTCTAATCCCTAGGCAGATTGCTTATCCAAGTTATTCCAAGCCACCTGTATCCACCTTGGCTAGGCTGATACGATATAAGAGCCTTAGAGATGGGGATGTCTTTGAGCTACCAGCAAACTTAATTTTATTGGACATGCAAGGATTTGACGTGATCCTTGGCATGGACTGGTTATCACAGCATTGTGCAATGGTCGATTGTAAGAACAAGGTAGTGATCTTTAAGTCGAATATAAAAAGATCATTTTGATTCATAGGAGTGAGAATAATGTTTCTGCCACTTGAATCCGCCATTAAAGCCGAACGTTTGATCAAAACTGGATGCAGTGGTTACTTGGCCATTTTGAAGGATGAAAAGGAAGGGAAGAATGTTGTTTCTGAGATCGCAGTGGTATGTGAGTTCGACAACGTCTTTCTAGAGGGATTACCAGGACTACCTCTGGACAGAGAGGTGGAGTTTGTCATCGACTTAGCACCTGGAATGGAGCCAGTTTTCAAAGCACCATATTGAATGGCTCCGGCCGAGTTGAAGGAATTGAAAGAGCAGTTGCAAGATCTCTTAGACAAAGGGTTTGTAAGACCGAGTGTGTCTCCTTGGGGAGCACCGGTCTTGTTTGTAAAGAAGGACGGGCCAATGAGGTTGTGCATTGACTACCATCAGTTGAGCAAACTCACTATAAAGAATAAATATCCGTTGCCAAGGATAGATGACTTGTTTGACCAACTACAAGGGGCAAGATATTTTTCTAAGATCGATCTACAATCTGGATATCATCAATTCAGGGTCAAGGTAGAGGACATTCAAAAGGCTGCTTTTAGGACGAGATACAGACACTAAGAATGCTTAGTGATGCTGTTTAGTTTGACGAATACACCGGCGCCGTTTATGGATTTCATGAATCGGATGTTTAAACCACACCTGAACTCTTGCGTTGTAGTATTCGTTGACGATATTCTGATCTACTCCAAGTCGAAGAAGGAACATGAAGAACTTTTGAGAACCGCTCTACAAAATTTGTGTGAACACCAACTGTACACTAAGCTCAGTAAGTACGAGTTTTGATTGGAGAAAGCTTTTTGGAACATGTCGTTTCAAAGGAGGGTGTCACGATGGATTCGGCTAAGATCGAGGCCGTAGTGCAATGAGAACAACCAAAGACAGTCACTGATATACCCAGTTTCTTTGGTTTAGCAAGGTATTATAGGCATTTTGTGGAGGGATTTTCAAAGATATCGGGACTACTGACAAGGCTCACACGGAAGGATGTGAGGTTCGAGTGGACTGACGCGTGCGAAGCGAGCTTTCAAGAACTCAACAAGCGACTTACTTCAGCTCCAGTACTTGCAATTCCTTTAGGTCATGGAGGTTTTGCAATTTATAGCAATGTTTCTCATAACGGTTTAGGCTGTGTACTCAACCAACACAAGAAAGTAATTGCTTATGGGTCGAGGCAGCTGAAAGATCACGAGAAGAATTACCCGACACATGACCTTAATCTGGCAGCGGTCATTTTCGCATTGAAGATCTGGAGACACTATTTATATGGGGAGACCTTTGAGATCTTCACTGACCGTAAGAACCTCCGATACTTATTCACGCAGAAGGAACTGAATATGAGGCAGCAAAGGTGGATGAAGTTTCTTAGAGATTACGATTGCTCCATTCAATATCATTCAGGCAAGGCTAATGTTATAGCAGATGCTTTGAGTCGTAAGGGTTTGGCTCAGTTGGCTAACCTTGTGATGGGAATGTACAGGTGGAAATTGTTTGAAGACCTGTCATTGTATGATGCAAAAATTGAGGTGCGAGCTTCAGGGGCTCTTTTAGCCAATGTTACAGTGAGAGCGACAATTTTTGAACATATTCACGAGCTTCCGATGAAAGACTCCGAGTTGGTCAAGATTCGAGCAGAGGTGATTGAAGGCACCAGGCCAGATTTCTCTATAAGGGAGGATGGTTCTTTGTTGTTCAGGGGACGCCTCTGTGTTCCAGTCGATTTACGACAAACTATTTTAGATGAAGCTCACAAGTCTAAATACGCGATCCATCCTGATAGCACCAAGATGTATCAAGATATGCGGAAGAGCTATTGGTGGAGAGGACTGAAGTGCGACGTAGCTGAGTACGTGTCAAGATGTTTGACATGTCAGCAGGTGAAGGTCGATCATAGACACCCTGCTGGATTATTACAACCTCTACCCATACTGGAATGGAAATGGGAGTCAATCTCCATGGATTTCATCGTTGGATTGTCGCGAACAACAAAGAGGTATAACATTATATGGGTTGTGGTAGATAGACTGACAAAGTCAACTCACTTCTTGCCCTACAATACGATGTATATGGCAGGAAGACTCGCGAAACTCTATATGAAGGAGATCGTATGGTTGCACAACATTTCAAGCAGTATTGTATCCAATCGTGACCCATTGTATACTTCAAAGTTTTGGCAGAAGTTTCAGGAAGGTATGGGCACTCGATTGGATTTTAGTTCGGCGTTCCATCCACAGACCGATGGGCAAAAAGAGCGAGTAAATCAAGTGATAGAAGATATGCTCAGGGCATGTATGCTCGAGATGCAAGGATCGTGGGATCAACATCTACTGTTGATCGAATTTGCATTCAATAATAGTTTCCAAGTGAGCATAGGAATGGCGCCGTACGAAGCTCTCTATGGAAGGCGATGCAGATCGCCTATCAATTGAGAAGTAACCAGGGAGAAATTTATATTGGGATAAAAAATTCTTGAAGATAACGCCATGGTTGTACGTATGATACGAGAGAGGCTTAAATCGGCTCAGAGCAGACAGAAGAGCTATGCCGATGTCAAAAGAATTGAGTCTAGATTTTACTGTAGGCGATCATGTGTTTGTGAAGATATCGCCCATGAGGGGTGTGATGAGGTTCAGAAAGAAGGGAAAATTAAGTCCCCGTTACATAGGACCCTTTGAAGTTTTGGGTGGTCGGTGAAGTAGCCTAGCGTGTTGGGTTGCCTCCGTTATTTGATAGAGTGCACAATGTCTTCCATGTCTCTATGCTCCGAAAGTACGTAAAGGACTCCACACACATCTTGGGAGATCAACTGATTGAGTTGCATGAAGACATGACTAAGGTTGAGGAAGTGACCCAAATTTTTGATTGAAAAGAACGGACTCTACACACTAAGATTATTCCTTTAGTGATCGTTAAGTGGGGGAATCACCCGATCGGTGAAGCGACTTGGGAGCTCGAGGCCGTAATCAGGGAACTATAACCCCATTTGTTTGAGCAACAGTAGATGCCCACTAGCCCGTACTTTGTTTTGTAATTATAAGTTTGAATTTAAAATGTGTGAGTGAATATGTGTAAGACTATATTGAGATTTGTTTTGTAATTATAAGCGTATTGAAAATATATGTTGATCTCTAAGAGTTTGAGTATTATGTGTTGGACTAGACGTAGTTATAAGAAACGAGTTGCTACGAAATTGGTGGAGCTACTACCTAATTGATGGATTGGCAAAACACATGGGTGATCTATGAATGACGTGATCAATCACGTTGTGGAAGATCATTTTTTTACATAACTAGAGGCTAGTTCATTAAAGTAGTTAAGGGGCATGTAGAAACAACCTCAACTCAATTTCTGAGAATTTTGTTCGATCAAAATTGAATTTTGTTTGATCAAATTTCTGTAGGATTAAGGGTTCAGTGTTGCTAGAGAATCGTTCAATCGATTCTCAAATCGTTCGAATGAAATACAAAGGCCAGTGGGAGTTTAAGCTGTTGCTAGAAATGGTTCGATCGATTTCCCAAATCGTTCGAACGAAATGCCTATGCCAGTGGAGTGAAAAATAACCTAGAAATTAAGTTTAGCAAATCGTTCGATCGAAAATCAAAACCGATCGAACGAAATTTTAGGGACCAAATTCACTAATGAAATTCGTTCGATCAAAATTAGCATCCATTCGAACGAATTTTTGGGCTGGCATTTAATGTTTGAAAATTGATCGAACAAATTTAAAATCATTCTATCGATTTTGGACACTATATATTTGGGTGCGATTTTGACATTCATTTGAAATCCAAAAAAAAAACCCTCTTTGTTTTCTTTCTTCTTGGGAGAGTTCTGGGGTTTGTAAGGGTCGTCGGTTTTCGTCGATTTCGGTCATCTCCGAGCTAGGAGCAGCATGCAAACAACTCCTCCAACCATTTGGAGGTAAACGCTAATCTCTCCTAGTTCTTTGAAATCTAGATTTTTTATTTTCGTACCCTAGGATTTGAGAAATTAGGGCTAAACCCTTGCCCTGATACCCTAGTTGGTGATTGATTTAAAATGCCACCAAAGACCCGCCAAGCCACGACGTGTGCGGCACCGAAGAAACCCACTCCGAGTTCATCTTCGCTACAACCACTGAAGAAACCACTTACGGGTTCTTCGTCTATACAGCCTATACAGGCACCATCCCCACCACTCCCACGTGAGCGACCAAATGACTGGTGGTCGGATAAGGACTTTGAGCCTGAATGGCTCATAGATCCTAAAATTTTTGCGAAGCGAGAAGAAACGCAGTGGGCGTTTAACTACATCTATGCAGCGGCTATAACCGGCATCCTCTGCTCGGGCAAAGATAGTTTTCACCCCCGCATTGTTAGACTCTTCTATCAGAACATGGAATTGGTCAAAGACCCAACCATTCTAAAGACCAAGATAGATGGTTGACATTACACGTTCACGTACGATGACGTGGCCAATGCCTTGGAGTGTTTCCACACTTTTAATCACGAAGATATTGCCCTAGGAGAACCTTTCCCTGCCACTTTAGATTATAAATATGTTGCGGCTCAAATGACCCATGGCTGAACGGGTTCGGGTCACTCTATTAAACGTGTCAACTTACTGCGTGAGCTTTGGATGCTCGATTCGATAATTTAGTACAATTTGTACCCCTTGCGACATAAGACTGAACGGGTGGGTGAAGTCCAGATGGCACTCTTTTCGGCCTTCAGTGGCCGATGGTTTAACGCACCGGGGTTGTCATTGAAGGGATGAAATATGCACGTAAAAAGATGCTTGAAGGAGCTAAGAAACCCATCGACGACATGCCTTAACCCGTCGAGGATTACACGGGTGGTGACATCTACACCCTCTCCAAGAACGAACTAAAACTCACGGGAAATGTCCAATCATACACTATGGTTGATTGGAATAGAACCTTCGTGAAGTTAATTAACAAACCGCTCGTTGAAGAACCACCACAACAGGAACCATATGTTCATGACCAACCAGCACACGTCACTCCTATCCCTGATGAGCCAGCTGCTACCTTTCCATTACAGCAGCCTGTTTGACGCCGAGCGCAAACACACGTACCACCACCACCTGAGGGAGCTCCTACGCCAACTATCGCTGATCTTTATGCCTTGTTGGAGGCCAACACTTGGCAAATGGCGGAGAATAACCGCCTTCTCAATCGCCGATTGGATTATTACGACGCATTTCACGCTAAGGAGAAGTGCTTATCTAACGATATATAGTAGCAGTTCGGGTCCCGTATGCCGATTTCAAAAGGTGCGAGAGCAGGGTGATGGTGGCGATCAACCAGGCGACGTAGTGCCTTAAGGGCTGTTTGTTTTGAGTGCTATTGTGAGGTTTAAATTTTTGGGATAATTAATATCACTTTTTGAGCAAATTGTAAATTTTAAAACAAGTACCCCTGGCGCATGGGTCCCTTTTGAACAATTGTGGCATGATTGCCACCCAAACACATAACTCTGTGCATAACTTTTTGGTCATGCTTCTTATATATGTTCCTGTTTTCATGTGTGGAACGTTCGAATAAGTTTAGTGTTCTTGTACTTCATGCAAAATTTTGTGGTGTAGCTGTTTTGGCTGTTTTATCAAGGCTCGTATTTTGTTGTGGTGTCGTTGCTATTATTTTGTTGCAGGCAGTATATTTGCACCGCACATATGTGTGACTATTTTTATCATGAACAATTTCTGTCCCTATTATTGCACGTGTGTTGCAGGATGTGTGCTTGTACAGTCTGTTTGTGTGGCTATTTTTGAATGGATGTGTTTATTGCAAGGTGGGTGTTTGCACAGGTCAATTACGTGTTGTGTTTTGTTCTACAACATTTGTGTTTTTATTATGCCTGCTGTGTTTTTGTTTTCCAACATCTGTTGTTGGGGACATGCAGGATGCGCAATGGCCATCCTATTTTGGATGAATCTATGCAGTGTGTGTGGGGCTCCCACGCCGGGGTGTAGGGGGGGGGGGTGGGTCCTTGAGTATAATTTTCGCGGACGAAAATTCCCAAGGAGGGGTGAATGAATGTGACATCCTGAAAATTTTGTGCTTAAATAATGCACCTCGGGAAGCAGACCGACTAATCGTATGTTTGACCGGGTCAACTTTGACTTGGTTGACTTAGGTTAGTTAGTTTGGGTTGCATAAATCATGTGAGAGGAGATGTATTGAATATAGATGAATGCATATTCACACACATACACTAGTTAGTTATAGGTGTTTAACACCCAAGTCGAATAGTAGGGTATAAGAAAAGGGAAAGGGAATTTATTTCTCTTTGATTGGGTTGTTGAGGAAATTGAGAGAGAGATTTAGTTGTGGAATCTAGGATCTGAGTATTAAATGCGAGGGATTGATTTAGGATCGGAGAGCTAGCAAATCGAGCTCGGTATGGAAGGACGATTCGAGATGTGGGGTTTTGAGAAACCCTAGTGTGGCTAAAGCTTAGGATCAAAGGATCCAATCGATAGAAAGGGTAAGTCAATTATTTTAAACTAGTTTAGATGTTAAATTATAAATTTAAGTAATTTAGTTTGAGAAATAGGTGTTAAATGGTAGAACTAGAGATTTGTTCTGCTTTAGCTTTTGTCTATGTTTTAACTACGGTTGTAGGGATGTTCCAAGTGTTCCGCCTATTTATATGGGGCACGACCTTGAGGGTCGTGTTGATGGCATGGGTTTCGGGGTGTCGAAATCCGGGCTGTCACAGAAGGAGACTTGCCCCAAAATAAGACCAAAGCTAAACACAAATTTTTGTCTCAACTAACACCGATCTAAAACTAAAAAAGAGAATGCCCTCATATTACACACAACCCCAATTAATATTAGTTAAACAACCAAAAGAAAAAAAAAATGCCCCCTTTTTTGTCTGTACACTAAGACCAAACAAAAATGTGTCCCTCATTTATACACTCCAACTAAGCCCAAACTAAATTAAAACACAAAACAAAATGCTCCTAACATGTCCCGATCTAAAATAAATAATTTAAACAAGTAAATCTCACATTCCAAATAAATCAAATAAGTCGCAAAATAAACTAAACTGAAATTTACAAAAGAATTTAAAATCATAATCTTCATAAATAATTAAATAATTACAAAACACATCGAGGGCATACCCTCTGAATATACAGCTTAAAACAAGAAACTTAAAATCCGCACGTTCAGGTAATCACTGAATCCGGATTTATTCGGAAAACTAGAAATCTCTGAGAAACCTAAAGAAAGGAGGCGCCCTGAACGAACTCTAGTCGTAATAACCTCTTCCCCTTGCCCCGAGCCGGCAGGAAAGAAAGAGTGGCTCATGGAAATCCACCCAGGACCTACAGGATCTACCCTTAAGAGCCCGCCTTGGAAACACTAAAAAGGAGCAACTAACGCTGAATCCATATGGCCTATTGAGGAAAAATAGGCATCGGTCATGATAACTCTGACCTTGCCTTTTCCTTGACCTTTCTTTCTATCACCTTTTTCTCCTCCATCTCTTCCCTTAGCATGACAACAATTCAACAGCTACCTTGCATTCCCAATCCCGTTCATTCTCAAAAGCCCATACAATAAACACAATTCTTTGGGTCCAACACCCGGGATACAAAAGAGAAGGAAAGAAAAGACATTAATTAATTAATAAAAAAAATGCCTTAAAAAAGAATGCATCAAAACTTTTAATCCCAAACTTAAAATAAAAAAAGGAAACAAGAGCCCAAAACTTCTGGCTCACACATTTATAAACTACACTCCCTAAACCATAGAATGACAAGTGTTGCATCTTTAAACCCTTTTAATCTAATCTAATCTAAACCAAACATATACCCCCCCTGAAAGACCACCATCCGTGGCAAACATACATGAACCAATGATTACACAACACTTAACCCCCTAAGAGACACAAATCCTAAGCAAATGGATAAACCAATAGGATTTAGACATTTAACACCCATCTAGAACCTTTGAAAACTTACACTTTTTCAACCTCATATTGAATTAAACAAAAGACAAAACTCAAGAGAAAAATCAAACCTTTAACCAACAAAAACCTTAAATTAAACACAAAAAAACAACAATTCTCTAGGATGAGACCTTGACTGGTTTGAAAAAAAAATGCCCCCAATCAATCAAATAGATCCTCTAATCTAAGCTCAATAAAGTTAATTAACCTCGGGTTAAGCCCTAAATAAATTCGGAATGAATCCTAAAAATCCAAGCTAAACTAAACCTTAAAACTAAGTCAAACCAATCAAATAAATCCAACTAATCCGTTAATAAATTTAAACAAACAAACAAGTGCAATAAGAACAAAAGAAATGCCCCTTCATTTATAATTTAAAATTTTATAAGTATCACCGGAGGCATACATCCTGGATTTACACATCCCTCCACTTTTTACTCCTTCTCTTCCGCCACCTTCGCCTCCTCCACTGCCGCCGCTTCAATGTTGCGTTCACTGCTCCTTAAAAAGGGTTGATGTAAAGACAAACCCACTCATTCCCAATACCGCCCATTCCTATAATAACACCGTCCATGAGCATTACCTTGGGACGGAGATCGCGCAAAATTAGGAATATAGGAAGAAATGACTCCCAATCGGCCGGTCGGATCGCCCGATATCACTATAATAAGAATTTTAGAATACAAAATATTCAGAAAAGGTCAAAACTCAAGACTAAATTAGAATGAAAAATAAATGAAAGTTCTTTCGCTCTCAATCTCGAACACCGCCACTCACGTGGCGCAAAATACGCTCGGCTCACGACACAAGCGCGCAATTAAACCATCGCTCGCGCAATCTGCGCGATGCTCCGATTGCGCGTAGTCTATGGATCGCACAAACCAATTAAACGACCCATTTTAAACGCACAATACGAAAGGCCACCTATACACTAATTGTACGCTGACCAGGTGATGCTTCAATCACGCGCAAGGATTATCGCGCATAATCCATAATCCAATTACACGCACACATACTCACGCGTAAATGACCCCTCAAGTCTGATATCACACGCCTAAAAACGGGCGTGCAATTGTATTGAGCAACCAAAAACGGGCGCATAATACCCGATTTTAGACGAAATCTATACCCTCACACCTTTGTGTCCCATCATGGTCAAGATTCTTCTGTCCCATCGCGGCCAAGATTCTTTTATCACGTCGCGGTTACACGCTTTTGTCTCATCACGTGGCCTCACAGGCTGTCTGGACAAAAAAGATAAAAAAAAGGACATACTCACCCATCCTATAGCGTTAATCATCCCTTAGTCCTGTCACGGCAAGACACATGCCCCTTACCGCAATGCCCTCATGACCCCACTAAAGAAGGAAGGCCCCACTGCGATAACGTGCACACATGCAATACCACCTCAGTACCCAGTCCCATAAGAATAAATTAACCATACCCTCATGACCCATCGCGAAAAGCCAAAAATAAACAGCTCAAAGACAAAATCAATCACAATGCAACACAATTTCTTCTATAACCCAAGATCCACCAAAGAAAGACAACAACGTTCCATCGCGCAAATAACATCTCACCAATGTCCCATCGCTAACTACGTCCAGCCGACTTCCCATCGCAAACCTCACTACCTGAAAATAAAAGAAGGCTCAGACAACACATGCCACACCGTATGGCGAAGAGAGGGAAAACTCGGTCATGTCTCATCGCTAAGGCAACGGACTCTCTCTCTCTCTCCCTTTCTCGAATTAATCCCTAGGTCTCATCGCGACATCATTTATCCCAAGACATTATACCACAATCGCCAAGTCCTGTCACAGCAGACTTGAAGAGGAGAAATCTCCAAAGTCCCATCGCGACATCACATCCGGAGCATTGCACCACAATAATAGCCACAAAGTCTCATCGTGACACTACAACACCACCACAAACCGTATAAGTTGCGTGCAACCCAGGTAAGTACTACCCACCTTTTTTCTTAATTACTCGATATTGCCTATAAATATAGTTAGCTATGATTAAATCAAATGTTTTCAAAACTCGTCTCTCTCAACTCGCGAGCCACTGTAGTCCTCCCATAAGAGATGATCATCAGTATTCTTCGAGAAGGTTAGATGTAGTATCCGGCATACCAAGTGTCGTCTTGACAACCGCAATAACGATCGGGCCCATAAATCCCGTACATGTGGATCTGCTCAGCGATGTCTCGAAAGCCACATTTTTTGCCGTTTTACCACCGAATTGATCTTAAGTTAAAACCCCTAAAAATTTCACAATCTCAAAACCTCTTTATTTCAAAAAAAAAAAAACCTTTATTTCACAAAAAAAAATCTCTTACTTCAAAAGAAACAAAAAAATAATAAAAATAAACTACCAAAAAAAATAGAAACAAAAAAATAATAAAGCAACAAAATGAATAGACCCCAACTCACCTTTTTCTAAATACCAAAAAAAAAGAAGAAAATACCAAGAAACCAAAAAAAAAAACTTATTAAGCGCCCTATCACTTGCGCACATAAATTACATTTGAACCCGACCTTTAACTCCTAAGACCACCTGAACCTGCAATCAAGCGCATATACCACTGCGCAGAATTGGATCAAGCGCATACTCCACTGCGTAGAATAATTGGTTCAGACACATTAGGACTTAGAATGCCCAACCTAGACTACCCAAGCTACAGATCAACCTCTGAACTTGCAATGAAGCGCACATGCCACTGCGCAGAATTCAATTGAGCATACCTCATAAAAAAAAAAGGCACACTTCAATTACTAGCCCAAATCAACCATTCCCCTGGGAAGCCAAACATTGAGTATATCCAATTTAAGAACTTACAAATGCCTATTGAAAGAGGAATGCCTGACACGCATTAGTGTGAGTAATGACGCGCCCGGTCTAACATGACTTGCAAAAGCCGTCGATATTACGTGATACTTCATCTCTTTTATTACGGTCCCTGGGCCTTATTTTAGACATTTGATTGACGCCCCGGTACATCGATTGCGTATAATTCCTCTGTTTGCTCTCACCATGCGACGGGATGCGCCATACACCCACAGACCCAGAATGTGCCCTTCGACAGCTACCATTTGCCCTTCAAATGCTCTATTTTAGCTTGTGCTGATAGATAAGAAAGTCAAGCATTTCATGTCAGCATCACCAATTCACATTTGTGAATTCTCAAGAGAAACAAGAAGACACCTCAAATGAGGGGTGTATACTTCTTCGATGTGTTCTTACTTTGCAAGAGCGCACCGAAGAGGGGCATCTGTAGACACCCCCATTTTGCTTTCTCAGAATATATTTTTTGTTCAATCAACCTTTGACCCTTTTTAACCCTGATATGAGAACCATGCACTGAAACAATAGTACATGATTGAACACAGGCTGAAACAATAGCTCCGTGGCTTAGATCCCGACATGGGGAGACTATATACTGAAATAATAGTATATAGTCAGAATACAGACTGAAACAATAGTCTTGCATTTCATTCTAGAGACCACAGACAACCCCGAATTAAGCACATGAAACCCCGCACGTAATTCGATTGCACGCCACACCACAACCGTACAATCAGTCCCCCTTTCAGACCAACCTTCTGTTCTCAGACCTATCCGAGACTCGATCACGCGCCTAAAATTAGACGCACGATCGGATTGAGTGCCACAAAACTAGCACGCAATTGGCCTACGCCCGACCTAGTCTCACTACCCTTAACCCTTAAGTTTCCTTGATTAAGTACTTTTGAAGAACTGCTTAATCAGATTGCACACCTCCCATCACGCGCGCAATTAGCCCTAATTTTGTTAGGACTGGGAAACTCGCTGAGCAAGTCAGCCGGTCACTCACTGAGTCGGTGACCGACTCAAAGCGATTAAGCGCCAGGAAACCAACGCGTAATTTGATTAAATGCCTAAAAAAGGGCGCGTAATTGAAGAAAAACCTATAATTTTTTTTTTAATTTCGACCGAACACACAACACGAAAGAGGCTGACAATTTTTTGAGAGAGAACAGATTTTTTTGGGATTCTGAAACTAGAGAACTCCAAGGACAAACCCATAGAGCAACCTAGTCATGATTTCGAGATTCAAGCCTCGAATCTTCGAGATTTCTCTCCGCAGCCCTGACCCTTAGGTAATAATTTAATCTTTTAATTTACAACCATGGCTTCTAAGCTCTAGATCTAGGAAGTCTATTATTATTTTTTTATTTTCAGACCGTAGCACCCTTTTCGGACTGAAATTCTATATATCTGGTTCTAGTTCTCTATTTCTAGAGCCAGTCCTTAATCTATCGGTCCGATATATCGGTTCTAGACTTTAACTCAATTTTAAAATCTCGATCTACAGTCCTATCATTAATTTCTGGTTCTAATCCTTCGATTCAGAACCAGTCCTTAATCATACGGCCTAATTTCCTGATTTCGGACCCGAATTTAGTCCTCAAAATTTAAATCATAGCTGTAATTCTTTATTTTTAATACTTTAAAAAAAACCCCAAATATTAATTCTAGTTTTATAATTCTAGTTTATAATTTAATTCATAATTATTATTCCAAAATTAACTTTGAAAAGCCTAAAAATATTATCTCACGATCTAAAATCAATTTATCTTCAATCTTAGCCACCTGATTTGCCCAAGGGAGCTTACGGAGGGTACTCGAGAACGAGGTCAATCCTCCTTAGCATAGCGGGCCCAAAACCTCTTTTTTAGGAATTTTAGAATTAAGTAATTTCTTTAGTTTTATACCTTTACTATAATTAATTAGTAGGTTTATCTTATTTCAGCATATTTAATTAATTAAGTGCATTAAACCTTAGTATGACTGATTAATCCCTTTAAATCAGAATTTAATATGATTAATTTCATTGCTTTAAATTAGAATTTAATCGATTAATTTCTTACTTTAATTGGAATTTGGTATGATTAACTTCATTGCTTTAATTAGATTTTTAGTATAATTAATTCATTGTTTCAATTAGAATTTCAATAAAATTAGTTTACTTGTTTTAATTAGATTCAAATATAAAAAAAATTAGTTTATTTGTTTTAATTAGATTTTAATAAAAAAAGTTAATTCGTTTGCTCAAATTAGAGTTTCAGTAAAATTAGTCTTTTATTTCAATTAGAATTCTAACAGGACTATTATAATTGCTGCAATTAGAATTTCAATAGAATTATTATACCTTATTCAATTAGAATTCTAGTACACCTAATATGCCTGAATAAATTAAAGTCTCACCAGAACTATTATAAATGCACTCCTAGTAGTAATAGGAGACCAATATTAATTAGACTTCTGATAGAATTGGGAAGTCAACATTAATTGTACTCTTAACCGGATTGGAATGAGCCTATACAACTAAATTCATAACAGAATCAGGGAAGTCTAAACTGACTAGAATTATAACTATAAAAGGGAATAAAAAGGAAATTAAACTATCTAATCCAAAGAAATAGAACGCTGCTGACGTTCACAGGCAGACGATTCAATATAAAAGCAACTCACACCCGCTCTTGAGTATGATAATTGACGTGGCAGCGTCGATAAATATCTGCAATTGGTGATCGCAATAAACTAGGAATCCTCCTAGAAAACCCCTGCTATTATTTTTTTACTTTAATTATTCCAAACGTCGCATCGCTAGAGTCCATCAGGAAGAATTGGAAGCCACTGATTCAATAGTAGTCGAGAGGAACCCAGAAAAACGCGCACCAATAGTAACGCCCAAACTAAACCTTTGAATATAAAAGTAAAACTTGGATAAGAAAGCGGGTTCTTTGCTTTGTTGTTGATATTTATTGATAAAGAAGCATTATGAAGAGAGAGGAGAGGAAGAGAACTCTTGCTTCTTTCAATGAGTTAAAGGGAGGAATTAATCTCGTGTGTTCGATTTAATAGCAAGAAGATGGGTCTTCAAACCCTTTGATGTGTGGGAAAAGAAAAAGTCAGAGATTTAAAAGTATAGACCACAGATATGCAACAATTTCTGAGTTAAAGTAAGAATTTATATTTGAAAATCATGTGTATTTATGATTTATAGTTGGGAAATCAATGCCCTAGGAGACAAGAAATTAAATGGTAATTATGTGGTATGTTTGAGAAATAAATGCCCTAAAATATTAGAAATAAATGTGATGAGTTTTTGAAAAAAAAAAAAAAAACTTGAAAAGATAAGCTGTGTTTCTAAGATTCTGTCAAAGTCGACCGATCGAAATAAGAACCGATCGATCGATTTTGGCAGGACATCAGTATGTGAAGAGTTTTATGAGAAATTAACCGATCGAATTTAAATTTTGATTGATTGATTTGAGGAATCGATCAATTGGATTGGAATCCTATCGATTGATATATGTCGACAGGTTCTGAGTCAAGGCCGACAGGCTTTGTAAGGGTCGACGGGTTCCTGTAGAGTCGACAGGATGAAATGTGAAGAAAGATTGGTTTATGAATAAACAGATCGATCAATTTAGGAATCGATCGATCGAGTGTGGGACTAATTATACAAACAGAAGTGTGTGTGTGTTTTAGAGGAAATCGACTGATCGATATATATTTCGATCAATCGATCGGATTGGGATTCGATCGATCGATTTGGACGGATTCTAGAATTTGTCTATTTTGAAGAAAAAGGACTTTGAGACTTCCTTTTCTTCATCATTTTTAGGTTGTGTTCGAGGGGACGCGATGGGAATGTCTCTTCAATGAGAAAATCTTCGTGTCACTTCGCGTGAGGTAGGGAAAATCCTATAACATGTGCATTGTTTACAACAAATATGGAAATTATGATATGATGAGTGTGTGTGTGTGTGAAAATCATGAACTTTACTACTCAATACGCTTGAGCTTTGTACAAGGATTCAAATATAAGAATATGTGTGAGTGTGAACTCCGAAAGATGTGCATATGTGTGTGTGTGAACTTCAGATTCCAAAGTCTAAACCTAATTATAAATTAGCACAATTCACGGTGACAAACTATAAGTTTGATTTTGTACTTTGATTTATGGTTTATGTGTGAATACCCAACTGACACGGTGGGATATCTGTGACTGATATAGTGGGATATCCGTACAACTGTGCATCTGGTACGACGGGATATCCGTACATTGTGGACCACAAATGGTCAATATGAAACATAAGTGAACCTCTTAACGTAGCTTAGGGGCTTGGTATTATTAAAATAGTTAATTGAACAATGATGGTGAGTATTCCCATCGGTATATATGCGGCTCTCGATGCTATATATGCTCGAGAGTATAGTTAAGTGAGCAATTTAAGTTTCTTCGTGTGTTATGTGAAAAGCTTTGGAAATCATGTAATTAACTTTGAAACTATATCTAAATCAGTTTTGTTTTGATTCAAATGTCTTTTAAATTATGTCTTCAATTATTTCGATATCTGTCACGAGATATATGTGTAATGTGATAATTAGCATGCTACGGATATTTTTCCCTATTGAGCTTAGTTGTTAGCTCGCCCTTCGACTATATGTCACAGGTACAGGTGTAGACGTTGGTACTGAGGATCTTGAGCAAGAGGATCCTAAGTACGTTCTGGAGGAGTCAGAGCCTCCGCCTGACGAGTATTTCCCTTAGGGGAATTGTGGTCATGTGTCTGTTGAGATTTGTGTGGATTAGGCTTGGTACATCCAGCCATGTGTTCTTTAGAATTCAGATTCATGTAATTATTTAAATATTATTTTGTGAACCATATTTCAGTGATGGATGGCCATCACCGGTAGTTATTTTCGGTTCTTTTGTCCATATGTCTTTCCATGATATTTGAACCGTTATTTTGAGCGCATTTTGATAGTAGAACTGGAGATTTCTTTTACTTATGTGATGACTCTATCTGCATAGTTAGAGTTTGTGTTTTTTTTTCACTTTGTGTGTGGATGTGCCAAGTGTTCATAAGTTTTGGGATCGGCCTTAGTGTTGATCTGACGGTTCGGATTTCGCGATTAGAAAATCCAAGCTGTTACATCCATAGTGAGTTTTTGAATGAAAATATTTTCTAAATCTGCATTTTAGAAAATTTTATGAAGAATAAATTGTTCACTAATGCATACACTCCTGCTTACTATGAATTGAAATTGTTGGAGTTCTAATGAAGGATGATTGTTATAATGGAAAGTAAGGATAAAAGATTGCTAATTTTAGAAAATCATAACTATGTGATGACCAACTTGACCAACTTGATTAACTTAGTCAACTTAGATAATTTAGATAGTGTATAAAATTAGTTTAGATTTTTAACCTTTCTTTTGAAAAATATTTTAAAAAATCTAAAAATATTTGAAGTTTATAGGTAACGTCACTGAAAACCTTCAGTAGACTAGAACTCCTCCGCTAGGGATCACCTAGGGTTTAAAGGCTTGTTGCATCTGCTAAATGCAATCGTGCTCCATACGAAAATAGCATTTAAATTCTAAGTATAAGATGTTTAATGTTTCCTTGTTTGCTAGGGACTAGCAAAGCGTAAGTTTGGGGGTGTGATTAGTCCCATAATATACCATTTTCTCACCCTTAACTTAGTGATGCAAGAACTTAGTTTGCTACTAATAAATTACTGATGTGCAGATATTAAAGAAAAATAGCAAAAGAGAAGCAAAAGCAATAATATTCGTCAAAATGAACTCATAAAGCAATAAAAAGATGATTAAATCAAAAGACGAATCATCTCCTACTGAAAAGATTAAAAAATTGTGCTTTACGAATTTGCGAAATAAAGTACTGGAAGAATAGAAATCATAATTTACAATTCTACAAGAGAAAGTTGTTCAAAAGAGTGCGATACAAGGGAAGCGATGAATCGTAATGAAGAATCGTTCAATAGAAAGCTGTATAAGAAAGAATAGAAAATTATTATTTATGATTTTCTAGAGGAAGTTTCAATAGAAATAGAAATTCGTAATTTACGACTTTCCAGAGAAGAACACCTTCCGAAGTTGCTGATCACGTGAGAAAGAACACCACCATGCAAAAAGTTAGAAGATCTCTTAAAGAAGAAGACCTGTGAATTACGAATCTGAGAGATTGACGAAGAAGAATCTTATAGGACTTTGCTGCTGAAATAATGAAGAAATCCAGGAGTAAATCAACTATGGAAAGCAAGGAAAGATAAAATTAGAAGTAGAGTTATATTAGGGTAGTTTTGCTTTAGTATTTCATTTATTAGAGTTAGAAGTTTTGTAAACCGACCCTTATGATCTGTAAATAAGATGCTCAGGACATAAGAATAGCCACCGAAGAAATTCTCAGCATCAATTGACAACTGAGGTTGGGTTTTTTTTTCGATCAAATTATAGTAGATTTTTATTGCTTTGTAGATTAGATATCTACAGTTTCTCAAGAGCAATTGATGACTGCAATTGGGAGCTAAAGATTAGTGTAGATATCTGTAATTTCTCAGAAGCAATTAACGACTGCGGCTGAGGGGTGAAAGATATAATTTTATTGCTTTCTAGCTTAGATTTATTTTTTTGCATTTACTGCTTTGTAAACATCTTCGAATTTTAATTTGAATTGATGACTCAGGTTGAAGTTTGCCAATTAGTGTAATGGTTTTACTTTTTCATCTTCAGTTTTCTAGAATTTGATTGATGCCCAAGTTTTAGGAGATTGTTGATTAGATTAAATCTGTGTTGATAGGATTTTAGTATTGATTGATAACCAATGCTAGAAAACGTGATATATTGTGTAACGGTACTGTTTAATTTCATAAATATCCGATAGTTGAAGATTATGATTGACGACCACAATTGGAAGGAGGATTTAGGATTTATTTTATTTAAAATTTAGATTAAGAAACCATTCTTTATTCATATTTCTTCAGTAGATTAGGAACTTAAAAGATAAATATAACTTTTCAGAGAATTAATATAGTATAAACCTGTCTTCGTGGGAATGATCCTATACTAGCTCTACAATTTCCATTGTGTGCTTACAATAGGTTAAGACTTTATTAAACATATTATTAGAGCCGATCAAGTTTTTGGCGCCGCTGTCGGGGACAATGTTTTATATTATCTATATTAATTTAAGAAAATAAGTATTTATCTTTCTCTTTTGATATTTCTTTATATTTTTAATTTTCTTTGGTCACATCTCAAATCTTTTGCAGGTTTATTCGGAGTGATGAATCAAAGTGTCAACTTCACCTGATCAGAGAAGCTTGAGGCTTAGATTTGTTCTCTCTCCTTGCCTTCTAGAATAAATATTAAAAAAAGTTTAAAATATAAAAATAGAAATTTTCTTTTTTGTATGCATCACACCCAATCTCGAAGCCTAGATTTCTTCGAGTGTGATTTAGAAATTGAAAGGACTCTCTTGTATAATTTAGCATCACACCGTACACCCACAAGAGAATCATTTATTATGGTTGACGATTTGTCAATCCAAGCACATTTCAGCCCATTAGCATTAATCGAGCCCTCTTGCATAGTTATACTAGAGGTGCCTATGGGTCAAAATTATGAAATTAAGCTCAATACACTTCAATTTATACCGACCTTTCATAGGCTTGATCGAGAAGATCCCTACCAGCATCTGAGGGACTTCATAGAGTTTTGCACAATGCTGCAATTATCGACCGTCAACAAAGAGACCGCAAAACTACGTTTGTTCCCATTCTCTCTCAAGGATAGGGTGAAGGCATGGTTAATTTTATTACCTGCCAGAAGTATTACTACATAGGAGGAACTGTAGTTAAAGTTTTTGGGTGAGTACTTTTCAATTGGTAAAACTAACCAAATTCGCCAAGCAATTCAAGACTTCAGGCAAAAGCCAAGAGAACTATTTCATGAGGGCAGGGAACGGATGAAGGATCTATTACGGAATTGCCCTCATCACGAGGCACCAAATTGGTCAATAGCACAAAGCTTTTACCAAGGGTTGACTGAGATTACCAGTCTACAGTTGATGCAGTAAGTGGAGGAGCCTTTATGGCTCAGAACAACCGGCAGTCCTGGAACTTATTCGAGAAACTGACCAATAACTCAAAGCAGAAATAAACTCAAAGAAGGAGGATGACATGAGTGCGAAAGTTTTAGCCCTTGAACAATAGATTGCAACATTAATGGCGGCCAATCCTAACACCCCGGATAGATCCTTGGCAAGCTACTCTAATTTCAAGACTCAAACATATACTGAAAACCCAGTCGCGCCATCCCACCAAGTGGTGGTGGAAAATGAGCAAATAATTTATTTTAAGAGGGGTGCTTATGGAAGCACATATAATCCAGCATGGAGGAACCAGCCTAGATTTAACTATTGTTTCACAGGCGGAGCACAACTAGCACCATCGGTTGTACAACCTTGATTTTCCTAGATTCAAGCTTTCCACCAAAGACCTCAAATACCTGCTGCACAGCCCTAATTTGAACCACAGAGCAATGCGCCTGACGCCACAGTTGTTCAAATCCTCTGAGATTTGCAGCAACAGTCGCATCAGCACTCAAAGCATTTACATCAACTTGGTAAATTCTCTCAAGTGCTTAACTCACATACCCAGTCCATTACGAAGCTGGAAGGCCAGATAGGCTAGCTAGCTTCCCAAGTGGGAGAAGAGAGAGTGACCAACTGCCTACGCAGCCAGTCAACAATCCTAGAGGACAAGTATTATTGGGGGAGACATTGGCTCCTCAAAATCAAATATAGACACCTCATGGATCGTTAAACTACCGACTCATCCATAGAACCAATTGTAAATTATATAAACTATGTCTTTTTTTTTTAAAGTCTAGGTATTATACTATGACCCAAATCGTTGAAAAATGATAAATCGTAATATCATTCCTATTGTATATTATAAGCGAACAATCGTATGGATTTACGATTGATCATCGTATGGTCTTATCTATCAGTGCAAGCACAGCAATTACGATTCACTTATACGAGGGTTCGTACTTATCATTGCTAAAAGTTAGAATCAACCGACGATTTTAGGTCAAAATTCAAGTGACGACCGGTTTAGTAAGTCGTCACTGAGATAGGGCCTACATATTTGAGAGAGGATATGTCGGCCCTATTATCAAACCCTCCATTTTTGCTATCAGTTTCCCTCTATTTTTCAAAAGCTCATCGACTAGGACTCAACCATTTTTTTAAAAACTTTCCTTGTATCTCCTGTTTGATTTTGGAAACCCTATTCTAGTTCTAAGCAAAATCCTAAACCTAGGTTTGTTGATTCAAGATCAAGGTAAACAATCTCTATCTTTAACGGAGGATTCTCTACAATTAATTTCAAATTTATACATGCAAGTTACGATTTATTAAATATTATTCTCTATGTCTTGTAGAAAAAGAAATTGCAACATGTCTGGAGAAACGGGGAAGCGATAGAGGGAAGAGGAAGAAGGAGAGGAAGGTAACAGTTTCGATAATTCCTCAATTATTAATCGTTTCGCACGGTTTGCTGCCCTCGGAGCAAAATCAAAAGTAGCAGACCCACCCAAGAAAAAATTCAAATCTTTCAAGGTGGTTATCAGAGAATTACCTACAGAACCACATGAGACAGACTCTGTATCTGCCCCCCAAAAGAGCATGAAGATAGATAAAGGAAAAAAGCCAACGTCTTCTACCACAACATTAAATCGGCTTCGTACCTCAATGAAACACCATATTGTGGGAGCCAATATTGCGGTAGATGTTGAGTCTTAAGAAAACTTGAAATTGAGTGGAGAAGACATCAAGTATTTTAAGGATGTTGGGCTATAATACTTCTTAGAATTAGGAGTCACACTAGTATATCCCAGACTGGTGAGGCTATTTTACAAAAACATGACCAAAAGCAGCCATGAACCATCCCCAAATCTCTCCACCAGTATTAATGGACTACATGTCTAAATTACAAAGGAAATGGTCGCAAGGGTGATGCAAGCACCTTCCGATATCACAAGTATCCCAGGACAACCCAAAGGCTATCATTCTGAAGATGCCAACCAATATCCTTCATGACTTTATCCAAATGGCAACAGAGTCGTTAGGAAAACCTCCTCGGGACAGGTCCCTTTTCCTTCGAAAAGATTTGGAAGCAAGAAGGTTATCACTTCACTTCTTTGAGGTTTTAATTCATAAGACTATTCACCCCACGGGTCACGGAACGCAGAGAAGGGCACTTTTTATCAAAGCATTATACTTAATGGAGAATCGCTATTGGTTCAATGTGCCCTCTTACCTTTTTAAAGTAATCACCACCGTGAGAGAGAAACTGAGTCAAGAAAAATATCAGACGAAGAAATTGACCCTGCCCTTTGGAGTACTTATTACTAACTTACTGATGAATGTGGGGTATAGTATAGACCCTAAGGAAAAGGCTTTACTGAGAATAGAGGAAATCTTAATAGTAACAACCTATAGGAGAACTTTAGGTGCCTAAAATAAAAAGAAAATCTCACTCACTTCTCGCACCAAAAGTACATCCTTTACACCACAAGTCCCGCAGATTCCTGAGACCCGAGAAGAGACTGCCATAGAGCAGCCATCAGAAATCATAGCCCTATAATTTCTTAGATCTATGGTTACGGTTTATAGATCCAGAATTTGGTGTCACTCAGATCCCACTTTCAGATCTAGGATTGGAGTGTTTGATTTGTTTTTAGGAGATTGTTTTTTGTTCTAGTGGATTTGAAATCGGGCGATTAGGGCCACTGGTTTTCGAGTGTCTAAGAAAGTGTAAGTCATAGTTTAAAACCCATGGCGATTCTACCATTTTTCGAGGTCGAATTGGGGATCAAACTAATCCCCTGCAATATTAGTGCAAGGGGCTAAAGCTCATTTCAATAAGTTTTGGAATTTTTGAGTCAATCAAATAAATGTAGGGGAAAAGTTTAAAATGGCTTACCCGATTATCAACATCTTGTTACTGGAGGCACATCAGGATGGATTGATGATGATACCCGAGAATGGAGGAAAACACCACCACCACCTCGTCCGTTAGGTTCAGTCCCTTTACAAGATGCACCGACGCCTCGTCCGTCAGGTATAATTCCTTTGCAAGATGATCCATGGGAAAAGGCGCTAGCATATAATAGGCGGCAAGCACAGATACAACAAGCAGGAATCAAAGACTTATGGAAAAAGAAAACTTCTCTCCTAGAATGGAAATGGGGTTGTGATACCAAATCCTTTATAGAAGAAGCTCAAGGTAAGCGACGTGAGTTTAATTGGCAAGAGTCATATATGACAGAATCGCATGATTCTGAGGAACGAAGTTGGCATGTGATTCCCAAGAAGAAGAGAATGCCCAAAGTCAAAGTTCCATTAGAAACGTCTGCAAATTTAAAGAAATCTGTGGAGAAGGTAAAAAGAGAAATAAAAAATACTCCTTCGAATTATACTACACTCCAAATACTGAAGGATCGTAGAGAACGGGAGAAAGGAAAGAAGATTCAACTGGAACCTATGAAATCGTCGGAGAAAATACAGAAGATGAAACTTGAACCGATGATAATTTCCTTTTCATCGTCATCATCCGAAGTGGAAATGGAAGAATTACAGCCGCTCACGTTGGGAGATTACATACCTCTCGAATGTTCTAAAACGTTCAGGAACCAACAAGAACCAGATGTTGTTGATAGCGATGACAAAGCCCAACAGAAAGAATCAAAATCTCAGATCGATGTTAACAAGAGTCAGATTAAAGATTCTCGCATGAAGGATGTCATTAACTGCTCATCTTCACCGGATGCTTCTGAAGGCAACTTGTCTGATAATGAAGGTTGGCATAAAGTGGTTATTCCACGAAAAAAAGAGCCAGTTGAATCTAATAATGTTGCTCCTTGCAACATGACTCAGATTGAAGAGGTAGATGCTATAGAGCAACGTACCGATCGTTCAGTTATACCTTATCGACATAAGCCAAAGAATAATCATGTTTCGTCTACAGAAACTGTATCACCCCCAAAGGGTGCAGAAGGTGCCGATAAGACAACTAAGCCAGGAGAAACGTCGTTATTCGACAAAAACTCCAAGAATACCGATAAAGGCAAAGAAAAAGAAAATCCTGATGTAAATTATGATGTACTCTCTCATTTAAAGAAAGTGTCTGCTTTGCTTTAGGTGTATGATGCGCTTTGTTTATCTAATAGTTTAAGAAAAACGCTGATAAAAATTCTCTAACCTGGACAAGTCCATTGAGGAAGTTTGTCGGGTAGAGACTAGCTTGGAAGACTTAGTCTGTACGATCACATTTTCTGATGATGATCTCGAAACCAAACTTAAGTCACACAATAGACCCCTCTTTATATCGGGTCTAATTGAAGACGTTCGCCTTGCGAGACTTATGATAGATGGGGGGTCTGCTGTAAATTTATTACCACTACATGTGTTACATAAAGTGGGACGAACAGTTAAAGACCTCTCACCCAGTACCCTCATGATTCAAGGTTTCTATCAATGTTTTAAATATACAAGGAAACTTAAGATCTATTCACTTACGATTAGATATCGAAGAACTTTCCTCTAAGATCCAGTTCCATGTGATCGATGCTAATACATCATATAATGCGTTGTTGGGAAGACCCTGGTTACATCAATGTGGAGTTGTTCCATCCACACTCTATCAATGTTTTAAATATTTTCATAATGGTGAGCAAAAACCGGTAGTAGTTGATCCACAACCCTTCCACTCAGATGAAGCTCATTTTGCTGATGCAAAATTATATGAAATATCTACTTCATTTACACACACTAGTGACTTCAAGTTATTAGATGAGTACTCACCATTATCAGAGTCCTCGCCACCTAGACAAAACTCACAGGAGGCAAGTTCTAAAACTCCTGTTAAGGAAACTATCCCTTTTAAAAGAAATCGACCTAAAAAGAAATTTGTTTCCTTTAAAACCCCGAAGGAAACCTATATACCCTTCATCTCAGCTCCTTATTCCCAACCTCAGAGAAGAATCATTCTTAATAAGAAAACAATCCCTCCGAAAGCCAACTCTCGTATCAAGATTGTTAAAAACTTATCCCAAAATATGAAACCTAGTTCCCCTCTACTGGACTCTTTCACAAAACCACTCACCCAAGTTGATTTGGTATCCATCCAGTCAGATTATAAGGATTCAAAAGAGCCTCTTCAATTTACACGATACAGCAAAAAGGCAGCGAATATGATGAAAACGATGGGATATGATCTCTCGAAAGGATGAGGTCTAAAAGATGGAATAGGGATGGTCGCACCTTTCGATGCGATACCATCTCGTGCACAGAAACGGGCAACCTATAACGATGGATATTTGCATCCATTAAAAGGAGGTCTCGGGCACAGGCCTATAGTGATTCCCACAAAATATCTCGGATCCTATGTGATCTCTATCCCAACCTTGGAAGAGCCTATTCCCGCGCCTCATCAGTTTGAAGAAGGAATACAAACCACCGTTGACGACTTACAAGAGATCAACTTGGGAACTCTTGAAGATTGTCAGATTACTTATGTGAGTGCCGCACTCTCTGCAGAGGAATTAACAACTTATACCAATTTTTTAAAGAAGAATCGAGATGTGTTTGCATGGACATATCATGATATGCCAGGATTAGATGCCAAAATTGTCGCTCACAAATTAGTTGTCAATCCTAACATCAAACCCGTTAAACAAGCTCAAAGGCGAATTCATCCAGATATAACCGTGAAGGTAGAAGCAGAAATCGACAAGTTAGTCAATGTCGGCTTTATCCGTGAAGTCAAATATCCGACATGGGTTGCTAACATAGTCCCAGTCAAGAAGAAGAATGGTCAAATTAGGGTATGTGTTGATTTCAAAGATCTCAATGCAGCATGTCCCAAGGATGAATTCCCCCTACCTATTTCAGAACTCTTGATTGATTCTATTGTCGATTGTGGAGTCATGTCCTTCATGGATGGATACTCCGGATACAACCAAATACGAATGGCACCTGAAGATGAAGAACTAACAGCTTTCCAAACCCCAAGGGGAATCTTTTGCTATAAAGTCATGCCATTTGGACTAAAAAATGCTGGAGCTACTTATCAACGTACAATGACAAAGATATTCAAGGAATTGCTACACGAAACAGTTGAATGTTACGTAGATAACCTCGTAGTAAAATCAAAGAGTAGAGGTGATCACTTGGCCCACCTATATCAAGTATTTTGTAAACTCTGAAAGTACAACTTGAAAATGAATCCACTAAAATGTGCTTTCGGAGTCACTTCAGGGAAGTTTCTCGGATTTGTTGTTCAACATGGAGGTATACAAGTTGATCCAGTGAAAACCAAGGCCATCATAAAGATGCCACCTCCAAAGAACATTCGTGAATTAAAAGGACTAAAAGGAAGACTTGAGTATATCCGACGCTTCATATCAAATCTTTCAGGACGATGTCAACCATTCTCTCATCTGATGAAGAAAGGAATCCCATTCGAATGGAATGAAGATTGTCAAAGGACTTTTGATAGTTTGAAAGAATATTTATTGCATCCGCCAATCTTGACTGCTCCAATTAAAGGGAAACATTTAATCTTATATATAGCAGTCATGGATAACTCGCTTGGGGCTTTGTTAGCTCAGGAGAACGAAGACGATAAGGAAAACGCCTTATATTACCTCAGCCGAACACTCATAGGGGCCGAAGGAAATTACTCATTTATCGAAAAGAATTGCTTAGCTCTTGTCTTTGCCTCGCAAAAGCTACGACATTATTTGCTAGATCATCCAATCCGCTTGATAAGTAGAGCGGATCTGTTGAAATTTCTCATGACAAAACCAGTTTTGTCAGGGAGACTTGCTAAATGGTCTTTACTCTTGTTAGAATTTGACATAACTTATGTACATTAGAAAGCTATAAAAGGGCAAGCCCTGGCCGATTTTCTAGCCGCTCATCCGATTCCGGGAAATTTACCGTTATCTGAAGACCTACCAGATGAAGAAGTATATTATGCTGAAATAACACAAAGATGGAAATTATATTTCGATGGAGCTTCGCAAGCAGCAGCAGCAGGCGCTGGAATTGTATTTATTACATCAAGTAATGGGTTGCTTCCATATTCCTTCACATTAATAGAATCCCTATCTAATAATGCTGCCGAATATGAGGCATTAGTCATTGGTTTAGAATTAGCCTTAGACATGGCCATTGACACCCTTGATGTATTTGGAGATTCTCAGCTCGTTATAAGACAATTAGAAGGATCTTATGCAGTTAGAAAAATAGAATTAATATCATATCATCAGAGGATCCAAGAACTCCTTCCACAGTTTGAGAATATACGGATTATGCATATCCCGCGAAGTCAAAATAACCAAGCTGATGCTCTCGCAAAACTAGCAGCATCTCTGGCTTGTAAAAATGATGAAGTTGTCGAAATAAGAGTCTCAAGGAAAATGGTCTTACGTTCCATCATGAGGAGATGCCAAATCGAACAGGCAAATTCAGTCAATATTATATCTGCTTTTGAAGTTGAGAAACTAGATTGGAGGCAAGAACTTATAGAATATCTTCAACATGGAAGACTGCCTTACGAGGCACGCCACAAAGCTGAAATTCATCGAAGGGCGAGTCAGTTTGCATATTTCAATGATACTCTATATAAGAGATCGTTCGATAATATCCTATTAAGATGTCTTTCAACTGAAGAAGCTCAACAAGCCATGCAAGAAGTACATGCCGGTATTTGTAGAGCACATCAATCAGGCCCTAAGCTACATACACGATTGAAACATTTAGGCTACTATTGGTCCACTATGGTGAATGATTGTATAGATTTTGCTAAAAGATGTCGGGTTTGCCAAATCTACGCTGATTTCATTCACCGTCCACCCAAACCCTTACACCCTACGGTCACGTCATGACCTTTTGAAGAATGGGGTATGGACATCGTAGGTCCAATACACCCCCCATCATCTGTCGGACATAAGTTTATATTAGCTGCAATCGATTATTTTTCGAAATGGGCAGAAGCAGTAGCACTCAAAGAGGTTAAAGCCAACATAGTTGCAGACTTCATACGTACACATATCATTTACCGGTACAGGATTCCTTCTCGTATCGTTAATGATAGCGGCACACCATTCAAGAATAAAGTGATAAACAAGTTTTGCGCTAAGTATCAAATAAAACAATGTTGCTCTACGATATACAACCCATCTGCAAATGGCTTAGCAGAAGCTTTTGTCTTGGTCAAATTGTTGAAAAAGACGGTTGCTAAAAATAAACGTGACTGGCATGAAAGATTGCAGGAAGCCTTATGGGCTTCCAGAACGACTCATCGTACTCCTTCACAGGCCACTCCATATGCATTAGTATTTGGAGGTGAAGCTTTATTACCCTTAGAGGTCCAGATTCCTTCCTTAAGAGTAGCATCAAGTCACAATCTCACCAGAGAGCAAAATGCCGCACTCAGGTTCTCAGAACTTGAAGCCTTGGATGAGCGTAGGCTCAAAGCCCAGCAAAGCTTGGAGGCATACCGTGCTCGCATGTCAAATTCATTCGAAAAGAAGGTGAAGCGTCGATCCTTTAAGAAAGGGGACTTGGTCCTTACTGTTCGTCGCCCTATGATTGTTACCAGGAAAACTCCAGGGAAATTTGAGCCTAAATGGGAAGGACATTTTGTAATAGAAACTGTCTATTCAAATGACGCTTATATATTGGTTGATGCAGAAGGAAATGAATCCCCTCCTATTAATGGTCGCTTTCTGAAGCGATACTATCCATAGGTATGATTATATGTTATCTCCTACTCGCATGAGGATAAACTACGTAAGGCTTATACTTAGGTACATTGGTAATGTAAACAACATAGGTATGTTTATATGTTATCTCCTACTCGCATGAGAATAAACTGCGTTAGGAATGAAGCAATAAAAGTTGACTTCTTCAAAATTTGAATATATATATATATATATATATATATATAGGTATTAATCATTCAGAGAAAGGGAAAATGTATAACAAATATGAAATTCAACCAATCAAAAAAATTCGTGAAATAAACATGAATCTTATTTGTCAGATCTGCCCGGATAGCCAAAATAGATCTTTCAGATTTAATTTCGACCACCCGATCTGCATTGGGATGAATGGTCAATATAAAATCAACCTTATAATTTTCGTTGATTTATAGAAAATATTTTTAAGGACATTTTGATCTCTGTAAACGTCCCAAAATAAGTCAGATCTGCCCGGGTAGCCAAAGTAGATCCTTCGAATTTAATTTCGACCACCCGATCTGCATTGGGATCAATGGTCAATATAAAATCAACCTTATAATTTTCGTTGAATTTTAGAATATATTTTTAAGGGCGTTTTGATCTCTGTAAACGTCCCAAAATCAGTCAGATCTGCCCGGATAGCCAAAGTAGATCCTTCGGATTTAATTTCGATCACCCGATCTGCATTGGGATCGATGGTCAATATAAAACCAACCTTATAATTTTCGTTGATTTTTAGAAAATATTTTTAAGGACGTTTTGAGCTTTGTAAATGTCTCAAAATCAGTCAGATCTGCCTGGATAGCCAAAATAGATCTTTCAGATTTAATTTCGACCACCCGATCTGCATTGGATCAATGGTCAATATAAAATCAACCTTATAATTTTCGTTGATTTTTAGAAAATATTTTTAAGGACATTTTGATCTATGTAAACATCCCAAAATAAGTTAGATCTGCCCGGGTAGCCAAAGTAGATCCTTCGGATTTAATTTCGACCACCCGATCTGCATTGGGATCGATGGTCAATATAAAATCAACCTTATAATTTTCGTTGATTTTTTAGAAAATATTTTTAAGGACGTTTTGATCTCTGTAAACGTCCCAAAATCAGTCAGATCTGTCCGGGTAACCAAAGTAGATCCTTCGGATTTAATTTCGACCACCCGATCTGCATTGGGATCGATGGTCAATATAAAATTAACCTTATAATTTTCGTTGATTTTTAGAAAATATTTTTAAGGACGTTTTGATCTCTGTAAACATCCCAAAATCAGTCAGATCTGCCCGGATAGCCAAAATAGATCTTTCAGATTTAATTTCGACCACCCGATTTGCATTAAGATCAATGATCAATAGAGAATCAATTTCATAATTGTTGTTATCGATTTATTAAGATTCATAAATTTTAATCGGATCGTCTAAGAGATTTAGGAGATTCATCTTAGTAGTTGGAGAGCGTTCTCATAAGAATCGCAAATCCAATCTAGGAGATTCATCTTGTTAATCGGAGAGCGTCCTCGTAAGAATCGCAAATCCTATAACCATAAATCGGTATACAGTATTCCCGAAAGAATTACAGTCCGATTAATCTCGAAATAAAAAAAATTCATCTCCTGAAATCTCTTAGGTTGAAATAAGAATATCGGATAGATCCAAATTTCAATGATCAAATCTCCGTAGAGAATAGGATCACTAGTCAGATTTCTATGAATCGAGTCTCCATAGAGAATACGATCATTAATCAGTAATAAAATTCTCATAAAAAAATAAAATTTATATCGATTTTTATAAATTTTTTTATGATTTTTGTTTTTTTTTTTATAAAAAATAAATAAAATAATAATAATAATAATAAATCGAGGAGGCACCTGTTGACTCAAAAATTTTGAAATTGAGAACTTTTTTTTTTTTTCTTCCACTTACCCTTAAAAGTCAGATAGAAGGAATTAGAGAAAGAGACTATTTATAGGTTTTTTTTAACAAATCCTAATCTAAATAGTATTTAAAGTCCTAAGCTATGCTTAACCACTAGAAAAATATACGTGTGGCTAGGAAAATATATTTAGTCACCTAGCTGGCTAGAAAAAATACTTATCCACCTAGGTGGATAGAAAATATACCTAGCCACCTACCTGGCTAAAAAAATATTTATCCACTTAGGTGGATAGAAAAATACTTATCCTCCTAGGTGGCTAGAAAATATACGTAGTCACCTAGGTGAAAATATACGTAGTCACCTAGGTGGCTAGAAAAATACTTAACCACCCTAGGTGGATAGAAATATACTTATCCACCATAGGTGGATAGAAAAATACTCATCCATCCTAGGTGAATAGAAAAAATACTTATCCACCCTACGTGGATAGAAATATACTTATCCACCTAGGTGGCTAAAAAATATACGTAGTCACCTAGGTGGATAGAAAAGGCTAGAAAATATACGTAGTCACTTAGGTGGCTAGAAAAATACTTATCCACCTAAGTGGATAGAAAAATACTTATCCACCTAGGTGGCTAGAAATATACTTATCCACCCTAGGTGGATAGAAAATATACTTATCCACCTAGGTGGCTAGAAAATATACGCAGTCACCTAGGTAGATAGAAAAATACTTATTCACCCTAGGTGGATAGAAAAATACTTATCCACCTAGGTGGCTAGAAAATATACGTAGTTACCTAGGTGGCTAGAAAAAGTACTTATCCACCTAGGTGGATAGAAAAATATTTATCCACCCTAAGTGGATAGAAATATACTTATCCATCCTAGGTGAATAAAAAAATATTCATCCACCCTAGGTGGATAGAAAAAATACTTATCCACCCTAGGTGAATAGAAATATACTTATCCACCCTAGGTGGATAGAAATATACTTATTCACCTAGGTGGCTAGAAAATATACGTAGTCGCCTAGGTGGATAGAAAAATACTTATCCACCCTAGGTGGATAGAAAAATACTCATCCACCATAGGTGGATAGAAAAAATATTCATCCACCCTATGTAGATAGAAATATACTTATCCACCCTAGGTGGATAGAAATATACTTATCAACCTAGGTGGATAGAAAAATACTTATCCACCCTAGGTAGATAGAAATATACTTATCTACCTAGGTGGATAGAAATATACTTATCCACCCTAGGTGGATAGAAATATACTTATCAACCCTAGGTGGATAGAAAAATACTGATCCACCTAGGTGACTAGAAAATATACCTAGTCACCTAGGTGACTAGAAAAATACTTATCCACCTAGGTGGATAAAAAATATTATCCACCCTAGGTGGGTAGAAATATACTTATCCACCCTAGGTGGATAGAAATATATTTATCCATCTAGGTGGATAGAAAATACTTATCCACCCTAGGTGGATAGAAAAATATTTATCCACCTAAGTGGATAGAAAATATATTTGTCCACCTAGGCGGTTATGAGAAAAGAATGACGTACGTGAGAAGAATCTTCTCAATCCGCGTAAATAGCAGACCCGTCCTCATTGCAAAAGATCCAAAAATTCTGAGACGAGAGCTCTGCCGAAAATATCTCCGACTCTTCTAAAAAAGACTTTAGGGTGATCTCCGAGATTCTGACTATTCTTTTCTTTTTCTTTTTTATTTTCTTTTAAAGTGGATAGGAGGAGTAAGTTAGGATTAAGACTTTTAGGATAAGGGCTACGACCCTTACCTAAAGGAGATACGCTTATGATAAGAGCTACGGCTCCTCCTAAGTGGGATTTATGGCTACAATTTGAGATTACGTGTTACGACTCGTACTCAATCTCTTGCGTACTTAGAAATAGTTAAGCCACGTGGGTACGACCCTGGGCATAACTCCTAGTACACTCGGATTACAACCACAAATTCAATGCTCATACGGGTTGCAATCACGAACCCGAAGAATGATTTCAGACTATAATACCCAAAATATTCACCTATGATAATTAGAGTTTCCCTCGCGGTTTGGATCATCACTCCCTCAAATGAGGGTTTAGACCTTAACCTCGAGATCAGAAATTCTTTTACAGTGGACTCGTTGACTTTTAGTCAAACGATCATAATGTGAGATCGTAATGAGATCCAACGATAGATTTATTGTATTTTGACTAGATCTTATGAATTTGGTCAAATCCAATGATAAAATTATTGACTTCTAGTCAAACGATCATAATGAGAGATCATAATGAGATCCAACGGTAGATTTATTGTATATTGACCAGATCTTGTGATTATGATCCAATCCAATGATGAAATCATTGACTTTTAGTCAAACGATCATAATGTGAGATCCTAATGAGATCTAACGATGGATTTATTACATATTGATCAGATCTTATGATTATGATCAAATTTAATGATGGAATCATTGACTTTTAGTCGAACGACCATAATGTGAGATCGTAATGAGATCCAACGATGTATTTATTACATATTGATCAGATCTTATGATTTTAATCAAATCCAATGGTGGATTCATTGACTTTTAGTCAAATGATCATAATGTGAGATCGTAACGAGATCCAACGGTAGATTTACTATGCATTGATCAAATCTTAAGATATTGATCAAATCCAACGGTAAAATCATTATAAAATCATCTATGATCATCAAATTTTAAGGAATTTGACGATATCTAACTCATGATTAGACACTCTATCACTGAAAGTGATAATTCTTCTGATAATCAGTTGCCCGAAAAATGGATTTAATATTCGAAGTCATCTTTGAGACCAGAGAACAAGAATTCGTTTTAAGACTCGTCCACGACTTTTTTGCTCTAATAATGACTCGTGCTTTTCGATCAAATGAACCTGACTTTTGAAGGAGGAGTTCTCCCATCCGTCGTCTCCTATTTCATATTTCTCAAATCTCTGATGAAGATAGTCTGCTATCTATCTATCTCATGACAGATTGAAGATGTCGATGAAGACTTAGAATTAGTTACTTAGTTTTGTTTATTTCAGAGATGTAATTACATTATTATTATTTTTTAGTAGCTTTTAATCAGAGGTATTCAATTTTGATGTAATTAACGGGGAATCGACTGCGATACCCGGAAGTGTAAGGTCCGCCATTTTAATAAAACTCTCTCCTAGCGAGGAAAAATTGGTTATGATTTATTTGTGTTAGATTTATATCATACGCAAATTTGTTGTTTACACTATCTTTTCTTTTCCATGGATGCACCAACCCAAAAGCCTAACAAGGTTTGTGTGTTGGAGTTTGGCAATAAGTTCAACTTCATTCTTGAATTCTTCAAGGCCTTGGCCAGAGCTCTTAGCAAGTCTTTTTACAGCTATTTCTTGATCATCTGAAACTTCCCCTGAAACAAAGGCATGTACTTAATATTCAGAAATCTTAATCAAATTCATTGTGAAAATATGTAAATCAAATAGGAAGCCTTCAATAACCACAACTATTTGATTTTGTAACATAAAACATATACATGAAACCAGCAATTACCTTATAAACAGGACCAAGCCCACCCTCTCCAAGCTTGTTTTCAGTAGAAAAGTTGTCTGTAGCACCTTTTATACTACTAAAACTGAATAAAGGTAGCTCCGGTGTATTATTCTTACCACCGCCAATAGTACTAATCTCTTGTGTGACGAAAACACTGTGCTTGCTTTTCTCCTCTCTAGTTTAAAAACAGAAATGTAGAGTAATTGATAAGCATTGTTTGACAAAGAAGACAATGCGACCTTCAATATTACCTTGCTTTCTAAGTCTCCTCCATAGGAAATATGAGGAAACGCCCAAGAGAAGTATCGCCAATGCAACCATTGATAGTATAATTATGAGAATGCGTCTCCTTCTATTCGAGATTTCATTTGTGGGACTACTATTGGCACCTGCATAATAGGTAAAACCATTTACGCTTGTTACAACAACTTTTTTCAAGTATTTACATATAGTTTGTTGAGGTCATCGTAGTCTTCTGCCTGAATAATTAGATTTGGGTATTTTGGTGTTTGATTACCTTTTAATGAAGAAACCCATGAAAGAAACATCCATACCTAGTTCCTGACGCACATAAAGATCCAGCCCACCTATGGTATTCTCCGAAACATCAACCAACTCTCCGACCCAAATCAAACATCTCGAAGTAATACCTTGGCTCAAATTAGCCGAAGCATAAGCTGTACAAGAACAATTACTGAGACATTTAGCTTCACAATCGGTCGTACTCATGTCTCCTAGTGAGATAAAAAGATCAAGCAACTTCATCAACGGCAACCTCAAGAACCCATCTCCCTCCTCACATTCCAATTGCTTTCTCCTTACACACCCTCCAGACCAAACACCCATATCCCAATCCTCCTTAACTTTAGGCTCAAACCCAAACAAACATTTACACATTGATGATGGTTTACTTGGATCACAGCTACCAAACGGACCACACGAATTGTAAAAATCGCAAGTTCAGCTTGGAATTGACCATGATAAATTCCATTTCTCGATATTATCTTGCCATGAAAGCTGTCCTATCTGCCCTGCCTGATCTAATACTATTCTCGAATTGACTGAGTCTTCAGAGAGACTGAAAGTTATACATATCTCTTCATCATTAGCTACAACGGTGAGGTACGCTACGAAATTCCGATCACCCTGAGGTTCACCTCTAAACATGTTCCCATTCCAGACGCTGCTTCGCCAGTACACTTCTGTCCGCCGCCATATCAGTAATTGAAGTGGCCTTTGGGGATCAATACCCAATGCAAAATCTCCTTGTGATGGATTTTGTGCATCTTTCCATGCTGTTAGACGAATTGTCTTGCGTGTTTTTAGATTTAAACTGATTCTCATACCGGGCATAAATGTATCGGTCGGGTTATTGAAGCTTTCCCATAAGACTGTTTGATTCCTCTCCTCTTGTCTTATAATGAAATTTCCTGAGTCTAAGAGTATTGCAATTAGATTGTGTTGGGTTACAGCAATATTGTCTGAAATGTTGGATGACCAGAGAACATTTCTGTTTCCATCTAAGATTGCGAGATTTCCATTGTCAGTGAATGCAAGAATGCCAGAGGAATCAGTTACGGGTTTATCTCTGTTGGCGATCCACACGATCGTCTGTTCGGATATCTTGTTGTACCATATACCAAGGTAGCTGTTAGTGGAATTGATGGGGCTGAAGAAGCCTAATGCGAAGTTTTGGCCTGACGAAGTTATAGTCTGGTTTGCGGAGATGGATTTGCCAGGCGTTATACTGTCTTCAGCAACGCATATTAGCAGAAGAGAAGCGAATAAAATGAACAAGGAGAGTGAGAGAAGAGGAACCCATTGATGCTTATCTCAGGTTTCTGACTAGAACAAGTTTTTGCTACAAATGCCTTCTTGGGTATCCTTTTTTTTGGGGATTTCTTGATGGATAGATAGTAAATTTCATTAAGGAGAAGAAAATACATCCTGAGAAAGATGGAAATTTCTCAGTGACCAGTTTTTCTTGGAAGAGAAGATGAAGCTAGTTTGGTAGCAGGTCGTGATCACCAAAGTCATCAAGTCTTGTTTTGGGAACAAATTGGCAAAGGGAAAATTTTGGTAAAGCCCGGGAAAAATCTTTAATGTTTGGAAAAAATTAAAAAGTTAAAAATAAGATTAAAATTATTAAAAAAGTATAGAAATATATTAACAAGTTCTGATTTATTGAATAAATAGAAATGACTCGTAATTAATCACATGCTCATGATTTAAAGAAAATTTAACTTTTTTGAAAAAAAAAAGTTGCAACTAAAATAAGTTGTTTGTTTTACAACTGAGCTATGATTTTATAAGGAAATACAACAGGCAAAGCTAACTCCAAATAGATGGGATAAGCTAACTCCAATAGTCAAATTAAGTTACATTTTTATAAATGAAGCCTAATTACAAAATATGTTACTATATATGGTAATTACGAAAGAAATTATCGCATGATACCTACACGTTCATTAACCGGCAACATAATGTATGAAAACGACAAATTTGCAGCACAAAATAAGAATCCCCGAGTAAATATAATTTTTTTTTCAACGAAGATAGGATATTTTGGTCATTGCAAGTTTGGCACATGACCGCACAATCACACGGGAAGCATTATTTGTTTTATAATTATACATAACTTTGATAATGAAGATATAAGATTATATATTTTGTACCTAACCATTGTTTGGCGAAAATCCAAAAGGTCCTAGAAAAAAACTATGGTTGACTTTGCAATCCAAAATTCCCAGCAGCCATTTTTTACATCACCATCTTCCTTTCCTTGACAAATGAGAGGTTGACTTTTGCAGCCGAAAATGGAGACCAACTGATTTGAATTAGAAAGCGTGTTCTTCGAAAATTTTGACTTCAGATTGAGGCTGTGGTGTTGGATTTGACCAAATTTGAAATCTCAACTCCCTCTCTGTCCGGTTGAGCCAAGTGGGACCCCACTTGATTCATATACATGGATGCCATGCCCCATATTATGGTACTGATCCAACACCCACTACCAGGATTTGTGGTCTGCTACCTCACCAAAGACGATATTATCATGATGATACGTATTTTCGTCAAATGAATACCTGTATCACTGTGGTATCGGTATCAGGCACGGTATCGACCAATACCTACCGAATTTGAATTTTTTTTTTCTTTTAAATATTTCTTTTTATTAAACCCTACAAACCCTGCCCAATCATAAAATCTGCCCAACCTAACCCAACTTGACCCTATGGGTCAGAGGGTATATGCCAAACCTGGCCCGACCAGACCTCTTAATCGGCCCTACCCCAAAAGTCAGGTCGGATACCCCCATGATAGCCCTAAGACTGATAGGGATCTATGATATAAATATCTATGGCGTGCATACGATAATGGGATGAAAACAAGCACTGCTAACAACAGGACTAAACTAGCCCTAGGCCACTGCCATTTCCATGTCAAGTACATACTTTGTATCATACTTATTTGCATATACAGAGCTGCAGAGAAGAGCTCAAAGCACACGGAATATACAAAATTCATTCGTAATCTAAAAACTATTCACTTCAATGAGGGAAAAAAAAAACTATAATGGATTGTTAATCCACACTCCAGAGAGAAAATTTAATCATCCTGTTTTTTGCAAATAGGCTGAGTTAACAGGCCAAGTTGGCCTGATGGGATGCAAAAAATATGACATAGGCAAGAGGTTTAGGCCTAGTTTGCCCAGATCTGGGCAAGGGAAACTAAACCCGATTAATAAAAGGTTCAGCCTGGCCTCATATGGGATAAACTTCTCACTCAGACCCATCCTGATCCCACCAGGTTGTCTCCTTACAAGTTTGTGCCTTAACAGGCCTGGATGGCAAAAACCGAAAACCGATTATGTAGGATTAGAATACAAAAAAACTTCCGAAAAACCTGAAAAAACCCTGAAAATTAAACCCAAAAAACCTTTAAATTCAAAAAAAAATAGAACCCGAAACCAACCCAAAAAGAATTAAAATTTTTGGTTTTGGATTCGATTTGGTTTCCAAAAGGACAAAAAAAAAAAAAAGAACCGAATCGTTTCAGTTTAACTAAAACCACGGGGAATGTTCATAACACTTGGGCCATGGCCTCCTTTAAGTATGATAAGCTCCAAATCAAACGTTGTTGCAACAACTTTTGGAGGCAAGATTCGAAAAAATGAGGAGATAACAGAGTAAAAAATAAAGACCAATATGGAATTACCTTTTTATTATTTTATTTTTTTTATGACCTCACGGTGATGTACAGAGCATATGTCAAATAAAATCAACAAGAGAACTAAATTAAGGTTGTGTTTGGCACCTCTTTCGGATGAAAGAGCAGCGCCTTTGATTTTTATTTTTATGACTGCACGGTGATATGCAGAGCATACATCAAATAAAATCAACCCCAATGCATGTGCATAAACCTGAATGCCTACTTGCACGCAAATAGATTTACAAATGAATAGCAGAAAGAACGTGAAAGAATGACTAGACGCACAAAAACAGACACCCCCATACTCAAGGATTCAACAGAATGCCAAGTGATCTCTAGTTGATTGTACAAGAAACTTTTGTTTTATAATAAAACTGAAAGTTCATAAGAAAACACCCCCATTTTTCAATGAAATAAAATAATTCATGGCATCTGAAAGCTCATAAGCTTTGATAAAGGCAAAAGTGTAAACCACAACATCCTCACCTCATATGATCTTCATTCTACCCATGCCATAAGCTTGATAGCTCACCATATCCCCTTTTTTCGCACTATAACCATCAGGTAAGGTATCGTCCGAATGGCACATTTTTGGGTCCTGTCATCATCAATCAATTTATCAGTATGTACAAACTTATGAGAATTTATATTTTGTGAGCTATCGAACAACTTAAGAAGTACATAAAAGGAAAATGTTTCATTGCAGCCTGCTTGGCAACATGTAAAATTCAATTTTTGCAGGGGAAAAATGGGCTATTACTCCAAAACAGCATTTTCCTCCGTTTGGCAAGAGGTATTGGGCCATGTTACCTTGAAAATAATCGATTTTTTATTCAAAACTTTTTAGCAAAAAAAGTGCTTAAAACCCTTTTATCTCTTTGCCCTGCGGGAGATTAACGCCCAACCATCTTCTTCCACTCTATTTACAACACACAAAACAACCCATTAAAACTAAATTAATGGGTTGATAGATTTGGAGTATCTTCTTCTTCTTCCAACCCATTAAAACTATATTTGGAGTAAAAGAAAAAAATTACTCATTTCCCTTCAAAACTAGGAAAAAACAAGATGTGTAAAATATCCACAAATAAAAAATAAAAAATCGAACTAAAATTGTATTCCACCCGTGAGGACAGTTGATAGATTCTTGAGATTTGTGAACATAATGAAATTTGTGGCAAAAACAAAATTTCACTTCTGGCAACAGGTTCAAACTATAGCTTTCTATATGCAGATTCAGATTTACTAGTAAATTACCATTGGAAGTGGAGGATAGAGTCTCAGCGTCTCAGTAAGAGCTGCATGGAGATACTGCAACTTGTCTAGGGCTTCATCAGTTGTGCGGCAAATTCAACAACAGATACTGCAACTATAGTTTTCTATATGCATTCCTCTCCAACATTTCTTCGATTTTTCTCAATCTATCCTTCAACTCTTTGCTCTGAAATCAACAACAAAAACTATCAAACATAAAATTAAAAATAAATAAATAAATAACTGAAATTGACAACCAATTGATTGGAGTATGCTTTCTTTAGGTTTAGGGCTAGAAAAAACGAAATCGGAGCCAGAGAAGAGGTGGAGGAGAGTAGGTTCGAAGCGATTTCGAGTCCTTCTTCGCTGAGTAGCAGATTTTGTGATGCGGAGAGTAGAAAGGAGCAGAGGATTTCGTTGTTTGCAATCTGGCATCCGCCCCTCCTCAAATTCATTAACAAACAAATGAATCAGCAGCCGGAGCATTTCTTCGCGCGGATTAGTGGAGAAAATGATTAGGGTTTCATGTTTTGTAGGGAGGGAGAGAGGGAGAGAGGGAGAAGGTTGAACATGACAAAAGATCAATGTGATATAAATTTATATCGTGGGCTGAGTGGGTTAGCTGCGTGGGTCTGGCCAAATTTGAACCCCCTATTTTAAGCAGTGGTTCTTTTCATTACTTTCGAGTGATTTTTCTCTCATTTTGACATAGTGATATAAAAATGATACACGCACGCCCATTTTACTCAAAACACACACCAAACATATTGTTCTAATATTAATATTCCTATCAGCATACAGCGTTATACTGGTAGCTCCAGTAGCGTCTAAGCATTGTTAACAATGTTTCGGCAGATTTGTTGGCTGAAATGAGGGTTTTGAGACCACAAAATCATTGTGAAATTGTTTTGGTCATGAAAAAGTTTGTCCCTACGAAGGGTCAACCTATTATTCGAATGTCCATTTTCGTAGGCCTAGTAAGGTCCAAGATTACTCGCATATACGGGTAGCCCCAGTAGAGTGGTAATTGGGCAGATTTGTTGGCTGAAATGAGGGACTTGAGACTATAAATTACCATGAGATAGATTGAATCCACATTAGCTGGTGATCATTTATTTCCAAAACATAGTCTTAAAATAGACCGTCTGATTGTTTGTTTATGGTCTGAAGATACATTCTCTGGAAGTTAGGGGCAAAAAGTGATCACCATCACTTGATCCCAAACAATCAACGGGCAGAAAGTTATGCAGCTAACAACTGTTCATGTTTGAGCTTTTTCTTTTCGGAGTTAAGTTTCAAACCTGGCCCTCTCGTCATCTTTTCACAGATGCCTGCCCATTTGGTGGTTGACTCAGAAGAAATGCAGTTACCTCTCTGACCAATTGTTCATGTTTGAGCCTGTTGATCGACTAGCATCATTGTTATTTATACACTATCTGAATTGGTACTTAATTACTTGGTAGCCTACGTTGGTATCCAGATGGATGGATACAAATTGAACCCTTTCTACATACAAAGCCCCATCCCTTGGTGCATACATATGTTTCCTCATTTCTCTTATACAGAGAGACTGACAAAAAAATCGAATTTGGTTTCAGTTTCGGTCCCACTGAAACCGAAAATTTGAATTTCGGCTGAAATTTTGACCGGAATCTTCTCTACAGTACATTAAATACCGAAATTTTGAGTTTTCGTTTGGGTTTCGGGGGGGACTAAAACCGAAACATTTCGGTTTCTGCCGAAAATTTGAACCATAGACTGACCTCACTTCCCAGAGTTCAACTCCTTTCTTTCCTCATCATTCATGTGACTTCTACGATTGTTAGGGCCCCTAAAATTTGGTTCGATGCAGGTAAAAGTATGTGCCCATGAAAGAGCAAACCCCTTTAAACCAGGATAATAAATTTAATTATTTCATCTCCCTAGAATTTTTTTACTACTCTTCTAAAGAGCAATGCCAAACACATCCAATTTAGAGAATTTTTTTAAATATTGATTAATTCTGAAAATTCAGTTGCATAACTCAAACCAAATGAACCAGGGTACCAATATTTGATCCCTTGAAAAGGCAGGTACTAGGTACACACCAGTTCCCATGTGTTTTGAAGCTAGTAAATTATTTTTGTGATGAAGTGTATACCACACTAAATTGGTACAGACACCCTACTTTTAATGTGTCAATGAGGAGCCACTGATCACAAATTATAGATTTTTTACTTGTCCATGGCACACCATCGACATGTATAGGGCTTCAGCTTAAGAAAATATTGAAAATTAAATTAAAAAAAAAAACTCTGCGCTTGAGCTGAAACATATTAGTCTTCAATTGCCAGAGGAATTATGAGCTTGATCACTGAGGCCTCCTTATACTCGGTATTACCGTTGTTAATATAGAAAAGGCAGGATTAAGCATTTTCAGAACATACCAAAAGTACCCAAGTAGAGATCCTTATTTCCAGCTACTCTCCCAATCCTAGCTTGCCACCTTCCATGCTGATGATGCCTACAAAAAAAAGCATGGATCCATTATATTCTGAAAAAAACCTAAACAAAATTAATCCAAAGCAACAAATTTTAACCTACATTACCTCGTAACCCCACGATACATGGAGGCACCCCTAGAAAAGCCACTGCTTTTTCTGAAAATTGCTCATTTATTCATGGATTTACTCATTTATAAACTTACAACTGTATAATATCTTCTAGAAAATATAGCAGCAGTTACTATCCAATTCCAATCATGGTTTAAAGTTCCTGTGTTAATTAACTCCCCTGATGTCTCTAAAGGGAGTTAATCTCAGTTCATTTTGTTTTACTAGTTAGTACTTTATAGCTATATATATATATATATATATATATATATATATATATATATATATATATATATAATTTATTGACATGATTTGAAAACTTGAAAATTAAACTCAAAAGTCAGTTAGGTCGAGGTAACTCGAAGACTCCAATAAACTCAAAAGTCAGCTAGGTCAAGGTAACTCGAAGACTCCCATAAGGGGAGTTAATTTCTTTTAGCATGTTAATTAATCCCCTTGAAATCTGTAAGGGGTGTTAATCTCAATTCATTTTGTTTTACTAATTAGTATTATATATATATATATATATATATATATATATATATATATATATATATATATATGATTTATTAACATGGTTTGAAAACTTGACTCAAAAGTCGCCTAGGTCGTGGTAACTCGAAGACTCCGATAAACTCAAAAGTAAGCTAGGTCGAAGTTACTCGAAGACTTAGATAAACTCGACTGATCACTCCGACTAGATAATTTAATAAATATTTTTAGATACAAATATTTACAAAGAAAAAGATTGAAAGATATGTTATTACTTACGGATAGTTTAATCAAATGTGATTCACGTTCACTGTTTTGGGATGTGTGTCATGTGGATCGTCCGATTGTAGGCACATGATCTCATGATCAATTGCGGGGAAGATTGGGATGATAAACGAACTCCATCGTGCGATTTAAAGCAATCAACAATTGTTTCATTTGTTTAAGTCATGTGGCATTAACATAAAGTGCTGTGGTACGTAGTGGTGCCAGCCTTTTTAAACTATATATATATATATATATATTTGCTCCTTAGACTGACACGTCAGCTTTGCAATAATAATAACTGAAAATCAAGAGCAATCTATCCATCAACTCCCAAAGATGCAAGGTTTATGCAACGTAATCACTTGGGCTGTCTTTTGGCTTGCACTTAAAAACGTATAGCGAAAGGACTAAGAGCACGTACAATCCAACACAGTCGCATGCAATGAGGCAAATATCAATCGTTGAGGGTTGGCGAACATGACTATAAAGAGTTTTTTAAAATAGTTGGTGCCAGATTAACTTATACCTTACCTTACATATGATCATATATTTTATGTTTTACAGAAAAGATGGATGACAGAACTTTTGGATCGGGAGCGTCAACTGAAAAGGCGGCAGCAGAATTGCAGATTTTTTAGAGTAACTCTGTTCGCACCCTCTAGTTTAATGAAAGCACCCATCTCTCAAACCCCTTGAAAATATTCGACCAGATGATGGACGTTGTATTTTGCACCCATATACAGCACAATAGATCTTAAGGTCATGATTCACCAATCATACGATCAGTTTTTTATTTCATGTGACACAGATCCCAAAATATGGCTCGTGAATCATATGACACATGATTCCTGTGACACCCTCAAAAGTAAGTTTAAGGCATTTTTTTTGGGAATATATGATACTTACAATTAAAAACAAACCGTCTAATATATGTACCATGATTACAAGATTAATTTTGTGAAAGATAGGGGTGCAAAACGACTTTCATCATCTGATCGGACGTAATCAACGGTCAAGGCACTGCGTCAAAATGAGGAAAAAATCACTACATCAGTATAAAATAAATCATTGCTTAATATAGTGGTGCAATATACCACTGCCTAAAATAGTAGTTTCTTAAGTTAAATCTATCATTACATGCATGTGATGCTATACTCACGTGCAAATCCATCGGGCCTCCCTTTTCTCTTTTTATCTCCTAACAAAAAGCCTCTCAACTCTTCTTTTTTCTCTCAAACCCTTGCCTTCCTTTCCTCTTCCTCTCTCTCGACGATCTCTCTGGTCCTCTCCTGAGCACGATCGATGCCAAATTGGGATCTCTCTCACAATCGATTCTCTAGCGAAGTTTTGATAGGGATCACGAGTCTGAACAGCTTGTAGGGGATATTTTTGTCTCGCAATCAGCTCACCGGAGAAATCCCTGCGACGATCGGAAACCTAACCAACCTCCAAGCGATCCATCCATCGTACAATTCGATTTCCGGTTTGATCCCTCTCCTCATTGATCCGTGGAGGATTCTTCAGTTTTAAAGGTAAGGTCTATGAAACCCTAATTATTTGATGTTGAATATGTGATCTATTGCTCTAAAATCTTTCATATCTGTTAATTTCTGATTTCATTCTTTTTTTGTCCTCCATTTGATTTGATTTTCGGCACTCATTTTAGCATTTTAGTTAGCGTTTTAAGATTCCAGATCTATTACTTTATCAGATCTCTTCTTCTGTTTTTGTTCTCCGCTCGTCCTTAACTTTGGCACTCGTTTTAGCATTTTGGTTAGTGTTTAAGATTCTATTGCCTTTACTCCATTAGATCTCTGCCTTTTCTTCCACTTCTTGAATTTCGATTTCTATTTCTTTAATAGTTTTATAATTTTTAGTTATTTTTGCTGGTTGAATAATTGCTACTGTTAATCTTTGATCTCATAATTTTTTTGTTGGTTGAATAAATTCCATATATCGGTTTTTCCTTTTCTCTAAACTTCTTAAGTTGCTTAAATAGGAAAATAGTCGGTTGATTCTTCGCAAATGTTAATATTTGATTCCAAAAAAAAATTATATTATATGTAATTCCATTTTCTTGATTGAGGTTTCGCTCATAGTGTTGCTTTAGAATCATTTTTAATGTTTTTTTGTGGCTTGTGGTTGATTATTAGGTGTTTGATTTAGTATTTTTGTAAGCTAGGATTTCATTTGTATTTTATTTTTCCAGTTTTTCTGTGTTTTTTAGCTTCCATATTATGTTTTCAGAAGTGTTTTGACTCTCTTGATTGGTTTTTTATTCAAACTGGTCTTTAGCCACTATTGACCTCTATAACGTCAAAAGGCCATCATTAAAATTCACTCTTTTGTTTTTTAGCTTAGTGATTGTAGAAAACCTTGGGTAGTCTCTACATTGAATCCTTACAGTCATTGTTATTTGTTAGGCTCATTAAAGTTTTGATCAAGTTTTCTGTGCTTTCTCCTTTCTGACCAGGTTTTCTCGAGTACTTAGGCATTACTAAAGCTAGGAATGAGTGCATTATCTGCTCGTTAGTGCAATACTTAGAGTCTTGGACATACCATAAAGGTGTTTCATGGTTCAACTTGAATCCTATTAGTAGAAAATTTATTGCATGTATTTTATAGTTCTATATAAATTGGAAGGGGTAGAGTTCTATGATTAGCAACGGGTTTAAATTTATTCTCTCTTTTAAGTTAAAGGAGAAGGAAATGAAGCTGTAGGTAGTAGAAAGACTGAGGGAAATTTTGTAATTATTATTTAGTTCATAGAAATGATGAGGCTAACTAATACATAAAGTTGAATATTAATCAGTGTAGTCTGGCCCGATCTTAGTTTTCTATCTCTGTTTGTTTTATTCTTTGTCCAATATTCTTGTTTCTTTAATTAAAAGAAAATGTAATGAGTTATGCTTTGTTTCAATCTGACTCCCTCGTATGTAAACATATTGTTTTCCTTTTTCTTTTTTTGATTTTCTTTTGGTCCTTGTCAAGTTAGGACGTGAGGTCTTTTTTATGTTTATTTATTTAACAGACTAGTGCCTACTTTTTTGTTATCCTGCATGTAATCTTGTAGCTGCATTACTACATTCATTAGAAGAAAATATTATGAATAGCAGATTTTGATCCAGAACTAGATTATCAAGTTAGTTTGTTATAATGGTTGTGCAGAGGAATAACCATGGTAAACGTTCCCACTGCCAAGATTATTCTGATAATGGAGGCACTATGTCAAAATGGCTAAAAAACAAGTTTTGGCAGTATCAAAAGTACCACTGCCCTAGCTTTAGTATAATAAGCCACTACCAAAATCAATTGTTTATTATGCTAAGACAGTGGTTTAATTTGTTAACCCTAATCCCACGCTAATATATATCGTGAAACCAAAAATTTCATTTTCATTTTCATTTTAACTCTCTTCCAAAGAATGAGGAGACCGACTCCTCCCCTCTCTCGCTCCATCTCCCTCTTCGAAACCCTAGACTGCCTCTCCCCTCTCTCTCGTTCCATCTCCCTCTTCGATGCCCTAGTGTAATATCCCGAAAATTTGAGTGTTAAGCAGTGACCACGGGATCTGTGCCCGACTGGTCGTAGGTTTGACTAAGTGATGGTCAAACAGTGGACTCATGAAGTGATGAACTAATGTGATGTCAATGTGACATAACTGTAGTGTACAGTGTGAGTTTGTGGTCACGCACACCTATCTTTGGTGTAGGTGCTTAACACACAAAATGGAGAGAAGATATAAGGGTTTAATAGACCTAAGTTTCTTTGGTTGGGTTGTTGAAGAGAGAGTTAAGAAGAGAGAGAGAGGGAGTAAAGAGGAGTTATTGAGCCAAGAGTTAATGCAAATCAAGAGGGGGTCAAGCATTGATTGCCGGATTCGACGTGTGAAAAATCATTAAAGCGAAAAGCTAGAACCCTAGCCATCAAACCCAACAAATCAATCCTTTAAGGGATTTATTGAGGTGAGTTTTGTTAGATTGTAATGCCTAATGATTTGATGAATTTAATTCAGTCAAGTATGGATAATTGATAGATTAAAGACCTAGAAAATAAATAAAATAGAAAAAAAAGGGATTTGGAAAGAACAGCCCGAAAAGGGGCTGAGTCTGGCCAAATCGATTATTCGATTTTGAGAATCGATTAATCAATTTTGGTCTAGAAGTTGAAAAAGCAAGGATGCCCGATTTCGATTAATTGATCTGGAAATCGATTAATCGATTTTGAATTTCGATTAATCGATTTAGAAATTGACTAATCGACTAGGTACCTTCAGTGGCTGGAGAGAAAAGACTTGGGGAAATCGACTAATCGATTTTGGATTTCGATTAATCGATTTGGGATTGACTAATTGATTTCGGACTTTCGACTACTCGATTTGAGAATCGACTTTGCCATGTTGGGGATTTCGACTAATCAATTTGGGATCGATTAATCGATTTTGGATTTCGATTAATCAATTTTGTGAACTGATTAATCGATTTAGGGTTTGATTAATCGATTTTGGGAATCGATTAATCGATTTTGGCAGTTTCACTTGACTTTTTAGTTGGACCTTGAGGTTCATAGAGGATCTAGGACCTTCTCTATTACATCTTTAGTGATGTGTTGCATGTGTTATGATGTACCATAGGTGGTACGTGTGAAAGCGAGCATAAGGAGCCGCATGGGACCTTGATGCTTGGACCTTCAGAGACTTGACGTAGGGAACACCTTGAACATATACTTTAATTGTAAGAGCATGTATGTAGTGATATAGAGATCAAATTAAAAATATTTTAACTGTGTAAATCTTTGTAAAAATGGGTATGTGTGTGTGACACCAAGAAAGTGATAAAGGCATCAGTATGATGCGAATAACTGAGACCAAGTAAGTTAATGAAAATGAGACATCCTCAGGAGACGAAAAAGTGATAAAGGCATCAGTGTGATGCGAGTACTTTAGACATCCTAGGGATGTAAGTAAGATTGAATAACTACTGTTAAGGCCTAATTGATATAAGATAACACATTTACACGGTGAACAACTATATGTAAAGCACATGTTATTTTTGTTATTTGAGGTTTGTTTAGGATACCCCACCGACGTGGCGGGATACCCACGACTGACTCAGTAGGATATCCGTGACCGGTACGACGGCCAATCCGTATACCAGTGCAGAGGTCTATCCGTACACAGTAAACACATCCCAGGGTAGTATTCTCAGGGAATACATTTTAACAACTGTCTATTTAGACGACGATGGAGAGTATCCCATCGGGGCTCGATGCTATATTGCTCGGGGATTACTTAATTTGAAGATTTAAGTTTTACTTTAGGCTTGTTTAGTATCATTCATGATAAATTAACAGTAAAGTGAAACATGCAAACTACCAGTAAAATTGAATGCAAATTGTCATCTTTTAAACTATTTTTCCAGCAAGTGCATAGATACATCATGCATAGAATATTATTGAATATATGTGAAATTTTGATTTATATGTTTATTGTATTGTTCCCTATTGAGCTAGGATGTAGCTCACCCCTTTAGACTATACATCACAGGTCCATTATTAGCAGCGGTCGGGGCTTTGGGAGACGTGGATCAAGGTGATTCGGATTTTGTGCTTGGGGACAAGTTGGAGCCCCCTCCTGAGGACTTTTTCTAGGAGACTCTGCTGTGTACTTTGATAGAGAGTCAGTTTTGAGAACAGATTATACGGCTTGGTATGTCAAGCCTTTATTTTGATTAAACAATGTAATTAGATAGATAAAATTCTTTTGGGCGAACCATCTGGGATAATCTGTTTGTCACCGATGGTTCGAATCGGTTCTCTGTTCATGCAGTGGCATGAAAGTAGAACTGTCTTTTGTATATGCCAGATGGGCATATTGACTTTTCCGCTTTATACAGTTATTTGCTTTATCTCTTTATTATTGCTTGCTATACCAATGTTCCGTACATATCCATGGGGCACGGTCTGGAGGATTGTGCTGATGGCAAGGGTTTCGGAGTGTCAAAATCCGGGATGTCACAGTTGGTATCAAAGTATTTTCTTTTAGAAATTCTGACAATAGTTACTTTTGTCAGAACATAGGGACTTCTGCTAATGAAACCTTGTTTTCATGTGCAGACCGTTATGTCTTCTAGAGGAAGGGGCCAACCCAGGGGCCAACCCAGGGGCGGCCATAGTAGAAGTTTACGTAGTCGAGATAATTTTATCTCGGATACCAATAGGATGCCTATCGGAGATAGAGGGGCTTCTGGCAGTGGTGGCCAAGGGAGCCAAGATCAGGCAGAGACTCAAGATCGTGATCGACAGGATCGAGATCAGAGAGAACAGGAGAGAGTCAGAGAAAGAAATGAAGATAGAGAGGAGCGTCAGAGGATGATGCACACTAAGGAAACCATGGCGGCTGCCATGGCACAACAAGCAGCATCCTTGGCAGCTCATACTGCCCATGAGCAGCATCAGCCACCGACACCTCTAGTGGCTCCGACACCGCCAGTGTCTTCTACATTTACTGAGTTTAGGAGGATGAGACCTCCTAGCTTTTCGGGGTAGGCAAAGCCCATGGCATCCGAGAACTGGCTGAGTGAGATGGAGAAGGTGTTTAGTGTGCTCACGTGTACAAAGGACGAAAGCGTCCATTGGGCAGCCTACATGCTAGACGGAGGGGCTGGGCCTTGGTGGAAGTCTGTTTCACTGACTAGGGCCCAGGAGACTCCGGATTTGCCCTAGATGTGGGATGAGTTCGTTGAAGAGTTCAATAAACAGTACTTCCCGAAAGTAGTGAGGAACCAAATGGAGATTCAATTTTTATAGCTTGTACAAGGGAAGATGACTGTTACAGAGTATGGAGTGGAGTTCATGCGACTCGCTCGCTTCGCGCCTGACTACGTCATCACTGAGATGATGAGAGCAAAGAGGTTTCAGCAAGGGTTGAGACCGGACGTGAGGGGAGGAGTAGCACCATTCTAGATGAGGACCTATGGAGAGGTCATGAGCAAGGCCTTGGTGGTAGAGGAAGAAAATAATAACAAGTACTGCCAGAGGGAACAACAAGGAAGGTGGAATGTGGACCAAAGTAGAACTGGAAACTACGAGCCAGCGAACAAAAAGTCGAGATTCATAGCAGGAAATCAGAGACCACCGTTCAAAGGAGGTTATGAGAGATCGGCGCAGCAGACCAACCAACAGAGATTTTCATTGCTTGCGTCAGGGAGGCCGATACGATACGAGAGCCCTGTTATTACTATCGGAGCTACAGTTACACAGGGGTTCTCGTGAGCAGCTTCTTCCACACCTCGTGAGACTTGTTCCAAGTGTGGCAAGTCTCATCGAACAGCGGACTGTAGGCAGGGTACTCGGGGTTATTTTCGATGTGGCAAGGTGGGCCACATGATCAAAGATTGCCCTGAGGTGAACAAAGGGAAGACGGCTTCAGCTCCTATGCCACGACCGATACAAGCAAGGAAGCCGATCGCCCAAGGGAGAGCCAACGCAGTCACAGCTCAGGAGGCTCAAAATACAAATGATGTGATCTAAGGTGAGATTTCTTTTAAATAAAGAATTTCAATTCTTGAAAACTTTAGATAGAGAAGGTGCATCCATATAGAAAATAGAAAAGAAACTGCATGTAATAATTTCTAGTATGATGATAAACATTATCTATGTGTATGTATGATTAGGTACGTTACAAATCTATAAGAAGGGAAGTGATGTGACATATGAAGCTCGAGTGTTGATAAACCCAGGGTCTACCCACTCATTTGTTACCCCTCGCTTCACAAAGAGGATGAAAGTTAACCCAGAGGAGTTAGACTTTGTGTTAACCGTGACTATTCCTACTGGGAAATCGGTTGATACCGAAAAGGGTTGCAACTCCGTGATCGTGAGAATCATGATGGAGACGTCTTTGAACTACCAATGAACCTAATTCTGTTAGACATGCAAGGATTCGACGTGATCCTTGGCATGGATTGGCTGTTGACTCACTGTGCGACGGTAGATTGCAAGAACAAGGCCGTCATTTTTAGACCAAACACGAGGAGATCATTTTGATTTCAAGGAGAGAGGTCGACGCATATGCCACTTATCTCGGCAGTCAAAGCCGAGTCATTGATCAGAAAAGGTTGTAGTGGATACTTGGCATTCTTGAAGGAGCATAAAGAAGAGAAGAATGTTATCTTTGAGATAGCCGTGGTGCGAGAATTTGAAGATGTATTTCCAAAGGAAGTACCCGGATTACCTCCAGAAAGGGAAGTGAAATTCGCCATTGATTTAGCACCAGGAACGGAGCCTGTGTCTAAAGCACCATATAGAATGGCTCCTGCTGAGTTGAAGGAATTGAAGGAGCAGTTACAAGAGCTAATGGACAAGGGGTTTGTTAGACCGAGTGTGTCTCCATGGGGAGCACCGGTCTTGTTTGTAAAGAAGAAGGATGGGTCAATGCGGCTATGCATTGACTATCGACAATTGAGCAAACTCACTATTAAGAATCGATATCCTTTACCTAGGATAGATGACTTGTTTGATCAACTGCAAGGAGTAAGGTACTTTTCCAAAATCGATCTGAGATCTGGATACCATCAGTTGAGAGTCAAGGCAGAGGATATTCAGAAGACTACATTCAGGACTCGGTACGGACACTATGAATTCCTAGTGATGCCATTTGAGTTGACAAATGCCTCGACGTCATTCATGGATCTGATGAATAGGGTGTTTAAACCACACCTAGACTCTTGTGTTGTAGTGTTTGTTGACGACATTCTGATCTATTCAAAATCAGAGGAAGAGCATGAGAAGCACTTGAGAATAGCCCTATAGACTCTATGTGAACACCAATTGTACGCCAAGCTCAGCAAGTGCGAGTTTTGGTTAGAAGAATTTAGCTTTTTGGGACATGTCGTCTCAAAGCATGGTGTCACTGTAGATCCAACAAAGATAGAAGCAGTGGTCAATTGGGAGCAACCAAAGACCATGATCGACGTCCGTAGTTTCCTTGGATTAGCGGGTTACTATCGACGTTTTGTTGAGGGGTTTTCAAAGACATCAGGACCTCTTACGAGGCTTACAAGGAAGGATTCAAGATTAGAATGGAGCGAGGCATGTGAGAAGAGTTTTCGAGAACTCAAGAAGAGACTCACTTTAGCTCCAGTATTAGCGATTCCTTCAGGTGGTGGAGGGTTCACAATATACAGCAATGCTTCGTATAGTGGTTTGGGCTGCGTGCTTAATCAACACAGAAAGGTGATAGCGTATGGATCGAGACAGTTGAAAGAGCATGAGAGGAATTATCCGACACATGACCTGGAATTAGCAGCGGTCATTTTTGCGCTGAAGATTTGGCGACATTACTTGTACGGTGAGACTTTTGAGATTTTCACCGATCATAAAAGCCTCAGATATCTGTTTACACAGAAATATCTGAGCATGAGGCAACGCAGATGGATGGAGTTCCTCAAAGACTATGACTGTTCCATATAGTACCATCTAGGCAAGGCTAATGTAGTGGCCGATGCCTTGAGTTGAAAGGGTTCAGCTCAGTTGGCTAGTTTGATTTTGGGTATGCACAGATGCAAGCTATTTGAAGATCTGGCACTATATGATGTAAACATCGAGTCACAAGCTACAGGAGCCTTCTTGGCTAATATATCAGTGAGACCAGTGATATTTGAGCATATCCATGAGCTACAGATGAAAGACTCGGTGCTAACCAAGATTCGTCAAGATGTAACTGAAGGCGTTAGATCTGAGTTCTCGATCAAGGAGGATGGTTCCTTATTGTTTAAGGGTCATCTCTACATTCCGGACAATGCCGATCTACGGCAAACAATTCTTGATGAATCTCAGAAATCTAACTATGCGATTCACCCGGGTAGCACAAAGATGTACCAAGACTTGAAAAAGAATTACCGGTGGAGAGGCTTGAAGCAAGACGTGGTAGAGTACGTGTCACGGTGTTTGACGTGCCAACAAGTGAATATCGATCATAGACACCCTGCGGGATTATTGCAGCCTCTACCTATACCGGAATGGAAGTGGGAATCGATATCAATGGACTTCATCGTTGGGCTATCGCGTACTGCAAAGAGGTACAATGCCATTTGGGTAGTGGTCGATCGACTGTCCAAGTCAGCACACTTCTTGCCTTACAACACGATGTACACGGCCGGAAGACTTGCAGAGCTATATATGAAAGAGATCGTCCATTTGCATGGGATTTCGAGTAGCATTATTTCCAACCGTGACCCATTATATACATCAAAGTTTTGAAAGAAATTTTAAGAAGGAATGGGAACAAGACTAGATTTCAGTTCAGCATTCCATCAATAAACTAATGGACAGACGAAGAGGGTCAATCAGATCATCGAGGACATGCTTAGGGCGTGCATGTTAGAACTGCAAGGATCATGGGATCAACACCTACAGTTGATTGAGTTTGCATACAACAACAGTTCTCAGACGAGCATTGGGATGGTACCGTATGAAGCTCTTTATGGACGACGATGTAGATCGCCCATCAATTGGGAAGAAACCGGTGAGAAATTTATTTTGGGACCCGAAATACTTGAAGATAATGCCACCTATGTTCGTATGATAAGGGCAAAACTCAAAACGGCTCAGAGCAGACAGAAAAGCTACGCTGATATTAAGCGGACAAGTGTAGACTTTAAGGTGGGTGAACATGTGTTCGTGAAAGTGTCACCTATGAAGGGGGTGATGAGATTTGGAAAGAGAGGGAAGTTGAGTCCCCGCTATCTTGGACCATTTGAGGTTTTGGGTCGAGTAGGGGAAGTTGCATCCGCATTGGATTGCCACCGTTATTTGATCAGGTATATAATGTGTTCCACGTATCTATGCTCAGAAAGTATCTTAATGACCCTGATCACGTGTTGAGCGGCAAATCGTTTGAGATGCATGAGGATATGAGCATGATCGAAGAAATGGAAGAGATTTTGGATCGAAAGGAACAAGTGTTGCGGACAAAAGTGATTCCATTAGTGCTTGTTCGATGGAAAAATCATCCAGCCGAAGAAGCTATGTGGGAACGAGAGGTCGACGTGAAAGAATAGTATCCAGACTTGTTTGCGACAGCTTGAGAGTAAAAAATTATATCACCGCAAGCGTGTTTGCAGATTTAAACCATGTATTGTAATCCAATGGGGACCTTTTGGTCAATTTATTCAGTAGAGAGAATTCTAATCCGCATCGTGTTCCTAATGTAATGTTGAGTGCGTAGTCAAGATTCATCATAGTCACGAAATGGCTGTGAAGATATGTTTCACAAGACCGGTGACCAACTGGTCATGTATTACCAAGAAAACAAAAGCGACATAAAAATGAGAAATTTTCTGAAAATCTGATCAAAATCGATTTATCGATTTTCAAATCAATTAATCGATTTGGGAATTCGATTAATCGATTTTGGTCGATTAGTCGACTGGCATACGCCAGTGAATGGAGATTGAATGGGGATGCAGAAAATTAACAAAGTGAAATTTTGATTAATCGAATTGGGGATCGATTAATCGATTTTGGATTTCGATTAATCGATTTTGGGAATCGATTAATCCAGTGACTTGAGAATTTTAGAAATTTTTTTTAAAAGGATTTTATGATTTCAATTAATTGAAGTGAAAGTCGATTAATCAATTTTGAGAAATCGATTAATCGATTTGGTAAATAGATTAATCGATTGGCACACGCCAGTGAACAAGTTGTTACATTTTTGCATTGTATGATATATAGTTAATTTTTCGTGATCAGGTACGCGACACCCCAGTGTGTGGGGTATCCAACCAACGCACCTTTGGGTTTATTTTCGAGGACGAAAATTTCCAAGGTGGGGGGAATATAATATCTTGAAAATTTGAGCGTTAAGCAGTGACCTCGGGATCCGTGCTTGATTGGTCGTAGGTTTGACTAAGTGATGGTCAAACAGTGGACTCATGAAGTGATGAACTAATATGATGTCAATGTGACATAAGTGTAGTGTATAGTGTGAGTTAGTGGTCACGTACACCTATCTCTGGTGTAGGTGCTTAACACACAAAATGGAGAGAAGATATAAGGGTTTAATAGACCTAAGTTTCTTTGGTTGGGTTGTTGAAGAGAGAGTTAAGAAGAGAGAGTTAAGAAGAGAGAGAGAGAGAGAGAGAGAGAGAGGGAGTAAAGAGGAGTTATTGAGTCAAGAGTTAATGCAAATCAAGAGGGGGTCAAGCATTGATTGTCGGATTCGACGTGTGAAAGATCATTGAAGCGAAAAGCTGGAACCCTAGCCATCAAACCCAACAAATCAATCCTTTAAGGGATTTATTGAGGTGAGTTTTGTTAGATTATAATGCCTAAAGATTTGATGAATTAAATTCAGTCAAGTATGGTTAAATGATAGATTAAAGACCTAGAAAAGAAAGGGATTTGGGAAGAACAATCCGAAAAGGGGCTGAGTCTGGCCAAATCGATTAATCGATTTTGAGAATCGATTAATCGATTTTGGTCTAGAAGTTGAAAAGGCAAGGATGCCCGATTTCAATTAATCGATCTGGAAATCGATTAATCGATTTTGAATTTCGATTAATTGATTTAGAAATCGACTAATCGGTTGGGTACCGCCAGTGGCTGGAGAGAAAAGACTTGGTGAAATCGACTAATCGATTTGAGAAATCGATTAATCGATTTTGGATTTCGATTAATCAATTTGGGATCGACTAATCGATTTCGGACTTTCAACTACTCAATTTGAGAATCGACTTTATCATGTTGGAGATTTTGATTAATCGATTTGGGATTGATTAATCAATTTTGGATTTCGATTAATCGATTTAGGGTTCGATTAATTGATTTTGGGAATCGATTAATCGATTTTGGTAGTTTCACTTGACTTTTTAGTTGGACCTTGAGGTTCATGGAGGGTCTAGGATCTTCTCTATTGCATATTTAGTGATGTGTTACATGTGTTATGATGTACTATAGATGGTACGTGTGAAAGTGAGCATAAGGAGCCGCATGGGACCTTGATGCTTAGACCTTTAGAGACTTGAGGTAGAGAACACCTTGAACATATACTTTAATTGCAGGTGCATGTATGTAGTGATATAGAGATCAAATTGAAAATGTTTTAACTGTGTAAATCTTTGTAAAAATGGGTGCGTGTGTGACACCAAGAAAGTGATAAAGGCATCAGTGTGATGCGAATAACTGAGACCAAGTAAGTTAATGAAAATGAGGCATCTCCAGGGGATGAGAAAGTGATAAAGGCATCAGTGTGATGCGAATAATTTAGACATCCCAGGGATGTAAGTAAGATTGAATAACTACTGTTAAGGCCTAACTGATATAAGATAGCACATTCACACGGTGAACAACTATATGTAAAGCACATGTTATTTTTATTATTTGAGATTTGTTTAGGATACCCCACCGACGTGGCGGGATACCCACGACTGACTCCGCAGGATATCCGTGACCGGTACGGCGGCTAATCCGTATACCAGTGCGGAGGTCTATCCGTACACAGTAAGCACATCCCAGGGATATTGAGATGAGATTTAACCCCGCCGCCTATTGAGAAAGGGGCTTGGGTAGTATTTCCAGGGAATGGATTTTAACAACTGTCTATTTAGACGACGATGGAGGGTATCCCATCGGGGCTCGATGCTATATTGCTCGGGGATTACTTTAGTTGAAGATTTAAGTTTTACTTTAGGCCTGTCCAGTGTCATTCATGATAAATTAATAGTAAAGTGAAACATGCAAACTACCAGTAAAATTGAATGCAAATTGCCATATTTTAAACTGTTTTTCCAGCAAGTACATAGATACATCATGCTTAGAATATCATAGAATATATCTGAGATTTTGATTTATATGTTCATTGTGTTGTTCCCTATTGAGCTACGATGTAGCTCACCCCTTTAGACTATACGTCGCAGGTCCATTATTAGCAGCGGCTGGGGCTTCAGGAGGCGTGGATCCGGGTGATTCAGATTTTGTGCCTGGGGACAAGTTGGAGCCCCCTCCTGAGGACTTCTTCTAGGAGACTCTGCTGTATACTTTGATAGAGAGTCAGTTTTGAGAGTAGATTGTACGGCTTGGTATGTCAAGCCTTTATTTTAATTAAACAATGTAATTAGATAGATATAATTCTTTTGGGCGAACCATCTGGGGTGATCTGTTTGTCACCGATGGTTTGGAATTGTTCTCTGTTCATGCAGTGGCATGAAAGTAGAACTGTCTTTTGTATGTGCCAGATGGGCATATTGACTTTTTCGCTTAATGTAGTTATTTACTTTATCTTTTTATTATTGCTTGCTATACCAATGTTCCGTACATATCCATGGGGCATAGTCTGGAGGATCGTGCTGATGGCACGGGTTTCGAGGTGCTGAGGTGTACGTGACCACTAACTCACACTATACACTACACTTATGTCACATTGATATCACTTTAGTTCATCACTTCATGAGTCCACTGTTTGACCATCACTTGGTCAAACCTATGACCAGTCGGGCACGGATCTCGAGGTCACTGCTTAACGCTCAAATTTTCGGGATATTACACCTAGCCTCCATCTCCCTCTTCGAAGATCTAGGCGATGAAAACGAAGACAGTGAGTTTTTTGTGTTTTCTCTTTTTTTTTTGCATTTTTTGTTTGATTATTTCACCAATTTCTGTAAAATTTCCTCAATTTATCAATTTTAACGCAATTTATGTGTATTTTTCTCAAATTGCTGTGTATTTTTCTCATATGTTTTTTTGTTGTGTATTTTTCTCAATTTCTGTGTATTTTTCTCAAATTGCTTTTATAGAATCAGATGATTCAATGTTGAATCATCTGATTGGCATAGAGTGATTGCAATCTACGACGATAACAACAAGCGAGGGTTTCAGATCTTATGCATGATTCGATTGAGTTTGCTTCAGATTAATCAATTTTAACACAAGTTAGGGTTTGTGATTTTCTTATTTTCTGCTTCAAACCAATTTGCTTTATCAGTTCTTAAGATCAGATTAATATTTCTTCTTTGTTGTTCTTGATTTTGTCCATGATTCAATCTACTAAAGCTAGGTAGTATTGCTTCCTCATGGAATACAAGGGAAGTCAGAATTCAGGAAAGCAAGAATCCCTTGCCGAACTTCCATCTCTTTTCCAATATATATCATCTAAGGCGGTGGCAGGCTTTGATAATGTCAAAGACAACCGTGATAGAGTGTATCAGTTTCAAACAACTGCTTCATCAGATCCCCCATTGGCTAAAGTAAGTCTCTTCATAGATTTTCTTTTTACAAGGTTTTGGCTCCACTTGATTTAATTGACATAAGCCATTGATCTAATCCTTCTCAAATGACCTTGGTCAAGTTAGCACACCTTAAATAAGTACTTTCAAAGATCACTTAACTGATTTTAGAAAACTGGCTATAAGATATTTTTCATTATATAAAAGAAAGCCTCCATTTGTGCATGATTTGTGGAGTACTGATAACATTGGTAGGATGGTAAACTTGTTTTGCATGCCTCATATCTATACTGATGATTGCCTACCAAACTGGGGTTCAGGGGTTGGCTGGCCCCCAAAAGGAACAAAAAGTTTCCTTCAATTCTGGCGTCTAAAGATGCCAGAATTGCCTGATTTTGGCATCTGTACACTTATTGGGAAGTCCTAGGCGCTATATTGCATTGTATTTTCGAGAAAATTAAAAAAACTGTCAATCTTGTTGAATTTGTCCCACATCAGCTGTGGGCTGACCCTTCTTGGGCTCTTTATATCTTGGGCAAACCTAACCTTACAAGCCGATTTTGTGAGATTGAATTAGTCCCGTTGGATTTCTTGTCATGGTATCACTACCAATTTTAGAGCATGCTTTTTGTGAAGTCATTTGTGCTTAATTTTGTTCTTGCTGGTATCCATTTCCATTTTATGTGGAACATACACTGCCAATAAAATTTATGTGAAGTAAATTTGCAAAGGCTTTTACATAAAAATGTCGCATTGAGAACTCCATTGATGACCATCCCTTGAGATATGGAAAATTGTTCTGCAATTACCGATGATAAAAAAAAAAGATTGTACATTAAAATCAGTGCCAAATTTACTTTATTTCAAATTGTGCCAAATATACTTTATTTCAAATTAAGAATCATAAGATCTTGGTTTTAGTATAATTTATTCATTCATTTTGTTTGCTATTGTTCCATTAGTCAAGTGTAGGGTAACTAATGTGAGTAGGTCAATCTTCTTGGGCTCCAACATGAGTAGGTCAATCTCCTTATGCTCAATGTAACCCATCACATGCACCAACAGCAGTTTACGGGTCAATCCCCAACCTTCTATTGGCCTCTGTTTTGTTATGAATTTTATGTGTGAATGAGAAAGAATTGATACTAGTTCTTGTCAATCTCCTTCTTCAAGAATAGTCAAACCTTGTAAGCTACATAGCTATTTGGGAGCACATAAATCGGTGAAATATGCTTTGACCATTCACTGATTTGAAACTGAAAAATATGTCTTTAAACAAGAGGAGATTGACTCAGGCACTCCACGACCATGCTTAGGTAAGGTTGAGAAAAGAAGCTTACTTTGTTTTAACATTGCTTAAAGTGTTAGGGTTGTGTAAGGTTTTTCTTGTTTGATTTCTCATGAAAGCTTCTCCTTTGTCTTTTACTTTTGAAGCTTTTTTTGTTTGAATTTTGAACTGGCAGGGAGATCTTTAGTTTGGAGATGGCCATGTGTAATGGCTGGAGAAAAGTTGGAGATTGCCAAAAACTGGCAGGGGGGCTTTTTTGGGTTTGAATTTTTGGAAATCTGCAACTCTCCTCTAGCCATAATTTTCTCACAACTCCAGCTATTAACTAGACCAAAGTCGAAAAGCCTAAAAAAGAATGTACTAGAACAGTTGGATTTCCAACTCTTCATCTATAACCCCATACGTAAGCGAATTGGAATTTATTTGGTTTAGCTTTTCATCTCTCACAGTACACCATTTACTTCTTTTTATCTTCAGCTTTTTATCTTTCAGTCGTCAGTTTGTTTGATGAGTTTCGAGGGAAATTCTAGACGATAGACTCTAGAAACAGGGGATACACTTGATTAGTGTGCTGAGCTTAGAGACGAAGCACTAGATGTTGTCCATTTTTCACCATGCCAAATCGGATTTTGCTTTGGTTAAGCTTATTGAAAAGGCCATTATCCCATGCTGGTCTTGTATGAATAGGGTGCTGGGAGCGGTGGACCGATACAGAACTAACCTCCTGGCTTTTAGGGACAAGCTATTCTGTTAAGATTACTCCGTCCTTGAACAACTATGAAACTAGATTGGCATCAGGCCATCAGGTTTAAACTTTAAAGTATTGGACATTCTAGTTTTTTCTTTGTTAGAACATAATTTGATAAAATTTGTCTTTCAAAACTGGATCAGCTGTAGCAGTTTATGATGATTGCGGATGTTAAACATTCCCAACAAATTTGGACTATTGTGGATGGTAAACTAGCCCAAAACAGTACTAAACCAACACCAAAAACTTCTGCACTATTTCCTTACAGCTGCTCTACAATCCACGCTCAGCCCTACTACTGATTTCAACCTCTTCACAGTAATATGGACTGCAATCCATCATTACCACAGAAAAAAACAAGAGAAAGTTTCACAGCTGAGTATTTGCTATGTGCTCCAGTTTTCAATCGTTGTCTAAATACTAAATAGTTTACTTTCCTTGCAAAAGAAAAAAAAAATTGCTCTTTCTGTATAACGTAAAAATTGCTCTGTTCTGTATACAAAAGATAATCGAACCCACGACCCACTCCCCCATAATGGTGGGAAGGTACCAAGTGAGTTCTTGATAATTGGACTCCTAGATTGCGGGTAAGGATCGATTTATCTGCTATAAAGGACACTTTTGTTTTAAAGGTCGAAGATGAAGTTGGGATTGCTGAATTTGATAGGGATAAAAGTGGTAGAAGGGTGAAGGAGTTTCGGTGGGAATGGAAGGATGGGAATGAGGAAAGTGGGAAGGAGTGGGAGCCGATTAGATTTGAAGATGAGGTTGAGTGAATTGGAGAGGAAGAATTCTTCGGCTTCTATAGAGATTTTCGGGAATTTTAAGACGGAGTTTGTGGAGAAAGTGAAGTTGAGCTGGTAAGCTTTGTAGGAATTCTGGCTTGTTTTGATTTGCATTTTTCGTAGACTTTTCTTTTCTAATGTCTTCTCCCAAAAATTTATTTGTTCTTAATCAAAGGATTCTCTTGCTGCTTAAATGAGATTAATATGAGAAAGCAGTTTTGCAAAGTTTACAATGTTGATCCCTATGCTTTTTGGTTATTGCCTTGTTTCTAAAATTTCCAGAGCAGTAACTTGTTTACTTGGATTAGGTGATACATTCCTCTTCAGTATGAGCTAGATAAAGAACTCAACTAGGGCATATAAGAGGTGACTTTTGTCTTTAAGCTTCTACATTGATTCCAAGAATATCAAATACAAAAGAAATCTCAATCTGACAAAATAGCTCTGTTGTCTTGTTGATGTATCTTTTGTATGATTTGTGCTATTTTTTGGTTTTACCCATACATCATAGTTTATAGGGTCAGCAATAGCTAGGAATTTTTTCCAAGGGATAATGGCTCCTGACCGACGTTTAAACATAAGAATGTTGTTTGAATGATCTAGCACCATTAAATTTGTAACTTTTATCTTCCACCATTGAAGTGTGATTTATCATACCCATTGAAGTGTGCTTTAACCTGGATATTCCAGCAATATTATCTGAGTATAAAAGATGCACAGCACAACTCAGCAATAGAAAAAAATAGAAGAAAAAATCAGCAATATGCACAGGGATATGTGAGTAGATTCTGCAGAATCAGAGTGGTTTCTAGGGGCGAGAATAGTGTCCTGTAGATTAGAAAATAACCAGCAGAAAAATAGAATTTTATTCAATTCGATCTGTTTTATAAAATTAAAGAAGACAAAAGGTTAAATTTTCTGAAAGTTTATTTTGCATGAGATTACTTTGTATGGGTAAGGCTGACAATTGTTTTTCCAAGTTACTGCCCCAGTTTCTGTATGATTTGCTTAGATATATATTATTTAGGTTGACTATATTTTTGGAATTATATGAGGCATATTAAATATATTTTATGAGTTTGTTTGCTTCTTCCTGCAGCTACTTTTACTGCCTCAACCACCATTCAGGCCAGCATACTACACTTTGGTCATCATTGACCTTTGCAAGGTAATATGACGGTTATCCTGTACAATAGATTTCCCAATTTAGAAAAGTTCACATTGGATGATCTAGGCAGTGTCTTATTAAATCCTATCTGCCTTGCATATGTTTTCAAGTTTGCCTTTTTTCCTGAGTTTGATTAGGTATTTATTTATTTATTTTATTATTTTAATATTATAATATAACAGTAAAATTTTCTTGAACCCACGAGCCATACAAGATGGCTGGTCCCATGCTCATTTGGCTGCCATGTGAAACTCAATCACATGATCCACATGAATAATGATCATGAAAACGAGCTGCTCAAATCTCTCCTCTGGGGATTGAGCAACTTTTGGATGTGTTGCGAACTTTCCAAAGGAAAGTGGCGCATATCTCTCCTCACCATATCCTCCTCTTTTGATTGCTTTATATAATATATCAATTTTAAATGAAAAAGTATCAAAGGCATAGATAACCATTTTTGGATAATGCACCAGCAAAATGAATGGAATTCTGTGTCTGATAAAGACAGATCAGAAAACTAAACCAAATTAATTATTGATATTATCCCTGTTATATGTATTCCATATGCTTTTTGGTTTTTGTTGATATATTTGAAACCTCGGATAGATTTGAGGAGAGTTGGGTAGTAAAATAGTTGCAATTCTTGGTCTAATAATAATTTTATAGGGCGTTACCTTATCTTTTTGGTTCTTTGTTGATATATTTGAAACCTCGGATAGATTTGAGGAGAGTTGGGTAGTAAAATGGTTGCAATTCTTGGTCTAATAATAAGTTTATAGGTTCCACTCTCAATCGGAGCCTATAAATTTCCTCAGCTGACATAATAAGTACTAAAAAAATTTAGTAGCATCTGATCCCTCAAATGTGGCTATTATAAAGTATACTGTTTTCTGCCTTGCACAAATTCATACCTCCCCTTACTTTTACGTATTGAAAGCTAACCCCATGGGTGATTAGGCACAACCATTTAATAATTCCATGAAACACCATCTTTAGCATAGGGTTTCATAGATAAATCAGCAATTTATAAATACAGCCTATATTAGTGAAAGATTAACACCACTGAAACCAGAAATCAGAACATGGCTTGAATGGCATCACTCCTTAATATTTCCACAAGTCCTCAGTTGAACCACTTCATTCAATTAACCTGCCCGACATTTTAGAGTGACAACCAGACATGGGTTCAGTTCATTAAGAGACCTGTAGAGATGTTGGCTACTACTTAACTGAACTGATTTCTGTCCAAAGATGTTCAGTTCATAATCTGCCTTTTTCCATTCCATTTACGTAATTTTCAGAGAGAAAAGGTGTACTTTGCTGCCCAATTTGTCACTGAATTGGCTGAGTTAAGTTCAATGCACAGCATTTTAGATAGAAGAGAATCAAAATAGCAGCTGAACCAGTTTAGTTAATGAACTTACCCAACAGTTTATGCAGGGATTTATTTTGTATATTTTCTCTAATGATATGCTGTTGTCTATACAGAAATTGAGCAGGGATATTAAGGACATGTTTCTAATGATGGACACGACAAATAGCGGAAATATTACTCTAGAGGAGCTGAAAGTGGGTTTGGTGAAGATTGGATAGCAGGTCTCTGTTCCTGATGTTCAGATGTTAATGGAAGCTGTAAGTATCTTGGGCCCGAAATTGATATTTCTCCATGCAAGAAGCTTGTAATCCTTGCCTTGTTAAGCTTGTACAAAGATTTGGATTTTGGAATTAGAATCATATGATTTTTCAAATAAGGGTCTTATATTGAATAAGCTAATTGCCAACTGATACTATTATAACATCGCCAGCAATAGCTAATATGGAATCAATAAGGGTCTCTTGTTGATTCCACATAGCCCACATCCCAAAAAGGTGAACGACAAATCATGTGACACACATCATTATCGAAGAACTTTCAGGTCATTTTTTCGAATATGTGCTACATCGAACAAAAAATTGATCGTCTGATAGTAAAAGATATATAGGGCAAAAAACGATCCACATCATCTGATTTAAAACAATTAATGATTTTTAGCCTAAGTGCCCTCAAAGATTTAGCACATAGAAATAAAGTAGCCAAGTTTGGAGGAGCCAAAACCAACTTCCAACTTTGGCTTTTGGGAGAATTTATTTTAAGTGGAAGCCAGCAGCTGGAGCCTTTCAAAGATCACATAAGGTCTTAAAAGTAGGGGCTTCAGCTTAGCCTTCAAAGTAGGGGCTTCTGCTTGAAAATCGATCGACTTTGAGAACCATGTAATTGAATTTATGTTAAGAAGTTTGGAATTATAAGTAATTTAGTATTCAAAAAGGTTGTGGCAGCTTATTAATGTGTTGATTTTCAGAACTGAACTTGGAGCTATTCTGGCCTACTTTTACATATGTGATCGTACAAATCTCTTTGGAGAGTCAAAAAGGTTACCTCTACATCTTTATTCAGAAATAAAATACATTTATGTATCAAGTCATTTACATTTCAATTAACTACGGTTCTTTTCTTAGATATTTCCTTGAGAGATTTTGTCTGAAAAAGGTATAATGCTTCTTTTTCATCCACTGTCTTTCTTTTAGATTGATGATCCATAATGGGAGCTCCATTCAATTTAATTTTAAATTATGTCATTTTTTCTTAATAAAATTAAGTCAACTGTCTTTAGTAAATTTAATATGTAATTAATCTAACATCCAGAAAACTGAAAACTGTTAATCCTTCATTTAAAGGACTAATTAGTTTATATTTTGGAAGCCTTGTTCTTGGTCCCCTGCTAGTCCTGGTATTAGTCACTGTGCTGTAACAAGCACTGATACCCTAAAAATGCTACAGGATTTGACAATAAATCAATGAGTAACTATTATGTGTATAAAGCCTAATCCAAACTTCATTCATGAATGTCATTTATCAATAGACATTTGTGAATGAAAATCTGAAAAGAAAAAAAAAATCTGAGAAAACTTTGAATCAGATTCAGAATTCACATTTTACTAGAAACTGATGAGGTTCCAATGTTTAATAGATATAGCCTTTGAGGATCCTCTCGCAGTCTGTCTGTTGGAAAAGATGCTTGCCTTTGAGGCTAAAGATCGGCCTAGTGCTGAGGAGGTGAAATTAGCATGCTTCTGCCTAGTGGCAGTACCCAAAAATTTTTCTGTTCTTGTGAGTCCTTCAGATGCATCCTTCGTCTAACAAATCAAATTTGTGCCACAAGGTGTCAGGCTTTAGCTGATCCCTGTTTCAGGAGCTTCGCCAAGGTTGAGAGGGAGCCTTCTGCTCAGCTAGTAACAAAGATGGAATTCAAATTTGAGAGAAGAAGAATAACAAAAGAAGACGTAAGAGAGCTCATTTATAGAGAAATTCTAGAGTATCATCCAAAGTTGTTGAAAGAGTACTTAGAGGGAACAGATTCTGTGCGTTTCATGTATCCAAGGTACCCTCAACCTTAAGCATATTATGTCATGTTGAAATGAAGAGCCTTAATTTTCCGTAAAATCTGAAGTAAAGAGTTTTAGTAGCCGAACTCTTGACTCCTTGATTTCAAAACTTCTGTGGAGCTAGAATTTCGAACCTTGTAATAAAAGCACCAAGCACAATTCAAAACCACTGTGTAGTTAGCTCACAATTTACTTGTTTCTACAAAATTTCAAACCATAATGCTTATCCATATGGTCATCCCTTTGGGGCATGGCCATGGTCTCTTCCTCACTCTAGTGGATGAATTTATGTTGATCCTTTTCTATTTTTGCGTTTTTTCTTTATTTTTTCCTCCTTCGGGCGGAGTTCCGCACTTGGCCTTCTTTGATCTGCTGTATCTCATTATTGTTAATGATAATATGGCATTGGACCGATTAAAATAATAAAAAATTACTTCTCAACCCACCAAGACTTCAATCTTAATTCCAGACTCGAACATAAACCTTAAAGATAAACTCTAAAACTGTATAATTCTACACCTTGATTCTGAACTGTTATGATGCTGACTAGTTTCTTTCAGTGCTGTTGACCAATTCAAGAAGCAGTTTGCTTACCTAGAGGAACACTATGGAAATGGTGCAACAGTTGACCCACTTGAAAGGCAACACGCTTCTTTACCAAGGTTTTGAATTTTCATCTAATATTTTACCTTTTGTACATCTCTTCATTGTGGCATTAAACAAACAACTAATGATTCTTTTCAATGTTCAGGCCATGTGTGTTGTATTCAGACAACTTGGCACCAAATTCAGTAGAGGTTGCTGATGGTTTTTCCAAATGTAGCATCAAGGAAACCCAGACGCCACTACCTGCCCCGAGTTGTGGGACTCTCCAAGTTCCTCAGCGAGTCCAAGGTAAAATGGATTCTCGTGCAAACATTACTGTTAAAAACAGCATATAGTCAAGCTTTTAGCCTTTTTTATTTCATTCTACTTTATATTTACTAATAATATCATAGTGGTTATTTTCTGTTCAGGAAAATTATGAGAAACCCCATTTCTGAACGAATTGAAGAAAAGATATTGAGTCGTGACATATTCCTGTTTCTTGTGAGCTTAGAAACTGAAAAATTGGTAGATTAATTTTTCAATCTAAGATGCTGCTCTGTGATTGAAACCAGTAATTATGCATTACTTATCACTGACTTGGGTCAATTTTTCCTCATAATTTATTGTGGGCCAGCCAAGGATCAAAATTTCGGCCGAAATGACCGAAATTTTGGCTGAAATTATCGGTTTCGGTCCCCACCAAAATGATAACTATGGACCAAAATTTCGGCCATTTTTGTATGGGACCTGATTTTTTTTATTTTTTATTTTATCTTTTTTTATTTCACTTGCACTTAACGGGGAAAAGACCTTTAGGTTGTGTACTATTTTGTTCAGTTTCTTCATAAAAAACCTTTAGGTTCACCTATTTTGTTCATTAAAGTCATTATTTTTAACTTGAAATATATTATACTATATTTTTTTATATTTTCTACTAATAGAATTAATTTTATTTTTATTATTTCAGGCGAAACTTTCCGATTTGAAGCTCACCTCAAACTGATCACTAGGGGACGGAGACACTTGGCAAGAGAGGCGAAGCAAATTTATATATTTTTTCTTTTATTTTGAAAATGGGTCATGGAGTCCTTAGATTATTAATTTTCTTTATTTTCTTCTTCTTTTTGTTTGAATAAAATGATTGAGCATGTAGAGTTTAAAATGTTTGGCTGATTTGAAAGGTTGGATCATAGGTTGAGATGCAATCTTTTGTTTGAATAAAAGAATTGGGCATTTATTTTTTTTATTAATGGCATTGAATGATTTGTATTTGAATTGAATGGATGTGTTTAAATATGAGATTAATAATTTTTTTCTTTATATAATTTTTTTTAAAGCGTTAAAAAAAAGCATTAAAAAAAGTATTAAAAAAAAGCATTAAAAAAAGTATTAAAAAAAAGCATTAAAAAAAGTATTAAAAAAAAGCATTAAAAATATTGCATTAAAAAAAAATATATTAAAAAAATTGCATTAAAAAAAATTATTAAAAAAAGCATTAAAAAAATTGCATAAAAAATCGTCAACGTAATTTTTTTTTATTTTAAAAAAAGAATGTTTTACAAAAAAAATTTGCATAAAAAAACCATAGCCAAAAGCAGTGGTTTTTCTATGACTGTTAAGAGCAGTTGTTGTTGAAGTTCATAAACCACTATCTTATATAGTGGTAAAAAAAAATCACTGCATTTTTACAACTGTTTAGGGCAGTGATTTTTTTGGCTTTTTCACGTAGTGCCAAAACCCCCACATTTAAAAAAAAAAAAGAGAAAGAGTAAAAAAATAATAATAAAAACAAACAAGAAAAAAGAAAAAAAAAATGTGTATATATATGTGTAACAAAAATCCCCAAAAAAGAAAAAAAAAAAAAAAAGCAAAACATACACAAAAATATAAAAGAAGAGTCTTTCTTTTCCAAAGAAACAAAAATAAAAAAAAATATATATATACATACACAATAAACATGTAAAAGCAAAAACAAAACAAAAAATCATCACAATCATCTTGCATTGCAAAAAATAACACCATCTAGATCCACACAAGAAAGAAGAAGAAAAAAAAAGGGGTCCCTAATCACATCAACAAGTGAAGAAAAAGAGTAGGGCATCACAAAAAATTATATTTTTGCTCAAAATCGAGGCCAATGCACATGGAAGAAATCAAATGAGTCACAAATAATCATACTTGCGAGAAGAATCGCTCATTCATTATCTAAAAAAGCAAAAATCCTAACCACATTGCAAATTATTCAAAAAAAAAAAGAATGAGGAAACATTGATTACCTTCAAGAAAAATGGATCCTTGATCTGGAGTAGAGCGTGCATTTGATCGGCGGGAGCAAACTCCGGCGATAGAACGAGGTTCAAAGCAACTCAAGGGAACCCTAGGAGGACATTCCGTTTCAGTTTGGAGAGGGGGGGGGGGGGGGAATAGATTTTGAAAATAGCCCCTTTTGGCTCGGGCTCGATAGCTTTAAACCCCCCCCCTCCCCCCCACAGTTTGGCTTGGCGTGTATAAAATACATGCCAAACATATTTTGACCCCAATGAGGCTTGGCGTGTGTAATATACACGCCAAGCCAAACCTGGCCCGATTTGCCTTGGCGTGTATAATACACACGCCAGGCACTTCCTAGCCAAGTTTTGCTTTACGTGTGTGTTGTACACGCCGAGCTTGATCCTCTTCGGACCCGAAGTGGCGCATATGCCCCCGAAACGACACGTCAATCTCCATTTGATTTGCTTGCGAGGCTGTGCTAGAATAAATAGTTCAGGATTGATGAGCATGCTCAAAAATCATGAATATATAAAAATACACATAAATAACAAACAAAAATCCACATAAAATAACAAAAAAAAACTCATATAAAATAACAAACAAAAATTCACATGAAATAGAAAAAAAAAACTCACATAAAAAAACAAAAAAATCCCACATAAAATACCAAAAAAATCCACATGAAATAATAAAAAACTCACATAAAATAACAAAAAGTTCCACATGAAAATAACAAAAAAAATCCGCATAAAATAAATACACATATGTATGTATCTTTTAAAAAATCGGCACGTACTCCCAAAAGGTATTGCGACATCAATTTGCTCTGCTCGGGTAGTCATGCTAAATTAACTTCGAGATTGTTGGGTTCGCCCAAAGACCACGAACCCTGCTTCACGCAGGGGCACCCATGACCAGTCAAATGAGGCAATGAATGTCTCGTATGGTTGGACACAAGCTATGGATCTTCGCGCATTTGTCTCGCGCCTATCTTTAAGTATGGGTCGATCACCCTCACACTTACGAAGATGTTATATTCAGAATGAAACTCGAACATCGAACATCTTCAATCATCTCGAAAAGTAGAGGCTTTTTCCAACATATTAGGTTTTCACAAGTCGCTCAATCTAGGTTATGCCCAGTAATATCGCTAAGCGCTTGGGGACCGATACCCTTGAGGAACAGACTTTTTCCCAACATACAGGGCTTCCGCTCACTCACCATGTTACCCACCTGATGTTTGAGGTTTGTTCTGAATATGGCAGACCCACCAGTGATTCCTTGGGCCTCTTCGGATGTCTCTTGTCTTTGGCATTTGATCATTAGTGATCGGATACCAAAGAGGGGCATCTGTAGACACCCAAATTTGGCCCAAGGCCTGATCGAAACATACTTCGAGAAAGGCGCACCCCCGAGCTTCCGATAGAATTTTTCATACCCTTAGGAACCTTCCCAAACCCTTAGAAACTTGCCTAAACCCTTAGAAATTATCCCCAACCTTTAGAAACCTCTCCGAACCCTTAGTTAACCCTCCTGGGTAATGGTTAGAGTGAGATGTACCAGGGATGGCAGGGACCTTTACTAAGACCGAATCTTATACCATTGAGAAGTAGAGGTTCCCAGCTTTTCAACATGCTAAGAATCACCTCAATTTGAGTTATAATTCAAAAGTTACGACAATCTGAGAAGTGATTGAAAACTGCACCTGGTCGGGGCATGTATGGCTTGTGTATTACACACGCCAAGCCATTTTTTCCTAGAAATGGCTTGGCGTGTATATTACACATGCCAAGTATAGGTGGGCCCCCTGCGGGCTCTGACTTCCAGGACACTGTAGCAATGCTTGGCATGGATAATATACACGCCAAGCTTAGCTATAGTAACCTCTGATTTTTGCTCGAATTTCACTTTTAGGGTTTGATTTGTTGACCATCCCAATGTTTAGGGTGGGATTCATTAGGACTGTTGCATCCTTGTTTACCCTATTTGCAACCTCTAGTTATTTAAAACCTCACCCTATCATCCACTGATGAGTAGTGAAATATGATGATATTTCACCCCTAAATACCTACATTTAGCCGTTCGATGAAGGCTATCTGATGAGAATTACTAGATTTGAAGTGTTTTAGGTAAATACAATCAAAGTGCATAAAACAGCCCAAGAATTTCGAAAATAATGTCAAAACACTGTAATTTTGGGTCATTGAGAACTTAGTGTGACTTGCAGCTCAATTTGGACCTTCAAGATGTCATATTCATGAAATTACTAAAACACAAAAGTTGTAGACCTCATCGTCTTCTTTCCAACGCCGTATGAATCGCCTCAATCTAAGTTTGGGATAGAAAGTTATGGCCAAACTACCGAGGCAGTGTCTGATGCAAAGTTAGGCGGGAGTTCACGAAAATTGCTTTTAGATGTCAATCGATTGAGGACTAAGTGTCAATCAATTGACAGGAAAAGACCACTTTGTCCCTACTTAAAACTCAATCGATTGAGATTTAATTCTCAATCGATTGAGGTTATTAGGGTTAGGGTTTGTTCGACCATATAAAAAGGAAGCTACGAGTTTTGAAGGGGGGAGATTATTATTATTAGAAGAGGTATTTAGAGAGAGACGGGGAGATAGAGAAATTTATTCTTTTTTGGAGAACTTTGTTCCTTTAACCTTTTTAGCATTCTTTTCTTCAAGATTTATTTTTGTTCAATCAATTCCTAGTTTAAATTTAGAGATTAGTAGAGAGCATTTCTAATTTCATTTCTAAAAATCATCGTACTTGTGGATTAAGCTTGGATCAAAGAATTTCTATTGAAGGTTGAGGTATTTTTAATTAATTAGATTAATGTTATTTCTCAGTTATTATTTGTTTATGTCATTTAATTACAACATGTGTGGCTAATTTCTTAGAGATGGGGATCTAATAATTCCCATCCGAGGGATGTATTTCTAATAATATAAATCTAGAATTAAAATATGAGATCTTATTTTATGGTTGTTATGTTATCACGAATGGATGAAATCCTCATCACTAACTAGGATCGAGTGTGCCGAGCCATGCCCTGGATCTCAGATCTGTGACGGTAATTTTACCCAAATCATTGTTATATGGTCTTTTTGCTTTCATCGTGTGGATCTACTTACGATTATGATCCTGGATCGAGTGTGCCGAGCCATGCCCTGGATCTTGGATCTGTAATGGTAATTTTATTTTAATTACTCCATAATCTAAAATCAAGTGTGTCAAGCCATGCCCTTGCTCTCAAATCTATGGTGGTATTCTTGTTGAAATTTTTACCCACTTTGGGGATGATTTTTATTTAAAATCTGAGATCAAGTGTGTCAAGCCATGCCCTTAATCCCAGATCTATATATGAAAATCATCTCTGAAATTAAGTCCTAATTGCAGGGATGCAATGTGGAACCTATCCGGGTTTTGACCATTTATCTTCCATAAAAGATGTTTTTCTTCAATGGTATATCTCATAGTTTAATCCTTATATTTGTATTATGGGAAGAACAAACCAAAGATGGGAGGATTTAGTATCTTCATCTTTACCTTTATTTTTGAATTATCAATTAAATTTTAGTTTGTAGTCAGTAATTACCATCTCATAAAATCGCTTAAATAGTAATATTGGTAGGGTACTATTGAATTTCAGTAGATTTTAAGAGTTACTATCTCGTCTTTTTAGATCTTTCAAAATAGTCTTCGTGGAAACAATCTCGTACTCCGCACCCACTATATACAATCTGATTCGTACGCTTGTGAGTAAAACATCACAATTAAAATTCACATCAAGTTTTTGGCGCCGTTGTCGGGGATTAAATCAAGAAAATCTAAATTTTTAGGAAATAGACAGTTAATTTTAAGAATTTTGGGGGATTAAAACAGTATTTCTGCTATAAAAAAAAAATCAAAGAAAAAAATATTGAGATCGATCGATCGACCTGAACTGTCGATCAATCGACTCCAAAAAAAAAATCTCCTCTGTAATTTTAGATTTTTGAAAGTAAAAAAAAATAAAATAAAAAAAATAAAAATTGAAAATTTAAATTCTTGATCGATTGACCTGAACTGTCGATCAATCGAAAACTGTTTCTTGAGCGATTGATCGACGTAAGCAGTCAATCAATCGATCTTAAAAAAAAAAAAATTAATAAATTTTTTTTTCCCTTTTGAGGTTTTCCTTCTTGAAACCTCCACTCTGTGCGTCATTTGCATGCACACTAGGTCTTCTAAAGAAAGAACTTTAGAGCCTTTAAATTCTGAGATCGAACGTGCTTGCCGGTCAAATTGTAAGGATGCTAGATCAAGGCAAAAATTCTCTAGTGAATCATCCACTGAAGTCAATATGACTGACAATATGAATGGGCAACTCGAACAAAAGGAAGAACCAACTTTGAGAGAACTGTTATCTCCAATCACTACAAATACGCCATCATGTATTGTATACCCCGCCACACCTGGTGGCCGATTTGAAATTCGTACAAATGTCATCCAAATTCTTTCAATCTTTCATGGCATGGAGAGAGAAGACCCATACCAGCATGTCAAAGACTTCGTCGAAGTTTGCTCATCCGTTTACCAAAATTTCAGCAAAGAATCTGTTAGGCTACGCTTGTTTCCTTTCTCTATAAAGGATAAAGCAAAATCTTAGTTAAATTCTCTACCATCGGGATCCATAACCACCTAGGATCAGATGGTCAAAAAGTTTCTGTCAAAGTTCTTCCCTATGGCAAAAATGAATGTCCTTAGACGTGAAATCACAGATTTCACGCAAGAGGAAGATGAGAGATTATATGAAGCTTGGGATAGATTCATGGATCTCTTACTCAAATGTCCACACCATGGATACTCAAAGTGGAGACTGGTCCAGTGTTTCAACAATGGACTGAGTCAACCAAATAGACATCTGATGGAGTCAATGAATGGCGGAGGATTCCTGAGCCTAAAGGAAAATGAATCCTATGCTTTCCTAGAAAAGCTGGTCGAGGATTCTCAGCACTGGGATTTCACAAAGATTCGCGAACAACCAGTCAAAGCTCGTGATCAATCCAGAAGTTCAACCAAGAAGGAAGGACTATACGTAGTAAAGGATTCCCCAGATCTGATGGCTAAAATTGATTTCCTCACTCAACAAGTGGAGGAATTGAAATTAAAGAAGAAGGTGCATATGGTGAATACACAACCCGAGTCATGTTCAATTTGTGCAAGTCCAATTCATATGGCAGATGATTGTCCTTTAATGCAGAACTACCATGAAGACGCATCTGAACAGCTAAATGTTGTGAATAACTATGGGCGGAATTAAGGAAATATTTTTAATGAGAATAACCCAAATAGTTGGAGAAGCCACCCAAATTTATCATGGAAACAAGATAATCAAATAATATAGCCCAAGAAACAGGGGACAAACTTTTATCCCCAACAAAATTTCAACCAAGGACCGCAGCAAAACTACGGTCAAGGGCAATTTCAACATCAAGGGTTCAATAATCTAAATCAATTTCAATACAATCAAAATCAGGTGGGGCAGCCACAGAAATTAAATCAGAATTATCAGTTTGCACAACTAATGGGAGGTTATCAAAACCAACCGCAACAGAATTTTGTGCCAACATTTCCACCACCTGGATTTAACAATCCATTGGGAAATACTGCCCAACGTCCTCATACACAAACTCCTTCTACTGAGGACCTGATGAAACTTATCCATTCTCACACATCCTCAATCTCTAAAATAGAGACCCAAATTGGGCAATTGACAACTTTTCTTTGTGAAAGAGAAAAATGATCATTTCCTAGCCAATCAGTTCCTAACCCAAGGGGTCAGATGGTTGTTGAACAAACATCAATTTCATCACAAGATGAAAATCAACAACAAATTTGAGCGATCACAACGTTGAGATCTGGAAAGCAGGTCGATAACAAAGTAGTGTTGCCAGAGGAGGAGGAAAAGTTTAATGAAGAGAAGAAAGTTACAGAGAAAGAAGAAATTGAAGAAAAAGTACAAGGAAAAGAAATAACAAAAGAAGAGAGTGAACAGAAGAAAAGTTTTGTTCCTAAAGCACCGTACCCGCAAAGATTGATGGCACCACGAAAAAATTACAATGTGGAAGGAATAAATGAGATTTTCAAGCAATTAAAAATTAATATTTCCTTTCTGGATGCTATCCGACAAGTGCCTGCTTATACAAAATTTTTGAAGGAATTGGTCACAATCAAAAGAAAGACCAATATTCTGAAAAATGCTTTCTTAGCCGAGCAGGTTAGTTCAGTGTTGCAAGCAAAGCTCCTAATTAAATACAAGGACCCAGGTTGTTCTACAATCTCAATCATCATCGGTGATAATCGTATTGATCAGGCCCTTTTGGATTTAGGAGCAAGTGTCAACTTGTTGCCTTACTCTGTTTACAAGGAGCTCAAATTGGGAGAGCTTAAGACCACTGGGATGACCCTTCAGTTAGCTGATCGGTCCATAAAGATCCCTCGTGGAATTGTGGAAGATGTCCTCATCAAGGTGGATTCTTTCTACTTTCCTGTAGCTTTTGTTGTTTTAGACACTGAACCAGCACCAAATTTGAAGAATAACATTCCGGTGATTCTAGGAAGACCATTCCTAGCAACCTCTAATGCGCTAATCAATTGTCAAAACGGGATCATGAATCTGTCATTCGGGAATATGACAGTAGAACTCAACATCTTTAATATTGCCAAGCAACCCATGGAGGATGATGAACATGCACAAGCATACATACTCGATGAAATTGTAGAAGAAATATTTCATGCATCCGAAATTGAAGATCCTTTAACAGCTTGTCTTGCGCATTTTGGAGAAAATTTTGATGTGGATCAACTGATCCAAGAAGTGAATCACATGTTGGACTCCACACCGCTTCTGGGAGAAGCAAAGAAAATAGATTCTGGAGCTCCAATTGAATTAATCATGGAAAAGCCAAAAGATGAGGAGAAAGTGTCCTTAGAACTTAAACCTCTTCCGGAAAATCTTAAGTATGTCTACCTGGGGGAGAATGAAACTCAACCCGTCATAATCTCATCCAAATTAGATGCGAATCAGGAAGGCCAACTCATGAATGTGCTCAAAGATCACAAAAGTGCTATCGGATGGTCGATAAAAGATATCAAGGGCATTAGTCCGACGGTGTGTATGTACCGAATCCATTTGGAAGACAGTGCTAAGCCTTCTAAGAAACCACAGAGGAGATTAAACCCTATAATGCAAGACGTGGTCCGAAATGAGGTAATAAAACTTTTAGATACTGGAATCATATACCCCATCTCTGACAGTAAATGGGTCAGCCCCACACAAGTGGTCCCTAAGAAGTCGGGAGTCACAGTGGTGAAGAATGAGGAAAACGAACTAATTCCTATAAAAATTCAAACAGGTTGGAAAGTGTGTATCGATTATCGGAAGTTAAATTTGATGACGAGGAAAGATCACTTCCCACTTTCGTTTATCGATCAAATGTTAGAAAGATTGGCCGGGCATGATTACTATTGCTTTCTCGGTGGCTATTCCGGTTATAACCAAATAGTCATTGCACCTGAGGATCACGAGAAAACCACATTCACATGCCCTTTTGGTACTTTCTCCTACTGACGAATGCCGTTTGGGCTTTATAATGCACCAGCTACATTCCAAAGATGTATGCTGAGTATTTTTTCGGATATGGTCGAACGATTCCTCGAAGTTTTCATGGACGACTTCTTGATCTATGGAAACAGTTTTACTGACTGTTTGAATCATTTATTGCTAGTACTTGCACGATGCCAGGAGAAAAACCTTATTCTTAACTGGAAAAAATGTCACTTCATGGTTAAAGATGGCATTGTTTTGGGACACATCATATCATCTCAGGGTATCGAGGTCGATAAGGCTAAAGTTAATTTAATTGCCAATCTACCACCACCAAGAACAGTTAAGGAAATCATATCTTTTCTGGGACACGCCGGTTTTTATCGGCATTTTATTAAAGATTTCAGCAAGATAGCGCGACCGCTATGCAGCTTACTTTCAAAGGATGTCCCATTCCTCTTTGATGATAAAAGTTTGCAAGCCTTTGAAACCATTAAGGCTGAATTGATAAAAGCCCCAATAATTCAATCTCCGAACTGGGACTTCCCGTTCGAAATCATGTGCGACGCCTCTGATTATGCAATTGGAGCTGTTCTGAGAAAACGAATAGAAAAATTACCGCATGTAATCTACTATGCGAGTCGCACTCTCAACGATGCCTAGTTGAACTACTCGACCACCGAAAAAGAAATTTTGGCAGTAGTTTTCACGTTGGATAAATTTTGATCCTATTTATTAGGATCTAAAGTCGTGGTATTTACAGATCACGCTGCTCTGCATTATCTGTTCGCTAAGAAAGATGCTAAAGCACGCTTAATCAGATGAATCTTATTGTTGTAAGAGTTCAATTTGGAGATCAAAGACAAGAAAGGCTCAGAAAATGTGGTGACAGATCACTTGTCACAAATTATTATTGAGAAATCTGATGATCCTGTTCAGATCTTGGAGCACTTCCCAAATGAACAGTTATTCAGGATTGATTGCCCACCTTGGTGATCTTGTCAATTACCTAGTCACCGAGAAATTACCTCACCATTGGTCTAAGAATGATAAATCCATTTTCTTCGCTCGGGTGAAACACTACTTTTTCGAGGATTCGTATTTATTCAAATACTGTCCCGACCAAATCATACGAAGATGCATTCCTGAATCTGAGCAACCACGGATCATCTCGTTCTGTCATGAGTTAGCTTATGGAGGTCACTTTAATTCCAAAAAGACTGCAGCAAAGATCCTCCAAAGTGGTTTTTACTGGCCGATGATCTTTAAAGATTGTCATCAGCATTGCAAATCTTGTCGCAACTGTCAAATGCTGGGCCGGATCTCTAAGCGCAACATGATGCCGCTCAATCCAATTTTAGAAGTTGAATTATTCGATGTTTTGGGGGATCGATTTCATGGGTCCTTTCCCGAATTCGTTTGAAAATACGTTCATCCTTGTCGGGGTGGATTATGTCTCAAAATGGGTTGAAGCAATGAAGAAATATAGTGTCACACACAAAGTTGCTACACCATACCACCCTCAGACAAGTGGCCAAGTTGAAGTCTCTAATCGGAAACTTAAACGGATTTTAGAGAAGACAATCCATCTGAACCGTAAAGACTGGTCGCTAAAACTGAATGACGTTCTATGGGCGTATCGAACTGCGTTTAAAACTCCGATTGATATGTCGCCGTATCAGTTGGTTTTTGGTAAAGGTTGCCACCTCCCGGTCGAACTGGAACATCGAGCATTTTGGGCCATTAAGTCATTGAATTTTGATCACCTAAAATCTGGTACCCAAAGGGGTTTGCAAATAAATGAATTAGAAGAAATCCGTACTGACGCATATGACTGTGCTAAATCTTACAAGGATCGTATGAAACGGGCCCATGATCAATCCATTTTACGTAAGTCCTTCGTTGTTGGTCAACAAGTTCTCCTATATAATTCCCGACTTCACCTATTTCCAGGGAAACTAAAAACCCGTTGGAGTGGTCCATTCAAAATCTGTCGAATACTCCCCAATGGGGCAATTGATATTATCAATCAGAGATACGGGAATGTTTATCGAGTTAATGGTCAAAGATTAAAACCGTTCATAGAGGATGCCATTGCATTCTCTGACACTCTTCCCTTGGGCAATCCAATGGATCACCCTGACTGAGCAATTCATATGGTCTAGCTATCGACATTAAACTAGCGCTCATTGGGAGGCAACTCAATTTCATCATTTATAAAAAAAAATTAAAAAATAAAAAAATTTAAAAATAAATAAAAATTATTTAGTTCTAGAATATTAGTTTTTTTTAGTTTCGTTTAGGTTGTTTTTCATTTCCAAATTAGTGTAGCCACATTACCTTCAATAAATTTTTGGTCATGTTCTAATTTGATGCACATATTCTCTGCACCTGATCTTTGTGTTGAGGTACTTTTCAACAGGTTTGGGGGTGTGCTACCTATTTCAATCAATGAGGACATTATCATTTTTAGGTTTGGGGGTATGTACGGTTATCTATCTTTCATCACTTATTTTAGAAAAAAAAAAAAAAAAAATTATTTGGAATCGTCATACATGAGTTACTTTACAATTGTTTTCAAATTTTAGTTGATGATGCATGTGAATTTAATTTTGAGAATATCGATGTCATATTTTGATTACTTGTATCTAGGATGATGAAGCTTACTGTGATAATTTATGGATGACTCTGAAATTCATGCTTAGAATTTTTGCACTTATACCAAGCTAAGACTTAGAAATCGATGAATTATTTTGAACGGTGAATCTTAGGTTCTTAGTGGAGACTAAACCCAGGAAGCTTTAGAGCCAAATATTCGTTGTTGATGAGTGAATACATAAACTCAGAGTTTTCTTTGAATACGAATTATTTTGCACAATCTCATATATTTTATTTTGACTTGTGACTTTTCATGATATCAAATTCATATTATTGTGTTAGAACGTACTGTATATCTACTCAAGACAAATAGACATAATTACCATCTTTTAAGTACATGATTGAAAGCCATCTTTGGCTCGTTTGTGCTTAGAATACCCTACCTCATATAAATATATCCTTCTAGTACCCCTTTGAGCCTATTGAAAAATTTACCTGTATACATTCTTTGATAAGCCACGTTAATCTTTAACCCTTCACCATTTCTAAAAATTTAGCTTTATCCGTCTTATTTATGAGAAATTAGGAATAAGGGATGAAAATAAACGAAAAGAGAGTAAGTGGAGAGATACTGAATTATGATATTTACTGAGAGTATATGGCAAAAATATAAAAGAACAAAAGGGAGAAAAAGAAAAAGAAAATAATGAAAAATATGAGGTGCTTCAAGAAAATAAAATTCAAAAGAAGAAGAAAGAGTAAAAGAAAGAAAAATATTGAAAAAAATAGCGAGAAATTAGAAAAGAAAAAAGAGATAGAAAAATCAGAAGTTTGTTTCTTTTCTAATTTCTCAGAAATTTTGAATCCCAACTTCTAATTCTTTCTTACCCTTTCCTGAGCCTTATTACAATCCTACAAAAGACCTTCATGATCCAATCTTGCATTGGAAACTGCATTGTGAAGAGTAAATATGTGATACTTATGACACTTGATATGACATGCTTAGGATATACAAGTATCTGTTCTTATGAGATTTATCTTTGTTCATTGATTGCATTGTGTTTCATTTATCATGTGAGACTTTTTTGCTTGCTTTGAATTAATCTCTCACATGTGTGCGAAAACTTACCCATCATCGGAGTGATTTTGTTTTGAGAGTATACCTAAAGTGAGGATTGAGTCAACACATGAGACCTGATGATTTATTGTTTAAATTGGTTCCGAGATGGATGAGTCTTGGTTTTGGGTATGCACACACCTCACGTTTAGGCATGAATGGATGAGTTATCTAATAATTTGAGCATTAGGTTAATTTGAATGGATACTAGCATGATTGACATGACATTAATATTTAAGATTGATGATTCACATATTGAAACAATTAATATTTTTGTTTTTGAATAGTATATATGTTATAAAAAAAAAATCATGTTTTGAAAACTCAATTTTGTCGATGGTTTGAAATTTTTGGAAGTTTGTGGGTAACTTTACTGTAAACCCTCAAGAGACACAACTCCTCCACTAGGGATCACCTAGGGATTTAAAGGCTTGTTGCACATGCTAAGTGCAATCGTGTTACCTACGAAAGTGGCATTTATTTTCTTTAGTTTGCTTTGCTCGAGGACTAGCAAAGTGTAGGTTTGGGAGTGTGATGAGTAGTGAAATATGATGATATTTCACCCCTAAATACCTACATTTAGCCGTCCGATGAAGGCTATCTGATGAGAATTATTAGATTTGAAGTGTTTCAGGTAAATACAATCTAAGTGCATAAAACAGCCTAAGAATTTCGAAAATAATATCAAAACACTGCAATTTTGGGTCATCGAGAACTTAGTGTGACTTGCAACTCAATTTGAACCTTCACGACGTCAGATTCATGAAATTGCTAAAACACAAAAGTTGTAGATCTCGTCATTTTCTTTCCAACGCCGTAAGAATCGCCTCAATCTGAGTTTGAGATAGACAGTTATGGCCAAAATACCAAGACAGTATTTGATGCAAAGTTGGGCGGGAGTTCACGAAAATTGCTTTTAGATGTTAATCGATTGAGGACTAACTGTCAATCGATTGACAGGAGAAGACAACTTTGTCCCTACTTAAAAGTCAATCGATTGAGATTTAATTCTCAATCGATTGAGGTTATTAGGGTTAGGGTTTGTTCGACCATATAAAAAGGAAGCTACGAGTTTTGAAGGGGGGAGATTATTATTATTAGAAGATGTTTTTAGAGAGAGACGGGGAGACAGAGAAATTTATTCTTTTATGGAAAGCTTTGTTCCTTTAACCTTTTTAGCATTCTTTTCTTCAAGATTTATTTTTGTTCAATCAATTCCTAGTTTAAATTTAGAGATTAGTAGAGAGCATTTCTAATTTCGTTTCTAAAGATCATCGTACTTGTGGATTAAGCTTGGATCAAAGAATTTTTATTGAAGGTTGAGGTATTTTTAATTAATTAGATTAATGTTATTTCTCAGTTATTATTTATTTATATCATTTAATTACAACATGTGTCGCTAATTTCTTAGAGATGGGGATCTAATAATTCCCATCCGAGGGATGTACTTCTAATAATATAAATCTAGGATTAAAATATGAGATCTTATTTTATGGTTGTTATGTTATCACGAACGGATAAAATCCTCGTCACTAACTGGGATCGAGTGTGCTGAGCCATGCCCTGGATCTCAGATCTGTGATAGTAATTTTACTCCAATCATTGTTATATGGTCTTTTTGCTTTCATCGTGTGGATTTACATACGATTATGATCCGGGATCGAGTGTGCCGAGCCATGCCCTAGATCTGGGATCTGTAATGGTAATTTAATACTCCCTAATCTGAAATCAAGTGTGCCGAGCCATGCCCTTGCTCTCAGATCTATGGTGGTATTCTTGTTGGAATTTTTACCCACTTTGGGGATGATTTTTATTTAAAATCTGAGATCAAGTGTGCCGAGCCATGCCCTTGATCCCAGATCTATATATGGAAATCATCTCTAAAATTAAGTCCTGATTGTAGGGATGCAACGTGGAACCTATCCGGGTTTTGATCATTTATCTTTCATAAAAGATGTTTTTCTTCAATGGTATATCTCATAGTTTAATCCTTAGATTTGTATTACGGGAAGAACAAACCAAAGATGTGAGGATTTAGTATCTTCAACTTTACGTTTATTTTTGAATTATCAATTAAATTTTAGTTTGTAGTCAGTAATTACCATCTCATAAAACCGCTTAAATAGTAATATTGGTAGGGTACTATTGAATTTCAGTAGATTTTTGGAGTTACTATCTCGTCTTTTTAGATCTTCCAAAATAGTCCTCGTGAGAACGATCTCGTACTCCGCACCCACTATATACAATCTGATTCGTGTGCTTGCAATTAAAACATCTCAATTAAAATTCACATCATCCACCATTGAACCTATCCTCACACATATTCATAACCTTAAAATCCTAGGAAACCTTAGATGTTAGGATTACCTAATTGCTAACTCTAATTAGCCTTTAAGTACCCCCCTAACCCTCTCTTTTTCTATAAATAGAGAGGCACCCCCCTTTGCAAATGGCTTGAAAAATTTCCAAGAGAGACAAAGAGATTAAGCAATCCCCTCCTCCCCTTTGGTGCACCAAATAACCATACAAATTTCAGAATCCTAAATCACCTTAAAAACCCTACCTTTCATAAAAAAACCTTGAGTTTAGGAGAGAATTACCCCCTAGCCTTCTTCCTCTACCCCTTAGCTATCAAGCCTTAGAGTTTAGAACCCATTCTCCAACCACTCAAGCTACTGGAAGCTCGTCAAGTGGACCTACGTGAAGGTCAACAATTGTGCTACAAGGACCAGAGAGCTCCGGCTCTCCCCTCTACTCCTCTACCTTTTTAGCTTTTCTTTTATCCTTTAATTTGTGCCATTATGCTGCAGAAATCTCAATAATTGCGAAGGGGCATAAATAGGATCAGCGTGTCTTCGGGCAAGAGGAAGTGCACTTTTCATTTTTATCTTTCTTTATTCTGGCCACAAGTAGAGACCGCATTTGAGCAGGTTGATCGGGTGCCTAACACCTTCCCGATCGATAACCGAAGCCCTTATGCAAGAGCCTTTGGCATAGACCAGTGAATAAGAGTCACATTTTTGGCACTTCCGTACTCATAAAATTGATTTAGATTTCTCGGGACACCAAAAGCTCCGGGTGGTGACTCTATATTTTTTGCGAGTGTGCATCGTCACGACGGGATCGTAAAAAATCCATAGTTGCACACGCCTCTTCTTATGGGCAAAATTCTTCTGTCGATCCTGTGCGACTATCAACCGGGATTGAATTAGTTTAATCTTCTCGACAATGATTTGGACCAATTCAGGGCCAAGTATCTGTCTCTCTCCAACTTCACTCTAGCAAAGTGGTGATCGACAAGGTCTTCCATATAGGGCTTCATACGGTGCCATTTTAATAGTGCTCCGATAGCTATTTTTGTAGGCAAACTCGCTCAAAGGAAAGTATTAGTCCCAAGTTCCTTAAAAGTCAAGAAGACTGGCTCTTATCATATCTTTTAGGATTTGAATTGTCTGTTCGGACTATCCATCAATCTGTGGATGGTAAGTTGTACTCAACTTAATCTTAGTTCCCAAGGCTTTCTGAAATGATCGCCAGAATTCAGAGGTAAAATGGGAATCTTGATCTGATACAATGGACAAGGGTACGCCATGGAGTTGTGCGATTACGGAAATGTAAAATCTGGCTAATTGCTCAATTGGAGCAGTCTACTTCAGAGCCAAGAAATGTGCTAATTTTGTTAGGCGATCGACGATTACCCAGATCTTATCGTAACCTTTACTGGTTGTAGGGAGTCCTGACACAAAGTTCATAGTGATTTGCTCCCATTTCCACTGGGAGAAATCTAACGGCTGTAAAGGTCCTGCGGGTCTCTGATTTTCTGCCTTCACTCCCTAACATACCAAGCATCGACGAATGAATTCAGCAACGTCCTTCTTCATTTCAGACCACCAGTAGTTTCATTTCAAGTCATGATGCATCTTTGTAACTCCCAGGTGAATGGCATACTTCGAATTGTGTGCTTCCATCAAGATTTCCTTCTTCAACTCTGCATCGTTCGAAACACACAATCTCCTTCAGAAACATAGGTTTCCGTTGAAAGAAATAGAAAAGTTAGGTAGTGCGTCATCATTCACCTTCTGTCGATTAGTCTCCAACTGTGGATCTGAGCGCTGCACTTCAATCACTTTATTCTTGATCAAAGGCTTCAACTTTAAGCTAGCTACTACAAGCTTCGGAATAGTACCATTAAAGGGTATCGTACTACAAGTCAGATGAGCAAGTGTGGAGACATGCTCAGCTTTCCTGCTCAAGGCATCAACAACTAAATTTTCTTTTCCCTCATGATACTGTATCACATAGTCAAAGTCCTTCAGGGTTTCCATCCAACGTCTTTGTCGTAAATTCAACTCTTTCTGAGTGAAGAGGTACTTCAAACTCTTATGGTCGGTAAAGATGACCAATTTCTCACCATAGAGGTAGTGTCGCCATATCTTTAAGGCAAACATGACTGCAATAAATTCTAAATAGTGTGTTGGATAGTTCCTCTCATGGTCCTTCAGTTGTTGTGACACATAAGTAACCACCTTTCCTTTTTCCATCAACACGCAACCCAATCCTAGATGGGATGCAATGCAGTAGACTTCATAACTATCACTTCCCGACGGAAGATTCAAAATCAGTGTTGTAGTCAACCGCTTCTTCAGCTCTTGAAAACTATGTTCGCGAGTAGGGGTCCATTCAAATTGTCTTCTTCTTACTTAGTTTCATGAGTGGTTTTGCCAACTTAGAGAACCCTTCTTTAACTTTCGGTAATAGCCTGCCAGTCCGAGGAAACTGTGCACCTCAGTCACACTGGTCGGTCTCTTCCAGCTCATCACAGCTTCAATCTTAGCGGGATCAATAGAAACTCCATCTCCGAACACTACATGTCCTAAGAAGGCAACTTTCGTCAACCAGAACTCGCATTTCGAGAACTTTGCATATAACTGGTGCTCTCGAAGAGTCATAAAGGTAATCCTCAGGCGTCTCGTGTGTTCTTCGGAGTTTGGTGAGTATATTAAAATGTCTTCGATGAAGATCACGATGAACTTATCAAGGTAAGGCTTGAAAATTTGGTTCATTAGGTTCATAAATGCTATCGGGGCATTCGTCAGAACAAAAGGCATAAGGGTAAACTTGTAGTGACCGTATTGTGTTCTGAAGGTAGTCTTCAAAATATCTTCTTCACAAACTCGCAACTGATGATAGCCAGTATGCAAGTCAATCTTAGAAAAGCGAGCGACTTGCAGTTGATTGAACAGGTCGTCAATCCTAGGCAAAGGGTATTTGTTCTTTATTATTACTTGGTTCAGCTTGCGATAATCTCTGCATAATCGTAGGGTACCCTCTTTCTTTTTGACCAAAAAGACTGGAGCTCCCCAGGGTGAGGAGATCTATCTAATATACCCCTTATCTTTAAGTTCTTGTAACTCATCCATCTCCATTGGTGCCATTCGATAAGGTGGTTGAGATACAAGATTCGTTTTGGGTATCAGGTCGATTCAAAACTTGATTTCTCGAGATGGTGGTAAACTAGACAACTCTTTCGACATTACGTATGAAAATTCTCTAATTACAAGGACTCTATCGAGGTTGAGTTCAGATTCCTTCTATACAAGAATAGAAGGGAAGACAAATACATGTTATAGAGACGATGGTTCTTGAATCAATGACAGGAACGTTTCAGGTCGACCGGGGATTTTCAAGGTCAAAGTCTTATCATGACAATTAAGACATGCATGATGGAATGAAAGACAATCCATTCCAAGGATGACGTCAAAGTCTCTCATGTTCAACAAAAACAGATCGGCTGCAAGGGAGTGATCCTTAATATCTAGGGTACACGACGGGTACAAAGTTTGAATCTTAACTTGTTCATCAGTAGGGGTAATCACATTCCATTTTTTAGTAAGTTTTACAGGTTCTATCTTTATTTTACTAGCAAAAGATGGTGATATAAATGAATGAGACGATCCAGGTTCTATCAAAACTTGAGCTAACTGCTAGAAAACAGACATCGTACCTGCGATGACGACAAGAGATGTTTTCAGCTCTTCTTTTGTCAGAGCATAGACTCATCCCTGAGTCATCGGTTTCTTCCCTTCAGCTATCTCCTACTTCACTTGACGAGTCGCGCAGCCTCTCATCATATGTCCCTTCGGCTAATAACTGAAGCAAGCGCCTAATTTCATACGACAAGTCGTCCCGGAATGACCGAGTTTCCCACAATGCTGGCAAGGTCCCGCCACAAGTTTTGGTTTTTTTGCAGGGGTACTACCTCAACCTTTGGCCTTTTCTCTTTGGTTTTCTCTTCCTTTCTAGCCTGAGGGTTAGGTCGGGTTTTCTCGCTTTGAACCTTTTGGTTGTTTTGATTCCTCATCTCACGGCTCGTGAGGAACTCAATGTTCTCGGCCTCGATCAGAAGAGCCTTCTCAAGCACTGCAGCATAGGTCTCTAACTGATAAGGAGACACAAAGCATTGGATGCTAGGTTTCAATACTCTTTCAAATCTCCTCACCTTTTCATCCCTTGTCCTAGACTAGTCAGATTGCATAACGAGTGAGTGAGTTAAAGTGGACGGTATACTGCCTGACATCTAAAGCTCCTTGCTCTAGTTCGAGGAATTCAGTCTCCTTCTTCTGACGGTGTGCTTTGGTGAAGTAAGCTTGACGAAATAATCTCACGAAATGTGGCCACAGGATAGGGAACTCGTCTGTTGGGATTCCCTCCACAGTCGTCGCCCACTAGATTCTAGCTTCCTGATCGTTTATAAATAGAAACCTTGCAAGTGCACAAGTTCGAATGTACTAGGGCAAGTACAAGGGTGTCGAACCACCGAGACTTGCCGTTTATCTTTATTCAATTTCTATTTTATTTTAATAAAAGTATAAAAAGTTACATTTCCTAAATAAACTAAAATAAAAAGAAAACCAAAATTAGTTTTAAAATATGAGAGGAGACGGCAGTCTGAAATCTCTCTTGGATCTCAGACCCGTATATAATAAACCCTATTTATTTTCTATTATGAATCCCAGGTACCCCCGCTCCAGGCTACAAGCTCTGTCACATCGTATAAGAACTAGACGAATCTAAACATCAAAGCACCATTGCACGTAATCAACTAAAACTATCCTACAAGGCCTAGTCCGTCGGTGAATATCCTATCCAATCTAACCCCAATCCCTATAAGGCCACTGTGATTAAACTAAATAGAATTAAACTTTTACAATCGCTCGTTCTCGGTGACTCTCGGAACCTCAAACATGTAATCATACCATTAAAACAGAATTCAAAATAAAAATAGAAATAAAACTTTATTATATACTTATTGAAATTTACAAAGATCCCAGCCTGATCGCGTTTAGCCTCGCAACGATCGAAAAACCTTCATCATTGCTGAATCAAACTTCTCCCGATGATTACAGTCAATCTCCCTCTATATTTCAGAACTAAACCTAACCTAAACTATGAAAACTCCAGCAAAAAACTCTCTAGATAAATCTGTCGTGTGAATCCCCTAAACCTAACCCTAGGGTCCTTATTTATAGAGTATAAGGCCCTAGAATAATTATACACGGCAAATATCTCTCCAAGATCCCTAAAAATCAATTGGAGGAAGAAGAATTCATAAGGGGACTGATTCGCCAGAGAAAATCCAGCTGGAAGGCTGAATTTTCACGCAGAAACTCTGTTGTGACCGGTTGTGCAACCGTGGGATCCGTGACGGTCCCGTCACGGCAATGCGGCCGCTTGCAAAAAATATAGAGTCGCCACCCAGAGCTTTTGGTGTCTCGAGATACCTATATCATTTTTATAAGCACCGAAGTGCTATAAATATGACTCTGAATCCGGTCCACACCAAAGGCTCTTGGGTAGGGGCTTCGATTATCGATCGGAAAGGTGTTAGGCACCCCATCAACCCGCTTAACGTGGTCTCTACTAATGGCCAATACAAAAATAAAGTAAAAGAAAAGAAAATGGCTTCCTCTTGCCCAAATAGGCCTTAAATCCTATTTGTGCCCCTCTGTTCATACCAAAAATTCGGTGGCGTAATGGCACAAATGGGAGGATGGGGAAGAGCTAAAGAAGAGATAGGAGAAGAAAGGGGAGAGCGAGAACCCTCGGGTCCTTGTAGCACCATAGGAGAGCCTTGCGTTGGCTTGCTTTTGGTGAGCTCTTGAAGGCTTGTGTGTTGGAAATAGGAGTTCTAACCTCAAAGGCTTGCTAGCTAAGAGGTAGAGAGGGAAGGTAAATGAGTAGCATGTACATAAACTAAGGGATCTAAGGTAGAAAATATTACTCAAAGGGGGTTTTGGAATTCTGAAATTTATATGAGCAATGGTGCACCAAAGGAAGAAAGATCTTCTCACTTTAAGCTCTTTCTCTCTTAGGTAAAAATTCTCAACCCTTAAACCAAGGGGTGGGGAGCTCTATTTATAGGAAATGGGTGGATTAGGAGACCACTTAAGAGATAAATGGGTTTAGCAATTAGGTAATCTCAAATCTAAGGTTTCCTAAGATTTTTAGAGCCTTGAGATGTGTGGAAGGGTCCTCCAATGGTGGATGATGGGTTGAGGCTTTAAGCCACTTAAAGGGTTGCAAGAAGAGTGCAAATGGGTGCAACAGAACTGGCAAAACACACCCCAAAGGTCGAGGTGGTCAACAAGTCAAACCCTAATCATAAAATTTGGGGTAAAAACTAACAGTTACTGTTCATATGCCTGGCGTAACTAATAATTGTGCCAGGCAAATGTACAGTAAAATAGTGCCTGGAAGTTGGCTATCCGAGGTGGGGTCCACAATTAATACTGGCGGAACTATTAGTTGCGCCAGGCTTAAATCTTGGGAGAAGTGGCCTGGCGCAACTATTATTGCACCAGGCAAAATTATCACTGGCGCAAATATTAGTTGCGCCAGGCCATTTCTGGGGAGAAATAGCTAATAGTTGGGCCAAATCCCTAGGGGGCCCACCTGATTTTACTCTTTTGTCCTCCGGGTTCGAACCGTCGTATCTTTTGATGTACAACTCTGATTAGGCAATTCTTAGACCATTGGAAAGTTGACGCCCTCTACTTTTCAATGGTATGAGATTTGTTCATAGTAGTCAACCGTAGCTTGTTTCGGTGCACCCCTCCTCATCCATAGCTTGATAGGGTTCAGTTTAGGGTTCGGAATGGGTTTTAAGGGTCGGGATTAGTTTCTAAAGGTTGGGGGTAGGTTCCTAAGGGATCTAGGGTGATTTCTAAGGGTTTTGGGTGATTCCTAAGGGTTCTAGGGTGGTTCCTAAGGGCTCCATACATGCCATCAAAAGCCCAGAAGTGTACCTTTCTTGAAAGGTGTTTCAATCAGGCCTTGGGCCAAATTTGGGTGTCTACAGATGCCCCTCTTTGGTATCCGATCACTAATGATCGTATGCCAAAGAAAAGAGACATCCGAAGAGGCCCAAGGCATTACTGACGGGTCCGCTGCATTCATAATGAACTTCAAACATCAGGTGAGTAACACGGTGAGAAAACGAAAGCCCTGGGATGCCAAGCTAAACATTTGTTTCTCGAGGTAATCTGTTCCTAAGCGCTTAGCGACATTACTGGGCATAACCGAGGTGGAATGAGTTGCGAAAGCCCAATAGCTGGAAAAAATGTTTGCTTCTCAAGTTACGAAAGCCCGTTAGTTAGGAAAAATATTCGTTTCTCGAGATGATTTGAAGGTGATTGATGTTCGAGATTCATTCTGAATACAATAGCTTTGTAAGTAAAAGGGGTGATTGACCCACATTCAAAGATAAGCGCAATGCAAAAATATGCAAGGCTCCATAGTTTGCGTCCAATCCTACGAGGCATTTGATGGCCCCATCGAACTATTCGCGGGTGCCCCTGCTGAAAGCAAGGTTTGAGGTCTTTAGGTAAACCCATCGATCCTAAAGTTTATTTAGCATGACTGTCGGAGTGAAGTAAATAGATGTCACGACACTTTTTGGGAGGACGTGCCATTTTCAAAAACGTGCCTAAGATCCATATGACTTAGAGCATCCAGCTTCAACTACCTTGAACAGATCCAACCAATCATTAGGGTGTCTCCCTAAAAGGACATCCAATCCTGGTCTCTGCTAACAATGATCATAAATATCAATTAACTATGTATAATCATGCACCCATCAGGGGCAATAAGCAACAACAAAGGCGATAGAAGCCCTGACCCAGACCCGCCTGGGTACAATTTACAGGGATAAACGACCATCATACGGATACCCAGACGCATGGCATACACTTTTCAGGGATACCGCTACCCATACAGGTTTTAACCCTACAGGAAATAAAGGGAAAATGAACCCTTCTGAATGCATGGTTGCACATAGTTTGATTAACACGTAATCTCATTCTCAACAGGTTGGCCTCAACCAACGATTGACCTTTTCCAATGAAAAATCTGAAGCTTAAGATACTTAAGTTCACATGAATCCAAAATAGAGCGCTTATCGCAAAGATTTAGCAGTGGTGTCAACTCGATCGAAACATTGACTGTTTGACAGGGATCGATACCGTTCCTCCTACCTTAAAGCAGGATCCAAAGATCTGAGGCGAACCCTAGACTCGGGACCTTAATATGACACAGCTACATTGCTGATAAAATATTGACATTTTACCGCATTGAAAACATGCAAGTGTGCGTCTCTGTGGGGAGTACCAATCTATTTTTTATTTTTCTATCATTTTTATGTGATTTTTCTTTTTTGATTTTTTCAACTATTTTTGGAGTTTTGAAGCTACCATTTTATGTGATTTTTTAGATTTTTGAAGCTATCATTTTATGTGATTTTTTGGAATTTTGAAGTTATCATTTTATGTGATTTTTTTAGAATTTTGAAGCTATTATTTTATGTGATTTTCTCATGAATACTTTCGGCTTCTCCGTAGAATTTTCCTTTGTTGGATTTTCTTTATATTTTCTGTGTAGGACCGGAGTGCTCATTGATCTCGGTCTGCCTTTATTCTAGCACAGCTTTCTTAGCAAGTCGAAGGATGATCGAAATACCGCCTTGAAAGCGTATGCATCTGCCGGGATAACAGAGCAAAAAAGAGTGGGGGGGGACCGGTCTTCTCATCTGGCCCGTACCAAGCACAAAACCTGGCCTAAGTGTCTGGCGCAACTATTAGTTGAGCCAAGCCACTAGAGGTCTTAAAAGAGCCTGGCGCAACTAATAGTTGCGCCAAGCAAAAAGGGGCAAAATTTTGCCTGGCACAACTATTAGTTGCGCTAGGCTTAGCTGGGGGAATTTAAACAGCCCGAGTTCGGGCTGGGGGCTTTATTTCGAATCTTTCTCCCCCCTCATTTATCTTTGAAACCGAAAACCAACTCCTCCTAGGGTTCCTTTATATTGCCTCTACGCATGCCCCATTGCCATTGCTTTGCTTGTGTGGATCGAACGCTGGCTCACGCTAGATCAAAGATCCCTTCTTCTTCACAAGGTAACCATTAAAAACCCATCTTTCTCGATTTTTCTTGCTTTTTTCTTATAAATATTGCTATGATCTTGCATTCTTTGATAAATAATAGTTTATCTTCATTGTACGCTTGTTTATTGATGATATGTTGGCAATTTTTTATGAATGGTGCCCTATTTTTGTTATTTTATGGAATTTATTGGTGTTTAATGTATATATATATTTTTTTGTTTTTATTTGTGTGTATGGAAGGGATTTTTTTTTTTTTTATATTGTTTACTATTTGTTTTGTTTCTATTTTGCATGTATTGGATTTTTGCTCTTTTCTTTTTTTAACACTAAATTAGAAAGAAAAGGGATTTTCCGTTTCTTTTTTGAAAATTAAGGAAAATGATTTTTGACTTCTCTTGAAATTAAGAAAACAAGAGATTTTATTTGTTTGGAAAACCAACTAAGGCATTTTAATTATTTTTTGGTTGGTTTTTTTTATTTAATTCTATAGGCATAAACTAAGGATTTTTTTTTGTCTATGTTGTTTTTTTTTTTTTTATAAAAGAAAGGCTCTTCTTTTCTGGTTTTTGATTTTTAGGAGCATAAAAGAAAGAGATTCTTTTTTAGTGTTTTGAAATATAAGGGTTTTTTTGTTTTTCTTATTTCTTCCTTTTTTTGTTTAAACAAAGTAAAAAGTTTTTTTTTTTTTTTTGTGTTTTCATTTTTCCTTTTTTGAAAGAACTTTTAAACAAGGAATTTTTTTGTGTTTTGATTTTTGAAAGGACTTTTTAAACAAAGTAAAAGGACTTTTTTGATTTTGATGCTGATTTCTTCTCTCTTTTTTGAGGTATAAGGACTTTTTATTTTTTGTAAACGAAGTAAAGGGTCTTTGTTGATCTTTTTTTTTGTAAAAGAATTCGTTGCACGTGCATCTTTATTTCTGATCAGATGTGATTGCCTTTTGTTGCCCCAACATGTCGGGCGAAGGTGAGCAAATTCTTGAGGAGGGGCCCGAGATTGTATACGGCCTGTGGGGGGAGTTCATCTGGGTAGATCGCAGGGCGGGCCCATGGCTCAAGATGTAAGGGGAGGCTACCCGAGTCGGCCTCCTTCACCAATAGCATACTCACATTTCAAACTTCGGGATAGCGGGCAAGGTAAAAGAGAGGCTCAATTTATTTCCATTATGCAGTTTTTGCTTCGCCTTTGTGATATGATGCGCATTTTCTTTGGGTGCAGGACCTACCCAACATCGTATTCCATGGCGAGTGGCTCGACTTCCATGAATTCTACCTCTATGTCCCTCCTGTGGTGAAGGTCTTGCTGGCACAGGTGGGCTTTGGAGAGTTTCTATCCTGCCTGCCATGAGGGTCAACGCTGCCTACCTGAAAGCCCTGATTGAAAGGTTTCACCCTGAGACAATGACCTTTCACATGCCGTATGCAGAGATGACTTTGACGCCAGTTGATTGGGCCATGATTACCAACATCAGGATAGGGGGGATACCGATATCCGATCTCGTGGTGCCGAGTCGAGAGGACATCGTTCGATTGATTTGGGCCTATCCTCCTCGGGGGCAGACCCATGGCACTGAGGTTAAGATGTCTTGGCTGACCTCACTTTACACCCCTTATGAGTTAGTGGATCTGGGTCAGCCAGACAGGGCGCTATACATCATGCCAGAGCGGGCGATCGTCCTAGCCCGCATCACTCACCTACTCTTGCTGGGCAAGACCCTTTTGATTAATGCCATCAGGGGCCGAGTCAGCCTGGCATTACTGAGTGTGATGGACAATTGAGGTGACATCCACAGGTATGACTGGGGAGGGATCGGGTACGCATGGCTGATGTACAATGTAGCTCGGGTCACCACTGGGGATTCTAAGTCTCCTGTCGGCTTTTGGGCCGTCTTAGAGGTAATCCCTCATTGTTTTGCTTTTGTCAATTTTTTTGAATTATTTTTATGTGCTACTAACCTACCCCTATGTACTGTCTCCTTTTTTAGGTATGGGGATATCATCACTTCCATCCTGGGCGCCCGCTTCTTCACTCGGAAGTGCTTACCTATCCTCTCCTCAGTAATTGGAATCAGCCCGACGTCGTGACGTGGGCCTAAAGCATTTGGAGATGGGTCTGAGGTCCCAACTTGACTTGATGGTTCCCGAGCAAGTAAAACCCTTTTTCAACCCTTGTTGGTTCTGGCTTGGAAATCTCCTTTGACTAATGTGCTACCTGCTTGGATTCTTTTGGCTTGGGCAGATCCTCCCCGACCCGTACCTTGCATCTCCCTTCTGGGATTGGGCAGCTGTAGGCCCCTCTCGCCTATTTAATAACCGCTGCATCATTTTCTTCTATGGAGCATGGGCCAGATTTTATTATCTAGGAGAGCAGGTGGTGCACCAGTTTCAGGGCTACTATGCCATACCTGTGGACCCTCCGACGGACATTTGGAATCCTGTTGGCAATATCGAGGAGCTCACAGCGGCCTTTTTCAACAATGGGCTCCCTATCCATGCTCTCCATGTGCCCGGAGACTATCATCTTTGGTATGAGTGCCTGCCCCATCGGTTCCTCTTGCCGCGCTTTGTACCTAGCTCCAATTATCTTGCATTTGGCGGCCCACTTGGTCAGGTAATTTATCTTGGCTTGGATTAGTTCCCTTTATGCTTTTATTCAGCTTTTGTCCCTTCTAATCGGATCTTTATTTTGTTCACAGTTTGCTTCAGGGGATGATTCGGATGGTGAAGGCGAGCCAAGTGCGGCTGATATGTCAGGGGTGGATCACTCTAGTGCTGGCCCTTCTGGTGCGGGGCCCTCGGGTGAGGGCTCTTCAGGTGCTGGTTCGTCGAGGACTTCTCGTGCTGGTATCCCTGGTGGCGATCCACCCGTGGTTTATGGGACCTTCCGACACCTGGATGATAGTTTCCTTTCGAGCCTCTACGCTAATGTGGATCGACAGGCGCAACTTTTTGCTGAGGCGGCCCGTGTTCCTCCTCCTGAGGTGGTTCCAGGGGTCTGATGACCCAATCTCTCTTCATTTCGATTTCCTTCTGTACATGCTTTTAAGATTGTCCTGATAGCTAATATTGTATCGTTCTGAATGTAGGACTTCAACTCAGCCATGGAGTATGCCGAGTATCATCGTCACTTGGCGGGGCTTAGGGAGGTGGAGATGGTGAGTGCCTTGCTATTCTACTCTTCATTTATTCCATTACCCCTTGTCCCTCAACTGATCCTGACTCTTGATTTTGATCGTGTCTCACAGTGTGCCTGTGCCAAGGAGTCGCGCTCCTTGCTCAGTAGGATCTCACATGCGTGGTCTAGGGTGGGGGACATGCGGAATTTCCAGAGCTCTTCTCGCCGTCGTAAGAAATCTAAGGGCGCAAGCAAGGAATAGTCTTCTAGTTTTTGGCTTTGAAAAACTCAGTACTCTTTTGGGATTTGATGTGGATTTGTTTAAACATGTTGGGGGTGGTTGATGTGATACTTCAGATTATTATTTTTGGGAAAATATTTCTGCTTTGATTTTATGCCATGATTTCTTTGTATTGGATCTTTTTTCTCTGCAAGATGTGCTTGCCCAAAATGTTCAGAAAGCGACCTTTTGGGTCGTGCACTTTGAAATAGGATCACTCTTGCACATGAATAAACAAAACAAATGCCCAATTTAAATGAAAAGAGGTGCATTATCAAAGAAACAAAAGGGGTGTAAGTCCCCACTGCTAGGTCCCGTGATGGCTGAAGAAGGGGGGCTTGTAGTGTGGCGCAACTATTAGTTGCGCTAGGTTGAAATCTCAGGAAATTTGTGCTGGCGCAACTAATAGTTGCGCCAGGCAAAATGGGGAGCAAAATGCACTGGCGTAACTAATAGTTGCACCAGGTTTAACCTGGGGGGCAGTGGGTCCTTATATACCCGAGTTAGTCCAAAAATCATTTCCTTTTTGTTTGACTTGGGCTCTTTGACTGGTTCCTTTTGCTCTTGCATTTCCAAGGCGGGTCCATAACCATACATCAATTTTTATCCTCTCAAAAGATCCCTATACGTTCATGGACCAGCTTTCTAACCCTCCCTTACGTGGAGGGCCTGGAGCCGATTTGCCCCCTTTGTTGGGCTTAGGGCATAAATTTTTAACTGCCTGGTTCGGGAGCTTGAATGAGGGTGAGCTCGCCGACTTGGAGCGCCTTGGGTTATCTCGCCTTTCTTCCTTTCTAGAGGTTCCTCCATGGTGGGAACTCCTTTACGTTGCTGCTTCATTTTGGGATGTGAATTTCCATGTATTCCATTTGCGAAAGCGGGAGCTAACCCCAACCCTCGAGGAGCTGTCCAAACTGTCTGGCCTAAAGCTTCATAGGGGTCTTGTATGAGTCACGCCTCGGCCAAGCTACTCCAAATCCATCCACCTTACTCTCGGCTTGAAGAAACTTGAGTATGAGAAAAGTCTCAATGGGGGGCCCACAAGGTGTTTGCTAAAATTCCTCAAAGAACTTTTCAGTGACGAAAGTCTCCGAAAATTGTTGGTTAGGAATATATACAACGTGAAAGCTCTAGCACTTGGTCTCATCTCTGAAATCCTCTTTTTTACCGGGGGGAGAGCTTCTCATTGGCAATTTGTGATATTTTGACCGAGCTGAAGGCAAGCCGATCCATGATGCACTTGTTGCTCGTCGAGCTGTTTCGATGCCTTGATTCATTTGCTTTGGGCAAGGTGGAGGGCCTTCGAGGGTGCCCTTTGTTGCTTCAGGTCTGGTTAGGTGAGCACCTTGCTATTCTGGGGCTTGTGCCCCGCTTTTATATTGCCCGATGTAAGGTGGCTCAGTGCTTTCTGGGTAGGTGCCACTTGCTTCCATAGGGCGACGTGTCTGCTCTGAAACTTTGGTTGACCGATGCCGAACTGACATGGAGGCTTCCTTGGTTAGACCGGACCTTCCTAATAGTTCGCAGTAGAGACAATGAGGGCATTACCCTCCTAGGATTGACTGGCAGCACCTTCTACTTCCCATTCCGGATACTGCGTCAATTTGGCTGCCCTCAGCAGGTGCCCTACGAGGCCAAACACCCTCTATATGATTTGATCTTTTCTAGAGGGTCCTCTGGAGACATGGATCAGATTGCTGCTCTCGAGGAGACGCGCTAGTCGATGCTAATATGTGATATCGAGCAGGTGGATTTGGTTAGAACTTCTCCTGAGTAATTGATTGAGCGGCTTGTTGCCGATGGTCCAGATTTGGCAGAGATCGTTGATACTGGAGGCCCCTGGCCAAAGAAGGAGAAGGCACTCCGAGCCCGTATCAAGCTTCTTGTGGATGAGAAGAGGGTCCTGCAAGAACATTTATCACAAGAAAAAGTTAGGGCAGACACAGCAGAGAGTGAGGTCCTCCGTTTGAAGGGATCACTGAGCGTCGCTTTTGGAGCCGTCGACTCTTCTCGAAAGAGGTGTAAGAGTCTGCATGGTCGCTGACTGATTGAGCGGAATATCCGAGAAGATGACCTTCATGCTGAGATTAGCGTCTTGAAGTGTGAGCTGGGCCACTAACTCCTTCCTGCACACGTAACTTTTTGCACAAATTAGATACACATAAAAGGGGCGTGAAAACCCCTTCACAGATGCACACACATTTTTTCTTGGTATACATATATATATATATATATATATATATATATATATATTTATTATTTTTTTAATGTTTTGTTGTTTTTGTTTATACTTGTAAAAAGGAAAGCACGCTAGTCATCACACTGGCTATTTTTTGGGATGTGGTGTAAGTGGTGCAAAAGGCAATTTACTATATACATCTACACGGATCTTTTGGTCTTTTTGTTTTGTTTTGTGCATTCTTTTTGTGTGGTGCCTTAATTGCTAGGTGAAAACCCTACGAAACCCCGGGTCCTCTTTTGAGTATGGTCGAACCCTCCCTTTTTTACTAGTTGATTCTGAAAGAGTTTCAACAATCCTACCAAGGCTGGAATGTTCATCCCCTTGGGATTGAGTTAAGCCTTTCTCCTTACCTTGAGTCATACGTTTGACGGTGAGGTTTCACAAAGACAATTCTGGTTGAGACCCGATTCGAACTAGCATGAGCGGCCCAGTCGGACAAGAGGGTACAGGAAGAGTAATAAAAGGGTTCCTCAAACATCAATCCTCTCAATCAGTCCAAACCTTTCTTTTTTAATTTTTTTCTCTTTTCTCTTCTTCTTCTTTTTATTTTTATTTTTATTTATCTCCTTTTTTTACCCATGCCACCCTTTCGGGTTTTCACCACGTCCAAGGGTTTAGCTCTCTTACCCCAAGCGCCCTTTCGGGATTTCACCTGGTCCGCACAAGCTTATTGTTTTTACCTGTAATGCCCTTTCAGGTTTTCACCATGTCCATCTTGCTTTGAGCTTGTATTTTTATTTTAATCTTTTTCTTTTTATTATTTCTTCTTCTTTTCAAAAGCCACGACATAGACGTCGATTCTATCATAGCCGGCCGGATGGGGCTTTGGTGTCATCTCACAACTCGGCTCATGTTGACTTAACAGATATTATGACTACTTGTAAACCTAGAAAGAGGGCTTTCTTCAGGGTGTAACTTGGTCATGGGTTAGGTTAGAATTTGAAGGTATGCTAGGCTAAAAGGGTTTCCTTGATGCGCCTTCAATTTTATCAACATACTTTCTTCCTCGGGGGTTTTTACTGTACATGCCCCATGATTCTTCTACACATTTTTTTTTATTGTTTCATTTCAGGCAATCTCCTTTTGGGGTTTTGCTTTTTCAATTTTTTTGGATTTTGATAGTAACTTTACTTCCCTTTTTTGTATATGTACACACACACTTTTTTTTTTTTTGGGGGGGGGGGGGGGGGGAAGGGGTTTATTGAAAGAAAGGCCCATGCTCAAATGGGGTAGCAAAGGATATCATCATTTTTAGGGATGCTTTTTGGGTACTGTGTTTGGAATGATGGCTTCTTTTGAGTGATTCTTAAGCAGTTATGTATATGTTTTACCAATACTTACCTTATCGCAATAGACTAAGAGTAAAATCGTTGGACGTATCCAGCGTTAATGAGCTCAGGAAGATGATCTCCGTCCATGGTGGCGAGGCGGATGGCGTATCCCGGTAGCACTTCTCGAACGACGTAAGGTCCTTCCCAGTTCGGCTTGAACTTTCCTCTCGGATTGGCGTGGAGGGATGGAAAGATCTTCTTCAACACAGTGTCTCCTACCTTTAGATCTCAATCGCGGACACGTTTATTGTAAGCACGTGCGATTCGCCCCTGGTAAACTTGAGTATGACACAAGGCTAGGAGCCTTTTTTCATCCAGTAAGCTCAGCTGATCAAAGCAAGATCTCTCTCTCTGCTTCGGGTAAGCCAGATTCCATGAGGATTCGGAGTGAGGGTACCTTAACCTCAACTGGTAGGACGACCTCAGTTCCATATACAAGGGAGAATGGTGTTGCCCTCGTAGCGGTACGGATCGACGTTCTATAGGCCCACAAAGCAAACTGCAGCATTTCACTCCAATCTCGGTAAGTGACGATATCTTTGGATACTCTAAATTGGCACACAATATTACTCTTGAGGAACTTCTCGACATGACTGGTCGTGATGTTGGCATATGATGCAGCTTCTATCCACTTGGTGAAGTATTTAATGGCGACGAGGATGAATTAATGTCCGTTCGATGCTTTTGGATTAATCATTCCGTCGACATCAAGGCCCCAGGTAGCAAATGGCCAAGGAGTGGTCATGCAGTGTAGATCAATGGCAGGAGCGTGTATCAGACTGGAGTGTTCCTGACACTTATAGCATTTTTGAACATGTTTGCAGTAATTTGATTCCATAGTGGTCCAAAAGTATCCCTGCCACAAAATTTTCTTAGCAAGCATGTGACCGCTGACGTGGGCTCCGCATACCCCCTCGTGGATCCCCTTCATGATGTTGGTCATTTCACTTTCAGTAAGGCACCTGAGTAGAATGTTGTTGTATGATAGCTTCTAAAGGCATTCCCCACAAATGACATAGCCTGCTGCTAGACGTTGGATGGTTCATCAGTCCGTCTTGGATGTACCCTTAGGGAAAGTTAGGGTCTCAAGGAAATTCTTGATATCTAAGAACCAAGGTGGCTCATCATCAGGCTTTGTAGGTTCCTCTATCTGTAGGCAAAAGGCCGGCTCATTCCTCTGCTCGATCATGATTGGCTTCATCTCAACACCATATGGGATTTCTATCATCGATGCCAACGTCGCTAGTGCATTAGTGAAGCGATTCCCTATCCGGGGGACATATGAGAATGTCACGTCTTGAAAGTAAGCTATCAGATCCTCGAGGTGCTTATGGTAAGAGATCAGTTTTTCATCTTTCTTCTTCCAATCTCCATTCCTTTGGCATATGATCAACTGTGAATCGCCAAACACTCGAAGGTGAGTTATATTTAGATTGAGAGCCGCCTGCAGACCAGCAGCACAAGCTTCGTACTCAGCCATGTTGTTAGTGCAAGGGAAGTTGAGCTTGATAGAGACGAGTATATGGGATCCTTTCGACGAAATCAGAATGGCGCCAACTCCTTGGCCCCGGCATTTGCTGCCCCGTCAAAGTGCATTACCCATGACTCTTCTGCTTCCTCAGTACCGTCTTCTGTCATGAATAAGATATCTTCATATGGAAACTCAGTTCTCAAAGGTTCATAATCTGGCAAAAGATTGTCGGCAAGATGATTGGCGAGTGCTTGCCCCTTGATAGACTTCTGAGTGACGTACGTGATGTCGAACTCAAATAATAAAAGCTGCCAGCATGCAATCCGCCAGTGAGAGCGGGCTTCTCGAGCAGGTATTTCAGTCGATCCATGCGAGCCAGAAGTAGAACGACCTGAGATAACAAGTAATGGTGGAGCCTCTGAGTAGCCCAAACAAGAGCCAGGTATGCTTTCTCTAGATGAGAATAGCGCGTCTCATAATCAGTGAATTTCTTGCTTAGATAATAGATGGCCTGCTCTCTTCTTCCTGTCGAGACTTCCGTCGTGGAGAGGTACATTAAGAGTGGTCTTCCCGGCTCGGGTGGGCTGATGAGGTAGCTTTTGATTTTATCGAATGCTGCTTGGCAATCGTCATTCCATTCAACGGGCGAGTTCTTCCTTAGTAGCTTGAAGATCGGCGTGCAGATTGGAGTTAGCTGTGCAATGAACCGATTGATATATTATATTCTGCCTAAGAACCCTCTAACTTCCTTCTTAGTAGACAGTGGCAGCATTTTTGTGATGGCTTTGACTTTGATTGGGTCGACCTCAATCCCTCTCCTGCTGACGATGAATCCAAACAATTTTTTGGATATAGCACCAAAAGCGCACTTCTGTGGGTTTAGACGTAGCTGATACTTTCTCAACCTCTCAAACAACTTCTGAAGGTTTACTAAGTGATCGCCTCGCTCCGGTGACTTGGCTATTATATCATCGACGTACACCTCGATCTCTCGGTGCATCATGTCGTGAAATAGTGCGGTCATAGCTCTTTGGTATATTGCACCGGCATTCTTCAGCCCAAACGGCATGACTCGGTAGCAAAAGGTTCCCCAGGGGGTAATGAACGTTGTCTTCTCGCGATCAACCTCTGCCATCTTTATCTGATTGTATCCTAAGAATCCGTCCATAAATGAAAGAATCCCGTGCTTAGCAATGTTATTGACCAAGATGTCGATATGCAGCAGTGGGAAATCGTCCTTCGGGCTCGCCCCGTTCAAATTTTGAAAATCGATGCACATGCGAACCTTTCCATCTTTCTTCGGTACAGGCACGATATTGGCTAGCCACTGCGGGTATTTAGATACCATAAGAAACCCCGCATCATACTGCTTGATGACCTTATCTTTGACTTTCAACATCCACTCGGGTCGGAGACGTCTCAGCTTCTGCTTAATTGGCTTCATATCGGGGTAGAGAGGCAACTCATGGTCGACCAAATCGGTGTCCAGACCAGGCATGTCCTCGTACGACTAGGCAAAAATATCTTGGTATGATCGAAGGAAGTTCATCATGCTTTTCCTTTCTTCAGGGGACAGTGACGTTCTGATTTTGGTTATTCTGGGAATCTCCTCAATCCCTAAATTGACGTCTTCTGTCTCTTCGACAATGGGGGTATGTCCATGCTCATAGTTGGTGAACCGGTCAAGGAGCTCATCAGGGAGCTCCTCCAAAGGACTATCCTCGTCCAGACTCGTAACTCCTACCTCTTCTTGTATTTTTACAGGAAAGGGGTCGATTTTATGTGGGACGGGTATTTCGATTAAGGCATCCTTTTATGGGACTTTTTCTGGAATTTTAAATGACGATATTTTTGGACTTTGGAAATTTTCAATGTTTTTGGGATTTTTAATTTTTTCAATGTTTTTGGAATTTTTATTTTCTTCAATGTTTTTGAGATTTTGTATTTCTTCGGAGGCGGATCCTTGGTAGTGCGAGTATGCGTATATACAAGGTATTGCCTGCCAAGGACTTATCTTACTTTTTATAGGTTTTTTTTTTTTTGGAAACATGTGCCAAACTTTAAGCCACTCTCCAATTCCAGGTTTGGGGCAAAGATGTCCAGTTGCGTGCCTGAGGGGCCGCTCCTTTACCTGTTGGGATGGAGGGTGCTGACTGATATGGCTCATTAGAGTCAGCTTCCATCATGTTGATCCCCATTTCGTCTAAGATGATGTCCTCAAACGATAACTCAGTTTTGTGGTGATTTACCACACGGGGAGTTTGTTCAAGTACTGGCCTTCGTTCCTCGAAGAGGGACAACGTAGCCAAATCTATTTCCAGGCTGGGAAGGGAGATCTGAGGATTGGTGGGATGTATTGGGGCTGTGGGTTTGTGTGGGGTCAAATGGGTTACCCCATTTTGATCGATCTTTATGACCCCAACACTGACAAAGGATTCTCTGATGTGCGGCCTAGGGCGAGGTTTCTCTTCTATGTTGGTTCCTTGAGCTCTTGCAGCTGCAGTGACCCTGGCTTTCTCTTTAGCCTCTCAGACCTCTTCCTCTGTGGGCTTGTAACCTAGCCCAAATCTTACTTTCTATCCCTTGGCAATAACTGACTCTCTTCTGCCCTGTAATCTAGGCCCAAGCCCTCTACCTCTCTGATAGCCCCATTTTTGGAGCATAGCCACTGCTGTTTCCATTCCGCTGTCGATTGTGGGAGTGATGTTTCTCGGGGGTTCCAGGCCTACTGCTGACACCTCATACTCGAAACTGTGGAGGTCGGTGTCTTCCTCAGTATGTGGCACAACCACTATCTTAGGATTTTCAATGCTATGGGTGGCCTTGTCTTTGTCGTCATGCCCTTCACCAATGATGGTGATCACCTTCTGCCTGGATATGAATTTTAGTTTTTGATGGAGGGTAGAAGGTATCGCCCTAACCTCATGCAACCAGGGACGTCCTATCAACAAATTAAAAGAAGATTTGATATCCATCACTTGAAAGTGTATAGAGAAGGTTATGGGCCCAATTACTAATTCTAGATCGACATCTCCCATTATTTCTCTTCTTGTATTATCAATCCCCGAGCGCTAGTCCTTGTCAGCCTTAGCATACAGGGGTCCACACCGATCTTGGTGGCAGTCTTCAATGGGCACACATTCAGAGCCGATCTGTTATCAATTAGAACTAAGGGAATTATCATGTTCCCTAATTTGACAGTAATATTGAGGGATTTAACATGACTGTTTCCCTCTTTAGGTAGAGCTGTGTCCGAAAATGAAATGACATTGGGTGCCATCACCTATCCAATTATTTTCCCAACCTCATCTAGGCTCACCTGTTAGGACACATGGGCATTCTTGAACGCCCCGATTAGAGCTTGGAAATGGAGTGGGGACGTCATCAAAAGATCCCAGACAGTGATATGGGCTGTCATCCTTCTTAATTGAGTCTCGAGAATGTGCTCGACTCATCTTCTCAAACTGTCCTTCTTCCCCTCTAGCAATGTTGGTCTTTGGTGTTATTCTTTGTTCTTGCTATTACGATTCTTCTTTACCTGTTACCTTTGAGATTCTCCCCGACCTAGTGACGAACTCCACGGCCCCCTCTCTGCTGCTGCCGCCGACATTGGCATTAGTTTGCTCATAGCTTAGCGGGACCTGATGAGGGTCATAGGTTGGTCCTGAGAGCTGGAATGGTATGGTCGTCGACACCTGAAGTGCATGTACTGATGGCTCTGAGAGGGTAGGTAAGACCTGGCTTATCTCAGTGATGGATGGGTGGGTGGAAAAATTGGGTCGAATGAGGGTGGTGAAGCTTGAGGATGGTGGTACTAGGGGGAAGGAGGTAAAGGTAGGCCATTGATAGCTGGCAGGTGCTGGTGGGAGATGGGGGTTCTGATGGGCTATTAGGTAATTGACTGGAATGGTGGAGTCAACTGGTGGCTGAACTTGGGGTGAGGGGATGGGCACAAGCCATTGATAACTGACGGATGCGGGTGTGGGATTGGGGGCCTGATGGTTTATTGGGTGATTGATGGGGGTGGTGGTGTATGGTTGGTATGCATTGATATGCACATAATTGATGGATGTGGTGGATGGAAATATTGTGGGGTCGGGTTGGAAAAATATTCTGACAAATTCAGGGGTTCAATTACCCAAATATTCTTCTCTTCAATGTTCTTTGATAACGACGCTACATAACTCTCCCAATCACTGATATAATTAGATGAGTCAAATTCAAACTCCTCCTCATCTTCTATCATTTCGACGGTGGGTCTGGGACCTGCTCCCCCGATAGGATGTGGGGGTAGTGGTACTTGGTGAATATTAGCATGCTGAGAAGGTGTAGAGGGAATTATTTTTTTGGCATCAATCAAATCTTGGATTGTATGTTTCAATGGGAAGCAACGGTCAGTTGGATGACCCAGACCCTGATGAAAATTGTAGTGGGTATTTGGGTCACAGTTCCTTGGGATCGGGTGAGGAGGAGGTTGCGATTGACAGATAGTGACTAATCCCTTTTCCACTAATAAAGGCAGAAGTATACTCAATGATTGCCCCAGAGGCGTAAAAACTCGGTCGTAGAGGGCTCTCTTCTGCTCCGAAGTCATTTGCATCCCTTGCCCATTCCCTATTCTCTGCATCTGCTCAGGCCTGACTGGTGCTAGTGGGGCTGCCTGAAATTGAAATAGGGTAGTATTGTTATTGGGCCTAGTATTGGCTATGTTCTGGACATCGCCCCCTGTTCTCTTATCGTTCCTTTGCTCCGAAAACCTCCTAACCCCACTGGGTCCACTCGGCATGTTCTTATTTAGACGCCCCTCCCTGATGGCACCCTTACATCGGTTAGCATTTCTCACCAGATCAGTAAAACTGGACTGCTGTTGGTACACCAAGAAGTCCGAGATCACGGGCAGGATATTTTTTAAGATCATCTCAATCTACTTATCATCAGGTATTCTATTTCTGACCTGAGCTACCAGTGCTCTCTAGCGTCCCAAGTAGTCGCTGAAGTCTCATTCTGATTCTATTTTAAGCGGGCCAAGTCTGACTTTCGCGGCTTAATGTCTATGTTGTAGACATATTATTCTTGAAAGAGGTGTGTTAGGTCCTTCCATGTTTTCATCATGGAGGATTCAAGAGATGTGAACCACCTCAGGGATGGCCCGATCAGACTCTTCTGAAAGACTTTTATTAGTAGTCTCTCATCCTCTCGTATTGGCACATGTTCTCGCAATAGGACTTAAGGTGTGCAATAGGATTGCCCGTGCCATTGTGCTTGTCGAATACTGGTATTTTAAATTTGGGGGAGGGAGACCTCGACGAACAGGCATAAATTCGTGAAGTCTGTGGCATGAATTTCAGCACTACCCATCTTCTGTAATTGCTTCTGGATTTTATCCAACTGTTCTTTCAGCTGTTTCGATTCCTTGGACATGGGGGACCATCTTCTCAATCATTAGCCTGGACTCACTTTGGGCCACCAGGGGTGGGGTAGTTACAGGTGGAGGATTGACATTGGTCACTGCCTCAGCATAGGCCCCACTATTCCTAATCTCGTCCTCCTCATATTGTTGGTCGGCATAATGTGCAGTGAGGGCGGGATTTTCTTGTTGTTGTTGCTCGGGTTGGACAGGAATGACATGAGTGGGGGTGGAGTGAGGCCATTGGGGGTGAGGAAAGGTTTGTTGGATGATGGGATTTTGGTTTAGAGATGAGGCCTAATGGGGCCATTGGGTATGGGGGAAGGTTTGGAGATGGCCTTGGGGTGTGGGGCCATGCGAAAATTGGGTTTGGGGTATGGCATGGGTTTGACCTGGCTGTGAAGGTTTGGTGAAATGTTGGGGATATTGTGGAAGGTATGAGTGTGGAGTTTAGGTTTGGGTCGTGAAGCCTTGGTCATTTTGGGCAATGGGCCACTGATGGGTTTGGGCCAGGGGCCGTTGGTAGGTATGGGCCATGGGTAGGTTTGGGCCAATGGGCCTGGGTAGGTTTGGGCCAATGGGCCTTGGTGGGTCTGGGCCATGGGCCCATGATGGGTTTAACACAATGGGCCTTGGTGGGCATGGGCCCTTGATGGGTTTGGCCCAATGGGCCGTGGTGGGTATGGTCCAATGGGCCTTGGTGGGTATGGGCCATGGGCCCTTTATGGGTTTGACCCAATGGGCCTTGGTGGGTATGGGCCATGGGCCCTTGGTGGGTCTGGGTCATGGGCCCTTGATGGGTTTAGCCCAATGGGTCTTGATAGGTTTGGGCATGGGCCCTGGGTAGGTTTGGGTGGTGGAGTATTGGGTCATGGAGCCTTGGGATATGTGGGACAAGGGGGTTGGGCCAATGGGCCTTGGGGTATGTGGGAAAAGAGGGTTTGGGCCATTTGGCCTTGGGGCATGTGGACAATGGGGGTTTGGATGGTGTGGATTATGGGGGGTTAATGGGGGTATTTGATGAGTGAGGCATGGAGATTGGCTAGGGTGTGAGATGGGTTTAGGGATGTGGGGTGTGGGGGAGGGGAGGTGTTTTGGGAAGCCTTCCATAAGGAGTAGGCTTGGAACATTTCCTCCATCATGGTGATGGAAGGAGGATCGGATGTGGGTGGTGGGTTTAAGGGATGATTGGGTATAGATGGGGTGCATGTGGAGGGAAAATTGGCATGGCCATGGTAAGTGATGAGATATGGGATGGATTGAAGGAATGGGGTGGGCATTGGCAAAGGGGGATGGGTTGGGGATGTTTAAGGGTGATGGAGGGTAAAGTGTGGGTGTTTGGGAAAAATCGGGCATGACTCAGGTAAAAATGGGCATGGCCCGGGGAGATGGGGGGTTGGATAGGGTGGACGCGACATAGGTGAAGGATGGTGCATTGGGTCTATATGGGGAAGATGGAAAATGGGGCATGGGTGTGGATGTGGAAACTTGGGTTAGGTTTATCATGGATGGGGTTGGGTAAGGATGCCTTGGATAAGGCCTAAAAATCCTCCTTCTTTCTTCCCTACAGGGCGATGGAGGGCAAGATGATGCCGTTGTGCCGGCACCACAAACTATATATATTTATTTTTGAGTTTTGGTTATATATATATTTTTGAATTTTCTTGAAAAAGTTTTGAAAAACAAAGGTTCCAAGGCCTTGGAATTCCCTTTTCGGGTGGCTCTCGTATCTTAATTCAATACCCGCGGCGACAATTCCGACGTACTTCGAAAGAATCGAAAGAGAACCTTCGATCTATTGAAAGCACGAAATCGAGGCAAACAACCCGATCCCCCGAAATGAGCTAAAAAGAAGTTGCCCTATTTTGATCGGCAGGGGCGTATTGGGTGTCGAGGATGGCGGGGCCTAAACAAGGCATTAAGCACACTAATTGGGATACTCGGGAGGTGAAAAAGGCCACGAATTCGGGCTAGAGCTGTGAAACAGACCTGGCGCAACTAATACATGCGCCCAGGTTGCAGGACACTATTTTTACACTAGCGTAACTATTAGTTGCGCCAAGGTAAAAACCTGGATTTTAAAGCTAGCGAAACTATTAGTTGTGCCAGTTATAAATTCCAGTTTTTTATACTGGCCCAATTAATACATGCGGTAGGCAAAAACTGATGCTCAAGAATGAATGACATCAGCCACCAACACCTGAAATAAGTCTTTTTTTTTTGTTTTTGTGGAAGTTAGGCTTCCGGGAATTGAGCTATTTTTTGGTGATCGGTTCTCTCCTCACTGCACCTAAAAGGTTTGAGTCCGGTATAACTCGCTAGCGCGCTCCCCAAATATTTTTTAAGCATCGAAATGGGAACTCACCCGATATACCTCCAGTGCAAGCGCCTTCTCAGATACTAGGTGGGCTGAGACTTTTCTGGATCATCACCACTAGGGGCTACCGCCATAGTAAGACCCGGTTGGTTGTGTGTTTGCCTAATCCCAACCCTTTTAAAATCTACCCCGTAAAAATAAATTAATTAAGCTCCTTAACTTGGTTCAATTTTAATTTTTTTCAAAGCTTTTCTCTTTTTTTGGAAGTTTTATTTAGTTCAAAGACCGGGGGTGATGACCCCATGCTGCCATTACGGGCCGGCGTCCACTATTGGGATATGTTTGCACAAGTAGGCCCGCCAATCGACTAAGGCACTTTAAATGACGGAAAATTAAAGAAATTAAAAGACAATGCTCAAGTAGGCCTACCAATCGGCTAAGGCACAAAAAATGACGAAAATGTAAGAAAAAAATAAAGACAATGTACAAGTAAGCCCACTGATTGGCTAAGGCATGCGAATGACGGAAAAGTACGGGTGAGTAAAATAAAATAAACAAAAAAAAAAAGCAAAATGGTTAGTAAAATAAAAATAAAAAGGTTAAATTTCAAGTAGAAGCTCTACAAGCTATCCCTAACAGAGTCGCCATCTGTGCAACCGTAGGATTCGTGACGGTCTCGTCGTGGCTATGCGGCCGCTTGCAAAAAAATATAGAGTCGCCACCCAGAGCTTTTGGTGTCTCAGGATACCTATATAATTTTTATAAGCACCGAAGTGTCACAAATATGACTTTGAATCCGGTCCACACCAAAGGTTCTTGGATAAGGGCTTCGGTTATTAATCGAGAAGGTGTTAGGCACCCGATCAACCCGCTTAACACGGTCTCTACTAATGGCCAACATAAAAATAAAGTAAAAAAAAAAAGAAACTGGCTTCCTCTTGCCCAAATGGGCCTTAAATCCTATTTGTACCCCTCCGTTCCTACCGAAAATTCGACGATGTAACGACACAAATGGGAGGATGGGAAGAGCTAAAGAAGAGATAGGAGAAGGGGAGAGCCGGAGCCTTCGGGCCCTTGTAGGACCGTAGGAGAGCCTTGCGTTGGCTTGCTTTTGTTGAGCTCTTGAAGGCTTGTATGGTGGAAATAGGAGTTCTAACCTCTAAGGCTTGCTAGCTAAGAGGGAGAGAGGGAAGGTAAATGGGTAGCATGTACCTAAACTAAAGGATCTAAGGTAGAAAATATCACTCAAAGGGGGTTTTAGAATTCTGAAATTTGTATGAGCAGTGGTGCACCAAAGGGAGAAAGATTTTCTTACTTTAAGCTCTTTCTCTCTTAGGCAAAAATTCTCAACCCTTAAACCAAGGGGTGGGGGGGCTCTATTTATAAGAAATAGGTGGATTAGGAGACCACTTAAGAGCTCAATGGGTTTAGCAACTAGGTAATCTCAAATCTAAGATTTTTCTAGGATTTTTGGAGCCTTGAGATGTATTGAAGGGTCCTCCAATGGTGGATGATGGGATAAGGCTTTAAGCCACTTAAAGGGTTACAAATAGGGTGCAAATGGGTGCAACAGAACTAGCAAAACACACCCCAAAGGTTGAGGTGGTCAACAAGTCAAACCCTAATCACGAAATTTGGAGCAAAAATCAACAGTTACTATTTATATGCCTGATTAGTTGCGCCAGGCAAATGTACAGTAAAACAGTGCCTGGAAGTAGGTTATCCGAGGTGGGGTCCACAATTAATACTAGTGCAACTATTAGTTGCGCCAGGCTTAAATCCTGGGAGAAGATTAGTTGCACCAGGCAAAATTATCACTGGCACAACCATTAGTTGCACCAGACCATTTCTCAGGAGAAATAGCTTGGTGCAACTATTAGTTGTGCCAAATTCCTAGGGGGCTCACCTGATTTTACTCTTTTGCCCTCCAAGTTCGGACCGTCATATCTTTTGATGTACAACTCTGATTGGGGTGATTCTTGGACCGTTGGAAAGCTGACGCCCTCTACTTTCTAATGGTATAAGATTTGTTCATAGTAGTTGGCTGTAGGTAGTTTCGGTGCACCCCTCCTCATCCATAGCTTGATAGGATTCGGTTTAGGGTTCGGAATGGGTTCTAAGGGTCGGGATTGGTTTCTAAAGGTTCAAGGTAGGATCCTAAGGGATCTAGGGTAATTTCTAAGGGTTTGGGGTGATTCCTAAGGGTGTTCTAGGGTGGTTCTTAAGGGCGCCATATATGCCATCAAAATCCCAGAAGTGTGCCTTTCTTGAAAGGTGTTTCAACCGGGCCTTGGGCCAAATTTGGGTGTCTACACCGGTGGAACTGGATTCTTGATCGGTCAGACTTTAGATTATTTCTCCAGGTCACAGATGCTTCGCAGGGCTTCAGTTCTTTTGAATTCCTGACCGATCGAACTGTGTTATGACCAGTCGACTTTATTTTTCTGAAGCTTCTGAGAAAGTTGACCGGTCGAAAAAGCTATTTTGACCGGTCCATTTAGGTCCTTTATTTATTCTCCGTTTTCCTCCTAAACAACTCTCTACTACATGATCTTGACCGTTCGAGTTTGCAGTCTCAACCGATCAAAATGACCTTTCATGGCATTCCTTTAGCTGGTTCTTCTTAGATTCTTGCCAAAGCTTTGTGTTTCTTCTTAACTTTGCTCTTTTAACTCATTTTGCATTTATTCGGCTTTTGAACCTGTTGCAACACAACACAAGCTAAAAGCATCCAATAGTAGTTAAGTGAGAGTTAACAAGGCCGAGATTTGAGCATAAATTATACCATTTTTGAGGCCGATCACTTCCCCTTCGAAAATAAAAGTCACTAGTTCAACCCACTCAGATCCAGGACATCGTAGAACCGTCAGTAATCTTTCAACTCTCTTCAACCAACTGTCGACTGCCATCGGTTCACAGGTCCCCATAAACACTAGTGGCTTCATCTGCTGAAATTGTTCCACCATTGAGCGTCATCGGTTTTGATTTGCGGCCATCGCAGCTGTCATTCGTTCCATGTGCTGATACAAACTGGCCCAAGGTTCAGGAGCATCCTCATCGTGATTACTCTCCTAAGTTGATGGTTTAGGAGAAGGTGGTTGTCGGATTCTTCTATTGCTCACCATCCTAAGGGATAAGAAGAACACATAAGATTCTTACCTAACGAAGAAATATTATCTATGAGAAGTGTCTTAGTTTTTCTTTTTATATAAGTTATGCATAACAATCAATCACATATATATTATTACATATATTAATTTAGTTCAAGTTGTAGTGCCTCACCAAACCATCTAGAGAAATGTCCATCACCCAGTTTCAGCCGTAATGAGTTCCAGTTAGAGGTATCAGTCAGACTAGGGTCAAGAACTTTTTAAGAACTAACAAAATATTCCTACTGTGTTATGTACAAATTTCCAAAGTTCTTTGGACACTATTCAAACTCAAGTGGCTCGGTAGAAATTTTTGAAAACTTAAATCTTCGGAAAACAGTTTCTAAAATCAAATAAGAAGTTTTATAATCTTTATGCTTTGATACCAACACTTAACGTGTGTCATGCCCCTTGCACCTTTCTCCGCAGTCCATCAGCGGTGTTGATGTGAGTGGGCGTGACGAGCACGCCTCATTTCTAGTCATATCCATATTCATAGTTGTATACTTTTATTTCAACTTCCAACTTCATTTCTGTTTTGCGTGTATGTGCTATATATATATATATATAGATATCGCGAAAAATACTTAAAATGCGGAAACGATTAAATTTCATTTATCAAATTAGTCGTAAAAACTTTAATTAAACACTATCAATTTAATTTCCCATTTTTGTTAACCTGATTGGGCATGTTTGAACTTACGATTTAATCGTAACGGGTTTCAACAAGTAAAGAATATAATTTAAACACCTGTAAAAGACTTTTTCCACAAAATAAAACTTTAAAAGAGTCGGTGTTCATACAGGCCCAATTATAAAATTATAACAATTGTTTCAAAAGTAATGGACTTAAACAGAAATAAAAAAAAACCAAACTAAAGGAAAGATCCTATCAAGATTCAAGTGCAGGTGCTGGTAGCTCTATAGACAAAATGAGCTTTAAACTTTCAGCTCGATTGTCGCTCTAAGATCCTTCCTTATCCAGCTCCTCTAACCCTAGCTAGGTGGCTGCTGACTAGCCTCCAAAATTTTTGGGCTATGAAGCAACCGTAAGCGATAAAGCTTAATAAATTCTTAGTTAGCATTGTCATAAGTTTCTAGAGCAAGTGTTATAAAAACATTCTATAGGTGCAAGTGCAAGTGGGGTTTCCAGTAGTTGTGACAGTATAACTAAGAAAGATCAAACTAACATTTAACAAAAATTCTAGACAATACTATCATAAGCATACTCTAATCAACATGAAGTAGCCATCCGTTAAAGAATAAAAATTTACAACTAAGCAAGAATTAATGAAATTACTACCAAAGCATGGAGATATTGACCTACAAGTTACTGCTACATCATTATTCCGAAAGACTTACAAATGTAACATTAACAAGTGAAATATTTACGTATTTCTTAAAAAGTATTTCAGAGATGATTAAGTATAAATTTCAATTAGTGTGATTATGTGTAGATTACTATTAGTATGACAATTTATCCCTTGATTATTAGTATCTTTTAATTAAGCAGTGTCGATACCAGAACACCAATCATGGTCCAAGATTTAAGATTTAAGATGCCAATGTTTGCACGAACAAAGGCCGGGACTCTCCGTCGTTTAGCCAATCAAGGCAATAATCAATGACCCTGTTGATCTAACTAGACTCAATCCTCAACTGACATTTAAAAATCCTTTTCAAGTACACGGTGCTCATACGAGCCTGTTCGTGAGAACAATAATCAACTATGTGAGGCTTTCAAGTTCAAGATAACATCTCTTTTCACTTTCAAGATTTTAGGATTTGTTATCAAGTATTTAATGTTCAAGCTTTGTTAAATTCAGGATTTCAATATTCGGGTTCAAGTATACTTCTTTTTAGAAGTTCAAGTTCAAGTTCCCATTCTGGGTTCAAGGTTCAAGTATTCGAGTACCCCTTTCGGGTTTAAGATTCAAGTTTTCAAGTATTCAAGTATTTCAAGAATTTCAAGTATTCAAGTTCGAGTTCAAATTCAATTACGTCTTTAAGTTAAGTTTCAAGTTATAGTTTCAGATACAAGTTCAAGATCGAGCTCTAGGTCGAGCTCAAGCATGGCTTCATGTTCAAGTTCTAATTCAAGCATGCATTCAAACTTAAGTTCAAGTTCTAGTTCAAGCATGCATGTCAATCACAAGTTATAGATTCAATCATGTTACGACCCAAAATTCTACCCCATCCCGAGGGCCTAGAATTCCGAGTTATGACTCACACGCATCCCAAAATGTTAAGCACACATACACATAATCAAAGTTCTCATGCAAATCTTGTTCCACAAAATTCGTGAAAGCCAACAAATAAGGGTGAAATAAATGGGTAGCCATAAATAATTGAATAAATACGATAAATTCAGGAAATCCACAAATAAAATGGAAAGGAGAGTCAGAGACAAATCCAATAAAATGAAATCATGGGATCATCAATAAAAGTATTAAACGAAACACAATACCGAGTTTACAACAGTCAATAACCGATACTAGGATCAAAATCAGCACTATGGTCCTCCTATTAACCAGTGGCATCGCCCCTCAAGGCTTCTAGTACTCAGCATCCACGGGGTTAAAAAAATCAGTACCAATCGGATCAGAATAGCCAACATCCACTCTGTCAATATAATCACCTGTAACTATTAGATTTTCATGAGATGAATTTACTCAGTCACATAAACTCGATGTGATACATCATGTATCCACCTCATATTACTCATGTGCATTGTGGGTGCATCACGTGAGTGATAATAATAGTATAATAAAGGAATCTAAAAGAAAAAATGGTAAAATCAAGTACATATCGTAGAGCTCATATCGTAACATAAATGCAGGACCATGATCTAGATACTCATATCCTAACACACCTCACTATATCTTATTATTCTCTCACATACGTCTGTACATCGTATTAGTATAACTAACATGCTCATAAATCCTAAATGACTTGTACCAGAGTCGTTGCTCGAGCTACCATGTGAGGGTCACCATAATATCTTTCCACCATATCATAATGCTATCTAATCGTCCTCTCTATCCTACTCATACTCCCCACCCAGCCTAATGGAGAGACATAAATGGCCAAACGTAACTCATAATATACTCATACTGTCTTCTAGAGATCCCTCTTGGTTGTATGACTTTGTTACTCTTACGATGGCTATACAGGGAACGTCACGTACAGACTTATGTTTATAATCTTTTGTTGGCCTATACAACAGTGTCTTGTTATCATACTCATAATTTATCTTATCTTAATGTACTCATATCATAACATACTCTTACAACTTAATTCTAGGATGAGCTATAGTGGGATAACTTGATTAAATCACACATTATGAGAAAAGAGTTCCGTAGTAACCTGGATGTACTTCGTCTAGCAGTAAAGAGACCTCTCTACTATAAATACTCTAAACTACTATAGAGGGGTTGTATCCGTATATAAACGCCTACATTCCGAGTTTCATGTGACCGTCAAGAGATCTCACTACAACTAAGGCCCAAGGTCTGAATCTCATATCATAGCTCATATCTTATCCTTTCATATTAAAACTTGGAGTGATAGGGTCACTGTGTGTGCCACCGTTTATAAGATTACACTGAATTCGCACTCACCCTATTCGTCATGATGTCCCATAACACAATAAGTTGTAAGACATGTGAATACGATGTATTCATCACTTCGATACCATCTCGATAAATCACCACACTCAATCGTAGGCATGATCTTATACATTCGCATACATATGACCTAACATATCTATAACTCGTATAACAAGATCATGATGAAAGCAACGAAATATCATACGTGCAAAAAATATTTACATTCAAATTATTATTTTATATATATATATATATATATATATATATATATATATATATATATATATATATATATATATATATATATATATATATATATATACACCTCATCTCAATACAAATATAGAATAGGATAGTTATAAGTGTGATTTTAATAATGTGAGGGTCAGAGTTCGATTTTCACTAGGTATCGAATTTCTAACACTTCCTGTTATCGAAGTGGCCACGTTAAAGCGCTAAAAGTGATATATATATATATATATATATATATATATATATATATATATATATATAAAACTTACTATAATTAAATGCTCTAATTGAAAGTCATTACACTTTAAAGTTGGATAAATCACAACTATCAATCGAAACCTATGAGTAATTAATAAGCATTTAAGTTTTGGTTGTGAATAAGGTGGGATTATAAGGTGAATACTATCGTCTGTTCGGACGAGAATCGATCGATTGGTCTTGGAATCGATCAGTCGAAGATATATTATATATAAAGTATTCAATTCGGGTAAGAATCAATCGATTGATTTTTAGAGTAGATCGGTCGAATTTAAAGCAATTTAAATTATACAGTGGGTCGGTTATGTCTAGAATCGATCGATCGGACCTTAGACTCGATCGATCGAAGTCAAAAGAAAACAAACGATTTCGGGTTAGGAATAATGCCATATATATTAAATGGCATGTTATATAATTATAGTAATATAATACTTAAATATAAATACTTATATAAGGATATAATAATCATAGAAGTAATATAATAGTTCATTGATTCAAAGTTGCTTTTAAATAATATAATATACTTACAAGTGTCCAACACTAGATGGGTCACGGTCCAACATCAAATGGGTCGAGGTCCAACATCAGATGAGTCATGGCCCAACATTAGATGGGTCAAGGTCAAATATCAGATGGGTCAAGATCCAACATGGGTCACGGTCCGACATCAGATGGGTCACAGTCCAACATTAGATGGGTCACGGTCCGATATCAGATAGGTCAAGGTATCAGCATCAGATGGGTCACGGTCCGACATTAGATTGGGCAAGGTCCAACATCAGATAGGTCACTGTCTGAATTAATCGATCAATTTTTGAGTCGATTGATCGATGACAAAAGGTAACAAATTTGAGACAGGGCTTAAGGGCATGTAAGTATCTTATAAGGAGATTTATATTATTAAAATCAAGTACTAGAGTGTAAATGAATTATTTAATAATATATAGTTATATAATATAATTTATATAATATTTTCTTAGATAGTCAGTATAGATTAAAGAGACTTTAGAATCCCACATGTGCATCAATTATAAAATAATATAAATACAATGATTATAAAATAAAAATGGAATATATATAATATATTAAAGCATCAGACACTCAAGTGCTACATTAGGAATCGATGGATTGAGAATAGAGACTCAATCGATTGAAAGTGAGAAATCGGACTTGACATTTATTAATCGACCGATCAACATAGAAATTGATCGATCGAGTTAATAAAGTAAATACAAATAAAGTCAAAATGATGCGAAATCAATCAATCAAAATCGATCAATCTCTATTCAAAGCCGTCAACGATCCAAGTTCTCTTAAGGTGTAATGTAAAAGGAGGACTGATATTTTATTTCCCATGAATTGACAACTGATACGTCAGTTATGTTTGTTGCAGTTATATTTGTCAACATGGATATTATAGTTATTTAAGAATGTTTAGGAGAGAAAAATAATTTTCTCTAAAATTTTATCTACTACTGAAAATAAGACTATTAGTTGTAGCCAAAAACTACCGTTATTAATAAAAAATTGCCATTAATATTTTTGTCACTAATAGTCTTGATAATTTTTTTTGTTACTAGCGATAGTTCTTTACAACCAAAAATTATTGCTAATAATTTTATTTATTTATTTTATTTTTATTTTTTTTCTCTTTCGTATAGCTATCCAATCGTCATCGTCATTGGTCTCTAACATTTTATTGTAGAGCAATCTCTAAAATATCCTTCCCAATTTCCAATGGTAATCCAAGATAATTGATAGGCAAATCCTCTTATTTTAGTTAAGGGTAATGATGACCTGACTTTAGTCAGGTCCTTACTCAAGTCGAGACCGCTTACATCTAGACGGTCAATATTGCGGGCAGAGATATGATCGGTCTCGTCGGTCCCTTGATGATATCAGCAATAGATATCCTACCAACATATTTAATTCGGGCCAACCACAAATGATCCCAATGCATTTGAGAATCAAATCGCCTAAAGCGGGGTGGAGAAAGTGAGAATGACCTAAGTGCAAATGTTGACAAGTGGCCATCCAAGGCAACCCACCTCCTCCTTGTAATGCGTAAACAACGAAATCCAAAGGAAAAAATTGCTTACAGCTGACGCATTTTAGCTTCAAGATCCACCCGCTAATGAATGGCTAGGAGGCGCAGAATCGTTTTTTCAAAAGGAAACCGCCCCTCTAAGAACCACAATTCATTTTTTAATCAAGCATATCACATACATGGTGCCATTGAACCGAACCCAATTAAGGTGCATTGACCAATTATTATAATAGTAGAAGAAGGGTTATTTGCAACCAAATATTCTTTATCCTATCATAAGGTTTTTCACACTATTCTTCCCCTACAATAACGGTTTTGACACATAAACGTGAGAATAGTTGACTACCTTGAACTAGTGGTTGGAGCTCGATTTTCATCCTACTCTTTCACAGAGTTGATCTTGAGATTATGGCAGACTTATCAAATAGACAGATGCTAATTTCACATGGCACACATTCCCAAAAGTGATGCAAGAACCTTTTCTCATGCTACGTCCATGATCATGATCATGATCAATTTTGAGGATGCGAGCCTTATGAAAGCAACATATCTGATCATCTGATAGGTGTGTCATGATCTGAAGATCTATTTTTTGAAAGGTTTTAACGTAAAAACAAACTCCATCGTTTGATTCAAGGCAGTCAATGGCTGTACTGTGCGAAAACCTTAGTTGCCGATACTAAATGTTTAGTTGCCTATACCAGTACCCTAAAAGAGACGTGAGAGTCACAAACCGAGTATAAACATTCAGAACTTCAAACCTTAAAAGGTGTTCCCACATCCCTCAAAAGTCCACTCATTCACCAAATTTCCTGGCCGCCAGATCCCAAGGTAGGCCTCTCTTGAATACTAAGTCATCCAAGAAAAGGCTGTAAAACAAAAATAAACAAATCCTTCTTACAGACTATATATTTTCATTCTAGTTTAAGAGATAAACCCATATAGACTATGCCCATTTACTAACTCTTCTCATATATATATATAAACCATTAAGGTCTGGGGAGGACAGTTTGCACCACCATGGAGAACACATTAGTAGAAGTCGCCAATAACCCCAATACTCTTTCCAAGCAAAGGAGATTCTCATTAACTTTCTGCTCACCAAAATTCTCCATGTTCCTCTTGTTCACCTTCTTCATTGTGTTCATTATTTTCCAAATTCAAGCCCTCAATAACCCTTTCTCTTCTTCTGGTTCTTCTTTTTCATCGTCTTGCTTCAAACAACTGAGTAATATCTTCAAAACCAATCTTGATTTCAATTCGTCGCTCGAACTTTTGTCCATGGCTTCTAGGCTCCGGGACTCGATCACGTTTCTCCCTCTCAAGGACCTTAGGTACGCGAAAACTTCTATGGAAGGCCATACATGGTTCATGAGCTCCATGAATGACACTTACGAGAAGGACGAGTCCGAGTACCTGTACTTCCCTTCGGAGGTGTCGAAAGGAAGGTTGCTTTGTCTAATGGGTCGCGATGTATCGGATGGTGGACAGAATTCATATGCATTATCATGGCCCGAGACCATGCCGGAAAACACAACACTCTTAAGAGGAACATCCTTCGTGTCGGACACTCACTACGATTATACTAACTTATGGCATGGGTTATCGGCAATGGTTCCTTTTGTAGGGTGGTACAAGAGGAAGGGGTGTGTAGTGCCTTCTAGGTGGGTCTTATACCACTGGGGAGAGCTTAGGAGAGAGATGGCGTCATGGCTTCAAAACCTCATGGAATCTACTTTTGGAGAGAAAATGAAGATTGAAACATTTGAAAGCGATGGGCTTGATGGTAGGCCATATTGTTTCGAGAAAGCCATCGTGTTTAGGCACAATGAAGGGAAAATGGCAGGGGAGAAGAGAGGGGAGGTGTATGATTTGTTGAGGTGCAAAGCTAGGTTGTTTTGCAACATAAGCTTGGGCGGCACAGGTGCAAATGTTATGGAGACGGGCGTTCCGATTATCGGATTGACATTGTTGTTGAGGAATGGGGCTAGGTCGTTCAAAAATGAGTCGGCGGTAATCGAGATCTTCAAGGAGGAGTGTGAGAAGGTGGATGGGTGTACACTAACAGTCGCTCGATCGAATAATCTTAGCTTTTGTGATCAGGTTGGTATTTTGATATATATATATATATATATATATATATATATATATATATATATATATATGAATGAAAAGGGAAAATGCATCGGGGCATAGAGATTGCTCTACGCCAATTGATATGGGCGCGACACTAGTTCTCATTTTGTGAAGTGATGGGTGACATTGGGACCATATTACTTATTAGAGTTACACTTTTAAAATATTTTAATACCCTTTCAACCGTCATTCTTGACTTTTTTAAAAGCCTTTTTAAACTCTTTTTCTTCTCTCCATGTTTTTAACAAATTATCAGAGTCACTTTTTCATATATATTTTATTCAAAAAATGTGAGCGGTCTGTATCGAAGCGTTAACACCTCCGCACCGAAGCGCCCGCACCCCAATATCGAAGCAAAACGAGGTGCCAGCGCCTCGCTATAGGGGTGTCGGCACCTCGTTTTCAAGGTGCGAGCGCTTCATTGCCGAGGTGCTAATGCTTCACTAACGGGAGCTCACATTTTTTTATTAAAATATACTTTAAACAATATGTCTGACACATTCTTGGGAAAATGAAGAGAAGAGAGAGACTTGATATGGGTGCAACATGTAGGTCCATTTTTGTGAAGTGATGGGTGACATTGGGACCACATTACTAACTAGAGTTATACTTTTAAAATATTTTAATACCCTTTCAGCCGTCGTTCTTGATTCTTTTAAAGTCTCTTCTTTTCATTTCCCTAAGATTGTGTTAGATATACTTTTTAAAGTATATTTTAATAAAAAAATGTAGTCTCCCGTTAACAAAGCGTTAGCACCTCGGCAATGAAGCGCTCGCACCCCAAAAATTAGGTGCCGGCACCCCGAAAATTAGGCGTCGGCACCCCGATAGCGAGGCGCTGATGCCTCATTTTAGGAGCGTCGACGTTTCATTTTTTGGGACGTCGGTGCTTCATTTTAGGAAGCATCGACACTTCATTTTAGGGGCGTCTATGCTTCGATATGGAAGCGTCGGCGCCCCTAAAACGAAGCGCTGGCCCTTCGATTAGGAGGTGCTGACGCTTCGAAAAAAAAAAAAATTATTTATTTTTTAAAATCGAAGCGTCGGCGCCCTTAAAACGAGGCGCAAAGGCTTCGATTAAAAAATATATATTTATATCGAAGCGCCAACGCTTCGATATTGGGGTGCCGACACTTCGCTGCGGAGGTGCTAACGCTTCGCTACCAAGCGCTCACATTTTTTGAATAAAATATATATGAAAACGTAACTCTGACAGTTTCGTGAAAAAGTTGAAAGAAGAAAGAGAAAGAGACTTTTAAAAGACATTTAAAAAAGTCAAGAATGACAGCTGGAATGGTATTAAAATATTTTAAAAGAAAATGCGCTTTGCCTATAATGCCAAAGGGCTAATAGCGGTCAGTAATAAACAGTTTACGGATATATCCCATTTATGCTGGCCAATATTTTAGAAATTTTGGCTGGGAATGTCGGTATAATGTTCTAAAACTTTTCATTTTCTTATGAAAAAATTAAAAAATAAATCGCCCAAGTAAAATCGTTTTACACCAAAATGCTATTCAGCTATTGGGATCATAGTTTAAAATCTACAAGGATACTGAGACGCTTTGTCTCCTATTTATTAGGGATTTTTGTAAGACGCTTTGTCTCATATTTATTAGGGATTTTTGTAAGATGCCTTATCTAAGTATGGGAATTGACAAGATCCCTTAGCTAATTTAGGATTTGACAAGATCACTGTTTTAACTGACATTAATTACTTGACAAATATCGAAATTCCAACGGTACCCTTGCCTTTTCTTTTAGCAATTAATAATTCATTTATTTTTTGGACCGTCCGATTTCTCTTCAACCAAAGTCAATTGGACGGCAAAAGCTAATCTTCTGGCTAATCACTCAACCAAATAGTTAATTGCATGATAATCGCACGGTCAAAAATTGATTAACACGATAAGTAGACAGTTACCACACGGTTGTCATACAGTTACCAAGCGGGTACCATGGGGGGTTACTTAGCTGGTACAATGCGGTTACCACATGGCAATCGCCATCATTTAATTATTACTAAATTTTGTCTTGGCGCACGCCTATAATATTATTTAGAGAAAACTGGGAAAAAAAAGTCCACGCTTAATTTAAACATATAAGGTGTAACAAAAAATAAAAAACTTAATATTTATTGAGAGGGTGTAAGAATCAAAGAGGCATTAGCCTAGTTGGTATCCTTCCTCTATTGTAAGAGAGAAGGTCGTGAATTCGATACTCGTCCTCTACATTGTTTTTTATCACTGCTTCCCAACTGTCATATGTATATATGTGCTTGCTCCTCAGTTCTCGAGATTGTCTCGGCCTAAATGACAGTATCAAATAAATAAATATCGAGAGTGTAAGAGAAAATACAAAGACATCCATGTGTTTTAATTTTTGTAACAAAAAATAGAAAACTTATATTTATTAAGCTGGTGTGAGAGGAAATACAAAAATATCCATGTGTTTTGATTTCTGGCTCATAGGACACTTTGAGTTAACCATGTGTAACCGTGCGGTAATAGCACTGTAAGTGGTAAAAACGGAAATAGTCTCCAAATTAAGAGAGATGCTTTTCGTAATTGCTGCACACCACCCTCTTAAAAATTTTTAGATAAGCATGGACTCGTTTTTTTTTCTATTTTCTTTTAAGCCACTTAATAAAGTCTAAGATAAGCATGGACTTTCGTTTTTCATATATTCTCTCAAACCCCAAGTAAAAGAATAGGAGTGTGCCACTTATGATGGGCACACTCAAGTAAGAATTGAAAGATGACGGTTGTCATAAAACAAAATCAAGGAGACAATACCGTAAACGAACGGTAATGGGGTTCCCGATCTGGTAAGAACTGATTACTGATTGGGTAAGAACGGGTAACCAATTTTTATGCAGTTACCGTCGGGATATCAATCGAACTCCGTCTTTTACTGGCTCCATGGGCATTCCTATCATTTCCGTCCTTTGGTAGGTGAAAAGATTTGATCGCACTAGTTGTTGTATAGTTGGGCAAAAGGAAGGGGTATTATGGTCTTTTGTCGATAGTTAGGGTGGTTAAAACGGTTGGGTTAGGAATTTTGTCAAATCCGAAACTAGGTAAGGGATCTCATCAATTCAGGAATTTAGGTAAGGCATCTTAAGAAAATCCCTATTTATTCTTATTGAACTTCTACATGTTGGCGGGATTGCGAGATTGAGCCAAATCACGTGAATAAATCAATTGGGTGACTTAGAGTAGAGAAAGGCTTGCTCTGATATCATGATAAATTTATGCATCCAACACCCTATGTGGTACTAAACTTCAACACACTAAGCTGGTGAATTATATCTTGTTCCATTATTTGCAAACTAGAAGTAATCTCTTATCATATAACTCAAGTTTGGTGTGCTCTTGATTCAGGTAAAGCTGATGAGTTCAACCGACATCCTGGCAACGCCACACGGCGCCCAATTAACGAACATGTTTCTCATGGATAGGAACAGTAGTGTAATGGAGTTCTTCCCTAGAGGATGGCTAGAGCTCATGGGCGTTGGTCAGTACGTGTTTCACTGGATGGCGAGTTGGTCGGGCATGAGACACGAGGGGGTGTGGCGAGACTCAGACGGTGATCAATGCCCCTACCCTATGCCCGATACACGTTGTGTCACCTTCTACAAGGACAGCGTGCTTGGGCACAATCGGACGTTGTTCGCCGAGTGGGCAACGACAGTTATCTACCGAGTTCAGATAAACAAGATGGATAAAGCCTCCAAGGGCAATGTACAAAGAATACAACTCAATTCGAGTGCTTGTTCATGTGGCTAGTTTGTTTGTTTTGAGCTAGATCTTAGATTTTGAGAAACCCATCTCTCTCGCAATTGTGAAATCCATCTCCCTCGCAAATACTTAAGTTTATTGCTCCCAATTTCCCAAATTGATAATGTAATTTGTTATGTAATGAATAAAATAAGGTTGTTAATGTTCTGAAAAATAAGAGAAGAAGACTTGAATCTCGTCTACGAATAATCAATTTATATTTGTAATTAAGTGAGTATATTTTATTATTATTTATTTATTTTTTATGATTGATAATGGTTTGAAATTATATTAAAAAACAACGAGGCGCTGAGAAAATAAAAACACCCACCCATACCAAAATGCTTGCGACCATATAAACGGCCGACGAGCAGGAAACCACATCGAAAAGGAGAAAAAAGCCAAAAAAATAAATATAAACATAAAAGAAAAGGAATGGCAACCCCGCGGGCTCTACCCCGAGTCCAAAGCAAGAGGAACCCTACCACCCCGCTCCTTATCCAAAGCCATCCAGCAACACTTGATGCCCCGGATACTCTTCAAAATCATCCCAAAAGGGCGACGTCTTCGATTGAAAATATGTGTGTTTTTCTCAAGCCACACAAACCATAAGACTGCGAAGAAACTAATTCTCCAAAAGGCCCCCCTCTCTCCCTCCAAGTGAACTTCGGATCAAAAACTGTTGAGAGACGTTTTCCGATTGAACCTACCCTTTATCAAACGACTTGAGAATAACTCCTCAGATTTTGGCAGCCACCCAGCAGTGCAAGAATAGATGCGCCAGCTATTCTTTCGCTTGCAAGCATAATGATACAAACGTTAAGGATGTCTTTTCCCCTCCTAATCAGTTGATCAATCGTGAGAATCATCTCTCTCATCAAGGTCCACGAGAAAAAATGCACTTTGGGGATCCATAAACCAGCCCAACTCCATCTAATCAACGGTCGACTCGCCAATACCTAGAAATAAGACTTGACAGTAAAAGCTCCCTCTTTCCTAGGAATCTAAATCCATTCGTCGACCTGCCCCTGATTTCTCACCGTACCATAGAGAAAGTTCATCACCCGGAGATACAGGTCACTCTCCTCAGCTCTAAGCAATCTCTAAGCAGCCATGTTCTAGACCACCCCCCATCTCCTTCTGAAAAGAAATTAGCCACTAAACCATGAGGAAGAGCCGCAATTCGGGCCATCCTCAGGAAACTCTCCTTGAGAGGTCTGGCATCCACTCATGGGTCCTCCCAAAACTAAAATCGAGACCTGTCTCTCCATGAAAACTAAATCCATCGCAAAAACAGACGCCAAGTCCCACAAATGCCCCTCCACCATGGCGAGAACACATTTGTGACATTCACGTTGATACCCCATTGGCCCTCTATCCACCCACATTTATCCACCAAAACAGCTACCCATAGGCTATTTCTTTCTCTCTAAACCTGCACGCCAAAATCATTTCTCAAGCATAGCAATATTCATTGTTCACAGACTACGAATTCCTAAACCGCCGTATCTCAAAGGAAGCTGATCACTACAAAATAAGGGGCCTTTAGTGGCACCCTCTTAGCTGCGGATATAGAAAACTGCCACAAATAAAATAAGAATACCGGCACAAAGTCCGCCGCTTCGTAACTTAAACCAGCGGGTATAATTAAAACAAGTGAGGCGTCGTTTCATTTCCCGCGCGGGATTTTATAAGTTACTTTCCCTCGTTAACTTAAGCCAGCGGTCACAGCTAAACGCCCAAACGATCTCTTCCAAATCTCTCTCTCTCTCTCTCTCTCAAAGATATCTCCCAAATCTCTCTCATTCTAGGAGATCTCTCCCAAATTTCTCTGGTTCTCGCTGATTCGGCTCCCATTTACGTATTTCTATTGCCATTTTTCCCTGTACTTCCTTGCCACAACACTAGAGTCGATTGTCACTGCTCGACCTCAACTTAATCGGAGAAGATGCTAAAAGTGTGAAATCTCTCTTCAAGTAAGTAAATTAGAGAATAAAACTTTTATTTTTGTTTTTTTCTGCCATGAAAACACCTAATGGTGGTTTCCTTATCAGCAACAACCACCCAAACTTAGCCGTCCAATCTCAGGGAATCGGATCCGTGCACACAAGTTGCCCTACCTGCCTGAATTTTCTAACATTGCCTTAATCAGGTATTTTATCTTTGGGTGGTTGTTGCTGATAGAAATCATCAACACATTTAAAATCATAAACTTACATATCTCTCCTCGTTATCAACTTCACACAAAATTGTACTTGAGGGGTAGTTGCTGGCAGCTTCCATTGAAATATATTGGAATTAAGCAAAAACATGATTATCTCATCAATAGTATAACAAAAAGTTAATGTAGCAGTTGCAAATTGGTTGCTGGGATAGAGAGGGGCTCACCTTTGCTTAGTCAAACCCAAGACGAGCCAACTATGCACCCTTGTCTCAAAATGGGGCTCGCATTTTAATTAGGGTGCCTAGCTCTTTGTGATATCCAACATAAGAACTAGAAGTGACGCCCTGTGCCATAGGATGCACATTAAGAATAAAAAGTTATATTTGGATCTGATTATCAGAGATAAAATTTTTCCACTTTTCTAAAAAAATGATCCATTGTGGAGGATTGGGACAAATCAATGTCTGAAAATGGTGTTGGGGAAAGTTACACCAACCACTACATTGTTAGGGAGACCATTATTTGGTGGAAAAAAATTTGTAGCAGTAACCACAATAGAGCCAAGACGACACACTTTGGATGTTGAGGTGTTCACAATTCATATTACATAGAACAAAAAAGGTGCTAGAACATACGATGACAAATGAATAAAAGGGTTTGAAATAAGCATATATACCTTTCGACCTCATAAGCCTAACCGATTCACTTTCTCACCAATCCTTGAAATCCATGGCCTTTGTAAGATTTGAGATCTATAAATTAAAAAAAAAGAAGATTATCTTTCAATTGGCGGCAACAATGGTGGTCGAAGCAGGCAACAATGGTGATTGAAGCAGAGTCTCGGGATGGAGCTAGGGTTTTTCTTTTTTTTTTAGAGAGATGAAAGAGGGGGAGAGGAAGAGACGGACAACAGTTGTAGGTTGAAGCAGAGTCGCGGGATTAGCTAGGGTTTTTTTAGAGAGGTGAGAGCGGGAGAGGAAGAGAAGGGATGAGAGAGAGAGGGAGAGCAAGCTAGAGACGGTTTAACTTGACATTTAGTTTATACCATCGTGATAATAAGACTGTTTGTACCGTCTTATTACCCGTCATTAAATTTCATGCCATTAGTTAGTATTAGATTGTCTTATTGTAACATTTAAGACGGTTATAGATGGTCTTATTTAAAGATGAAAAAAGGCAGTTTTATTTTATGTCTTTTTTAGACGTTTTTGACGTAGTGTGTGACACATGGAATAAAAAATTGACCGTCTGATAAGTACAATATGATCTCAAGATCTATTGTGTGGTATATCGAGGTGAAACACAATTTATTTGAAAATGAGAAAAGCACGTGTAAGTTTGAATGTATGGAATTATAGAATCTATAAGCCTAGTCCGCATGCTTTAGCAATTTACAATGTTGATTTGCTTACAATGGCATTAATTTAGAATGGTTATAGAAATTTATTATATTCTTTTATCCAACATTATGTACGGCAAGACTTTTGGGCTTTCTATTTTCAATGACATTACTTAAATGTGACTTCTAGGATTTTTGTGAAGTTTAATCGAGGAGGTTTGGGACTATAAATCGGATATTCGACATGACGGATAAGAGTTGGATTGAGAAGAATAGGTATATAATTCTTTAACGATTAGATGCATTAATTATGGGTAAATTTTAATTAAGGCGTGGATTACTTAAATAAATTATTTACTATATTTTTGAAATAGGGTTTCTGGAGAGTACGGTAGAGGCGTGAAAGAATTCATCAACCTAGCTATAGCTCGTGGAGCCTCTGTTAATGGGAGGTTGAAGTGTCCTTGCGTTAAATGCCATAATGGACGATATCACGATACAAAGACAGTAGAAGACCATTTGATATGCCACGGGATTGTTCGAACTTACATCAATTGGTTTTACCATGGGGAGGAACCACCACAATCAAGTTCTGCAAGGGATAATATTCTTGATAGTGAAGCTGATGAGCATGATACGGGTGATGACATAAGCCATATGTTGCATGATGCGTTTGGAGTACAACTCCCAGATGTAGCTTCAGATGGTATTGAACCTGAAATAGATCATTTATCCAAAACTAGTGTTGCCAAATTTTATAAATTGGCACATGATGTTGATCAAGACCTATACCCCGGATGTGAGTTACACTCAAGGTTGTTAGGCTATGGCATATCAAATGCCTCGGAGGATGGAACAATAAATTGTTTACTATGTTGCTTAATTTTTTAAAAGAGGTACTCCCTGAGGGATCGACATTACCTGAAAGTTTTTCACAAGGTAAGAAGATTATTTCGGACTTAGGACTAAGTTACAACAAAATTGATGCTTGCCCAAATGATTGCATGTTGTATTGGAAAGAGTCCGCACACAAACAAGTATGTAATGTTTGTGGCACCTCAAGATGGAAGTATCAAGAGGAGCATTTAGAAGGCATTAAGAAGAGTCCAGCAAAAATCCTGCATCACTTTCCTATAATACCACGTCTTCAAAGGTTGTACATGTCCTCAAAAATTGCATCTGACATGAGATGGCATGACGAGGGTCGCACTAAAGATGGGATGTTACGTCATCCTGCAGATTCTCTGGCTTGGAAACATTTTGACCTCGTCAATCCAGCATTCGCAACAGACTCACGCAGTGTTAGACTTGGGTTAGCAAGTGATGGCTTTAATCCTTTTAGGACAATGAGTATTGTCCATAGTACTTGGCCTGTGATATTGATTTCATACAACTTGCCACCATGGATGTGCATAAAGCAGTCGAACATGATACTTGCGTTGCTTATACCTGGACCATCTGGGCCTGGCAATGACATCGACATTTACTTGAAGCCATTGATAGAGGAGTTGAAAGAATTATGGGAGTTTGGGGTTGAGACATATGATGCTTCAAGGAGGGAGACATTTAAATTGCATGCAGCCTTGCTATGGACCATCAGTGACTTTCCAGGGTATGCTATGTTATCAGGTTGGAGTACGAAAGGGAAGTTGGCATGTCCTTCCTGCAACAGAGACACATGCAGTCAATACTTGCAAAATGGTAGAAAGCACTGTTATATGGGCCATCGTCGATTCTTACCTTCAAATCATATATTTCGAAAGCATAAACAATCTTTTGACAGAATAGTAGAAGTCAGACCAACTCCAATTCCAATGTCTGGGTCAGATATATTAATTGAGTTAGATAATGTTACTTATAATTATGGAAAGCAACCCGTGAGAAAAAGATCAAGAACTACAAAGCATGTCGATGTGCCATATAATTGAAAGAAGAGTGTATTCTTTGAATTGCCATATTGGGAGCGTAATTTACTCAGACACAATTTGGATGTTATGCATATTGAAAAGAATGTTTGTGATAATTTACTTGGAACTCTTTTGGATATTGATGGGAAAATGAAAGATAATTTAAAGTCGCATCTTGACCTGCAAAAAATGAATGTGAGACATGCTCTTCACCCTCAAATAGATGCAGAAAAAAATCGAGCGTATCTACCAGCTGCGTTCTACTCAATGGATAAAAATGAGAAAGAGATGTTCTGTAAAATTTTGAAGAGTGTGAAAATTTCGGATGGTTACTCTTCTAACATTGGAAGATGCGTTAATGTTAGAGAGCGCAAAATATCTGGATTAAAAAGTCACGATTCACATGTCATAATGCAGCAGTTTTTATCTCTGGCAATTCGAAAGACGTTGCCCAAGAACGTAGCTTCTACAATAATAGAGTTGAGCACATTCTTTTGTGAATTATGCTTTAAAGTATGTCGGATTGATGATTTGCAACATCTTGAAGAGCGGATTACTTTGGTCCTTTGCCACTTCGAGCGAATTTTTCCACCGGCATTCTTTGACATTATGGTGCACTTGCCCATACACTTGGCATCAGAAGCATTACTAGGCGGACCCGTTCATTATCGTTGTATGTATCCCATTGAAAGGTATGATGCCGCAACAGTATATGTTGTTTAATTGTTTATCAAACTTTTTAAGATTTCACTCACGTAGGTCAATTTTGTTTTGGCATTTAGGTATTTATATACATTGAAATCATACGTGCGTAATAGAGCTCAACCCGAGGGGTTTATTGCAGAAGGGTACCTTGCAGAAGAATGCCTAACATTCTGTTCTCGCTACTTTAACAATGTTGAAACGAGGTTCAACCTACTCCGAAGGAACCCTGCCGTTGTTGTGATTGAGAATGCCACACAATTCAAACTTAGAGCTCTAGAATGGACACAAGCACAACGCTATATGGTATTTAACCATGAGAATATCGCACCCTATCTAAAGTAAGACTGCACACATTCATAAAAGTCTTTTATGTGCCCACTCAATGTCTGATGCTCATATAACATTCATTTTATGCAGGCATCATGATGGAGAGTTGATAATGTCATATCCAAGAGCAAGTCCCCATGAAAGGTAAAAAATTCAAAATGCACAATTTGTTGAATGGTTTAAGAAACATGTAAGTTAAATTTATTTTAATAAAAAATTAATAGACAATTTTATTTTAATAAAATTGCTAGTATGACCTACTTACGCGCTCCTAATAGATTCGAAGGTTACGAAAAAATCCAAATAATTCAATATTGGAAGAGATTCATTTGCTCGCTGAAGGGCCATTTTCTGAAGCAAGAAGACTCACCAGTTATACTATTAATGGATATAAATTTCGAACTATTGATAAGGAGATGAGGGCTAAAACTCAGAACAGTGGTGTTGCGGTCACTGCAACTACTACGAGTTATGCAAGTGCAAAGGATAGAAGGCCCATCATAGGAGAAATAACTTATTATGGACGTTTAATGGACATAATTGAATTAACATATTCTGACCGGCTAAAATTTATATTATTTAAGTGTGATTGGGTTGACGTGACAACACAGGGTAGAGGAATAAAAATTGATGAGTTGGGGTTCACACTTGTGAATTTCACACAATTATTGTTCACAGATCAACAATTGTCGGATGAACCATATGTCTTGGCATCTCAGTGTGTTTAAGTTTTCTATATTCAAGATCCAACTGACCTAAGATGGCATGTGGTTATAAAGACTAAGCCCAGAGACTTATTTGATATGAGATGGGATGGTGATGCATTGTTGGATAGTAGTACATATGGTAACCAAGAAGCAAACATTATTGTCGAAAACGATAATGATGTCAATTGGGTGCGAAAAGATATGGTCGGCTTAATTGTTGATGCACCTCATCGGATACATGCTACGCATAAAGTTCCTTCAACCAATTTGTTTGATGATGAAGATGGATCAGAGTCCGATTAAAGAATGGATGAATTTTATTTTTCATTGTTGATCAAATTTGAAGCAATAGCCTTCAATTGAATGTTGTCATAATTTCAATTAAGAACACTTTTCTTGTTAGATACACTATTGTTTAACGTTGTATTATTTTCATAATAATTTACCATGTTATGATATTTATAATTCTCTATTTTTTTGCATGTTCATTGTCTTCCTTTTCATGTACGTGTTTTCTTTTGGTAGTCTTATTTTGCATATTAGCAGGTTATTTTTTTAATTACGAGACACAATTTGTTCGTATTTTTCATAGATGAACCATACTCAAACAAACCTTAACGCGGAGACGTCCGCACAAGGGTCATCAGAAAATTTGCAGAAAAAGACCAATAGAGGTCGAACAAAGTCTAAGTTCACAAGTGGATTAAATGTGGGAGAGAAAAAAGAGCTAATTATTGATGATGTTGGGCAAGTGGTATCAGATAATGCTCATGAATTTTCAATTTGATTGGGCACTGTAGCAAGAAATAATCGATTACTTCCCATCACCCGTAATACGTGGCGACATGTTGTTAAGGATGAAAAGCAAAGGGTGTGGGATCATATTAAGGTAGAAATGGATATTTAATTATTATTTTTCAACACTATATTAGATTTAAATAATTATATTAACATAATTTCATTTAAACTATGATATAGGACAAAGTTGTAACGGACGAGGGAATGCGTCGCATTATAACGCAATCCGTTGGTAAAAAATGGAGAGATTATAAATATGATCTAAAAGCAAAGTATTATACCGGTTGCCCAAGTGACAAGGATTGATACGACTATCACCCTGAGGATCTGTCATTGGAAGATTGGCAAATTCTTGTAAATTTTTGAGAATCTGAGGAGGGATAGGTATATTTTTTTTATATTGAATCTTTATAATTTATTTACTTTGCATAATAAACTTATAAACATCAACCAATTCGTGCATTCCAGAATAGAACTGAAAAAAACAAGCGAAATCGGTCTTGTAAAAAATTACACCATACAGCCGGTACCAAAAGCTTCGCAAGAGCACGACATGAAGAGGTAGGTTTTTAAGTTTCTGTTCAATTTAATTATTATATACCCCAATTGTTTTCAATCTTTGCCATTTACTAACTAAAGATTCATGGTTGACAGCAACTTAAGAGAGATAGTTCTACTCCGCCTAGTCGTGCAGAGGTATTTGTGATCACACACTATCACAAAGATGGAACACCTGTGAATGATTTGGCTGCAGAGAAGATCGTAAGTTCACGATATTTGGACTTTAATTATATATTGACCTTGTATAACTAGCGTAATAAATAAAATATTAATGATTGTAGTAAGAGATTAAGGCTCGTTTACCAAAAGACGGTTTGGTGGACTCCACTGGTCCCAATGATGTGTACTCCAAAGTGTTTGGAGCGAAAGAAAAACCCGGGCGTGTTCGAGGTGTAGGATTGGGTCCTACTTCTACTGAACGTGCATCATCCTCTACTGAATTTGTTGCAGTGAAAGATAAAGTTCACATGTTAGAGGAGCAATTAAGGCAAAATAATGAACAACAGAAACAAAAGGATGCTGAAGTTGCGGAGAAATTGAACCAGAATGAAGCAGACGTGGCAAAACTTATGAGCATAGTTGAGGCCATGTCGGGACAGGTATGTATAACTTTTTTGTTTTTATTTTGCTGAAATATTCTCTAAGTTTGTTCAAGGATATCTAAGTGACAAGTTTTCTTTCATATTGTGCAGCTTGGCGGCAATGCTAATCCTGCTCCATAATCTTGAATGCAACTAGTAATGGTCGAATTTTATTTTTTACAAATCGAATTAGACAAATGTTTGATCTCTTTTGGGACTGTTTAATTATGATTTCCATTTTGAGAATGTTTTAAGTATGTTTTTGGGACTCCAACTTCACTTGCTTTTATGGGGTATTATATCTCAGTTTTATGTCTTGTCTTATCTCTGTGTATGAGCAATAACTATTTTAGAGTTCGAATCTGAATGGTGTGCCTTTATCATATGATATCAAATACAAGGTAACCCATCTTCCTCCAAGTTGATTACTCATTTATGCTCCAAGTTGGTGATTCAAAGAGCTGTATGCATATTTCATTTAGTGGCTTTCTTTTTTTATTGAAATTTACTAGCCTTACTGATTATCAAGTTGATGAATGCCTTGTAGGTATTGAATCCTGTCGAAATCCGTCTTGTACAGATTTCTAGGGACCCTGACATCTGGGGAAGTCAGCTTTTGTCAGGATTGTTGAGGTAAAAGGGTCATTAGCTTTTCTCGATTACCCTGCCCAGCTCATGTTCAAATCCACCAAGGTACATGCATTTATCATCTAAATTTGTTTGAAACACTAGAGCTAATTGCCTGCTTTGCTGTAATTCGAACTTATTTTATTGATCTCTGTTTTAGTTAAGAGTTATTTGTAATCAATATAAAGAATTGAGTGTAATTCTCCCCCTTTGTAATTGAGCATGTTATATTTTTCTTCAACAATTAAATGGTTGTTTTGAATTCCTTAATTTTCTAATGTATATATATATATATATATATATATATATATATATATATACATTGATATAGTTTATTGAAGTGCCCATGTGTATGGATTAAGTCTCTCCCATAATCTCTTGTTCCTCTGCAGGAATGAAATTGAAAATGTGATTCAACAAGATTAATTGCTTTTTCTCTTTCAATTTATTTGGCATTTTCATGAACTTCTATTTCTGTTCTGTATTAGACTTATGGAAGTCTGATTATGGATGAATGGTACTCTAGACAATTTACAGTCTGTATTAGAGCTTTGTCATTAGACACCACTGTGGAAGCATATTGCAAAATTTAGAGAGATTGATAGCCAACTTCAGCTGGTTGAAGTCAAGGCAAGTTTCTTCCATCTATTGTATCCTCATTATTTATTAATTAATTATATTGCTGCACAGATAAAAAAAGAGAACAAGGTTTTGGCCACCACTTCTAGACTTTATTAAATTTATGGAGAATGAGGCTTTGGATACGGCAACTTAGCAGTAGATGATAACTAAAAGTTCGTAGATGGGTAAGAAGAGAACTCATCACCTAATGAGCAAAAAAAGGACAACTTTTCACTTTTGAAACGTAAGGGGAAGCCCCAGTTTTTTGTTACACCAGTTCTAAGAACAATTGCGGTCTTTATTTATTGGGAAAACTGCAATAAGGTGTTTGAATCAAACATGAATTCATTAATGTTCAGTCTTCTGCCATCATCACTATCCAAAATCCCATGATCAGCAAAAATTAAAACATGTTATGATTTTTTTTGCCACAGATCCTACCTCTCTTGTCCGAGCGAGATTAAACAGTGATAAGGCTCAAATACCTAACCCCAAGTATTGGAGCCATACATCAGAACTCGCCCTAATGCGCACCTCTCGATTAGTTATGTTGGCAATTTTAATTTTAGAAATAGATAAATTAAAATGCAAAGAAAAATTCTGCAATATACAAATCAGCTTCAATAATATTGCTTTCATTCTTGTTAGTTTTAATATATATGTGGGTGGGTGCATCCGTGTTTATACTAAGTTCTAGTGTTAGTTGGTGATTTATTTATCTTATTTTACAGGTTGCTTTCTTCACAGATACACCAAGTTGCTCAGCCTTTCATGTGTATGGTTGCCCATGTGTATGGATTGAATTTCTTGAAATTTGTCATACATTTGCAGATGCACTAGAGAGATCAGGAGTCCCTTTTTGGCTATATGGTTGAATTTTATGGGGTCCTGATCAATTCATTTAGCAGCATTGCGGAAGGTGGTTTATGATTTGAATTCTGGTCCATAACACAGTTTTTTAGTGCCAACTACCAACTACTAGCTGGTTTAGTCATGGATTAAAATCTCAGTAAGAGCATTGAAGGCTCGAAAGTGGAACCTTTATGGGTGTGTAGGATACGTATTTACTATCCGGTGTTGATGTTCCAACATGCTCTCTAGTGGAGTTTGTAGCTGCAGTTAGTGCTGGAGTTTGTAGGCTGCCAATTACCTTTATGTGAGAAATATTGATATGTTTTCTAACAATCTTAATTGTCTTTGACAGGTTGGAGCTCAATTATTTATAGCCAAATTGTACTCATTTTAGATCCATACCATTGTGAACACTCTATCCAAACACATAAGCTATCACTGAATCAGTTGCAATTCATGCTAAAGTTTACACAATTTGTTGCTTACCCAGATCCGATATATCATTTCACAGGTGTTCTGTTAGAGACACGTGATCAACTTGGTAGCCGAGTGCATACCGACTACTCATTTGGTTTTCCGGTGGACATGGGTGCATCATGGCATTTCTCACTTCTGTACCTCCCATGTGTATGGCTTTTAACCTGGTATTACTCTTAAACCTTTAAAAAAAAACATGTTTGTGGCATAGTAGTGGTCCATGCTTCAGATCAGCAGTTTAGATGAGCACAATTTTCATTTCATTTTCCAAGATGAGATGAAAACCAAATCATCTCATTGACAAATTGGGGTGGGCAGCCTTTTTGGGTTGTAATTATAGCACAAGTTTTCCATCAGTTTCTCACCAAAATGAGAATGAAAAATTTGTTGAGTTAAATTCATCCTTTTTTTATTGATAGTGATAGCTCTCTTTGATATAGATGGGCATCAAGTTCCTCAACAGCTAGTCACCTAGGTTGGCGAGACATTTGAGATGAGGTTCTCCGTCTTTTCTTATAAGGATCTGCTCATGCACTCCATATTTAGGGCCTAAATTCATCCCATATTCTTGATGTTTACCTTGAATTGTGATTAATTTTTTTTTTTGGTCTACTTGTTAGGATGCTTGTTTACGAGTACGTCGACAACGAGATCTTAGAACAGTGGCTTCATGGGGATGTAGGGCCTTATAGTTCGCTTAAGCTTTTGGAAGCATTCTTAAGCTCACATGCGGCAGAAATGGTGCAGATCATACCTCTTCAAGAAGGCCTCATTGACGGACCAATCTCAGTGGACGAGCATGATAAATGCTACTTTTCATATATATATATATATATATATATATATATATATATATATATATATATATATATATATATATTATTCTTTAGATGTAATGTATATTTGAAGAGTGTTAATCAAATTTTTTAGGTAAAAAGGGTAGCTCTATTCGCTCCTACCTAATCACAGAGAGCGTGTAATGTGGAAAATACGATTTGACTGATTTCAATAAGGTGCGATTGGTTTTTTTCTCAATCGGCTCTTTAGATCATGACCGTACCATTGAAGGAAAATCTGACCATTTAATGGCACATACATGGCCTAAAGATCTTTTGGAATGCAAAACCAATCTCACCTTATTCAAGCCAGTCAGTTTTGTACACTCAGTAAAGGGTGGGGTGCGAATAGAGCTGCCCAAAAAACATAAAAAGAATCTTACCGGCGGTTGTAAATCGTCGGCATCTTGTATTGCATTTATTAAAAAGACCCATCAGTGGCGGTTTCAAACTGCCACCCACTAAATCATCGGCTGGTAGCTTAGATTACAGGCATCTTTTCCACCGCCGGCATATATCACAATTAAAAAAAAAGTTAACAGCGGCGGTTGCAAACTGCCGGCACCTACAATCCCACCTGCTAGTTGTGTAGCGGCGGTTTAAAACAGTCGGCACCTACAATCCCACCGGCTGTTTGGGACCGCCGGTGATATGGCAATGAATGCCGGCCTTTAGCTGAAGGAAGTGGCGGTTTGAATAGGTGACGGCGACCCTGAACCGCCGGTATGCTGGGTACAAACCGCCGGGGGAAACCTGGAGCGACAGCACATTCTGGGGCAGCGTTGGAAACCGCCGGTACCAGTACTGCTAGCGGTTTTGAGTAGTTGCAGTGGCAGTTTTCGGCCGCCGGGATAACCCAATATATTTGTAGTGACAGGTCTCCCAGTTCACGAGATGAAACCTTTTGTCTAAACCCGACCCCTCCCATGAAAAATTTCGTTAAATTTGCTCAAGTCTCCTAAAAACTCCCCCGGGGCACTTGAACAAAGACAAAAAATACGGGGAGAGAAGATAGGACAGTTTTAACTAGGATAAGACACCCCCCACTGCTCAAGAGCTTCCCTTTCCATGTCGACAGTCTCCACTCGAACCTTAGAACTACAGGGTCCCATTCTCTAGCGAAAGGCTATCTGATACCCAGCGGGAGCCCCAAATACGAGATGGGAAGCATGACCTCCTTCTCAACCACCTCTGTTATCATATTCAGAAGGCCCTCCTCAACTCCAATCCCAGCTATCGACGATTTATACAGATTGATGCGTTGTCCCGAAATTGCTTAATAAATGGAGAGGACCCTAGACAAATTGCTAAATTTAAGTACATCCGTCTTGCCAAAAAAAATAGTATTGTCCGCATAGTGGAGATGAGTGATGTGGTGACCCATCGGCACCACTTGAATACCTAAGATAAAATTAAGTTGTTGAGCTTGGGTAAGAAGACCATGGAGGGCTTCATTGACCATATTGAACAGAAAGGGGGACAGTGGGTCATCCTACCGGATTCCCCTTGAATTCTTATAATACCCATCCGACGATCCATTAACTATCAGTGAGAACCACGTAGAAGAATAGCACGCTCTCATCCACCACCTCCATCTCTCCCCAAAACCAAATCTGATCATCATGTAGTTTAAGCAGCCCCAATTTACTCGGTCGTACGCCTTCTCCATATTGATCTTCCATAGAGCAACGGGATTGCGGGAGCAATGTGCTGAGTGGACCACCTCCTGAGCCACAATCACCATATCGACTAAGTGTCTACCTTGCACAAAGGCTCCCTGGTTTGCCGAAATGACAAGAGTCATTAGCGGCTTCATGTGATTGGCCAGAACCTTGGGAATAATCTTGTAAACACAATTGAGCAAGCAGATGGGTTGAAAGTCCTTTAGATCCGTTGCGCCTTCTATTTTCAGAATCAATGAAATGAAAGTGAAGTTCATATTGCGGCCTATGAAGCTGTTGTAAAAAAACTCTTGGAAGACAGCCATCAAATCCGCCTTAATCAGGCCCCAGAAACTACAATAGAACTCCATTGTGAATTCACCCAGCCTTAGGGCTTTATTCTTTCCACTACCTTTAATCACCTGCCAAACCTCCTCCTCCTCAAATGGCCGCTCCATAGTTTCTTGATCATCGGTCGAGATGACTTGAAACAGAACTCCCTCTAGGTATGGCCGAGACACCCCCCTCTCCGTGTAGAGATTTTTAAAGAACTAGACCACCTTGAGTTTGATCTACTCCGGCTCTGTGATGATCAAATTGTGAACTGAAATCTGTTGCAAATATTTGTTTTTGTCCCACAAATTAGCCACTGAATGAAAGTACTTAGTGTTTTTATCCCCTTCCTTATGCCAATGAACTTTAGATTTCTGCTTCCAGCAAACCTCTTATGCCAGACATTTGTCATTGAAGTCTACCCTCAATTTGTACGTATCCTCGAGTTCCGAAATTGTCAACACTTTGAGCTCTTCTATCGCATCCAAGGCTTTCAGTTGAATCACTTCTTTGGCAACATGCACTAACCCGAAAACCTCTCGATTCCACACCTTAGTATGACTCTTGATATGACTAAGCTTGGAGATGAATCTGTAGGCTGCCATCCCAACCGGTTCGCATTCGCTCCACAAAAAGGGAACTAAATTTTGAAATTCCTCATTAAGAAGCCACATGTTCTTGAAGTGGAAAGGTGAAGGGCCCTTTCCACTAGAGTCACACTGAAGCAATAGAGGATGGTGATCAGAGACCGCGCGAGCAAAAGCATGGAGGGTGGCTGCAGGAAACATATCTAGCCACTTCGAAGAGCAAAGAAATCGATCCAGGCTACACAGAGTGGGAGTATCTTGGAGGCTGGACTAAGTGTATTCAGCACCCAACATAGGAATATCCAATAATTCCCTTTCCTGGATGAGAGTATTAAAATCCCGCATAACCATCCTATTCGGGGCCCCTCCCCTTTTCTCATGAGGCCACCTGATGGTGTTAAAATCACCACCAAAATATATCCGGAACTCCCATCGTGTCACCACCACTGCTAATTCAGATCAGAAGTCCTCTCGATTATCATCAGTTGTCAGCTCGTAGATCCCCTAGAAGGTCCACTTTTTCCCATTATTCTTATTTCATAGCACCATCGACGCCAAATAAATAGCCACCTCTTTGTCCATTTTCTCGAATAAGAGAGAATTCCACACGACAATAATGCCCTCAGAAGCACCAACTGAATCAACCCCGATCCATTTCCACCGATTGCTTCCTAACACGGATGAAACCTTTCTCTGGTCGCTGCTACCCCACTTGGTCTCTTGGAGAGTGACGACCACAGGGTTGTGCATTGCGATGGTTTTCTTGACACCCGATCTTTTTTAAGGTTTGCAAATGCCCCTCACGTTCCATGAAAATATCTTCATTTATAACACTGACTAATGTCCCATCCCATCCAACCGTCACCGCAGTTATGCTCCCGCAGAGCCCTTCCCATCCGACTTCCCCCATTGCAACCTTGCTAACTCCCTGGTTTTGGAGCATTTCTTTCGTTTCCCGACTGCATAGCTTCGATTCATGAAAATGGACTTAAACACCTTCCAGAGTGCCTCATCGGATCCTTGGAATGACATTCCCTAGTGGCGGCCGAAGTGAATAAGTCTGTCAATGGCATCTGCATCCGGGAGTCTACCCTTGATTCTATTCTCTCTAGAGTTGGCTGCTGAACGACGTGAGTTGAAGGAACACTGAACCCATTCCCCTGCTTCATCATATCTAAGCGATCTGACTAGGGGCCACCTCCTCCAATCTAGTCACCGACAAAGATAAGGAGTTCGACGTCGAAGAGCAAGTAGGAAGAAGGACTCCAGAGTTAGACGTAGCCTCAAGGTTCACTGAAGAAGAAGACGAGGCTCCGTTGTCATCAACACACGATAAAATTGTCCAAGAACCACCGTCCATGCCCCTGGATGCAACCGAGTTCCAATGGTCAATTGTCGAAACTTGACTTCTCTCCTCCCCGAAGCCCTGACCCGACAAGGTCCCCCATTTGTTGTTGTACTTGTCGCCCATGAAAGTCTCAACCGATGGTTTAGACGAACTGACCCATTGGAGAGATCCACCAAACACCACCCTTTCAATATAACTTTATTGACCCCAGCCACCTGTCCCCAACTTGAGATCCCACATCTCCACTTTATCATAGTTTGTTACCCCTGAAAAACCACCATACCGCCATCCAAACTGCATGAGAAAACCGTGGGCATTGTACCCTCCCAACCTGCCAACTTACCCCCTCTCCCTGCCACAGTGCCATGCATCGAGCCCTCTTTGACTAGCAAGAAAATCTTGTCGATTGTCGTTGCCAGGTTCGACGCTATGAGACCCTTGGGGAAAGGCCTTGATTGACCAAACAAATCGGCACTGGTCTATGACCCTCCACGTGTCCACTCTCAATACATAGGGTCCTCTCCAAAAAACCACACACGCTTCGAGTCTAGTTCACTCTCTCTTGCCGATTGGAAATTCAAAAAATTGTTCCATCCATCCGATCGAAGTATCGTGACCGTAGAGTCCATTACTGGTGAGAGATCTGTTTAGGGGCAAGGTGCCTCCACCGGTGTCGCTTCCAACATAGCTCCTCCAACCTCCGGCGATAGAGATCTATCATCCAAAGAAACCAATGACAATTCCACCTCCCCTTCCTCCCAATTGCCACCATCGGCATCATGGGTCCTCGCGGCTGAGCTGACGCCCCCCGTCGAGGTTGTCCCCCGATGTTGCGCTATTAGCGCGGGCATGTCCCTTAGCGAGGCCCCTTTCCTTGTCAGATCGCAGAGGTCTATCTCGTCCTAGAGTGAGTCGATGAATGCCGCACATTCTTCTCTGGGACCACCTTGTATGTGTTCCTTACTTCGGACGGTCCCCAGAGGTCCCTGCTCCAAATGCCTTGGGAGGAGAGCCCTCTCACACAACTCCACTTCTATGAAGACCCAAAAGCGTTGGCTGTTGACAATGATGACACAGCCTCTAGGGATGGTGTCGGCATTATCGGTGGCAACCATGATCCGGGCGAAGGAAGTTTCCCATAGATCGTTCGTGCTCGGATCGATGAGGATAAGCGAACCACAGAGAGCCCCGATCTCAAAAAACACCTCAGGAGTCCCAGTGGGGATCGGCAGCCCAAATAGCCACATCCAAACTCCTCCCTCCCAATTTTGCACCATTACTTCTCCGACACTCACATCCCAACGGCGACAACGAACCGGTACCCCGTCAATCTATAACCCATTTAGTGTATAAAAGCTGTCGGCGGCGGTCTCATCAGAAAATCGGAATAGATAACTGGTGTTAGAAAAACTTGATATGTAAGGGCGCTTGTGATAAGCCCAATGGTTATGTAACCAACGATAGATCTGAATGGGAAGTAGGGATTTAGCTGGAAAATGTATGATGATCCAAAAAAAGGTAGGTTAGGTGCGCTGGACCCAAAATGACAACGCCGAAATTTCAAAACCGTAGGTCTTCCATTAACGGCCTTCTCGTCCCCACCCCCTTTGAAAGCGTAGTTACCCTTCCCAAGAACAATTGCGTCGGCCTCCCATAGGAGAACGTCATTGAAAGGGGGTCCCTCCGACGGTGGGCCCTGCCTCACCACCTTAGCAAACGTAACCTCCGAAGCAACCTTCGATCCTCCACCTCTATACGCCATTCCTGAGGCACCATGATACTGCTTACCTGCTATAGACCATCCATTTTTAATATCCTATATTTGACTTCCATTAATGACCGTTTGACCTTTTGAAGAGGTCTTAAGAGAAAGCGCTTCGTTGCCTTTCATTAGGATTCCTGGCGCCCTTCCCACGTCGCACCCTTGACAATGACAAAGGGACCTTCTTCGGAAGTTAAAATTATGGCACTTGGGACAAATCTAATCTCCGACACGGAGCACCAACGGTGCCGACATTTTATCACTCGGGAGTGTTGAGATATCATTTTTTTTTCCTGAAGGTCATAACCCAGCAGAAGAACTAGCAACACGCAGCCTTCAAACAAACAATTTCACAAACACCAACTATGCGTTCTCCCAAAAAAATAGTAACTCATCTTTCGCAGAACCCCAACCAACAACCTTCAAACAAACATTTTCACCAACACCTACTATGCAGTTTCAAAAAGTAGCATTAACGCATCCATGGCAGAAACCCCAACCAATCTCTGAGTTCTTTTAATTCTCTATGTGCATACTGATTAGAAAACTTGAGTCACCCATTGGATTTCTCAAATCTGATATGGTCTTCACGTCGATCAGATGACTGAAGAAGATGGCAGGAGAAGGATGGTGTCTTCTGAGAAGTTGGGAAAGTTGATGTCGCCAGAGAAGATGGGTTACCCGACTGAGTTCAAAACTACTAGGGTTACCCGACTAATCACTGATAGTGGTAGTAAATTGTGAACCGACTAATGACTATCACATGGAAGATGGTCATTAGAGAGAGAAGATACCATCTTTCCTTACAACTCAAGCATTGTGTCTTCTTGTTTGGAGGTTTGAAATCCTGATGGATAAACCTAAAAGATTTGATTTTCTGATTGCTTATAGTTTTGCAGCTTGTTCAAATTGAGTGAGTAAATCAATGGAAAAGAAGATCTGGAAAGGTATCATTGTTTGTAAATTAAAGGAGTCGAGGATTAGATAATGAAACAGGAAAACATAATTCATCTGGCTTGTTCTAACTGCCGATCTTTCTTCGCCAACTATGTGGAGTACACAAACGGATAATAGCTCTTCCTGGGGAACGCTTCAACTTCAAAGGTTAAGGGTTCAGGAAAAATCAATCTCAAATTGACCTCTGATAAGACCCTTACTTTGACCGATGTACTGTATGTTCCTGAGATTCGTAAGAATCTGATTTCGCCCAGTTTACTCAATAAACCTGGTTTCAAGTTAGTCTTTGAATTGGATAAAATTGTAATCACTAAGGGTGGTGTATTTGTGGGGAAATGATATACTTGTAATGGGATGTTCAAATTGAATGTAGTCAATGAAATGCCTTCTTCTATTTATATTGTGGATTCTCTTTCATTATGGCATGATAGATTAGGGCATGTGAATATTAATCGTTTAAACTTTATGATAGAATTAGGATTAATTCCTAGATACGAGAAAAATATTCATGAAAAATGTAGAATTTGTGTTCAAACTAAAATCACTAGAAAACTTTTCAATAAAGTAGAAAGAAAATCTCAAATTTTAGAACTCATTCATACTGATATTTGTGATTTAAATAGTATTTTAACTAGAGGAGGAAAAATATATTTTATAACATTTATTGATGACTATTCTAAATATACTTATGTTTATTTGCTAAAACATAAAGATGAGGCTTTAGGAAAATATAAAGCTTATAAAGAAGAAGTTGAAAATCAGTTAAATTTTAAAATTAAAACTTTAAATTCTGATAGAGGAGGAGAATACACTTCAAATGATTTTAGTGAATTTTGTGAAAATGTGGGGGTCGTACATCTTACGACTGCACCTTACACTCCTCAATAAAATTGTACAGCAGAAAGAAAAAATTGAACTTTAATAGAAATGGTAAATACTATGCTTTTAAATTCTGATTTAAATTTAAACTTGTGGGGTGAAACACTTCTCACTGCTCGTCATCTTTTAAATAGAGTGCCACAGAAGAGTTCTAGTATAACTCTCTATGAGTTATGGAAGAAAAGAAAAACAAATCTTAAATACCTCAAAGTGTGGGGGTGTCGAGCACTGGTAAGATTACCAGATCTTAAAAGACCCAAATTAGGTAATAGAGCCATTGAATGCGTATTTATTGGATACTCATTAACAAGTAAAGCCTACAAGTTTTTGGTAACTGAATCTAAAGGTGCAATTGATCAAAACAGTATAATTGAATCTAGAGATGCCGAATTTTATGAACAGTATTTTTCTTCTATTCCTAGAATTAATGAAAATTCTGATAAAGAAAAATTAATTATAAATTCTGAAAATACAGAAAATACGGATCTCAGAAAGAGTAAAAGAGTGCGAAAAGTATAATCTTTTGGTTCAATTTTTTATATATTTGTAGTAGAGGGAATAAGATCAGAACAAGTAAAGGAAACTATGTTTTCTTTTCATATCGAAAATGATCCTTTAACATTTGATGAGGCTATGAAATCGCAAGATGCAGCCTTTTGAAAGAAAGCAATAAATGATGAAATAGAATCTATAATGGGTAATAAAACATGGAAACTAGTTGATCTTCCTGAAGGATCTAAACCTACAGGTTGTAAATGGATTTTTAAACGAAAACTTAAAGCTGATGGAACTATAGATAAGTTTAAGGCCCGAGTCTCAAGTTTTATATGTAAATTAATTGTCCCACATTAGAAAAAATAAAAAGTGCTTAGGCTATATATAGAACCTTTCACCTTCTATTATTGTTTGACAATAAGAAGAGTGCGGACGCATGCGCGCACGTGTGCGTAGCGATTGGAGTTTAGGCGCATTGGCGCTTTAGGCGCGCACGCACTTCGCACGTGCGCATCGTCGCAAGGAGAGGTCTGATTTTTTGACCATGCAGATCCAACGGTCAGATTATTCATGGGTCGGGTCGGGCCTAATGGGCCACTAATCAGTGGGTCAATTCGGTTCTATTGGGCCAAACGGATTGGTCAAATGTTGACCGTTGGACCCAACCGTTTCATAACCGCTTATAAAGGTTTGTAACTGTTCGAATTGGAATTCGAAAAGTTGCAACCTTTCATATAGCCGTTGGATGAAGCAGTTGAGATCTTTGAAAGATCCGAGCCATCCAAAATATGACTGTTGGCCCAACAGTCATATTGAAACTTCTATATAAGGAGGCCTTAGGACACAGATTTGGATACTCTGAAATCCATCGGATTCCTTGCATATAACTTGAGAATTCCTCTTGCTTTCTTCTTTTGGTGGTACTCCAACGGATTGAGTTTTCTGGGGCGATCCTCTACTGTTGCAAAGTAATGGATCGCATCCAAGAGATTGGGCTCATTGTATCCTAGAAACGTCTCGCTGGAACCCTTTTGCAAACTCAAAGATTTACTCGAGTAGGGAGCGAATAGCATTTTAAAGACAACGATTATGTGCCTCGAGTCCAATTCTCTTGCCCCTTTCATCATTTTTAGATTTCTGTTCCTAATTTATCAAACAATTTTAAAATACTATTCTGTTTTACAATGGCTTCAAATCTGAAAGTGATGACTCACGACTTCGTCAAATTGGAGCGATTCGACGACAATAACTTCAGAAGATGGCAATAAAAGATACATTTCGTATTGACGACCTTGAAAGTTGTTTATGTCCTAACCACTCCAATACTCGCGGAGCCTGAAGATTCTGATGCAGAATCTCTTGCCAAAGTTCATAATCGTCAGAAATGGGAACAAGATGATTATATCTGTAAAGGACACATTCTCAATATGCTAGCAAATTCACTCTTCGACATGTACCAGAGCATGCTGTCTGCAATGTAACTTTGGAAGGCGCTGGAGACAAAGTACAAAACAGAAGATGCCAATACAAAAAGCTTCATTGTAAGTCAGTATTTAGATTTTAAAATGACTGATAATAAATCAATTCTCGATCAAGTTCATGAGATTCAGTATATTATCGGTCAAATTAATCAAGAGGGCATAAAAATGGATCCCATTTTTCACAATCATGCAATTATCCACAAATTGCCTGCCTCATGGAAGGACTGTAGAAACACTCTCAAACATAAAAAGAAATAACTTTCGTTTGAAGAGTTGTGCCACCATCTTCGAGTCGAAGATGAACTTCGTGTTCGTGACAAGAAAGATGAGCAATCTCAATTAACTTCAAAGGCTCTTATGGTGGAGGTTGGTACGTCCAAATCACATGGAAAGAGTAAAGGCAACTTCAATTTTGATAAGGCTAACAAGAAAAATAAGAGCCAAGGTCATCAGGGCCAGAAGCAAAAGGGCAGTTGTTATCACTGTGGTAAACCCGATCACATAAAAAAGGATTGCAGACTTCTGAAAAGGGAGAAAAAATCACAAGCGAATGCGACTGAAGAAAAGTTTGTAGCCATGATTTCCAAAATCAACATGGTTAGAAGCGAAAAAGACTAATGGATCGATTCTAGTGCCACTAGGCATGTATGTAACTGCCGATCATTCTTCGCCATCTATGTGGAGGACACAAACGGACAAGAGCTCTTCATGGGGAACGCTTTAACTGCAAAGGTTAAGGGTTCAGGGTAAATCAATCTCAAATTGACCTTTGATAAGACCCTTACTTTGACCGATGTACTGTATATTCCTGAGATTCGTAAGAATCTGATTTCGACCAGTTTATTCAATAAACATGGTTTCAAGTTAGTCTTTGAATCGGATAAAGTTATAATCACTAAGGGTGGTGTATTTGTGGGGAAAGGATATGTCTGTAATGGGATGTTCAAATTGAATGTAATCAATGAAATGCCTTCTTCCATTCATATTGTTGATTCTCTTTCATTATAATATGATAGATTAGGGCATGTGAATATTAATCGTTTAAACTCTATAATAGAATTAGGATTAATTCCTAGATGCGAGAAAAATATTCATGAAAAATGTAGAATTTGTGTTCAAACTAAAATCACTAGAAAACCTTTAAATAAAGTAGAAAGAAAATCTCAAATTTTAGAACTCATTCATTCTAATATTTGTGATTTAAATAGTATTTTAACTAGAGGAGAAAAAAGATATTTTATAATATTTATTGATGACTATCCTAAATATACTTATGTTTATTTGCTAAAACATAAAGATGGGGCTTTAAGAAAATTTAAAGCTTATAAAGAAGAAGTTGAAAATCAGTTAAATTTTTAAAATTAAAACTTTAAAATCTGAAAGAGGAGGAGAATACACTTTAAATGATTTTGGTGAATTTTGTGAAAATGTGGGGGTCGTACATCTGACGAATGCACCTTACACTCCTCAACAAAATGGTACAGCAGAAAGAAAAAATTGAACTTTAATAGAAATGGTAAATGCTATGCTTTTAAATTCCGATTTAAATTTAAACTTGTGGGGTGAAGCACTTTTCACTGCTTGTCATCTTTTAAATAGGGTGCCACAGAAAAGTTCTAGTATAATTCTCTATGAGTTATGGAAGAAAAGAAAACCAAATCTTAAATACCTCAAAGTGTGGCGGTGTCGAGCACTGGTTATGTGACGACCCGACTTTTCCAATCCCTCAGGTATAGGAAAGGCCGGTTCGCCAACCTATCGAATAAACGATAAGCCGGACAAACAAGGCATATATCAGAGTAAAGCGTAATAAAAATTTATAGCTAAAATAAATGCGGAAGCAATTAAAAGTAAAGAACCACCGATGATGGCCGACCATCATCGAAACATGGCTCATAACAGAAATCAACGTCAAGTATAAAACTATGATATCCAACTAAAATGGGCCCACAAATTCAAGTCTAACTCTCACCACAAATAAGAAAATCAGTAAGTTCTATACTGGGAAAAACTCCTCAGGAGGAACCTCAAGCTCTTCCTCAGGCACGTAGTCAGGATCAGTCTCACAGCCCTGAATAGCCACGTCAGTACCTGAACCTGTGACGTATAGTCGGAGTGAGCTAACCAACAAAGCTCAGTAGAAGAAAGACATCTACGGCATTTTACTTTAACTAACATGGTTTCAAAATAAATATTGGAATATAGCTTGTCAAACCTATAAGCAGATAATAACATGGTTTCAAAACATAAAAGTTGCAGATTTTTCTATTAGCTTTCCAACGCAAAATGAATCGTCTCAATCGGAGTTTGGGATAAAAAGTTATGACTAAAATACCAAGGCAATGTCGAAGTTCGACAATACCTCGCTCGAGCGATGATAATAGCTCGCTCGAGCGATTTGACGTAATATTTTCATATATTTTTTACCATCAAGACGATTGATCTATGAGTTGGTCAAAACATGAAAGTTGTAGATTTTTCTATTAGCTTTCCAACGTAAAATGAATCGTCTCAATCGGAGTTCAGGATAAAAAGTTATGACTAAAATACTAAGGCAATATCGGAGTTCGGTGATACCTCGCTCGAGCGATGATAATAGCTCGCTCGAGCGAGCTACAGCGACGCGATTTCGCTGGTTTTCACCCGAATCGAAACCCATACATCCCAAAGCAAAACCCATGGCTAATCTAATGATTTAATCAAAAAGTTTAATTAAAACGTACCTTTAATCTAAGGATTCCTAGATTAGAAATGAGTCACGCGAATGGAGCTTCGGAACGAAACCGACGGGTTTCCTCAACGATTTGCGCCGCGATCGATCCCACGAGTTCACAGAGACAACTCCAACACGCCCCCAATGATCTCAACCTCTCCCAATAGCCAACTACGAATCCAAGGTTGATTCAAGTTCTTTCTAAGGTTTAAGTGTTTTCAACAAAGAGGGTTCTAGAGAAGGAGGTTTTCTAAACCGATCTCCTACGATGATTGAAGAAGAGAGAAGATGGAGTTTCACACGGTTGGGTAACTATCCTCTCTTAACAAAACCTAGTATAATACGGGAATGCAATTCCTTCTTATAATAGGATTGCTCACAAAGTAAAATACACACACACATCTTATGTATTATACACTTCTAATTTTAAAACTCAAGTCCGGTGTTGAGCGGCTACACCGAGGTCGGTGCACAACTTTCGCATGAGGGTCCAAATGGGCTCTAAATTAAAATCTGTCCGCACAATCACATCTAGATAAAAATTCAAAACAAATGGTGACGTCGGTTGCCGAGCCGAATACACACACAGGGTCAGTCTAACTCGGGTTCAAAATACGGGTCTTTACAGGTTAGATTACCAGATCTTAAAAGACCCAAATTAGGTAATAGAGCCATTGAATGCGTATTTATTGGATACTCATTAATCAGTAAAACCTACAGATTTTTGGTAACTGAATCTAAAGGTGCAATTGATCAAAATAGTATAATTAAATCTAGAGATGCTGAATTTTATGAACATTATTTTTCTTCTATTCCTAGAATTAATGAAAATTTTGATAAAGAAAAATTAATTATAAATTCTAAAAATATAGAAAATACGGATCTCAGAAAGAGTAAAAGAGTGCGAAAAGAAAAATATTTTGGTTCAAATATTTATATGTTTGTAGTAGAGGGAACAAGATCAGAACAAGTAAAGGAAACTATGTTTTCCTTTCATATCGAAAATGATCCTTTAACATTTGATGAGGTTATAAAATCGCAAGATGCTGCCTTTTGGAAGGAAGTAATAAATGATGAAATAGAATCTATAATGGGTAATAAAACATGGAAACTAGTTGATCTTCCTGAAGGATCTAAACCTATAGGTTGTAAATAGATTTTAAAACGAAAACTTAAAGCTGATGGAACTATTGATAAGTTTAAGGCCCGATTGGACTTTTTTGATACTTATGCACCGATAGCCAGAATTTCAACTATTAGGATCTTAATAGCACTTGTTTCTATTTATCCTTTTTAAATTCATCAAATGGATGTAAAAACTGCATACTTAAAGGGTGAATTAGAAGAAGAAGTTTATATAGAGCAACCTGAAGGTTTTGTAATGACCGGGCATGAGCATAAAGTTTGTAAATTAATTAAATCTCTTTATGATTTAAAACAAGCTCCTAAACAATGACATGAAAAATTTGAAAGTGTTATTGTTTCTAACGGTTTCAAAATTAATGAATCTGATAAATGTGTTTATAGTAAATTTTCTGCAAATAAGGGAGTTATCATATGTTTATATGTAGATGATATGCTTATATTTGGTACTGATTTGGATAGTATAATGGATGCCAAATCTTTTCTCTTCCAATTTTGAAATGAAAGAAATGGGTAATGCTAATGTCATCTTAGGAATCAAAATAGTAAGAAATGATAATGAGCTTACTTTAACCCAGTCTCATTACATAGAGAAAATTCTTAAGAAATATAATCATTTAGATGATAAACCTGCATTTACACCATATGATCATAGCAACAAACTTGTTTATAATAAAGATAGATCTGTAAATCAGTTAGAATATGCTAGAGTAATCGGTAGTTTAATGTATGCAATGCACTGTACTAGACCTGACTTAGCATATGCAGTTGAAAAATTAAGTAGATATACTAGTAATCCATGTCATGATCATTGGAACGCTATATCTCACGTATTTAGATATTTAAAATGAAGTGTACATTATGGATTATATTATTTTGGTTTTCCTAATGTTTTAGAAGGATACAGTGATGCAAGTTGGAATCCAGCTTCAGATGAATCCAAGGCAACGAGTGGATGGGTATTCACTCTCGGTGGTGCTGCGATCTCATTGGGATCTAAAAAGTAAACATATATTACTCATTCCACAATGGAATCTGAGTTTATTGCCTTAATGGCATGTGGCAAAGAGGCGGAATGGCTTCGGAATTTACTCTTAAAAATTCCTTTGTGGCCAAAGTCTATGTCTCCTATTACAATAAATTATGATAGTGAGGCTACGAGAGCAAAAGTCTACAATAAAGTTGATAATAGTGAGAATAGACATATTGGTCTACAACATCATTATGTTAGAGAATTACTCAAGGATGGAGTAATTGAGATAGACTCAATTCGGACCAATAATAATTTAGCTGATCCATTTACCAAAGGACTTTCTAGAAAATTGGTAAAGAAAACATCTATCGAGATAGGACTAAAACTATATAGTTGATCACCTATGTCAGAAGTCCAACTTAATATTTATATAACAAATCCTTAAGTTCAATGGAAGAGTACGACATAAGAGTGATGATTAGAAGCACTTTAACTTTGTTAAAATGTTCATCCCAAGACAGGTGTCAAGTGCTTGGAGTCTGTAATGAAAGAGAGAAGGATGAGTATTTACTCTTAATAAGTTTGTAACATTTTTTGTTAATGTGTTTGATTACAGAAACACATTCGACATACTTACCTATGTGAATGTGGAGGTGCGGTCTCTTCCTATGAGATTATGATTTTTCTCTCAAAAAGCATTCATGAAATCAAGGTATGAACACATGGCCATAATAGTGCTAGCTTTATAAAAAACTCGATCTTAAGAAAATATGTATGTGTTATTTATCCTGTCATGTCATATAGGGTCCTTAGTTCAAGACTATGGTCTCTATGCACCCTTATAAGACTTTGATAAGTCTACACTAAGAGAAGGTTCAAACTCAAAAAGTATCTTTCATGGTATGCATATATTTTTGGTACCAGTGTCTTTATTTTATTTTAAATTTTGGGGGATTGTTATATTTATTATTAATATAATAAATATTTTAATAATTTAAAGAAAATAAAACTTTATTTGATTTCTTAGTTTTGGGTTGGGTTTTAGGCAATAGTTATTCTCAAGTTTTATATGCAAATTAATAGTCCCACATTGGTAAAAATAAAAAGTTCTTAGGCTATATATAGAACCTTTCACCTTCTATTATTGTTTGACAATAAGAAGAGAAGAGTGTGTTGCGAGTCATTGCGTTCAAGGCTAAGACGCATAGCAAAGCGTGGCGATTGGAGTTTAGGCGCATTGGCAGTTTAGGCGCGCACGCACTTCGCAAGTGCCCATCGTCGCAAGGAGAGGTCTGATTTTTTGACCATGCAGATCCAACGGTCAAATTATTCATGGGTCGGGTCGGGCCTAATGGGCCACTAATCAGTGGGTCAATTCGGTTCTATTGGGCCAAACGGATTGATCAAATGTTGACCATTGGACCCAACCGTTTCATAACCGCTTATAAAGGTTTGCAACCGTTCGAATTTGGATTCGAAAAATTGCAACCTTTCATACAGCCGTTGGATGAAGCAGTTGAGATCTTTGAAAGATCTGAGCCATCCAAAATACGACTGTTGGCCCAATAGTCATATTGAAACTTCTATATAAGGAGGCCTTAGGACACAGATTTGGATACTCTGAAATCCATCGGATTCCTTGCATATAACTTGAGAATTCCTCTTGCTTTCTTCTTTTGGTGGTACTCCAACGGATTGAGTTTTCTGGGGCGATCCTCTACTGTTGCAAAGTAACGGATCGCATCCAAGAGATTGAGCTCATTGTATCCTGAAAACGTCTCGCTGGAACCCTTTTGCAAACTCGAAGATTTACTCGAGTAGGGAGCGAATAGCATTTTAAAGACAACGATTACGTGCCTTGAGTCTAATTCTTTTGCCCATTTCATCATTTTCGAATTTCTGTTCCTAATTTATCTAACAATTTTAAAACGCTATTCTGTTTTATAATGGCTTCAAATCTGAAAGTGATGACTCACGACTTCGTCAAATTGGAGATATTCGACGGCAACAACTTCAGAAGATGGCAACAAAAGATACATTTCGTATTGACGACCTTGAAAGTTGCTTATGTCCTAACCACTCCAAAACCCGTGGAGCCTAAAGATTCTGATGCAGAATCTCTTGCCAAAGTTCGTAATCGTCAGAAATGAGAGCAAGATGATTATATCTGTAAAGGACACATTCTCAATATGATAGCAAATTCACTCTTCGACGTGTACCAGAGCATGCCGTCTGCAATGGAACTTTGAAAGGCGCTGGAGACAAAGTACAAAACAAAAGATGCCAGTATAAAAAGCTTCATTGTAAGTCAGTATTTAGATTTTAAAATGACTGATAATAAACCGATTCTCGATCAAGTTCATGAGATTCAGTATATTATCGATCAAATTAATCAAGAGGGCATAAAAATGGATCCCATTTTTCACAATCATGTAATTATCCACAAATTGCCTGCCTCATGGAAGGACTGCAGAAACACTCTCAAACATAAAAAGAAGGAACTTTCGTTTGAAGAGTTGTGCCACCATCTTCGAGTTGAAGATGAACTTCGTGTTCGTGACAAGAAAGATGAGCAATCTCAATTAACTTTAAAGGCTCTTATGGTGGAGGTTGGTACGTCCAAATCACATGAAAAGCGGAAAGGCAACTTCAATTTTGATAAGGCTAACAAGAAAAATAAGAGCCAAGGTCATCAGGGCCAGAAGAAAAAGGGCAGTTGTTATCACTGTGGTAAACCCAGTCACATAAAAAAGGATTGCAGACTTCTGAAAAGGGAGAAAGAATCTCAAGAGAATGTGACTGAAGAAAAGTTTGTAGCCATGATTTCTGAAATCAACATGGTTGGAAGCGAAAAAGACTGGTGGATCGATTCTGGTGCCACTAGGCATGTATGTAACTGCCGATCTTTCTTCGCCAACTATGTGGAGGACACAAACGGACAAGAGCTCTTCATGGGGAACGGTTCAACTGCAAAGGTTAAGGGTTCAGGGAAAATCAAACTCAAATTGACTTATGATAAGACCCTTACTTTGACCGATGTACTGTATGTTCCTGAGATTCGTAAGAATTTGATTTCGACCAGTTTACTCAATAAACAATGTTTCAAGTTAGTCTTTGAATCGGATAAAGTTGTAATCACTAAGAGTGGTGTATTTGTGGGGAAAGGATATGTCTGTAATGGGATGTTCAAATTGAATGTAATCAATGAAATGCCTTCTTCCGTTTATATTGTTGATTCTCTTTCATTATGGCATGATAGATTAGGGCATGTGAATATTAATCGTTTAAACTCTATGATAGAATTAGGATTAATTCCTAGATGCGAGAAAAATATTCATGAAAAATGTAGAATTTGTGTTCAAACTAAAATCACTAGAAAACCTTTCAATAAAGTAGAAAGAAAATCTCAAATTTTAGAACTCATTCATACTGATATTTGTGATTTAAATAGTATTTTAACTAGAGGAGAAAAAATATATTTTATAATATTTATTGATGACTATCCTAAATATACTTATGTTTATTTGCTACAACATAAAGATGAGGCTTTAGAAAAATTTAAAGCTTATAAAGAAGAAGTTGAAAATCAGTTAAATTTTTAAAATTAAAACTTTAAAATCTGATAGAGGAGGAGAATATACTTCAAATGATTTTAGTGAATTTTGTGAAAATGTGGGGGTCATACATCTGACGACTGCACCATACACTCCTCAACAAAATGGTACAACAGAAAGAAAAAATCGAACTTTAATAGAAATGGTAAATGCTTTGCTTTTAAATTCCGATTTAAATTTAAACTTGTGGGGTGAAGCACTTCTCACTGCTTGTCATCTTTTAAATAGAGTGCTACAGAAGAGTTCTAGTATAATTCTCTATGAGTTATGGAAGAAAAGAAAACCAAATCTTAAATACCTCAAAGTGTGGCGGTGTCGAGCACTGGTTAGATTACCAGATCTTAAAAGACCCAAATTAGGTAAGAGAGCCATTGAATGCGTATTTATTGGATACTCATTAACCAGTAAAACCTACAGATTTTTGGTAACTGAATCTAAAGGTGCAATTGATCAAAATAGTATAATTAAATCTAGAGATGCTGAATTTTATGAATATTATTTTTCTTCTATTCCTAGAATTAATGAAAATTCTGATAAAGAAAAATTAATTATAAATTCTTAAAATATAGAAAAATATGGATCTCAAAAAGAGTAAAAGAGTGCGGAAAGTAAAATATTTTGGTTCAAATTTTTATATGTTTGTAGTAGAGGGAACAAGATCAGAACAAGTAAAGGAAACTATGTTTTCCTTTTATATCGAAAATGATCCTTTAAAATTTGATGGGGCTATAAAATCGCAAGACGCTGCCTTTTGGAAGGAAGCAATAAATGATGAAATAGAATCTATAATGGGTAATAAAACATGGAAACTAGTTGATCTTCCTGAAGGATCTAAACCTATAGGTTGTAAATAGATTTTTAAACGAAAACTTAAAGTTGATGGAACTATTGATAAGTTTAAGGCCCGATTGGACTTTTTTGATACTTATGCACCGATAGCCAAAATTTCAACTATTAGGATCTTAATAGCACTTGCTTCTATTTATCATTTTCAAATTCATCAAATGGATGTAAAAACTGCATACTTAAATGGTGAATTAGAAGAAGAAGTTTATATGGAGCAACCTGAAGGTTTTGTAATGACTGGGCATGAGCATAAAGTTTGTAAATTAATTAAATCTCTTTATGGTTTAAAACAAGCTCCTAAACAATGACATGAAAAATTTGAAAGTGTTATTGTTTCTAACGGTTTCAAAATTAATGAATCTGATAAATGTGTTTATAGTAAATTTTCTGCAAATAAGGGAGTTATCATATGTTTATATGTAGATGATATGCTTATATTTGGTACTGATTTGGATAGTATAATGGATGCCAAATCTTTTCTCTTTTCCAATTTTAATATGAAAGAAATGGGTAATGCTGATGTCATCTTAGGAATCAAAATAGTAAGAAATGACAATGAGCTTACTTTAACCCAGTCTCATTACATAGAGAAAATTCTCAAGAAATATAATCATTTAGATGGTAAACCTGCATCTACACCCTATGATCATAGCAGCAAACTTGCTTATAATAAAGGTAGATCTGTAAATCAGTTAGAATATGCTAGAGTAATCGGTAGTTTGATGTATGCAATGCACTATACTAGACCTGACTTAGCATATGCAGTTGGAAAATTTAGTAGATATACTAGTAATCCATGTCATGATCATTGGAACGCTATATCTCGCGTATTTAGATATTTAAAAGGAAGTGTACATTATAGATTATATTATTCTGGTTTTCCTAATGTTTTAGAAGGATATAGTGATGCAAGTTGGAATTCAGATTCAGATAAATCCAAGGCAACGAGTGGATGGGTATTCACTCTCGGTGGTGCTGCGATCTCATTGGGATCTAAAAAGCAAAAGTATATTACTCATTCCAAAATGGAATCTGAGTTTATTGCCTTAATGGCATGTGGCAAAGAGGCAGAATGGTTTCGGAATTTACTCTTGAAAATTCCTTTGTGGCCAAAGTCTATGTCTCCTATTACAATAAATTATGATAGTGAGGCTACGAGAGCAAAAGCCTACAATAAAGTTGATAATAGTGAGAATAGACATATTGGTCTACGACACCGTTATGTTAGAGAATTAATCAAGGATAGAGTAATTGGGATAGACTCAATTCGGACCAATAATAATTTGGCTGATCCATTTACCAAAGGACTTTCTAGAGAATTGGTAAAGAAAACATTTATCGAGATAGGACTAAAACCATATAGTTGATCACCTATGTCAGAAGTTCAACTTAATATTTATATAACACATCCTTAAGTTCAATGGAAGAGTACAACATAAGAGTGATGATTAGAAGCACTTTAACTTTGTTAAAATGTTCATCCCAAGACAGGTGTCAAGTGCTTGGAGTCTGTATTGAAAGAGAGAAGGATGAGTATTTACTCTTAATAAGTTTGTAATATTTTCTGTTAATGTGTTTAATTACAGAAACACATTTGACATACTTACCTATGTGAATGTGGAGGTGCGGCCGCTTCCTATGAGATTATGATTTTTCTCTCAAAAAGCATTCATGAAATCAGGGTATAAGCACATGGCCATAATAGTGCTAGCTTTATAGAAAACTCAATCTTAAGAAAATGTGTATGTGTTATTTATCCTGTCATGTCATATAGGGTCCTCAGTTCTAGATTATGGTCTCTGTGCACCCTTATAAGACTTTGATAAGTCTACACTAAGTGAAGGTTCAAACTCAAAAAGTACCTTTCTTGGTATGCATATATTTTTGGTACCAGTGTCTTTATTTTATTTTAAATTTGTGGGGGATTGTTATATTTATTATTAATATAATTGTAACAATCCCCAGCATTGACACTGTAATGGTAAGTGTCTGATCAGGTCGGGTCAGGTCATGCGTGACAATCTCACTAGGATAGTCCATAAATCTTCGAAATGGGACCTTAAGCTAAATACACACAAGTGTAGTAAAGTAACAGATAAAAAAGATCTTAGAAATAATTAAATACATATATATATACCAACAGTGGTATATATGCTATATACATAAGTTAAGCCATTTGGCTTTACTAAATAACCAAGGGAAACAAAGGAAAGGGCTTTATTTTCGTTTCACTGATAAACTACAAGACAAAACAGTTTTGTTTCTTTTTGTTCTTATGTTTCATATGTAATACCTTATATAATTATATAGGCTTTGTATAAAGCCGTTACCTCAAGTAGCTGGTAAGCTACTTGCATACTTTGCCGTTACCTCAAGTAGCTGATAAGCTACTTGCATGCTCTCAAATGTACACGACTCAGTTGAGTCATACGAAATGCGCATGCACGCAAGATCACGTAACCAATATAAAGATGTTAACCAGAGGAACTCTGATGTAGTGAGCAGCATGAAAGATTTGAAAACCACCTGAAATAATTCGACGTTGTTCGCAAGTCTGCTCCGGATCTGAAATTAGCAAACACATTTTGATAGCCAAGACTCACTCGCCAAAAGGTAGGCTCTTGTACTAGTTTATGCATAGATCTGTAGAAGGGCTAATACATATATATATATATATATATATATATATATATATATATATATATATATATATATATATAGCACAAGTTACATGAACCAAAATGCAGATTTCTGCATTGTAGATCTATATATTAATATATATATATATATATATATATATATATATATATATATATCAATATATGTAAGAATCTCTGGCATATATATTTATATAAATATATATATATCAAAACAGGTATATATAGGCATAGAACAAGAAGAAACAAAAGACAAAAAGAACAAGAAGATGACCAAGCTGAAGCCCAACAAGCCAGGCTTGCGGCGGCAACCTCAAGGGGTTGCCGCGGCAGGACCCGCTGCTGAGTGGATTGCCGCGGCAACGACAAAGGGTTGCCACGGCAAGCACCAAGTGTTGCCGCGGCAACCTCCCGCCAGCCATGGGTTTGAGCTGTGCCTGTGCTTGTGCTTGTGCTTTTGGACCTTGGGTCCACATGGGTTCAAATATCTATCTGATGAGGCCTGGGTGCACTGTTGATGCATTGAGCATCATCTATACATGATTCATTTATGAAATTAAATCTATTTTGTTAGATTTACTGCCACATGGTACACTTAACCATTGAAGAACTGAGCGTTTCATGGTAATCTCGGATGGTTGATTGAGCATCGACGTTAGTACGTGTAAAACACTTGACGCACACCCGTAGGGAATCCGTGTTGCTATTTTATAATGATATATCATGTCACGTAGTTTCATAGAAATTTACATACATGTCTGCACTGATCAGAGTAATGATAGAAAAATTGGACTCTTTGATATTTGAACTGATAAGCTTGTTTTGATAGGAAATAAATATCATTGTGTTACTATTAATCTGATAAGAAAAGAAATAATATATATATTTAATATATCAAGTGCATTTGGAAAGCAAGTTAGCAACTTAATGCTATTTAGCTGTGACAGTTAATACATCGCATCATAAATCATACATGTAAACATTTCTTGGTCAATTTATGTAAGTCAATACTCAGATCCTGTTGAATTCAATATTTTGATACGTTATTGCTCTATTGTAAATCAAGTGATCCCGCTAACTCGGGAGCTTGAAATTCTTGAATCAAGTGATCCCGCTAACTCGGGAGCTTGAAATGCTCTAGTCCAAGTGATCCCGCTAACTCAGGAGCTTGACAAGTGATCCCGCTAACTCGGGAGCTTGACCTTGTGATGTCCTGTTTTCACCAGCATGTAATTTCAGTTCAGTTTGTTTCTAGCACTTGTTATATCATGCATAATTACAACATATTTACAGCAGTTCAGCATAATGGATTATTTTATGTTTTTATGAAATGAAATGATATATTGTCAATATAGAATACAATGCACTGTTCTCTACTGAGCTGTGGATGATAGCTCATTTCTCGATTTAAATATTTTAGCTGCAGAGCCCGATCCTGAGCAGGCGACTGATTCGACGTATGTGCCTGAGGAGGAGGGAGACGAAGACGAAGACGTCGACGACGACGACGACGGGGAAGATAACTTTTCAGAAGAGTTCTTCCCGTAGATAGGTTTGTTACTTGGGATTGGGATATGGGGCATTGGGATAGAGACAGAGAGAGAGGAAGGAAAAAGATATATTTTTGGGTCTGTATAAATGCTATATATTGGTGTTAGATTTCAGATGGGATGTTGGTTGGATGTATTGGTCTCTTTTCACTGTTTAGATGACGGACGGCCGTCATCGGTGAAAAGCCATACATCAGATACATTACTTCTGTTTATTGTATATTTTAGTTTCTTGTTTCTACCTTTAAGTTATTTTGCCATCTTTGTTAATATCAGAGTTCAATTATATTGCTTCCGCATTTTTGTATCACTTTGATGTAAAATAAGGAACCCTTGATGAAAGGATCATATCAGGTGATCCGATGGCGTGACCTTTTCTAGTTGAGAGACTGGGGAACGCTAATGCCATGTGTGGTATCAAGGTCTGCTAAGTCATTGGAGACTGAACTCTGACATATACAAATATGGTAAAATATCTGTTTTAGGATAGAAGTAGGAATTAGATCGAGTTGTATGTTTGATTAACGTGTTATCTAAATAGGTTACGTTGCCTCCGCACCGTGGAAGAGGCAGGGGTAGACCACCGTTGCCTCATCGTACTGGGCCAAATACTATTCCAGTAGATGGATACGAGCATGACGTTGCTTTAGGCAATGGTGAGAATGTCCATCTGGCCGAAAGTCGAACGACAATGGGGAATGTTGCAGAGCATACTCCGCCAAAGCAAACTCTGCCAATTATAAATACTCCACCGATGGGAAGTGTTCATGGTGCTGAACAAAATGCGGGACACCATCCGCAGTTAATGGAGACCATGGTCAACACTATGGCCATGCTTGCTGTTCGACGTCCCGAGGGATTTACAGACTTTATTCGACTTCGACCACCAAGTTTCTACGGTCAGCATGACCCAATGGAGGCTGAGAAGTGGTTAATACTGATCGAAAAAGTGTTGTAGAGAGTCACTTGTACCGAGGAAGAAAAAGTAAGTTGGGCAGCATACAAACTGGAAAGTGAGGCAGAGCCATGGTGGCAATCCGTCGAAAGAACAAGAATGCACGGAGTACCATGGACATGGGCAGAATTTACTGAGGCCTTCAATGAGAAATATTTCCCAGCACCTGAAAGGTATAAGCTCGAGGTATAGTTTGCAACATTGGTACAAGGTCAGGTGACGGTGAGAGAATATGAATAAGAATTCACGCGTCTTTCTCGCTTTGCACCGTTGCTAGTGGCCAACGAGCTGATGAAAACCCCAAAGTTTGAGAGAGGTTTGAAACCTCTGATTAAAGAGCGCATTTTGTTGTTTCAGGCGACGACTTATGCTCATGTGATGAAATTAGCCTTGATAGCAGAGACCGATGTAGACACCATGTTCATAAGGAGAGATGAAAAGCAGAAAGCCAGAAAAGCTCCACCACAGTCCTATAGTGCGGGTCAAAGTAATAAACGACCACGATTCCAAGGACAGACCGCTTGTCAACCAGCTGCAGGAGCGTCTGCACGACCTTACAATCCATCGATGTTCTCCGCACCACCAAGGATTCCACGAGTTCCAAATCCATCTTTTTCAGCGGTCCGAAGTACATCTGGGTTTTCTCAAGTACGACCGACAAGATCTCGCACGGGATCTTATACGACTTCATCAGTTGCCTCCAAAGATATTTGTGGGAAATGTGGGAAGGCACACAAAACCGATGAGTGTCGCAAAGCTTCTGGAGCATGTTTTCGATGTGGCAAGATGGGACATCAGATCAGAGAATGCCCGGAAATGGTCAGAATAGCGGCAAAGGTAGGACCAGTCTTACAATCGGCGTGACCTACGGTACAAGGCCGAGCTTATGCTGTTACTGCAAAGGATGCGCGAACTAGCCATGATATCAACCAAGGTATGGTTGTATATTATTTTTATAGTAACATATTTCAATTCATGAACATTTTAGATAGAGAAGGTGCATATCGTAAATTAGGAACCAGTAACATAATATAATGATATTACTTACTACTTAAATGTAATCTAGCTAACACTAGTTCGTATACTTTAGGTATCTTACAAATATATCCAAAAGATGCGTATTTGTGTTACGATGCACAAGTCTTGATAGATCCCGGATCTACGCACTCGTTTGTTACACCCCAGTTTGGTGAAAAGTTGAAGAAGTTAGGAGGTATTCCAGAACCTCTCGACTTTATTCTCGAGGTTACACTTCCGACTGGATAATTTATCACGACTGATAGAGTATACCGGTCGATTATCGTTTCCATCAAGGATTACTGGGGATATGAAGCAGTAGCTGATTTGATCCTGTTACCGATGTAAGGATACGACGTGATCCTTGGCATGGATTGGTTGTTCAATCACCATGCGAACGTTGATTATCGCAAGAAGATTGTCTCTTTTCACCCACAAAAGAAGGTATCAGCTAAATTTTATGGTGTACCGTCAACTACTCTTTCGTTGATATCCGCAATTCAAGCACGACAATTGCTCGATGATGGGGCTCAAGGGTATATTGCTTTTCTACAAAGTGATGAGCAGAAAAAGAAGGAAATTTCACTTTCGAATGTACCTGTTGCTTGTGAATATCCTGACGTGTTTCCTGATGAGCTGCCAGGACTACCACCTGATAGAGAAGTTGAATTCGCAATTGAGTTAGCTCCAGGTACTGACCCAGTATCAAAAGCACCATACAGAATGGCGCCGACAGAGTTGAAAGAACTCAAGGAGCAATTACAGGAACTTCTTGAGAAAGGTTTTATCAGACCGAGTGTGTCTTCGTGGGGCGCACCGGTGTTGTTCGTGAAAAAGAAGGACGGTACAATGCACCTCTGCATCGATTATCGTCAACTCAATAAATTGACGATCAAGAATAGATATCCGCTTCCTCGAATCGACTATCTCTTTGATCAGTTACAAGGAGCGCGGTTCTTTTCAAAGATTGACCTATGGTTGGGATATCACCAGATGAAGGTAAAAGCTGAAGATATTTCGAAGATAGCTTTTCAAACACGTTATGGTCACTACGAGTTTCTAGTCATGCCCGTTGGTTTGACCAATGCACCTGCTGCATTTATGGACCTGATGAACAGAGTCTTCAAACCTTATCTTGATTTGTGTATCGTAGTATTCATCGACGATATACTTATCTACTCCAAGACAAAGACAGAGCATGAAGATCATCTATGTTTGGCATTACAAACACTGAGAGACTCGCGGTTATATGCGAAATTCAGCAAATGTGACTTTTGGTTGAATCAAGTCAGTTTTCTAGGGCATATTATATCTGAAGCAGCTGTCACGGTTGATCCTGCAAAGATTGAAGTCAGAGTACGGGAAGCGCCACGCATCGTAACCAAGATTCGAAGTTTTCTAGGTCTTGCAGGTTATTATCGACGCTTTGTGGAAGGCTTTTCACGACTAGCTGGACCACTCACGCAGCTCACTCGAAAGAATGTTAAATTCGAGTGGACTGAAGCGTGTGAACAAGGTTTTCAAGAATTGAAAAGAAGACTTACTTCTACACCTATTTTAGCATTACCATCTGGCAGTGGTGGTTATGTTGTCTTCAGTGATGCTTCATACAGTGGGTTAGGATGTGTGTTGAACCAATGGGAACGTGTGATAGCATATGGTTCTCGTCAATTGAAAGATCACGAGAAGAACTATCCCACTCATGACCTGGAATTAGCAGCGGTCATTTTCGCGTTAAAAATCTGGAGACACTATCTGTACGGTGAAACCTTCGAAATCTTCACCGATCACAAGAGTCTTAAATATCTCTTCACTCAGAAAGAGTTAAATTTGAGACAGAGAAGGTGGATGGAATTTTTAAAAGACTACGACTGTTCGATTCAATACCATCCCGGTAAAGCCAATGTGGTAGCTGATGCACTTAACCGAAAATCCTCCGCTCAGCTATCTCATCTTGTGACAAGATTACAAAGATGGAAACTACTCAATGATATTATATCATCGAGTGCCACTCTTCGAGCAACAGCAAATGGAGGTTTACTTGCTACAGTAATGATCCGAGCTCCACTTTTCGATAGAATTAGAGAGCTTCAGATACAAGATGCAGAGCTTCTTTCTGTCCGACAAGGGGTACAAAGTGGACTACAGCCAGAATTCTCAATCAAAGAGGATGGGTCTTTATTATTTCGAGGATGAGTATGTGTACCAGATGATCATACGTTACGTCAAGAAATCCTCGAAGAAGTTCACAAATCAGCATACGTTATTCATCCTGGTAGTACGAAAATGTATCAGGATCTAAAGAAAATGTTTTGGTGGAATGGTTTAAAACGAGATGTAGCAGAATATGTTGCAAAGTGTTTGACTTGTCAACAAGTAAAGGTCGAGCACAAGCATCCTGCTGGTCTGCTACAGCCATTGCCTATTCCAGAGTGGAAATGGGAGAATATTTCCATGGACTTCATTCTTGGTTTGCCTAGTACTCAGAAGGGTTACAATGCCATTTGGGTGATTATTGATTGTCTCACCAAATCGGCGCATTTCTTACCCTATAGTACACGATATACAGCATCGAAACTAGTCGAACTCTATTTGAGAGAGATTGTACGACTACATGGGATACCTGTAAGCATTGTGTCAGATTGAGATCCTTTATACACTTCTCGATTTTGGCAAAGTTTCCAAGAAGGTATGGGTTCCAAGTTAGACTTCAGTACAACATTTCATCCTTAGACCGACGGGCAGACGGATAGGGTTAATCAAGTAATTGAAGACATGTTAAGGGCTTGTATGCTCGATTTTCAAGGATCATGGGATAAACACTTACCCCTGATTGAATTCGCATACAATAACAGTTTCCAGGCAAGCATCGGTATGGCACCATTCGAGGCATTATATGGACGCCGATGTAGATCTCCAATTAACTGGGAAGAAGCTGGAGAGCGGTTAATTTTAGGTCCTGACCTGATAGAAAGCACCAATGCAGTTGTTCACGTGATACGGGAATGATTGAAGAGTGCCCAGAGTCGACAGAAAAGTTACGCTGATCTCAAAAGAACCAGTGTTGATTTTCAGGTAATATTTGATCCTGATAAACCTTTTTATCAATTGATTCAAACTATATTAGTAGTCTGATGAAATGATATACAGATTGGCGAGCACGTCTTTATAAAAATCTCTCCAACTAAAGGCGTGATGCAGTTCGGGAAACGAGGCAAGCTAAGTCCTCGTTATGTTGGACCATTTTCTATATTGGGCAGAGTAGGAGAAGTAGCGTATCGACTCGTGTTACCTTTGCACCTGACAGGCATTCACGACGTATTTCACGTATCGATGCTGAGGAAATACGTCAGTGACCCGACGCATGTGTTAGATTTTCAACCGTTGGACATTCAAGAAGACCTAACGGTAACCGAAGAACTAGGTTAGATTTTGGATCGCAGAGATCAAATTCTGAGAACAAAATGAATTCTATTCGTGTTAATTCAATGGAAAAATCATGGATCACATGAAGCCACCTGGGAGCGCGATTCTGATATTCGTGCTCAGTACCCTCAATTATTTACATAAGGTACGTACTTTAAATGCATGTACATTTACAATATAGTTACACTTAGTCAAATGAATTCTGATTTATTGAGATTATAATGTTGGTGTAAATAGTTTATAAAGGTACTCTGCACGTTTATATATTGAATCATATCCCATGTTGGATATAAATTTAGTGTCATTAGAAAAATACACTTAAATTATTTTATATTAACACTACCATTAAAAATTCTAATTAACTTAGAAAACCAAAAAATATATAGTATACCTTAATGAAATAAACTAAAAGAGTGACATCTGGGGGACACCTAAGCAAGGGTGTATCCCAGATTTATGCCACATACCTCGCTTGATTTGTTTAAGGCCATTAATAGGCTAATATAATAAGTTTCATAATTTTTATATACATAATATTATAAAATGGCTCAAATTTCATAGAAATAAAATGTTTTAACCTAGAAAAATACATCAAAAATACCAACTACTATTTTTCTACATACCCCCTAACAGTTAAGAACACAAAAATATAAAGAAATAAGAGACCACATCTCGGGAGCCCTGAAATCCGGGCCCCTCAACATCTGACCCTCCTTGCCGCGACAAGGGCTAAGTGTTGCCAGATTTATGCCACATACCTCACTTGATTTGTTTAAGGCCATTAATAGGCTAATATAATAAGTTTTATAATTTTTATATACATAATATTATAAAATGGCTCAAATTTCATAGAAATAAAATGTTTTAACCTAGAAAAATACATCAAAAATACCAACTACTATTTTTCTACATATCCCCTAACAGTTAAGAACACAAAAATATAAAGAAATAAGAAACCACATCTCAGGAGCCCTGAAATCCGGGCCCCTCAACATCTGACCCTCCTTGCCGCGGCAAGCTTAAAGCGTTGGCACGGCAACTCTATTCGTATGTGGTGGGTCGGAAAACCCCTTTTCTGTTATTTTCAGTTAAGGAAACCGGTTGAGAGCTTGTTCTTCAACCCTCCAAGCAACAAGTCATGCATGCGCACCTTCAGATCTGATCCACAGCCGCTGAATGCTCCTGATTTACTTGCGCATTTCTCTATTTTCGAATTTTCCTCTCGTTTTGACCTGATTTTCTGTGCTTTGTGAGGTAAAACAACCTAGAACTCACTCCTATTGTCTTTTATTATCTCTTCAATTACACCATGCCTCCTAGAAAAGTAGGTGTATCGAAACCCCCAAAAGCCTCGGCTAAAGAAAAGGGCAAAGGCTCTTCTTCTTCTATCCCCGAGCTAATCGATCCACCAAACATGCTGGAGCAACCCATTCCGTGGTGGGCTGCGAAGGCAATGGAACCAGAATGGATAGTGGACGATAAGCTACTGACCCCGAATGACCAGACTGCATGGTCACTTCGTTATATCGAAAAGGCACAGTTAAGCGCCTTATACCAGCCCTTGTCACAATTAGTTTTATCCATGTTTAGTTCGATTATTTTATCAAAATCTGGTCGTCACCCCTACTGTCGATCAATTACAGACCAAAATAGATGGTCGTAAATTTTATTTTAATGTCCTACACATAGCAAAAGCAATGGATTGTAGTGCTGAATATGCCGTCAATTCAGGACTACAATTACCACGACAGAGGGTTGTAAAATTTCACCACATCACCTCGAAAATGACAAATGGTCAAACCGCTTCGGACCATAGTCTTGCGGTGCGATGCAGCCAATTACCACAACGCATGTGGTTTTTGGATTGAGTCTTTCGATCAAACTTATACCCCATGCAACATGAGAGAGAGCGCTGAGATGCTCTCTTGCAGGCTCTTTTTGCCGTCCATGAAGGACGTTGGTTAAATGCCCCTAGAGTGGTTTGGGAAGGTATTAAGTATGCTAATGAGCATCTGCAAAGCACCATGTCACCTTCCATGCCTTCTTGCCCCTACCCTAGACTGATCTCCCGCATGTTTGAAGGACACTTTGATAGTGTCAATCTCATTCCCTACCAGATCCCCGTTGGCGAAGAGGTCCGTACCGATAACATACGGGTCTTTAGCCCAGCAATTTGGAGAAATATCTACCAACGCTCTTTTCAAGCGGTAAATAACCGCCAAGCAAAACAAACTCGTCATCCTCCTCAAGCCCAACCAGAAATACCCCAACAGATTCCCGTCCCTCCTCAACCCCAACCACAAGCTCAACCTGACTCGGTTCTTGCGGCACAAGGAACCTACACCACCGCCGACATAGTTCAGCTCATGCGTGAAAACCATGAGCAAACCCTCATTCAATTCGATAATCTTAATCGAAATCTCTACATGCTCCATCAGCGCATTGATTATGTTGAAGAAGCGACGAATAACATGATGGAACATACTTTTCAAACTGCTGCAAGCCCCTACATTGGGCGGGCACGCAATTACGTCTCTCAGTATACCCGCAACGCAGCATTGTTGGTCCCAGAATTCCAGCAAGAGTATCAACAACAACAACAACAAGAACCTGGTACATCCTCAGCGAGCCAACAACAAACAGATCCTCAGCCTGGTAAAATATAAATTCACAAAATCAGAATTTATGTATTACATTATAGTTTTCTATTTACTTAAATTACATGCCTAATTATGATAGTTCTACTGCTTAATGATTTTGTATATATATCTTAAAGTGAAATTCTATCTTAAAGTGCAATTCTATGGTGTGTTATATGTTTTGTCTTACACAATACTAAGGAGTAGGTCAATTTGTTTTTTTTTTTTTATGAGAATGGTCTATCTGTTTTTGGCTGAGAATCCATGAGTAATGTTGAAATTGAACAATTTGATCCTAATATGGTGATCCTCTATAGGGTATGTAAATCTTCAAGTATAATTCTTTTATTATCATTTAACTTTTGTCTTAAATGATACTAAGGAGTATTTTAATTCAGTAATGTAGTTATGGCATGAGAATGGTTTAATGTTCATTGTATAGCCATGTTAATGTACAAATACTCCTCGTAAGGTGCCACATGGAATAAAAAATAAAATTATGTTTAGTAAGATACATAAAGTCAGGTGCCACATGAGTGTGGTTCAGTCTAAAATTTCAGTTTGATCTCCCAAAGGTAGTGTTGAATTTGGTTTATCGATTTGTTTTGTCTTGTGAGAGATTTAGTAGAAATATACCATTTATAGAATGCGCATTGTGGGTGACATTCACCTGTTACCCTGCTAGTCCTGGTTTATTTTCGAGGACGAAAATGCCTAAAATAGGGGCGAATGTAACAATCCCTAGCATTGACACTGTAATGGTAAGTGTCTGATCAGGTCGGGTCAGGTCATGCGTGACGATCTCACTAGGATAGTCCATAAATATTCGAAATGGGACCTTAAGCTAAATACACACAAGTGTAGTAAAGTAGCAGATAAAAAAGATCTTAGAAATAATTAAATACATATATATATATATACCAACAGTGGTATATATGCTATATACATAAGTTAAGCCATTTGGCTTTACTAAATAACCAAGGGAAACAAAGGAAAGGGCTTTATTTTCGTTTCACTGATAAACTACAAGACAAAACAGTTTTGTTTCTTTTTGTTCTTATGTTTCATATGTAATACCTTATATAATTATATAGGCTTTGTATAAAGCCGTTACCTCAAGTAGCTGGTAAGCTACTTGCATACTTTGCCGTTACCTCAAGTAGCTGATAAGCTACTTGCATGCTTTCAAATGTACACGACTCAGTTGAGTCATACGAAATGCGCATGCACGCAAGATCACATAACCAATATAAAGATGTTAACCAGAGGAACTCTGATGTAGTGAGCAGCATGAAAGATTTGAAAACCACCTGAAATAATTCGACGTTGTTCGCAAGTCTTCTCCGGATCTGAAATCAGCAAACACATTTTGATAGCCAAGACTCACTCACAAAAAGGTAGGCTCTTGTACCAGTTTATGCATAGATCTGTAGAAGGACTAATATATATATATATATATAGCACAAGTTACATGAACCAAAATGCAGATTTCTGCACTGTAGATCTATATATTAATATATATTATATATCAATATATGTAAGAATCTGTGGAATATATATATATATATATATATATATATATCAAAACAGGTATATATAGGCATAAAACAAGAAGAAACAGAAGACAAAAAGAACAAGAAGATGACCAAGCTGAAGCCCGGCAAGCCAGGCTTGCCGCGACAAGGTACTTTCCGCGGCAAGCACCAAGTGTTGTTGCGGCAACCTCCCGCCAGCCATGGGTTTGAGCTGTGCTTGTGCTTGTGCTTGTGCTTTTGGACCTTGGGTCCACATGGGTTCAAATATCTATCTGATGAGGCCTGGGTGCACTGTTGATGCATTGAGCATCATCTATACATGATTCATTTATGAAATTAAATCTATTTTGTTAGATTTACTGCCACATGGTACACTTAACCATTGAAGAACTGAGCGTTGCATGGTAATCTCGGATGGTTGATTGAGCATCGACGTTAGTACGTGTAAAACACTTGACGCACACCGATAGGGAATCCGTGTTGCTATTTTATAATGATATATCATGTCACGTAGTTTCATAGAAATTTACATACATGTCTGCACTGATCAGAGTAATGATAGAAAAATCGGACTCTTTGATATTTGAACTGATAAGCTTGTTTTGATAGGAAATAAATAGCATTGTGTTACTATTAATCTGATAAGAAAAGAAATAATATATATATTTAATATATCAAGTGCATTTGGAAAGCAAGTTAGCAACTTAATGCTATTTAGCTGTGACAGTTAATACATCGCATCATAAATCATACATGTAAACATTTCTTGGTCAATTAACGTAAGTCAATACTCAGATCCTGTTGAATTCAATATTTTGATACGTTATTGCTCTAGTGTAAATCTAGTGATCCCGCTAACTCGGGAGCTTGAAATTCTTGAATCAAGTGATCCCGCTAACTCGGGAGCTTGAAATGCTCTAGTCCAAGTGATCTCGCTAACTCGGGAGCTTAACCTTGTGATGTCCTGTTTTCGCTAGCATGTAATTTCAGTTTAGTTTGCTTCTAGCACTTGTTATATCATGCATAATTACAGCATATTTACAACAGTTCAGCATAATGGATTATTTTATGTTTCTATGAAATGAAATGAGAAATTGTCAATATAGAATACAATGCACTATTCTCTACTGTGCTGTGGATGATAGCTCATTCCTCGATTTAAATATTTTAGCTGTAGAGCCCGATCCTGAGTAGGCGGCTGATCTGACGTATGTGCCTGAGGAGGAGGGAGACGAAGACGAAGATGACGACGACGACGACGGGGAAGACAACTTTCCAGAAGAGTTCTTCCCGTAGATAGGTTTGTTACTTGGGATTGGGATATGGGGCATTGGGATAGAGACAGAGAGAGAGGAAGGAAAAAGATATATTTTTGGGTATGTATAAATGCTATATATTGGTGTTTGATTTCAGATGGGATGTTGGTTGGATGTATTGGTCTCTTTTCACTGTTTAGATGACGGACGACCGTCATCGGTGAAAAGCCAAACATCAGATACATTACTTCTGTTTATTGTATATTTTAGTTTCTAGTTTCTACCTTTCAGTTATTTTGCCATCTTTGTTAATATCAGAGTTCAATTACATTGCTTACGCATTTTTGTATCACTTTGATGTAAAATAAGGAACCCTTGATGAAAGGATCATATCAGGTGATCCGATGGCGTGACCTTTTCTAGTTGAGAGACTGGGAAACGTCGGGCTGTCATAATAATAAATATTTTAATAATTTAAAGAAAATAAAACTTTATTTGATTTCTTAGTTTTGGGTTGGGTTTTAGGCAATAGTTATTCTCAAGTTTTATATGCAAATTAATAGTCCCACATTAGTAAAAATAAAAAGTGCTTAGGCTAGAGATAGAACCGTTCACCTTCTATTATTATTTGACAATAAGAAGAGAAGAGTGTGCCTAGCTACGAGCCACTGCGTTCGCGCACGCGGACACACGCGCGCGCGTGTGCGTGGCGATTGGAGTTTAGGCGCATTAGCGCTTTAGGCGCGCACGTGCACATCGTCGCAAGGAGAGGTCTGATTTTTTTACCATGCAGATCCAACTGTCAGACTATTTATGGGTCGGGTCGGGCCTAATGGGCCACTAATCAGTGGGTCAATTCGGTTCTATTGGTGAAACGGATTGGTCAAATGTTGACCATTGGACCCAACCGTTTCATAACTGCTTATAAAGGCTTGCAACCGTTCGAATTTGGATTCGAAAAGTTGCAACCTTTCATACAGCCGTTGGATGAAGCAGTTGAGATCTTTGAAAGATCTGAGCCATCCAAAATACAACTGTTGGCCCAACAGTCATATTGAAACTTCTCTATAAGGAGGCCTTAGGACACAGATTTGGATACTCTGAAATCCATCGGATTCCTTGCATATAACTTGAGAATTCCTCTTGCTTTCTTCTTTTGGTGGTACTCCAACGGATTGAGTTTTCTGGGGCGATCCTCTACTGTTGCAAAGTAATGGATCGCATCCAAGAGATTGGGCTCGTTGTATCCTGGAAACGTCTCGCTGGAACCCTTTTGCAAACTCGAAGATTTACTCAAGTAGGGAGCGAATAGCATTTTAAAGACAACGATTATGTGCCTCGAGTCCAATTATCTTGCCCATTTCATCATTTTCGAATTTCTGTTCCTAATTTATCTAACAATTTTAAAACGCTATTCTGTTTTATAATGGCTTCAAATCTGAAAGTGATGACTCACGACTTCGTCAAATTGGAGAGATTCGACGGCAACAACTTCAGAAGATGGCAACAAAAGATACATTTCGTATTGACGACCTTGAAAGTTGCTTATGTCCTAACCACTCCAAAACCCGCGGAGCCTGAAGATTATGATGCAGAATCTCTTCCCAAAGTTCGTAATCGTCAGAAATGAGAGCAGGATGATTATATTTGTAAAGGACACATTCTCAATATGATAGCAAATTCACTCTTAGACGTGTACCAGAGCATGCCGTCTGCAATGGAACTTTGGAAGGCGCTGGAGACAAAGTACAAAACAGAAGATGCCAGTACAAAAAGCTTCATTGTAAGTCAGTATTTAGACTTTAAAATGACTGATAATAAACTGATTCCCGATCAAGTTCATGAGATTCAGTATATTATCGGTCAAATTATTCAAGAGGGCATAAAAATGGATCGCATTTTTCACAATCATGAAATTATCTGCAAATTGCCTGCCTCATGGAAGGACTGTAGAAACACTCTTAAACATAAAAAGAAAGAACTTTCGTTTGAAGAGTTGTGCCACCATCTTCGAGTCGAAGATGAACTTCGTATTCGTGACAAGAAAGATGAGCAATCTCAATTAACTTCAAAGGCTCATATGGTGGAGGTTGGTAAGTCCAAATCACATGGAAAGCGTAAAGGCAACTTCAATTTTGATAAGGCTAACAAGAAAAATAAGAGCCAAGGTCATTAGGGCCAGAAGAAAAAGGGCAGTTGTTATCACTGTGGTAAACCCGGTCACATAAAAAAGGATTGCAAACTTCTGAAAAGGGAGAAAGAATCTCAAGCGAATGTGACTGAAGAAAAGTTTGTAGCCATGATTTTCGAAATCAACATGGTTGGAAGCGAAAGAGACTGGTGGATCGATTCTGGTGCCAATAGGCATGTATGTAACTGTCGATCTTTCTTCGCCAACTATGTTTAGGACACAAACGGACAAGTGCTCTTCATGGGGAACGGTTCAACTGCAAAGGTTAAGGGTTAAGGGAAAATCAATCTCAAATTGACCTCTAATAAGACCCTTACTTTGACCAATGTACTGTATGTTCCTGAGATTCGTGAGAATATGATTTCGACCAGTTTACTCAATAAACATGGTTTCAAGTTAGTCTTTGAATCGGATAATGTTGTAATCACTAAGGGTGGTGTATTTATGGGGAAAGGATATGTCTGTAATGGGATGTTCAAATTGAATGTAATCAATGAAATGCCTTCTTCCGTTTATATTGTTGATTCTCTTTCATTATGGCATGATAGATTAGGGCATGTGAATATTAATCGTTTAAACTTTATGATAGAATTAGGATTAATTCCTAGATGCGAGAAAAATATTCATGAAAAATGTAGAATTTGTGTTCAAACTAAAATCACTAGAAAACCTTTCAATAAAGTAGAAAGAAAATCTCAAATTTTAGAACTCATTCATACTGATATTTATGATTTAAATAGTATTTTAACTAGAGGAGGAAAAAGATATTTTATAATATTTATTGATGACTATCCTAAATATACTTATGTTTATTTGTTAAAACATAAAGATGAGGCTTTAGGAAAATTTAAAGCTTATAAAGAAGAAGTTGAAAATTAGTTAAAATTTTAAAATTAAAACTTTAAAATCTGATAGAGGAGGAGAATACACTTCAAATGATTTTGGTGAATTTTGTGAAAATGTGGGTGTCGTACATCTGACGACTACACCTTACACTCCTCAATAAAATGGTACAGTAGAAAGAAAAAATCAAACTTTAATAGAAATGGTAAATGCTATGCTTTTAAATTTCGATTTAAATTTAAACTTGTGGGGTGAAGCACTTCTCACTGCTTGTCATCTTTTAAATAGAGTACCACATAAGAGTTCTAGTATAACTCCTTATGAGTTATGGAAGAAAAGAAAACCAAATCTTAAATACCTCAAAGTGGGGCGGTGTTGAGCATTGGTTAGATTACTAGATCTTAAAAGACCCAAATTAGGTAATAGAGCCATTGAATGCGTATTTATTGGATACACATTAACCAGTAAAACCTATAGATTTTTGGTAACTGAATCTAAAGGTGCAATTGATCAAAACAGTATAATTGAATCTAGAGATTCTGAATTTTATGAACATTATTTTTCTTCTATTCCTAGAATTAATGAAAATTCTGATAAAGAAAAATTAATTATAAATTCTGAAAATATGGATAGTTTTCATATCACTGTTTTCATTCATCATTTCTACCTAGGTCCCTTTCTCATAGGCGACAGGATCTAATACTCATATCAACATCCCTAGGATGTACAACTGGTGTACGGATTGACCGTCGTACTAGTCACGGATATCCTATTGCGTCAGTCGTGGGTATCCCGCCACGTCGGTGGGGTATTCTGTTCAAACCTTAAATAACAAAAGTATCAAGTGCACTACATATAGTTATTAACCGTGTGATTGTTCTAAACATAATAGATTAGGCCTTGTCAGTTCTCATTCATTCTTAGTTTATAATTTTACATACATCCCTAGGATGTCTAAATCAATGCATCATACAGATGCCTTTATCACATTCTCATCCCCTGGGGATGCCACATATTCACTTGTTTACTTTGTGTCATTCACACACACATTTACAGTTTCGCGTTTTCTATGCATTTATATTCATTTCTATATCACTATATAAATGCTCTTGAAATTAAAATACATGCTCAAGGTGTTTCCTACCTCAAAGCAAAGTCATCCTTTAATGCATTGCCATTCCCTAGGGAATCAAATGCATCTAACACACGCCAAACTTACATTGCATGTGCCAAAGGTACCCTCAGAAAAGTCCCTAAGAATCTTGGGAACTATAGCTTCTAAGAATAATAATATATTAAAATAAGGTAAAATTCTATGTAGTACCTCGCGCGAGCTAGCACTATTCATCGCACGAGCGATCACTATTCATCGCTCGAGTGATTACTATTCATCGCTCGAGCGGTTATAAGCGAGGTATCATCCCCGCTCGAGCGATTCGAAATGAGGCCTTTTGACTTCACGCGACCCTCGCTCGAGCGATCTTCCTCTTCATAAGGTTTCTCGCTCGAGCAAGACCAGAACTCTTTCTCTCATATATTTTATCCTTCCTCGCTCGAGCGAGCTATTTTAACAGCTCGAGCGATGACAGTAATTGCTCGATCTTTTCGAGAACTACCCCTACCTTATTTAATACCCTATTTAAACATCAAAACAATCTACCTAACAGTTAATACCTTATCTAAATCACATATAAACATTTACATACCTTGGATTAATGGGAACTCTTCTAGATTTGATCCAAGATCAACCATACCAATGAGGGTTTCAAAACCCTTCTTCCAAACCCCTTTCTTCATCATCAAATAGTTCACCACCCTTAGATCTTCTCAAATCTCATCACTAGACCTTCCTCATCTCATGTATTAAGGATCTAAAAGGTGGATCTCATCCTTTTCTCAAGAGGATTCTCTATTTTTAGTTCTCTTTTAACCAACCTTTTTTCTTTTCTTTCTCCCTATCTCACTCTCTCTAAACTCAACAAGGAGTGTCATGTATGGGAGACTCCTCCCCTCTTCTATGTTATTTTACTAGTGTATTAATCACATATATTCATATTTGTGTTTTGCATCCACGTAGCTTACCTACTAAACATATACACTTAAGGTGTATATAGTAATTGTAGTTCCCTTGTGAACCACAACTACACAAGTGCTGCATGCATCGTGCGGGACGTACATTGTTTTTAAAAAACGGGGTTATTACATTCACTCCATCTTATGAAATTTTCATCCACGAAAATTGACAATGCAAAAAAAGACTAACTTCAACTAGTAACAAGGTCCTTGAATAGGCTAACCATTTAGCCTAATTATCTAATTAAGCATTTTGTCAAAATGGCCCGTAATCAAACCTGCATGAAGGCAAAACATAATCCACACTCTATTTGTACAAAACAATAAGGTACTCATCCCAATCAACCTGAAAACATAAAAACTCATTTAACCGTCATGACCCATTCAGTAGGATACTCATTCTAACTCAATCAACGAGCACCTGCATAAGAACTACAGACAACCACATATTCGAATACAACTAGACACATTGCGTCAATTAGACCCAAATGACAAAAATATATACGTAGAGCTATCACCATGTTCACTATCACAATTGTGACAATCATGTCACCACAGTTTTAAAAAAAAACTCGACATTCACCTCAAAACCCAAGCAAAAAAAAATATTCACATCAAAATACGTAAAAAATATTACATTGCTATTTTAAAAAAGAATTTTAAATGTTAGATGATGACCTAATCGTCACCCTACTCATACTCCTCATCATCTTCATCACCGTCGTCGTCGTCATCATCATCGTCACCATCGCCACCAACCTCTCCCGCGGTAGTGGCACCAATTGTAGTCACCCTAGTAGCAGGACCCGAGCTAGATACACCAAAGATAGTACCTCACATAACACTGATGCGCTCTCGGTACGTCTGTGGAAACGCATGGCCCATGAGGTTGATGAGGAGAGACTCCTGAAACCGCTGATGTAGCTGAATCTCCCGCCCTTGTAGGAGGATCTCCCGCATCATGCTGCTGTCGGTGGTAGGGAAGGGCTGTGAAGACGGAGCAGAGGGAGTAGTCGGTCCAGTCGGTGGGGGTTATGCCACTTGTCGGGAAACTTGACGATCCCGCTTCCTGTTTAGACTATTTTGGAGGCTTTTTAAGTTTCTACTTAGGTCCTGGCCTAGGAATGGGATGATGTTATTAGTGAGGACGAGCTCGTCCGCTCTCATGTGGACACCATCTTTCCCGTTGCGCAAGTCAAAGAGGCGGGAAATGAGACGGGCGTACGATAGGTGATTTATGGTGGTGGAATAGCACCTTTCATGTTTCATTTAAGAGCATGTATAATGCCCTTGAGAACCACCCTAGGTGCGCTAAACCACTTGTTGTAAAAGCGGAGTGCAGCGCCCTAAAAAATGCATCACGACGCTCTTGGTCGTGGCCCGCTGGGTATAAATTCTTCTTAAAGAAAATGTCAAGAGGCCACATATGTGGCAGCAACTAGGACAGAGTGATAGATTGTCCCGATGCAGTGGTGCTGCCAGTAATGTCGGCGACGATTGTCTGGAAAGGTACTTCTTGGGCAAAAGGTGGTTGTGAATTGGGTTCTCGGGTGTAGGTGTGAGGGCAATTCATGGCGAGCGAAATGTCGGCCTCGCCAAACTCAAATGACCTTCCGTCTATTTCAACGACGAGAATGTCTTTATCGGTAGTGGTTTTAAGAGTTTGGTAAAATAATTTAACGAGCCGTGGATAATACCGATTCCCAAACGGCGTCAATAAGGATCGCATGCGATTTTGCGTGAGAAAATCAGAAGTCCATTTGGTGGACGTAGGATCCTGAAAGCAAGTGGGGTGGATTTCCCACTTGATTTCAAAGACTTTGGCCCCCCACCAATCATCCATTAGGACCAATGCCCCCATTTGAAGTGGTGGTGGTGGAGGTGGTGGTTGTGGCGCTTTGTTGTGAGAAGATGATGATCGGATCGCCACCTTCTTTCTAGGTTGTGGGTTAGGGCTTGTAGAAGTCATTAGGGTGTCAAAGGAGCTAGATCACTGAAATAAGGTGGATTTAGGGTAGTATTTACCTTTTAAAGCACTTTTAACGTATCGGATTCTTCGAATCCGGGTTGAAATTGCACTGAGAAGAAGCTTTAAGGCTAAATTTTTTTTAAACCCTCGCTCCTTAACCCCTCCTCGTGTGAAGAAATGGGCGAACAGTGATTGCCACCCACTTTTATATCCTCTCACCTCGCTCGAGCGGTAATAAGGCCTCGCTCGAGCGAGTCTAGAACACTTTGGCGCTATATTTTTCATATGGCTCGCGCGAGCGAGCGCAGAAATATTTTTTTGCCTCTTTTGGTCCTGTAATTCTATCCTGTATCACTTCTAACTTCTAGTATCCTTCTAACATATGATTTCGTATCTAATGCATTTGGAAATTTACTGATGAAATGATCAATCTACCAAGATCGAAATGAATTATGCTCAAAATTTAACAAAAACTCTTCCATTCATTTCAAAACATCAATTATACACACACATTCCAAAATCTTATACATTTTACAACATTTGTAGGATACTAACTAATGTCCTCAAATAAGCTAGGATACTATTGTCTGACATCGGCCTCACGTTCCCATGTTGCTTCTTTGATCGGATGATTTTTCTATCGAACAAGCACTAAAGGAATCACTTTCGTGCGTAATACTTGTTCTTTTCGATTCAATGTCTCTGCTGGTTCCTCTATCATGCTCATATCTTCATGCATTTCTAAAGGTTGACCTCTCGAGATGTGGGAAGGATCATTCATGTACTTTCTGAGCATAGATACATGGAAGATGTTATGTACTCGATCAAACAATGGGGGCAACCCAATGCGATAAGTGACTTCTCCTACTTGACCCAAAGCTTCAAATGGTCCAAGGTAGCGGGGACTTAGCTTGCCTCTTTTCCAAAATCTCATGACGCCCTTCATAGGAGACACCTTCACAAACACATGCTCACCCACCTAATAGTCTACACTCATCCTTTTGATATCAGCGTAGCTTTTCTGTCTGCTCTGAGCCGGCCAAAGTCTTTCTCTGATCATACGGACAATGGTGGCATTATCTTCAAGCAACTCCTACCCCAGAACAAACTTTTCGCTGATTTCTTCCCAGTTGATAGGTGATCTACACTGTCGTCCATAGAGAGCTTCATAAGGTGCCATGCCAATGCTCGCTTGGAAACTGTTATTATATGCAAACTCAATCAACGGTAGGTGTTGATCCCATGACCCTTACACTTCAAGCATATATGCTTTGAGCATGTCTTCTATCACTTAGTTTACCCGCTTTGTCTGTCTGTCAGTTTGCGGATGGAATGCTGAAATGAAATCCAATCGCGTCCCCATGCCTTCTTGGAATTTCTTCCAAAACTTTGAAGTGTATACCAGATCCTAATAAAAAACAATGCTGCTTGGAATCCTGTGTAATCGCACGATTTCCTTCATATATAACTCCGCAAGTCTTCCCGCCGTGTACATCGTGTTGTAAGGCAAGAAGTATGCTGATTTGATCAATCGGTCTACGACTACCCAAATGGCATTGTATCTCTTCACTATATGCGGTAGTCCAACGATGAAGTCCATAGAGATTGACTCCCATTTCTACTCTGGTATAGGCAGAGGCTATAATAATCTAGCCAAATGTCTATGAACAACCTTCACCTGCTGACACGTTAAACACCGTGACACGTACTTAGCCACGTCTTGCTTCAAACCCCTCCACCAGTAATTCTTTCTCAAATCTTGGTACATTTTAGTGCTACCAGGGTGGATTGCATAATTTAACTTGTGAACCTCATCAAGGATAGTTTGCCGCAGATCGGCATTGTCTGGAATGCAAAGATGGCCCATTAAAAATAAAGAACCATCTTCTTTCATTGAGAACTTAGGTTTAATGCCTTCAATCACATCTTGATGAATCTTGGTTAACGCCAGGTCTTTCATCTGTAGCTCGTGAATATGCTCAAATATCACTAGCCTCACTGATATGTTAGCCAAGAAGGCTCCTGTGGCTTGCACCTCGATATTTGCATCATACAATGAAAGATTTTCAAATAACTTCCATTGATGCATACCCAAAATCAAACTAGCCAACTGAGCTAAACCCTTCCGACTCAAGGCATCGGCTACTACATTAGCCTTGCCTGAATGGTACTGTATGGAATAATCGTAGTCTTTAAGAAACTCCATCCATCTGCGGTACCTCATATTTAGCTCTTTCTGTGTAAATAGGTATCTGAGGCTCTTGTGGTCGATAAATATCTCAAAGGTCTCACTGTACAAATAATGTCACCAGATCTTCAGCATAAATATGACTGCTGCTAGTTCCAGGTCATCTGTTGGGTAGTTCTTTTTATGCTGTTTCAACTATCTTGATTCGTAAGCTATCACCTTTTTGTGTTGGTTGAGCATGCAGCCCAAACCATTATATGAAGCATTACTGTATACCGCGAACCTTCCACTGCTTGAAGGAATCACCAATGCTGGAGCTGAAGTGAGTCTCTTCTTGAGTCCTTCAAAACTCTTTTCGCACTCTTTACTCCATTCCAATCTCGCATCCTTTCGTGTAAGTCTCGTAAGAGGTCCCGATATTTTTGAAAACCCCTCTACAAAATGTCGATAGTAGCCAGTTAGTCCAAGGAAACTACAAACATCTGTTACCATCTTTGGTTGTTTCCAATTTACCACTGCTTCGATCTTAGTCGGATCTACTGTGACACCATGCTTTGAGACGACATATCCCAAAAAGCTAACTTCCTCCAACCAAAACTCACAATTACTGAGGTTGGCGTACAGTTGGTGTTCACGCAACATTTGCAGAGCAATTCTCAAGTGTTCTTCATGCTTTGCTTTTGATTTGAAGTATATCAGGATATCGTCAACGAATACCATGACGCAGGAGTCTAGGTGTGGTTTAAACACCCGATTCATCAAGTCCATAAATGACACCGGGGCATTCGTTAGACCAAACGGCATTACTAAGAACTCGTAGTATCCGTACCATGTCCTAAATGCAGTCTTCTTAATGTCCTCTGCCTTGACTCTCAGCTGATGGTATCCAGATCTCAGATCGATCTTGGAAAAATACCTCGCTCCTTGTAGCTGATCAAATAAGTCATCTATCCTCAGCAAAGGATATTGGTTCTTTATGGTGAGTTTATTTAACTGGCGATAGTCAATACACAATCGCATTGACCCATCCTTCTTCTTTACAAACAAAACCAGTGCTCCCCATGGAGACACCCTCGATCTTATAAACCCCTTGTCCATGAGCTCTTATAATTGCTGTTTCAACTCAGCAGGAGCCATCCTATATGGTGCTTTCGAAATAGGCTCCGTTCCCGATGCTAAGTCGATAGTGAACTCCACTTCTCTATCTAGAGGTCATCCTGGTAATTCCTCCGAAAATATATCTTCAAATTCACATGTGACTGTGATCTTTGAGATGTCATTCTTCCCTTCTTTAACGTCCTTCAAGAATGCCAAATAACCACTGCAACCTTTTCTAATTAATCATTCTGCCCTGACTGCAGAAATAAGTGGGGTATGTGTCAATCTCTCTCCTCGAAATCGAAACAATCTCCTTGTGTTAGGTCTGAAGATGATGACCTTGTTCTTGCAATCTACAGTCGCCCAGTGTTGTGATAACCAGTCCATGCCAAGGATCACATCGAATCCTTGCATGCCTAACAATATTAATTTTGCTGCCAATTCATGCACTTCTCCATCATCGATGCCAACTATTATTGACTTACAAACCAATTCTGTGTCAACTAATTCTCTAGTCAGGATTGACACTGATAGAACAAAGTCTAATGTCTCCAAAACAATCTTCATTCTCCTTGCAAACCTCGAAGTAATAAAAGAGTGGGTAGACCCTGGGTCTATCAATACTCGTGCTTCATATGCTACATAGCATCCTTTCTCGTATACTCGTAACATACCTATAGCATACATATATATAGATATAGTGCACATTTACTTATCAAATTTAATGCATAAGGACGAGTCTACACTATTGCCAAACGAATGCACTTTCTCTATCTAAAATTTTAAGAAATTGGAACTCTTTATTTTAAAAGGAATCTCACCTTGGATAACATCGTGCACATTCCTTGCTTCTTGGGCAGTGATTGCGTAGGTTCTTCCTTGCACGACTGGCTTTCTCACTTGTATCAGTCGTGGCATTAAAGCAGAAGTCGTCTTCTCTTTGTTCACCTCAGGGCAATCTCGAATCATGTGGCCCACCTTTCCACATTTATAACAATCCTGTGTTCCTTGCCTACAATCTATAGTCTTGTGAGACTTGCCACACTTGGCTCAAGTCTCCCTAGGTGTGGAAGAAGTAGCTCGTGAGAAACCCTGTGTAACTGCTGCTCCAGTGGTGGTAGCAGGGCTCTCATATCTTATCGGCCTCCCGACGCAAGCATTGGAAATCTCTGATAGTTTGTCTGCTGCACCGGTCTCACATACCCAGCTTGGAACGGTTGCCTTTGAATAGGCGCTATGAATCTTAGCTTTTTGTTCACCGAGTCGTAGTTCCCAGTCCTACTCTGATCTACTTTTCCTCTCCCATGCTGCTCTCTTCGGCGGTATCTATCGTTATTTTCTTCCTCAACAACTAGAGCTTTACTCATGACCTCTCCACAGGTCTTCAACTGAAAAGGTGCTACTCCCCCTCCAATATCCGGCCTCAAACCGTGTTGAAACCACTTTGCTCGTATCACATCGGTAACCACATAATCGGGAGCGAAGCGAGCAAGTCTCATGAACTCCACTCCATACTCCCTTACCATCATCCTCCCTTGCAAGAGTTGTAAAATGTATCTCCATCTGATTTCTCACTACTTCGGGGAAATACTGCTTGTTAAACTCTTATATAAATTCATCCCAAGTCCAGGGAAATCCTGGGGTCTCTAGAGCCCTAGTCTTAGAAACATACTTCCACTAAGGCCCTACCTCCCCATCTAACATGTAAGCTGCCCAACGGACGCTTTCATCTTTCGTGCACGTAAGCACACTGAAAACTTTTTCCATCTCGCTCAGCCAATTCTCAGCAGCTATTGGCTCGGTCTGCCCTGAAAAGTTAGGAGGACGCATCCTCCTAAACTCAGTGAATGCAGAGGGCACTGGCGGTGTCGAACCTACTAGAGGTGTAGGCGGTTGTTACTGATCATTGACATTATGAGCTATCAGAGATGCTGCTTGTTGAGCCATGGCTGTCGCCATGGTTTCCATGATATGCATCATCCTTTGACGCTCCTCTCTCTCTTCATTCGTCTCCCTTATTCTTTCTTGTTCTCTTTGGTCTCTTTCCTGTCGATCTCATTCTCGAGCCTCTTCTTAATCTTGGCTCTCTTGGCCACTACTACCTGAAGCCCCTCTGCTTCCCATAGGCACTCTGTTCGTAGGCGAGATGAAATCATCTCTACTACATAAATTTCTCTCATGACCGCCCCTGGGTCGGCCTCTTCCCCTAGAAGACATAACGGTCTGTACGTGTAACCAAAGTTTCGTTAGCAGAAGTCCCTATGCTTTGACAAAGATAAGGATTGTTAGAATTTCTAAAAGAAAAAGGCTCTGATACCAACTATGAAAGCCCAGATTTTGGCACCTCAAAATCCGTGCCATCAGCATGGCCCTCGAGGCCGTGCCCCATTTGCCTGTACGGAACATTAATATGACCAAGAAACACTAATCAAAGTAGAACATATGGACTGAAACAAGCATGCATTAACGATATATGATTCTAAAATAAATGCATCAAAAGACAGTTCTACTTCCATGCCAATGCATGGACTGAAGAACCGACCCGAACCATTGGTGATAAGCAAGAGCACCCAAAAGAATATATCATTGTGAAATTACATTTTTTTCTCAAAAAGGCTTGACATACCAAGCCGTGTAATTGTGCTCTTAAAAGAATCAAAATATGCAGGGGGTACTCTAGAAGAAGTCCTTAAGAGGTGGCACCAACTCTTCCCGGGGCACGTAATCCGAATCCCTTGGATCTACATCTCCTGAAGCCTCAGCAGCCGCAAGAATAGGACCTGCGACGTATAGTCTAAAGGGTTAGCTACATCCTAGCTCAATAGGAAAACAACACAGTGAACATATAAGTCAAGCTCTCACATATATTCTATAATATTAACAACATGCTGTATTATGAACTTACTGGGAAAACAACAGTTTAAATAACTTGAAAAAATAAATGCACTGAGTGTTATTGTTATTGCACATGTTCTCATTGTTCTCAACTTTCCACTGATTTAGCCTAACGACTTAAATCTATAACTTAAATATTCTCCAACTTACTATAGAGTCTGGCACCCGATAGAATACCCTCAATCGTCGTCTAACTAGACAGTTTTCATATCACTGTTTTCATTCATCATTTCTACCCAGGTCCCTTTCTCATAGGTGACCTGGTCTAATACTCATATCAACATCCCTGGGATGTACAACTGGTGTACGGATTGGCTATCGTACCGGTCACGGATATCCTACGGCGACAGTCGTGGGTATCCCGCCACGTCGGTGGGGTATTCTGTTCAAACATTAAATAACAAAATTATCAAGTGCACTACATATAGTTATTCACCGTGTGATTGTGCTAAACATAATAGATTAGGCCTTGTCAGTTCTTATTCATTCTTGTTTTACAATTTCACATACATCCATGGGATGTCTATATCAATGCATCATACAGATGCCTTTATCACATTCTCATCCCTTGGGGATGCCACATATTCACTTGTTTACTTTGTGTCACTCACACACATTTACGGTTTCATGTTTTCTATTCATTTATATTCATTTCTATATCACTACATACATGCTCTTGAAATTAAAATACATGTTCAAGGCGTTCCATACCTCAAAGCAAAGTCATCCTTTAACGCATCACCATTCCCTAGGAAATCAAACGCATCTAACACACGCCAAACCTACATTGCATGTGCCAAAGTTACCCTCGAGCCCAACCTGTTAGCGTCGATCCTGGAAGTAAGAGATCAAGATTTTTCACAGCTAAACATTCTCTCCAAGTGCAGCCTACTGTTTCAAAACAGGCATCTTCACCCGCACACACTTTTCAGACAACACAATCTTCAGTACCTATGGCAGGCACAAAAGGCTTCGAGTATCACTTTTCAGTATACCTATATACCATGCCCAATTTGTAACAAAAGGCACAAGCTGGACGAGTGTCAAAAAGCAAATGGTACATGCTACCAATGTCAAGAAAAAGGCCGCATGCTTAGAGACTGCCCACAAAAAGAGCCTGAGAAGTCAACACCGGCCACTTCACAGTGGACATCTCGCCCTACTGTTCAGGGTCACGCCTACGCATTTTTTGCACGTGATGCCCAAGCTACAAATGGTGTTATCCAAGGTATAAATTAAATTAATTATTTGTTCAATTTACTTTTTTTATTTTATTTACAGTTGATGAATTTTCTTGGGAATTATTTTGAATTATATTATTGCATGAACACTACAACAAGCTTTTATATAAGTAATTAATTTAAATACATGAACCCTAGGTATCTGACATATGTACCAGAGTAAAGATATTTGTTAGCATAAGGCACATGTCTTGATAGACTTTGGCTCTATACGCTGATTTGTGACCCCTCAATTCACTTTTGAATTGAGTATTACACCAAAATCCTTAAACTTTTATTTTGTCCGTTTCAGTTCCTACTAAAAATTCTATGGTCATAGACGTTGTATGCCGATCGTTCATCATTCTAATTGATGATCATGAAATAATGATCGACCTATTATATTGGACATGTAAGGCTTCGATGTAATCCTTAGTATGGATTAGTTGTCAGCCTATCATGCGAGTGTAGAATGCCTCCGAATGGTGGATACTTTTCGTCCCTCAAAGGGTGCACCTTTTCATTTCTTTGGTGTTAAGTCAAGCACAACACCGGTTATCTTAGCCATTCTAGCTGAGCATCTATTGAGGAAAGGTTGCCAAGGGTACCTCGCATTTATATAAGATCAACATGAAAAGAATGTCAATATTGCAGACATTCCTATGGCATGTGAGTTTCTTGATTTGTTTCCCGAGGACTTGCCAGGATTACCACCAGATAGAAAATTTTAGTTCTTAATTGATTTAGCTCTAGGCATGGAACCAACATCTAAAGTTCCATATCACATGGCACCGACTGAATTGAAAGAGCTTAAAGAGCATTTGCACTAACTCTTAGATAAGGGGTTCATCAGACTTAGTGTTTCTCCACGGGGAGCCCCTGTTGTATTTGTAAAAAAGAAAGACGGTTCTATAGGGTGAGGCATAGATTATCGTCAGTTGAACCAGTTGATGATCAAGAACTGCTATCTACTCCCTTGCATTGATGAGATCTTTGATCAACTCCAAGGAGCAAAGTTATCCTCAAAGATAGATTTGAGGTCAGGCTACCACCAGTTGAAGGTTAAGGTCGAAAATATTTAGAAAACTACTTTTCGCACTAGATATGGCCACTCTGAATTTTTGGTAATGCCTTTTAGTTTGACAAACGCCCCAGTATCATTCATGGATTTGATGAACCAAGTGTTCAAACCATGTCTCGACCAAATTGTGGTTGTCTTCGTAGATGACATTCTCATTTATTTAAAGACAAGGGAAGATCAGGAACAACATTTGTGCATCACACTTCTAACACATCGTGATCATCAGCTTTATGCAACGCTAAGTAAGTATGATTTTTGGCTCGAACAAGTCAGGTTCTTGGGGCATATCATTTCTCAGGCCATCATAAAGTGGGAACAATCAAAGACAGTAACCGAAGTTCACAATTTTCTAGGCCTAGCCGGTTACTATAGAAGATTCGTTGAAGGCTTTTCCAAACTTGCAGCACCACTTACTCAGCTCACATGAAAAAAAACAAAATTAGAATGGAATAATTCATGTGAACGGAGCTTCCAAGAGCTGAAGAAGAAATTAATTTTCTCACCAGTTCTTGCTATACCATTAGGCAGTGGAGGTTTCATGATATTCAGTGATGCATCACACTGTGGTTTAGGTTGTATACTTTATCAACATGAAAAGTTTATCGCTTATGGCTCTCGTCAACTCAAGGACCACGAAAGAACTATCAGACTCAAGACTTGGAGCATGCAGTTGTCATTGTTTACTTAAAGATTCAGAGGCACTATCTCTACGGAGAGACATTTAAAATTCTCATTGATCATAAAAGTTTGAAATACCTCTTTACTCAGAAGGATTTAAATATGAGACAAAGAAGATGGATGAAGTTTCTTAAGGACTACGATTGCTCCATCCAGTACCACCCTCGGCATGCTAATGTGGTGGCAGATGCACTAAGTCAAAAATTATCAGCTCAACTATCCAATCTCATCACAAGGATCCATTGATGGCGATTATTTGAGGATATCTCTCTTTATGACATGAAGTTTGATATTAAGGATTCAAGGGCCTCAATGGCTAATATAACTATTCGACTGACGATCTTTGATAACATCCGAGAGCTTCAGATGACTGATGAAGATCTTATGACCATCATACATGATGCAATTAATGGTAATAGACCTGATTTATCTATCAGAGAGGATGGTTCTCTACTTTTTAAAGGCCGACCTTGGGTGCCAGCCGATACCTAGCTTCAACACCTGATTCTTAATGAAGCACACAAGTCAAAATATACTATTTACCCAGGATGTACTAAAATGTTTCAAGACCAAAAGAAAATCTTTTGGTGGAGAGGATTGAATAAAGAAATAGCATAATATATATTAAAATACCTGGTGTGTCAACAGGTGAAAGTTGACCATCGAAATCCCTCTAGTTTGTTACAATTCGTACCTGTGCCAGACTGGAAATGGGAGAATATCTCCATGGATTTCACCCTTGGATAATCGAGAACAATGAAAGGGTACAATCCAATTTGGGTGGTCATTGACCGATTAATCAAGTTTTCTCATTTTCTACCTTATAAGATGAAGTACACCATTAGCCTACTTGCAGAGTTATATGTTAGAGAAATCATCAGACTACACAGTATTCTGGTTAGAATTGTCTCGGGCAGAGATCCGTTGTACACATCAAAGTTTTGGAAATGATTCCAAGAAGACATGTGTTTAAGACTAGATTTTAGCTCTGCTTTTTACACTCGGACAGATGGCCAGATAGAAAGGATGAATCAAATTATCGAGGGTATGCTCTGAGCGTGCATGTTGGACTTTCAAGGGTCATGGGACAAACATCTACCATTGATTGAATTTACTTATAGCAACAGTTATCAGGCAAACATTAGAATGGTCTCATTTGAGGCACTTTATGGTCGAAGATGTAAATCTCCACTTAATTGGGAGGAGGGTTGAGAAAGGTTTTTGTTAGGCCCAAAGCTTATTGAAAGTACAACTGAAGCAATTAAGGTGATTCGTGAAAGATTAAAGATCGCACAAAGTCAACAATAGAGCTATGCAGACCTAAAAAGAATGAATAACAAGTTTTAGGTGATTTGGTGAATTATTTATTTTATTTTTCTATTATTTGTATGCCTTATTGTGACAAAGCATTCCTTTTAGAAAGGGGATAATGTCTTCATCAAGATCTAACCTACCAAAGGTGTGATGCTATTTGGAAAACGTGGTGAGCTAAGTCCATGCTATGTCGGACCCTTTGAGATTTTGGGCCTAGTCGGCCAAGTCTCTTATAAGATTGCCTTACCTCCTCAGCTTTTGAGCTTACATAATGTCTTCCACGTGTCTATGTTGAGAAGGTATGTAAAAGACCCGACTCATGTTTTGGACTATCAGCCTATCGAGCTCCATGAGGATATGACTATAGCTAAAGAATCGATGCAAATTTTTGATCAAAAAGAGTAAATTTTGCATACCAAATGAATCCCACTCGTACTTGTGAGGTGGCAGAATCATTCTTCTGATGAGGCTACTGATTGCTTCTATAATCGTACTAAGTCTTAACCTATTGCAAGTGTACAATGGAAATTTCAACACTAGTATAGCATCGTTCCCATGAGGAAGGTGATTTTTCTTTTTTGTTGGTATTTGTCTTTTAAGAATCTAAACTACTGAAGAAATATAAATAAAAGAATGGGTTGTTTAAACTAATGCAGAAAATAAATCTAAACCCTCCTTCTAGATTATGGTCGTCAATCATAATCCTTCAGTTTTCAGATTTTACAAAGTAAAGTACCATTACACCGTATCTCAGTCTTCTAGAATTTGGGCGTCAATCGACAACTAGAATTCCTTAACACAGATTTATACTAATCAACAATCTTCCTGGAATTTGGGCGTCAATCAAACTCAAGAAAACTGAAGATGGAAAAGTAAAACTGTTACACTAATATGTAAATTCTCAATCTGAGTCGTCAATTCAAATAAAAAAAATATAAATGTTTATAAAGTAGTAAAAATGCATGAAAGTAAATCTACTCTAGAAAGCAAATAAAAGAACATTCATCCCTCAGTTACAGGTGTCAATTGCTCCTGAAAAACTACGGATGCTCTACTCTAATCTTCCAGCTCCCGATCACAGTTGTCAATTATTCTCGAGAAACCTTGGATATTTAAACTACTCTAATACTATCGTGATCGAAAGAAAATCCAACCTCAGTCATCAATTGATGCTGAGAATTCCTTCGATCACTTTATTCCTATCTCTTATTTATATATCATAAGGGGTCGGTTTACATTGCTCAAATCCTAATAAAAGAAAACTACTAAGAATAAAAATTTCCTAGTAAAACTCTAATTTCTAATTCTATTCTTCCTTGCTTTGACTGGTAGATGCGCTCAAGATTGTTCTCCTTCTTTTAAGTAACAGAGACCCTTAGGAGTCTTTCGCCATTCTTAGATCTGTGGGTTGCCAAACTTCTAATTGAAGAGATCTTCTCATTCTTTGCATGGCGGTGTAATTCTCACGTGATCAGCAGCAATAGGAGCTTTAAGTTTATTAAATCGTGAATACGTTTTCTCTTTTCTTTCAGTACGATTCTCCAATACGAACAATTGTATTTCCTTGTTGTCGTACCCTAGTCAGAAGCGTCTTCTGAAAAATCATAAATTGTGATTTCTCCTTTTTCTCTTTAGCTACGTTCATTAGTAAGTACGATTTCTTTCTTTTCTGACCTTCAAATACAATTTGAATCGTCTTTACATTTGATCGTCTTTTTTACTAGTTTTTGAGTTCATTTTGATGAAGATTTTCACTTTGGCTCTATTTTGCTGTCTGTTCTTAATATCTGTACATCATCATATCATTAGTAGCAAACTGGGGTCTAACATCACTAAGTTAAGGGTGATAAAGTGATATATTCTGTGACTGATCACACCCCCAAACTTAAGCTTTGCTAGTCCCTAGCAAACAAGGAAAGAAAAACTAATCTAACTAGTTAAATGCCACTTTCGTAGGGAACACGATTGTATTTAGCAAATGCAACAAGCCTTAAACCCCTAGGTGATCCCTAGTGAAGGAGTTATAGTCTCCTGAAGGTTTTCAGTGAAGTTACCAACAAACTTAAAATATTTTTGGATTTTTCGAAGATTTTTTTTAAAGAAAAGCAAAAATTTTTAAATTTTAAAAATGAATTCGTAAATAGCTGATCATTATATGGTTGTCATAGTTTCTAAAAACATGATTCCTCCATCTTTTTCTCTCCATCCTAGCAGTTATCCTTGATCAGAACTTACTAATTTCAATTCATATTAAGCATAGAGTGTGTTCTTATCAGTGAAAAGTTTATTCATCATAGATTTCTCTAAACTGCAGATTTAGAAAATATTTTATCGAAGCTCTCACTGTTGGCATACTCTAAAAAAGTTGTCGAAATTTTTGGATTCTCTCAATATGATATGTACGATGAATAGCTCAAAGGATAATTGATATAAAGGTAAATCTCATGTAATGGATAATCAATTCTATTCATATGCCTTCCTATTTCTCCATAGTATTTATTATATACATATCTCTACTAGGCTCATGCTGTTGTAAATTATGAATCAAGGTCTTTTTTTTTTTACTTGTAATGGGGCTTTGGGTTAAGAGGTTTCCAACGAAAGGTAGAAAGCATTCAAAAAATATTCTGAGAATTCAGCTCATCTTTCTTCTATCTTCTTCTATTCTTTCCATTTCTGCTTCAGTAAGTATCCAAAAAGTTGGATAGCTTCTTCCCATTTACTTGTATTTCATCTTTTTTTCTTCGGTAAATCCCATTTTCTTGAGTTTCAGATATCCTCTTGAATTTTCCTTCAGTTTGGAATATTCTCACTTCTCCTTTTGTAGAATTGCATTTTACGATTTCTCTTGATTTTTCATATTTTTCTTCATTTTATTTTTTTCTCAGGTGTTCCCTTTTGTTGCATATCCCTTCTCTATTATTCTTTTACTCCTTTCACTTCCTCCTTTCCCCTTTCCCATTCTAAATTCTCAGAAAATATAAGGGTTAAAGATTGAAAGCTTTAGGTAGTACATATGCTTAAGGGTTTATCAGATTTTGGTACAAAGAAATTCAGTTTAGGCTTCTAATATGGGTTCAAGGGGTAAATAAATTTATGGGATTTTGAATTTTGGCTTTTTGGCTCTAACGAATGAAAAGAATGGCCTTAAATCATTTCCATGATTCACTAGCATAAATGTCATATTGTTTTGATGTATCTAATAAACAGTTCTAAAAAACTAAGTTATCATAATCATAAAATATTTGATTCAATTTATAGCAATATGAAATTTCATTGTAATGCAGTCAAATAGTTCAAAGAAAATTTTAAGTTCAAATAGATAGCAGTATCTCTCCAAAGAAATGAAATAAGTCCCAAAAGCTCACTGGTTATATAATTTCGAAATTATAATCTAAATATTACAATTTAAATCAAAGTATAATTTCAAATATTCAATCTGATACAGTGTTCAAGAGGGCTAGACATGAATCGTAACTACTCTATTTTGATGGTTGAACTTTTACTATGATGGATTGCAAAGTTTGTAGAATCATAATTTTTTCTATCATAACTCGCATACAATGGTTAGCTATTTGAAAATTAAAATCTACATACTAAAAAAGTAAAGCAAAACTAGCAAAAGTAAAGCAAAACTATTATACACAGAAAGGTATGTTCCCCCCCCTAAACTTAAATAGGACAATGCCCTCATTGTGCACAAAAATAGGGGATACTCAAAAAAATAAAATACCTAGTGAGGTTCATAATTTTCTTGTTTATCTTACTCACTTGGAAAATACAAGTGCTATGCTTGGAGATGCTGGTAAAGCTAAGAATGACATAGGGCTGCTCGAGATTTTAGTTTCTGAGTCGGGCACCACATCTGTCGAGAATTCAGGTTCTTCTTCTGGGCTTGGTTCCGCAGATAGTTCATGCTCAACTTTCTTATAGAGAGCATCAGTTTTCTCTTTCTCGACTATCAACGCATTATATTTTACTTGCAAATCCTATAGCTCCTCTACAATTTTTTCTCTTTCTTTCAGATAATCTTAAAGTTTACAGATCATAGTAAATTTTTCCTTTATTTTGTCCCTTAGTTTCTCAGATTCAGCTTGTAACCATGCTACTGTGACCCAACTTTTATTCGTGAGGGACTCAATGCTCTTCTTCTGTTCATCATAGATCTTGACTAGGGAGTTTTTGTCTTCTTGTAGCTTAAGTAATTTCCCTTTTACCACCATGAGCTCATGAGTATTTTCATCCAGCTGAGCATTAAGTGTCAACTGGTACTCTCGATGAGCTTGTTCTCTTTCATCAGGGTCTATAAGCAATTCGCCAAGCTGGTTTTGTAACTGAGTTATTTGTTGTTCGTAAATCTTCTTCCGGCTCTCCCATGGTTGTCGGCTATTTATCAATAGACTGTTATGTTGTTGCAATTGCATAATTTGTACTTGAAAGGCCCCAGTAGCTTCCTGGACTTTATTTGTTATTTCTGCCGTTCAATGTGCATGATGATCTCTCACAGTCTTTCATCGTAGGTTTTCTAATATCTCTAGGTGTTCCTATCTAGTGGGTAGGGAATCAGGGACTCTAGTTTTCAACTTATGAAATTCTTCCATCAATCTTCTTACTACACTTGGCAATGACAATAAATTTGGTGCATTTGCGTTCTGCCACTACTCTATTTCTCGCAATCTCTTCTCCCAATCAGGTTGTTCTCCTGAGGTTGTGAGAATTGGTGTGGTGATGATGCAGAGGTGTTTCTTGATGTAGCATTTCTATGAAATCCACTCGCAGAGTTTCAAAATTTTGTCCTGCTTCAACTGCTTGTAATGTAGGAGTCTGCTCTGTTGTAGAAGGAATCGTATGTGTAGGTACAGACTCGATAAATGCTGGAACATGGCTAGAAGTAGCAATTTCAAAAATTGGCTACTCTCTTGGTGGAGGGATTTCTTCTGCTGTAGAGACAATTGGGCTTACAGGACCTGCTTCAGTAATAACTGGCAGTGCATCTGCCACAGTGGAGGGGGGCAAAGCAGGCCCTATTGGTGAGTCCAAGGCAGAGTCATAAAGACTAGCTTGTTCTCCCTCAGGTGCTGATACAGCCATTATTTCTTACTCATCTTGTCTCTCTTGTCTTGGGGAGCCAAGCTCCAGCCTTCCTTGGGGTTGAGTAGAAGTACTCACTCCCTCTGTTATAACTGCTTCACTTGGGGCTATCGCGTCTATTATTGTCTCAACAGTAGGCTCTTCCTGGTCCTTGGTAGTTGCTTCAAGGTCTTGTGTGGTCTCTGGTATAGGAGAAACACCCTCTTTATATGTAGAAATAGGTATCTTCTTTTTGTTTTCAGAGTTTAGGGTTCTCCTATAAGCCATTGCTGTGAGACCTTCCTCTGGCCTGGGTAGGGACTTTTCTTTGAGATAAAAAATATATCCCACATTCATCAATAAATTTGTGATTAAGCCTCCGAAGGGCAAATTCAATTTATTCTTCTCATATTTCTCTCTATTTAATTTCAGCCTCACGGTGTCAATAACCTCCAAAAGATAGGAAGGTACATCAAACAAGAATCTGTTAGCCATTAAGTACAGGGCTTTCACAAAGAGTGCTCTTCTTTTTGTTCTATGACCAATGGGATGGATAGTCTTGTGAATCAAGACATCCAAGAAACGAAGTTGTAAATATCATGATTCTAGATCCTTACGCCAAAAAAATGACCTGTCCCATGGTGGTTCTCCTAGCAATTCTGTAGCCATTTGAACAAAATTTGAAAGGTTATTGGGTAGCATCCTAAACATATTGACTTTCGGATTGTCAGGGGACAATTCTGATATCTCTAAGGGTGCGTGCATTACCCTCGCAATCATTTCCTTCATTATTTGGATTGGGAGTCTATCAACGCTTATGGAGAGAACTGGGGATGGACCATCGCTGCTATTGGTCATATTCTTATATAACAGCCTCACCAATCTAGGGTAGACTGGTGTGACTTCGGGCTCAATAATGTAGCCTTGCATCCTTAAAATACTTGATGGCCTCTCCACTAATTTCAAATTCTTTCCAAAAGGCAGCGTCCACAGCGACTTCGGCTCCCATTAGATGATGCTTCATTGAGGCTGGGAGCCGTTCCATTGTCCTCTCCGAAGACGCTAGCCTTTTACCTTTATCCAGTTGTTTGCCCTTTTAAGGGGCAAGCACAATTCAACCTCCATTCCTTCTTCAGGTAATTCTCTAATAACAATCCCAACATATTTAGACTACTTCTTAGGTGGGTCTGTGACTTGGTTGTTATTGTGTATTATAATTATAGAAAGCGCACAATGGAAATTATAGTACTAGCATAGGATCGTTCCCACAAGGAAGTTCATTATCATATTAATTCCTATTTCTATCTTCTATCTAAATCCCTATCTTAAAAACTTTTATTTATCTTTAAGATTTCCTAATCTACTGAAGAAATATGAATAAAAGAATAGTTTTCTAAACTAAAGTACATAAAAATAAATCCTAATCCTCCTTCAGATTAAGGTCGTCAATCTTAATCTTCAGCTTTCGGATATTTATAAATATAAACAGTACCGTTATACCATATTCCAAGTCTTCTAGCATTGGTCGTCAATCAAGTCTAAGATCCTATCAATGCATATTTAATCTAATCAACAATCACCCATAAATTTTGGCGTCAATCAAACTCTGGCAAACTGAATATGGAAAAGTAAAAATCGTTACACTAATCTACAAATTTTAACCTGAGTCGTCATTTCAAATTAAAACTTGGAGATGTTTATAAAGAAAAAAAAATCTAAACTTGAAAACTAAGTAAAATATATCCTTCACCCCTCAGCCGCAGTCGTCAATTGCTCATGAGAAATTACAAATATCTACACTAATCTTCAGCACTCAATCGCAGTCATAAATTGCTCTTCAGAAACCTCTGATATCTAATCTACTCTAACTAGTATACACTACTTTGATCAGAAAAAAATCCAACCTCAGGCATCAATTTATGCTGAAATTCTTCAATGCTTATTCCTATGCTGAGCCCTCTTATTTATAGATCATAAGGGGTCGGTTTACAAAGATCTAGCTCTAATAAAAGAAACTACTAAAAATAAAAGTTTCCTAATATAACTCTAATTCCTAATTTTATCTTTCCTAGCTTTCTTTAGTTGATGCTCTTCTAGAGTGTTCTTTATTGAGTAGCAGTAGAGTCCTTCTAATTTAGATCTTTATCAATCTTCTCAGATCCGTGGTTCATCAGACTTCTAATTGCAGGAGTTTTCTAATTCTGGACATGGCGGTGATAATTCTCACGTGATCAGCAACAACAACAATAGTAGGAAAGCTTCTATTCTGAACAAATCATAAATAGCGATTTCTTTCTTTATAGCTTCTTTTCTGGTAAATCGTAAATCACAATTTTCTATCTTTAGTAGGCTTCCTCATAGTCGACTATTCTTTGGATTACGCTTTATCGCTTCTCTTTTTGTCTCTTTTGAAGAATCGTAAATTACGATTTTCTGACTTTTAGTAGCGGCAAATTATCTTTTTCGCTCAATCATTTTTCTTATTACTTTTTGAGTTCATTTTGATAAAGATTAATACTTAGACTCTAATTTACTGCTTATCTCTAATATCTGTATATCAGTAACTCGTTAGTAGCAAACTATGGTCTAGCATCACTAAGTTAAGGGTGATAAAATGGTAAATTATGTGACTGATCACACCCCCAAACTTAAGTTTTTCTAGTCCCTAGCAAACAAGGAACCATAAAATACTTAAATTTAGCTGCCACTTTCGTAGGAAACACGATTGTATTTAGTAGATGCAACAAGCCTTTAAACCCCTAGGTGATCCCTAGTGGAGGAGTTGTAGTCTCCTGAAGGTTTTCAGTGAAGTTACCTACAAACTTAAAATATTTTTGGATTTTTCAATATTTTTTAAAACTAAAACTTTAAAATATAAACTACCTTTTATATACTACTAATTATTCAGTTAGTCATTATATATTCACTATTTCAAAATATTTCAAATCTTTAATCCTTAGCTTCCCATCATCGCAATTATCCTTGATTAGAACTCTAAAATTTCAATTCTTGTATAGCGTGGAGAGTGCATATCAGTGAAAAGTTTATTCATCATAGATTTTTCTAAACTGGAGTTTTTAGAAAATATTTTCATCCAAACTCTCACTTATTAGCATACAATAAAAAATAATCGAAATTTTGGGTTCTCATAATATGATATGTTCGTGAAATTCAAAATACAATCAACTAAAAAGATAAATCTCATGGAAAGGATAATCAATTTTTTTCATATAATTTCTTTATTTATTCATAGTATCTATTTCATATATCTCTACTAGACTCATATTTTTTCAAATTGTAAATCACAAAGGTCTTTCCTTCGGCTTGTAATAGGGCTTTGGATTTTCAGAAGGTTTTAAAGAAAAAGGTAAGGAGGATTCAAAATTATTTTCAAGAGTTTAGCTCTTCCTTCTCTTCTTCTATATTTCTGCTTCAGTAAGTATCCTTCTTTTGGACTACTTCCCATTTTTTTTTCTTTTGTAAATCCCATTTTTCTTTTTCTTTTTTTTTTTCTATTTGAAAGCTTTTTACTTCTCTTTTCATAAAATCATCTTTTACGATCTTTCATTCTTTGTCTTTTCTTTTCCCATATTTTCATACATTTGTATTTCTTTCTTAGTTGTACCATTTTCAGTAGATCCCTTATCTGTTAGCTCATACTCCTTTTACTTCATTTTCTTCCATTCTTTTACATTCTAATCTCATAAATTATAAGGGTTCAGGATAAAAAGTTTTGGGCAATACATATGGTTAAGGGTTTATAAAATTGGGTATAAAGAAATTTAGTCTTTAGGCTTCTAATATGGGCTCAAATGGTAAATATTCTAGGATTTTGGCTTTTTGGCTCTAATTTAACAAAAGATGAGCTTCGGTCATTTTCACGATTTACTAATATGAATGTCTTATTACTTTAATATATTTAATAGACAGTTCTAAACAAATAAATTATCATAATCATAGAATATATTAATTATAAGTTTAGCATTATGAGATTTCAGATGGTAGAGAAGTTCAAGGAAATTTAAGCATGAATAAAAATAGTCTCTCTTTCTCTCAAAATAAAAGAGGAAATAGCTCTATAGCTCACTGGTTATATAATTTTGAAACTATAATCTAAAATATTTTACAGTTCAGATCATTCGTATAGTTTCAAACATTCTCTGATACAGTATTCTAGAGATGCTTTACTTTAAATTGTAACTATTTTTATTTTAATTTTTGAACTACTACTATGATGGTTTCCTAAGAAATTCGGATTTTTATATTTTTTTCATAATTTTCATATAATGATTAACTAAAATTTTTTTTTCTTTTAAAATAAGAAGTTTTAAATAAAAACTAAACTAACAAAAGTTTGTATCCCCCCCCCCCCCCCCCCAAACTTAAATGGGACAATGTCCTCATTGTGCAAAAGAAGGGACATACAGAAAAAATTACCTATTTTATTGCTATGTTAGTAATCGGGTATATAATCTGCAAAAACAATCAAAAATATTTCCTCCAAACTTAGGAGAAAAATACTTCCAATTTGAATAGAAAATGTTAGATAAAAAAATTTGTTAGTAACAAAAATAAAAGAAAGACATTAATAAAAAGAAACTTTTCATTTATGAACTAATTATAGAAATATGGAAAGAAAACTAATTACATCATAGGAATCCTAGAAAACATCTAGACACACACTAAACTAAGACTCTGGCAGCAATGTCCGAGAGAAGGATTCTTCAATAAAGATCTGTCCTCGGCTTTTAACTACCTTTAATCACAGTCTCTCATTCCTTCAATAAAAGGAGCTCCAACCTTTGGAGGGTTGCTACTCCAAGAGCTGTCAAATCACTCCCCACTGCCCTTTCTAGTCCCTCCATGATTCATCGACTGCACCGTTAATGTAGTTACAGAAAGAAGTTGAGGAGAGTTGGAAGATGACAGATCTCAACCCCCCCATTTAGCCGATACTGCTCCCTTGTAAAAATTTTATGAAGAGTTTATAGTGCAAGCTAAGGGAGAAGATGAGCAATGGTGAGGGGTGGTGAGGAGATCAAGGATGGGATGAGAAATGACACTGAAAATTACAACCCATCCTTATTGTATAGGAAGTCGCATTCTGAGTGGGTTGTGATGGTGTAAAGTTTAGGAAGTGGGAGAAGATGGGTTCCTAGTATAGGGTTTCGGATTTGGGTTAGGTTTAGGGTCAAGGGTAGTGTTGGTGGATGATTTAGCATCTCGAGTGAGTCACTGGTGCTTTAGATCCTTTACTTTCTTTTCTGCAGCCAGGAGCCCAACTCTATATTTTTCTAAGATTCTGTCGAGTCTTTTGCTGAAGTCGTTCTGGTTATGTTCTTCCGTCATGGGGTGTAGGGTTACAAACGGAGAAAGAAGAAAGGTTCTGAATTTGTTTTAGTCTATGGATGTGTATGGATTTTATACAAGAAAATCTTGAACCGTCACTTCGAGTAAATGTCTCCGTATAGGTTCCTAGGCTAGGGTGGTTGGGAAGTGGTAGAATTGAATGTGAAGCTTGTCTGTTTCTTATGCAATTTTAAATGGGTCTTACTTCCAATGTACCCGAAAAGACTAATCACTAGGTTCTCTTGTTCCCCAAAATTTTCGTTTGCAATTCTGGATAATGTTCACGAGAATCGAAGACTAGAAAATCATAATCGCTATGATTTGACTCTAAACTCAGGAGAATCGCAAATCCATGCGTTTCAAGTGATAACAAAAGAAAGAGCCCTTACGATTTTATAAATCATAAGGGGTCATTTTAAAAATATTTATATGTACATATGTTACATATTTGCTACGGGTTAGTCGGTAGCTCGACAATTTTTAGGAGGAATTCAATGGCGATCAAGGGGAGTTGATGTCCCTCCCATAAAAGTATTTCCTCCTGAGGTGCCAACTGGCCATGGCGAAGAATAGTTACTCTCTCTCGAGTTAATCGGAATGGTTAATTGCTCAACCTGAGTTTCTAACTGTGTAATAGATTCCAAGAGATTATTGAGTATTTGTGTTTGAATAAGGCCATGTTGTAGCCAACTTTCAGCCAATTGCGACAAGGCTTTCTTAATGTCAGCGTGGTCTTGGGTCTGTGTGGGGCAAAGTATAGGAGAATGCTGAGGAATTTCCTTATTTAAGCCTCGGTTAGATCCAACGGCTTCTCCTTGTTGAGATGTTGGGTGCAATTTTACACCCACCAGAGATAGAATTGTTGTCTTCCATAGTTTTAACTTTGGAAGGCAATTCATCATTGACTTTAATTTGTATAAACCTCTCTGCCTAAGAGGTATACTCTTTGAAGTCTCAGGTTCAATCTCACTCGGTGCTTGGCATTGCACTGGTTCCTTGCTAAAGTTCTCAAAAAATTCTCAAACAACCTTAACAGACATGGTGTGGAACATCCCCCCACAGACAGCATCAACTATGTTCCGATTTTGGTCATTCAGAGCTTCATAGAAAGTGAGGACTATTTGCCAACGGAGTATCTCATGATGAGGACACCCATCTAAAAGATCGTTAAGGCGCGTCCACTCCTCTCGAAGAGTTTCATTCAGAGATTGTTTGAAATTTATAATCTGATCCCGAATTTGATTCGTTCTGTGCATTGGAAAGTATTTCATGAGAAATCCTCATTCCAAGTCCCTCCCAATTGGTAAAAAAATCATGAGGCAAGGAGTGTATCCACTGCCTTGCTTCATCTCTAAGAGAATATGAAAGCAGCCTTAGACGAAGAGATGTTTATAGAAAATTTTGGATTTTGATAAGATTGCACAGTGCTATGAACTATCTTAAATGTATATAAGGGTTTTCATCCCTTAGCCCACAGAATATTGGAAGTGTTTGAAATATTTTGGGCGTAATTTTAAAAGTCTCATTACCGGTCATAGGGGTTATTTGTATACATGGGGAAGTGTAAGAAGTGTTAAAACATAATGTTCCCCCATCGTTTTAGGCATATATTGTCTAAAACTGAATTTTTCTATTCTTTTTTTAAAAAATTTTTGTAATAATTTAATTTATTTTATTTTAGAAAGCAGGGAGAGAGACAAATCTGAGTTTCTAATTTTTGGGGCCCGCAAAAGTGTTGAAAGTCTGGTCTGTTGCTCCGAATAAACCTGCAAAAGATTAAAAAGTGATCAAAGAAAATAAAAATATAAAGAAATAATAAAAAGAGAAAGATAAATATTGATTTCTAAAAGGATAAAAATATTAGATAAAAACTTAAAAAAATTAGATAAATCCGCTTCCCCGGCAGCGGCGCCAAAAATTTGATTTGGTTGTTATTGTGTATTATAATTATATTAAATTTAAGTCATAGCCTATTGCAAGCGCACAATGAAAATTATAGGACTAGCATAGGATTGTTCCCACGAGGAAGTTCATTATCTTATTAATTCCTATTTCTATCTTCTATCTAAATCCCTATTTTAAAAACTTTTATTTATCTTTAAGATTTCCTAATCTACTAGAGAAATATGAATAAGAGAATGGTTTTCTAAACTAAAATGCATAAAAATAAATCCTAATCCTCCTTCAGATTAAGGTCGTCAATCTTAATCTTCAGCTTTCGGATATTTATGAAAATAAATAGTACCGTTACACCATATCTCTAGTCTCCTAGCATTGGTCGTCAATCAAGTCTAAGATCCTATCAATATAGATTTAATCTAATCAACAATCAACCAGAAATTTGGGCGTTAATCAAACTCTAGCGAACTGAAGATGGAAAAGTAAAAATCGTTACACTAATCTGTAAATTCTAACCTGAGTTGTCAATTCAAATTAAAACTTAGAGATGTTTACAAAGCAAATAAAATCTAAACTAGAAAACAAAGTAAAATATATCCTTCACCCCTCAGCCACAGTCGTCAATTGCTTCTGAGAAATTACAGATATCTACACTAATCTTCAGCACTCAATTGCAGTCGTCAATTGCTCTTGAGAAACCTCTGATATCTAATCTACTCTAACTAGTATAAAATAATTTGTTTGAAAGAAAATCCAACCTCAGGCATCAATTGATGTTGAAATTCTTCGATGCTTATTCCTATGCTGAGCCCTCTTATTTATAGATCATAAGGGGTCGGTTTACAAAGATCTAATTCTAATAAAAGAAATTACTAAAACAAAAGTATCCCAATATAACTCAAATTCCTAATTTTATCTTTCCTAGCTTTCTTTAGTTGATACGCTTCTAGATTATTCTTTATTAAGCAGCAGCAGAGTCCTTCTAATTTAGATCTTTATCAATCTTGTCAGATCTATGGTTCATCATACTTCTAGTTACAGGAGTCTTTTAATTTTGGATATGGCGGTGATAGTTCTCACGTGATCAGCAATAGCAACAATAGTAGGAAAGCTTCTATTCTTAGGAAATCATAAATAGCGATTTCTTTCTTTATAGCTTCTTTTCTGGAAAATCGTAAATCATGTTTTTCTATCTTCAGTAGGCTTCCTCATAGTTGACTATTCTTTGGATTATGCTTATTGCTTTTCTCTTTTTATCTCTTTTGAAGAATCGTAAATTATGATTTTCTGACTTTCAGTAGCGGCAAATCGTCTTTTTCGCTCAATCATTTTTCTTAATACTTTTTGAGTTCATTTTGACAAAGATTAACACTTTGGCTCTAATTTATTGCTTATCTCTAATATCTGCACATCAGTAGCTCGTTAGTAGGAAACTATGGTCTAGCATCACTAAATTAAGGGTGGTAAAATGGTAAATTATGTGATTGATCAGTCTGCTGCTTTTGATTTAGCCTTGAGGGCAGTAGCCCATGCGATGTGTCTTACTAATGGAGAATGATATGAAATGTTACCTTCTTCTTCTTTCTCTTCCCTCTACCGCTTGTCTGTCAATCTCAGCATGATGTAATTCCTTTTTCTGCAAGAGTTAAATGAGTATTAATCAAAAAATCCTGAATTTCATATATCGAATCAAAAATTCTTACAGAGACCCTTCCATTTTAAAGTGAGAATCGTAATCTTGCTTACAAATAATTCCCAAAACCCTAATTTTGAAATGTCAGATGGAACGCAGATGGGGTTTCCGAAATGGAACAGGTAATGCAAGGGAGGTATAAGAAACTAAAACGGTTGGGTGGGGCACGAGAACATTTTGAAAAATAGAGGGAAAGTAGGAGGATTAAACTGTAGAGTTCGAAGATGGGATCGACGTATTATCTCACGGATATGTAGGCCCTATTTTCAGTGATGGCATGCTGAACCGGTCATTAGGCGTATATTTAACATAGAATTATCGGTTTAGTTCTAACCTTTCAATTTTTGTACATACAAACTCTCGCATCAGTTAACTCACAATCACTATGATTTAACTGATGGGCTTATCCAGAATTACGAGCGATCGTAGACCCATACAATTATTCGCGATAGTGAATATTAGGTACTGTATTACAATCTATCATATTTAGTAACGATTTGGGTTGGGATGCAATTCCTAATATTTTAAAACAAGAAGAAAATAGTTTACATATTTTATAAGAGGTGCTATGGATGAGTCGATAGCTCGATAGTCCTTAAGGATTTCAATTTGGATTATGGGGAATCGATGTCTCACCCGAAAACACATGTCCTCTAGGATTACTAACAGGCTACATCGGTAATTGGCCACTTTCTCTCTTTGACACCTATGAAGCAAGTTAGCCAATCTAGCTTTCCAACTTCATGATGGATTGGGTATGTGAATGAAGTACTTGAGAGAATTGAGCAAGTTGGGATAGATCTTTTGATGTTGAAGTGACTGTTGCTGCAAATCTTGAAGGATCTGAATAACTGTGGCATTAGGCGTATTGCTGGGTGGTCCAAATTGTAGCTGTACAAACGGTATATAAGGTCTTTGGTGGAAAACTTGGGTCGGGGGCAATCGGGTTGCGCAACAGATGGTGCTAGTTGTGCCCTGCTCATAGAACCATAATTTAATCCTGGGTGATTCCTCCATGATGGGTTATATGTGTTCCCATAATCTCCCCTCTGAAAGGCCATTACTTGTTCATTTTCCACCACATCTGAATATGATAGCGCAATTGGGTTCTCTGCATAGGTTGAGTTCTGAAAATTTGAATAGGGTGCTAGAGGTCTTTCTAGAGTGCTTGGTTTAACAGTCATTAATGATGTTATTTGTTGCTCTAATGCTGCAACTTTAGCACTTATGTCATCCTCCTTCTTTAGTTTGCCCTTGCTGACATTGTAAAGACCACCCCTCATGAGGCGGGTGTGGTGAATCATATGAGGATCAGATCTTAACAAGGCTTATTTTTGGTTTGAGTTGTTTCTCAAATAAGTTCCATGATTGCTGGCCATTTTGAGCCATGAAGGCTCCTCCACCTACGGCATCAACTGTAGACTGTTTGGTCTCAGTTAACCCTTGGTAGAAATTTTACGCAATAGACTAATTTGATACATCATGATGAGGACATTTTCTCAGTAAATCCTTCATGCGTTCCCAACTCTCGTGGAGTAATTCTTCAGGTAAGTGCCTGAAGTCTTGAATTGTCTGGAAAATCTGATTAGTTTTACCAATCGGGAAGTACTCGTTTAAAAACATGGACTGCAGTTCATCCCAAGTGGTAATACTTCTAGTGGGCAATGAAATTAGCCACACTTTCACTCTATCTTTGAGATAATAGGGGAACAATCAGAACTTGATAGCCTCATCATTAGCTACTAACAATTGTAACATCGTGCAAAGTTTTATAAAGTCCTTTAGATGTTGATAGAGATCCTTTCGATCAAGCCTATGAAAGGTGGGTAAAGCTTGAAGTGTATTGAACTTGATTTCATAATTTTGTCCGGCGGCAAACTCTAGTATAACTATACAAGATGGCTCAGTCAGAGTAACTGGGTTGAAGTGTGCTTGAATAGAACGATTGTCAGCCATAGTTTTGGATTCTCTTGTAGAAGATCGGTTTGAGGCTAAATTACACAAGAGAGTCCTTTCAATTTCTTGGTCACACTCGAAGAAATCTAAACTTCAAGATCGAGTGTGATGCTTACACTAGAAACATAAATATTTTTGGGTTTTTAATTTTATCTTATTTTTATTTTAGAAAGTAGGGAGAGAAAATAAATCTGAGCCTCTAGCTTCCTTTGTCAGAAGAAATGTTAAAACCTTTGATTCGCTGCTCCGAATAAACCTATAAAAGATTAAGAAACGATTAAAGAAAAATAAGAATACAAAGAAAAATAAAAAGAGAAAGACAAATATTGATTTTCAAAATAACAAATAAAAAAATTACGCTTCCCCGGCAACGGGGCCAAAAACTTGATTGCTTTTATAATTGTACAAAGTCTTAACCTATTGCAAGCGCACAATGGAAATTGCAGCACTAGTATAGGATCGTTCCCACAAGGAAGGTGATTTTTCTTATTTGTTCACAAATTGGTATTTGTCTTTTAAGAATCTAAACTACTGGTGAAATATAAATAAAAGAATGGGTTGTTTAAACTAATGCAGGAAATAAATCTAAATACTCCTCCTTCCAGATTATGGTCGTCAATCACAATCCTTCAGTTCTCGAATGTTTGCAAAGTAAAGTATCGTTACACCGTATCTCAGTCTTCTAGAATTTGGGTGTCAATAAAAAACTAGAATTTCTTAACACAGATTTATACTAATAAAGGAATTTGAGCGTCAATCAAACTCAAGAAAACTGAAGATGGAAAAGTAAAATCGTTACACTAATATGCAAATTCTCAATCTGAGTCATCAATTCAAATAAAAAAAATTTAGATGTTTACAAAGCAATAAAAATGCATGAAAGTAAATCTACTCTAGAAAGCAAATAAAAGATCTTTCCTCACTTAGTTACAGGCGTCAATTGCTCCTGAGAAACTATGGATGCTCTACTCTAATCTTCCTGCTCCCGATCACAGTCATCAATTACTCTCGAGAAACCTTAGATATCTAAACTACTCTAGTATTATCGTGATCGGAAGAAAACCCAACCTCAGTCGTCCATTGATGCTGAGAATTCCTTCGATCACTTTATTCCTATGCCGAACCCTCTTATTTATAGATCATAAGGGGTCCGCTTACATTGCTCAAATCATAATAAAAGAAAACTACTAAGAATAAAAGTTTCCTAATAAAACACTAATTTCTAATTCTATTCTTCCTTGCTTTGACTAGTAGATGCGTTCATGATTGTTCTCCTTCTTTTAAGTAACAGAGACCCTTAGCAGTCTTTCTCCATTCTTCTCAGATCTGTGGGTTGCCAAGCTTCTAATTTAAGAGATCTTCTCATTCTGTGCATGGCGGTATAATTCTTACGTGATCAACAGCAACAGGAGCTTTAAGTTTGCAAAATCATGAATACGATTTCTCTTTTCTTTTAATACGATTTTCTAATACGAACGATCGTATTTCCTTGTTGTCGTACTCAAGTTAGAAGTGTCTTCTGAAGAATCATAAATTGCGATTTTTCCTTTTTCTCTTTAGCTACATTAATTCGTAAGTACTATTTCTTTTTTTTCTGGCCTTCAAATACGATTTGAATCGTCTTTGCATTCGATCATCTTTCTTATTGCTTTTTGATTTCATTTTGGAGAAGATTTTCACTTTGGCACTATTTTGCTGTCTGGTCTTAATATCTGCGCATCATCATATCATTAGTAGCAAATTGAGGTCTAACATCACTAAGTTAAGGGTGATAAAGTGGTATATTCTATGACTGATCAGCTACCTGGGAGCGTGAGGCAGAGATTCGCGATGAATATTCGCACCTCTTTGAATAAGTTACGTAAATTTCGAGGACGAAATTCTTATAGTGAGGGGAGATTGTAACAACCCTAATTTTTGCTAACGTTGAATCGTTGACCTTTGATGTTAATACGATAGTTTTGACTTTGGTCAAAATTTTGACGTCTGTGATGTGGCCTCTGCCCACCTATTTTAATTGGGTAAATACACTCAAACACAAATCTGAAACCAAATCCAAACTTAAGCATTAATTTGAAACTCAAACGCTTATGTGAAGCGTGTGTGTTACACACGACCCAAACTCAAGCCTGAGCCCGAATTCCAAGGCCCTATCTAGACCCTTATCCAAATTTTATAATCAAAGAAAAGAAATATATATATATATATATTTGCATGTGGTGCTAGATATGGGTGTAATGATGGGTTAGTGTTGGCCCATCCCAAGCTACTAAAATCCCAACCATTAACTAGAGTTCAAATTAGGACTTTGTGAATAATTGGTAAGAACTCAACTAATCCGTGCTCACATTCAACACATGATCCGAACCCGAGACCGACATGTGCGGTCGTGCCCATCTTATTGATAAACTAGGATAGACTCGCGCATATATAAGTGGGTTGCGTGTGCGCTCGCACCATTTGTACCATGACCCAAGTTGGTCAAACTTGTCGTTAAATGCGTTTGGTTCTTGGACCTTAGGGCCATAGCTTGGTCAATATTAGAAAATAAATAAAAATAAAAATAATAAATATATATATAATATCATTATATATATGACAAGATTTAGAATTGGGATTTTGGTTGCAAAAAATGGGCACCAAATCCAAGCCCAATTTAGGTTGCCATAGATAGTTGCCCCCCAATGAGCACAATTAGAGTTCATTGAGGACTCTTACTATTCTTGGCCCTCAAAGTTGTCATTTGGATTTTTTTTCTCTCTCTCTCTAAGGACCAACATTAAACTTAGAAACCCCCAACCTGCTACTCAAGTTTAGCATCCCTCTATATCCATATATGGATGAATTTGTGGGTGTGATCACCCGATTTGGTGCCATGACTTGCCCCCTTTGATTGGAGACCAAATTAGAGTCTTATAATGGCTCTTGCTCTTTTCAAAAGGTCAACATGCCCTTTCGGGCTTTACCTTCTTCCCCCCCCCCCCTCCCCCACTCCCCCCAAAAAAAAGACCGGATCCCTCTTCTTAGGAAACCCAATCTCCCTGACCCACGTCAACATTCGGGCCCCTCACTGCCGAGTCATCAAACCTGAGCCCCTATCACTACCATAATGAGTGCAAAAAGCAAGGTCATAGCAGCCTCAGTAACGATTGTGGGATAAGAATCGCCTTGACGCGTCGAAACCTGACTATGTCAACCGTATCAATAATCCATTACAGACCACCAGATCTCTTGTGAAAACTATGAACGAGACGAAAAAGTGGGGACAACACTCTTGGAATCTAATCCCGTTGACATTTCCTTCGACGAAAAAATTTATTTTGCACCAACAATTTTCCCTTACGACGTTAGGACCCGAGGTAGGGGGAACTTAATTATTCATTTTTTCTTTGACTCATTTGATTAATTAGTAGTGCTTGAACAAGAAATTGTGTCTTAAATTCATCATTCCTTAGCTTTGGCCCATATAGTTAATTAGTCTTGTTTAAATAAGTATCTTCATTGATTGCTAATCTCCACTTTATAATTTGTTTAAATAATTAGTTATATGTCTACTAGGATATATATGTTAGTTCCTATTTATGTTGATGACTATACCCTTGGAAATTTGATTTAGCATGAAAATCGGAGGTAGATGTTGAAATTTCATTTTTAACCAGTTTGAGTTTTTCCTTAACTTCACGTAACTGTAAAAAAGTTTATACACCTCCAATGGATGTACCATCAAAGCGGTGATGTAGATGGCAATGCCCTCTACCAAAACTATTCTATTATCTGAGAGTAAACCAGTCTCTAGTCACCTTGAAAATCGACTCCAAGATACCTACTTTAAAAATCTGCAAAGTAAATTCCTACATCTTATTCTCTATTTTGTAAATGAACATTTGACCTTTGATCAAACACCCATATGAGTAGTATCACGATTGACCATTAGAATTCTCCGATTCCAACAGGAATTATAAAAGTTAATTTTTTACTAATTAGGTCTTAATTCAATTGGATTGCATCATAACTGCAGAATTATTTATATATGGGTAAGTCGCATTTTTTTGGTCACGAATGTTCTAACATGTTATCAAGATTTGGTTTATTCTTGTTGTATTATATCTATCCACATGATTATCAAATATAAAGTGTAAGTCATGAAATAAGAAAAAAACTTATAAGTTTAAGGGCATTTAAGACATGGATAAAAATAAACACGACACGAATTTACGATAAGGCATGTCAATAATTATAATTATGTGTACGCTAAAAAGATAAGCGACCGTTCTATATGTATGATTTTTTATTTTAATAGGATCTCATCATGTCATGTCAAGACAGATCAAGTATGAGCCATCTCGATGAGTAGGGGCTATGGCTAATTATAAAAATTGTCCATGGGCGATGATGGACGGGTGTAGACACCCAAATTTGGCCCAAGGCCCGATTGGCTCATACTTCAAGAACGACATGCTTTTGAAGTTCCGAAAGCACATCCCAAACCTTTAGAACTTAACCTAAACGTCTAACACCGACCCGGACCATTAAGAACCTTTCCGGATCCATAGAAATCCCTGCCGAACACATGAAACTCAGACTGAACCCGCCGGACCCACACTAGACCTAACCCACCTTGGTCTGCCCAATAGGATCGGCGTGCCCTCGAGCAAGAGGAAGTGCCGCTCATTTTTTTTATTTTATAGACACTTGGCCATAGTAGAGACCGCTTATGAGCCAGTCAATCGGATGCCTAACACCTTCCCGATTGATAATCGAAGTCCCTACCTAGAGGTTTTGGCGTAGACCGGCAATTCGGAGTCAAATCTAGCACTTCGGTGCATATGATATTGATTTGAGGGTATTCCAACACACCAAAAGCTCCAGGTGGCAACTCTATTTTTGAGCTCATCATCACGACGGATCGATGAGATCCACGGTTGCACAGATGGCGACTCCACTGGGGATAAGTTTTTTAGGACTTCTCCTTGAAATAGGCCCCATTGCATGTGCTTTTCACTTTTTGTCTATATTTGTATTTTTTTTACTCACGCTTACGATTTCACATTTTTTTTACTTACCCCTACTATTCCTGTCATTTACCACCTAAGTCGTTTGACGGGCTTACTTGATAAATTAGGTTTAAATTATGCCATTTACCACCTTAGCCGTTTGGCGGGTTACTTGATAATTAGATTTATTTTCCGTCATTTACATTTCGGCACTTTACGATTTCCACCTAGTTGCTTGACTGGCCTGGTCATTTTTCTTACTGCTTGTCATATTCCACCAGTGAACGCCGGCCCATAGTGGCGGCACGAACCTCTCATAGCCTGATTCGAACAATGGCAAAGGCCCCAAATTTGGACTTAAGCATAACCTCCCTAAAATTGAAATTTAAAAATGAACAAAGGGACATAATAAGCTTGCTTCTCATGGGTAGCTATTGCAAAAGGGGGGGGAAAGGCAACGATACACCTGACTCAGTTCCAAATAGAGTGGCAACCCTACTGGTGATGATCTCGAAAAGAATCACCCCATTCAGTATCTGGGAAAGCGCTCGCGCTAAAGGTATATTGTGTGGGTGACCGAAACTGTTACTGAGCTTAAAACCTTGGGGAGCTCATTAGTTGCATCGAATCAGCCTTGTATCCTTTAGGCGCAGTAAGGAGAAACCCGAGAGAGGTTAAAAGAAGTGTCCCGAGAGGCATTGCCTCAAACACCCCATTTTAAGCACAAATTTGATATGTAATATGGAAAATATAGGTATATTAAGTTGTGTGTACATCCTTTGTACACATAGCTAAAATTTTCAAAAATTTATTCATGCATACATCCTTTGTACGAATAGCTTAAATATTGTTTTCCAGCTTTGGGTGCCTTTGTCACAGTTCTCCGAACACCTCGCGTATGTTGGTATTTAAACTCCCAATAGTTCCTACACTCGTAGCATCCTAAAATGCCCTCGCCGGTCAAGAGATTGACTCTTCCGAGGGATCAGGGTGTCACGTGGAAATCCGTGCCTTTAAAGATCAAGAGACTTTCTCTTTGATTCTTAAATAGGGCATCCGGGTCCCACCGTAGGAAGCGATGGGGTGTGAGCACCATCCGAGAAGGGAGTTCCAAAGGCCTCGAGAGACGCCGTAAAGAAAATAAAGAGAGGAAGAAATCCAAAAATTGTTGTTGTTTTTGGCCTTCAAATTTCAAAAACAAAAAGGAAAGATTATCAAAATCAAAAGAAAGTCTTCAAAAAAAAAAAAAAAATATATATATATATATATATATACATACCACAAAAAAAGAAAAGAAAGGAGAAAAATCAAGGCCGTAACCACGACATCGTCGCACCCACCATCATCCCGTAGGGGAAGAAAGAAGAAAGTTTTTGGGCCACACCCAAGGAATCCATACCCCACCCGCCACCAAACAATGTCTTGGGCGGTCGATCCGGCTTATGCCGACCCAGATTCATCCCCACCACATTCCCCGCCACATTACCACATAGAAGAGATTCCCATCTTGGATCTCTCCACGCAATCCCAATTTCCCCCAACATTAACTCAACATACGCCCAATTTTCCATCCGACTTCCCCCCTCCAACACAATATACACCCAATTTTCCACCTAGCTTTCCCTCCACACCCACCCAAGCCATACAAAATATTTTCGTTGCATTCACTCAAGCATTTTCGCCACCCCATGCATCTCCCCAATCAAATGAACCATCCACGTCCACTCCTGCATCCGATCCTATGACCATGATGGAGGACATGGTAAGAATATACATAGCTTGGAAGGCTTCCCAAAATCTTCCTAATCCACCCCAACCATCAATAAACCCCCAGCAAACCCTCCAAAACCTTCACACCCCATTCACCAAAAATACCAACCCCAATCAACCTCCCATAATCCATACCGCCCAAGGCTTCCATCATCAACCAGGGAACCATCCAAGTGGGTCTCAAAGGCCCCATGTCCAACCACAAGCTCATCCAAGCCTAAATCAAAGGGTCATATTTTCAAACCAACCATCATTCCCCCAATTCCCCACATACACGCACACCCAATAAGTATGCCCCATTCCCCCTCAAATGGCAAACCCGTTCCGCTCAGCTCGACAACCCCGCATAAGCCCTAACCATCCACACCCGCCATACCCAACCCAAGAAGGGAACCCATCTCAAACCATCAACCATCCCCAATTCGCGCACCCTCTCACCCCTCAACCAAATCATCAAAGTTCCCATCAACCACAATGGTCTCACCCTACACCTGCTCAATGTCTCCAAAATCCCCAATTCACGCATCCTCTCACCCCACACCCAAATCAACAAAGTTCTCACCAGCCACAGTGGCCTCACCAAATACCCATTCAACCCGTTTAGAGCTTGCTTGATAATCCCACCCTTCCTCCACCATCTTTTGATGTGGGTCATCAATATGAGGAATATGAGGCTCGAAATAGTGAGGCCTACATGGGGCGTTCTCCAGTTTCAACCCCCGACGCCCCCCTCACCAACTAATGGGCAGCCAAAAATTAATTGGGGGCAGCCCATTGGGGGAACAGCGCTAGCACAACCGTCTAGAGGGTATGAATTACTGAGAGAACAAATGGACAAAATACAAAAGCAATTGATGAAGATGGGAGGAACTGAAATGCATGCTACCGACTTCTCAGATTTGAGCCTATTTAACGAGGTGACATTGCCACCTAAATTCAAAGTACTGGCGTTTGATAAATATAACGGCACCGGTAACCCCATTGCACACCTCTCTTCCTATTGTGGAGACATGTGCCAATATGACGGAGATAAACGACTCCTCATCTAAGAGTTTCAAAAAAGTCTTAGCAGGCCAGCATTAAAATGGTTCACTTCTATCGAACCATCCATGATTAGAACATCGAGAGACCTCACCCACCGGTTCCAGGAGCAGTACGCTTACAACATTGATATCGAGCCTTTCAAGTCGAATTTGTCTTGGTTGAAACAAAAGTCTAATGAAACTTTTAATGAATATCTCAGAAGATAGAGGGCCCTAATAGCCCAAGTGAGGAATCACATCCCAGATGAGGAAAAAATCGAAATGATATCAAAGAAAGTGTTGCCAGTTATATTTGACTTTTTGGTAAACCGCAGTAGGCCAGCTTTGCTTACCTAGTGAGAAATGCCAACCGCTGCGAAGACGCGGTAATAATAGGGGCAGAGGTCCAGGCAATAATGACCTTACAACCTATTGTCAGCATAGAATCATTTCAGTGCGAGGCAGTATAGCAAGCCCTAGCATAGGTAAAGCGCAGACAGAAGCCTGGCAATCGCCCTAGAACACAAATGACCCCTGAACAAAGAAAGGCCGGATTTACTGAGTGTTCACATCTTTGGGGAAATCATTAAATATCCTTTTGCCTTTGTTAATTGAAAAAGGCTTGGTTACCCCATTCCAACCATGGCCTTCACCAAATCTGCTCCTAAGAAATTATGACCCCAACGCACACTGGAGTTTCCACCAAGGACTGGGTCACCCAACTAATCGATGCTTTCCTTTGAAGCATGTGATACAAGATCTAACAAAGGGCAAAAAAATCATCCCTCCGGCACCTCCCTAGGTAAATCAGAACACTAATATCCATCAAGTGTCATTGTCGCCACACCCATAAGGAGGAATGGGCCCGAGGCCCACCATCAACATGGTGGAAGAAGATGAGGGAGAATTTGACCCCTCAGAATACATCATCATTAGAGGAAACTTCATGGTACCGAGGCGATAGAATCGGGAGGATGAAATCATAGGGGTAGTCGAGCCCTTGAACCTAGCCGACTATTTCCCCAATCCTACACCCCAGGCAGAACCCCAAGATTTAAGGTTGTATTTCCCAGCACCTGCTCCCATCAACTATGTTCATCCCAGGTTCACCCCCCCTCCCCCCAATATACCAATCATTTTCGATACCAACAACAGACCACTATATGTCACCCTATCCACCTCCTGCACCAATCCAGCACAATTGGCCCAGTTCTGCCACACCCCCACCAATCTACCCATCTCCCACACCAGTGAGCCACATTTGGCCTAGCATCGCCACACCACCAATCCAGTCATCGCCGATACATTTATCCACCCCATTCCAAATACCTAGGTCGTCTTATGATCCTCATTAGTTCCCGCTCAACTACAATCAAATAGATGCTAATGCTGGCAATAGCAATGTAGGGGCAGTTGAGTTTATTACTCGATTAGGAAGGATCTCCAAGAAGCCAGAGGTGAGGATACCAACCCAACCTGAAGGAAGAAGGGAACTTATAGCAATACACCCCATGGAAAAAATGAGTAGGGAATAAGCGTTGGAAACACATTTAAGAAGAACCCTAGCTCACATCACTATTTGGGACCTACTAATGACAATTTCGCCACACTTTAAAGCTCTAATGGCGGCCCTGAAGGACACTCATGTCTTTGATAAAGTGTCCCCAAACAAGGTAGGGCAAATGATTAGGCAAGTGTTGGATCCCAACGCCATCTCATTTTCAGACGCCAATCTTCTAATTGAAGGGGGCAATCATTCTAAATTCCTCAACATCACGGCTGAAACGGGGAACTTGGTGATCCCATTAGTATTGACAAGTAATGGATCGACATTAAATGTATGCCCTTTGAGAACTGCGACCAAGATAGGGGATAGGGGTCGATCCCTCCGCATTTAGACCAACCAGAACAAGTGCGAGAGGGTTCAATAACACAAGAAGGGAAGTAATAGGAGAAGTCGATCTTAAGCTCACCATCGGGACAATGACCTTCTCTATCATTTTCCAAGTCATGGACATTAAATTTACTGTTGGGATGCCCGTGGTTGCATGAAATTGGGGCAGTACCCTCAACCTTTCACCAAAAGCTCAAGTTCATCTAAGAGGAGAAAGTTATCTCAATCCTAGGTGAAAGGCAAGGAGAAGGCAAAATAGCCACACACATAGAAAATCTTAAAATGCTAGATGTTCCACACATGATCGAGGACACATATCTTCATAGTTTTCAGTATGATGAATCAACAGTAGCACTAGAACCTCTCCAAATACCTACATTGGCTAGCCAACATTGTGTCAGTGCCAAAGAAGGACGGAAAGGTTCGCATGTGCATCGATTTTAGAAATCTCAATAAGGCGAGCTCAAAAGATGACTTCCCTTTGTCACAAATCGACATCTTGGTCGATAATATTGCTAGGCATGGGATGCTCTCATTCATGGATGGGTTTTTTGACTACAATCAGATCAAAATGGCATAGGCTGACGAAGAAAAGACAACATTCATCACTCCATGGGGGACTTTCTTCTACTGAGTCATGCCGTTCGGATTGCAAAATGCTGGGGCAACATATCAGAGGGTGATGACAGCACTATTCCATAATATGATGCATTGGGAAATCGAGGTGTACGTTGAAGACATGATCTCCAAGTCACAGGAGAGAGTTGATATTTGGTGAACCTTCAAAAGCTGTTTGAAAGATTGAGAAAGTACAAATTGCATTTAAACCCCAGAAATGTGCATTTGGGCTATGTCAGGAAAACTATTAGGCTTCATTGTCAGTAGAAGGGGCATCAAAGTCGACCCGATAAAGGTAAAAGTCATAGTCAAAATGCCTCCACCATCTACTGAGAGAGAAGTCAGGGGATTCTTGGGCAGAATAGTACATTAGTCAGTTCATTGCACAATTAACTCCTATCTGCACATCGATTTTCAAGTTGTTAAGGAAAGACTCGTCCGTTGAATGGAATGATGACTGTCAAGCAGCGTTCGATAGGATCAAAAGTTATCTCCTCAATCCTCCAGTGTTGGTACCATCAGTACCCGAAAGACCATCCCTAATGTATCTCTCAATGATGGACATTTCGATAGGATGTGTCCTAGGGTAGCATGATGAAATCAAAAGAAGAGAGTAGACCATTTACTACTTGAGTATGAAATTCACCAATTACGAGACACGCTATTCTCATCTGGAGAAAGCATCCCTGGATCTCATTTGGGCTACATAGAGGCTTCGTCACTACTTCTTACCTCAAGTGGTTGTCCTTCTAGCTAGAATGAACCCTTTGAAGTATTATTCGAAAAGCCGGCTCTCACTAGACGGGTTGCATGTTGGCAGCTCCTCTTATCAAAATTTGACATCACGTATGTTAGCCAGAAGTCAATCAAAGGACAAGCACTTGCTGATCATCTTGTCGAGAATCCTTTACCTAATTACGAGCCTCTTAGAACCGAGTTTCCTGATGAGGACATATTGTTCATGACAAAGGATGACATAGAGAAAGTAGAGGAGTCTTGGGTAATGCATTTTGATGAGGCATCAAATGCCGAAGTCAAGGAGTTGGCACCATCTTAATCTCACCAGAAGGGTCCCACATACCAGTCTCCATCAAGCTTAATTTTCCTTACACCAACAACATGGCTGACTATGAAGCCTGCGTAGATGGCCTACAAGCAGCTCTTGACCTTAACATAACTCATCTCAGGGTGTTTGGACACTCACAACTGATCATATGTCATATAAATAGAGAGTGGAAAACAAAGGATGAGAAGTTGATCCCATACCACGCGCACCTTGAAGATCTAATTGCCTATTTTGACAATGTTACTTTGTCCTATGTCCCGCAAGCGAGAAATCGATTTGCTGACGCACTAGCGATGTTGGCATCAATGGTCGAAATTTCCCATGGCGTCGAGATAAAGCCAACCATAATCAGACAGAGGAACGAGCCGACCTGCTACCTCCAGATCGAGGGATCAGGAAAGCCATATGATGAGCCTCCATGGTTCTCATATATCAAGAATTTCCTTGAAACACGAGCTTTTTTAGAAGGAACATCCAAGATGGAGAGGTGGACAATCCAACATTTAGCAACAAATTATGTCATCTGCGGGAAGTACCTGTATAAAAGATCATATAACAATATCCTTCTAGATTCTTAACTAAGAGCGAGGCAGCCAATGTCGTGAAAGAAATTCATGAAGGAGTATGTGGGGCCCACGTCAACAGACACATGCTCTCAAAAAGGATCCTACGCCAAGGATACTTCTGGACCACCATGGAGACTGATTATTGCAAGCATGTTCAAAAGTGCTACAAATGTCAAGAACTCTCAAGTCTGATACATGCTCCTGCTATAGATCTCCACAACATGACCACTCCTTGGCGATTTGCCACCTGGGGCCTCGACATTGTCAAAAAGGTTAATCCAAAAGCTTCCAGTGGGCATCAATTTATCCTCGTAGCCATCAAATACTTCACCAAATAGGTAGAGGTAGTGTCCTATATGAACATCACGGTCAGTCATGTCGAGAAGTTTATCAAGAATAACATCATTTGTTGATTCGGCATGCCTAAGGATATCATCAAGGACAACGACACCAACATTTTGAACAAGCGCATCAGGGCCTTATGCGAGCAGTACAAAATCAAACATCACCGCTCATCACCATATTTGTCATAAACCAATGGAGCCGTAGAAGCAGCTAATATGACAATCATTCTCATCCTCAAGAAGATGGTTGTCACATACCGAGACTGGAGCAAGATGCTATCTTTCACACTATGGGCCTATCAAATGTCGATCAGTATCACTATAGGGGCAACACCATTCTCCCTTGTGTATGGAATTGATGTCGTGCTTTCAGTTCAGGTCAAAGTACCCTCACTCTATATCCTCATCGAGACTGATCTACCAGAGGCCAAGAGGGAGAGATCTTGTTTCGAACAACTGAACCTAATCTATGAGAAGAGGCTCCAAGCTTTGTTTCATACCTAGGTCTATCAGAGGATAATTGCACGTGCTTACAATAACTGTGACCACATTCAAAAATTGAAAGTGGGTGATAGTGTACTCAGGAAAATCTTCCCCTCTCTCCACACTGATCCAAGGGGAAAATTCAAGCCCAACTGGGATGGGCCCTATGTCATCAAAGAGGTACTCCCAGGGTAGGCACCCTGTTTCACTATCACGGACGGAGATCACTTTCCTGAGCCAATCAATGTTGGGTACGTACGATAATTCTACTCATAGTCCCCTGCGGGAAGGTAAGTACTGACTAAAATAGATACATCACTGCATAAGGACCCCTTAGAAGAGGTCATTGATTAGTCAAATAATATACCATTGTACCACCCTTAACTTAGTGATGCTAGATCTTAATTTTCTACTAATAAGTTACTGATGTACAGATATTAAGAAAAATCAGTAAAATAAAGTAAAAGTATTAATCTTCATCAAAATGAACTCAAAAAGTAACAAGAAAGATGATTCGTCAAAGCTGACTACCAAGAAACTGTGTTCTACGATTGAGCGATGTAGTTGAAGAAAGAAATAGAGAAATCTTAATTTATGATTCTTCAAAAAGACGTTCAAAGTGAAAGCAATATAAAGAGGATTACGATCAATTGTTACGGAGAATCGTCCATAAAATCGTCAACTGTGAGAAAGCTATGAAGAATGGAAATTCGTGATTTACGATTTTACGGAATGAAAGCTTTCTATTGCTGCCAATTATGAAGATTTACACCGCCATGAGTAAAATTAGAAGAATTCTTGAATAAGAAGATTGGTGAATCACGGATCTGAGAAAATTGATGAAGAAGACTCTTAGAAGGACTCTGTTTCCGAAATAAAGGAGAAGATCCAGAAATACATCAACTGTTGAAAGCAAAGAAGATAAAATTCGGAATTAAAATTATAATTGGACACTTTTGTTGTAGTAGTTTCTTTTATTAGAATTAGGAGTTTTGTAAATCGACCCCTTATGATCTATAAATAGGAGGGCTTGGTATAGGAATTAATCATCGAAGAAATTCTCAACATCAATTGACAACTGAGGTTGGGTTTTCTTCCGATCAAAATTAGAGTAGTTTAGTTTAAATATCCAAGGTTCCTCAATGAAAATTGATGACTGGGATTGAGAGCTGGAAGATTAGAGTAGATATCTATAGTTTCTTAGAAGTAATTGACAACTGCGGCTGAGGGGTGAAGGATATAATTTTTATTGCTTTCTAGTTTAGATTTATTTTATTACAATTTCCTACTCTGTAAACATCTTTAAATTTTAATTTGAATTGACAACTCAGGTTGAGGTTTGCATATTAGTGTAATGGTTTTTATTTTCCATCTTTGATTTTCTAGAATTTGATCAATGCCCAAATTTCTGGTAAATTAAAGATTACTATAAATCTATATTAAAGGATTCTAGTTTTAATTGACGCCCAAATTCTAGAAGACTGAGATATACTATAACGGTATTTTAAATTTGTAAACATCCGATAGCTGAAGATTGTGATTGACGACCATAATATGAAGGAGGATTTAGGATTTACTTTCTACAATTTAGTTTAAGAAACCATTCTTTATTCATATTTCTCAAGTAGTTTAGGATCTTAAAAGATAAATATAAGTTTTTTAAAAATTAATATATATAATATAAAACATATCCTCGTGGGAATGATCCTATGCTAGTACTATAATTTCTATTGTGCGCTTGCAATAGGTTAAGACTTAATTAGATACATACATAAGTAAGCCAGATCAAGTTTTTGGCACAGTTGGCAGGGATCGAACATGAGTCACCCGCGTGAAATTTTCTTGATCACTTCTTAAGCTTTTGCAGGTTATTCGGAGCAAGCGAATAGAGGTTTCAACTTCCCCTAATCAGAGAAGCTAGAGGCTCGATATGTTTCTCTCCCTGCTTTCTAAAATATTAATCAAATAAAAGTAAAAACACAAAAATATATTTTTCTGGTGTATGCATCACACCCGAACTCAAAATTTAAATCTTTTTTAGTGTTTGAATGCCCTGTTGCCCCATTATACCTGAAGATGATAGGTTGTGACAACCCGGATTTTGGCACCCCAAAACTCGTGCCATCAGCATGACCCTCAAGGTCGTGCCCCATAATCCTACAAGAAATATTGATATAACCAAACAACAATGAAGCAAAATAAGGCATAAGAACAGAAGTGAACTAAATCTCCATGCATTAATGATATATTATAGTAAAAGCTCAAGACAGTTCTAATCCCATGCCACTGCATGAGCAGAAGAACCGGTCCGAACCACCGGTAATAAAACGAGGTCACCCCAAATGGTTTGCCAAAAGAATATTTATCATAGCTTAATTATATTTTTCTCAAAAGGGCTTGACATACCAAGCTGTACAATCACGCTCTCAGAAATATCAAAGTACACAGGGGTCTCTAGAAGAAGTCCTCTTGAGGGGGCTTCAAATCCTCACCGGGTACATAATCCGAATCTTCCGGATCTATGCCTCCAGAAGCAATAGCGATCACAAGCACGGGACCTGTGACGTATAGTCTAAAGGGTGAGTTACATCCTAGCTCAATAGGAAAATGACTGAATGAACATATAAGTTAATCTCTCACATATATTTTATGATATTTAACAGCATGATGTATCAATGAATTTACTAGAAAAGCAGTTTAAATGATTGAAAAGAAGCACTGTAGGTTACTGTTACTTTACATGTTTCATTTATTCTCATTTTGCTCATATAAGATAATGATTTGGCCTAAAGACTTAAATCATAACTTAAATATTCCCCAACTTACTATAGAGTCGGGCGCCCGATGGAATACCCTCCATCGTCGTCTAATCAGACTATTTTCATATCTTTTTTTTTTATTCATTCAATACTACCCAGGTCCCTTTCTCATAAGTGACGGGGTCTATTCTCAACATAACTATATCCCTAGGATGTCCAACTGGTGTATGGATTGGCCGCCGTATCGGTTACGGATATCCTGCCGAATCAGTTGTGAGTATCCCACCACGTCGGTGGGGTATTCTCCAAACCTTAAATATCATAGTGCACTACATATAATTATTCACTGTGTGATTGTGCTAATTATAGTAGATTAGGCTTCATCATTCTCATTCACTTTGCTTTACTTTTTCACATACATCCCTGGGATGTTCAACTCAATGCATCACACAGATGCCTTTACCACATTCACATCCCCTGGGGATGTCACATGCTCATTTTACTTTATCTTGTGTTCACACACACACACACTTAGTATTCACATTTTAGATGCACAATTACTCATTTCTATATCACTACATACATGCTCTTGGTATTAAAATACATGTTCAAGGTGTTCCCTACCTCACGTGTTTAAATCTCTAAGCATCAAGGTCCAATGCGGTTCCCCATGCTTGTACTCACTCGTACAACCTATGGTACACCATAGCATAAGTACAATATCAAGAAAGATGTAATAAACAAGGTATAAGGCTCTCCTTGAACCTAAAGGTCAAAAATAAAAATCAATAGAAACTGTCCAAATCAATTGTTCGATCTCCAAAATCGATCAATCAAAATCTCAAAATTCAAAATCAATTGATTGATTTCTCAAATTGATTAATCGGTTTTCCCAAGCTCTGATTTTCCAGCCACAGGGAGTGCTCAGACAATTAATCGATTTCAAATCGATTAATCGAAATTCACAAATTGATTGATCGACTTCTTAAAGGGTAATCGGTGGGGGTTGTGATGTATGGGGGTAGTTGAAATGGGGCTGGCATAGGCCATTGATAACTGGCGGGTGCGGGTGCAGGATTGGGGGCCTGGGGGCTTATAGGGTAATTGATGGGGGTTGTGGTGTATGGTTGGTATGCATTGATATTTACATAATTGACGGGTGTGGGCAATGGAAAGTATGCCCTGAAATCCAAGGGTTCAAATTGCGGGGTTGGATTGGGGAAATATTCAGACAATTTTAGGGGTTCAATTATCCCAGCATTCCTTTCTTCATCATTCCTCAGCCATGGTGCCACATAATTCTCCCAATCACTGATATAATCAGATGGGTCAAATTCAAAGTCCTCCTCATCTTCTATCATTCCGATGATGGGCCTGGGACTTGCTCCTCCGGTAGGATGCGGGGGTAGTGGCACTTGGTGAATATTATCATGCTGAGAAGGTGCAGGGGGGATGATTTTCCTGGCATCGATCAAATCCTGGATGACGTGCTTCAATGGGAAGCAGCGATCGGTAGGGTGACCCGAATCCTAATGAAAATTGCAGTGGGTATTCGGGTCATAGTTCCTCGGGATCGGGTGAGGAGGAGGTTGTGGTTGGCAGATAGCCACTAATCCCTTTTCTACTAACAGGGGCAAAAGTACACTCAAAGATTGCCCCAGAGGTGTGAAGACTCGATCGTAGCGGGCTCTCCTCTGTTCCGGGGTCATTTGCATTCCTTGCCCATTCCCCATTCTTTACGTCTGCTCAAACCTAATAGGTGCTGGTGGGGCTGCCTAAAATTAAAACGGGGTAGTATTATTATTGGTCCTGGTATTGACTATATTTTGGACATCGCCCCCTATTCTCTTCTCGTTCCTCTGCTCTGAAAATTTTGTAACCCCACTAGGTCTACTTGGCATGTTCTTATTCAGACGGCCCTCCCTGATGGCATCCTCACATCGGTTAGCATTTTTCACCAGATTAGCAAAACTGGACTACTGCTGGTACACCAAAAAGTCCGAGATTACTGGCAGAGTGTTCTTTGAAATCATCTCTATTTGTTCATCATCGTATGTTTCATGCTCTCCATCGCCCTAAGTAGTCGCTGAAGGTCTCGGCCTAGTTCTGCTTCAAACGGGCCAAGTCAGACTTACGCGGCTCGATGTCTATATTGTAGACATACTGTTCTTGAAAGAGATGAGTCAAGTCCCTCCATGTTTTCATCATAGACGATTTTAATAATGTGAACCATCTTAAAGCCAGCCCAGTCAGACTCTTTTGAAAGACTTTTATTAGTAGTCTTTCGTCCTCCCCGTATTGGCACATGTCCCCGCAATAGGACTTCAGGTGTGCAATAGGATTGCCAGTGTCATTATATTTGTCGAAGGCTAGCATTTTGAATTTGGGGGGGGCAGGGGGACCTCAGCGAACAAGCATAAGTCTGTGAAGTCCGTGACGTGGATTTCAGTACCACCCATTTTCATTAACTGCTTTGTATTTTGTCCAACTGTTCTTTCAGCTGCTCTGATTCTTTGGACACGGGAGCTGCTTTCTCGGCAGTTGGTTGGACTTCACTTTAGGCCACCAGGGGATGGGCAATTATGGGAGGAGGGTTGAGGCTGATCAAAGCCCCAGCATAGGCCCCACTATTCCTAATCTCGTCCTCTTCATACTGCTGGTCGGCATTGTGTGCAGTGAGAGCGGGATTCTCCTATTGTTGTTGCATGGGTTGGATGGGAATGACATGAGTGGGAGTTGGGTAAGCCCATTGGAGGTGAGGAAAGGTTTGTTGGGTGATGGGAATTTGGTTTTGAGGTGGGGCCTGATAGGGCCATTGGGTATGGGGGAGGCTTTGGAGATGGCCTTGGGGTGTGGGGCCATGGGAGAATTGGGGTTGAAGTATGGCATGGGTTTGACCCGGCTGTGAAGGTTGGGTTAAATGTTGAGGGTATTGTGGAAGGTATGAGTGGGGGGTTTGGGTTTGGGCCATGAACCCTTGGTCATTTTGGGTCATGGGCCACTGATAGGTTTGGGCCATGGACCCTTGATAGGTTTAGGTCACGGGCCCTTGATGGGTCTGGGCCAATGGGCCTGGGTAGGTTTGAGCCAAGGGCCCTTGATGGGTCTGGCCCAAAGGGCCTTGATGGGCCTGACCAAATGGGCCTTGATGGGTCTTGGCCATTGGGCCTTGATGGGTCTAGGTTATGGGTCCTTGGTGGGCCTAGCCCAACGGGCCTTGCTGGGTTTGGCCCAATGGGCCTTTGATGGGTATGGGCCATGGGCCTTTGATGGGTCTAGGCCATGGGCCCTTAGTGGGTCTGGCACAATTGGCCTTGATGGGTTTAGGCCATGGGCCCTTGGTGGGTCTGGGCCATGGGACCTTGGTGGGTTTGGGCCATGGGCCCTGTGTAGGCTTGGGTGGTGGGGTATTGGGTCATGGGGTCCTGGGATATGTGGAAAAAGGAGATTTGGGCCAATGGGTCTTGGGGTATGTGGGAGTTTGGAGATTGGGCCATGGGGCCTTGGGGTAAGTGGGTAATGGGGGTTTGGGTGGTGTGGATTATGGGGGGTTGACGGGGGTCATGGGGGAGTGAGGCATGGAGATTGGCTAGGGTATGGGATGAGCTCATGGGCATGGGGTGTGGAGGAGAGGGGTGTTTTGAGAAGCCTTCCACATGGAATAGGCTTGGAACATCTCCTCCATCATAGCCATGGAAGGAGGATTGGATGTGGATGGTGGGTTTAAGGGGTGATTGGGTATAGATGGGGCGGAGGTGGTGGAAAAATTGGGCATGGCCCCGGTATAATCGGGCATGACCATGGTAGATGGGGGTATGGGGTGGATGAGGGATGTATTGGGTATGTTGTGGGATGATGGGGGCATGATGAAGAGGGATGAGGAAAGTTGGACATGGCCCTGGTAAAAATGGGCATGACCTGGATGGATGGGGGATTTTGCGGGGGGTTGGACAGGGTGGAAGTGGTGTATGGGAATGTGGGTGGATCGGGTCTATAGGGGGATGATGGGAATTGGGGCATGGATGTGGATTGGGAAAATGGGTTTGGGTTTTGTATGGATGTGGATGGGAGATGAGTTGGAGTTGGCATGGCTTGGGCAAAAGATGGAGAATGGGGGGTCAGATTTTAGATATTTTGGGGGGTAGTGGTTGGGAAAATGGGGGCGCCAAATGGGCCGGTAACGGTAAAAGGGGGGAGGGTGAGGGGGATGGTGGAAAAGTCTTCTCCCGAATGGGAGTGGGTTGGAGAATGTGGCTGAGATGAGTCGGGATCGGCGTAAGCTGGGTCCACTACCCACGACATTCTTCGGGAGCGGGTTAGGTAAGGGTGCCTTGGATAAGGCCCAAAAATCCTCCTCCATCTTTCCCTACGGGACGGCGGAGGGCAAGATGATGCCGTTGTGTGGGCACCACAAACTATATCTTTTTTGGGTTTTGATTATATATTTTTTTTGAATTTTTTGAAAACGTTTTCAAAAACAAAGGTTCCGAGGCCTTGGAATTCCCTTTTCGGGTGGCTCTCGTACCTTAATTCAAGACCCGCGGTGACGAATCAGATGCACTTCAAAAGAATCGAAGGAGAACCTTCGATCTATTGAAGGCACAAAAATCGAGGTAAACAACCCAATCCCCCAGAATGAGCAAAAAAGAAGTTGCCATCTTTTGACTGGCATGGGCGTATTGGGTGTCGGAGATGACGGGGCCCAAACAAGGTACTATGCACACTAATCGGGGAAATCGAGAGGTGAAGAAGGCCACAGATTCGGGCAGAGGTGCTGTTAAGCAGACCTGGCGTAACTAATACATGCGCCCAGGTTGCAAGGGACCAATTTTACACTGGCACAACTATTAGTTACGCCAAGGTAAAACTTGGGATTTTAAAGCTGGCGCAACTAATAGTTGCGCCAGCTATAAATTCCAGTGTTTTTACACTGGCGCAACTAATACTTGCGCCAGGTAAAAATTGGTTCTCCAGAACAGAAAACAGCAGCCACTGATGCCTGAAATGAGTCTCTTTTTTGGTTTTTTGTGGAAGCTAGGCTTCCGGGAACTGAGCTATTCCTTAGTGATCAATTCGCTCCTCACCGCACCTAATAGGTTTGAGTCCGGTATAACTCGCTAGCGCGCTCCCCAAGGGTTTGAAGCTTTGGAATGGGAACCCACCCGATATACTTCCAGCGCAAGCGCTTTCTCAGATACTAGGTGGGCTGGGACTTTTCTAGATCATCACCACTAGGGGCTGCCGCCATACTAAGACTCGGGTATTTGTATGTGTGCCTAACCCAACCCCTTTGAAAATCTAACCCGCAAAATAAATTAATTAAGCTCCCTAGCTTGGTTCAATTTTAATTTTTTTTAAAGCTTTTTTTTCATTTTTTTTTAGAAATTTTCTTTAGTTCAAAGACCGAGGGTGATTATCCCATGCCGCCACTACGGGCCGGCATCCACTGTTGGGATATGAGTGCACAAGTAGGCCCGCCAATCGGCTAAGGCACTTTAAATGACGAAAATTTAAAGAAAATTTAAAGACAATGCACAAGTAGGCCCGCCAATCAGCTAAGGCACTAAAATGACGAAAAAGTAAGGAATTTTAAAAGACAATGCGCATGTAGGCCCACCAATCGGCTAAGGCATGTAAATGACGGAAAAGTAGGGGTGAGAAAAATGACTTAATCGAAGGGGTGAGTTAAAAAAATAACAAAAATAGGACAAAAAACAGCAATAAATGTCAGGAAAAATAAAAAAAATAAAAAGGCCTAGTTCAAGGGGAAGCTCTACTAGCTAAAAATTCCCAGCAGAGTCGCCATCTATGTAACCATGGGAATCGGGACGATCCCGTCGCGACGATGCGCTCTCTAACGAAAAAATATAGAGTCGCCACCTAGAGCTTTCGGTGTTTCGGGATACCTAGTTCATTTTTATGAGCACCGAAGTGCTAAAAATATGACTCTTAATCTGGTCCACACCAAAGGCTCTTGGGTACGGGCTTCAGTTATCGATCGGGAAGGTGTTAGGCACCCGATCAACCCGCTTAACGCGGTCTCTACTAATGGCCAAAAATAAAATGATGTAAAAGATAAGGAAATGGTTCCCTCTTGCCCAAATGGGCCTCCAATCCTATTTGTGCCCCTCCGTTCCTACCGAAAATTTGGCGGCGTAACAGCACAAATGAAAGAGTAGGGAATGCCAAAAGAGATAGGAGAAGAAAGGGGAGAGCCGGAGCCCTTGGCCCTTGTAGCACCGTAGGAGAGCCTTGCGTGGCTTACTTTGATGAGCTCTTGGAGGCTTGAATGGTGGAAAAAGGAATTCTAACCACTAAGGCCTACTAGCTAAGAGATGGAGAAGAGAGGCTAGGGGATCACACACACATAGGCTAAGGGTTTTGGGTGTAAGAGCAAGCTTGGGAAGGGTTTTTGAATTCTGAATTTTAGGTGAAAATAATGCACTAAAGGGAGGAAGAACTTCTCACTTGGAGCTCTTTTTCTCTTAAGCAAAATTCTCAACCCTTAAACCAAGGGGTGGGGGGCTCTATTTATAGGAAAAGGGTGGGTTAAGAGGCCACTTAAGAGCTAAATGAGTTTAGCAATTAGGTAATCTCACATCTAAGGATTTCTAGGGTTTTTAGAGCCTTGAAATGTGAGAGAAGGTCCTCCAATGGTGGATGATAGGGTGAGGCTTAAAGCCACTTAAAGGGGTGCAAATAGGCTTCAAAAGGGTGTAACAGAACTAGCAAAATACACCTCAAAGGTCAAGGTGGTCAATAAGTCAAACCCCAAACATGAAATTCGGGGCAAATTCTAATAGTCACTGTTCATATGTCTGGCACAACTATTAGTTGCACAAGGCAAATGCATAGTAAAATAGTGTAGAACAGTGCCTAGAAGTTAGCTCGCGGGGGTGGGGGCCACCTTTAAACTTGGCATAACTATTAATTGCGCCAGGCTTAAAGTCTGGGAGAATTGGCCTGGCGCAACTATTAGTTATGCCAGGCAAAGTTATAACTGACGCAACTATTAGTTGAGCCAGGCCATTTCTGAGAAGAAATAGCCTGGCGCGACTAATAGTCGCTCCAAATCCCTAGGGGGGCCCACTTGAAATTACCTCCTTGCCCTCCAGGTTCGGACTGTCATATCTTTTGATATATACCTCTGATTGAGGCAATTCTTGGACCGTTGGAAATCTGATGATCCCTATTTTTCAATGGTATGAGATTTGATATTAGTAGAAGACCTCAGCTAGTCCTGGTACACCATTCTTCATCCATAGCCTGGTAAGGTTATGTTTAGGGTTCAAAATGGGTTCTAAGGGTCGAGATTGGTTTCTGAAGGTTCGGGGTAGGTTCCTAAGGGGTCTAGGGAGATTTTCTAAGGGTTTGGGGTGATTCGTAAGGGTTCCATACATGCCGTCAAAAGCTCAAAAATGTGCCTCTCTCGAACTGTGTTTTGATCGGGCCTTGGGCCAAATTTGGGTGTCTACAATAGATTATCTTCCATGAGATTAAATTTTTTTGCAATTATCCTTTGAATGAATTCTTCTTAATACATTGAGAGAACCCAAAAGTTTCGATATTTTTTTTCTGAGAGTACGTTAATAGTGTGAGTTTTTGAATGAAAGTATTTTCTAAAACTACAGTTTAGAAAAATCTATGAAGAATAAACTGTTCACTGATGCATACACTTCGTGCTTACTATGAATTAAAATTGTTGGAGTTCTAATCAAGGATAATTGTTATAATGGAAATTAAGGATAAAAGGTTGGTAATTTTAGAAAATCATAGCAACCATGTGATGATCAACTTAGTTAACTTAGCTAGTGTATGAAAATCAATTTAGATTTTTAACCTTTTATTTCCTTTGTAAATTTTGAAAAATATTTTTAAAAATTCAAAAATATTTGAAGTTTATTGGTAACTTCACTGAAAACCTTCAGGAGACTACAACTCCTCCACTAGGGATCACCTAGGGGTTTTAAAGGCTTGTTACATCTGCTAAATGTAATCGTGCTCCCTATGAAAGTGGCATTTAAATTCTTAGTTTAAGATGTTTTATATTTCCTTGTTTGCTAGGGACTAGCAAAGAGTAAGTTTGGGGGTGTGATCAGTCAGATAATATACCATTTTACCACCCTTAACTTAGTGATACTAGACCTTACTTTGCTACTAATAAGTTACTGATATGAAGATATTAAGGAAAATCAGTAAAATAAAGTCAAAGTATTAATCTTCGTCAAAATGAACTCAAAAAGCAATAGAAAGATGATTCGTAAAAGCTGAAAGCCAAGAAATCGTGTTCTACGATTGAGCGCTGTTGCTGAAGAAAGAAACAGAGAAATCATAATTTATGATTCTTCAAAAAGACGTTCAAAGTAAAAGCGTTATATAGAGGATTACGATCAATCGTTACGAAGAATCGTCCAGAAAATTGTCAACTGTGAGAAAGCTATGAAGAATGGAAAATTGTGATTTACGATTTTACGAAATGAAAGCTTTCTATTGCTGCCAATTGTGAAGATTTACACCTCCATGGGTAAAATTAGAAGAATTCTTGAATAAGAAGATTGGTGAATCACAAATCTGAGAAGATTGATGAAGAAGACTCTTAGAAGGACTCTGTTGCTGAAATTAAGGAGAAGATTTAGAAGTACATCAACTGTTGAAAGCAAGGAATATAAAATTAGGAATTAGAGTTATAATAGGACACTTTTGTTTTAGTAGTTTCCTTTATTAGAATTAGGAGTTTTGTAAACCAACCCCTTATAATCTATAAATAAGAGGGCTTGGTATAGGAATTAATCATCGAAGAAATTCTCAGCATCAATTGATAACTGAGGTTGGATTTTCTTCTGACCAAAATTAGAGTAGTTTAGTTCAAATATCCAAGGTTCCTCAATCACAATTGACGATTGGGATTGAGAGCTAAAAGATTAGAGTAGATATCTGTAGTTTCTCAGAAGCAATTTACGACTGCGGCTGAGGGGTGAGGGATATAATTTTTGTTGCTTTCTAGTTTAGATTTATTTTATTGCAATTTCCTGCTTTGTAAATATCTTCAAATTTTAATTTGAATTGACGACTCAGGTTGAGGTTTGCAGATTAGTATAATGGTTTTTATTTTCTATCTTTTATTTTTTAGAATTTGATTAATGCCCAAATTTATGGTAAATTAAAGATTACTATAAATCTATATTGAAGGATGCTAGTTTTGATTGATGCCTAAATTCTAGAAGACTGAGATATAGTGTAACGATATTTTAAATTTTAAACATCCAATAGCTACAGATTTTGATTAATGACCACAATCTGCAAAAGGATATAGGATTTATTTTCTGTAATTTAGTTTAAGAAACCATTCTTTATTCATATTTCTTATGTATTTTAGGATCTTAAAAGATAAATATAAGTTTTCAAAAAATTAATATATATAATATAAAACATATCCTCGTGGGAACGATCCTATGCTAGTATTACAATTTCTATTCTGCACTTGTAATAGGTTAATACTTAATTAGATACATACATAAGTAAGCTCGATTAGCCATCATTTCAAATCCAAGTAGCTAAAAAGCGTCCTTGAATGCTCATACCCTTTGCTACCCCAATTTGATCTAATAGCCTTTCTTGCATGAACCCCTACCAAAAAAAAAGTGTGTATATATACCAAAAAAAAAGAGAGAAGAAAAGGAGTTACCATCAAAATCTAAAAAATCAGAAAAGAAAAATCTCAAAAAGAGGATGTCTGTAAAAAACAAAAAGAACAAATATTAGATAAGAAAAGAGAGAAAAATCATGGGGCATGTACGGTAAAAATTTTCTAAGGAAGAAGTGTATTATGGCAGCTAAAACCTAATCAAGAAAGACCTTTAAACCCAAGAATCTCTTCAAATTTCCTAACCTATCCCTTCTAACCCATGGCCAGATACATCCCTGAAGAAAGCCCTTTTTAAGGTCTACGAGTAGTCATGAACTCATGATCTACGTTGAGTCAGTACGAGCTAAGCTGAGAGACAACAAAAGAATTCCATCCAGCTGGCTATGACGGATTCAACGTCCATGTCATGGCTTTTGAAAAAAAGAAGAAAAACAAAATATACAAGCTGAAAGTAAAAATGGACGTGGTGAAAACCTACAAGGGTGCCACAGGTAAAAAGAGCGAGCTTGTGAGGACCAGACGAAAACCTGAAAAGGCACCGGGGGTAAAAATGTAATACCCATGGACGTAGTGGAAACTCAAAAGGACACTGGGTAAAAAAGAGGGCGATATATAGCGAAAACCCATCTAGGGTGCTGTGAGTTAAAAAGCTTAAAGAAAAATTTAAAGAAAGAAAAAAAAGAAAAAGAAATAAAAAATCCATCAGGTATATCTTCAGACTGTACCATCAAAACACATGACCAGAGGTAAGGATAAAAGGTTAACTCAATCCAAAGGGATGCACGTTCCAACCTTGGTAAAATTTTGGACCTCGCTCATGCCCAATCTCATGAATAGGTTCAACTATTATCGAAATGGGACCCGTTTCCTCCTCTCACGAGTTAGGCATCAGACAAAAAAATGAAGAAAAGAAAAATGTATATACCAAAAAAAAATTTTCCTTTTTTCATTTTCATTTCTGTACTTTGCTTGCACCACATCTCAAAAAGATAATCGGTGCGGCACCCTGCTTTTCACCTTTTACAATTGAAAAAGAAAAAAAAGATACATGTATAAAACAAAAAAAATATATAAGTCAAGGAGGTTTTTCATACCCCCTCCCTATAGTATATGATCTGTGTAAAAAAGTATATGCAGGAATAGGTTATCGGCCCAGCTCACACTTCAGGTCACGAATCTGCTTAAGTAAAGCGTCCTTGCGAGCGTGTTTTTTAGTCATCCACTGGCCATGAAAGCTCTTGTACCACTTCCGGGAAGCATCGGTGGAATTGAGGACATCATCCAAGGCTCCCTTCAAATAGAAGACCTCACATTCAACAGTATCGACTCTCACTAGCTCTTTATCTAAACGCTCCTGCCAAACCCGCTGTACATCTATAAGCAACTCTATCTGGGTCAAAAGCACCACTTCCTTCTTTAGCCAGGGTCCCTTAGAATTAATGCCCTCAGCTAGAACAAGTCGACGTGTGGAGGGTGTCACAGAGGATAACCATGCCTCATACTCTGGGGAAGTCAAAAGAGGATTTCCTTGCTCCAAATCACACATATGCGCCGACTGGCGCATTTCCCAAGGCATTGCTATCTTCTCCAGATCCCTCGAAGACCCCTGAATAAAGATCAAGTCGCATAGGGGAGGTCTCACCTCACTCGGCACATGCTATACATACCTGAACTGGCACAGTGCCCGAGAAGGGAAGTAATGAGTACTCCCAGTCAAACCTAGAAGGGTGATGCCCTCATGATCCCTAGACCGCACAACCGGGAAGGTCCCATCAAGCCATGGAAGCCTCCACACCAACTCAGCTTCAGTTAGCCATAGGCGCATCTCACACCTATTCCCTCAAGGCAACTTGGAACATCGGCCTAAAAAATAGCAAGCAACCTCTCCTCGCACTACGTAAAAGTGGGGCATGGATCCCAAAATAGCAAGATGATCACAAAGCCAGATCTGAAGAAGAACCGGGCAGTCCCCCGAAATCCTTCCACCTTGCCCGAGATAAAAACATCAAGTCCCCAATAGAGCTTGGTCAGCACAAAATCCACGATGGAATGACCCTTTTCAAGCTCCACCAATATGTCACAGAGCGCAAGAGAGAAATTGTGTCCCCTCATGTAGAAGAGGACCTTCGAAAGAAGGCCAAGGGAAAAGGTGCTCACATTGTAAATGTTCTGAATCTGTAGTTTTTGCAAGCTTTCATCACCAAAAACTTCTCTCAGGAATTTCACCGAACACCTGGTGGGCCCACCGGCAAGGCTTTTCTTGCACCTGAAAAGTCCCAAGCCTGTTTCGGAGCTCAATCTGAAGCAAAAAAACCAAATTTGGCTATGCGTACATCCATTGTACTCATGGCCATTTTCTGCAAAAATTTGCTTATGCGTACATTGGATGTACGCATGTGTAATTTCCTGCACATTTAGGCATTTTTCAAATTACCATAACTTTTAATGTATGACTTGGAAAGAGACAATTCTTGGCTCATTAGAAAGGTGGGAATCTCTACTTTCCAATGGTATAGGCCCCAATTCTATAGAGGTTTATATAAACTTTGGTATTCCTCTTTCCATCCACTATTCCAATTGGGCTTTCTAAGGGCCCTGGAAGGGTTTTAAAGGTTTGGATTGATTCCTAAATGTTTGCGATGATTCTTAAGGATTTTGGGATGATTCCTAGGAGTTTGGAAAATCCTTTAGGAAGCTTGGGGGTATGCCTTTCTCGAAGTACCTGTCGATTGTGCTTTGGGCCAAATTTGAGTGTCTACAGATGCCCCTCTTTGGTATTCGATCACTAATGTTCGTATGCTAAAGAAAGAGACATTCGAAGAGGCCCAAGGCAAATGGTAACGGGTCTGCTATATTCAAAGCGAACCTCAAATATCAAAAAGTAATAGAAAAACTAAACGGAGAGTAACAGAAACCCAATATATTAGAAAAATGTCTGTTCCTCAAGGCTATCGGTCCCCAAGCGCTTAGCGACATTATTGGGCATAACCGTGATGGTATAATTGAAGAAGCATGATGTTCGAGATTCATTTCGAATAAGACTGCCCTGCGAGTGGGAGGGTGATCGACCCAAACTTAAATATTAGCGTAAAGTAATGACGCGAAGATCCAACAGTTTATGCCCAATCTTATGAGGCATTGATTATCCCATTTGATTGGTCACAGTTGCCCTTACGTGAGGTAGGATTCTAGATCTGTGAGCGAACTCATCGACCTTGAAGTGATTTTGGCACGACTACCTGAGCAGATTGAATATTGATATTACAACACTTTTTGGGAGTGTGTGCCACTTTTGATGACAGTCTTATAAATAGATCAACTACACAAAAAATATGGACCCATTAGGGGGAATAAAAGCAGAGCAATGGAAGTCCCGGCCCAGATCTCGTCCGGGTACCATTTACAGGAACAACGACCATCCAACGGATACCCAAACGCATGGCGTACACTTTACAGGGATACCATACAAGTTTTAAGCCTGTGTAAGAGAATAAACACCGGAAAAGATCTCTTCTCTATCCATGCATGAACATAGTTGTTCAATTATGTAATGTCATTTAGCGGTGGAATCAAATCGATCAAAATATTGACTGTTTGACCAAGATTGACATAATTGCTCCTACTTTAAAGTAGGATCCCGAGATCCTAGGCGAACCTTAGACTTAGGACATTAATTTAGCATAGCTGCATTGCCAGAAAAATATTGACATTTTACCTCATTGAAGCATGCATGTGCGTAGCGAATTGTTTTTTTTTTCCTTCTCTTTTTTGAACAGATCGAACGTCAGTGGTGAGATGCTTCATTTGATCTGTCCATCGCTGAGAGGTTGCCTGCTTCGAGGCTTTGGACCATTTGATGATCCTACACATTCTCAAGAAAATACCAATTCTTTTTTGATTATATAGGTAATAAATATGCATCCTAAATAACAGAAGGAGAAGCAAACTTTTACCTATATTTTTTTATTTCTCAAGATTTGTATATTTTTTAGATTTTTGTTTTTAGATTTTTTTGTTCTTTTACTTCATTTTGAGATAGAAATACGATGCTGTAAATATGTACATGGACATAAAAAGGAGTAGAGCTACGTATATATATATTTTTATATTTTTGAATTTTTCTTGATGATTTTTTTATAATCTTTTTTACTTTTCTTTTTTTTGATGCCATAACAGTGAGATGAAGTAACGAGTCTCATTTTGAGCATAGTCGACCATGCGGTCGGACCTGAGTGAGATTTAAATTTTTTACCAAGGTTAGAACGTTCATCCCTTTAGATTGAATCAACCTTTCATCCTTACATCGGGTCATGAGTTTGATGGTGTGGTCTAAAGATCTACTTGATCAGGACCTGATTTGAGCAAACATGAGCGGCCCAATTGGCGACCAGATAATTCAGAATTGTAACCAAGGGAGTAACCGATGACTTTCTCTTTTTCTTTTTCAACCTTTTTTACTCACAGCGCCCCAGTCGGGTTTTCGTCGGGCCCTTCGTTGCCTTCTTTTGTACCTGTAGTGCCTTTTCAAGTTTTCGCTTGGTCTGCACAAGCTCACTCTTTTTACATTTGGCGCCCTTGCGGGCTTTCACCACGTCCATTTTTGCTTGAAGCTTGTATATATATATATATATTTTATTTTTTCAAAGGCCACGACATGGATGTTGATTCCCTCATAGCCGACTAGATGGAGTTCTTTGGTTGTCTCTCATCGTGGCTTGTGTTGACTCAATGGATACTGTGACTACTTATAGACCTTAAAGAGGGCTTTCTTCAGGGATGTATCATGGCCATGAGTTAGAAGGGATAGGTTAAGAACTTTGAAAGTATTCTTGGGTTTAAAGGTTTTTCTTGATTGGGTTTTAGCTGTCGTAATACACTTCTTCCTTGGGGCATTTTTATTGTACATGCCCCATGATTTTTCTATCTCTTTTCTTTTCTATTTTTTTATTCTTTTTGCCTTTTTCAGACATCCTCTTTTTGGAATTTTTCTTTTTTGATTTTTTTAAAGATTTTGATGGTAACTCTTTTTCTTTTTCTTATTTGGTATATACACTTTTTTTGGGAAGGGGTTTATGAAAGAAAGGCTAATGGCTCAACGGGTGTAGTAAAGGGTATGAGCATTCATGGATGCTTTTTGGCTACTTGACTTTAAAATTATAGCCTCTTTTATGGGGTCCTTAAGCAGTCACGTATTCATTTTTATTGATACTTACCTTGTCGTAGGAGACTAGGAGTAGAATCATCGCACGCATCCAGCATTGATGGGCTCGGGAAAATATTCTCCGTCCATAGTGACGAGGTGGAGCGCGTATCCAGAGAGTACTTCTCGAATGATATAAGTTCCTTCCCCATTGGGCTTGAATTTTCCTCTTAGATCGGCATGGAGAGATGGGAAGATTTTCTTGAGTATTGTGTCACCCACCTTTAAATCTCGAACGCGAACATGCTTGTTGTAAGCACGTGCGATCCTCCTCTGATAGGCCTGGGTGTGACACAATGCTAGGAGCCTCTTTTCATCGATCATATTTAGTTGTTTGAAATGGGATCTCTCCCTCTTGGGCTCTGATAAATTGGACTTTATGAGGATAGAGACTAAAGGTACTTCAACTTCAACTGGTAGCCCAACCTCAGTTCCATACACAAGGGAAAACGGTGTTTCCCCTATAGCGGTACGGATCGACGTTCGATAGGCCCATAGTGCGAATGGTAGCTTTTCACTTCAGTCTCGGTATGTGATGTCCATCTTCTCAAGGATGCGAACGACCGTCATGTTAGCAGCTTCTACTCTATTAGTTTGTGGTTGATATGGTGACGAGCGATGATGTTTGATCTTGTACTGCTCACATAGGGCTCTAATGCACTTATTCGCAAAGTTGGTGCCACTGTCCGTGATGATGTCCTTGAGCACGCCAAATCAGAAAACAATGTTGTTCTTGATAAACTTCTCAACATGACTGATCGTGATGCTCGTGTAAAAGATGCTACCTCTACCCATTTGGTGAGGTACTCTATGGCGATAAGGATGAACTAATGTCCATTAGAAGCCTTTGGATTAACCTTTTCGACGACGTCGAGGCCCCACGTGGCAAATGACAACGGGGTTGTCATGCTGTATAGATCTATGGATGGAGCATGTATCAGACTGGAGTGTTCTTGGTATTTATATGTAACATCCCTAAAATTTGGGCGTTGAATAGTATCTTTGAGATGCGTGCCCAATTGGTCATAGGTTTGACCAAGTGAAAATCAACACGATGACTATGGTTAAAGTAGCCTTGATATGAACGAACACGTGTGTGCAGTGTTAGAGCTAATTAGAGATCATATACACCTGTCTTGGGTGTATGTGCTTTACACCAAGGCAAAGGATGGACTAAAAGAGGTAAATAATTAAAGAGAAGTTATTTCTCTTTGAAAGGTTGGTGTAGAGATTTATGAAGAGAGAGAGAGAGAGAGAGTAATAGATGGAGTAAATGCTAGAGAGGTTGTGTGGATTTCGAATTGAAGACGAGCTTGAGCAATTACTCCGGATACGAAGCATTGGAGTTCGTGGGAGTCGGAACTAGGAGCCCTAGGCTTGAACTAAGCCATAGAATCAATCAAAAGATTGATTTAAGGTAAGAATTCTTTAAATTTTCAATGAGTGTAAGGTTGTGGTTAGATTGTTAAAATGATGAGTTAAAGAAGTAGAAAAAGAATGGAAATTGGTAAGGAGAAAAGTGGAAGAAATGCTCGCAAAGGACTGAGTTTCTGATCAAATCGATTAATCGATTTGGAAAATCGATTAATCAATTTTGTCAGAGAAGTAAGCTGGGCAATAATGCCTGAAACCAATTGATCGATTTAAAATCGATCAATCGATTTTTAGATTTTGATTAATCAATTTAAAATCGATTAATCTTCTATCACTCCTAGTGGTTGAAAAATGATGAGTCTGGGAAAACCGATTGATCGATTTGAAAATCGATCAATCGATTTTGGAATTTCAATAAATTGATTTTGGATCGATTAATCGATTTTGTGAATTCGATTAATCGATTTGGACAGTTTCTGTTAACTTTTGTTTTGGACTTTGGGGTTCTAGGAGGGTCTTGTACCTTCTTTTGTGCATCTTTCTTAATGCTTTACTTGTGCTATCATGTAACTTAGGTCATGCAAGTGAGTGCGAGCATCGAAAATGCATTGGACCTTGACACTTGAGAAATTACACGCGTGAGGTAGGGAAGGCCTTGAACATGTATTTTAATTGCAAGAGCATGTATATAGTGATATAGAAATGAATACTAACGCTTTGTAAATGTGCAACTCAAGGGTGTGTGTGTGAACACTAAGTAATGAAGAAGGTTATAAATGAGTATATGACATCTCCAGGGGATGTGAATGTGAAAAGGGCATCTGTGTGATGTATTGAGATGGTTACATCCCAGGGATGTATGTGAAAATGTAAAGCAAAGTGAATGAGAATTGACAAGGCCTAATATACTATAATTAGCACAATCACACGGTGAATAACTATATGTAGTGCACTTTTTGATTTAAGGTTTAAAGAATACCCCATTGACATGGCGAGATACCCATGACTGACTCGGCAGAATATCCGTGACTGGTACAACGACCAATCCATACACCAGTTGTACATCCCAAGGATGTATGTGTGAGAATTAAATCCTGTTGCCTATGAGAAAGGGACCTGAGTAGTATTGAATGAATGAAAAAGGAAATGAAAATGGTCTTATTAGACGACAATGGAGGGTATTCCATTGAGCGCTCGATGCTATAGTAAATCGAGGAATACTTAAGTTATGATTTAAGTGTTTTGGCCAAATCATTGTCTTATATGAGCAAGTTGAGAACAAATGAACACATGTAAAGTAATAGTAACATCCAGAGCATCTTTTCAGTTATTTAAATTATTTGTCTAGCTATTTCATTGATACATCATACTTCTAAATATCATGGAATATATGTGAGAGATTAACTTATATGTTCATTCAGTTGTTTCCCTATTAAGCTATGATGTAGCTCACCTTTTAGACTATGTCACAGGTCCTGTGCTTACCGTTGCTACTACTTCGGGAGGTGTAGATTCGAAGGATTCAGATTACGTACCTAGGGAGGATTTGGAGTCCCCTCCTGAGGACTTCTTTTAGAGGATCCCTGCGTACTTTGATTTAATTTTTGAGAGAGTACTGTACAGCTTGGTATGTCAAGCCCTATTTTTTGAGAAAATATAATTAAATGATGATATATTCTTTTGGCGAACCATCCAGGGTGACCGTAGTGTCGTCACTGATGGCTCGGGTGGATTCCTTTGCTTATGCAGTGGCATGAGACTAGAACCATCTTTTGGGTTACTTTTTTATGATTAAATATAGTAGAACTGGAGATTTATTTTAATAGAAGTTCTTGTACTTTTATTTTGCTTCGTTGTTGCTTGGTTATACCAATGTTCTGTGTAGGCATATGGGGCACGACCTCGAGGGTCGTGCTGATGGCACAGGTTTTGGGGTGACAAAATCTGGGCTGTCACTGTTAGTATCAAAGCAGTTTCTTTTAGAATTTCTGATAAGTCTTGGTTTTGTCAGAGTATAGGACCTTTTGTTAATAAAACTTTGGTTTTATGTGCATACCGTAATGTCTTCTAGAGGAAGAAGAGGACGGCCTCAGGGCGGTCATGACAGAAACTTACGGAGCGGAGATGATTTTGTCTCGACTACGAATAGAGTACCAATGGGGGATAGAGAGGCCCCAGGGTGTAGTGGTCAGGTAGAGAATTAGGATAGAGATCGTCAGGAGCAAGATTAGAGAGAAAAGGAAAGAGTTAGAGAAAGAAATGAGGAGAGAGAAGAGCGTTAGCGGATGATGCATACTATAGAAACCGTGGCAAATGCCATGGCTCAACAAGCAGTTTCCCTGGCAGCTCACAACGCCAATGACCAGCATCAGCCACCTACACCTCCAGTAGGTCCTACACTGCCAGTGTCCTTTGCATTTACAGAGTTTAGGAGGATGCGTCCTCCTAGCTTTTCAGGGCAAGTAGAGCCAATGGATGCGAAAAATTGGCTGAGCAAGATGGAGAAAGTGTTTAGCGTGCTTACGTGCATGGAAGACTAGAGTGTCCGTTGGGCATCTTACATGCTAGATGGGGAGGCAGGCCCTTGGTGAAAGTCTGTTTCTTGGATTAGGGCTCAGGAGACCCCAGGATTGCCCTAGACATGGGAGGAGTTTGTGGAGGAATTTAACAAGCAGTCTTCCCTGAAGTTGTACGCAATCAGATGGAAGTTAGATTTTTATAGCTCGAGCTGGGAAGAATGTCAGTGAGAGAGTATGGGGTTGAGTTTATGAGGCTTGTTCGCTTTGCTCCTGATTTCGTAGTCACAAATTTGATGAAAGCCAAATGACTACAGCGCAGCTTGAGGCCGGACATCAGGGGGAAAGTAGCAGCGTTTGAGTTGAAGACCTATGGAGAGGTCATGAGCAAAGCCTTAGTCATTGAATAGGACAATGAAGATAGATATTGAAGAAGAGATCATCAAGGGAGAGGGAGAATAGATCAAAGTAAAGTTGGAAACTACAAGCCGGTGACCAAAAAGTCAAGATTCGTAGCACCCATTCAGAGGTAATCGTTCCAAACCGGGTATATTAGATCGGCGCTGCAAACAAACTATCAAAGGTTACCTGTGCTTGAGTTGGGGAGGCCAATCAGATATGAGAACCCTGCTACCCCCACTAGAGCAGCAGTTACCCAGGGTTTTTCACGAGTAGCATCTACTACAGTGGAGACTTGTGCCAAGTGTGGCAAGTCTCATAAGACAGCTAAGTGTAGAAGGGGTACTCGGGGTTGCTATAAATGTGGAAAGGTGGGCCACATAATCCGAGATTGGCCTGAGATGGCTAAGGAGAGGACGGATTCTGTTTCAATGCCATGACCCATACAAGCAAGGAAGCCGGTCGTACAAGGAAGAGCTTACGCTGTTACTGCTCAAGAATCACATAATACCAATGACTTGATCCAAGGTGAGATTTTCTTTTAAATAAAAAATTTTAATTTCTTAAAAGTTTTTAGATAGAGAAGGTGCATTCATGTAAGAAGTAGAATAGACTAATTCTCTTCCATAAATTTTGATGTATATAGTGTGCTATGTATATAAATATGTGTACTTAATTGGTACTTTAGAAGTGTACGGCAAGGGGAGTGACTTAGCTTATGAGGCGAGAGTGTTGATAGACCCGGGGCCTACCCACTCATTTACTACTCCTCGATTTGGAAGGAAGATGAAGGTCAACCCAGAGACGTTGAATTTTTTCTTAGCAGTATCTATCCCGATAGGGTAATCGGTCGATACAAAAAGGGTTTGCAAATCGGTGATGGTGACCATTATAGATGGAGACGTCTTTGAACTACCGGTAAATTTAATTTTGTTAGACATGCAAGAATTCGACGTGATCCTTGGCATGGACTGATTGTCACAGCATTGTGCGACAGTAGATTGTAAGAACAAAGTCGTCATTTTCAGACCAAATACAAGGAGATCGTTCCGATTTCGGGGAATGAGATCAATGTTTATGCTACTTGTGTCCGCAGTTGGGGCCGAGTGCTTGATCAGAAAAGGGTGTAGTGGTTACTTGGCATTCTTGAAGGAAGATAAGGAAGGGAAGAACATCTCAGAGATCGCGGTTGCACGAGAATTTGAAGATGTATTTCCAGAGGAATTATCAGGATTACCTCCAGATAGAGAGGGGGAATTTGCTATCTACTTCGCACCAGGAACATAGCCTATTTTGAAAACACCATATAGGATGACTCGTACTGAGTTGAAAGAGTTGAAAAAGCAGTTGCAAAAACTCATGGATAAGGGGTTTGTAAGACCCAGTGTGTCTCCATGGGGAGCACCGATCTTGTTTGTGAAGAAGAAAGATGGGTCAATGCGGCTGTGCATTGACTATCGCAAGTTAAACAAACTGACCATCAAGAATTGATATCCATTGCTTAGGATTGACGATTTATTTGATCAGCTACAAGGAGCGAGGTACTTCTCCAAGATCGATTTGAGATATGGATGCCATTAGCTGAGAGTTAAGACAGAGGACATCCAGAAGACAGCGTTTAGGATATGGTACAGACACTACGAGTTCTTAGTGATGCTATTTAGTTTGATGAATGCACTGGCGTTATTTATGGAATTGATGAATCGAGTGTTTAAACCACACCTAGACTCCTGCATCATAGTATTCATTGATGACATCCTGATATATTCTAAGTCGAAGAAGGAGCACGAAGAACACTTGAGAGTTGCTCTACAAACTCTATGTGAACACCAACTATACGGTAAGCTCAGTAAGTGTGAGTTTTGGTTGGAAGAAGTTAGCTTTTTAGGACATGTCGTCTCAATGGAAGGTGTCACAGTAGACCTGGCGAAGATTGAAGCTGTGGTAAACTGGGAACAACCAAAGACGGTAACAGACGTCCATAGTTTCTTTGGTCTAGCTGGCTACTATCGACATTTCGTAGAGGGATTTTCTAAAAAATATCGAGACCTCTTACGAGACTTACAAGGAAGGATGCGAGATTCGAGTTGAGTGAAGCGTGTGAAAGGAATTTTCAAGAACTCAAGAAGAGACTCACTTCAGCTCCAGTGCTAACGATTCCTTCAGGTAGTGGAGGGTCGCGATATATAGTGATGCTTCACATAATGGTTTGGGATGTGTGCTCAACCAACACAAGAAGGTGATTGCTTACAGGTCGAGATAGCTGAAAGATCATGAGAAGAACTATTTGACACATGACCTGGAACTAGCAGTGGTCATATTTGTGTTGAAGATCTGGAGACATTATTTGTACGGTGAGACCTTTGAGATCTTCACCGACCATAAGAGCCTCAGGTACCTGTTTATATAGAAAGAGTTGAATATGAGGCAGCGCAGATAGATGGAGTTTCTCAAAGAATATGATTGCTCCATACAATACCACCTAGGCAAGGCTAATGTGATAGCCGACGCTTTGAGTCGGAAGGGTTCAGCTCAGTTGGCTAATCTGATTTTGGGAATGCACAGATGGAAATTATTTGAAGATTTATCACTATATGATGCAAATATTGAGGTGCAAGCTACAAGAGCTTTCTTGGCTAACATATCAGTGAGACCTATGATCTTTGAGCATATCCACAAGCTACAGATGAGAGAACCAAAGTTAACCAAGATTCCCCAAGATGTGATTGAAGGCATCAAACCAGAGTTTACAGTGAAAGAAGATGGTTCCTTATTGTTCAAGGGCCGTCTTTGTATTCCAGATGATGCTGATCTGCGACAAACTATCCTTGATGAGGCTCACAAGTCGAAATATGCTATCCACCCCAGTAGCACCAAAATGTATCAAGACTCAGAAAGAATTATTAGTGGAGAGGTCTGAAGCAAGACGTAGCTAAGTACGTGTCACGGTGTTTGACATGTCAGTAGGTGAAAGTCGATCATAGACATCCAGCTAGATTATTACAGCCTCTACCCATATCAGAGTGGAAATGGGAGTCAATCTCCTTGGACTTCAATATTAGACTACCGCGTACAACAAAGAGATACAATGCTATTTGGGTAGTCGTGGATCGATTAACCAAGTCAGCACACTTCTTGCCTTATAACACGATATACACAGTAAGGAGACTTGCAGAGTTGTATATGAAGGAGATCGTACGTTTGCACAGGATTCCTAGTAGCATTGTCTCTGATCGTGACCCGTTATATACTTCAAAGTTTTGGAAGAAGTTTCAAGAAGGCATGGGTATGCGATTAGATTTTAGTTCCGCTTTCCATCCATAGATCGATGGGCAAACAGAGCGGGTGAATCAAGTGATAGAAGACATGTTCAGAGCGTGTATGCTTGAACTACAGGGATCATGGGATCAACACCTACCATTGATCAAATTTACATAAAAAATAGCTTCCAAACGAGTATTGGAATGGCACCGTATGAAGCTCTCTTGGAAGGCGATGTAGATCGCCTATCAATTGGGAAGGGACCGATAAAAAGTTTCTTTTGGGGCCGGAGTTGCTTGAAGATAACGCCATTGTTGTTCAGATGATCAAAGAGAGACTTAGGTCAGCTCAGAGCAGGCCGAAAAGCTACGCCGATATCAAGAGAACGTGTGTAGACTACACTGTTGGCGAGCATATGTTTATGAAGGTATCGCCTATGAAAGGCGTTATGAGATTTTGCAAGAGAGGCAAGTTGAGTCCCCTTTACCCTTTGAGGTTTTGGGTTGTGTAGGTGAGGTTGTATATCGCATTGGATTACCACCACGATTTGATTCGGTACACAACGTCTTCCATGTCTTTATGCTCAGAAAGTATGTGAATGACCCTTCTCATATCTTGGGAGGTCAGCCGTTGGAAATGCATGAAGACATGAACATGATCAAGGAACCGGCTGAGATATTGGATAGAAAAGAATAAGTGTTGCGGACGAAAGTGATTCCTTTAGTGCTTGTTTGATGGAAGAATCATCCGGCCGAAGAGGCTACGTGGGAATGAGAGGCGGATGTGAAAGAACAGTATTCGAACTTGTTTGCAAAGAGTTGAGAGCCTAATTGTATCGCCGCTTGTATGTTTGGGTGTGTTTGAACCGTCTATGTAATAAAAAATTTGCACGATACCTCGAATTATGTAAGGAATGAATGGAACGAATGTGGGGCATAAATGTACCGTTTGTACGATTAAAATGCATGGCTTGATGGTAATTGCATCAAGAAATGGATGACCAATATGTGCTCCACAAAGCCAATGGGCAAACTGATAAAGAAACAGAAAGGAAGTGAAAGAAAATATAATGCAAAAATTTCTGAAAAATTCAGTCAAAACCGATTAATTGATTTCCAAATTCATTAATCGATTTTGGATTTTGATTAATCGATTTCGTTCGATTGAACGACTGGCACACGCCAATGAGATGGACAACCTAGAAATTTAATAGCAGTAAATTTCGATTATTCGAGTTAAATTCGATTAATCGATTTTGAAAATCGATCAATCAATTTTTGAAATCGATCAATCGATTTTTGAAATCGATCAATCAATTTCGCACAGCTGAGGTTAAGTTATTAAAATCGATCAATCGATTTTTGCCTATATAAGCCGATTTTGGGGATTTTTTGTCCCATTCGAAATTCAAGCTTGCTTTTTCATTTGGGCGCCATTTTTCTCCTCCTTTGGCTAGCAAACCTGCAACGGTTTAGGGGCTTTAGGGGGATCGTATTCGATTCGAATCGCACCCGTTCAGATCGAACACGCAAGGTAAACCCTAGTTTTTCATTCTCCTTTCAATTGGAGTTATTACAGCCCTAGGTTTTTAAAATTTTCTTAGTTTAAACCCACAATGCCACCTAAAACTAGGTTAGCTACAAAGCAATGGGCTTCTAAGCATCTGGTACGGCATAAGAATGCCGCGCCTCCACCACCTTCACCTTCACCTTCACCTTCATCATTATCATCATCATCGGCTTCATCATACTTGACGGACACGTCATCATGCGAATCGTCACCCCCACCACCACCACCCAAAAATTTGCCCCAACCAAATGAGTGGTGGGCTGCAAAGGAATTTTAATTTGAATACATCATTGATGAGGCCTTTTTTACCGATCCTGAGGTTGAGGGGAAAACCAAATGGGTTCGACAATACCTCGTTAACGCGGGCTTCGGTAACCTTTTAAAGCCTTTACACGATAATTTCTATCCTCGACTCGTTAGGTTGTTTTACAAGAACTTAAAAAAGGTCGAGTGGATGACACTGTTACGACCGAGATCAATGGTCATAACTACCTATTTACCCTATGCCACGTCCATGAGTCTTTAGAGTGTTATCTCACACAAGTGCCTGAGACCAACCTTTTTCCTCCCTTCCCACAACCCGTAGATTATGAAGAGATTAGAACCAAAATGATAAGGAAAACCAAGGGATCCGAGAAATCTATACGGAGGGTAGACCTACCACCTTACATGTGGATGCTTGATTCAATAATCAAGTGTAATCTATACCCCATGCGCCACGACACTGAGCGGGTAGAGTTGGTCTAACATGCCTTATACGCGGCATACTGCGGCCGTTGGTTCGATGCTACCAAGTTAGTCATTGAGGGTATGGTTTACATCAAGGGGAAAATGATGAAGGGCCCTTTGAGACCTAAGAAGCGTATGCCTTACGCTCGACTTATTTCAAATATGTTAGAGTGCTGCTCTGACGCCCCAGAGTATGCTATTTTGCTCGCTGAGTGGAAGGCCACCAACCATGTGAAGCATTATTCCATCGCTTCGTGGGGCCGCAGCTATAGGTTGTTGAAGAAGGCTCTACCAATTGAGGGGCTAGCACCTGCCCAGGTTGGCAATACACCACCATAGCAGGACCCATAAGTAGAGGGAGAGTGGCCTGTTATACTACCACAGGACCACGCCGCGGGGGAGCAGCCTCATGACGTTGTGCCACCTGAGGAGCATCCTTTAGTACCACCTACCGGTCCTTCACAGTCCACTCCGATGGCTCCTGCACATTCTCATCGGAGACGGCCATCTCAGGCCCCTGCGCCTAATACCATTGACGATGTTCTCACCCTCATGGCAGAGAAAAATCACCAGATGTCGGAGCACCATTGACATATGGAGGAGACCAGCACTCGCATGGACAACAGGTTGGATTTTCATGAGGCATTGCTCCATCAGACCATGCAGTTCATGTATTCCACTGATTACTAGCAGCGCATCGCGGCGGTGCGGACATGGGCCCCTGATGCATCGAGTTCTGACACTCGCGAGCAGGACGAGGCGGATCAGCCCAGGGATGGGACGGCGTGACTATTGCTTGTGGCATTTCTTTTTGCATTGTAACTACTTTTTTTTTGGGGATTGTAATTATTTTGAAAATCTTATGTATGGAACTATCTTGCATGGGTGCCATTACTTTTGGGATTGTACTTATTTTTGGGTGCGGATAATCGCTGTATGGAAGGTAAATCAAATGGCAATTAGTAAATTATTTTTGATTTGTGCTTAATCACTCAAAATCATTGCAAATATCATTAGTCTTCCTGCAAGATGTGTGGTGTTTGCTATTGAATGGCACTACGTATGTATGTGTGTGTGGGTCATCCAATGGGAAGTGTTTGGGTACATTTTTTAGGACGAAAATTCTCAAGGTGGGGAGAATATAACATCCCCAAAATTTTGGTGTTGAGTAGTGTCCTCGGGATGCGTGCTCGACTGGTCGTACATTTGACCAAGTGAAAGTCAACATAATGACTATGGTTAAAGTAGCCTTCATGTGAACGAACACGTGTGTGTAGTGTTAGAGCTAATTAGAGATCATATACACCTGTCTTGGGTGTATGTGCTTTGCACCATGGCAAAGAATGGACTAAAAGAGGCAAATAACTAAAGAGAAGTTATTTCTCTTTGAAAGGTTGGTGTAGAGATTTATGAAGAGAGAGAGACTAAGAGATGGAGTAAATGATAGAGTGGTTGTGTGGATTTCGAATTGAAAATGGGCTAGAGCAATTACTCCGGATACGACGCATTGGAGTTCGTGGGAGTCGGAGCCCTTGACTTGAACCAAGCCATAGAATCAATCAAAAGATTCATTTAAGGTAAGAATTCTTTAAAATTTCAATGAGTCTAAGGTTGTGGTTAGATTGTTAAAATGATGAGTTAAAGAAGTAGAAAAAGAATGAAAAATGGTGAGGAGAAATTAGGAAGAAATGCCCACAAAGGGCTGGGTTTATGACCAAATCGATTAATCGATTTTGGCAGATAAGTAAGCTGGACAATAATGCCCGAAATCGATTGATCGATTTAAAATCGACCAATCAATTTTTAGATTTCGATTAATCGATGTAAAATTGATTAATCGTCTGTGCACTCCCAGTGGCTGGAAAATGATGAGCCTGGGAAAACCGATTAATCGATTTGAAAATCAATCAAAAGATTTTGGAATTTTGATTAATCGATTTCAGATCGATTAATTGATTTTGAAAATTCGACTAATCAATTTTGGGGATCGATTAACCGATTTGGACAGTTTCTGTTGACTTTTATTTTGTACTTTGGGGTTCTAGGAGGGTCTTGTACCTTCTTTTGTGTATCTTTCTTGATGCTTTGCTTGTGCTATCATGTAACTTAGGTCATGCAAGTGAGTGCAAGCATGGGAAATGCATTGGACCTTGATGCTTGAGAAATTACACATGTGAGGTAGGGAATGCCTTGAACATGTATTTTAACTGCAAGAGCATGTATGTAGTGATATAAAAATGAATACTAACGCTTTGTAAATGTGAAACTCAAGTGTGTGTGTGTGAACACTAAGTAATGAAGTAAGTTATAAATGAGTATATGACGTCTCCAGGGGATGTGAATGTGATAAGGGCATCTGTGTGATACATTGAGCTGGTTACATCCTAGGAATGTATGTGAAAATGTAAAGCAAAGTGAATGAGAATTGCCAAGGCTTAATATACTATAATTAGCACAATCACACGATAAATAACTATATGTAGTGCACTTTTTTATTTAAGGTTTGGAGAATACCCTACCGACGTGGCGGGATACCCACGACTGACTCGGAAGAATATCCATAACTGGTACGGCGGCCAATCCGTACACCAGTTGTACATCCCAGGGACGTATGTGTGAGAATTAAATCCCGTCACATATGAGAATGGGACCTAGGTAGTATTGAATGAATGGAAAAGGAAATGAAAATAGTTTGATTAGACGACGATGGAAGGTATTCCATCGGGCGCTCGATGCTATAGTAAATCGAGGAATACTTAAGTTATGACTTAAGTGTTTAGGCCAAATCATTCTCTTATATGAGCAAGTTGGGAAAAATGAACACATGTAAAGTAACAGTAACATCCAGTACATCTTTTTAGTCATTTAAATTATTTTTCCAGCTATTTCATTGATACATCATGCTTCTAAATATCATAGAATATATGTGAGAGATTAACTTATTTGTTCATTCAGTTGTTTCCCTATTGAGCTATGATGTAGCTCACCCTTTAGACTATATGTCACAGGTCTTGTGCTTGCAGCTGCTACTACTTCAGGAGGTATAGATTCGGAGGATTCGGATTACGTACCTGGGGGGGATTTGGAGCCCCCTCCTGAGGATTTCTTCTAGAGGATCCCTGCGTACTTTGATTTAGTTTTTGAGAGAGTACTGTACGGCTTGGTATGTCAAGTCCTATTTTGAGAAAATGTAATTAAATGTTGATATATTCTTTTGGTGAACCATCTAGGGTGACTGTAGTGTCGTCACTGATGGTTCGGGTGGGTTCTTTTGCTCATGCAGTGGGATGAGACTAGAACCATCTTTTGGGTTACTTTTGATGATTATATATAGTAGAATTGGAGATTTATTTCGATATCAGTTCTTATTCTTTTATTTTGCTTCGTTGTTGCTTGGTTATACCAATGTTTCGTTCAAGCATATGGGGCATGGCCTTGAGGGTCATGCTGATGGCAATGGTTTCGGGGTGTTGAAATCCGGGCTGTCACATTATAATACTTTTAAACGTGTTTACAACAGTCAATTTCCATAGTGGTCTAAAAATACCGTTGTTGTAGGAACTTCTTGGCGAGCATGTGCCCATTGACGTGGGCCCCACATACTCCTTCGTATATCTCTTTCATGATGTTGGATGCCTTGCTTTTAGTTAGGCATCTGAGTAGGATATTGTCATATGACCGCTTGTAGAGGCACTTGCCACAGATGACATAATTTATCACTAAACGTTGGATAGTCCGCCTATCCGTCTTGGACATGCCTTCAGGAAACGCTCGTGTTTTGAGAAAATTCTTGATATCTGAGAACCATGGAGGCTCATCATCTAACTTTGTGGATCCTTCGATCTGGAGGCAAAAAGCCGGATCGTTTCTTTGTCTGATCATGATCAATTTCTTTACGATACCATATAGAATTTCTATCATTGATGCCAAGGTTTTTAGTGCATCGGCAAATCAATTCCTCGCTCGCGAGACATAGGAGAAGATAACATCGTCGGAGCATGCTATCAGATCTTCGAGGAGCTCATGGTATGGGATCAGCTTTTCATCTTTCATCTTCCAGTCCCTGTTGGTTTGGTATATGATCAGCTGTGAGTCACCAAATACCCTGAGATGAGGTACGTTTAGGTCAAGAGGTGCCTGTAAGCTAGCTACGTAGGCTTCGTACTTGGCCATATTGGTGGTGCAGGAGAAATTTAGCTTGATGGAGATGGGTATGTGGGACCCTTTCGGCGGGATTAGAATAATGCCAACTCCTTGACCTTCGGCATTCGATGCCCCGTCGAAGTGCATTACCTAGGACTCTATTTCTTTTGTATCATCCTCTATCATGAACAAGATATCCTCATTAGGAAATTCTATTCTCAGAGGCTCATAGTCAGGTAAAGGATTTTCGGCAAGATGGTCAGCGAGTTCTTGCCCCTTGATTGTCTTTTGTGTGACATATGTGATGTTGAACTCTGATAAGAGAAGCTGCTAGTGCGTAGTTCAGCCCGTGAGAGCCAGCTTTTCAAACAAGTACTTCAAGGGATCCATTCGACCCAGGAGGAGAACTGCTTGAGAGAGCAGGTAGTGAAGAAGCCTCTATGTAGCCCATATGAGAGCCAGGCATGCTTTCTTCAGATAAGAATAGCGTGTCTCGTACTCGGAGAACTTCTTGCTCAGGTAGTAAATTACCTGCTCTCTTCTTCCAATCTCATCATGCTGTCCTAGGACACATCCCATCAAGAATTATGTCATGGAGAGGTACATTAACAATAGTCTCTCGGGTGCTGGTGGTATCAAACTAAAGGATTAAGAAGATAACTCTTAATTTTATCGAATGCGGCTTGACAATCATCGTTCCATTCGATGGGCGAATCTTTCCTTAGTAGTTTGAAGATTGGAGTGTAGATAGGAGTGAGATGTGTAATGAACTGACTAATGTACCATATTCTGCCCAAGAAGCCTCTAACTTCTTTCTCAGTAGATGGCGGTGGCATTTTAATGATAGCTTTTACTTTGATTAGGTCAACTTTGATGCCTCTTCTGCTGACGATGAAGCCTAGTAGGTTTCTTGATATGGCGCCAAATGCACATTTTTGAGGGTTTAGATGTACCCTGTATTTCCTCAGTCTTTTGAACAACTTTTGGAGGTTACCAAATGATCACCTCTCTCCTGAGAGTTGGCTATCATGTTGTCAACATATACCTCGATTTCTCGGTGCATCATGTCATGGAACAGTGCTGTCATCGCTCTCTGATATGTTACCCCTACATTTTTCATCCTGAATGGCATGACTCGATAACAAAATGTCCCCCATGGAGTGACAAAGGCTATCTTTTCTCGGTCTGCCTCTGGCATCTTGATCTGATTGTAATCGAAGAACCTGTCCATGAATGATAGCATCCCATACCTGGCAGTGTTATCGACCAAGATGTCGATGCATGGCATGGTGAAGTCGTCCTTTGGGCTCTCACTGTCAAGATTTTTGAAGTTGATGCACATGAAAACCTTTCCATCTTTCTTTGGTACTGGGACAATGTTGGCTAGCCATTGCTGGTATTTAGAGACTATGAGAAATAGTGCATTCTATTGCTTTATGACTTCATCTTTTACTTTTAGCATACATTTCGGCCTGAGATGCCTCAATTTATGCTTGACTGGCTTAACATCTGGATATAGTGGCAACTCATGCTCAACCAAATCGGTGTCTAAACTAGGCATGTCCTCGTATGACCATGTGAAGACATATTGGTATGACTGAAGGAAATCAATCATTCTTCTTCTTTCCTTGGGAGACAACAACATTTCGATCTTAGTGATTCTGGGAACCTCCTCGGTACCCAGATTGACGTCTTTAGTTTCTTCAATGATCGGGATAGGACCATGTTCAAAATTGGCATATTGTTGAAGGAGCTCATTGGGAAGCTCCTCGATTAAGTCCTTGTCATCCAGATCCGTGACTCTTACACCTTCTTGTATTTCTATAGGAAAGGGGTCGGTTTCATGCGAGGCAAGTGTTTTCTTTAAGGCATTCACTTTCTTATCATTTTCGAGAATTTTAAAAGACAACTTTTTTGGATTTTTCATTTTCTCTATTTTTTTAGGAATTTTCTTTTCTTCGGAGATGGGCCCTTGGCAAGGTAGGTTTTTATACATGCATGGTGTTGTTTGCCAAAAGCTAAACTCTCTTTTTATAGATTTTTTTTTTTGGGAAGCTGATGCCATATTTATGGCATTTTGACGCCTCTACAGTGAGGGACGCTGATGCCCAATTTCTTACTTGAGGTGTTGCACCTTTTCCTGGTATAGTGGAGGGGTTTGATTGGGCCGAATTTTAGTGGTTGACCTCCATTATATTTATCATTGGTTCATTTGGGACCTGGTCCTCAAACGCCAACAAGGGCATGGGGTGGGCTGAGGTAGATAGCTGTACCGGCGCAGGTACCTCTTCCTCAAAAAGGGATAGGGAGGCAAGGTCTATTTCAACATCAAGAGGAATAATTTAGGGATTGATTGGGTAGGCAGTGGCTACCAGTTTGTGTGGGGTTAGCTGTGTTGCCCCATTCTAATCTATCTTGACGACCCCTGCGCTAACGAAACTGTTTTGGATGTGAGGCCTTGGACGAGCTTCATCTTCCAGGTCTATCCCCTCTGATTTGGCAATGGCAATGGCACGAGCTTTTTCCTTGGCCTCCTAAATCTCCTCATCGGTAGGCTTGTAGCCTAAACCGAATTTGACTCGTTGTCCACCCTTGGCTCTGACTGGGTCTCTTCTTCCTTGTAACTGAGGGCCCAACCCTTTGTCCTTTTGATAGCCCCATTTTTGGAGTATGGCTACCGCTGCGACCATTCCTTCTCTGATTTTTGCAGTGACCTCCCTGAGTGGTTCAGGTGCCACTAATGATATATCGCACTAAAAATTGTGGAGGTCTGTAACTTCATCTGTGTGTGGTACATCTAGGGTTTTTAGGTTCTTTATGCTGTGAATCTCCTCTCGCCCATCTCCCATGATAGTTATGATTTTTTACTCTGATTTGAATTTGAGCTGTTGATGTAGGGTGGAGGGTACCGCTCTGATTTCATGTAACCAAGGGCGCCATAATAAAAGGTTGAAAGTGGACTTAATGTCCATGACTTGGAATGGGATGGAGAAGGTCATTAGCCCAATGGTGAGCTCAAGGTCAACTTCTCCTATTACTTTTCTCCTTGTGTTATCGAATTCACAGACTGCTATTCTGGCTTGCCGAAACATTGATGGGTCGACTCCAATCTTTGTCACAGTCTGCAACGGGCATACATTTAAGGTGGACTCATTGTCTATTAGCACCAGTGGTATTATCAAGTTTTTGGTTTTGATTGTGACGTTGTGGGATAGATCTGGAGTGGTTGTTCCCTACAGCCAGGAGGTCGGTATCTGATAATGAATGACATTAGGAGCCAATACCTATTCGATCATCTGTCCCACCTCATCTAGGGAGACTTATTTGATAGATGGGTGTCTTTTAGTGCCCACATTAAAGCTTGGAAGTGCAGCAGGGATGTCATTACCAGGTCCGCAGATGGTGATGTGAGCCGATGTTCTTTTGAGCTGTGTTTCTAATGTATGTTCTCAGCTCATTTTCTCCAACGGATGTACCATTGTAAGTTCCCTTATTTCTCTCGGCCGGGCTGGCCTCGATACCTCAGCCTACTTTGAGATTTTTCTTGATCGTGTGATGAATTCAATAGCCCCTTTGTTGCTGCCGCCAACATTAATATTTGTCTGATTGTAATTGAGCAGGATCTGGTGGGGGTCGTAGGTTGGTCTTGGGATCCAAAATGGAGTGGATGAGGGTATTGGAGGTGCCTGGAGTGATGGTGTGGGGTAATTGGAAAGAACATGGTAAACCGCAGCTGGAGATGGATAGATCGAAGAAGGGGGGTGAAAGTGGGCCATATGTGGTCTATAGGAGATGAGGGGGACTGTACTGGGGATGATGTGGAAAAGCTGGGCCAATCATAATTGACCGGAGCCAGACAGGATGATGGGAAGATACTAGGCATCAGGTAATTGGAGGGGGTTGGTGCTGTACATGGCTGATATAGCGGTGATGGAGCTAAGATAGTTTGAAGGTGATTGACGGGAGCCGATCCTGGGAAATATATCCTTAAATCCAGGGGTTCTGCTTAGGGTGCTAGGCCAAGGAAGTAATTAGTTAAGTTCAATGGTTCGATTACTCCTATGTTTCCATCATCCTGATTCCCTTGCTTCGGTGCTATGAAATTTTCTATGGTAGTGATGTACTCTGAGGGATCAAACTCCTCTTCGCTTTCCTCTATCATGTTGACGATGTGTCTTGGACTCATTCCTCCCGAAGGGTGCGGTGGTAGCGGAACATGATGGATGTTTGCGTGCTAATTTGCCGACGAAAGTACCACGAGAATGATTTTTCTAGCTTCTATTAATTCCTGTATGGAAATTTTTAAAGAAAAACATCGATCAATCGGGTGACCTAACCCATGGGGAAAATTGCAATGAGTGTTGGGATCATAATTTCTTAGGAGGGGATTTGGTGGTGGACATTGTTTGAAGGGCATGACAAGACCTTTTTCTATCAAGAGTGGTAAAAGGATATTCAAGGATTTTCCCAATGGTGTAAAGATTCAGTTAAATCGGGCTCTTCTCTGTTTTGGGGTCATTTGCACCCCTTGTCCATTGCCTGTTCTTTTTGCTGGTTCAGTTTGTGTCGGGGTTGGTTGTGCTGCCTTGAATGCTGGGTTGAGTGTTTATTATTGCCTAGACATTTGCCCCGGTTCTTCTCTCGTTCCTCTACTCGGTGTATTTATTACTGGATTGTTGCTGGTATACCATAAAATCTGAGATGACTGGGAGAGTATTTTTTAAAATCATCTCAATTTGCTCATCATTGGGTATCCGGTTTTTACTTGGGCTGCCAATGCTCTCCACCTCCCAAGGTATTCATTGAATGCTTCATCGAGTTTTTGTTTTAAACGAGCCAGATCGAATTTTCGCGGCTCTATATCAATGTTATAGACATATTATTCTTGGAATAGGTGGGTGAGATCTCTCCAGGTTTTCAACATGGATGGTTCAATAGAGGTGAACCATCTTAAGGCAGGTCCCATCAAACTTTTATGAAATACCTTGACACATGTCCCCACAATATGACTTGAGGTGTGCAATTGGGTTGCTAGTGTCATTCTATTTATCGAAGGTTGGCACTTTGACTTAGGCAGCAGAGGCACCTCAGCAAACAAACACAGATCTTAAAAATATGTGGCATGGATCTCAGTCCCTCCTAGCTTCATCAGCTACTTTTGGATTTTATCCATCTGTTCTTTCAGCAGTTTTATCTCTCTTGATGGCAAGGCTGGGGCAGGTCCCCCATTGGGCTGCCCCCTTCATTTTAGACAACTTGTTAATTGGTGAGTAATCAGTCACATAATTTACCATTTTATCACCCTTAACTTAGTGATGCTAGGACTTAGTTTGCTGATAATAAGTTGTTGATGTGTAGATATTAAAGATAAACAGTAAAAGAGAGCCTAAGTGTTAATATTTATCAAAATGAACTTAAAAACAGTAAGAAAGACGATTGGGCGAAAAATATGATTTTCGCCTATTAAAGGCCAGAAAATTATAATTTACGATTCTGCAAAAAGAGATAAAAAGGAGAAAAGGCGAAGAATTGTAATCCAAAAAATCGTTCGAATAGAAAGAAATGAAAGACAGAAAATCATGATTTACGATTTTCTACCAAAGGAGAGAGACAGAAGAGAAAATTCTTATTAACGATTTTTTAGAAAAGAAGTTTTCCTACTATTGATGTTGTTAATCACATGAGAACTATCACCGCTATGAACAGAATTAGAAGACTCTTAGAATTAGAAGTTCAATGGATCACGGATCTGAGAAGATTGATGAAGATCTACTCCAAAGGACTCTGCCGCTGAAGATTAAAGAACTTTCCAGAAGCACATCTACCATCTGAAGCAAGGAAAATATAAAATTAGGAATTAGAGTTATATTAGGAATCTTTATTTTTAGTAGTTTCTTTTATTAGAATTAGAAGTCTTTGTAAACCGATTCCTTATGATCTATAAATAAGAGAGCTTGGTGTAGGAATAATCATTGAAGAATTTCAACATCAATTGATAACTGAGATTAGATTTCCTTCCGATCAATAGTATAAAATAGTTAGAGTAGATTAGATATTAGAGGTTTCTCAAGAGCAATTGACGACTGCAATTGAGTGCTGAAGATTAGTGTAGATATTCTAGTTTCTCAGAAGCAATTGATAACTGCGGCTGAGGGGTGAAAGATATATTTATTTGCTTTCTAGTTTAGATTTTATTTTGCTTTATTTCCATGCTTTGTAAACATCTCTAGGTTCTAATTTGAATTGATGACTCAGGTTAGAATTTGCATATTAGTGTAACGATTTTTACTTTTCCATCTTTAGTTTTCTAAGGTTTGATTGATGCCCAGATTTTAGGAAGTTATTGGTTAGATTAAATCTGTATTGATAGGATCTTAGACTTGATTGACGACCAATGCTAAGAAACTAGAGATATAGTATAACAATACTGTTTAAATTTATAAATATCTGATAGCTAAAGATTGGGATTGACGACCTCAATCTGAAGAAGGAGGATTTAGATTTATTTTATGTATTTTAGATTAAGAAACCATTCTTTTATTCATATTTCTCCAATAGATTAGATCTTAAAGATAAATAAAAGTTTTTAAATAAGGATTTAAATAGAAGATATAAATAAGAAGTAATTAGATAAATAAATTTTCTCGTGGGAATGATCCTATGCTAGTAGTATGATTTCCGTTGTGCCCTTTCAACTTCTGCCGGCCACGGAATTTAGAAGCTCAGATTTTTTTCTCTCCCTGCTCTCTTAAATAAAAATCATATAAAGCTAAAAACATAAAAATAAGTAGTTATGCTCAAATACATCTCAAAGTTTTTCTTGTATACATACGCTACTAAACAAGCACTCAGCTACCCCATTATTATCCATCATATGTACTCTTCGATATCATCACACATAATAAATAGTACGAAGTTTTATATTTATTTCAGCCGATGTCCAATTTATTGTTGTAGAATCATTATAGCAATTAAGCTCGGAAGGATGAGAAAATTTAAAACGATGATTCGTATTCCACCATCCAAGCACTTCAAATACAGGATCAGTCCATCCCTTGCTAAATCATTCATTCTCGTCCCTACCATCCCATCCTTTCCCATGACAGACGATAAAACTAATTATAACCCAATAAAGTTCTTTCCAACATGGGAGGATCCACCACAACTACAAGAACCAGATCCTCTACAGTTCCTGTGTGACGAGTATGAGGAAGTTCATACGATTTTGGCGAAGGAAGAAAAGAAAAAGAACAAAAAGAAGAAAAAGAAAAATAGGAAGGTGGAACCACCTGCCTCTTCTGACACACCTCCCATCTTCACCTCCTCTTCCCCTCATCCACCCCCTGTTCAGCTAGCGCCCCCTGAATCTCCCTAATCTCTGCTATTCCCCTTTCTGGCTTGCAGTTCCTCTACCAAGAGTAGCAAGTTGAGGACATCTCGGAGCCAGGAAGGCAAGCCATTTTGACGAGATAATTTTTTGTGCCAGTAAAAGGAAATACAATCGTATGAAAATATGAGAAAAGAAAAAGAAATCGTAAAAAGACGATTTTGTGAAAAAGAGAAGCAAAAAGCTTCCAACTAGAAAAGAAAAATAAGATTTATACTAGAAAAGTAATGGGAAGAAGTTATCCAAAATGAGGATACTTACTAAAGCTAAAAAATATAGAAGAAGAAGAGTAGGAAGAGCTAAATTCTCAGAAATAATTTTGAATCCTCTTTACCTTTTTCTTTAAAACCTTCTAAAATTCTTAAGCCCCATTACAAGCCGAAGGAAAGACCTTTGTGATTTACGATTTGCAAGAATATGAGTCTAGTAGAGATATATAAAATAGATACCATGAATAAATGAAGAAGTTATATGAACAAAATTAATTATCCTTTCCATGAGATTTATCTTCTTAGCTAATTGTCCGATGAAATTTATATATATATCTACAATATTGTGAGAACCCAAAATTTTGATTATTTTTTAGAGTATGCCAATAAGTGAGAGTTTGAATGAAAATATTTTCTAAAAATTGCATTTTAAAAAAATCTATGATGAATAAACTTTTCACTGATATGCACACACTCCACCCTATACCGAATTGAAATTATTGAGTTATAATAGAGGATAATTACGATAATAAAAAGCTAAGAATAAAAGATTTTAAATTTTTTTTAAAATAATGAACATATAATGATTGACTGAGAAATTAGTATAAAAAATCTATATTTTAAATTTTTTATTTTGAAAAATATTTTGAAAAACCTAAAAATATTAGAAGTTTGTAGGTAACCTCACTGAAAACCTACAGGAGACTACAACTCCTCCAGTAGGGATCACCTAGGGGTTTAAAGGCTTGTTACATTCGTTAAATGCAATCATGCTCCCTACGAAAGTGGCATTTAAATTTTTAGTTTTAGGATAGTCTAACTTTCCTTATTTGTTAGGGACTAGCAAAACTTAAGTTTGAGGGTGTGATCAGTCACATAATTTACCATTTTATCACCCTTAACTTAGTGATGCTAGGAATAAGTTTGCTACTAATAAGTAGCTAATGTGTAGATATTAAAGATAAGCAGTAAAAGAGAGCCTAAGTGTTAATATTCATAAAAATGAACTCAAAAAGCAGTAAGAAAGATGATTGAGTGAAAAAGACGATTTTCGTCTACTAAAAGCTAGAAAATTGTAATTTACGACTCTGCCAAAAGAGACAAAAAGGAGAAAAGGCGAAGAATTGTAATCGTACGATTTTCTACCAAAGAAGAGAGACATAAGAGAAAATTGTGATTAATGATGTTTCAGAAAAGAAGCTTTCCTACTATTAATGCTACTGATTATGTGAGAACTATCACCGCCATAAACAAAATTAGAAGACTCCTAGAATTAGAAGTTCAGCGAATCACGGATATGAGAAGATTGATGAAGATCTACTCCGAAGGACTCTGCCATTGAAGATTAAAGAACTTTCCATAAGTACATCTATCGTCTAAAGCAAGGAAAAGATAAAATTAGGAATTAGAGTTATATTAGGAATCTTTTGTTTTTAGTAGTTTCTTTTATTAGAATTAGAAGTCTTTGTAAATCGACTCCTTATGATCTATAAATAAGAAAGCTTGGTGTAGGAATAATCATCGAAGAATTTCAGCATCAATTGACAACAGAGGTTGGATTTTCTTCCGATCAGTAGTATAAAATAGTTAGAGTAGATTAGATATCAGAGGTTTCTCAAGAGCAATTGACGACTACAATTGAGTGCTGAAGATTAGTGTAGATATCTTAGTTTCTCAGAAGAAATTGATGACTGCGATTGAGGGGTGAAAGATATATTTATTTATTTTCTAGTTTAGATTTTATTTTGCTTTATTTCCATGCTTTGTAAACATCTCTAGGTTCTAATTTGAATTAACGAGTCAGGTTAGAATTTACAGATTAGTGTAACGGTTTTTACTTTTCCATCTTCAGTTTTCTAAGGTTTGATTGATGCCTAGATTTTAGGAAGTTATTAATTAGATTAAATCTGTATTAATAGGATCTTAGACTTGATTGACAACCAATGTTAAGAAATTAGAGATATAGTGTAACGGTACTGTTTAAATTCATAAATATCCGATAGCTGAAGATCAGGATTGACGACCTTAATATGAAGAATGAGGATTTAGATTTATTTTATGTATTTCAGATTAAGAAACTATTCTTTTATTCATATTTCTCCAGTAGATTAGATCTTAAAAATAAATAGAAGTTTTTAAAATAAAGATTTAAATAGAAGATATAAATAAGAAGTAATTAGATAAATAAACTTCCTCCTGGAAACGATCCTATGCTAGTACTATGATTTCCATTGTGTGCTTGTTAGGTTAAGACTTGAGTTTAACATAATTTTAATATACATAATAAGCATGAACAGTGAGTGTGGGTGGGGGATTAAACCCAACAAAATTCCCTATGTAGGCTTCGCAGGGTAAGGGGACGGGCGAATGGTGGATTTTGGGTGGGTGCCTGATGAGGCCATGGTGTACTTTGGGGATGTGGTTGGGAAATGAGTGGGTGAGTAAGTTAGTTGATGTTTTAGGATGGATTCCCATATTGGGTTGGGTGGGGATGAATGGAGCTTACGCCGGATTGATGTGGATTTGTTATTTGAGGAGGAATGGAGGTTTGTTGGGTGTGTGTATATGTGGGGAATTAGGGAAATGATGGAGGGTTTGAGAACGCCACCCTTGGATATGGGCCTAAATGGGCTTGGGATTGGGGTTGGGCCTCTGAGGCCTGCTTGAATGGCTCCAGGTCTGGATTATGTGTGGTTGATTAGGATTTTGGGGAAATGGGGTGTTGAGGTTTTGGAGTATTTGAGACGGATTTTGAGGTATTTGGGATGGATGAGGAAGGCTTTGGATAGTCGTCCAAGCTGTGTATGCCCTAACCCTGTCCTCCATCATGGTAATGGGATCGGCTATGGGGATGGATGTGGATGGCCCTTCCAACGAGGGGGGTGCATGGGATAAACTGGTCATGTGGGTGGATGGGGGAAGAGTATGTTGGGTGAATGTGGAGAAATGGGGTAGATTTTGGGTGGAAGTGGATGGAAAATGGAGGAGACTTTGGGTGATGATGAATGGGAAATGGGGTGGACTTTGGGTGGCGGTGGATGGAAAAATGAGTGGTTGTGGATGGAAAAATGGGTGCACCGAAAGGTTCGGTACATTGAACCGAGATTGGGTGGGGGGATTGGAGATGGGTATCTTCTCCATGTGGGAATGTGAGGGGAAGGTGGTGGGGATGAATTTGGGTCGGCATTAACTGGATCGACCGCCCAAGACATGGTTTGACGGCGAGTTGGATACGGATTTCTCATATACGACCCAAAGACCTTCTTCTTTCTTCCCCTATGGGAAGATGACGGGTTTGACGATGTCGTTGTCACGGCACCACGGGCTCTCTTTTTTATATTTTTGTAAAAGATATGGTGATTGTTTCTTTGGAGATGAGTTTTGGATCTCCTCTTCTTACGACACTTTTTGGGGCCTTGGGACTCCCTTTTCGGGTGGCTTTCACACCCCTAATGCCTCCCAAGGCGAGATCCCGATGCACTTTGGAAGAAACAAAGGAAATCCTGTATTCTATGTAAAGGCACAAAAATTCATGCAATAACCCAATCCCTCGAAAGAGTCAACAAGAGCGTGACCTCTCTTGACAGGCGAGGGCATTTTGGGTGTCAAGAGAATGGGATTTATCGGGAGTATTGAAACCACTAAGCGAGGAGTTCGGGGAATTGTGCCAAAAAGGCTCCAAATCTGGACAACATAAATTAAGCTGTGTGTAGAAAGGATGTACGCATGAGCAAAAAATGCGCTCACCTTAGCCGGTCACCTCAACAAAAAATGCGATCACCTCAACAAAAAATGTGCTCACAATGCTCTCAAAAAATGGAGTCACCACCCGGAGCTTTTGGTGTCTCGGGATACCCAAAAATCAATATTATAAGCACCAAAGTGCAAAAATATGACTCTGATCCGGTCTACGCCAAAGCTTCTAGGTAAGAATTCGGTTATCAATCGGGAAGGTGTTAGGCACGAAATTGACCCACTCGTAAGCAGTCTCCACTATGGCAAAATGAAAATAAAATAGCGAATAAAGAGAAAAAGTGGGCGACACTTCCCCTTTGCTCGAAGGCACTCCGATCCTATAGGAGCCCCCTGTAATCATCAAAATTTTGCGGTGAAACGACTCAAATTCTAGGATAAAAGAAAGACAAAAGAAGGTAGAGGAATAGAGGGGAGATCCGGAGCTCTCGGACCATTTATAGTACCGTCGTGAACCTTCGCGTTGATGCCAAGAAGGGTTTTAAGGGTTTAGATTGATTCCTACGGGTTTTTGGATGATTCCAAAGAGTTTGGGAAATACTTTCAGAAGCTTGAGGGTATGTCTTTCTCTAAGTACGTGTCGATCGTGCCTTGAGCCAAATTTAGGTGTCTACAGATGCCCCTCTTTGATATTTGATCACTAATGATCATATGCCAAAGAAAGAGACGTCCGAAGGGGCCCAAGGCAAACGCTAACGGGTCCACTGTTTTCAAAGCGAACCTTAATTATTAAAAAGTAAAAGAAAAACTAAACGGAGAGTAGCAGAAGCCTAATGTGTTGGGAAAAGGTCTGTTCCTCAAGGCTATCGGTTCTCAAGCACTTAGCGACATTACTGGGCATAACTGTGATGATTTAATTGAAGATGCCTGATGTTTGAGACTCATTTCGAATAAGACTATCTCGCGAGCGGGAGGTGATCGACCCATACTTAAAGATTGGCATAAAGCAATGACGCGAAGATCCAACGGTTTGTGCCTAATATTATGAGGCATTGATTGCCTCATTTGATCGGCCACAGATTCCCCTACGCGAGGTAGGGTTCAAGATCTTTGAGCGAACTCATCAAACTAGAAGTTATTTTAGCACGCCTACCCTAGTGGAGTGAATATTGATGCCACAACGGTTTTTAGGAGTGTAAAAATTCGGTAATGTGAAATCTAAATGTGCAACTGTGCATCTCATCGACCCGTCCCAATGATGTGCTCAAAAAATAGAGTCGCCACCCATACCTTTTGGTGTCCCGGGATACCTAAAAATCAATATTATAACCACTGAAGTATAAAAATATGATGTTGATCCAGTCTTATCAATTGGGAAGGTGTTACGCACCCAATTGACCCACTCGTAAGAGGTCTCTACTATGGCCAAATGAAAATAAAATAGCGAATGAAGAGAAAAAGTGAGCGACACTTCCCTTTTGCCCGATGGCAATCTGATCCTATTTGAGCCCCCCATAATCACCAAAATTTCATCGACGTAACGGCTCAAATTCTAGGATATAGGAAAAGAAAAAGAAAGTAGAGGAATAGAGGGGAGAGCCGAAGCTCTCGGGCCCTGGTAGCACTTTCGTGGACCTTCGCGTTGATGCCAATTCCGATGAACTTCCGATAACACAAGGGTTAGGGAAAGGTTCTAATAATCTAAGGCTTGGAAAGAAGATGGTTGGAAATGATGGAATGGGAGATATGCTAAGGCTTTGTTCTTGCTTAAGTTATGGTTGATTGATGATGGTGGATGTAATAGTGCAAGGGGGATGAGAGCAAAAGGTTTAGCTTGAGAGGTTAGGAATGATGGAGATGAGGAGTTAATTTGCTAGAGTTTTTTCTCTTGAATTTCAAAAGTCATTAGCAAAGGGTTGCGGAGGGGGGGGAGGGGGAGTGTCTCTCTAATTATGGAGAAAGGGAGGATTAATGAGGGGTTTAAGTTCTAATGGATTTAGAAATTAGGTAATGGGATATCTAATGTTTTTAGGTTTTTCTATGGTTTAGAAAGGTGTGAAATGAGTTTTAATGGTAGATGATAGGGTCGGGATTTAAATGGTAAAAGGGTGATAAATAGGGCTAGTAGGGGTACTAGGGTCCTAAAGAAACACACCCCAAGCTTTGGTGTGGTCCACAAGTCAAACCCCAAAGTTGGAATTCGGCCTTTTTTGAAGAAAAAACAAATTTTAAGCTATGCGTACGTTGGATGTACGCATAGCTTAGGAATAGCGCACCTGAGAAATTCAGAGCCCTTTCCATAGCTAAATCTAAAGCAAAAAAAACAAATTTGGCTATGCGTACATCCATTGTACGCATGGCCATTTTCTGCAAAAAGTTGCACATGAGTACATTGGATGTACGTGTGTAATTTCCTACAAATTTAGGTATTTTTCAAATCACCATAACTTTTTATGTATAACTCAGAATCAAGCAATTCTTAGCTCGTTGGAAAGCTAGGAATCTCTAATTTTCAATAATATAGGCCCCAGATCAAGCAGATATCTATATAAATTTTGGTACTCTTCTTTTCATCCACTATTCTGATTGGGCTTTCTAAGGGCCTGGGAAGGGTTTTAAGGGTTTAGGTTGATTCCTAAGGGTTTGGGATGATTCCTAAGGATTTTGAGATGATTCCTAAGGGTTTGGAAAATACTTTCGAAAGCTCGAGGGTACACCTTTCTCGAAGTATGTGTCGATCATGCCTTGGGCCAAATTTGGGTGTCTACACTAAGGATTCAAGGTTTTCGGGGGCATGGAGAAGGTGGAAATGGGTTTCAATGGTGGATGATAGGGTAGCCATTTGAATGGCATAAGGGTGGTTTCTAAGGTTATTGGGGGCATAAGGGTTCTAAATAAACATCCCCCAAAGTTCGGGAAAGTCCACAAGTCTAAACTCAAAAGTGAAAATCTGTCATCTCGAATGTGCATGATTTTAAGGCATGCGTGTATACTATGCACGCATGCTTTAAATCACAATTTAAAACTACGAAGTTAGGGCCCCATACTGGAGCCAACTTCTGGAGAGCAGACAGTTTGGTTATGTGTACATATTATGCACGCATGTGTAAAATTACTCATGTGTGCATATGCATGGGTTATTTTACTCAACAAATGAAATGTGGGGCTTGTGGGTCTTGGCCTGGCCTGGTAGGGGTCAATTGGTCCGGTATGGGTTCTAACGGTCCGAGAAGTGTTTTTGTAACTTGGGAGTTCATCTTTCTCAAAGAATGGGTTGATCATGCTTTGGGCCGAATTTGGGTATCTACACCGCCCTAACATGATGCATTAGTATTTTGCACTGTCGACCCAAATTTCATCATTGTTAAATCCCACTCTCTCTCTCTCTCTCTCTCTCTCTCTCTCTCTCTCTCTTTTCAGATGATACCTAATCTGTAATGACCCTGATCGTTATATCATTGACTATTTGACTTTCACGACCTTGATGTTATTATTTATTATGGATCTAATAGATTTCACGTATGAGAAATATTAATACATTTTTTAATAGTAAATATAATATACTATTATTAACATATATATTTTAATTTATAATAAATTACTCAAAAAGACATGTGTTGGTGTAATGGTAGGTGCTCTTGTTATTGGAGAGGTCTAGAGATCAAACCCTCACAAATTCAAAACATTAAAATTTTTCATTAACTATTCTACAACCTATATACCATACTTAAATGTATGTGCTTAACATCCTAGGATAACTCATAGAGAAGAAAAGACTGAGAGAAAAAAATATTCATGCTTCTCAAATTACACTAAACCACCTTATTTTTCTCAAATCTCTATCCAGTCAAATGATTCTCATTCAACTTTCCCTCTTAGCAGATATCCATGCCAACATGACACCAAAAAATTTTATTTTCACGATCAATCATGACTCTAACTTCATGCAATTGTGACTTTTCACGATCAATCGTGACTCTAATTTCATGCAATCTCATTTTCACAATCAATCGTGACCTCTCACGATCAATTGTGACTCTAACTTCATGCAATCATGACTTTTCATGATCAATAGTGACTTTTCACGATATATCATGACTCTAATTTCATGCAATCCTATTTTTTCATGATTAATCGTGACTTTTCACGATACTTCTTTTGCGAAGTCACAATCAATCGTGATTCACAATTTCAAGGGCCTTTTTCTCTGAAAACTTTATATTTCATTTATTTCTTGTCTCGATCAATCGTGACCTTACTCCTCTTCAATTCTGATCCGCACAATCTTTTCATATATAATTTTAAACAATAACATTTTTTGAATACATGGGTTCAATAGAAAATATATATTATTAATTGTTATCAATTTCATAAGTTATAGATTAGCCTAGTGGTTGTGAGCTTTGAGTTTGTCATTGAGGTTGTTGAGGTATCAAACTTTCATAAACTCAAATGTTACATTTATATTTACCTATTTAGAAATCCTTATGATATATTTAAGTAAATGTGCTTAACACCCTATCTTAACTGAAAGAGAAGAAAAAAATTGAAGAAAAATTATTTGTTGGCACAAATTTTAGGAGGTCCCTATATTTCCTCTCCAAATTTTATCTCTCTTATTAGAATCGTTATTTTCTCATGAGAAATTAGGATAAATATAAAAATAACAAGAGAATTTTGATAGAAACTAAATAAGCTCAAATTCTCTCCAAATCCCCCTCTGTTCATAACCAAGTCAATATTGGACCTTAACTTGTGTGGCTATCCCGACCCAAACAACCCCTAAAAATATTGCGTACAAAATATTTTCAATCTTCATAATCCACATGGCACGCATGCTACACCATTTAAATACGTGGAACTCATGCTCCGCCTCCCATGCCACCTGTCACACATGCTTCATTCCTCTCCTCACATGGCACCTAATCTTTCCTTTGAGCTCAAGGATCTCATAACTATAATCGCCATATTTTCTCTAAAATATTTCCTTCAATACAATTTCTCCTCTTATTTTCTCTCTGAGATAACTGAAAATCCCTTAGCTCTCCACTGTTAGCAGATTATCAAAATCGTGCAAACCTCCACCGAAATGGGTAGGCCATCATCTTCTTTTCTCCATATTTTCTCTAAAATCTATTTCTTGCACCCCTAGTTTCTCTTCTTATCCTAAAGACCTCAAGATCTCAACCACCTCACTCTTTATTTAATATTTATATGTTTCATTGACAAGATTAATCACGGGTTCAGTGTGGATTATCATTGTGCATAAATGAAGGAGATCGACAGTCGATATCAAATTCAGATCATTCGGTCAAATGATTGGATTAGTTGTGACAATCCATTGCGACACTAGGACCTGAGGTAATGGGAATATAATTATTAATTCTTTGATTGATTCATTTGACTAATTAGTGGTGTATAAATAAGAAATTACTCTTTAATCCATTATGTCCTACCTTTAGCCCACTTATTTAACCAATCATGTGTGAATAAGTTACCTTCATTGATTTCTATTTCGTATTTTATAATTTATTTAAATAATTAATTAATTGTGTATTGGGACAGGCATGTAAATTCCTATTTATGATATTTTATTATGTCAGTTATTCCTTTGGCAATGTGATTTGACATGTAAATTAGTGGTAGATGCTGAAATTTTAACTCTAATCAGTTTAGGTTTTTCCCTTACTTCATTCAACGGTATAAACTTTTATAGATTTTCTTTGAGCGAACCACCAAAGAAGTAATGTAGATGGCAGTGCCTTCTACCAAAGCTATTCTTACATCTAAGGCTAGATCTTTCTCTAGTGATCTAAAAAAAAAGATGCCCACTTTAAAATTTGCACAATAAATTCTTGTAATCGTGACTTTTCATGATTAATCGTGACTCTAATTTCATGCAATCCTGTTTTCACAATAAATCGTGACTCTAACTTCATGTAATCGTGACTTTTCACGATCAATAGTGACTTTTCACGATATATCGTAAATTTAATTAATTTCATGCAATCCTGATTTTTTACGATCAATCATGACTTTTCACGATACACCTTTTTCTAAGGCACAATCATTCGTGATTCACGATTTTAAGGGCCTTCTTCTTTGGAAACTTTATATTTCATTTATTTCTTGTAACAATCAATCGTGACCTTACTCCTCTTCAATTATGATCTTCACGTTCTTTTTATATTTGATTTTAAACAATAACATTTTTTGAATACAAGGGTTGAATAGAAAATGTATTTTATTAATTGTTATCAATTTCATAAGTTATAGATTAGCCTAGTGGTTATGAGCGTTGAGTTTGTCCTTGAGGTTGTTGAGGTATCAAACCTTCATAAACTCTAATGTTACTTTTATATTTACCTATTTAGAAACCCTTATGTTATATTTAAGTAAATGTGCCTAACACCCTATCTTAACTGAAAGAGAAGAAAAAAATTGAAGAAAAATTATTTGTGCGCATAAATTTTAGGAGGTCCCTATATTTCCTCTCCAAATCTTATCTCTCATTAGAATCTTCATTTTCTCAAGAGAAATTAGGATAAATATAGAAATAACAAGAGAATTTTGATAGAATCTAAATAGGCTCAAATTCTCTCCATATCTCCTTCCGTTCATAACTAAGTCAATATTGGACCTTACCTCAATTCAATTTCTCCTCCTATTTTCTCTCTAAGACAACCAAAAATCCCTTAGCTCTCCACTCTTAATAAATTATCAAAATCGTGCAAACCTCTACCGAAATAGGTAGGCCATCTTCTTTTTTTTCATATTTTCTCTAAAATCTATTTAATGCATCCCTAATTTCTCTTCTTATCCTAAAATACCTTAAGATCTCAACCACCTTGGTCTTTATTTAATATTTATACATTTTATTGGCGAGATTAATCACAAGTTTAGTGTGGATTATTGTTGTGCATAAATGAAGAGGATCGACCATCGGGATAGAATTCAGACCATTCAGACAAATGATTAGAATAGTTGCTCAATCCATTGTAACATTAGAACCTGAGGTAGGGGGAATTTAATTATTTATTCTTTGATGGATTCATTTGACTAATTAGTGGTGTATAAATAAGAAATTATTCTTTAATCCATTATGTCCTACCTTTAGCCCACTTATTTAACCATTCATGTGTGAATAAATTACCTTCATTGATTTCTATTTCATATTTTATAACTTATTTAAATAATTAATTAATTATGTATTGGGACATGTATGTAAATTCTTATTTATGATATTTTATTATGCCAGTTATGTCTTTGGCAATGTGATTTAGCATGTAAGTTAGTGGTAGATGCTGAAATTTTAACTCTAACTAGTTTGAGTTTTCCTTTACTTAATTCAACAATATAAACTTTTACATGCCTCCATTGGGCGAACCACAAAGAGGTAATGTAGATGGTAGTACCCTCTACCAAAAAGATTCTTACATCTAAGGCTAGATTCTTCACTAGTGATCTAAAAACTTGACCCCAAGATTCCCACTTTAAAATCTACACAATAAATTTTTGCATCTGATTTTTGTGTATTGTGAATGTACTTTTGACTTGTGAGTAGACACTCATATGAGTGAAATTAAGAAAAAAATTTTATGGTCAACCCCAACTTTTAGTGATTTTCATATCTGACGGTTGAATTCGTCATGTTCTTAGAGGAATTATAAAACCTAAATTTTTGACTAATTAGATCATACAATTCGGTCGGATTGTATTGAAATTTTAGAATTATTATATGCACATGTAGGCCTCATTTTCGTATGATATTGGGGTCATGATTGTTCCGACAAGTTGTGAATATTTATTTTATTCTTATTGCACTATGAGTTTTTTATTTGAATTCATTAATTGTTTAGTTAAATGTATGAAGCATATATTTTGATATTCGATCCATTCAAATATTCATTTTATATAGTCTATACTTGGCATTTATAATGTAGTGATCGAAATTGGACTTAATATCGAATACTTATGTCAGGGTGGGTGTGCATGCTTAATACTTATGTTTTATTAGTTAAGATATTACATGATATGATTGTTGAAGAATGTATAAAAAATTCAAGAAAATATGATAATAAGACAAGATACGCCTTCATCATAACCCTTGTCATGGGTCCATACTGAGTTGTGTAAGTCATGGTGGTATGGGATGCCATTGGCAACAACTTCTTCACATTGTCTCGTTGCACCGAGTTCAATGTGATTGATAGCACTATCGGATCATGGCTATCCACATATGATTATTAAGCAAGAAATGCAAGACACGAAATAGTCAAGAGTTTAATAAGTCTAAAGAATTTCAAGACTTGATTAAATGTACATGAAAGAATAAGACAAGGCATGAATTTATGATAAGACAATACAAACGCTATTATTATTTATATATTAAGAAGGTAAGCGACTCTATACATGAATGATTTATGATATTTAAAAGATCTCATCATGACAAGACAAGACACGGACCATGCACGAGCCACCTCACTTAGCAAGGGCTACGACTGATCAAGAAAATTTTCCATGGGTGACGATGGACGAGATTCTCATCCATAAATATATGTATTAGTGCTCTGACACCTTTTTATGGCAGAGAATATTTTAAGTTAAATTTAAGCCATATAAGAATTTCAAGGCATGTGACGCGAAGATAAGATAACTGGTCAAATACATGTTTCAACGAATATACAAGATTCAAGCCTTGAATATAATGAATAAAATAATAAGAATATAAATTCTCACAAGTATTTATTTCGTGATTATTAATCGACTGCTTTCACAAGAATGGTTATACTTTGTCGTAAATTTTCTATCTTAAAATCGTTATTATGCTAATCAAATAATAATTATTGCTTGCATGCTTATTGGTTAAATGTTTTAAAGCATGAAGGGTAATTAATGCCTCCCTATTAAGCTCCGTGGATATTTTGTGCTTACTCCGACACTGTGTCACGGATCACATTGACCCTGAGCTTCCAGAGACCGAGGAAGCCAAGGAAGAGGATCCAGAGTATTTTCCCGAAAAAGCGGAAGCCCAACGGAATGATTTCTACCCGTAGGATTCACGTTCTTCTCCTTATGATTATTAGGGGATATTATTTTAATGGCATTAGTCACTATCTCGTTTTTGTTATGGATGAATGATACTAGGTTTACAAGACACATAGTTAATATTTTATTGTAAATAGATAAGACAATATGTGTAGATGGTTAAATGGATAGTTAGAAAGTTATTATGTGTGATAAATAGTATTACTCCTATGAAAAGACATATCTTTTGGATATTCTTATTTTCGTATGAGTTATCAATAAAAATAAATAAATAAACTCATGTTAAATGAAGGATGTTGTCATCAAACATAGGATTAGATGCCTTGCAAGCTCAAGTCACGAAATTAACGGCTTGATGTTCTAAATTTTTCAGCATGAAATTTCAAGTCATTACATGATCGACCTTGGGCATGTTGTCATAGTGCTTGATCTTCTGGTTTGGTACCTTGTGAAACCAACAAGTGTTCAAACGCATATTCCCAGGCTTGTATATATAAGAGGTGCCACCAACATGTGTTTTGTGGCTTAAAGGCTATGAAGAACTAGTTCCTTTGGAAGTTTGAATTATGGAAGCATTTTGTTTCTTTATCTCATATGTGGCTCTTTCGATCTGTCTTTGCAATGCCAATAGTCACATAGCAACAAATGTAAACTAATTATTCTCTCTTTAGAACAGAGTTGCTAGACAGAGAAACTCATGCCATAACCTCTCACTTTACATAAATTTTTATAAAAGTTACATAAATCCCAAAATTAATGAGGGAAATCAAAAGCAAGAAACATAGGTTTTTGGCATGGGAGAAGAATATGAAAGGGCGAAAACGAATAAACTAGCCACAAGTACAAGCACTCAAATTGAGCTATGTTCTTTGTATAATGCCCTTGGAGACCTGACCCATCTTGCTTAGCTTAACCTGATTGATAACCATCATCGCCCAATTGGCAAAGAATGTCTGGTTGTGCCTAAGTACGCCATCTTTATAGAAGTCAAAGCAATGTGGATCTTCCATAGGGTGGGGGCATTCATCACCGTCCAAGTCTCTCCATACCCCCTCGTGTCTCATGCCCGACCAACTTGACATCCAGTGGAACACGTACTGACCAGCTCCCATGAGCTCCAGCCATCCTCTAGGGAAGAACTCCATCACACTACTCCCTCTATCCATGAGAAATAGGTTGTTAATTGGGCGTCGTGGGGTGTCGCAAGGATATTGGTAGAACCCATTAGCTTCACCTAAATCATGAGCACACCAAACTTGAGTTATATGCAAAGGGGAGACTTCTGGTACGTTCGTTTTGCCGTAATCAAGAGAAATCACATGTAATATGTAGTTTTTAGGGGCAACAATCAAATTTTTTACGCGCATTTGTCGTTTGTTTCACCGTATTCCACCCATGTAATATACTGTAGTGATTGCAGGTAATTGTTTTGGCTTACGAGCCCAAGGCCTCATAACACATGAAAATTACCTGTAATTTCCCAACAACCCACCCAATGGCTCTATTTATTACAAGACTGTCCTATTTCCACTTTTACGCAAGCCATTCTTTTCAATGTAATATATAATAGCTATAAAAAAGTTTTTTTACAAGGCAAAATTACAGCGAAAAGAATGCTCATATTACGACAGAAAACTACATGCAATATGGATATTGCGGGTAATCCAATCAACATTAAATTACTTGTAATGTCTATATTATGAGACTTCTGTTACGCTGAAACGAACATACCTTTCTAGTTTGCGAATGGGACATAATCTTATTTGTTTATTTATGTATAATGGACCATCCGGCCTCTTAGAGCCCCCAACAAAATCCCCCGGGGTACATTTGACAGCCCGATTTTTCCCGTTCTCATAAAATCCCATACAATATATTTTTTTTCTTTCTTACTTTTTAAACTCAGGAAAAATCGGGCCATCGGATCACACTTCACAATCCGAATAAAAAAATCCTTGGTATATCCACGTATAAGCGTGGAAATCAAAGCAGATATCATACATACATGAAAATGGAATTTTAGATATCACTAGGCAGAACTAAATCTTTTTATCTTATGCATAACATCTAATACAAAGATTAAAAGAAACCACCGGTGATGACTGACCATCACCTAAATAGTGGCTTTTAAAACTGTGACGACCCGACTTTTCCAATCCCTAAGGTATAGGAAAGGCCGATTCATCAACTTATTGATTTCTCAATAAGCCGTAACAAACAGAAGCCGGCAACATAACAAAGATCTAAAGACAAAGGCAAAACATAGAATAAGCAAAGACAAAAGCTTTTAACAACAAAATATATATCACTCTGAGGAACCAGGAAGAACCACCGGTGATGGCCAATCCAACACCTAAAATAGTGGTTCCCAATAATGGTTCCTCGTATGATATCAAAAAGGACAAAATAATGGCCTAAGGCGCAATATTCAAAGAATATTCTAATAAAAGTACCAAAAAGAAGTGATCTAGAATCAAGGGAAAAACTCCTCAGCAGGTGTATCCAATTCCTCCTCAGGAATGTAATCGGAGTCCTCCAGATCCTCTAACCCTAGGTCAGTCTCAGCACCTGTGACGTATAGTCGAGGGTGAGCTAACAACAAAGCCCAATAGAAGAAAACAGGTCTATTTGCATTTCATTATAAGTAAAAGTTTTCAAAGACAGAAATTGGATCAAGTATGGTTTTCAAATGATGCTTTGCAAACTAAATATCCAGTTCTAATTATAAGTCAAAACTGATAACATTAATCTGATGTGTTCAAAAACTTCTGAATTAGCATGCTTCTTGTCTTAAATTTATAACTTAATTTTATCTCCCAAATTTCCTATAGCATGAGAGCAGACTACGTGACCGATGGGAAACCCTACTGACCATCATCGTTCATGAACCCATTTTCTAAATAGCAACAAGCCCCTACGCTATGAGGGAAACTTGCACCAAAACAAACACCGTCCACACAGTTGGTAGAATCTAGGGCATCGTTCGTATGTACCTCAAATCGAATGCAAATACTAACTTATATCAAAGCTTATTATTCATAACATATTACTGATTTTTCGGAGTTCTGATTTGATGTTCATATTAAAAAATAACAGAGGTTCTGAGGTTCAAATTTTACAGTTCTTAATCATAACAAAGTTCTCAAATTTCTGATTTGTATCTTAATTCCAGATTCTTATTCATGCTGTGTTAAAACTAATATTTCCAAAATTTATGTTCCTTATCAAAATATTCAAAACAGTCCCTACTTATAATAGAATGCAAATAATGTGTAGGGTTCCCATACCTCAACAAAGACGGTTCAAAAACATGCATAAGCAGTCCTCACAAAGGACTCCCAATATTCAAAACCTACAAAGATTAACACTCTTAGTGTTAATATAGGACTAAAAATCAACCCTAAAGCTTACCAAGAAAAATTCGACAAAAATTTCAAAGGTCTGAAACAGGGCAAAATTCGACCCTCGAATTCAAATTCGTGGGTCAAATTTGAAATTCGATGGTTGATTTCAAATTCGACCCTCGAATTTCAAAAACTGCATCACGCTTTAAAAATCAGAAAATCGACCCTCGATTTTCAATTCGATGGTCGAATTCCAAATTCGACCCTCGAATTTCTTCAGGTCTGTGTTTGTTAAATTTTTGGATCTTTGGACCCTTTTATCATCATTCAACCACAACCTTCTTATCAACAATAAAAACAACATATTCTACTCTAAACAAAACATAAATTCAACAACATAAGGAGGTTTAAATGCCTACCTCTTGTCGTTTAATCCGTTGTTTCCGTTGCACCGAATTTAAGCACCGAAATCAAACATGAAGGTTTAATGGGCCAAAGCCTCCGATCAATCCATCACAAAGTTGCCTCTACTTCAACAACCAAATTCACACAAAACCTATCACTCTCCCCCATCTCTCTTCTCTTTCAATAGCTCAAACCGATCAAAATTCATGTACAAGTCTAATCAATGGTTGAGATGGGGAGAGTAATTCTCAAGCTCACAAGATCTAAGATCAAAGGCAAAGCCAAGGGTTGCAAACTCAGATTCAAATGAGAGAGAGAGAAGTGTAACTTCTCTTGCAAGTCCCTCTCTTTATAATATTAGTTAACAACCAAAAAATCTAGATTTTTCTATTTACCACTTATCCATTTAACTTGCAAAAATTCCGGTGCTGAACACAAACACCAACCTTATTGTGTAAGTCATCGTTTACATGACTTGCACACATCTTGAGATAAAATCCTTTGGTCATTATTCTTATTAAACAATTAGCTAACCAATAATCCAGAAAATCCCTCAATAATTTCTGGACACGCTTACAGAGGTAAACGAAAAGTAGGCCAAAAATATCAGGGATATTATATTCTCCCCTCCTTAGGAATTTTCATCCTCGAAAATGTAATGCAATACACATCATAAAATGAAACGAAAAGGAAAACATGGTTCACCGTGCGCTGGTCTCGCAGGGCATGCAAGTCAATGGATGGGATCCATAGTAACCTGGATGTACTGCATGTGGCACCCGAAGGGCCATAGTGGATTGCATCCGTACATGGATGCCTACACCCCAAGTGTCACGTGCCGGGAAACCGTCGCACAGTGAGTCATGAAAACAACCAAGATAACACAATCCGACCATAGAAAAATAGAAACTGAAGATGAAAGACAAAACCCACATATATAGAGCAAAAACAAGATCTCATGTACTCATGAGAGTACATGTCCACATAATAAAATCCAAAATGCAAAACAAAGCCAAGGAGAATTAGGAGCTAAATGTAAAAACCCACATATAAATTAGATGTAACAAGGTCTATAGCAAATATATACAAGACGAAGTAAAACAAACTATTAGATCAAAAGTCCAAAACAAGAATATAAAAGAGATAACAAAAGTAGGACCACCAGGTCCTAAGATAATCCATGCATGAAATATAAATACATGCCCCAAAAGAGAAAAATATATGACAACACATCCCTCAGTGCAACACTAAAACTCCCCCGCTACAGATGGACCAGCCTGATCCTGGTCACCATCCCCATCATCATCAGCGCCATCATTTGCACCAACAACACCCTCATCGATATGCATGCTAGGACCTGCTCCGGATGTCGAAGGGTGGTGAACGGACACTCGGATGTCGGCCATGTACGTGCTATAATCTGTGGGGAATGCATGTTGCATGAGGTACGTCAGAGCCCCGCCATGTATCTGCAACTCGCATGACTCATAGAGTTTGGTATCTTTGTCGAGCTCCTGGATTCTTGGCTCCACGGCATTCATCCGGCGATGTAAACTCCAAGAGCGTGAGTATGTCACTCTGGGAAAGGCGGTGCGGCGGCGATCTCATCCTCATCTTCGTCATTGGGAACTACCGCGTCCTTGGGAGCCTTAACAAGTCTACTGTAGGTCTGACCCCAATTAACAAGTTTATACAGTTTAAGACCGTCAGTAGATTTTGGTTCAGTAGGGGGAATATCATAAGCTGGGCCCGCTCGATAAATCTCTATCATAAGGAAAATCAAACGAGCATATGGAATGCCCTTTTCGATTTCTTCACTTGCTTCCCCATTTTCTCTCGGGCTTTAATAATTCCCTTTAAAATGATTTCTGGGGCACTATACCATTACTCCTTAAAAGCGCAAACAGAATCTGCTGGAGGGGACCAATACACTCAGATTTGTGACCAAACGGGTAGAGGGTTGCCTTGAATATTTTGTCCAAAAGCCACATGGAGTCGGACATGTGTGAACGAACAATAGATTTACCCGACCCATGATGACCCTGGGTCATTTGGGTAATAACCTCTTGAAAAGGGACAGGTTTAGGGAAAGGAGGACCCAATCCAATAGTCTTAGAAAGTGCCATATATAGGGCAACGCATTGCCACGGCAATGTCCTCGAGGTCAAATGTATAATCTCGTCCGTCAATCGAAGTATAAATTTTCTTACCATCCTCGTGACGCATATGTTGATGAAATAAGCGAACAAAACGGGGATAGAAGTGATCACTAAAGGCCGTACACAACGAAGTTAATTGGGCTTTTTCTAAATATTCCACCGCCGACTAAGTGGTTGTTTGTTGATCAAACAACTCAGGGTGAAATACATACTCAGTGGCGAAGCCCTTTATGCCCCAAAATTCATTGGGTTGTTCCCGGATTGGAGGGGACATAGGTGGAGGAATTGGCTGTGGGGGTGGTGGAGCCGACTGTGAAGGTGGCTGTGTAGGCTGGCTCGAAGACGCAGCTTTTGAAGCTGGGTGTTTAGAGGTTGGATTTCGAGCAGGGGTGGATTTCTTAGGTCCCATTAAGTAAAATAAACAAGAAGCCTAATTAATGCAAGAAAATGAGGCCCCAAAAACAAAAGAAAAGAGGGTTTTACCTCTTGAAAGCCCCCAAATCGGTCTTCAATAGACGAAATCCGAGCCCCTTGTGTAATTTGAGGGAAACCCCTTTGAATCCAGCCAAGAATAGCAAGAAAAGTTCCAAAATCCCCAAAACCATAAGCCCAAACTCTGTTTGCAAAAGCCAGAAATGACAAAACCCGAAAACAGAACCCACTTAAGTGAAAAAATTTCGACCCTCGATTTCAAATTCGTGGGTCGATTTCCCCAGAAATTTCTCAGGCCATATTTTGGCCTAAACTGCCTAAGTACTGTTCATCCAAAATCGACCCACGATTTGGATTTTCGACCCTCAAATTTTCATATACCTGTGGTCTTCAAAAATGTCCAAAAACTTGACATTTTAGAGCATTCGTTTGGGTCCAAATGGACCGCCATTGAGCCCATTTCACTCCGATCACCATATCGGACTATGACAGTCGTATCATAGCCGAATTTATTATGTAAAATTTAAAGAAAAAGCTTAAAAATTTGCCCGAATTATTTCACATAGCCATTAGGAAGTAACAAGTCCGGGTTCGGTTGGAGTCGCAAAATTTTCTGGATTTCCATAAAATAGGTACGTTTAAACCGGAACAATTTTAACATACATTGGACCGCCAAAAATACTCGCCACAGTTTTTATATATAATTAACACAAGTAAGTACATCACAAAGTTTAAACACAAGGCATCCCTTATACATTGTTGAAATAAAATCAATCAAAAAGGAGAGGAAATTGGTCGCGGAGCTTAGCTTCTCGCTCCCAGGTGGCTTCCTCTGGTGTATGATTCCGCCATCGAACGAGAACCAAAGGAATCCGCTTAGTGCGTAGGATCTGCTCCTTGTGGTCTAAGATCTGAACCGGGTCCTCAATCACCATCAAACCATCCTGAAGCTCGATGGGTTGGTAATCAAGTACGTGAGTCGGGTCACGTATGTATCGACGCAGCATCGACACATGGAAGATGTTGTGCATGCTTGACAATTGCGGCGGTAGCGCCACTCGATATGCAACCTCTCCGACTCGGCCTAATATCTCAAAAGGCCCAACGTGCCAAGGACTCAGTTTCCCTCATTTCCCAAATCGCATAATGCCCTTCCTAGGCAAAATCCGAACGAAAACATTCTCGCTGACCTGAAAAATCAAGTGTTAGTGCCAATTTTCACGTGGAACATGTATCAAGTGATGAAAGAGACATTAATATAGTGTAAGCTACCTTAAAATCCACGTGTCTCTGTTTGAGATCGGCGAAGCTCTTCTGACGACTCTGAGCTACTCGTAGTCACTCCCGAATCAATCGAACTGTCTCGGTCGTGTGCTCGACTATCTCAGGGCCAATAATGAGCTTCTCACCTACTTCTTCCCAGTTCAACGGCGATCTACACCGTCGTCCATATAAAGCCTCGAACGAAGCCATACCGATGCTAGCTTAAAAGCTATTGTTATAAGCGAACTCGATCAGAAGTAAGTGTTGGTCCCATGACCCGTGAAAATCCAACATGCAAGCTCTCAGCATATCCTCGATGATCTGATTCACTCGCTCACTCTGGCCATCTGTCTGTGGGTGAAATGTTGAACTAAAGTCGAGACGAGAACCCATTCCTTCTTGAAACTGCTGCCAAAAGTGCGAAGTAAATAACGGGTCTCTGTCTGACACAATACTAGCTAGTATCCCATGCAGTCTAGCAATCTCCTTGAGGTATAACTCTACAAGTCTACTAGCTATATATGTGGTATTGTATGGCAGGAAATGAGCAGACTTGGTTAGTCGATCGACAATGACCCAAATGGCATTGTTCTTCCTCAGTGTTTTCAGCAACCCGAGAATGAAATCCATTGAAATAGATTCCCATTTCCACTCAGGCACAGGTAAAGGTTGCAATAGGCCTGTAGGATTCTGATGATCAACCTTAACCTGTTGACAAACCAAGCACCGCGATACGTACTCAGCGACGTAGCGTTTCAAACTTTGCCACCAAAAACTCTTCATCAAGTCCTGATACATCTTGGTGCTACCAGGATGTATGGCATACATAGATTTGTGAGCCTCTTCCAGAATGGTGTCCCAAAGCTCAGTACTCGACGGTATACATACGCGGTCGTGAAATAACAAGGTCCCATCTGCTCGTTTGGAGAAATCCTTCTTGCTGCCACTCTCCACATCTCGTCTGATCGCCATCAGCTCATCATCGGTCATCTGAAGCTTCCTGATATTCTCGAAGAGCGTAGGGCATAATACAAGTGTAGCCATCAATGCTCCCGAGCCTTTCACATTGAACCATGAGTTGCCCAAAGCCATATCTTCCAAAAGCTTCAATCTCTGAATCCGACTGACAAGATGTGACAACTACGCTGAAGACCTTCTACTAAGAGCATCAGCAACGACGTTCGCCTTTCCCGGATGGTACTGAATCGAGCAATCGTAGTCTTTCAAGAACTCCATCCATCGTCGTTGCGTCATATTCAAGTCCTTTTGAGTAAATAGGTACTTGAGACTCTTGTGATCGGTGAATATATCGAATATCTCACCGTAGAGGTAATGTCTCCAGATCTTCAAGGCGAATATAACTTCTGCTAACTCGAGATCATGCGTCGGATAGTTTCTTTCATGGTCCTTCAGCTGCCTAGAACCATACTCAATGACCCGCTCGTGTTGATTAAGCACACAGCCTAATCCGCCATAAGAAGCATCACTAGTATCGTAGTCAATAAACGCTTCAGCTCTTGAAAGCTCTGCTCGCACTGCTCTGTCCAATCGAACTTTGCATTCTTTCTTGTAAGCTGTGTAAGTGGATCCGATGTCTTCGAGAAACCCTGGATAAGTCTCCGATAGTACCTTGCCAAACAAAGGAAACTTCGAACTTCTATAACTGTCGTAGGTTGTTCCCAGTTCACCACCGAATCAATCTTTGTAGGATCAACTGAGATACCCGCTTCAGAGACTACGTGGCCTAAGAAATTGACCTGCTCAAGCCAAAACTCACACTTACTGAGTTTGGCATAAAGTTGATGATCTCGGAGTGTTTGAAGAGCCATTTTCAGATGTTGCACATGCTCCTCTTGGGTTTTCGAATAGATGAGGATGTCATCTACGAAAACTACCACAGATTTATCAAGATGTGGTTTGAACACTCGGTTCATCAGATCCATGAAAGATGCAGGCGCATTCGTCAAACCAAACAGCATCACTAAAAACTCATAGTGGCCATAACGTGTTCGAAATGTAGTTTTGGATATATCTTCCACCTTGATCTTGAGCTGGTGATAGCCTGACCTCAGATCAATCTTCGAGAAGAACTTTGCACCTTGCAAATGATCAAACAAATCATATATCCGCGGAAGAGCATAACGATTCTTAATCATCATCTTGTTGAGCTGTCGATAATCGATACACAAATGCATCGATCCATCCTTCTTTTTTAAAAAAATGATCGGTGCACCCCAAGGAGAAACACTCGGGCGAATGAAGCCTTTGTCTAACAGCTCCTGAAGCTGTTCCTTGAGCTCTTTCAACTCAGCAGGCGCTACCCGATATGGAGCTTTAGATAATGGTTCTGTACCCGGTGCTAGCTCAATCACGAACTCAATCTCTCTATCAGGTGGTAATCCAGGTAAGTCCTCTGGAAAGACATCAGGATACTCGCAGACCACCGTGATAAGAGCCAAGTCATTCTTCTTTTCTGTAGAATCTTACAAGTAGGCTAGATACCCACTGCAACCATTCCTCATCATGCGCTCAGCCTTAATAGCTAAAACCAACGGTGCAACCTTTGATTTGACTCCACATAATCGAAAGGATTTTCGCTTTGGCGGTCGGAAGGTCACGATCTTCCGTAGACAGTCCATGCTCGTGTGATAAGCTGCCAACCAATCCATCCCAAGAATAACGTCGAACCCTTAAATGCTCAACGTAATCATGTCGGTCACTGTCTCGTGCTCATCAATCATCACGATGACTGACTGACATGCTGTATCTGTGTTCACCGAACTTTCCGTAGGGATCTTTACGTCCAAAATGAAGGCAAGGGGTTCGGAAGTGATACCCAACTTCTCTGAGAAAAGAGGAGTAATAAACGAGTTTGTAGACCCGGGGTCTATAAGTACTCGTGCTTCAATTTTACCCAAGTCGCCTCTACGACTCATCATAAGGGTACCTTTATTAAAAAGTTTATTAATTATATGCAATGATTCCAATGCTATTAAAAATTTAATTAAATGAATTTAAACATTAAATAATAGAATCAATGCAGAATTGACATCTCAACTTTAATGATACCTTGGATTACGTCATTCGACGTTTGGGCATCCTGTGCAGTCACCGCATAAGCCCAACCTTGAACTATAGGTCGCGTCGACTTCTGCGTAGAGACTGACGTAGTCCTTTCCTTTTCCGCTGTAGGACAATCCTTGATCATATGACCAATCTGTCCACACCTGAAGCATCCTCCAGTGTTCCATCGGCAATCCTCCGTCTTATGTGGTTTCCCACATCTTGCACAAACTGGAGTAGAAACAGGAGTAACAGCTGATCCCCACACTGAACCCTGAGCCACAGAAGCTCCACTCGCAGTAGTGCTCCCGGCTCTGAAAGGTCGCCCTGGTGACGAACTCTGCGGTCTCTGATAGGAAGACGATACTGGTCCTGAAGCAACAGCCGGCCTAGAATACGATGGCTGACTAGGATAGGGAGGAGGTTTAGAGAACCTTAACTATTTGTTCACCTGCTCTGAAGCACTCAACTGTCCCTGGCCAAATTGATTTTTATTTCCCTGCTCTCGCCTCTAGTACTGTTTCTGGATGTCTTCCTCTGCAATGAGGGCCTTTTCCATGACGCCCGCATACGTCTCCATTTCCCACATTGACACCCTCTCCTGAATATTCGACCTCAACCCTCTCTGAAATTTCTGAGCCCTCATCAGCTCAGTGGCCATGTGTAAGGGTGTAAATCGGGAAAGTCTATCAAACTTTGCGCCATACTCGTGCATCGACATCCCATTCTGTTTCAGCTCAATAAACTGGACTTCCCACTGGTTACGCATGATCTTTGGAAAATACTGATCGTTGAACGTCTCCACGAACTCTGCCCAAGTCCATGGAGTATCGGGGTAGTCCTGCTCTCTCATCCTGGAAACAGACTTCCACCACGGACTGGCCTCGCCTAAAAGTTTGAAGGATGCCCAGCGTACCTTCTCAACATCTGTACACTATAACACCTCAAAAATCTTTTCTCATCAAGCCATGCCTCGGCTTCCATTGGATCCGTTTGCCCTGATAATGTAGGAGGTCTCATCCTCCTGAACTCGGCAAATCCTCCTGGCTGGTGTCTGGCTGCCAGCATCTCAGTCTGTCGGTCTATGGCAGCAGTATGTTGAGCCATATTGTTGGCCAAGGCTGCCAACACCTGGTCAACATTTCCCCCTTTAGGCCTAGCAGCTCTCAAAGGATCTGCATTAGGGCCAGATGCGAATCTCCCTCTGCCATGTGAGGTGCCTACACCCTCATCAATCTCCTCAAGATGAGCCATGTGAGGTCCTTCTCTACCTCGGCCTCTGCCTTTGAACCGTGGAGGCATGCTGATCTGTCATTGTTGAAAAATAATAACAATTGATCAGCATTGATTGTTAAAACAATCCAACCCTTAGTCCTAAGACTCTGAACCTAGAGCCTCGCTCTGATACCAACTGTGACGACCCGACTTTTCCAATCCCTAAGGTATAGGAAAGGCCGGTTCATCAACTTATTGATTTCTCAATAAGCCGTAACAAACAGAAGCCGGCAACATAACAAAGATCTAAAGACAAAGGCAAAACATAGAATAAGCAAAGACAAAAGCTTTTAACAACAAAATATATATCACTCTGAGGAACCAGGAAGAACCACCGGTGATGGCCAATCCAACACCTAAAATAGTGGTTCCCAATAATGGTTCCTCGTATGATATCAAAAAGGACAAAATAATGGCCTAAGGCGCAATATTCAAAGAATATTCTAATAAAAGTACCAAAAAGAAGTGATCTAGAATCATGGGAAAAACTCCTCAGCAGGTGTATCCAATTCCTCCTCAGGAATGTAATCGGAGTCCTCCAGATCCTCTAACCCTAGGTCAGTCTCAGCACCTGTGACGTATAGTCGAGGGTGAGCTAACAACAAAGCCCAATAGAAGAAAACAGGTCTATTTGCATTTCATTATAAGTAAAAGTTTTCAAAGACAGAAATTGGATCAAGTATGGTTTTCAAATGATGCTTTGCAAACTAAATATCCAGTTCTAATTATAAGTCAAAACTGATAACATTAATCTGATGTGTTCAAAAACTTCTGAATTAGCATGCTTCTTGTCTTAAATTTATAACTTAATTTTATCTCCCAAATTTCCTATAGCATGAGAGCAGACTACGTGACCGATGGGAAACCCTACTGACCATCATCGTTCATGAACCCATTTTCTAAATAGCAACAAGCCCCTACGCTATGAGGGAAACTTGCGCCAAAACAAACACCGTCCACACAGTTGGTAGAATCTAGGGCATCGTTCGTATGTACCTCAAATCGAATGCAAATACTAACTTATATCAAAGCTTATTATTCATAACATATTACTGATTTTTCGGAGTTCTGATTTGATGTTCATATTAAAAAATAACAAAGGTTCTGAGGTTCAAATTTTACAGTTCTTAATCATAACAAAGTTCTCAAATTTCTTATTTGTATCTTAATTCCAAATTCTTATTCATGCTGTGTTCAAACTAATATTTCCAAATTTTATGTTCATTATCAAAATATTCAAAACAGTCCCTACTTATAATAGAATGCAAATAATGTGTAGGGTTCCCCTACCTCAACAAAGACGGTTCAAAAACAAACATAAGCAGTCCTCACAAAGGACTCCCAATATTCAAAACCTACAAAGATCAACACTCTCAGTATTAATATAGGTCCAAAAATCAAACCCTAAAGCTTGCCAAGAAAAATTCGACAAAAATTTCAAAGGTCTGAAACAGGGCAAAATTCGACCCTCGAATTCAAATTCGTGGGTCGAATTTAAAATTCGATGGTCGATTTCAAATTTGACCCTCGAATTTAAAAAACTGCATCAGGCTTTAAAAATAAGAAAATCGACCCTCGATTTTCAATTCGATGGTCGAATTCCAAATTCGACCCTCGAATTCCAAATTCGACCCTCGAATTCCTTCAGGCTTGTGTTTGTTAAAATTTTGGATCTTTGGACCCTTTTTATCATGATTCAACCACAGCCTTCTTACCAACAATAAAAATAACATATTCTACTCTAAACAAAACATAAATTCAACAACATAAGGAGGTTTAAAAGCCTACCTCTTATCGTTTAATCCGTTGTTGCCGTTGTACCGAATTTAAGCACCGGAACCAAACATGAAGGTTTAATGGGCCAAAGCCTCCGATCAATCCATCACAAAGTTGCCTCTACTTCAACAACCAAATTCACACAGAACCTACCACTCTCCCCCATCTCTCTTCTCTTTCAATAGCTCAAACCGATCAAAATTCATGTACAAGTCTAATCAATGGTTGAGATGGGGAGAGTAATTCTCAAGCTCACAAGATCTAAGATCAAAGGCAAAGCCAAGGGTTGCAAACTCTGATTCAAACGAGAGAGAGAGAGAGAGAAGTGTAACTTCTCTTGCAAGTCCCTCTCTTTATAATATTAGTTAACAACTAAAAAATCTAGATTTTTCTATTTACCACTTATCCATTTAACTTGCAAAAATTTCGGTGCTAAACACAAACACCAACCTTATTGTGTAAGTCATCGTTTACATGACTTGCACACATCTTGAGATAAAATCCTTTGGTCATTATTTTTATCAAACAATTAGCTAACCAAAAATTTAAAAAATCCCTCAATAATTTTCGAACACGCTTACCGAGGTAAACGAAAAACAGGCCAAAAATATCAGGGATATTACAAAAACGTACATACAAACAAATCTTAACACTGTATTTGATCCCAGAATATATCAAGTCCAAATAAAAATTTCTCAAAAATCCACAATACAATCCCAAAATATATCTAGTCCAAGTGCTCACCAGGGTAGAATTCCCCAAACAGGAGATCCTAAGCCTTTCTCCAGTGACTGATCCTAATCTACACCTGCACCTCTGACGTATAGTCGATGGATGAACTAATATCTAAGCTCAGTAAGGAAACATCAATAGCATGTATATTATCATATCACATATATATCTTATGACATAATTCGAACAAGCTTCTCAAACAAAGATTCATAATTTAAAGATATTTGACTTAAAGTAAAACTGATATCAATTACGATTTCAAAGTTTAAACACATGATTTCACAAATTTATTCTCATAAAAAAAGAAAAATTTAAACTGATCACTTAACTACACTCTCGAGCATATATATAGCATCGAGAGCCTTAATATTATACCAAAGGGAATATCCACTATCGTTTTTCAATGAACCATTCGTATGATGCCCAAGTCTCTTCGTATGAGGAAAACTTGTGTCGAAAGAAATTTACCATAATCGATAGGAAATGAACGGATATTCTGTCATCCGAATCACAATTGTATGGATATCCAGCCGTACAAGTCACGAATATCCTGTCATGTCGGTCACGGATATACCGTCGCGTCGGTTGGGTATTTGCTCATAAACCTTAAATCAAAGTGTGAAATTAATTTATAGTTAATCACCGTAAAATGTGGTAATTTATAATTAGATTTGATATTTCAAAGCTTCGACACACACTTATTCACATCTTTTTTATGTCACACACGCACATAACTGATTTTACACACACAAATCTGAGTGCACATACACCACACACACTTTTCATATTTAAAACTACGAATAAAATTCATGCTAAATAAATAACAAGTTTCAAAAATCACTCATATTTCTATCACATCACAAAATCCATGCTAATTGTAATCAAATGCACATGTTACAGAGTTCTTCCTACCTCGACAAGAAACTAAGACGAAAACATCTCAATCCAAGCTAGCCTCTCATACACATGACAAGTTCATACCTAAACACAACAAATTATAATTCATATGTCAGAAGTGACGTAAAATAGGAAGATACAAAGTCTCCCCAAAGTATTTAAAATAAAATACAATAAAATCCTAAAACTGCCTAAATCGATCAATCGATTCCCAAAATTGATCGATCGGTTTCCAAATCGGTCGATCGAATCTCAAAATTGATCGATTGGTTTACTCAAAAACTAATCTCATCTTGTCGGACTCATCAGAAACCTGTCGACCTGAATTGAAGCCTGTTGACACATTTTGATCGATCAATTTCCAAATTGATCGATCGGTTTCCCTTAACACACACTACTTTTCACATATCGATCGATCAGTGTTTGAATCGATCAATCGAAATTAATTTGATCAATTGATTTCTCCAGAAACCTACACACTTTCACTCTTGACAAAATTGATCAATCGATCACTTATTTTGATTGATCGGTTTTGCTAGATTCTTCCTAATCACTGGTTCTAACTTCTCAAACCCATTTTTCTTCAAATCTAACTTCTTTTCTTCTAATTTTTCACTCACATCCTAACCAAAGGCTAACACAACTATAACTCATAATTTAGCATAATTTCTTCACCTTTAATTGATGGATTCCTCGATCCACGTGTTTAAGCTCGAGCTAGGGTTTCATAGTTGGAAACTTTGGATTCTCTTCGATCACAAATCCACAACCTCATGCACCATTCCAATCTTGCACACCATACACACTAAATTTTGAGCTCCCCTTCTTTCTCTCTTCCTCTCTCTAGAATCCAAACCCATCAACTCTCAACCGGTAATAGCTTCCAAAGGAAGCCTTTTGCTTTTTATAGAAAAAGGGATTTTTCCCCCATCAAACACATACAGCCTTTTGGGTGTTAAACCTTATTCATTTTGTTTCATTCTGGAGTGAAACCTATATACCTAAGCAAAGTATTTTACACCATACCAAAAAGGCCTTTGGTTTGGTGTGAAGCTAGCACACTCAAGCCCACCTATTACATGTGACACATCGTTAAGCCAATACACCACCACGATGTATGAGCTTCAGCCCAAAAGTCTTACATGAGGCTCAAATGGACCCAAAACGATCTCATTTTAAAAATCCGAAACAGTGATGGGTTTCTTAACGGACACACACTAGCTCAGGACCTTTGGGTCTGGAAACTTGGGTATTTGACACTTCTTCAAAGGTTCTAGTTGGGGCCCAAAGTTGGCTCAAATAGTTAGTCCAATTAAATCCGATAAGTTTTAATCATTAATAAACTTTCATTAACAGAAATTTTAATTTTAGGTTGCACACTCGCACAGGGTGTCGTCTCAGGCACACGCACTTAATCAGTGCATGTGGGCTCGAAATTTAAGGATGTTACAGGGCGTGCAACACCCTCATATCATATGTACTAGTACTACAAAAAATACAGGATACGCCGACGACTGAAATTAAGACGCCGTCGGTGTAGGGGAAGATTTGGGCCAACCCACAGGAGCCAACCCGACCACTCCACTTGACGCCCACGACCCACTCAATCGGGCCACTATATAAGTCACATCTCCCTTCGCACGAACTCCCTTCTCCGTTCTACCTCCAAACCCTAAAAACCTTCGACTCTCACCTCCTCATCTCCCCCCTCGCCCAATCCCTCTCCGCCTTCGACGACGACTCCCTCGCTCGCCCCTCGATCTCATCGCCCATCTCTGTGATTCCGACACCCCGGCGGAGTCTTTGTTAACGGTTTTGTCACTCAAATCGCCGGCCGGCTTTCGTCCAGCGTGTTGGCGTGGAGCCACCGTCAAATGTACACGGTTCGAATTCCGCACCTCTTCTTTTTAATTTGAAATTTCATATGACATTTGCCACCAAATTTTTAATAGAGTGCCTCCTCCGAGCAGTAGGTTTGGTGCTCGGATCATCTAGTACCGTACACGTGGCTTTAAATTGGAAAGTTTTATCATTTTTTTTAATCACTAGGTAGCTGACTGAAGTTTGGTGAAGTGCAGCTTCATTGCTTTGGAGTTCTACTGAACCGTCAGATTGATGATCTATCTACTCAAATCAAAGATAAAGGTGGTCTCATCTCCAATCTATTAATTGATATGTGCCCTAATCCAATCTTCTCATTGTGGTTCGGATGTCGGAGAACTGGGACGTGGGCCGGAGTTACATGTTTTGGCCGTTGATGATAGTTTGGTTGATAGGAAACTGATCGAGGGGTTGCATTGGAGTTCTGCTTATAGAGATAGGTAGTTTTGGGTTTTTCTTTTTTAATTATATATATATATATATATATATATATATATATATATATATATATATATATATATATATATATATATATATATATATATATTATTGCTTTTGAAGAATTATTAGTACTTCATTAATTAATTTTTAGTTTTGCATTTGTTTTGGAATTTTTTAAATTAATTTTTTATATGGTTTTTGGGTTTTTATTTGTAGTGACGACGGTGGAGAGCGGTAAAAGGGCCATGGAATTGTTGGGGTTGGGGAAAGAAATTTCTTACATGGTATTTGTTTGTTTTTTTTATTATTTATTTATAATTTTGTTTTTGAATATAAACAATTTTTGTGGTATTATATTTTTTGTTTTAATGGAAAATCATTATGTTCTCATATTGACCTTAAGATAGAAAAATTTGTGGCATTACGGACAGGAAATAGGGGTTTTTTATGGTACTTTTTTTTATTGTAAATTAGTACACATCTTGTACAAAGATTGACTTTTTTATTTGCTTTCTAAATAAATATATTTGGCAATACTTTGTTTCGATCCATCAGTTGAGAAGATGTATAATTCATCTTATACCTTACAACTGTTTGAGAAAATGCCTGAAAGAGACGATTTAGAATTTTTACTCATTTTGACTAATTACAGTTTGTTATTGCAAACTTCACTGTCATACTTTTAGGCCACATAGTGCGACGCGGTGCACATTTTTTACCAGTCCAATTCGTGGCATGACATCTCTGCCCAAAAAGCATATCCATTGGAGGATTCATATCATCCAACCCGAGCACTTCAATAAGGACCCTATATAACACTCCATATTAAAATGCCTTTAACGAATGGATTAAATCCTCTGATGGGTAAAACATTTTGGACTGACATCAATTCATATGATTTCTACTTCAGACGACTTGGACTGGTCAAAGCGTGGCATAAAAAGTCTGTTGGTGGAATGGTGCCTAGAAAGAGATGGAGGTAACGGACGCCCCATTAATCCTAGAAACCCAAATTATTCGCCTTGCATATTATACCGTAGTACAAATAGAAGGGCAAACACTGTGACTTCAATTTGAAGGATATTGTTGGGTAACATGGCCTCTTGATGGATACTAATTACTAAAAATGTAAAAAATCAATTTGAAACTGAAATTAATCATATTCCTGTGAAACGTGCTGGGAGTAGTGACTTGTGAAGCTATTATGAAAGAAATAGGGACGTTGATGATGCTGCATCTTCTGATACTGGCACTGCCAGCAGCAGTGTCAGGGGTCACTATACAGGCGAGCTGTCTGACCTTTATCACAAGCAGACATCTGGCTAGGACGCACCGAGCTGCTTCAGAGTCTTCTAGGATCGGGAATTGTTGTCTCTCTTGCTGATATTGCTGACAAAGAGTCATTTGACGTCTCCGTGGCTGGTTAATTGAAGAAGAACGTTACAGCATGGCTGTATACACTTGCAAAAAATTAATAGTATATGTCAATTCGTAAGAAATCAAGATCTTTTATGAAGTCGATCAGCAGTTTCCTGAAGCTGAATCTGCTAAAATGTCACTTGATAACAGTAAAACTGTGTGATTTGCCAATTTATAGGGCTCAATACTGTATTTTTTTTTAACTTTATGCTGACTATGTTTCATTGTTTGAATACCCCTGTTGTGTGTCCATGTACATAAGGAACTATTTAACTTTCAGATTGATGCTTTTCTTATTTGGAATGCATGGGGACATGCTTTAATTCGAATGGAGTGCTATACTCAAGCTCATGCGAAATTTAAGTAAGTGCATGTAATAATAATATAGAAAAACTTCTACTCAGTTGTAGTAGATGAAGAGGGTTAACCAATAATAGCACAATGAAAAAATTGGAAAAATGTATCTTGCAAGAGTAACTCTAATTTGCTACTTATGTCTTTCTCTTTTGTTGGTTCCAAGCAAGCTCTCCAATTGCACAACGGTGATCCCACACCTATCATCTTAGAGATCAGTAATACACTGGAAGGAGGTCCTCCAGTTGATGTTGCAACTGCCCGTTTCATGTAAGTAAGCTTTCTATTTGCTAGTAACAAATTAATGAATGTCTTTTCATAATGAAACTTGATCTGGAAATTTCTTCTTGAACTTGTAATATCGAAATAAAGCACCGACTACAAATGTGGCTGTGTGGCTCAAGGTATGATACTTTAAGACGGGTATTCTAAAATATCTAAATACAATATGTGACCAGAATTAGTATGTTTTACAAAGAATGAAAAAAGAGAAGTAATTCAATAACCGCATAAGATTAGTTGAAGAGGCCCAAGTGATCCTTAATTTTGATATTAAATATGCATATAATTCTATTGCCCTTTGAATCTTTAATTCTAAACTTCCTCTGTTTTTACGAGGGATTCGTGGCATAAGTGTTCCAGATTTTTTAGAAATGTGAGCGTGAGCATAGTTGGATGACTGATCTAAGAGCTAGTGCATCTCAAGTTCAAGGTCTCCCATGTGTGCTTGATGCTTAGCTCAGGTCTGATAGTTGGGAACTTCTTTCCCTACTTATTTATCCTTTCACTATATTGTCACTGAACAATTCAAGTAGATAGACAGACAGTATTCATTATTTGGTGTCATCGGCTACTTTATTAACATATCTGCCAATGAAAAAAGACCTTATAAATGTCTACTTTTTTATGTGATTTATGAAAATAATGTCGTTTCATTATCTGAGGGAGATTTTATTTGGGTTTTTAGTTAGTATCTACTTTATTGATATGTAAATCGCAGGGAAAACTAAATATTGGTAGGTACCAACTGGTTTAAAGTTTCTTTTTCTAATTTGAACCAGTACCATATAATTTTCAACCATGATGTCAGGTACGATCATTTGGCAAAAGTGCACCAACAATCTAATTTGAACCAGTACCATACATAACTTGTGACTCCTTTAAGCCGCCGTTTGATCCAAAGGCACCACCTACTACTAAGGACGTGCCTTTGGAGGACATGCTAGCCTTTCTAGCTATCTTTATGTCATTGCATGCATCCCATAACTAGTCAGTCAAATGTTAAGTTCAACATCAGGCAATGCATCCCACAATTCCCTTATTCACTGCTCCCACTGAACATCAGGCCCCTCATATATTCGAACATCAGCGACATAAACGAAAATCGAAAGCACACAACAACAAGGCCCACGATTTAAGCTCAATTTTCGTTCTACCTCTTCACTCCAGGTTCAGATCTGCGATTTGAGCTCTGTTCGAGAATTTTCTCTTTTGTTTTGTTATTCGTTTTCTCATTTTCAGTTCTACCGCTTCACTCCATGATTTGTGCGTGGTTTTGGGATTACGATAGAAATCAGTCCCTTGCCGTTATCCTCATTTACATTCAAGTAAGCCAAGTCCCGATTTAGATCATCAATTAAGGTTTTCTAGATATATTTGTTAATTTTCATGAATATTGCTTCTGATTTGGCCTTGTTTTGTGTGCATTGTGTTGTTTTTTTGTAAAGGTTTTCTAGATATCTGTAGCTTGGTGTTTTGATTTTGAGTTTGAGTTAATCTTTATTTGAGAGAAAATTAGATTTAGGCGATTTTTTTTGTCAATTTTTCATTTTTTTATGTTTTTGCGGATTCTAAAGGTTTTGTTGATGGCTGAATTGTTTTATAGGGTTTTGTAAAGGTTACTAGCTTCTCATTTGAAAATTTGTGTTAAATTTGATTTATAATGAAGGATAGGTTAAATATCTTAGAAGAATGGTGTCTAGATCTCTCTGTCTTTCTCTCCCATGTTTTCTTGAATTTATTGCTTCTTTTATTTACTTTGGAGATTCTATTACAATAATTTGGGACTACAATAATTTCAATTGCAATATCGTTAAAATATTTACTATTACAAAACATAAAAAGAGAAATAAATAAGGAGTTGTGGGTGTCCAACTATTGACTCTTTTGGATGAAATATTCTCATTAAACCACCCATTTGGTATTTTTTTATGTTGTGGATGTATCTATTGATATTCGGCCATGTACGCACTAAGTTGAATTGTAGCGTAAAAACTCTTTATATGTGATGATAATGATATTCAATAGCTTCTCCACACATGTAACGCTCTCAGATTATATCGGGAAGAAATATGTGACTCTGTTCTTCTATCCGCCGAATTTTTCATTTGTTTGTCCCACTGGTAAGTTCTAGAGCCACACTCCTATGATTGTTAAACTTGGATTGCAAGATTGATATTTTAAACTTTAAAGATTAGATGAGGTCGGACCATTTTTTAAAAATGAATTGCAGAGATAATTGCATTCAGTGACCGACTGTAATAATCCTCATATTTGACACAGTAGTGATGAGAGTCCGGTCAGTTCATGTGTAAGTTTCCACCACAACACCCTAAGGACCTCACTAAACTAACCTTTAAATCTGTGCAAAATGTGAGACCGTAGAAATTTGATTGCAATCTAGACACAGGTGTATTAAAATAAAACGATGCTATGCTAGAATGGCATAGATCTGAACCACAAGGGTGGTCTCACATAGCTTATTTCATTATTAAGGCTAGCCCAGCCAAGTTACTTGAAGTATAAACCGTACAAGACTCGCTACCTCAGCCGGCTATAAAATATAACTAATCTATGTGTATGCAAGCTAGTACACTTGAATATATGGACATCTACCGGCAAAAGCCTGATAGGTTGTATATCCAATAAGGCCTAAAAGGCTTAAAACTAAATAAGTATAAGTGACTTATATTTCAATAAGTTCTTTTTGTCTGTTATGCCTATACACTTACAAAGCCCATATTGGCTTAATATAATAACACAACCTACATAGGCTTATAAGCTGCTTTGCAGCTCGTTGAAGAACACGACTCAAATGAGTCATTGCTAGATTCATGCACGCAAAGTGCAGCAAACCATTATAAAAGACTGTCATCTTTTTCCTTTGCATATCCTTAAAAAAGAAACCTTACACCTATAGCCTACAAATCTAAGGACACCATGGTCATGTACAGCAATCCTAGCCCAGCTCTGACGACTTCTGTTACAAGTTGAGACCAGAGTGCACTTCATGATCCCACAATTTCAAGTTCCACATCTTGCATCTATCAGTTTAAGTGCAAAGTCTGGTGTGTAGCATTACGTTGTAAAGATATCGTCAACCTCAACCTCGGCAAACACAACATCGAGTGTTGGGTACTACAAATTCACCAAAAGGTAAGTACAGCTCAGAGTTAGTCTCAGTATAAAATAGAGTGCAGATTGTTACACTCCGGGTCTTCATTGAAGATCTGTACTTGGAAAATAGATATATATATATATATAAATGCTACACACCATAAATACACAGCAGTAGATCACAAGAACACAGAAGAAGTCCAAGCTGAACCTCAGCAAGCCAAAAATACACAGGCTTGCCGCGGCAACCTCATAGGGTTGCCGCGGTAAGAAGGCTTGATGAAGGGCTTGCCGCGACAACCTCATAGGGTTGCCGCGACAAGGTGCTTACCGCGGCAAGCCTTGAGTGTTGCCGTGGCAACCTCCACCTGCACGGGTTTTGGGCAGTGTTTATGCATTTCGGACCTTGGGTCCATGATGGGTTTAGGTGATTGCTTAAATGGGTCTTGGCGCACTGTGAGCCATCTATTTACACGCTAATTATTAATATATAAAAATATTGTATCATCAATAGGTGCAACATGGTGCACATATATAGTTCACGCAATTTAGCCAAGGGTGATGATCTTTGACACATTGCGCTCCCATCTGATCGAAGCAAATTAGGTAGGGAATCTACGTTGGTATTTTATATTTGTATAAGCATGTCACTTAGTTTCATAGAAGCTTGGATGACCATTCATGTACGCACTAATAAGCATAGTATAGATAAAATCTGATATTTTATTTAGACTGATAAACCTGAATTGATTTGAAATAAATAGACTTAAATTACCAGAAATCTGATGAGAAACAAAATAATAATAATATATATATCATAAATCAGCATCAAGAGCATCTAGTAGTTTGACCCTAGTCAGAAAGAAACTGATATTTCTAGTCTATAACAAGAAATCAGTTTTGTAAATTCATGCTTATAGTAGCTTCATACCTTTCAGCATAAAAGAAATACATGGAACTACATCTTGAGCTTAAGCATTTCACGTTGTTCATTATATCCTGTCATTTGAGATATCTGTTATATGTTTTAAATCAAGTGATCCTGCTAACTCGGGAGCTTGAGTTATTCTGGTTCAAGTGATCCCGCTAACTCGGGAGCTTGACTTTTCCTAGTTCATGTGATCCCGCTAACTCGGGAGCTTGACCTTGCTGTTCTCCTATTTTTGCCTGCATGTATATTTGGTTTCAGTTTGTTTCTCACACCTGTTATATCATGCATAAATTCAGCATTTCAACATGTTATTCATAAATTTATTTTATTTATGCATCTCTATGAAAAAGTGATAAAATGTTAATATAGAATAATAATGTGATATTCTCTAGTGAGCTTTGATGATAGCTCATACCATGAATTCAATGTCTTAGCTGCAGAGCCTGATCCGGAGCACGTTGCTGATCCCACCTACGTGCCCGGCGAAGAAGAGGGTGACGACGAGGACGAGGATGACGACTTTGCTGAAGTGTTCTTCCCGAAATAGGTTTGTAGCTTTGGAATGAGGGTAGAAAGGTAGAGAGAGAAAAAGAGAAATAGATAAATTTATGGCATGTATAAATGATATATGATAGTTTCAGAGATATATTGGGATGTATAGGTTTTCTTTTCACTGTTTAGATGACGGGTGGCTATCATTGGTGAAAAGCTATACATCAAATCCTTTATTTCTGTATATAGTGTTGCTAGTCTATTTATCAGTTGTTTTTGCCATATTATCCATCTGTCAGAGTTAAAATACATTGCTTCCGCATTTACATCACTTTAAGTTAAAGAAGTAACCCCTTGATGAAAGGATCATGTCAGGTGATCCGATGGCGCGACCTTTCCCAGTTTAGAGATAGGGAAACGTCGGGCTGTCACAGGTGGTATCAAAGCTCACGGCGTTAAGTCAATTGGAGACTTAACTCTGACATATATATGGCAAAATGTCTGATAGTTGGTATGTAGTAGATTATAGGTGGTCTAATTAAGTTCTTCTCTGATCAAAATAGGTAAAGATGCCTTCGCGTTGTGGAAGAGGTAGAGGTAGACCACCGTTGCCCCATCGTTTTGGGCCGAATACGATTCCAGTAGTCGGGTACGAGCATGACGTTGCTTCGGGAAGTGGTGAGAATGTCCATCTGGCTGAAAGTCGAACGACGATGGAGAATGTTGCAGAACATACTCCGCCAGAGCAAACTCTGCCAGTTGTAAATACTCCACCAATGGGAAGTGCTCCTAGTGTTGAACAGAATGCAGGACACAATCCTCAGTTATTGGAGACTATGGTCAACACTATGGCCATGCTTGCGGTTCGATGTCCCGAGGGATTTACAGAATTTGTTCGACTTCGACCAACAAGCTTCTCTGGTCAGCATGACCCGATGGAGGCTGAGAAGTGGTTAACGCAGATTGAGAAAGTGTTGTAAAGAGTCACTTGCACTGAGGAAGAGAAAGTGAGTTGGGCGGCATACAAACTAGAGAATGAGGCAGAGCCATGGTGGTAGTCTGTTGAAAGAACAAGGGTGCTCGGCGTACCAGGACATGGGCAGAGTTCACCGAGGCATTTAATGAAAAATATTTTCCAGCGCCCGAGAGATATAAGCTCAAGGTACAGTTTGCAACCTTAGTACAAGGCCAGATGATAGTGAGAGAATATGAATCAGAATTCACGCGTCTTTCTCGCTTTACACCTTTGCTTGTAGCCACCGAGCTGATGAAAACCCAAAAGTTTGAACGGGGTTTGAAATCCCTGATCAAAGAACGCATTTCGTTGTTTCAGGCAACGACTTATGCCAACATGATGAGATTAGCACTGATTGCGGAAACCGATGTGGACACCATGTTCAAAAGGAGAGAAGAAAAACAAAAAGCCAGAAAAGCTCCATCCCAGTCCTATAGTGCGGGTCAAATTAATAAACGACCACGATTCCAAGGACAGACAGCATTTCAACTGGTGGCAGGAGCTTATGCACGGCCATATGGTTCGTCGACATTTCCATTACCACCACAGATTCCATGTAGTCAGAATCAATCCTTTTCACCAGCGGCTAGAAGTACATCTGGGTTTTCTCAAGCACGGTCGATAGGTTCTCGCACGGGATCTTATATGGCGTCATCAGTTGCCTCCAAAGAAATTTGCGGGAAATGTGGGAAGGCACATAAGACCGATGAGTGTCGTAAAGCTTCTGGTGCGTGTTTTCGATGTGGCAAAATGGGACGTCAGATCAGAGAATGCCCGAAAATAGTCGGAATAACAACAAAGGCAGGACTAGTATTGCGATCGGCACAGCCTACGGTACAAGGCCGAGCTTATGCTGTTATTGCAACAGATGCGAGGACTAGCCATGACATCATTCAAGGTATGGTTGTCCATTAATTTTTACATTAAAATTTACAATTAATTATCATTTTAGATAGAGAAGGTGTATATAGTTAACTATGAACACAACATCCTAAATTCCTAGATTGACATATTATTATATTTTAAATATTTGATACTAATAGGTAATATAGCTAACATTAGTCTGTATGCTTTAGGTATCTTACAATTATATCCAAAAGATACTTATCTGTGTTATGACGCACGAGTCCTGATAGATCCCGGATCTACACATTCGTTTGTCATACCCTAGTCTGCTGAAAAATTAAAAAGTTAGGAGGTATTCCAGAACCTCTCGACTTTATTCTTGACATTACACTTCTGACTGGACAATCCCTCATGACTGATAGAGTATACCGATTGATTATTGTTTCAATCAAGGATTACTGGGGATATGAAGCAATAGCTTATTTGATCTTGTTGCCGATGCAAGGATACGACGTGATCCTTGGCATGGATTGGTTGTTCACTCACCATGCGAACGTTGACTATCGAAAGAAGATTGTCTCTTTTCGTCCCCAAAAGAAGAGATCAGCTAAATTTTATGGCATACCGTCAACTAATCTTTCGCTGATATCCGCAATTCGAGCACGACAATTACTTGATGAAGGTGCTCAAGGGTATATTGCTTTCATACAAAGTGATGAACAAAAAGTGAATAAAATGTCACTTTTCTATGTACCAATCGTTTGTGAATTTTCTGATGTGTTTCCTGATGAGCTGCCAAGACTACCACCTGATAGGGAAGTAGAATTTGATATTGAATTAGCTCCAGGTACTGATCCAGTATCGAAAGCACCATATAGAATGGCGCCGGTAGAGTTGAAAGAGCTCAAGGAGCAATTACAAGAGCTTCTTGACAAAGGCTTTATCAGACCGAGTGTGTCTCTGTGGGGCGCACCGGTGTTGTTTGTGAAAAAGAAGGACGGTTCAATGCGTCTCTGCATTGATTATCGTCAACTCAATAAACTGACGATCAATAATAGATATCCACTTCCTCGAAACGACGATCTCTTTGATCAGTTACAAGGAGCGCGATTCTTTTCGAAAATTAACCTACGATTAGGTTATCACCAGATGAAGGTAAAAGCTGAAGATATTTCAAAGACAGCTTTCCGAACACGCTATGGTCACTACGAGTTTCTCGTCATGCCCTCCGGGTTGACAAATGCACCTGCTGCGTTTATGGACTTGATGAATCGAGTCTTCAAACCTTATCTTGATCACTGTATCATAGTATTCATCGACGATATACTCATTTATTCAAAGACAAAGACAGAGCATGAAGATCATCTACGTTTGGCGTTACAAACATTGAGAGATTCACAGTTGTATGCTAAATTCAAGAATGCGTCGACTTACCGGTTGAAACAAGTCGGTTTACGGGTCATATTATTTCAAGCAAATTATGCCGATCCTGCAAAGATTGAAGTAGTACAATGGAAGCGACCACAAGCGATGGCAAAGATTCAAAGTTTTCTAGGTCTTGCAGGTTATTACCGACGTTTTGTGGAAGGATTTTCACGACTTGTTGGACCACTCATGCAGCTCACTCGAAAGAATGTTAAATTCGAGTGGACCGAGGCATGTGAACAGGGTTTCCAAGAATTAAAAAGGAGACTCACTTCCGCACCTGTTCTAGCATTACCATCCGGTAGTAGTGGTTTTGTTGTCTTCAGTGATGCCTCATACAGTGGGCTAGGGTGTGTATTGAACCAATGGGAACGTGTAATTGCATATGGTTCTCATTAGTTGAAAGACCACGAGAAGAACTATCCCACTCATGACCTGGAATTAGCAGCGGTCATTTTCGCGTTAAAAATTTGGAGACACTATCTGTACGGTGAAACCTTCGAGATCTTCACCGATCACAAGAGTTTTAAATATCTCTTCACTCAGAAAGAGTTAAATTTAAGACAGAGAAGGTGGATGGAATTCTTGGAAGACTGTGACTGTTCTATTCAGTACCATCCCGACAAAGCCAATGTTGTAGCTGATGCGCTTAGCCGCAAATCCTCCGCTCAGTTATCTCATCTTGTGACACGACTACAATGATGGAAACTACTCAATGACATTGTATAATTAAGTGCTACTCTGCGAGCAACGTCAGCTGGAGGTTTACTTGCTACAGTAATAATCTGAGCTCCACTATTTGATAGGATCAGAAAGCTCCAGATGTTAGATGCAGAGCTTATTTCCATCTGACAGGGGGTACAAAGTGGGCTACAGCCAGAATTCTCGATCAAGGATGATGGGTCTTTATTATTTCCAGGATGAGTATGTGTACCTGATGATCATGCCTTAAGTCAAGAAATCCTCAAAGAAGCTCACAAGTCAGCATATGTTATTCACGCTGGTAGTACCAAGATGTACATGGATCTTAAACAGACATTTTGGTGGAACGGGTTAAAACGCGATGTAATAGAATATGTTGCAAAGTGTTTGACCTGTCAACAAGTCAAGGTCGAGCACAAACATCCTGCTGGTCTGCTACAACCATTGCCTAGTCCAGAGTGGAAATTGGAATATATTTCCATGGATTTCATTCTCGGTTTGCCCCATACTCAGAAGGGTTACAATGCAATTTGGGTGATTGTTGATCGTCTCACCAAATCGGCGCATTTCTTATCCTATAGTACGTGATATACAACATCCAAATTAGCTGAGGTTTATCTAAGGGAGATTATACGATTACATGGGATACCCGTAAGCATCGTGACAGATCGTGATCCTTTATATACTTCCCGATTTTGGCAAAGTTTTCAAGAAGGTATGGGTTCCAAGTTAGACTTCAGTACTGCATTTCATCCTTAGACTGACAGGCAGACGGAGAAGGTAAATCAAGTGATTGAAGATATGTTAAGGGCCTGTATGCTAGATTTTGAAGGATCGTGGGATAAACACTTACCCTTGATCGAATTCGCATACAATAACAGCTTTCAGTCAAGCATCGGTATGGCACCGTTCGAAGCATTATATGGGCGCCGATGTAAATCTCTGATTAATTGGGAAGAAGCTGGAGAACGGTTAATTTTAGGCCCTGACTTGATAGAAAGCACCAATGCAGTTGTTCACGTTATTCGGGAATGATTGAAGAGTGCTCAAAGTTGACAAAAGAGTTACATTGATCTCAAGAGAACAAGTGTTGATTTGCAGGTAATACCCTAGACTACTACGTCCTTTTGTAAAGTCATTAGATTTATATGGTTATTCATTCAAATTGAATGGTATACAGATTGGCGAACATGTCTTTATCAAAATCTGTCCAACAAAAGGCGTGATGCGATTTGGGAAACGAGGCAAGTTGAGTCCTCGTTATGTTGGACCATTTCCTGTATTAGGCAGAGTAGGAGAAGTAGCGTATCGACTTGTGTTACCTTCGCACCTAGCAGGTATTCATGACGTATTTCACGTATCGATGCTGAGGAACTACGCTAGTGATCCAACGCATGTGTTGGATTATCAACCGTTGGATATTCAAGAAGATTTAACAGTGACCGAAGAACCAGGTCAGATTTTGGACCACAGAGATCAAATTTTGAGAACAAAACGAATTCCACTCGTCCTGATCCAATGGAAAAATCATGGGTCACACCTGAAGCTACCTGGGAGCGGGAAGCTGACATTCGTACTCAGTACCCTCGATTATTTACATAGGGTAAGTACCTAAATTTCACTTACAAATTCTTTATAGTTGGTCACATGACTATTGCTAAGAAATAAAATGCTTGATTTCTAATTATATTAATATTTTGCTGATACAAAGAAATAAAATGATTTATTTATACCTAATTTCATGTTTTATTAATGCACCCTGCAAGTGTATACCAGGAACTACATCAATCGAGTTCTCTAGACATTGATATTAAATAACTGACATAAAATAACCTGATTTGAATTAGCATGAAAATATACTTCTTGTATAAAATTATTATCATATTAAATATTTAAGAATATTCAAGATAATATAAATAATAATTAATAACATTGCACAATTGTGAAATAGCGACACCTAAGCAAGGATATATCCCAGCTTCTTGCCACATGTCACAAGTGATCAATCCAAGGGCCATCTATAGGCTGATATAATATTTTTATAACAAATACTGCAAAATAGATCAAATTTCATCAAACTAAAAATTTTTAACTTAGTAATTAATATAAAAAAGGACAACAAATATTTTTCTACAGACCTCGGATAAGCTAAGTACACCCCAGCACAACAAAATTTTACGCCACATATAAGGGGCCCCGAAATCCGGGCCAAGCAAAACTGGACCACCTTGCCGCGGCAAGGACTAGTGCTGGCCGCGACAAGTCAGTTGCCGTGGCAAGCCTTTAGTGTTGCCGCGGCAACCCTGTGGTGATTTGGTGGGTCCGAAACCCATTTTCAGTTATTTTTCTGTTGCTCGCTTGAGTAGAGTTGTGTTCTTCGTCCTTCCAAGCTAGGATACATGCATGCACTCCTCCAAATCCAGCCAAACTCAGTTGCATGCCCCTGATATGCTCTAGACAACCCTCCATTTACTGATTATTGTCCTAACTTCCAGTAGATTTGGTGTCTTTTAAGGTAAAAATCAGAACTCTAGCTTCCATTTGTTCTTGTCTTTTTTATTTTTAAAATGCCTCCTAAAAAGATTGGAGCCTCTAAACCTCTAAAGGCCTCAGCTCAAGCTAAGGGCAAAGGCCCTGCTCCTTCACACAAACCGATTGATCCACCCGTTGAGCACGAACAGCCCGTCCCATGGTGGGCTGCGAAAGCTATGGAACCCAAGTGGATCATTGATGATCGACTCTTAACCCCAAATGATCAAACCGCATGGTCTATCCGATTTATGGAACAGGCGCAGTTAGGCGCCTTATATAAACCATTTCACACTCAATTTTATCCCCGTTTAATCCGTCTCTTTTATCAAAACTTAAAATTCTCCCCAACAATCAGTCAGTTGGAGACCAAAACAGATAATCGAAAATTTTATTTTAATTTACAGCACATAACCCAAGCTATGGACTGTGGTCATAATTTTGATGTGACTTTCGGACTGCAAATGCCTAGACAGCGGGATGTGAAGTTTCATTACATCATCACTAAGATGACTGATGGGCAGACCGCTTCTGACCGCAGCCTTTCAGTCCGTCGTAGCCAACTATCACAGAAAATGTGGTTTTTAGACTATGTATTTCAGTATAATTTATACCCCATGCAGCATGAGAGAGAGCTCCGAGATGCTCTCTTAGAAGCTCTCTTTCCCGTTCATGAAAACTGATGGATAAATGCCCCAAAGGTAGTCTGGCAGGCATTAAGTATGCCAATGAACACTTACAAAGCAACGGCTCAAGTTCCATGCCATCCTGCCCCTACCCTCGATTGATTTCTCGGATGCTAGAAGGACACTCGGATAGTGTCAATCTAGTTCCATATTAGATCCCAACGGGTGAAGAGGTCCGCATTGATAATATGCGAGTCTTTAGCCCTGCTATTTGGCAGAATGTGTACCAACGTTCCTTCCAAGCGGTGAGTAACCGCTAAGCCAAACAAATCCGTCGTCCTCCACAAGCCCAACAAGAAATACCTTCTGTCCCAAACCAAGATACCCCCATTCCTCCTCAACCACAAACCCAAATCGAGTCGATTCCTTCGACACAAGGGACTTATACAAATGCTGATCTTGTCCAACTCATACGTGAAAACCATGAGCAAACCCTCCTTCAATTCGATAATTTATATCGAAACCATTACATGCTTCATCAACGTATCGATTATATTGAAGAAGCAACTAATATCATAATGGAGCATACTTTTCAAACCACTGTAAACCCTTACATTGGGCGGGCACGCAACTACGTCTCCCAATACACTCGAAACGCAGCATTATTGGTCCCGGAGTTCCAGCAAGACTTCCCACAACAAGAAGTTGGTCCTACCTCGGCGGGCCAACAACAGCCAAGCCCCCAGCTTGGTAAAATATCATCTCACAAACTCGTTTGACTTTTGCATTAAATTGAATTCATTCGAACAAGTTTGGTTAATTATGATTAATTGACAAATATATACCTCATATCTATGATTGATAAGTGATTAAGTGTTGTTGTTACTAATAAAGCTTTAAGTGTGATTTTATTTGGTTTCGTTTACATTTTGTCTTACTTAATGATTATTGATGAATGAGTAACGAGTAGTTCTATTTGGTTTATATACATTTGAAATGAGACTCTATCTGTTGTGTGTAGATGGTAAATTTTCATTAGAGATTCAATATTGATTTTTAAATAATTATAGACATATGCCCACATGAAGTCATGTGCCACATGTAGTAGGACTAAGCTCATTGATGCGTGTTGTTATTTCTCATGTTGTAGTTCTACCAGTTAAATATAGATTTTGATTTCGGTTTTATCTGGTTAGTTTTTATCTTGCCTTGTGTTAAAAATTTAGTTAGTAAGCACCACATGTTGTGTGGGCCATACAACAGTTATGTACATGATTACAGCATTCATTTGTTGCTTTCATTGTCTCGATTTATTTTTGAGGACGAAAATTCCTAAAATAGGGGAGAATGTAACGATCCCCAGATTTGACACAGTAGTGAAGAGAGTCCGGTTAGGTCATGTGTAAGTTTCCACCACAACACCCTAAGGACCTCACTAAACTAACCTTTAAATCTGTGCAAAATGTGAGACCGTAGAAATTTGACTGTAATCTAGACACAGGTGTATTAAAATAAAATGATGCTATGCTAGAATGGCATAGATCTGAACCACAAGGGTGGTCTCACATAGCTTATTTCATTATTAAGGCTAGCCCAGCCAAGTTACTTGAAGTATAAACCGTACGAGACTCGCTACCTCAGCCGGCTATAAAATATAACTAATCTATGTGTATGCAAGCTAGTACACTTGAATATATGGACATCTACCGGCAAAAGCCTGATAGGTTGTATATCCAATAAGGCCTAAAAGGCTTAAAAACTAAATAAGTATAAGTGACTTATATTTCAATAAGTTCTTTTTGTCTGTTATCCCTATACACTTACAAAGCCCATATTGGCTTAATATAATAACACAGCCTACATAGGCTTACAAGCTGCTTTGCAGCTTGTTGAAGAACACGACTCGAATGAGTCATTGTGAGATTCATGCACGCAAAGTGCAGCAAACCATTATAAAAGACCGTCATCTTTCTCCTTTGCATATCCTTAAAAAAGAAACCCTGCACCTATAGCCTACAAATCTAAGGACACCATGGTCATGTACAGCAAGCCTAGCCCAGCTTTGACAACTTCTGTTACAAGTTGAGACCAGAGTGCACTTCCTGATCCCACAATTTCAAGATCCACATCTTGCATCTGTCAGTTTAAGTGCAAAGTCTGGTGTGTAGCATTACATTGTAAAGATATCGTCAACCTCAACCTCGGCAAACACAACATTGAGTGTCGGGTACTACAAATTCACCAAAAGGTAAGTACAGCTCAGAGTTAGTCTCAGTATAAAATAGAGTGCAGATTGTTACACTCCGGGACTTCATTGAAGATTTGTACTTGGAAAATAGAAATATATATATATATATATATATATATATATATATATATATATATATATATATATATATATATATATAAATGATACACACCAAAAATACATAGCAGCAGATCACAAGAACACAGAAGAAGCCCAAGCTGAACCTCAGCAAGCCAAAAATACACAGACTTGCCACGGTAACCTCATAGGGTTGCCGCGGCAACCTCCACCAGCACAGGTTTTGGGTTGTGTTTATGCATTTCGGACCTTGGGTCCATGATGGGTTCAGGTGATTGCTTAAATGGGTCTTGGCGCACTATGAGCCATCTATTTACGCGCTAATTATTAATATATAAAAATATTGTATCATCAATAGGTGCAACATGGTGCACATATATAGTTCACGCAATTTAGCCAAGGGTGATGATCTTTGACGCATTGCGCTCCCATCTGATCCAAGCAAATCAGGTAGGGAATCTACGTTGGTATTTTATATTTGTATAAGCATGTCACTTAGTTTCATAGAAGCTTGGATGACCATTCATGTACGCACTAATAAGCATAGTAGAGATAAAATCTAATATTTTATTTAAACTGATAAACCTGAATTGATCTGAAATAAATAGACTTAAATTGCCAGAAATCTGATGAGAAACAAAATAATAATAATATATATCATAAATCAGCATCAAGAGCATCTGGTAGTTTGACCCTAGTCAGAAAGAAACTGATATTTCTAGTCTATAACAAGAAATCGGTTTTGTAAATTCATGCTTATAGTATCTTCATACCATTCAGCATAAAAGAAATAAATGGAACTGCATCTTGAGCTTAAGCATTTCACGTTGTTCATTATATCCTATCATTTGAGATATTTTTTATACGTTTTAAATCAAGTGATCCCGCTAACTCGGGAGCTTGACAAGTGATCCCTCTAACTCGAGAGCTTGAGTTATTCTGGTCCAAGTGATCCCGCTAACTCGGGAGCTTGACTTTTCCTAGTTCAAGTGATCCTGCTATCTCGGGAGCTTGACAAGTGATCCCGCTTACTCAGGAGCTTGACCTTGCTGTTCTCCTATTTTTGCCTGCAAGTATATTTGGTTTCAGTTTGTTTCTCACACCTGTTACATCATGCATAAATTTAGCATGTCAGCATGTTATTCATAAATTTATTTTATTTATGCATCTCTATGAAAAAGTGATAAACTGTTAATATAGAATAATAATGTGATATTCTCTATTGAGCTTTGATGATAGCTCATACCACGACTTCAATGTCTTAGCTGCAGAGCCTGACCCGGAGCACGTTGCTGATCCCACCTACGTGCCCGACGAAGAAGAGGGTGAAGACGAAGACGACGACGACGAGGAAGACGACTTTGCTGAAGAGTTCTTCCCGAAATAGGTTTGTAACTTTGGAATGAGGGTAGAAAGGTAGAGAGAGAAAAAGAGAAAAAAATAAATTTATGACATTTATAAATGATATATGATAGTTTCAGAGATATATTGGAATGTATAGGTTTTCTTTTCACTGTTTAGATGACGGGTGGCCGTCATCGGTGAAAAGCTATATATCAAATCCTTTATTTCTGTATAGTGTTGCTATTTTATCTATCAATTGTTTTTGCCATATTATCCATCTGTCAGAGTTAAAATACATTGCTTCCGCATTTGCATCACTTTATGTTAAAGAAGTAACGCCTTGATGAAAGGATCATGTCAGGTGATCCGATGGCGCGACCTTTCCCAGTTTAGAGACAGGGAAACGTCTGGCTGTCACACTGACGCTCTTATTTTGAGAAGATAAACACAAAAATATTGGGAGTTTCAGTTGACAATGTGGTAAGGTTGGTTACCCCCTCCATCTTGTTGACACATTATTTAATATGATCTCCTTAATGGTCTCATTAATTTCTTGGTTTGTTAAATATAAATTGAAGACTGATGGCAGATTGAGATTGAATTGCTGAGAAATTTACTAGTGCATGCCCAATTTATATCTTTTATTTGAATGTCCCTAAGACATCAAATCTTCTCAAGTTGTATTATTATATTGTAGTTATTTATGAGCATTTGGTAGATTACAACTGTACTATGCATTCACACCGAGTCATTAACATAAATCTGTTACCATTAACATCCATTTGGAAGGTTGACTAATGGAATATGGTTGTACTCTACTATTTGAATCGAATTTGAAAACACCTTTACTCTTTTGGTCAACCATTTCAAATGATTGCTAATGATTATGGTCTTATATATTTATGTGTAGAGGCAGCAACTGTACACTAAGTGCAAAGCTTGCTGCCTCAATTAGATAATGTTAACTTAATTAGGTGCAAAAAACTAATGCAATCATTATTAGGGAACAAAGGAAGAAGAAAAAAAAGGAAAAGGAAGAGAAAAGGGGATGGAACTGGCTTGCTATAAGTCTACAGAGTTAGGTTGTTACAGAGACTAAGGGACCTAAAGGGCACATTTAATAAAGCTCCATGTGATCCATTAAAATGTCCCATGAGATGTCAAGTGATTCACACATCGCTTGATCACTTAATTTGAATGGAATTGGTTAATATAGGACAGAGATATTGTTGGGGTGGGTGTGTGTGTGGGGGGGGGGGGGGGTGGGTGATAACCATGTGTATCTTTTTCACAATCTGAAAATGAGCAATTGACTGCTCACATAGAACCAGACTAACATAAAACTAATAAATAGCAGTAGTCTCTCTATCTAGATGTATGTGTGTGTATTTTGGTGGTCGATTATCTTCATGTGTGACTGATGAAATCCTTTGCATTCATTGTAATTACTATACAACCTATTAGTTCGACATAAAATTTCCTCATCATCATTCGCTTTTCATTAGTACGACATGAAATTCCTCATCATCATTCGCTTATCATTATTTCAACATGAAATTTATCTTCCTAAATGATTTTATGAATAGTTGGAGGATTGTATTATGGATATTTATGCTTGTATAGAATCCCTAGTTTGTAAGTTTGCATATTTGAGGTTTTTTTCCTCTTTCCTTGGTGATGGTTCTAAGATTTTTCTATGAAGGATCGTGCTGATGAGATATATAAAGTCTATAAGAGTTGGAAATCAGGAGGCAATTTTGGATGCTTACCTCTACATTGCTTGCCGTCAAGAGGGCAGGCCTCGAACAGTAAACGGTACAACTTAAGCTAAATATTTGAATGCTTCCTGGTTCATCTCTTTCAATGCCTATAAGCTTCCCTGGATTTGTAAAATTTGCTCTTTCAACTAGAAATTTTCTCTGGTTCCAATGGAGCTACAAAAATGGAAATTGGTCGGGCCAAAAAATACATTGTGAAACAGCTGGATATAAAGATGGGACCTGTACATGCTGGGGATTTTCTGGTTAGTTTAGTGAATTCTTTTATAAGCTATTGGAGTTATCTGTTGTTTTTGTTTTAATTTGATGTTTTGCTTATGCTAATTTTCTTGTGTTGGAAATTTGTTGAATGAATCAAATTCATGTTCTATCCTCGAGATCTAATTTATGATCCACAATCTACGGAGGCGTTTTTGTTCTTCTCTTGGTATGACCAATGAAGCCATTAAAGCTGCCCAAGAAGTAGTCCATAAGTCAGAAAAACTTGATATAAGGTAGTTATGCCTTCATAATGTTTTGATGGATCACTGGGCATCATTCCCTGATTTTCTTTGATTGTAAACCAACCCCCCCTCCTCCTTTCCTACCCCCACGCCCAACACCAACATGGCTTTCCCCTTTTCCGTATGCTTGTGTGTGTTTAGACCTGTATATAACTAGTTTGACTCATGCTACAATGCTTTTCCATCTGGTTTGACTATTGTTCTCTCTGTCTGAAGCACAGATTGCCAAAAAAAAAAAGAAAAGATACAGTGTCAAATTATGTTGTATGCCCCATCCTGGTGTGTAGTGTGGTTTGCCACAAGGATATTAGAGTAACTTGCCTGTCCTGGTATGCAATGCATAGTTGATTAGGCTAAGCAGTTGGCTGAGATGCACACTGACTGAACATCCTTTCATATGGGGTTGCATAGCATGGTATTTCATTAGCATACAGCATTGTTTTCAAAACAAAAGAGCGTCTCCCCCTTTCCCAAATCTTGTAAACTAGGAGCTGAATATCAGGTCTAATTAATGTGTACGTGATGGATATTGAAGCACACCTTTAAGGAGGTAGTGGCGTGGTTTAAGAACTTGTGGAGTTATCCATTTGGCCAACTAAGCATTTCTAGTGATATTGGGCAGGACGCCATTTTTGTGAACAATATAAATCTGATAGATGCATGGGACCCACCTGCTGCAACTGTAAATCTAAGTCATGTTTGAAATTGAAGTAATAGTTAAATAAAAATGAAGGCACAGTCATCTTAACATGAAATATTGCTATTATACTTGGATTTTGATAATGCATGGCACCCAATTGCTGAAGCAAAATATGCTGACAAGGGCTGCATCTTGTGATCTGTTAGTCTCGGACCTCCAGTGCTGATTTCATGCCTTCATGTTTCCATCCTCCTCCTCCTCTATTGTATAACTGATAGGATTTAGCTAGATTTAGCTAGATTTCTACAGCTTGATGCTTACCCGACTCTATAGTCTAATCACCATTTCTCTTAGTAAGAAAGTCCTCTTTATCCTCGACTCTTTAGTAAGAAAGAACACAGCTAGATCTTATTGTATAGCCCTCAAGCAATATTGTTTCTTTCCAGTCTATATTACTCTTGTATCTTTTAGCATGATGATTTCTGTGTAGTTATCTGATATATCTTCTCCTATATGGGGGTTGCGCTCTTTGGACAATGTAACAGTTGGCTTGGAAAAAGTTCATGTCTTTTTTCAGCTCTGCAGAAATTTCTGATGCTCTGCAGAAAAAACTCATGTCTTTTTTCAGGTTGTACACTTTTCAGCTCTGTAGAAGATTCTGATGCTCTCTTAATAAATTGCAAATTACAGAAGAAGGCAATCAACACTACATGAAAATACAAAAAAGACAACTGTCCAAAACAGTCATTTTTCAAAATCACGACAATTTTTGACCGTCGAGTGAGCTGTCCTAGAAAAAACAGTAGTATTTTTCAATGACATATTTAGACCGTCGTTTATTTCATCAAAATAACAGCTGTCTATGACCGTCGACCAAAAAACGACGGTTTTGAGCTGTCAATTTTTATATCGTTTTATTGAAAAAGATATGACTTATTCCCCACATAATCGATATATTATGATTGTCGTTTCTCTTTAAAATAATCGCGTTCATGAAACAACCACGATTTTGAGCAATCATATTTGTTTATTTATATATTTTTTAAAATATTTAAATTTTATAAAATGACGATTTTGTAACGTCATTTTTTTATAATTTTCGTCTAAAATCTAATGAAATCTATAATGATCAATGTAATAGCCCGAAAAAAATCACGCTAAACTATGACCTCGGGATCCGTGCTCGATCGGTCATAGGTTTGACCAAATAGAAGTCCAATAGTTAGTAAGGGGTGTGATGAACGGATGAGATGTGATGGGTTGAATGTCTATGTGATGTATGTTGTAAATGTGAAGTCGCATACACCTATCGCGGTGTATGTGCTCAACACACAAGTGAGGAAAGAGATAAAAGGGTTTACTAACCCTAAAAATCTGTATTTGGTTGTTGAGAGAGGAGTAAAGAAGAGAGAGAGAGGAGTAAAGAGATTAAACAAGAGTTATTGGGTGATTGGAGGGGGGATTCAAGCATTAAAGAGACCGATTCAACGCGAGGAATCCGTTCAAGCAAAGGCTGGAACCCTAGCCTTTCCAACCACTCGATTGAAATCAATTTGAGATTGATTGAAGGTAAGATTTTTGTAGTTTAAATGCATAGATTAGAAGGGTGAATAGTGGCTAGAAATGTTGTGAAATGTAGAACAAAGGTTTAGAAAAATGGAAGGAAAAAGTAAGGGAAAAGATTGGGAAGAACAACTAGAAAGGGGGCTGAATCTGGCAGTTTCGATTAATCGAAATTGGGTTTCGATTAATCGAAATTGGCCAAGAAGTTGAAAAGTCGGAGGACCCCGATTTCGATTAATCGAATTGGGTTTCGATTAATCGACTTTGGTTTTCGATTAATCGATTTGGGTATCGATTAATCGACTGGGAACCTCCAGTGGACCCCAGGGGCTGGAGGAAAGGACTTGGGGAAAAAAATCGACTAATCGAAATGAGATTTCGATTAATCGATTTCAAATTTCGATTAATCGATTTGGGATCGATTAATCGATTTTGGAAATTCGATTACTCGAATTGAGAATCGACAGATAGAGTGGAGAATTTTGATTAATCGAATTGGGTTTTCGATTAATCGAATGGGAATCTCGATTAATCGATTTGAGAATCGATTAATCGATATTGATTTTCGATTAATCGATTTTAGAAATCGATTAATCGAATCAGATTCAATTAATCGATTTTGGAGTTCGATTAATCGACTGTGCTAAATTTTGTTGACTTTTGAGTTTGACTTTAAGCTTCATGGAGGGTCTTGGACCTCCTTTATTGCATCCTTGGTGATGTGTTTCACATGTTATGTGATACCATAGGTGGTACGATTGAGCTAGTGCACAAGGAGCCACGTGAGACCTTGATGCACTGATCGAACGAAGACTTGAGGTAGGGAACACCTTGAACATGTACTTTATTTTACAAGAGCATGTATGTAGTGATATAGAATTCAAATTCAAATGTTTTATTGCTTAAGAATTATGAAAAGTGTGTGTGTGTGTGACATCCATAAGAGTAAGTATAATGAGCCATCCCCAGGGGATGAAGAAGTAAAGAGATAAGAGCATCAGGTTTGATGCAAGTGAATGGATACATCCCAGGGATGTATCCAAGATTGAATCATGTTTGATAGGGCCTAACTGATATAAGATAGCACACTTACACGGTGAATAACTATATGTAAGATACCGATATTTTTGTTATTTGAGGTTTGATAGGGTACCCCACCGACGTGGCGGGATATCCACGACTGACACGGCAGGATATCCGTGACCGATACGGCGGCGAAATCGTAAGCCAGTGCGGAGGCTTATCCGCACATAGTAGGCACACCCCAGGGGTGTTGATTTGAGACAAGTGAAACCCCGCCACCAATCCCCAGGGGAAAGGGGCTTGGGTACTATATTGTATTCCCAGGGAATACGTTAAAAGTGTCTATATAGATGACGATGATGGGTATTTCATCGGGGCTCGATGCTATATTGCTCGGGGATTACTTAAGTTGAAAGTTTAAGTTTTGCTTTAGGCCTTTTCAGCATCATTCATGAATAAATGAAAACATAAGTAATTACCAGTAAAATGCAATGCTTTTTAACTGTTTTCATCAATAACTGCATAGACACATCATGCATGGCATATCATGGAATATATGTGAGTAATAATTTATATGTTCAACTGTGTTTTGTTCCCTATTAAGCTAGGATGTAGCTCACCCTATAGACTATACGTCGCAGGTCCACTACTAGCAAGCCGAGGCTTCGGAGAGACCGGAGTCTGACTCTGGCCGGCGAAGAGTTGGAGCCACCTCCTGAGGACTTCTTCTAGAGGACTCCGTTGTGCCGCTTTGAGGGCTTTTTTATAGAGATTTGTACGGCTTGGTATGTCAAGCCTTGTTTTGGTTGAACAATGTATATATTGAGTTTGGGATTATTCTTTTGGGGCGAACCATCCGTGATGATTGCTATCATCGATGGTTCGGATCGGTTCTCCATTCATGCAGAGGCATGGGGGGTAGAACTGTCTTTTGGAGAATTACTTTAATATAGATTTAAATTCCGCAGTTCATTTATTATTTCATTTTATGCTTGATATGTATAGCTAAGGGCAGTCCAAGATGATCGTCTTGATGGCACGGGTTTCGGTGTCAAATCCGCCGTAGAATCAAAATTCATAAATTTCTAAATTCACCATAAGAAAATTCACAGCTTAAAATAAATAAATGGATAATCATCTTCCTTAATTACAACTTTCAATTTTGAAATAATCATAAAAAATATAAAACTTAAAATTCCCAAAAAAAACTACTAAGCATCCAAATCCATTAAATGTCTGTAACCAAATAAATTCAATTTATATTATACCTAACAATAATCATATAAAAATTATAAGTCCCTTTGGCCAGATAATTGTCTCTCCAAGTATAATATCTGCTAATGTCCCTTCAGTTGCATACAGCTCGGCGTCGATATCATAAATATCATCTACTATGATGCTAAATGAATTTGTTGATGTTGTCGCCTCTTTATTAATTCGACCCAGTGCAATAAATTTTTTCTTGAAGTTCTTTAATAAGCAACGCATGGATGATTGATATCCACTGGTGAATCAGGAAGAACCGATGAATTTCGTTGTGCCTACGAAAATAATGAAAACTGATTAATATTAAAAAATTTATATCGAAAAATTATAATTTTGAAAAGGAAATTGGGTCTTTATGAGATTGAAATTTGTACCTGAGAAAAACCTGAATTTGACATATGTGTTCCTTGAAAAAGAACTTGACTTGATAATACATTGACTTTTTCCTCAAGGGTCTTGCTTGCCTTACGGTTTTCATCAGATTATTGAATAAGTAAATCAAACTTTGATTCAATGTTTTCACGTGCTCTCTTCTCCCATTGAGCATTCTCTCTATAAGGCGTTGATGCTTGAATAGTAGTCTTAGATACACCCATACCCATGCCCCGTACACAACCTCTTCCATCATGGCCACAAACCTAAGCAACAAAATATTTTAGAACTATAAATTCCTTACAAGGAGAAGAAGAAACAAAAAGGGGAGGTGAGCATCATTTACTTTAGCAACAGGGTCATTATCTAAATCGTTATCCCCTAGAAGAGGATCGTTCATAATGATTCTTCTAATTTCATCCTGCAAAGAATAAATATTAATTAAACATTTCAATACTAAAATTCTGATATAAAATGAACTAAAATAATAGTCTTATTAGTTGATTGCTCATAGCGGGTAAAGGACAAGTTCCATCTTTCTTGGTATGGGAGGCTATATATTTGTGTCCTAGTGGCTCTACAATCAAAACTCTGCTTTTTCTGTACAATAAAAATTTCATGCAAATATTAATATTTCAAATAATTATATGCAAATAGAATATTGGATATATGTTACCAATTCCTCTGCCAAGTTAGCTGCTCCTCGTCTACTAGTTCATAGCTTGAGAATTTCGGCCGATAATTTGGAAAAGGTTTCAGACATTCTACTGCATGCTTTCAAACCTTTTCTATTTATCGGCCAACAAATACAACTATATAGATCCTCAACTGGAAAATAGAGACCCACCTTCCCTTTGATCAGACATAAGGCTTCGTGTGGCTATGTGGAACACTCGGAGCTTTATTGAAATGCTTAACAGCTTCACGGGAGTTCTTTGGACCCCTGAGCAGAACCTGTAACACGTACCAAAAAAATTGACTTCTTTCCTCAATTGCTTTACTTCAAAACTTTTGGAGAAAATGTTTTCATATTGTTTTAGAATCCCCGAACAACAATTTTACATATAAATTTAATCAATGGACATTCAGCATTATCAGTAGCATTTCAATCAAAAGTAAATGAGCATCGAATATTCATTACCCAAAATGTGATTGGGTGTCGCGTGTGGCTACAAATTAGTGTGGGACCATGTAAGTTACCTGGTCCATGGTACCATGCTACCTTTACCCTTAAAAGAGGGATTGATAAACAACAAAATTAGGATGCAAATCCACATTAAGACATAGCTTAAATGCTAAAAATGTACATCACATATATACTGCCATTCTATTGCATGCTTTCAAACCTTCATAATTTGCTTATTTATCTGCCCAGTTAATTTCCTCGATATGAATATAGGAAATCTAACCATCTAAAGTTACACGACTAAAAGAGGGGAAATTCTCTATCTAATACCTCAAAAATATACAAGAAACCCTTTTAAGCCACCAGTCAGAGTTAAGCTAACTTGATTCCATAAGAATCCCTTCTAATACCTAAAGTTCAGACTCCATATAATCAAATTGGAATTTTAACAAGTAACTTGATTATAGTCAATAACACTGAACCTCCACCCCAAGGATCAAAAATTCGGTTTTCGTTTCGGTCCTGCCTGAAACCTTTTCCAAATTTCTGCTGGGAATCGTTGGCCATTTCTGCCATTCTATTGCATGCTTTCAAACCTTTTCTAATTATCGGCCGATAATTTCAAAATTTCGGCTGATAATTTGATGCTTTGATAATTTCGGCAAAAAATTGAAGTTTTCGTTTCAGCCTCCACCGAAAGTGATGCGTTTAGGCCAAAATTTTGAACCATGCTCCACCCCATTACATCTTCAGCTCAAAAGCAGCTCAGCAAAAGAAAAGGTTCAGATAAATACTCATTTGAAGTAATGCCCCAATTTTGATGAAGTTGATTTTGCAATATTTCATTTTTAGATTTACCACTCTAAAGGATGAACTTGATTTGGCTAGTTTATTGAGAAACCTATGTATTATAAAGTGGAACCATCCAAATAGCAGAATATGTGGAATTTTTTCCTGTGGGACAAAAGATGTGAGACTAGTATGCTGGTTCGGGCCTAAAACTTGAAAAAAAAAAAAAGAATTCTTAGGTAAGAGAACACAAGAAAGAATGGTTACCGCAATCAAACTTATATGTATTGGATGATACTAATACGGATCAGCCAATTACAATACTGATAGATATTTGGGGTGTTGGCCAATACCTACTAATACCATATGCATCAGCCGATACCTAGGCAATGCCCAATACATTTTTTTATAATCAGAAACCAAAACCAATTACTAAATTAGGTATAGGTATCGGTCAGGCTGAGTACTGATATGTATTGCCATTGAAAATACATATCAATACCGGTGGATATGCATCAGCATCTATCGCTACTCTGACCCATGACTCTCTCCCATGTCAGTGTCTATGCAAAAATGCTGTAAATTCATTAGTCATTATAGAATATGATTTACCTATCAACCTAATGGAGGATGTTATTATGCATCCCTAAAAGAAGTGGAATGTTCTGTATGATTGGCTGGCAATATCGGCCATAAAACCTATTGGGGTTGTGTTCATATGGCACAATATCAAATCTATGGAATGGCCCTCAAACTGGATTATTCAAAATAGTGAGTGTCAACCCGATTTTTCAACTGTGCATTTTGTTGTAATTATTTAAACTTTTGATGCCTACAATGAATTTAGAAGCTGATTTTTTTATCTTAATGATAAAACATTTAAAGGATATGGAAACTTTCAAAAATATCTTGAGTACCTCTTCACATATAGCTTATGTGAATGACCAAAGCTTCTAATTATTGGCCAACGATTTTGGGGGATCGTTGGCCATTTCTGCTATATTGAAGATCATTATTTTGTATTTCCTAATAGCAAATCTGCAACAAGAGCACACAATTCAGTTTGAAGGGCTTGAGACAAAGAGAGCCATCATATGACCTTATTAGTTGCTGATAACCACAAATGTAATACTCATATCCTAAAAACATTGAAAATTTTAAGATTTATTGCTACAGGCTTTAGTTTACCCAGTGCTTAAAAATGGATTCAGCTCAAATTTAAAAATGCCTAAAAAGAATACAGATCTAAAAATAACCAATAAAAAATAACATTAAGACAGAAAAAAAACTTGCCCTGATTCAATAAATGAAAACCACACTACAGAGGAACCCAGAGACCCTCCAACATCAAGTTAAAAATGACTTGATCAAACTTGAGCTTACCAAGGTTCAACAAGGAAAATGAACTCACCAAGAGATGTTAGTAATCTCAAGGTCACTAAGATTATACCCAATTTCATAGACCTTGAACTCACCATGGTCGACAAAACCCAAGAAAAAAACTATCTAAATCAACACAAGCCAAATGACAATTATCTTGTAAGTATTTTCAACCTTCATAAACATTAAGAAATTTATAAATAAGTTTAAGAGAGTTTCTACAATAAGAAAAATAATCATATTTCCAATAAAATAAACAAATCCCATTTTCTAAAATAAAATAATAAAAGAGACTAATCCTAATTCAATTAGGATTCTTGAAATTCGTCACTGTCTGTGTAGCTTTTGAAAACTGATCATAACTTCTTCAATACTTGTTGGAATTGTATATTTTTTGGCTTGTTGGAAAGCTACTTCGATAAGCTTTCAAATATGACTAATTTTATATCAATCTGACTTTGTTTAACACTTCAAAATAGTCCAAACATAAAAGTGCTGGGATTGAAATTTGGAAGCCCTAATAAATTTTGGATTTTTTTCTTTCTAATCAAACAGGTCTTTTTTAAAAAGCCATTCGCAGGTCTACTTTCTCTTTTGACATCTCCTCTTTATCTGACCATGATTCAAATAGGCAGATCTAAAGTTCGCACACTATGTCAAAATGGGAAAAAAACCACTCTAGCAACATAAAATAAACCACTGCTTAAAAAAGTGGTGCAATATACCACTGCCTAAAATAGTCATTTTTTAAGTTAAATTAGTGGTTTAGTAATGCATCCCTCCTATCACATGCAAATCATCGGGCCTATCACATGCAACTCACCGTGTGACGACCCGACTTTTCCAATCCTTAAGGTATAGGAAAGGCCGGTTCATCATCTTATGGATTTCTCAATAAGCCGTATTTCAAACAAAGCTGGCAGCATAAGCATAGATCTAAATAGAAGCAAAGCTAATAAAATAAGAACAAAAGCTTAAAAGCTTTAACAAAAAATATCACCAAGAGGAACCAGAAAGAACCACCAGTGTTGGCCAATCCAAACACCTAAACAATGGTTCCTATTGATGGTTCCTCAAGTGATATCCAAAAGACAAAACAATGGCCTAGGGCCCAATATTCAAAAAGATTATAATCCAAAAGTACCAAAATGACCTATCTCGATCAAGGAAGGAACTCCTATGCTGGGGTCTCCAACTCCTCCTCAGCAATGTAGTCAGAGTTCTCCAAATCACGATCGTCAGATCCTAAGGCAGTGTCAGCACCTGTGACGTATAGTCGGGGTATGAGCTTCATCCAAGCTCAGTAGGAAAAAAACTAATAACATGCTTATCATAACATCAAACACATATCTTATGGCATAACGTACACAAAGTTGTTTTGAACACATGCAGAGAGGTGATTTCATAACCTTAACATACATATGCAATGCTAATGGAATCATGAACATGCTCACATTTCTATTCCGACATAAGAAAGAAGAAAAACTTAAAAGTGTTTACTTAAAGTACTAGAATGAGGAACTATAGCCTCAAGCCCCCGATGGAATACCCACCATCGTCACTCACATGAGTCATTTGCACATAAATCCAAGGTCCCGTAGAGTTGGACACTTGGCCGAACATAATTACCGTTATACGGTAGGAATCACAAAGTACATATCACAAAGGGTGTACGGATTGGCCGCCGTACCGGTCACGGATATCCTGCCGCGTCAGTCACGGTTATACCGCCGCGTCGGTCGGGTATTCACATAACCTTAAATCCAAAAGTGCATACATATAGCTTATCGCCGTGTGAAGTGATAATTATAATTTATATCAGAAGTCGGAACAAAGTGTGAAAGTCTCTTATACACATATCAAATGAATCTCGAAGATTCCATAAGTCTCACATGTTTTTAAGTCATACATAAACACATGCCTCATTTCTTCAAAATCATAAACGGAATTCACAAAATAGAATCGAAGAACATATCATAACATAACACACATATTTATGAAATAATGCACATGATATCAAGTTTTCCCTACCTTAGTTTAGAGTCGAGCATATCAGAGGCAAAGTAAAAGCTCACTCGACGATCTCCAATCTTTAATCTGCATTACAAACATTCATGTATGCATATGTTATCGACTAATTATCATATAAGCCAAAGTTTTTAAAATTTTCTCACAGTTAGGTGAAACAGGCAAGTTTAAGGTATCATTGACTCATGTAAAAACTTGTCCTTACTTCACCCTAATTTTTGACCTTTATAACATTTTATTTACAAATTGATCAATTCATGAAAGTTATAGGTCTTGTTGTTTTCTTTCCAACGCCTCAAAAATCGCATTAATCCGAGTTCGGGATAAAAAGTTATGACCGAAATACCAAAGCAGTGTCAGACCAAATTCGACCATCGAATTCAAATTCGACCATCGAATTTCCCAAAAATGCATCAGGCTTAAAAACCCAAATTCGACTATCGAATTTATTTTCGATGGTCGAATTTGAAATTCGACCATCGAATTGAAATTCGACCATCGAATTTCTCCAGATCTATGTGTTCCAGATTTGTTCTTCCGACTTTATTTTTCATTCCAAAACCCCAATCCATCTATCTTTTTCAGACGTACCCTTTATCTAAACTATTCTAAGCATAAATAATTTTAATCAAAGGTGTTTAAAGAGCTTACCTTTCAAGGTCTACACCTAGCTTCCGTGGATCTATTCTTAAGCACCGAATTAAGCCACAAGTTCCAATTTGGACCCCAAAATCAGTCCATCTTCACCTTGCTACCAGGGCAAAGTTTAGCCCAGATCCTTCACCAAACCGTCCACTCTCCCCTAGTCTTCCTTCCCAATATCTTAATCAAATCAGAAGCATGATACAAGGCTTAACAACGGTTGAGATGGTGAGAGGAATTCTAAATCTCTAAAGATCTAAGCAAGAAGAACAAGGGCTGCAAAGCTTAGTTCATACGTGAGGAAGAAGAGATCAACTTCTCTCTTAATCCTCTCCCTTTATAAGCAAACCTCTCTCCTCAAAATATCATGATTTTTCCTATAAATATCATGATATTTATGTTTGAAGTTCCATCCACTTAACATGCATTTATTTTCGGTGCTAAGCACATATACCATTCTTAGCGTATATGTCATCAAATACATGACATCCACAAATCCAGATCAAAAATCCTTTGACCACATCTCTCATCATACCTTAACCTACCTAAATACTCCTGGTTCGTCCCATAAATTTTCCAGGCACGCTTACCAAGGTAAACAAAATCTGATCCAAAATATCTGGGATATTACACATCGGACCCAACCACCCATCCACCCACCCCCGACTTCTCTTTTCACTCTTTATCACTAAACACAAGACGCCTTTCTCACAACCCTTCTTTTTCTCTTCGAAACCGTAGTCTCTCTCTCTCTCTCTCTCTCTCTCTCTTGACAAACCCTAACCTCTCTCTCTTGATCGACAAACCCTAGCCTCTATCTCACATTTTCCTTCTTGTTACGTGGTCTCCATGAGCTAATTTGGGAGGCTCGATTCCTCAATGGATCGGAAGCTTCTCTGGTGAGCTCGAAAGCTAGATCTTCGATCGAATTCTTTTACTTTATTTTATTGGAGAGGTTCCTAAAACTTCTTGAGTCTTCTATTTTGCAACAGTTGGATCTTTCCAACAATGCATTACACGGAACTCTAGGCAGCTTCGATCAACCGATCATTTTTCTAATGGATCGGGAAGCGGTGAATGCTGATCTAGGTATGTTATATGGTTTTGATCTTATAGAGCGGAGGATTTGAGATGGATTAGAAGCTGGTGAATGCAGATGTAGGCATGTTATATGGTTTTCGTTACATTTTGGTTGATTTTGAGTAGGATTTGAGATGGATTGGTTGATTCGTTGATTTTCCAATTTTTTCAATTTTTTGTTTGATTCGTTGATGCTTTGATTTTCCAATTTTTTGTTTGATTCATTGATTAGTTAAATATTTGTTTGATTCATGGATGTGCATGCATGTTTAAAAATCTCTAGGGTTTTGGAACTCAGTTTTTGTTAGAATTTTTTCTTTCTTAGTCACATTTAAAGCTATTTCTGTGACTGAATTACAACTTAGTGATTGATCTTTACAGCTTTTCTGAGACTGAATTATAGTAGTGAATGTTATTTGGAGTTTTTATTTTTTATTTTTTTTCTCTTGCAACTTTTTCACTGGATTACGAATCAGGATTTTTTCTCTCAATGCTGAGTGGGATAACCCCCTAGTTTTTCACTGCATCATTGCTGAGTGGGATAAGCCCCTAGATTGATCCACTGTAATGTGCCTCTTCAAGTTGATGAGTAAGTTACTTGAAGAAAGAGAACTTTTGTCTTGTCTTTCTTGATGTCTCAACCACTTTAATTCCCATATTTGGATTGAATGCTTTGTTATTTCAGGTTAATGTGGGTCCCATGGAGCTCCCGGGAGAGAGATGGTGACTGAGAGCAAGCTGAGGGATCTTCAACATGGATCGGAATATGTCCTTACATACGAAGATAAAAAAGGTGGTTGGATGTTTGAGGGAGACGTCCCTTGGGGAGTAAGCTCTGATATGATCCATCTATTTCCTATTATCTTTTCATTTACTATATAGAATTATTGGAATACTTATCTTCTTGTCACTTATTTGTAGCCCAATCTACACCCCAATACAAGTTTCGCCTCTACCTTGTAAAATTGTCCCTTCAATCAAGGTGAACACACATTGGTCTCACAAGTCATAGCACACCAATCACATGTCTCCATCACCCACTCGGCAACATGCTACTTGGTATTTTATATGGACTGATTTTTAATATAGTGATACAATAGATGAAGCATTTGGCTTGACTCATAGCACTCATTGTAAATGCAAACTCTTCCCACATGGCTTGTTTTACAAAAAACACAGAGCAAAGGAGGGTCGTTCCAGCGATGAGGTTGAACATTTCCCTGTACCTTCGAGTGTGATGGATAGGCAGCTTCAGCTGCTGCTACAGTCGAACTGAAGGACTCTGAAGCCTCAAATGTAATGCCACTTTTTCCATTTTTTTAGATTCCTAACACTAGTATCAAGTTGATAACAATTAAGTTTAATCTAAAACCGGTATAACTCTTATTGTTGAATGCAATTCTACAACCATTTCAGTAATTAAACCTAGTATGTATGCTCGTTTTCTTTTGAACTAGGGAATTTTTTTAATATAAATTATCAAAGATTATTTAAGCTGTTTGAATCATCATGTCACGATCTAAAAATCTGAAAAAAATATAAAAAATCAATGCTTTAAAATAAGGAAAATTCCTCTAATACGAAAAATCGATTGCGCAAACTTCTTTTGTTGGAATCTATTTGCTTGCTATTTGGTTTCTTTGATGAGTTTGCAAACTCTCTAGGATGTAGATTTTTCTTGTTAGATCTTATGTCATTTCTAGCTCTATCTTTTGTGATATTTCATAATTAAAATAAATAAATAAAAAGTAAATTTCATGTTACAGAGCTTGATGATCAAGGGAAAGGAATCTAACTTAAGTCTATAGATCTTATTCATCTTACCTAATACTGAGAATGATCTTGATCCTTAGAAAAATACATTGTCTTATTTATCGTGTGTTGCTATTAGAAAAATTCATCTCAATCAAATCACAGGAACAATTTTCAGTGAAGAACTATTTTTGTTAAATAGTACCTTCAAACTAGCTTTTGCTCTGATTTTATCATCAGTGTGGTAGCTAGCAGTTGTTAATCTTTTATGAAATTAGTGCCTGAATTGATGTTACCTGGTTCGCTTAGTTTGAATTCAAGTTCGGTGTTTGATACCCCCCATCGAACCCTAGTAGTTATCAAATTGGTGATCAGATCTCTTTACATGGCGTGTAGTTCACTAAGTTTTGTATCTTATGGCTCCTTTTTGAAAACCACATGCCCTTGTTTCTACTATTCATTCCACCAGGGAGTCCAGTTGTCATGATATGAATTTTATACCTTTGATACACCTAAAATATGTGTATGTATTTAATACCGCATTCCCCGCATACCTTGAGTTTTCAAAACGTTTTATCTAAAAATGCATGTTTTAGTTTTTCAAGCTTTTATATTTATTTTCATCATTAATGAACATAAATTGTGTAATAGCCTACTGGTTAAAGACTTTAAGTTTTATATAAGAGGTCTAGGGATCAAACCTTGTTATGTGTGCTTTAAACCTCTATTTTAGACTTTGAGATAAAAGTCTATACACTCTTCCTTATTGTGTTGGCTCAACACCGGATAATCTCCAAAGTGTGATAAATAAGTGTCTTACGGAGAACCCTAAATTATAAGCTCATTGAGAGTCCTTCTTAAGAATAGAACCGTCAGAGACTCTAGAGACCTTAGAGAAGAAATTCTAGATCTATCTTCCTAGAACCCTTCTTTTGGAAGTGCGGTGAGACGGCATATATTCTCAAGCGGCCTTCACCTTCTTCTAAAATCATCATCATTGTTGGGATCTAAATCTAATCGTGGTGGTATGATCGATCTAGGTATGGAGAAATCATGCTTTCCATTGATCTTAAAATATTATTTTTATTAATAGATTTTTATATAAATTAGTGATTTTATTTCATAGATAATGATGGAATGATTAAATGAATGCATGCTATGATTAATAGACTTTTAATGTTAATGATGTTCGGTTAAAAAGAAGTCCGATTAAATTCCACCATGTGATTTGATGTATTTTGAGGTGTGCTCACGGATTGAAATCAATTGATTGACACCTAAAAGCAATTTCCGTGAATTCCCGCCAAACTTTGCATCAGATACTGTCTCGGTATGTTGGCCTTAACTTTCTGTTCCGAACTCGGATTGAGGCAATTCTTATAGCGTTGGAAAGCTGACGACGAGCTCTACAATGTTTGTGATTTAGCCAGTTTCTGAATCGGACGTCTTGAAGGTCCAAATTGAGCCACAAGTAGCACTAAGTTCCCGATGACCCAAAGTTGCAGTATTTTGATATTATTTTCGGAATTCTTGGGCTGTTTTACGCACCATGATCGTATGATATGCACTATAATATTTATGCACCATGATTGTGTACACTTTGATATTTACGTACCATGATTAAATGCACTTAAATGCATATGTAGTATGATATCACTCTCATGCACTTTATATGTCCCATGATGATCTATATAATTCACAATCAAGATATGTAAAATACGATGAAATGTCAAGCCATGATTAATGATCATTAGACCCAACATCTTGTACCCGATGGAGTCTAAGAAGGTATTAGACCCAACATCTTGTGTAAGATGGAGTCTAACTGAACAAGAGTATGATGAGCATGATTCATCCAAATGTCTTGAGCGGGACGGAGTTTGACATGCAATAAATAACATGATTCATTAGACCCAACGTCTCGAGCATGACGGAGTCTAACTAACAAGTAATAAGCATGATTAAGACCCAACGTCTTGAGCGGGACGGAGTCTAACGTGCATTAAATGACAAGAAAGATGAAATTAAAAGATATGATGCATTCATGTAATATTAATATATATGTTTACGTTCAATTCATTTCAGCTTAGTGAGATTATACATGCCACATACACACATACATGAAATATATCGAAATGTTATATGGCTAGGATTGATATTTTATATTTTAATGGATTGCATGTCTGGTCTATACAAGTGTAAACTTACATCCTTATTTATGTGGGTGACCAGATGAGACAGGTGTTGCCAATGACAATGTATGGGTCTATGGCGATGAGACGGCACGTGGTGCTCAAGAAACTTGACTGAATGGCGTTGATGGCTTCGTGGCCTAATTAGCTATTTTCCTTTCTAATTAGTGGTAATTTTAATTAAATGGGACATTGATAAGTTAGTATTTTATCTAAACTGTTTAAGCTTTAATTATGTTGGATTTGTTATTGGAATAAGAACATTATCATGGGTTTTATTTAGATTAATTATTGTTTTAAAGAAATTTTATCTTCCGTTGTTTAAGGTGCTTTTATCGCCTTATTATGTTTCTATGGTTCTCGATACTAAGGTACGGTCTAAGATCTTACAATTAAAAGGTTGTGAGATCTCGGGTCGCTACAGTTGGTATCAAAGCCTAAGGTTGATTCTTATGTTGAGAATATGTGTAATTGGAGTTGAACGTGAGATTGATCGGTTGCAGATGACGAACAAGCATATTGATGTGTTGACCGAGGCAATTGTGAGTTCCATCAATGCAACCAGAACTCCAAATACCCAACCTACTCCTGCTCCTAGGTCAGAATTGGACGAATTCAGGAAGAACCGACCACGATACTTCAATGGGACGGGAGATAGCGCAAACCCTATGAAATGGGTGCAACAGATGGAAAAGATCTTCGATCTGATGGAGTGTAATGAAATAACTAAAGTGAGATTGGCAACCTACAAACTGGAGGGGGATGCCGAGAACTGGTGGAGACAATTGAAAGAAGCGACTCGTGTCGAAGAGCCTGGTTATTATGGGACTGGGATGAATTCGTAAAAGTGTTTTATGATAAGTACTACCCCAGAGCGTCCAAGAAGCAAAGATTGAGGAACTCCTGAACCTCCAACAAGGAGAGATGACTGTTGACGCTTATGCTAAGCTTTTTACAGAACTGAGCCAGTTTGCACCGACCCTAGTTTCTGACGAGAACTTTCGACTCAGGAGATTTGAGAAGGGTTTGAGGCCCCAGATTAGGACCTTGGTGGTTGGACACCGATGCGACTCATACAAGGACCTGATTGATAGATGTTACACCATCGAGAGAGAATTAAAGGTGCCTTTGCCGACTAGTAATGTGGGTCTGAGCTCGGCTAGAAACTTTCAATATGGCCGCCGAGATCGTGTGTTTTCTAAATCCAACATGAGATCGGAGAGTAGGGGCACTCCTTACTCCAGACCGACCTTCTGAGTGAGCAAGACTAATTCTACGATGGCGTCATTGCAAAGACTACTCAGGCACCCACTACTTGGGCAAGAATCATTACGCTGCCTTAGGGAGCAGGTGCTTGTTTCAACTGTGGTGACTTGGGCATAAGCGGTGAGTGCAAGATGCCTAAGAAGTCATCTGGATCGAGGGCTATGCCTCCTGCGACGATTACGGCTAATGGCCGCGTGTATACCCTATCTGATGCTGACGCTAGAGCTTCAGACGATGTCATCCAGGGTATGTTTATTTATTTAAAATTCATGACTAAGTTCTTTCATACATGTTTACGTAGTAACGTCATAAATATTAATTTGCGTAAAATAACTACTTTTCAAAAATATTTTTAAAAATGAATTAAATGAATTTGTTAAGAGCTAATGAAGATCGAGTAGACATTAAGCTTTTAAATTGAATGATACCCTTACGTTGAATAATTTAAGTCGTAGCATGTCTTGGGTGCCCAGGTTCGATGTTGATCGATGGCCTTTTTGGTCATGTGCTTTTGGATTCGGGTGCTTCCCATTCATTCGTCTCCTTAAACTTCACTAAGCATCTTGATAAGGATTCATCTCCTATGAGCATTCCTTTGATCGTAGTGACTCCTTTGGGAAAAAGTGTGCTTGCTGACAGAGTCTATCCTCGATGTTCTGTCCAGATTGGAACCCATGCATTGGTTGTCGATCTAATTGAATTAGACTTCGAAGATTTCGATGTGATCCTAGGGATGGATTGGCTCACTGAATCTCATGCGACCCTTGATTGTTTCGCCAAGACCGTGATTTTACCCCTTTGGATGGACCGACTTTTAAATTCAAGGGCGCACGGAAGGGTGCCATTCCGAAACTCTTTGCTTTATTAGAAGTCGAGGAAAAGCGGGGAGATATGTCATCAATTCTTGTTGTAAATGAATTTGTTGGAGTTTTTCCTGATGAGGTGACGGGTTTGCCCCCGGGTAGGGAAGTCGAATTTCAGATTGAGCTTGTACCTGGCACTGCACCGATAGCCAAGACTCCTTACAAAATGGCACCTGCAGAACTATCAGAATTGAAGAAACAGTTACAGGAACTACAAGATAAGGGCTTCATTAGAAGAAGTCAGTCACCCTGGGGTGCTCCTGTTTTATTTGTTAAGAAGAAGGACGGTTCTCAGAGGCTATGCATTGATTACCGACAGTTGAACCAAGCGACGATTAAGAACAAGTATCCATTGCCACGGATCGATGTTCTATTTGATCAACTATAAGGCGCACGATATTTCTCTAAGGTCGATCTGAGATCTAGATATCACCAGTTGAGAGTGAGAGAGTCCGATATAGCTAAGACGACATTCAATATGAGGTATGGGCAGTTTGAATTTTTGGTAATGCCTTTCGGATTGACTAATGCTCCTACAATCTTTATGGACTTGATGAACCGTATTTTCAAGCCCTACTTGGATCAGTTTGTGGTGGTTTTCGTTGATGACATCCTGATCTACTCCAAGTCCGAAGAAGAGCATGCCGAACACTTAAGGATCGTCTTACAAACCCTATTGGACCACCAGTTGTATGCTAAGACGAGTAAATGCGAATTCTGGATGCGTGAAGTGACATTTCTGGGCCACAGGATTTATGAGGTAGGGATTACTGTTGATCCTGCAAAAATTGAAGCCATTGTAAATTGGGCGAGTCCCAAAAGTGTTCTTGAATCTGAAGTTTCCTTGGCTTAGCTGGTTACTATAGAAGGTTCGTGGAAGGTTTCTCAAAGATCTCAGGACCTCTTACCGGGCTGACCAAGAAAAATGTGAAATTTATTTGGACCGATGAGTGCGAGAAGAGCTTTCTCAAGCTGAAGAAAAGATTGGCTACTGCTCCCATTCTAGTGATACCTTCTGGCAGTGGTGGCTTTACTGTTAATACCGATGCGTCATATAAAGGACTAGGTGGTGTCCTGATGCAGAATGAGAGAGTTGTAGCTTACGGATCCAGGCAGCTAAAGGAGCATGAAAAGAATTACCCTACGCACGATCTAGAACTGGCCGCTATCATATTCGCGCTGAAGATCTGGAGACACTACCTATATGGAGAGAAATTCATCATCTCCACGGATCATCAAAGTCTTAAATACCTTTTTACGCAGAAAGACTTGAATATGAGGCAGAGAAGATGGTTGGAATTCCTGATCGATTATGATTGTGAGATGAAGTATCATCCGGGAAAGGCTAATGTTGTTGCCGATGCCCTCAGCAGATTTATTCCAGAACAGGTAATTCGACCAAGAGCATTCCTTTCGTACATTGTTATCACCTCTTCATTACTTGATCGAATCAGGGGATTACAGCTTGAAGATCCTATCCTCTTGAAATTGAAGGACGATGGGAAGTCTAAGATTACTGTCAGGGATGATGGGATGATATTGTTCCAGGGACGCTACTGTGTACCTGATAATATAGAATTGAAACGAGAGATCTTAGACGAAGCCCATAAGTCTAAGTTCCCTATTCACCCCGGGAACAATAAGATGTACAAGGGATTGAAAAAAAATTATTGGTGGAATGATATGAAGAGAGAGATCGCTGACTACGTGGCAAGGTGTCTCACATGCCAGCAAGTTAAAGCTGAACATCAGAAACCACCTGGGTTACTTCAGCCACTACCGATTTCGGGTTGGAAATGGGAGAGTATCGGCATGGATTTCATCACCGGTTTGCCGAGAACCCTGAAGAGGAATGACGCTATTTGGGTTATGGTCGATAGACTGACTAAATCGGCTCATTTTATTCCGTACCGCATGACCTATTCAGCCTCCCAGTTGGCGGATATTTATATTCGTGAGATTGTCAGATTGCATGGTGTGCCTGCTGATATCGTATCTGATAGAGACCCTCGTTTCATGTCAAGATTTTGGCAGAAATTTCAAGATGGGATGGGGTCTAAGTTGAAATTTAGCTCCGCTTTTCATCCTCAAACTGATGGGCAGACTGAAAGATTGAATCAAGTGTTAGAGGACATGCTTCGTGCTTGTGTACTGAACTTTAGAGGCAATTGGGACGAGCATCTACCTCTTACGGAGTTCGCGTATAATAATAGTTACCAGTCCACTATACAGATGGCCCCGTATGAAGCCTTATATAGGAGAAGTTGCAGAACTACTCTGTGCTGGGATGAGGTCGGCGTGAGAAGTTTGTTGGGACCTCAAATTGTTGAAGACATGTCCAAACAAGTTCAATTGATCCGAGAATGAATGCGGACCGCGCAGAGCAGACAGAAGAGTTACGCTGATTTGAAGCGTAGGAATTGGGATTTGATTGAAGGGGATCAAGTTTTTGTAAAAATCTCTCCTATGAAAGTAGTGATGAGATTTGGGCGGAAAGGAAAACTTAGTCCGAGATTTGTGGGACCGTTCGAAATTTTAAAGAGAATCGGAGAAACGGCATATCGAGTTAAGCTACCACCAAAGTTTGCCGATGTGCACAACGTTTTTCACATATCCATGTTAAAGAAATACGTGGCAGACCCTACTCACGTTATCGATCGGGAACCCTTGGAGGTTTATAAGGATATGTCCGTGGTGGAGATGCCTGTTCAGATTGTTGATCGGAAAGAGCAGACCCTGAGGAATAAAGTTATACCGCTGGTCCTTGTGATTTGGCAGCACCACTCTCGCAAGGAAGCCACTTGGGAGCGCGAGAATGCTATCAGGAGAGACTACCCCCATCTCTTTTAGTAAGGTATGACTCAATTTCGAGGACAAAATTTTTATAAGTAGGGAAGAATGTCATGATTTGAATTTTATACCTTTGATACACCTAAAATATGTGTATGTGTTTAATACCGTATTCCCCGCATACCTTGAGTTTTCAAAACGTTTTATCTAAAAATGCATGTTTTGGTTTTTCAAGCTTTTATATTTATTTTCGTCATTAATGAACATAAGTTGTGTAATAGCCTATTGGTTAAATACTTTTAAGTTCTATATAAGAGGTCTAGGGATCAAACCTTGTTATGTGTGCTTTAAACCTCTATTTTAGACTTTGAGATAAAAGCCTATACACTCTTCCTTATTGTGTTGGCTTAATACCGGATAATCTCCAAAGTGTGATAAATAAGTGTCTTACGGAGAACCCTAAATTATAAGCTGATTTAGAGTCCTTCTTAAGAAGAGAGCCGTCAGAGACCGTAGAGACCTTAGAGAAGAAATTCTAGATCTATCTTCCTAGAACCCTTCTTTTGAAAGTGCGGTGAGACGTTGGCGTATATTCTCAAGCGGCCTTCACATTCTTCTAAAATCATCATCATTGTTGGGATTTGAATCTAATCGTGGTGGTACGATCGATCTAGGTATGGAGAAATCATGCTTCCCATTGATATTAAAATATTATTTTTATTAATAGATTTTTATATAAATTAGTGATTTATAATGATGGAATGATTAAATGAATGCATGCTATGATTAATAGATTTTTAATGTTAATGATGTTAGATTAAAAAGAAGTCCGATTAAATTCCACCATGTGACTTGATGTATTTTGAGGCGTGCTCACAGATTGAAATCAATCGATTGACACCTAAAAGTAATTTCCGTGAATTCCCGCCAAACTTTACATCAGATACTGTCTCGGTATTTTGGCCTTAACTTTCTGTACCAAACTCGGATTGAGGCGATTCTTACGTCATTCTTACGTCATTGGAACGCTGACAACATTTGTGTTTTAGCCAGTTTCTGAATCGGACGTCTTGAAGGTCCAAATTAAGCTGCAAGTAGCACTAAGTTCCCAATGATCCAAAGTTGCAGTATTTTGATATTATTTTTGGAATTCTTCGGCTATTTTACGCACCATGATCGTATGATATGCACTGTAATATTTATGCACCATGATTGTGTACACTTTGATATTTACGTACCATGATTAAATGCACTTAAATGCATATGTAGTATGATATCACTCTCATGCACTTTATATGTCCCATGATGATCTATATAATTCACAATTAAGATACGTAAAATACGATGAAATGTCAAGCCATGATTAATGAGCATTAGACCCAATATCTTGTACCTGGTGGAGTCTAAGAAGGTATTAGACCCAACATCTTGTGTAAGATGGAGTCTAACTGAACAAGAGTATGATGAGCATGATTCATCCAAACGTCTTGAGCGGGACGGAGTTTGACATGCAATAAATAACATGGTTCATTAGACCCAACGTCTTGAGCATGACGGAGTCTAACTAACAAGTGATAAGCATGATTAAGACCCAACATCTTGAGCGGGACAGAGTCTAACGTGCATTAAATGACAAGAAAGATGAAATTAAAATATATGATGCATTCATGTAATATTAATATATATGTTTACGTTCAGTTCATTTCAGCTTAGTAAGATTATGCATGCCACATGCACACATACATGAAATATATCGAAATGTTATATGATTAGGATTGATATTTTATGCTTCAATGGATTGCATGTCTGGTCCATACAAGTGTAAACTTACACCCCTTGTTTATGTGGGTGACCAGATGAGACAGGTGTTACCAATGACAATGTATAGGTCTATGGCGATGAGACGACATGTGGTGCTCAAGAAACTGGACTGAATGGCGTTGATCGCTTTGTGGCCTAATTAGCTATTTTCCTTTCTAGTTAGTGGTAATTTTAATTAAATGGGACATTGATCAGTTAGTATTTTATCTAAACTGTTTAAGCTTTAATTATATTGGACTTGTTATTGGAATAAGAATATTATCATGGGTTTTATTTAGATTAATTATTGTTTAAAGAAATTTTATCTTCCGTTGTTTAAGGTGCTTTTATCGCCTTATTATGTTTCTATGGTTCTCGATACGAAGGTACGGTCTAAGATCTTACAATTAAGAGGTTGTGAGATCTCGGGTCGCTACACCAGTTCTTTCCCCTTCGCTTCTACTCCACAAGTTCTTGAGTAGACCATCAAGTACTTCAGCGGGAAATAGTAAGTAATTTGAAATTTTAAACTACAATTGGCGCCTTTCTAGTTAGGAGTATTAAGTAGACCCATACAGGAATAAATGTCTGCTTGGGCTAGTTCCATAAGCAAGTGCGCTTCTTTGAAAATTTCAGAATCTAATGAAGTAGCAAGGTTTTTTTAGACGAAATCACTTCTTCTAGTGTTGAATAGTCTAAATAGGGAGTAGTTTCTCTGCTATGACATAGTTCCCTGTCCTTGTCGATAATCGTACTTTTCTCGTTGATACTCGTACTTTTCTCCTATAGATTTCAACTTGGCTAATTTCCTCCCATGTTTTTTCTGGGCAATTTCTGGTCAAAGTTGGCTTTCTGTTTATGGCTTTTTTGCAGTTTATATTCTCATTTTTTGGGTCAATGTTTTGTGTGCCATATGTTGCTAGTCTATTTTTTTTTTTTTATTTGCATTGTTGTGTTATTGTGGGGAGGATTTTCTGGGCAGATCAGTGTTTTTGCAATTTTGTGGTGCATCTGGCTGGAGCGGAACACTAGGATTTTTGAGTGAAAGCGCAGACCTAAGGGGATGATTCTTAAATCAGTTAAGGATCTCATGTGTCTATGGGTCTCTAGAGGATGCGAGGAATCAAGGGTGGACGATATTCAGTGGGATCCCGGCTAAGGGAGGGACTGGATGTCTGTCTTGTAATAAGGACTGCAGCCAGTTTTTGGCTGCAATCTATTTTTTGGCTTTTGAGTTTTCTTTTTTTCCTTTTTGATCGTAGTGCTCGTGTATTTCTTTTCAGCGCCTCGTTGGTTTCAATATATTTGCATTACTGATAAAAAATAAAAAAGAGTCGATCCCATTTGTTCTTATCCCTATTGAAGGTTTAGACTGGCAGGTTCCAACCCAGCTTATCCAACAAACAAAAATACGATGAAAAACACTAAAAGGCACCATTTCCTTTTCTCAATAGTGATGTGGGGAACACTAAATTTAGGCCTGGCTTAGCTTAGGATACCTCTAGTTCCATCTCATTACCTATGGAATAACTCTAGTTCCATCTCATTACAGGTCTTGCATATGGATAGGAATGACTATTACGGAGGACAGGAGGAGAGTTAACTTCACTTAATCTCATTTAGGTGCCATTTTTGGGTGCGTTCTGCAAATTCTCTGATTGGCATGATGTGCATAGGATTTCAGGAAAAATGTCACATTTATTTTTGTTTTTCTGATTTTTTAACTGAAAATTTAATTTTGCATCTTTGGAAAAAGTTTAGGGGAAACGAGTCAAACGACATGCCTCCGGCACATTTGGGCTCTAGCAGGGATTACAAGGTTGACATGATCCCAAAGGTTCACTTACTACTTTTCTACTTCTTTTCATATTGTGTTACGTTCACTTACATTCCAGATTTTACCAAATTCTTTTTCTACTTGGTCTTCTAGCTTAAGGTATTTATCCCTTCCTTTCCCATCTAAAAAATCTGTTATAATGTTATGCATCAAAAGAAAAAAGGAAATGTTGTAGCATTAAAGTTTGATTTTCCACATGCTTATTGGTTGGTTTGAATTTGTGATATCAAGAGTCCCTTGAGAGATCATTCTGTTTCAGCATTCATGGGTTGGATTTATATATTTATTTACGGTAGGGACTCAGTGATCAGATCGCTACCTATTTTATGTGTTAATTTTTTATAATTAATTTGGTCTCTCTGCAGTTGATATTGCTTTAGAATTGCAGATTTAAGTTTTTTTTTTATATTGTAACTTAGGGTGTTTTTGATTAGCTGTTGATTTTGAATAATGTTGATTTACTGCGTTTTCATTTGCATTTGATAGACAATTTATTTTTATATTTATGATGGTGCTCAACACATTCTTATAATTTGCATAGTAATTTTCTTCTGCAGTTTGAGTGGTTAGTCTGTGTCTTAATTAGACCTGGTAGAATATCACATGTGGCCCAATAGGGGAGACTACAAATTATATTAATATGTATACCTAGAGATGAGAATTATGTTGCCGTGTGTTGTATGACCTTAGATTAATGGTTTGCACTTGGACCAAACAGGTAGATCAGCAAGAGTTTTTTTATCATGATTGACTGAACACAATGTTTGTCACTTCAATCTCAGAATAAGTGGGTGGAGCAGAATTGTAGGACTCAGATAAGCTTAATTGGTATTTATTACAAAGTTAAAATAAACTGTGTTTTACATAGGTTGTTGACGATATAAAGGTGCATTTTCTCCACAGCGTATCATCTCACAGCAAGAGTTTAATTCTATTATACTTAGCTTTATTATTTCGACCACAGTGTAGCATCTCACAGCAAGAGTTTAATTTGAGAAAGCCACCTTCATTTCATTATGATATACTTCTTTTGGGATTTATGATATGCAAGTGTACTCTCTGTGTTCCCTTCCATTTTCCTTTTGCTTACTTAATAGTAATGCAGGAGCATATATTAGCATATTTTTAGAACTAGTTCTTTGAAGACCATGAAAATTGTCATTTGGTTCAACCAAGGATAAATTCTTGATATCAATCTGTGCCGATAACAAGATGCATCATCTCAGGTATTGTGTATCAATGATACAATGCACCACAAAGTGTTTGTATCAGGTGATACCCGGGATGATGCGTTGCTATCGGGTAGCTTTGATACCGAGACGTATTGCCTGATATATATAAGTATCGTCCGATATTTTGATCAGGAAAGTCATAGTTTTGATCTGTTGTGATAAATGGCACTTAATCTTCGATTATATTCTATGATTAATTTACCAGCTTTGTTGTCAGTTTGGTCCTATGGTTCAATCTATGTTCGGTTGAAATTGAGAGAAACAATTCGAACTAGCTAATGAGTGAATTGGGTAACTTCGATTAAAGCTAATTTTTTTTGCATGGCAGGACATTTTGTGTGGTCTTCTTGGGATCCCCCAATTAAATGGTGTTATCCCACAGTCACCAATGCATACAATGAGTCTGGCTACTCTTAAGCATCAGGTATGCAATCAAAACCTTCTACTCAATTCAGCAACAATACAAGACTTACCCTTTTCAGATTAGTAATAAATATGCAACACTTAATATCTACATCTGCTTCGTAATCGACTTGTAGCCACAGCTCATAAGAGTATGGGCAAGAACTCAAGCTTAGGACAACTTTATGGAAATATGCAAGAAGCCTATCAATAGATGCTTACTTAACAGTTAATAGTAGATGAAAATAAGGGTACCATTATTTGCAGCCAGTCAAAATGTAATCTCACCTAGTCAAAAAGTTAATCTGACCATTGATTGCTATGAATCAGAGGACGGAGTTGGAGCTCAATTTTCGTTTCAATCTTCGCAATGGATCTTGAGATCATGAGCGTACCATCTGACGGTCAGTTTTTTTATTTCAGGTGTCACACATCCCAAAAAAGTGACCCAAAAATTGTACGGCACATATCGCACTCAATCGTGACTTTAGGATCAATTTTGAGGATGTGTGCAACGTAGAATAAAAAACTGACCGTCCAATGCCATGATCTCAAGATCCATTGTGTGGAAGATTGGGATGAGAAATGACCTTTATCTCCATCATCTGATAAAAAGCAATCAATGGTAAGATTATATTTTCAAGGTGCATTGTGATTATATTTGGTTTGTTGAAATACAAGCTATGAAAACAAATTATTCCTTTTAATTAACAAAGTGGAAAAGATTTGGGCAAAATTTGTAACAATATTGTGGACAAATTCTCAAGTTGTCAAGATTTGGTTTATTAAAATATATTGAGGCAATTAATAGGGAGTTGGAAGTGGTTGCTGGAACATTCAATGCCCTGGTTTCGTACAAGTTAGTATCGACTATCCAATTGGCATGGTTTTAGAGCCGTGACCACATTATCAGGGAAGAAACAGAAAGCTGGTCTTTACTTCATCCAACTTGACAGAATTAGAAACATATCTCTAAACTTCATTATGTGCTTTCATGAATGGAGGGAAAGAGTCCATCTTGAGCCACTAGATTGTTGTCACGGGATTGCCCCTGCACCCACAGTTTAGTGGGACCAATTCTACAGATTAATTGTGTCACGCTGATATGTATTCATTGATGATCAAAAGTATCAGTGCATCTCTCTGGATTAGCAGAGATTTGTCTGTGCACTCCCTTCTTGCAAAGGTCGAGTGCCTAAAACGAACCCTTTTTCTTTTCCTTGAAATATTTTTCTGTCCTTGTAGTGGTAGTATTTTAATTTACTGGAGCTAGACAACATTTTGAGGGAATTATGTGGAGACCAGGTTGGTATCCTGATTGACCAAACAAAAAGGATTGGCTGATGCAGTGGGGTCTCTCTGATCCTTTGGTGCATGCTGTTAAACTCATAAAAAATGATGCGAGATGACTAGCAAAGATGCTTTCTGGCTAATCTTCATCTGGGCCAAATCAACTCCCCTATTGTGATGCCTTAAATTTTTGCGAGATATATTTTAACGACATGTGGAATGACAAACCACAGGAGCCTTCCGATTAATGCCACCAATATCCCACAAGTTTGATACCCTGGAGCTGATAATGTGGTACAATCTGTTGAATGCCTTGATGATATATATATATATATATATATATATATATATATATATATATATATATATAGAACCAACAGTAATTTTCTACTATTGGCTTATTTTTTTTGTTTCTTCCCTGCAGATCAGAAAACTTGATGACTCTTGTAAGTTTCGAAATGCATTTTCTTGTGGTTATGTGCGGGTGGAACCAATACCAAGAGTATATGCATCGGGTGGAAGAATTCTGATTCATAAATCAGATACAAGGGCCATCAGCCAACTCACTTCTTTACTAACTAGTGATCTACCAGAGTCAAAAAATTTTGTTTTGGATTCTTTGAGAAGTTTGCTTTCTACTGTCCCTTGGAGTGATATATTGCATGAAGGGAGTGCTGTGAATGATGCGATTGAAACAATGATAAAAAATTTGAGCTCCACAAAGGAGGAGACTCAAGCTAAGTTGGCGTCAGCTCTTGCAGGACTCTTTGATTGTCGGAAAGACTTAAGAGAAAGCAATATTGCTGTTAAGGCTCTTTGGTCAGCCATGAAGCTGCTCAGTATGGATTCTGAAATGATATTAATAGAGTCTTCACACTGCCTTTCCTCCATTTTCCTTTCAATCAAACAAAACAGGGATGTAGCTACTAGTGTTGGTAGAGATTCATTGGCTCCATTAGTTGTGCTTTCTAATTCTTCTGTTCTAGAAGTTGCGGAACAGGCCACACAGGCTTTGGCTAATCATCTATTGGATAGTGAAGTTTCAGAGCAAGCATATCCCGAAGAGATTATTTTTCCTGTCACAAGAGTGTTGCGTGATGGTTCGATTGATGGAAGAACCCATGCAGCTGCAGCAATTGCTCGGCTTCTGCACTGTCGCCTAGTAGATCATGTGTTATCTGATACTGTAAATTGTGCTGGTACGGTGCTTGCACTTGTTTCTCTTCTGGAATCTGCTAGCATAGAAGTTGTTGCCACGTCAGAAGCACTTGATGCACTTTCCCTATTGTCTAGGTCGAAAGGTGCTAGTGGCCATATCAAGCCTGCTTGGGCAGTTCTCGCTGAATTTCCTAACACAGTAGCCCCTCTAGTTTCATGTATAGCTGATACTTATTAAGGTATCATGGACACTAGCTTTATTTACCTCTGATTAAATGCCTATAAATGATATGATGTCATGCCTAAACATTGAACTTTATTTTATTTTTTTATACAGCATTGAACTTTATTACAAATGAAAGGTGCTCAAAGTTGAAGATCTACCCAATATTGGAAAAGGTATAGCTAATCCAATTTGTATATCGGGCATTGCTTTCTTATGTTTCTTTAATGTTCCGTTTTATATGAATGCATGTACTTTCTTAGCTTTAAATTTTCATAATATGATTACTTATCAGGTGTATCTGGAGAGGATTTTGAGAAAACCAGATATTGATGCTCTTGCTGAAGAACTGAAAGTACACTAGGTTATAAGATGTCATGCTTCCTTGGTTTAATAACCTTTTTGTTTTGATGGACCAATAGTATGAACTCTTATATAGTATTTTTCCAACAGAAAGCTCTTCTACTGGATAATTTCACGGCGTTGGATCGTGCCATGATTAAACATAATCTTTTGAGTGCTAGCAAACTTTACACAAACATAAGGTTAGTGATCTGCTAGTGATGAATTTTTCTTTACTTGGCGATAGAATCTGTTATATTTTCTTAATCTCTTAAATTCGTTTTTGTGTAGCTTTGAGGAACTGGGCACTTTACTTGGTATTGCCCCTCAGAAGGTACATTTTCATGTATTTGATGTGTTATTAGGGTTGCCAATAGGTCGGGGCAAATTTTTTGCTGCTTGATGGGAAAAAGCATATGCCCCACCCAACCCGACTCGATGGTGCATCCCGACCCAACCCGACTCAATGTGTTATTTAATGTATTTGATGTGTTAATTTTTTGTTTTGAGTGGGAATAAATATGATTCATTGGATACATTTGAACTTTATTCTTCTTCCAATTGATATTTTCTTTCGAGCAATAGTAGTCTTTGTTTTGGATTATAGTGAGTGAGTTGATTTTCCATGTGTGCTATCTATTAAACTTGACTTCAACAGGTACTCTTTTGGAAACCTAGGTCCAGCTGGAGGAAACTTTGGGGAATGTTTTGTGACAGCCTACTCTGGACCTTAGATCTTGTGGCAGAGTAATGAGGTAGTGATTCATTCTACTTTAGAATTTTTTTTTGTAATCGTAGTTTGAATTTGCATAGGAACAGTAATGCCTTTGCTTTGGAACATAGCATCACGGTTCAATGGAGGTTGCTTAATATATGAATGAGATTACGGATGGGATCCATCATTCTACAACACTACAAAAAATAAGACTATTAGCGGTATGTCACGGGGTCGCACTTCCGCAACCTCAGTCCCGTGCGGCACCTAACGCACGCTTCGCTAGGTCAGCCTACTTCTGATAACAATCGTCGCGAGGGCGTCCTTCGACGCGCTTTCAACCCGCGCGGTGCTTCGCTACCGCGTGCAACGAAGCCAACCCATCTGCACATCAGCTCTGATACCACCCGCCTAGAGGACGGGAACTCCTCCCAACATGGTTGCCTCTGTTTCACGGCCTACCATTCGGCTCATCGTGCCCCTTACGGCACGCCAATCTGGCTGCGCTAACATGGCCTGCTCAAGCTTCACCCTGTGCACTGCACTAGTACCTCGCTCGTCTGCTGAACCAAGCCCACAGCCTTGTGCCTCGCGCTCGCGTGCCCCACTGAGTCCCACGCAGCTTGCCTTCGTGTGCGTTCCAAATTACTAGCACACGTTCATCTTCGTGCTCAATCGAGTCCCACGCTAGCGCCTTAGTGTTGTCTCGCGAGGTTGCCCGGTATGTATGCACATGACGCGTAGTCCGGGGCCATACATCAACCTCCCTCGGGTTCCACACGGCATCGCTGCGTCGACGTCCTAGGCCCACCCTTTCAGGCCTAGGAGACACTTGCGCCCCCTCTGGCAACGCAAGGCCCCGTGTGCGGGGGAATAGCTCTCTAGCTCCCTTCCCCTATATAAGGGTAAAACAGTCATTCAGCCAGAATGGCAGGAGAACCTCAAACCTATTGGTTTGACATACTGCAACGCCTCATGCATCGCTAGCCCACCTTGGCTATGTCGCGTCCGTGCCGCGACCGTGACGCTCCGCGTGATACCCTCATGCGACCGTGTCGCATCCTCACAGCGCGACCACGTCGCAAGGCCAACATGGCCCCATGTCGCGTGCCCTCCTGGCACCACATGTCGTGCCACATGCACCATGCTGCAAGCTCAAGTCTTGGCCCCGTCACATCCTCCACCACTCCATAAAATGTCAACGTCCTCGTTGACGCATGATCGCAGTGAACTGACCCCACCAACTCCTCCTAGCTTGTTCGCATCTCATTTCTAGTTCTTAGGTCCGCACCTTCCCACAAGCTCCCCACTGTCACCCCGGTCGGGTCAACTTGGTTCTGCTGTCACAAGGCCCTCACCTGTTAACTAGCTCAGGGATGTCGCGTGTCAACTTGACTCCACATCGTGTGCCTCCGCACCACTTGTTCATGGATGTCGCATGCCCTCTTGACACCACATCGCGTGCCACCGCACCAATTTGCTCATAGCATCATCGCTTCTAGATCGAACTTGGCTCTGATACCAAAATGTCACGGGGTCGCACTTCCGCAACCTCAGTCCCGTGCGGCACCTAACGCACGCTTTGCTAGGTCAGCCTACTTCTGATAACAATCGTCGCGAGGGCGTCCTTCGACGCGCTTTCAACTGCGGTGCCGCTGCGGCAAGCCAACCCATCTGCACATCAGCTCTGATACCACCCGCCTAGAGGACGGGAACTCCTCCCAACATGGTTGCCTCTGTTTCACGGCCTACCATTCGGCTCATCGTGCCCCTTACGGTACGCCAATCTGCACCGCTGCGATAACATGGCCTGCTCAAGCTTCACCCTTTGCACTGCACTAGTACCTCGCTCGCCTGCTAAACCAAGCCCACAGCCTTGTGCCTCGCGCTCGCATGCCCCACTGAATCTCACGCAGCTTGCCTTCGTGTGCGTTCCGAATTACTAGCACACGTTCGTCTTTAGCCCACATGCTGTCGTGCTCAACTGAGTCCCACGCAGCACCTTGGTGTTGTCTCGCGAGGTTGCCCAGCCGTATGCACCGCGACGCATAGTCCGGGGCCATACATCAACCTCCCTCGGGTTCCACACGGCATTGCTGCGTCGACGTCCTAGGCCCACCCTTTCAGGCCTAGGAGACACTTGCACCCCCTCTGGCAATGCAAGGCCCCGTGTGCGGGGGAATAGCTCTCTAGCTCCCTTCCCCTATATAAGGGTAAAACAGTTATTCAGCCAGAATGGCAGGAGAACCTCAAACCTATTGGTTTGACATACCGCAACGCCTCATGCATCGCTAGCCCACCTTGGCTATGTCGCGTCCGTGACGCTCCGCGTGATACCCTCATGCGACCGTGTCGCGTCCTCGCAGCGCGACCACGTCGCAAGGCCAACATGGCCCCATGTCGCGTGCCCTCCTGGCACCACATGTCGTGCCACATGCACCATGCTGCAAGCTCAAGTCTTGGCCCCGTCACAGGTAGCCAAAAACTGCCGCTAATACCTTTGCCGCTAATAGTCTTAATAATTTTTTTGTTAATAGTGGCAGTTTTTTACTACAAAAAACTGCCGTTAATGGTCTTATTTTTTATAGTGCAAGTTGTTTTAATTTTAAATTTACATGAATGCATCTCAAGGGTCAAAACATGGAAGTATGTTGTTTGCTCAACTGATGCATTTCTTTTGTACAGTTGGAATTATTGAGAGGGATAATATAAGCCATCTCCTCAAGATGTTAATATATGAACCTTTGAGCCCGAGGTGTATTTATTTGTAAAACCTTCATGTCATAGCTTTGATGGAGGGTTTTGGGAACCTCATGTATACAATTGAGTCGATCTTGCAGGATCGCTTGAATTCATTGATTTCAGCGGCAATGGGTCGGGCACATAAACTTGACCCGTCGTGTCGGGCATGAGACATCCGACCTAACCTTCGGGTCAGGTCGAGTCGACCAAGAAGTCGTGTCCGGTCGGGTGGGGGTTGGGTATTACCTTAGTCAGGTTGACCCGACCCAACTTGATATTTTATATGAAAAAAGTATAAAAATAAGGGCTTTTTATCGTGTCAGGTAAGGTTTTTGGGCCAGCTTGAGTGCACTATCAGGTCAGGTGGGATGCACCATCAGGTCCGACATTTGCAATTTTCTTATTGGGCACTCAATATTTTGACCCAACCTGACCCGACCTAACCCGTTGAGCCCTTACTCGCATTTTTGTGATTAATTTCTATTTGATCTTTTGATAAGCTCAATACCTAAATGCTTTATGAGTGGAGCCTTTTGATGTGTGCAATAATTTTTCATAAGGTAGAATGCCAATTGTTTCATCAAATATAGATTTTAAATGAAATATTTTTTTCCTTTGCATGAGCAATCTTCCATTGCTTGTAATTGTAGATCATTCAATACTATTTCTTTGGCTCAAAGGAGGCACTTGGATTCACACCTTCTTGGCTCTTATGGCTCAGGTATAACATGCTCTAGTTCACATTGAAATGATTTGTGTTCTTTCTCTTGGAATTCCTTATTCATGTTGAAGTGAATTCATGCAGGTACAACACCTTTCTGATATTATATCCAACTGGCATCACCAGTGAAGCTGGTCTAATACATAGTACCCTACCCTACATTAAGGTAATTAATTCAAGGATGCATGAAATCTTAGGAAAATGAATTGCATGAGTTAATGCACCATGATCCAAACTTTAATTATGTTCTCCTTTTGATTTCAGGTGAACCTTTATGATTTCAGCTTACCTCAAACGGATCACTAGGGGTCAGGGATACTTGACAGGAGAAGCGAAGCAAATTTTTTTTTTTTTTCTTTTATTTTGAAAATGGGTCATGGGGTCATAGATTGTTAACTCTCTTTCTTTTTTTCTTCTTTTTGTTTGAATAAAAGGATTGAACATGTAGAGTTTAAAATATTTGGTTGATTTGAAACGTTGGATCATAGATTGAGATGCAATCTTTTGTTTGAATAAAAGAACTGGGAATCTATTTTTTTATTAATGGCATTGAATGATTTGCATTTGAGTTGAATGGATGTATTGAAATATAAGATTAATAATTTTTTTTCTTTATATAATTTTTTTTTAAGCATTAAAAAAATTGCATTAAAAAAAAAGCATTAAAAAACAATCATGAAAAAAATATTTAAAAAATTGCATTAAAAAAATTACATTAAAAAAAGCATAAAAAAAATTGCATTAAAAAAGGCATAAAAAAATATTATTTAAAAAAAAAATTACATTAAAAATTGTTGACGTAATTTTTTCTTTTTTTAAATTTGCATAAAAAAATCACTGTCAAAAGCAGTGATTTTTTCTATGACTATTAAGAGCAGTCGTTGTTGAAGTTTATAAACCACTGTCTTGTATAGTGGTAAAAAAAAATCATTGTTTTTTTTACAACTGTTTAGAGCAGTGATTTAAAAAAAAAAAAAAACACTTTTCAGTAATTTTTTGACTTTTTCACGTAGTGGCATCACACCTCCCATCTCTTCTCCGCTGCAATCTTCCCTTCATTGTGCCTAAACACAACAGCCTTCTCAAAACAGTATGGTCCCGTCTCCTTCAAATCTTTCGATCTTCAAATTCTCCCCAAACGCAACCTCCATAAGGTTTTCAAGCCGTGGCCCCTTTTTGGTCCTAAGCTCCCCCCAGTGGTACAAGATCCACCTAACAGAGAGCGCAACACACTCCTTCCTCTTGTCCCAGCCCACAAAAGGAATCGTCGCTGCTAACCCGTGCTATAAGTTACCGATAATAATCGTAGTAATTATCCGATACGAACGTTAAGCCTCCTAAGCGTGTCGCAATATCTGGCATGGTCTCGGGCTATGATAATGCATAGGAATTCTGTCCACCATCCGATACGTTGTCCCCTAAGACATAGTAACCTTCCTTTGGACGCCTCTGAAGTGAAGTAGAGGTACTCGGATTCATCCTTCTCGTAAGTGTTATTAATGGAGCTCCTGAACCATGTATGCCATTCCGTAGCGGTGTTCGCGTAGCTAAGATCCTTCAATGGGAGGAAGGTAACTGAGTCCCGGAGCCTGGAAGCCATGGCCATTAGTTCGAGCGAGGATTTGAAATTTAAATTGGGTTTAAAGATTTTATCCCATTGTTGGAAGAAAGACAAAGAATAAGAAGAAGAAAAGAGGCCTTTGAGGAGTTGGATTTGTAGAAGGATGAATACTACGCAGAAGGTGAACAAGAGGCAGTTGAGGAGTTTTTGTGAGAAAATGAGAAGCACGTTTGTTTGGAAAGAGCTTTGGGAATTGCGACTACTTTCTCCTTGGTTGTGGAGCCTGCGTCTCAAGGTCTTAATGGTCTATAGATGATGAAGAGTTTGTAATTTGGGCATTTCCTATATGGTCTTAGCTCTTAAATAACTACACCTCTAGATCTTATTATATGGATTTCAAAGCCTTTCTTGGTTGACTTGGGATTCAAGAGAAGTCTAACTTTGTGGTCTAGAGAAATAAAGAATTGGGTACCATTATTCACACTCTAGGAGACTGCTTTCTCCCTCCAATAAAAAAAAATAAAACAAAAACAAAGTAGGGATGAGAGTTTTAAAACAGTATTTTTTTGTAGGCTTTTTCAACACTGGAGTGAGACAGCATGAGTCTCATGGGATGTGAATAACGGTACCCTAAAGAATTAGAAAATTTGATAATTGAGTGACTTTTGAGGGAAGTGCGAATACCATTTTGGGTACAGTATTTGCAATCAATGATACGGTTGACTGCCTTGGATCATAAATGGAGATTGTTTTTCATCCCAATCTTCCCAATAATAGATCTTGGGATTATGGCCCACCTTTCGGACGCTCAGATGTTGATTCCGGGCAGAACACATCCCAAAACTGACCCTTGAATCTGCCATGATAATGTTCACTTTTGTAAGGTCATGACTAGGGCCCGAGCTAGAAACTTTTATGGGAGAGGGCCAAAGTATATATGAACAAGAAATGTATTGAGATAAAGGGACAAAAACATGAATAAATAATATATTAAAATTAGAAAAAATTAAAAAATAGCATTCTTTCAGTTTTAACAAAAATATAAATAAAAGATATTGAATCAAGCATTCTTTCAACTCCTAAAATTGTCTTAGAACACTAATGATTTAAGATGCGGGTGATCGGTATCATCAAAGTGATGGAACATAGATTAAAGGGCAAAAGGACCAAGAATAGTGTTTTTGGGCGGTTTAAACTATCCAATTTGTTGACTATAATACCAAATGCTGTTTATAATTTTAATGATTGATTAAAGTTCATCAATTGTAGGACTCGCAGCCACTTATGGGCATATTTCTTTGGGCTGAGATATATTTAAAGGGCAGTGTTATATGATGGTATATAGCTAGGCAGGTTTTTTACAGGAAAAGTGCAGGCCGCTGATGTGGAGCGGCACAATTGGCTGCAAGTGCAGTGGGGTCCAAGCAATCCAGGTCGGGACAGCTACTAGTCACATCACGCCACGTCAGTCCCCTGCACTTTGCCTATACAAAACTTGCCTGCCATTTGCAAATTTCAATGTTTCAATAATAGATAGCCCCTTGGACAATTTAGATTGGTCACGTGCATCACATGAAATAAATTATAAATCACATTTTAATAGTGTGAGATAAAAAGTTATAAATTTAATGATATAGGATCATTTAAACACTACTTTTTTTTTTTTTTTTTTTTAGCTTATGAGAAAAAAAGAAAAACACCACTTTTTAGTGTTTAAATTTCGTTCTGGAACCATTGTCCCCAAAAATAAATGGTGTTGGTTATAAAAGTGGTTTTAAGCTTTTGTAGCTTTATGTGAGGTGAAACCACTTGAGACTATACCAACCTATCTATCAAACCATCAAATATTTAATTTATTCAACATGGGACACATCCATTGAAGTAAACAAGATCATGACATTCTATGAGAAGAGTTTTTGGGTCACTTATGGGAATCTTTTCATGTGGAATCAACATCTGATTGTTTCATAAGTGTTTCATGATCTTAGGATCTATGATGCAAAGGTTGGGACGAAATACAATCTCCATCGTCTGGTTCAAGAAAGTCAATGATTTGAATGATAGAACTATGATTTGTGGAAACCAAATTATAAGTTACAAAAAAACATATCCTAAAAATTGTACCTCCACGTCATCTATCTCACATGAATGAACCTTTTCTCTCTCATTGAACTTTTGTCTAGCTCTCTGTAATTTCCTAAAGAGTACCTAATTTTGAGGGGAGGCATCCCTAGCTCCGTCCCTGGTCGTGACCTTAAGATCTATTGTGTGAAAAAATTGAGATAAAAAATGATCTCCATCATCTAATTCAAGGCAGTCAACAGTGTTAATTGCAGAGACCGAATCTTCGATTGCAAATACATGTACCCTTTTATATTTGAACTTTTAAATTTGAAAGTATAGATTCAGCCATTTATCAATGGGTACATCAATTCAATGTCAACACCATTGACTGCCTTGAATCTAACGATATATGGAGATCTCTTTTCCTCCCAATTATCCACAAGATAAATTTAGGGATCATGGCTCACCTAACAAATGGTCAAATGTTGGTTCCACATAAGAATCATCCCAAAAGTTAACGGAGAACCGTTCCCATGGTATATTATGTTCATGTTCACTTTTAAGAATGTCTGCCACGTAGAATCAATATTTGATCATCTGATAATTGGACTATGATCTGAAGATCTGATGTGTGAAAGATTGAGACAAAAAATGATCTATATCGTCTGATTCAGAGAATTAACAGAGTTAACAGTGGAACCTTTGCGGAGATAATTAAGTTGGATTCAGTTTAACATCACCTTTGCGGAGATGACTTGGATTCTATGCTGGATCCAAAATGTATTTTGGGTTCTAAAAGAGGTGGTTTTCTATTAAAAGTGACCCCACCACGCCCCTTAGCTGATGATTTTCCCGTGGATCTTGAAGCTAAAACATTTTAGCTGTTCAGCTTCGGGTAGAGCGGAGACTCCGAAATAAATTTTATCCCATTTTGAAGAGGTGGCACTAAGGTCAATTTTGGGCTGTCAACAGGTTGGGTCGAGCGGATAACTCGCCTGATCTGGAGTTTTTACTGGGTTAGACGCATAAATTGAACTTGTAGAGTGACATCCTACTCGGCCTTCAGGTCGGGTCGACCCAACTTGATATTTTATGTCAATAAGTCAATCTCAATAGTGGACCCACGTAGATTAAAGAGGCATTAGCTCAGTTGGTATGCTTCATCCAATGTGAGGGAGTAGGTCGGGTTCGATACTTGTCTTCCACGCTGTTTCCCACTTTGTCTTTACAAGATATAGGTTGGATTCTATTAGTTAACCCTCACCACTATAGTTGGTGCTGACTCACGCTGTCTCGCAACTGTCATATGTGTATGCGTCCTTGTCCCTTGGTCGAGGCTGCCTCTGTCCAATGACCATATAAAAAAAATAAAAATAAATAAATAAATAAATAAATAAATATATATATATATATATATATATATATATATATATATATATATATATATATATATATATATATATATATATATATATATATATATATAGTAGAGCCATGTAGGGCCGATGATGTAACTTAGAAAAAAAATCTTGCGAGTTAGAAACGGAAGAATTGGCATTAGGCACATGCCAGAGTGCTAATGCTGTTGATAATCGGCCCACTTTTTGAGTGGCAGCCATGTGGAACTTTAACTTGTTGATTTTACAGCATAGCTCAAGAATCAAGATCTATATTATATACTACATAAGATTGGGTTGAAAGTCAAATCTTCCAGTTATTCATCAAAGCCATAAAAAATTAAAGTACATTCTAGTTTTAGATGACATTTGACCGCATTTGTACAACATATCATGACTCACTTAGCAGGAGGAGCAAACGATGACTCTATATGGCATACATTGCAAAACAGTGACCTAAGTTACCGAGTCACCTAACACTCACACCATAGCATGCATACCTACTATAAAAAAAATGGCATTTTACTCGGCAGCATTCTCTATTGCGGTTTAAAATTGCCCGGAAAGAATAACCTTTGCACGACCATTTTAAACCACTGACCAATATAAAAAATTAGGCAATTTGCCAGCGATTTAAAACTGCCGCCATGAAATTTTTTGTAAAAGCAGGCTAAAATTTGAACTTTTTTTCGGCAGCTAGATCTGCCGGGAAGATAAATTATTGCCGGTGGATATATTACCGTCGGTGAAGCTTTCCGTGACGATTATTTCCTCCGCAGTTTGGTCGGCGCTGGCAACATAGTTTCCGGTAGGTTCTGACTATTCAATGGTTATTTTTGGCTGCCGGTAAATGACACAATTTGTAGCGGACCGACTCTTCTTACCATCATTTAAGCATCAAATGTTGTTTAAATGCTCATTTATTAACTTATGATATTGGAAATTCATACCGTCAAAGTGATATATCATCAATTGAAGGACTATGGGTAAAAAATTAACACTTTTTGGGAGATTCGAACCATCCGATCTGTTCACTCTAATATTAACGGTTGTTCTTAATATTTATGGTTGATATTAAAGTTCGACGATCGTATGGTTTACATCCACTTATAAGCATGATCCTTTCACTAGGACATGCTCGTACAATGGATTGTCACTTGGGGATTTTAGATTGATCACAGATGTGAGGCACATGGCACAATGATAAATCACATTTCAATAGTATGAGATAGAAAGGGACATTTTAATAGTGGAGGATCATTTAAACATCATTTGGTGTTGAAATGTCGGCACGAGCCATTATCCCTATGCCTAATACTAACTCCTTAAGATGAGACAAATATATGGCAAACTCAAAACTTCGGTATCGACCCCCCGAACATGGATTATGTTGGTACTTCTGTAACGACCCAAATTTTTTACGCGAAAATCCGTGCTGTTAACATTTGTATCATAGGCAATGCTTTAATCCTAATATGATGGTAAGTTATTTGAGAAAATACGAGCCATTTTTTTTCCTTTAAGAGATGCCTGTATATAGATCATGCGACTATTAAAAGGTAACAATGTTGATATAAATTTTCAACTAAGCTTAAATCAACCGACTATAAAATTTAAACCCATTTGTTAAACCATTCAAATAAAGTCTCAAATATTTTAAATTAACCATGCACCTATAGTCATGTGGCCCAAGTGCCACCCATCAAACTATAAAGTGAAATAACATAATAAGCTTACCATCTATGTATTGACCCAAAAATCCCATGAAATTGAAGTAACTAGCCTATGGATAAAAATTTTCTGGGTGATCTATCTCTTTCGAGGGTAAATAATCAAGATCCTCATCTTCGGGTACCTTGTCCTCTGAGAAATCGAAAATAGGGGGATCTGCGACATAAAAGTGTCGGGATAAGCAACAATTTTCATGGTGCTTAGTAGGGAGGAGTTAATTACCAACTTGAAATATTTAATTAACTAGCATGCACAAAATTTATCGAATTAATGTGACGATAATTTAGAGATAGAGATATCATAAGACATGACAAACCTAACAAAATTTATGATTATGAGATAGAGATTTTCAAAGACTGTGTCTAAAATTCTGCATATAATTTATCTATTACAAAATTTAAGTGCTTTCATATTTCGTGAAACATACCCGTGAGAAGTAGACTAGTCCCAGTGACACATGTCTTATAGTTCTTACATGACTTAAACACCAACTTAAAGTAATTTTCATATATGTTAGGTGCCAAAGTTAAATTAATATTTATACTGATGGGGATCCTGTTGTGCAACCGTGGATCTCATTGATCCATCATGACGATGCGTTAAAAAATAGAGTCGCTACTCAGAGCTTTTGGTGTGCCGAGATACCCTCAAATCAATATCATATGCACTAAAGTGTCTATAGGGATTGCTTATTTATGCCAAAGCCTCAAAGTAGGGACTTCGGTTAACAATTGGGAAGGTGTTAGGAACCTGATTGACCTGCTCGTAAGCGGTCTCAACTATGGCCAAGTGTCTATAAATTGAAAGAAATGAGCGACACTTCCTCTTGCCCGAGTGCACACTAATCCTATTGGGCTCTCCGCAAATATTAAAATTTCAGTGGTGTAACGAACCAAATCCTAGGATAGAGGAAAAGCACAAAAAAGAAGGTAGAGGAATAGATGGGAGAATCGAAGCTCTCGGGCCCTTGTAGCACCGTTGCGGATTGTCGCGTCGATGCTAACTCCGGTGAGCTTCCAAGAGCACAAGAGGGTATGGATGGTTCCTAATTTGCTAAGGTTTAGGAGCTAAGAGCTTGGGGATGATGGTGTGAGAGATAAACTAAGGTCTCTTTGCTAAAGCTTGAAGGGATTGATGATGGAGGTGTAATGGTGCTGAGGGAAGAACTAAAATCTCAAGGTTTGGAAATCTTGAGGTTTGAGATGGATGACTATTTTTCTAGAGTTTTTGCTTTAGGATTGCAAAAGAGGTGTTAAACTACAGGGGGGTGGCTCTCTATTTATAGACTTTTGGGAGATTAGTGAGTGGTTTAAGCTACTAATTGGTTTAGAAATTAGGTAATACTAAATCTAAAGTTTTTTAGGGTTTTGAAGGCTTGGAGAAGAGGGGTTTGAGTTTTAAAGGTGGATGATAGGGTGATGGGTTGGATGGCAAAAGAGTAGAATTGATAGTTGGGAGGGGTATAACAGTCCTAAATAAATACATTGAACCCTGGGATGGTCCACAAGTCAAACCCCAAAACTGAAATCTGCCATTTTTCACGAAAATTTATATTTTAAGTCATGTGTACATTGGATGTACACACAACTTAGGAACAACCTTTTTCAAAAAATTTGAGAAGTCCGGAGCCCGATTTGGGGCTCAATTTTGAAGCAAAGCCAAAATTGGCTATGCGTATATAGGATGTACGGATAGCCAATTTTTGCCAAAAAATGCTCATGTGTACATTAGATGTACGCATAGCCCATATTTTGGAAAAAAGGAAGGCATACTAGGGGGGTCTGGGTTAGGTTCAGTGTGGGTCCGGTGGGTTCAGTCCAGGTTTCATGGGTTCGGCTAGTATTCCTATGGATTCAGAAAGGTTCCTAAGGGTATGGGTTGGTGTTAGAGGTTCGGATTAAGTTCTAAAGTCTTGGGATGTGCTTTTGGAAGCTCGAAAGGATGCTGTGTTTGAAGTATGGGCTAGTCAAGCCTTGGGCCAAATTTGGGTGTCTACAAATGCCCCTCTTTGGTATCCAATTACTAATGATCGTATGCCAAACAAAGAGACATCCGAAGAGGCCAAAGGCAAAACACTAAATGGGTCCGCTATATTCAAAGTAAACCTCAAACATCAATGATGAAAATATGAAGAGTGACAGAAGCCCATAACATTGGGAAATCGTCCGACACTCGAAACTATTGATCCCCAAGCATTAGTGACATTACTGGGTATAACCGGATGAAAAAATGATTGATGATGTACGATGCCTGAGTTTCATATTGAAGAAAGCAACCTCGCAAGTGGAAGGGTGATCAACCCATACTTAAGATTGGCATAAAGCAATGATGCGAACATCCAACGGTTTGTGCCCAATGTCATGAGGCATTGATTCTCTTATTTTGATTGTCGCAACACTTTTTGCGAGTATGTGCCTCTTATATATGCCACACACACACACACACACACACACACACACATATATATATATATATATATTAATTTGGTTTTATCTATACTTTTATTCATTTTCCTTCTCTTTTTATTTTCTTTCTCTTTTTTTCTTTTTTTGGTTTTTATATTATGCTTGCATCCCATGTACGCATAGCCATTTCTAGCTAAAATTAACCTATGAGTACATCGGATGTACGCATAGCCAAATTTTTACTTAAAACGTGCGGCTGTGCGTAGAGGCATGAAAAAGACAAAATTTTCAAATCCTTTTCCCCTTTTCTTCTCAAAACCGACCAGAGGGCTTCTCTTACTTTTCCACCAATTTGATCTACACTTCGACATTGTGCTGGTGTCGATTTTTGCCGACTACTCGTTCATTTTCCCGCCGGAACTAGGGTTCCTCCCCTCGACCAAGGTAACTTATTTAAACCCTTTTTCTTTGAATTTCTTGCTTTTTATACTAGCGTGGCTAGGTTTTCTTGCATTTAGATGATAAATAGACATTTTTCCTTGTAAACACAATTACCTATAATCCGTATTCTTGATTTGCATGGATTGGGTGAAATTTTTTGACCAATTTGTGCCTCTTTTTTGGATTTTCTTGATTTAAAGACCCGTATTTTGAACCCAGTTAGACTAACCCCGTGTGTGTATTCGGCTCGGCGACCGATGTCGCCATTTGTTTTAGATTTTTATCTAGATGAGATTGTGCAGACAGATTCTGATTTAGAGCCCATTTGGGCCCTCGTGCGAAAGTTGTGCACCGACCTCGGTGTGACCGCTCAATACCGGGCTTGAGTTTTAAAATTAGAAGTGTATAATACACAAGAAGTGTGTGTGTGCTTAACTTTGTGAGAAATCCTATTATAAGAAGGAATTACATTCCCGTATTATACTAGGTTTTGTTAAGAGAGCAAGAGATGTGAGTGCCGTGAAAGATCGTAATCGTTTGATAGTCGCCCAACCGCACGAAACTCCGTCTTCTCTCTTCTTCAATCATCGTAGGAGATCGGTTTAGAAAACCTCCTCCTCTAGAACCCTCTTTTGTTGAAAACCCTTGAACCTTAGAAAGAACTTGAATCAACCTTGGATTCGTAGTTGGCTATTGGGAGAGGTTGAGATCATTGGGGACGTGTTGGAGTTGTCTCTGTGAACTCGTGGGATCGATCGCGGTGCGATTCGTCGAGGAAACCCGTCAGTTTCGTTTCGAAGCTCCGTTCACGTGACTTGTTTCTAATGAAGGAATCCTTAGACTAAAGGTATGTTTCGATTAAATTTATTGATTAAAATCATTGGATTAGCCATGGGTTTATGGGTTTCGATTCGGGTGAAAATTAGGGCGAGAATTGCGATCCGAATTGAGTTCTGAAACTTAGAACTCTCGCTATCGTTGTTGCTCGCTCGAGCGAGGATGCACCAAGAGTTTAACTTTAGAAGTCATATACTCAAAAAAATATTCTCTGTCCTCGCTCGAGTGAGCTTAAGTCATCGCTTGAGCGAGAAATTTCTGAAGGATCTCGCTCGAGCGAGCTATTTTAATCGCTCGAGCGAGGTATCGTTGAACTCCGATACTGTCTTAGTATTTTAATCATAATTTTTTATCCTGAACTCCGATTGTGATGATTCTTTTTTCATTGAAAGATAACAACAAAATCTACAACTTTTATGTTTTGACTAACTCGTGAATCATTCGTTTTAATGGTCAAAAATATATAAGAAGGTTACGTCAAATTCTAGGATTGGCGCAACTTGCTCGTTTCGACTTGTTTTCGAGGAAACACTTAAATAGGTCTATATTATTAGTGATTAGAGTTAATCTTGATGCATGAACGTATATTTATAATGTAGATTAAGGGCAAGAGACCATCCATAGGACTTTGCTTGACTTCGCGTAACTCCGAGTTTTGGTAGGAGAATCTCATCTTTATAGTATTTTATTTTAATTCGCATGGATATTTTGAATTAAAGTTTTTGAACTTGCATATGCCATTGAAATCACATCTATAAACTGAAATTGATATGAATGACTGAAAATCTAAATCTACCTGAATCTGCTTAAGCTCTGAAAATCTGAAATCAAGAACCTGAACTATGTATAAGAGACTTGCATCTGATTATATTAGTATCTGTATTTGTTTTATGATTGACCTGAACGACCCCTCAAAAATTTCTGAACAACTTCCTAGCACAAGTTTCCCTTATTACGCAGGGGCTTGTTGCATCCTGAAAAAGGGTTCATGAACGACGATGGTAGGTGGGGGTTCCCATTGGCTATATTCCTGCTCTCGAGATATAGTTTACTCAAGAGGTATTTTAAGTTGAGGATTAAGTCATGAATTACTGAACTTTGAAGATAGAAGTTAGAGAAACTAAGACACTAAAACTCTGCATCTGTTCTTGAAACTATTTTCACATAATTAGAAATTAATCTTACATATGATTTCGGCACCTAAATTCAGTTTATTATTAGCTTATATGTTTGACAAGCTATATTCCGATTTTTTTTTTGAAACCATGTTAGTTAAAGTAAAATGCCGTAGATGTCTTTCTTCTACTGAGCTTTGTTGTTTAGCTCACTCCGACTATGCGTCACAGGTCCAGGTACTGACGTGGCTATTCAGGGCTGTGAGATTGATACTGACTACGTGCCTGAGGAAGAGCCTGAGGTTCCTCCTGACGAGTTTTTCTCAGTATAGAACTTGCTGATTTTCTTACTTGTGGTGAGAGGTAGACTTGAATTTGTGGATCCATTTTTGTTAGATATCATAGTTTTATACTTGACTTTGATTTCTGTTATGAGTCATGTTTCGATGATGGTCGGCCATCATCGGTGGTTCTTTACTTTTAATTACTTCCGCATTTATTTTAGCTTTGGATATTTATTGTGCTTTACTCTGATATGTGTCCTGTTTGTCCGGCTTATCATTTATTCGATAGGTTAGCGAACCGGCCTTTCCTATACCTGAGGGATTGGAAAAGTCGGGTCGTCACACCGTTCCTGCTAAGGTTGTTGGTAGTGATGGTGAGCACTTGGTGTGGATGCATCGTTTCACTGAAAAGCGTACTTCAGAGCAGAAGAAACGTTATTGGCTTGAGATGCAAGGTGACGTGGCCCGCAATGGCTTACTTCACCATCAATATATGCACATATTCAACTTTGGACCAACCAATGAGGTATATATCTTTCAGTTGTTTCCTTCCTTTGTGTACTTTCAACTTGAAGTTTTGAAAATTGTTTTTCTGCCAATGCAGCCCTTCCCCATACTCACCTACCTAGGGGACTAGTTTGATCTTCAGCGCTTCTACTCGCTCCTCCCTTTTACAGTGAGGTTCCTTCTTTCACAGGCCGATTTTGGAGATTTCCTCTCCTGGCCTGCCATGAAGGGGGATAATTCTTACGTGATGGCCCTCGTGGAGCGGTTTCATCCCGAAAGGATGACTTTCCACATGTCCGTCACCAAGATGACCAGCACCCCGATTGACTGGTCTAAGATTACGGGGATCTTGATGGGGGGATAGCCAATGTTCTTTCCTCGCCTTATGGATAGAGAGGAGGTGATTCGATTGATTGGGGCTTGTCCTCCTTCCAACTGTATGACCGGCCCTGAGGTCAAATTATTATGGTTGGAAGGTATGTTTGATGAGGATGAGCTAGTTCCAGAGGATCATCCTAACTTGGATGTTTGTATTGACCCTGAGCGCACCTTGATGCTTGCTCGTATATCCCACCTTTGTCTATTGGGTAAGACGATTATTACTAATGCCAGTGGCAGGCGTATCCAGATGTCCCTCCTCTGTCTGATGGATGACTAGGCAGATATGCCTCATTTTGACTAGGGCGGTGTCGAGTATGCCAGGTTGATGGATAGCCTGGGCAGAGCTTCCATCAGGAGTCTCTTTCTCTTTGTGGCTTTTGGCCCGTGATCGAGGTGACCTACTGTACTGCCTTTGCTTTGCTTCTTTTATTATGTGCACATTTAGAACTTATTTGACCTTTTGTCCCTCCTTTAAGGTGTGGGGGTACCTACAATTCAACCCTGGTTCCCCTCTTCTCCTCTCAACGGAATACACATACCCCTTGATGAGCTGTCGACATCTAGGTCGCCACAGAGATCTCGGGATGAGCCATCTGGAGTTGGGTTTGAGATCCCAATTTGAGTTGATGATCTTGAAGCAGGTTTGCAACACACTCCTTTTATTTTCCTTGTCTCTTTGAGGTTCTAGCAGTGTCACTCTACTAAGGAAAATTCTTGTTTCTGTGGGTAGGTGGTGTATGATCCCTATGTTGGTTCCCCTTTCTTAGACTGGGTTGCTGTAGGACATTCACGGTTGTTCAATGATCGCCGTGCCATTTTCTTCTATGGCACATCGACCTGAGTCTACTATTTAGGAGAGAGGGTACTACACTAGTACCGCGACTACTTTGTTGTGCCTTTGGACCCTCTTCAGGGTGTGATGGCGTCAGGAGGTATGGTTGAGGAGCTCACGAGGTAGCTTGGTCATTAGGGAGTCCGGACTGAGGGTTTCTTTCAGCCTGGTAGGGGATATCAATAGTGGTATGAGTTCCTCCCTGTAGACACCCAAATTTGGCCTAAGGCTCGATTGACACATACTTCGAGCAAGGCGTACCCCCAAGCTTCCAAAAGTATCTCCTAAACCCTTAGGAATCATCCTAGAACCCTTAGGAACCTTTCCCATACCCTTAGGAATCAACCCTAACCCATAGAACCCCTCCCGGGCCCATTTTGAACCCTCCTGAGCATTGGATGGAAAGTGGAATGTCATAGTCTATATAAACCTATGTTGAAGCTGAAGCCTATAACATTGGAAAGAGGATATTCCTAGCTTTCTAACGAGCTAAGAATCTCTACAATCCGAGTTGTATACCAAAAGTTATGGCGATTTAAAAATTGTGCAGGAATACAGGAAATTACACTAGTGTGTATAATATACACGCTAGGCAAAATTGGTTTTTTTTTGCTACAGGACAGGTTCTGAACCTTCAACTTTTGAACCAGATCATTGTACTTAAGCCTAACGTATACTTTATATATGCTAGGCTTAGGAATGGTATTTTTTCTGATTTTATCCGAAAATCATCTTTGGGGTTTGACTTTTTGACTACCCCAAAGTTTGGGGTGAGTTTCTTTAGGACTGTTGCACCCCCAGTAGCTCTCTTTTTAACCCTTTTTTCATTTAAGGCCCCACTCTATCATCTACCATTAGTCCCATTTCCCACCTATCTAAGCTCTCAGAAACATAGAAAACCTTAGATCCCTATTACCCAATTGCTAACCCAATTAGCCCCTTTAACCCTTCACTAATCCTCTCCTTTTCTATAAATAGAGAGCCACCCCGTCCCTTGCTTAAGGGCTTGAGAAAATTCTAAAAGAGAGAATCCTTTAGAGATTTCTCCCTCCACTTTCATGCTATAATCCATAAAGTTCCATAACTGAGTTTCTTTTTTTAAACTCCATTTTCCATCACCAATCCCTTAGCTTTAGCTAGAGAAAGGTCCTAGCTCACCTCTCTCATCATCCCTCCTCCAAGCCTTAGCTTTGCTAGAACTTTGCCTTAACTCTTTTGCTATTGGAAGCTCATCGGAATCGACATCAATGCGAAGGTCCACAGCGGTGCTATGAGGGCCCGAGAGCTCTGACTCTCCCCTTTATTCGTCTCCCTTCTTTACTTTTCCTCTTTCCTAGAATTGACCCGTTAGACTGCCCAAATTTCGGCAGGAGGGAAGAGCTCAATAGAATTGGTGTGCCTTTCGGGTAAGGGAAACTGTTGCTCTTTTTTTTTTTGTATATATTTTATATACATCCAAGCAGCTATAGTAGAGACCACTTATGAGTGGGTTGATCGGGTGGCTAACACCTTGCTGATTAATAACCAAAGCCCTTATCCAAGAACCTTTGGTAAAGACCGGTAAATCGGAGTCATATTTTTACACTTCAGTGCTTACATATTAGTTTTTGAGCTATCCCAGGTCACCAAAAATTCCTAGTGGTGGCTCCATCTTTTTTTAGTGAGTGCACATCGTCGTGACGGACCCATAAGATCCACGGTTGCACAGATGACGACTCCGCTAAAGATAGCTTGTAGAGCTTCTCTTTGAAGTTTTGACCCTGTGCAACCGTGGGCTTTTTGACGATCCCGTTGCGACGATGTGCTCTCTAACGAAAATATAGAGTCGCCACCCAGAGCATTTGGTGTCCATGGAAATCTAATTCATTTTTATAAGTATTGAAGTGCTAAAAATATGACTCTGAATCTAGTTCACACCAAAGGCTCTTGGGTAGGGGCTTCGAATATCGATCAGGAAGGTGTTAGGCACTCAATAAACCCGCTTAACGTGGTATCTACTAAAGGCCAAAACAAGAATAATGTAAAAGAAAAGAAAATGGCTTCCTCTTGCCCAAATCGATCTTAAATCCTATTTGTGCCCCTTCGTTCCTACCGAAAATTTGGCTGTATAACGGCACGAATGGGAGGATGGGAAGAGCTAAAGAAGAGATATGAGAAGAAAGGGGAGAGCCGGAGCCCTCAGGCCCTTGTAGCACCGTTGAGGAGCCTTACGGCATTGGCTTGCTTTGATGAGCTTTCGAAGGCTTGAATGGTAGAGAATGGGGTTCTAACTCCTAAGGTTTGGTAGCTAAGAGGTAGAGAAGGAAGGCTAAGGGGTAGCACACACCTAACCTAGAGGTTTTGGATGAAATGTAAGGCTTGAAGGAAGATTTATGGATTATGGAATTTGTATGGACAATGGTGAACCAAAGGGCAAAAGATCTTTCTCACTTAAGCTCTTTCTCTCTTAGGCAAAATTTCTCAGCCTTTAATCCAAGGGGAGGGGGGCTCTATTTATAGGAAATGAGTGGGTTAGGAGACCACTTAGATGCTAATTAGGGTTAACAATTAGGTAATCTCACATCTAAGGATTCCTAGGATTTTTGAAGCCTTGAAACATATGAGAAGCTCGTCCAATGGTGGATGATAGGGTGGGGCCTTAAGTAATCTAATGGGTTGCAAATAGGGTGCAAAAGGGTGCAAAAGGACTATCAAAACACACCTCAAAGACCCAGGTGGTCAACAAGCCAAATCTCAGACATGAAATTCGGGGAAAAATCAGAGGTCACTATTCATAAGCCTGATGCAACTATTAGTTACGCCAGACATATGTACAATAAAACAGTGCAACGTAGTAGCCTGAAAGTTGGCTTCCCGAGGTGGGGTCCAATTCAATGTTGGCGCAACTATTAATTGCGCCAGGCTTAAATCCTAGGGAAAGTGGCTTGGCGCAACTAATAGTTGTGCCAGTTGCACCAGGCAAAAATATTACTGGCGCAACTATTAGTTGACCCATATCCCTAGGGGGACAATTGATATTATACTTTTGCCCTCTAGGTTCGAATCGCCATATCTTTTGATGTACAACTCCGATTGGGGTGATTCTTAGCTTGTTGGAAAGTTAGAGACCTATACTTTCCAATGGTATAAGATTTGATCATAGTAGAAGGTCTTAACTAATCATAGTATGCCACTCTTCATCCATGGCTCGGGAAAACTAGGTTCAGGTCCGGAACGAGTTCTAAGGGTCGAGATTGCTTTCTAAGGATTCGGGATAGGTTTCTAAGGGATCTAGGATGATTCCTAAGGGTTTGAAAGGGTTTCTAAGGATTCTAGGGTGGTTCCTAAGGGTTTCATACATGCCATCAATAGCTCAAAAGTGCACCTCTCTCAAAATGTGTTTCGATCAGGCCTTGGGCCAAATTTGGGTGTCTACAGATGCCCCTCTTTGGTATTCGATCACTAATGATCGAATGCCAAAGAAAAGAGACATCCGAAGAGGCCCAAGGTATTACCAACGGATCTGCTACATTCAGAACGAACTTCAAACATCAGATGAGTAACATGGTGAGAAAACAAAAGCCTTGGATGCCAGGCTAAACATTCGTTTCTCAAGGTAATCGGTCCCCAAGCGCTTAGTGACATTACTAAGCATAACTGAGGTGGAATGAGTAGCAAAAGCCCTGTATGTCAGGCCAAACATTCGCTTCCCGAGATGATTTGAAGGTATTTGATGTTTAAGATTCATTCTGAATACAGCAGCTTCGTAAGTAAGAGGGGTGATCGACCCACACTTAAAGATAGGCGCAAAGAAAAAATACGTAAGGCTCCATAGTTTACGTCCAATCCTATGAGGCATTTAATTACCCCATCTGACTGTTTGTGGGTGCCCCTGCCTGAAGCAAGGTTTGAGGTCTTTGGGCAAACCCATCGATCTCGAAGTTTATTTAGCATGACTACACGAGCGGAGCGAATAGACGTCACAACGCTTTTTGGGAGTATGTGCCATTTTTGAAAATGTGTCCTGGGTCAACATGACCTAGAGCACCCAGCTTAAACTTCCTCGAACAGATCCAACCAAACATTGGGTGTCTCCCAAAAGGGACATCCAATCTTGGTTTCTACCAACAATGATCATAAATATCATTTAACTATACATAATCATGCACCCATTAGGGGCGATAAGCAATAAAGGTGATGGAACCCCTGACCTGGACCTGCCTGGGTATAATTTATGGGAATAAATGACTATCATATGGATACTCAGACACATGGCGTACACTTTATAGGGATACCGCTACCAATACAGGTTTTAAGCCTGCAGAAAATAAAGGAGAAATGAACCCTTTTGGATGTATGGTTGCACATAGTTTGATCGATATGTAATCTCATTCTCAACAGGTTGGTCTCAACCAATGATTGACCTTTTTCAACGGAGAATCTGAAGCTTAAGACACTTTAGTTCATATGGATCAGAAACAGAGTGCTTAGCTCGAAGATTTAGCAGTGGAATCAACCTAATCAAAACATTGACCGTTTGATCGAGATTGATGCCGTTGCTCCTACTTTGAAGAAGGATCCCAAGACCCAAGGTGAACCCTGGACTCGAGACTTTAATATGGCACAGCTGCATTGCTGATAAAATATTGACATTTTATCGTATTAAAAACCCGCATGTGCGTAACTCCGCCGGGAAACACAAATAGGTTATTATGTGTTTTATTTTTGTGATTTTTCTGTTATTTTATTTGACTTTTTGGATTTTTAAGTTATTATTTTATGTGATTTATTTATTTATTTATTATTTTATGAATTTTTTGGTTTTTTTTTTCAAGGTTATTATCTTTTGTGTTTTTTTTTAGAGTCATTATTTTATGGGAATTACTCTAACATTTTATGTGAGTTATCCTTTTGGCTTTTCTGTGGGGGATTTTTTTTATTTTGGACTTTTTATGTTTTTCTATGTAGGATCGGGACGCCTATTGCTCTCGATCCACTTTATTGTTAGCACGGCTTCTCAGATAGGTCGAATGAGGATCGACATACCACTTGGGAGTACGTGCATCAGCCGGGAGTAAACAACATGAAGAGAGGGGGAAACCGGGTTACACATCTAACCCGCACCAGGCCCCAAGACCCGATCTAAGTGGCTAGCGCAACTATTAGTTGCGCCAGGCTTAAAGTGGCCCTAAAATTGCCTGGCACAACTAATAATTGCGCCAAGCCAAAAAAGGGCTCAAAATTGCCTGGCGCAACTAATAGTTGCGCAAAGCTTGGTTAGGGAGCAATTTAAACAGCCCGGGTTCGAGCTGTAGGGTATTTTTTTCGAAATTTTTCTCCCCCCTTCTCATTAAAATCAAAAAAAAAAAAAAAAAACCGACCCTCTTAGGGTTCCTTTACATTGTCTCTACACGTGCCTCATTGCCATTGCTTGCTTGTGTTAATCGCTTGCTGGCCCGCGCTAGATCAATGACCCCATCTTCTTCACAAGGTAATCATTAAAAACTCATTTTTCTTAATTTTTCTCAATTTTTCATTACAAATATGATCATGATCTTGCATTCTTTGATGAGTAATGGTTTACTTTCATGATATGTATATTTATTGATGATGTGTGGATGGTTTCTTATGAATGGTGCCCTATTTTTGTTATTTTATAGGTTTTGCATAATATTATATATATATATTATTTTATTTTATTTGTACATATTGAAAGGGATTTTTTTTTATTTTTTTTTTTGCAAATAAAGTAAAGGGATTTTTTTGTTTTTTTTTTTTATTTTCGCAAATAAAGTAAAGGGATTTTTTTTTTGTTTTGTTTTGTTTTTAAGAACACGAAGAAATGCATGTTTGTATTTTGAACATAAGGAAAAGAGAAAGATTTTTTTTGTTAGAAGCATGGTGATCTTTTTTGCTTTTGTTTTTCTAAACATAAAGGAAGGATTTTTTTTTGTTTTTCTTAATGTAAAAGAAGAGCTTTTTACTTTTTTTTTTTTAGAAACATAAAGGAATGATTTTGTTTGATTCTAACTTGCTTTATTTTCAAAGATAGGAAGGGGGGATTTTGTTTATTATTATTATATATATATTTTTTGAAGAAAGGATTTTATTTTTATTTTTTTTGCATTTTCAATCTAAAAAGGATCTCTCTTTTTTGTTTGTGCATGTGTATCTCTAATTTATGAAACTAAGTAAAAGGAGGAAAGGGTGAGCATACTTACCTTCCTTTGTAGCATAGTATATCACGGTTCTTTATCATTGACCTGCCCTGATGTGATTGCCTTTTGTTGCCCCAGCATGTCGGACGATGATGAGCATGTTCCCGCGGAGGGCCACGAGGAGGGGCCCGAGATAGTATACGGTCCACGAGGGGAGAAGCTCCTTTGGGTAGAGCGAAAAGCGGGCCCATGGCTCAAAATGCAGGGCGAGGCTGCCCGAGCCGGCCTCCTACATCAACAGCATACCCATATTTCAAATTTTGGCATAGTGGGCAAGGTAAAAGAAGGTTCAGATTTCTTTCTTTTGTGCAGCTTTTTCTTTCTTTCCATGGTCTGATGCACTTTTCTCTTCTCACGCAGGACTTGCCCTCTATTGTATTCCATGGGGGGTGGCTTGATTTCCAAGACTTCTACTTCAATGCCCCCCCCCCCCCCCCCGTAGTGAAGTTCCTGCTAGAGCAGGTGGGCTTTGGGGAGTTTCTGACCTGCCCTACTATGAGGGCTGATGCTGCCTATCTGAAGGCCTTGAGTGAACAGTTTCACCCCGAGACGATGACCTTCCATATGCTGTACGCTGAGATGGCCTTGACGCCCGTTGATTGGGCAATGATTATGGGTATTTGGATGGGAGGGATACCGATAGCCGGCCTTGCGGTGCCGAGTAGAGAGGACGTCATCTGACTGATAGAGGTCTGCCCCCCTCGCTGGCAGACACATGGTATCGAGGTTAAGATGACCTGGCTAACCGCGCTTTACATGACAAACGAGTTGGTGGATCTGCGGCAGCAAGACAGGGTGCTCTATATTACGCCCGAGCGGGTGATTGTCTTGGCCCGCATTACTCTTCTTATCCTGCTGGGTAAGACCCTCTTTACCAATGCGAGCGGTGGCCGAGTCAGCCTAGCATTGCTGGGCGTCATGGACAATTGGGGTGACGTCCATAGGTATGGTTGGGGAAGGGCTTGGTATGCATGGCTGATGTATAATGTAGCTCGGGTTACGACCGGGGACTCCAAAGCTGTTGTTGGTTTTTGGGCCGCATTAGAGGTAATCCCTCATTCTTTTGCCTTCGCTATTTTTCTTGAATGATCTTTATATGCTATTGACCTACTCCTTTATGTACTACTCTTTTCAGGTATGGGGGTACCATCATTTTCACCCTGGACCCGCTTCTTCACTCGGAGGAACTCACTTACCCTCTTCTTAGCAACTGGAACCAAGCCCTACACTGTGATGTGGGCATGAAGCACTTGGAGATGGGCTTAAGGTCCCAACTTGACCTAATGGTTCCTGAGCTAGTAAAGCCCCTCTTATCAACTTGGTGTACCCATGCTCGGAAATCCTTCTTGATTAGCATGCTGCCTGTTTAATTGACTGACTGCCTTTGGGCTTGGGCAGATCCTCCATGACCCGTATCTTGCGTCCCCTTCGGGATCGAGGCGGCCCGTGAAGCCCCTCTACTTTGTTTAACAATTTATGGGGCGTGGGCCAAGGTTTACTATTTGGGAGAGCGAGTGGTGCACCAGTACCAGGGCTACTATGCCATTCCCATGGACCCTCCTGCAAATGTTTAGGATCTTGTTAGCAACGTCGAGGAATTCATGGCGGCCCTTCTCAACAATGGGCTCCCTATGCATGCTCTTCATGTGCCCAGAGACTATCACACTTGGTACGAGTGCCTGTCATATCGGTTTATCTTGCCGCGCTTTGTACCTAGTGTCAATTTCCTTACAATTGGTGGTCCGCGTGGGCAGGTAGTTACCTTTTCCTTTTCAGATTAGTTTCCTTTTGTTCTAGCTCGACCTTTGTTCTTTCTGACCAGATTTTATTTATTTATTTTGTTTACAGTTTGCTCTAAGGGACGGCTCGAATGATGAAGGCGGGACGACAGCGGGTACAGTTGATACTTTAGGGGCAGGTCCTTCTGGTGTCGACCCTTCTGGTGCGGGTCCTTTTGGCTAGAGTTCTTTCGGCGTTGGTCCGTCGGGTGTTTCTCAGGCCGGTGCCCCTGGGGGTGATCCAACTGTGGTCTACGGGACCTTCCAATGCCTTGATGACAGTTTTCTCTCGGGCCTATGTGCCGGCGTGGATAGGTAGGCACGTCTCTCTGCTGAAGTGGCCTGTGTCCCTCCTCCCGAGGTGATTCCAGGGGTAAGTCTTCTGATGACCCGTCTCTTTCTTATTTCGGCCTCCTTTTACACATGTTTTCATGATTGTCCTGATAGCTGACATTGTATCTTTCTGACTGTAGAACTTTGACGCGGCTATGGAGTATGCAGCGTATCATCGTAACATTGTAGAGCTTCGAGATGTGGAGACGGTGAGTATTTTGCTACTCTGCTTTTTCTGTGGGATCCGCTATTTTTTTTTTGCTTTTGTGTCCCCCACTTAGTCCTGATCTCTGATTTTGGGCTATTACTTGCAACGAGCACGCGCCAAGGAGTCGCGATCTTTGCTTAGCCGGATTTCTCAGGCCTGATCCCGGGTGGGGGATATGCGAACTTACTAGGGCTCCTCTGCGTCGTCAGAAGAAATCAAAGGGCACGGACAAGGAATAGGCCTTAGTTTCTACTTTTTAAATATTAATACTCTTGTGATTGATGATTTGAATTTTTAGACAGCTTGGGATGGATGATGTGGCGCTTTGTGGATGATTTTTATTTTGGAAATATTTTAGTGCTTTTGTCTTGACTGCATGCCATGGTTTCCCTGCACCGTGTTTGTTTTTCTACAGGACGTGTCTACCAAGTGTTCTTAGAAAGCAACCTTTTGGGTTGCATGCTTTGATCTAGGATCCATCCCATCTCCTTGGGCATGGGGCCCAAATTTCGAACGAGTTGGGTTGGGAGCTTGAATGAAAGTGAGCTCATTTACTTGGAGCGCCTTGGGCTATCTCACCTTCCTTCCTTTCTTGAGGTTTCCCCATGGTCGGACCTTCTTCATGCTACCACATCTTTTTGGAATCCGAATGGCCATGTGTTCCGATTCGGGAATCGGGAGATAACTCCTACTCTTGAGGAATTGTCCAATTTGTCTGGTTTGAGGCTTCACAAGGGCCTTGCCAGAATTGTACCGAAGCCGAGCTATGCCAAAACCGTTCACCTTACCCTGGGTTTGAAGAAAAATGAATATGAGAAAAGTCTCATTGGGGGGCCCACTATGTGTTCGATGAAATTCCTGAAAGAACTTTTTGGTGACGAAAGTCTCCGAAAATTGTCGACTCGGAACATCTTCAACGTGAAAGCATTCTCTCTTGGCCTTATCTCAGAAATCCTTTTCTTTACCGGGGGAGAGAGCTTCTCCTTTGCAATTTGTGATATTTTGACTAAGTTGGAGGCGGGCCGATTCATGATGCATTTTGTGCTCGCCGAACTTTTTCGGTGCTTTGATGCGTTTTCCCTCAGGAAGACCAGGAATCTTGGAGGTTGCCCACTTTTGCTTCAAGTTTGGCTGGGAGAGCATCTTGCTATTTTGGGACCAGCGCCCTGCTTTTATCTTGCTGGAGGAGAGGTGGTCTGATGCTTCTTGGGCAGGTGCCACATGATTCCCTAGGGAGATTTGTCATAATTGAAGCTTTGGCTGATTGGCGCAGATCTTATATGGAGACTCCCTTGGCTAGAGCGGATATTCCCTGTGATTCATTCCAGAGACCACGAGGGCATCACCCTTCTGGGGTTGACTGGCAGCACCTTCTACTTCCCATTTCGGGTGTTGCGTTAGTTCGGCTGCACTCAGCAAGTGCCTTGCGAGGTAAAACCCCCTCTGCGTGACTTGATCTTTTCTAGAGGGTCCTCTGGGGACAGATCGGATTGCCGCTCTTTGGGAGACACATCAATCGACGCTGATGTGTGATCTGGAGTAGGGAGATTTGGTTCAGTCTTCTCCCAAGTATGAGGCCTAGCTATTGACTGAGTAGCCTGTTGTTGATCGTCTGGATTTAGCGGAGAGTATTGACACTGAAGGCCCCTGGCCAAAGAAAGAGACTGTACTTCGAGCCCGCATCGAGCTTCTAGTTGATGAGAAGAGGTCCTGCATGAGCTTTTAGCGTAGGAAAAGGTTAGAGCAGAGAATGTAGAGAGCGAGGTCCTTCATTTGAAAGGATCCTTGAGTGTTTCCCTTGGAGCTGCTGATACTTCTCAAAAGAGGTATAAGAGCTTGCATGGTCGTTGGTTGACTGAGCGGAATGCTCGGGAAGACGATTTTCGTGCTGAAATTAGTGCCTTGAAGCGCGAGCTGGGCCGTTGATTCCTTCCTACATACATAACTTTTTGCACATATCAGATACATAGAAAAGGGGCGATAAGAAACCCGATTACAGATACACACATTTTTTGGTATACATATTTTCTTTATGTTTTTTTTTTTCTTTGCTATTTATAAAAGATGACAGAAAGAAAGCTAGTCATCACACCGACTATTTTTTGGGATGTGGTGTAAGCGGTGCATTTTGTAAAAGAAAGGCAGTTTATTATATATATCTATATAGACTTTTTTTTCTTTTTGTTTTGTGCATTTTTTTTTTTGGGTATGGTGCCTTAATCACTGGGTAAAACCTTGGGTCCTCTTTTGAGCTTGGTCGAACCCTCTGTCAACTGGTTGAGCCTGAGAGAGTTTCAACGGCTCTACCAATACTGGAACGTCAATCCCTTCAGATTGGGTCAAACCTTTCTCCTTACCTTGAGTCATACATTTGACAAAGCAGTTTTACAAAGACAATTATGGTCGGGACGTGATTTGAACTAGCAGGGGTGGCCCGAAAAAGGGGATCGGGGAGAGCAACCAAGAGGGCTCCTCAAACATCAATTAATCAAATCGAACCTTTCCTCTTCTCGTTTTCTCCTTATCTTTCTTTTCTTCTTCTTTTCTTTTTTTTTATTTATCTCCTTTTTTACCTGTGGCGCCCTTTCAGGTTTTCACCACATCCATGGGCTTAACTCTCTTATCCCAAGCACCCTTTCGGGTTTTCACCTGGTCCGCATAAACTCGCTATTTTTATCCATAGTGCCCTTTCGGGTTTTCTCCACATCCATCTTGCTTTGAGCTTCTATTTTTATTTTATTTTTTATTTTTTTATTTTTTCAACAGCCATGACATAGACGTCGATTCCATCATAACCGGCTGGATGGGGTTCTGGTGTCGTCTCACAACTCGGCTTGTTTGACTTAATAGATACTATGACTGCTTGTAAACCTAAAAGAGGGCTTTCTTCAAGGTTTAGCTTGGCCATGAGTTAGGTTAGGATTCGAAGGTAGGCTAGGCTAAAAGGGTCTCCTTGATATGGCTTCAGTTTTCTCAACATACTTTCTTCCTTGGAGGTTTTTACTGTACATGCCCAGTGATTCTTCTATATTTTTTTTTATTCTTTTTGCTCCCTTTCAGGTAATCTCTTTTGAGGTTTTACTTTTTTAATTTTTTTGGATTTTGATAGTAACTAAAATTCCCTTTTTTGGTATATGTACACACACATTTTTTGGGGGAAGGGGGTTATTGAAAGAAAGGCCCAGGCTCAAATGAGGTAGGAAAGGATATCATCATTTTTAGGGATTCTTTTTGTCTACTGTATTTGGAATGATAGCCTCTTTTGGGTGGTTCTTAAACAATCATGTATCTGTTTCACCAATACGTACCTTATCGCGATAGACTAAGAGTAGAACCGTCAGACGTATCCAGCATTGATGGACTCAGGAAGATGATCTCCGTCCATGGTGGCAAGGTGGATGGCATGTCCTGATAGCACTTCTCGGATGACATAAGGTCCTTCCCAGTTCGGCTTAAACTTCCCTCTTGGATCGGCGTGGAGGGATGGAAAGATTTTCTTCAGTACAGTGTCTCCTACCTTCAGATCTCGACTGCGGACACGTTTATTGTATGCATGTGTGATTCGCCCCTGGTAAACCTGAGTATGACAATAGGCGAGGGGTCTTTTCTCGTCTAGTAAGTTCAGCTAGTTAAAGCAGGATCCCTCTCTTTCTGCTTCTGGTAAGCCCAATTTTAGGAGGATCCGGAGTGAAGGTACTTCAATTTCTACCGGTAGGATGGCCTCGGTTCCATCTTGCCCCTATAGCGGCACGGATCGATGTTCTATAGGCCCACAAAGCAAATGGCAGCATCTCACTCCAATCTCAGTAGGTGACGACCATTTTCTCTAGGATGCGGATAACTGTCTTGTTCGCAGCTTCCACGACTCCATTAGTTTGAGGCCGATAAGGTGACGAGCGATGGTACTTGATTTTGTATTACTCACAAAAGGCTCGGATGCACTTATTAGTAAAATTGGTGCCATTGTCTATGATGATATCCTTGGGTACTCCAAATCGGCACACAATATTACTCTTGAGGAACTTCTCGACGTGACTGGCCGTGATGTTGGCATATGACGCCGCTTCTACCCATTTGGTGAAGTATTAAATGGCGACGAGGATGAACCGATGTCCATTTGATGCTTTCGGATTAATCATTTCGACGATGTCAAGGCGCCAGGTAGCAAATGGCCAAGGAGTGGTCATGCAGTGTAGATCGACGATAGGAGAGTGTATCAGATTGGAGTGTTCCTGACAGTTGTAGCATTTCTGAACATGTTTGCAGCAATCCGATTCCATAGTGGTCCAAAAGTATCCCTGCTGTAAAATTTTCTTAGCGAGCATATTATTGCTAACGTGGGCTCCGCATACTCCCTCGTGGATCTCCTTCATGATATTGATCGCTTCGCTTTCTGTAAGGCACCTTAGCAAAACATTATTGTAGGATCGCTTGTAAAGGCATTCCCCGTAAATGACGTAGCCTGCCGCTAGACATTGAATAGTTCATCGGTCCGTCTTGGATGTACCCTCAGGGAAAGTTAGGGTCTCAAGGAAATTCTTGATATCTGAGAACCAAGGTGGCTCATCATCAGGCATTGTAGGTTCCTCAATCTGGAGGCAGAAGGGTGGCTCATTCCTTTGCTCGATCATGATCGGCTTCATCTCAGCACCATACGAGATTTCTATCATTGATGCCAAAGTGGCTAGTGTATCGGCAAAGCGATTCCTTATCCGGGGGACATATGAGAATGTCACGTCTTGGAAGCAAGCTATCAGATCCTTAAGGTGTTCATGATAGGGGATCAATTTCTCATCTTTCGTCTTCCAGTCACCATTTGTCCGGCATATGATTAACTGTGAATCACCAAAAACCCGAAGGTGAGTTATATTCAGATTGAGAGCTGCCTGCAGACCTGCTGCACAAGCTTTGTACTCGACCATGTTGTTAGTACAAGGGAAGTTGATCTTGATAGAGACGGGTACGTGGGATCCTTTTGGTGAAATCAAAATGGCACCAACCCCTTGACCCTCAGCATTTTCTGCGCCGTCAAAGTGCATTACCCATGATTCTTCTGCTTCCTCAGTATCGTCTTCTGTCATGAAACAAATGTCTTCATCGGGGAACTCCATTCTCGAAGGTTCATAATCTGGCAAAGGATTATCGGCAAGATGGTGGGTGAGTGCCTGCCCCTTAATTGACTTCTGAGTGACATATGTGATGTCGAACTCAGATAATAAAAGCTGCCAGTGCGCAGTCCGTTCAGTGAGGGCCGACTTCTCGAATAGGTATTTCAATGGATCCATTCGGGCTAAGAGTAGAACGGCCTGTGATAACAAGTAATGGCGGAGCCTCTGAGTAGCCCATACAAGAGCCAAGCATGCCTTCTCCAGATGAGAATAGCGCGTCTCATAATCAGTAAATTTCTTGCTTAGACAGTAGATAGCCTGCTCTCTTCTTCCTGTCTCATCATGCTGACCTAAGACACATCCCATCGAAACTGCCATCGTAGAAAGATACATCAAGAGTGGTCTCCCTGGCTCAGGTGGTACCATCACAGGTGGGTTAAGGAGGTAGTTTTTATTTTATCGAATGCTGGCTGACAATCGTCGTTCCATTCAACGGGAGAATTCTTCCTTAGCAGCTTGAAGATCGGCGTGCAGATAGGCGTTAGTTGTGCAATGAACCGACTGATATATTATATTCTGCCCAAGAACCCTCTAACTTCCTTCTTAGTAGACGGTGGCGGTATTTTAGTGATAGCTTTGACTTTGACTGGGTCAACCTCGATCCCTCTCGTACTGACGATGAATCCCAACAGTTTCCCGGACATAGCGCCAAATGAGCACTTCTGTGGATTCAGACGTAACCTGTATTTTCTCAGCCTCTCAAATAATTTCTGGAGGTTTACCAAGTGATCACCTCGCTCCGGTGATTTGGCTATCATATCATCAACATATACTTCAATCTCTCGGTGCATCATGTTGTGAAATAGCGCAGTCATGGCTCTCTGGTACGTTGCACCGACATTCTTTAGCCCAAACGGCATGACTCTATACCAAAAGGTCCCCTAGGGGGTGATGAACGCAGTCTTCTCTCGATCTGCCTCTGCCATCTTTATCTGATTATATCTAGAGAATTCGTCCATAAAAGAAAGCATCCCATACTTAGCAGTGTTATCGAAGAAGATGTCGATGTGTGGCAGTGAGAAATCGTCCTTCCAGCTTGCCTTATTCAAATTACAGAAATCGATACACATGCAGACCTTCCCATCTTTCTTTGATACGGGCACCATGTTGGCTAGCCATTGCGGGTATTTGGATACCATGAGAAACCCTGTATTATACTACTTGATGACCTCATCTTTGACTTTCAGCAACCACTCTGGTCGAAGACGTCTCAGCTTTTGCTTAATCGACTTCATATCAGGGTAAAGAGGCAACTCATGCTCTACCAAATCAGTGTCCAGACTAGGCATGTCCTCGTACGACCAGGCAAAAATGTTTTGGTATGATCGAAGAAAGTTGATCATGCTTTTTCTTTCTTCAGGAGACAGCGACGTTCTGATTTTGGTAATTCGAGGAATCTCCTCAGTCCCAAGATTGATATCTTCTGTTTCTTCGATAATGGGGGTAGGGCCATGCTCAAATTCAGCAAATCGGTCAAGGAGCTCATTGGGGGGCTCCTCCAAGGGGATATCCTCGTCCAGACTCATAACTCCTAACTCTTCTTGTATTTCTACAGGAAAGGGGTCGATTTTACGTGGGACGGGCATTTTGATTAAGGCATCTTTTTATGGGATTTTATCTAGAATTTTAAATGACAATATTTTTGAACTTTGTACTTTTTCAATGTTTTGAGGTTTTGTATTTTTTCAATATTTTTGAGATTTTACATGTTTGCCATGTTTTTGAGATTTTTATTTTCTTCAGAGATGAACCCTTGGCAACACGAGTCTGTGTATATACAAGGTATTGCCTGCCAAGGATTTATCTCACTTTTTATAAGTTATTTTTTTTTGGGAAATAGGTGCCAAACTTTAGGCCACTCCCTGCTTCCAGAGTTTGGAGCAAAGATGCCCAGTTACATTACTTGAGGGGCCGCTCCTTTACCTGATTGGATAGAGGGTGCTGACTGATATGGCTTATTAGAGTCAGCCTCTATTATGTTGATCCCCATTTTGTCTGAGATGATATCCTCAAATGTTAACACAATTTTGTGGTGATTCACCAAAAGAGGAGTTTGTTCAGGTAGTGGTCGTCGTTCGTCAAAGAGGGATAACGCGGCCAAGTCTATCTCTAGGCTTGGAAGGGTGATGTAGGGATTGGTGGGGTGAACTGGAGTTGTAGGTTTGTGCGGGGTAAATCGGGTTTCCCCATTCTGTCAATTTTTACAACCCCGACACTTATGAATGAATTTTGGATGTGAGCCCTGGGACGGGGTTTTTCTTCTATGTGGATCCCCCTGGCTTTTGCTGCTGCCGTCATATGAACTTTCTCCTTAGCTTCTCTCACTTCTTTCGTGGGCTTGTAACCTAGCCCAAACCTAACTTTTTGACCCCCCTTAGCTGTGACGGGCTTCTTCCTTGTAATCTGGGCCCCAGACCCCTTCCTTTCTGATAGCCCCACTTTTGGAGCATAGCTACCGCTGCTACCATTCCGCCTCCAGTTTTAGAAATGATGCCCTCATTGGGCTCTGGGAGTATTGTCGATACTTCATACTCGAAACTATGGAGGTCGACATCCTCAGCGGTGTGTGGTATAACTAGCATATTGAGTTTCTCCACGCTATTGGTGGCCTTCTCTTTCTCACTATGCCCCCCACCGATGATTGTGATGATCTTATGCCCAGATGCAAATTTGAGCTTCTGGTGCAATGTGGAAGTATGGCTCCGTCTTCATGCAGCCACGGGCGCCCCAATAATAGTTTAAATGAGGATTTAATGTCCATTACCTGAAACAATATGGAAAAGGTCATTGGCCCGATTAACAGCTCAAGATTAACTTCTCCCATTATTTCTCTCCTGGTATTATCAAAATCTCTAGCACTAGTTCTTGTGGGCCTCAACATGCATGGATCTACTCTAATCTTTGTGGCAGTTCTTAATGGGCATATATTCAATGCGGACCCATTATCGATTAGAACTAAGGGGATTATCATGTTTCCTGACTCAATGGTTATATTCAAAGATTTCGAGTGGCTACCTCCTTCCTCTGATAAGTCAGCATCAGAAAATAAAATGGCATTCGGAGCCATCACTTGGCCAATTATCTACCCGACTTCTTCTGAGCTAACTTGAAGTGACACGTGTACATTCTTTAACGCCCCATTAATGCTTGAAAATGGAGTGGGACATCATTAACAGATCCCATATAGTTATATGGGCAGACATTCTTCTCAGCTGAATCTCTAGTATATGCTCTCGACTCATTTTCTCGAATGGGTTCACTGTGCTATCTTTCTTCCCCTCAGGTTGGGCTTGTGCTGTTGCTGGTGCTTCTGGCCGCTTTAATATTCTCCTAGATCGTGTGACAAAGTCCACTACCCCTTCTCTGTGGCTGCCAGTGTTGACATCTGTTTGTTCATAACTCAGCGGGACCTGGTGAGGATTATAGGTCGGTCCTAATATCTGAAATGGTATAGCCGCCGGTATCGAAGGCACTTGCATTGCGGGCTTAGGAGGTGTGGGTAACACTTGATTTACCTTAGTAATAGCTGGTTGAGTGGCTAAATTGGGCCAAATGGGGGTGATTGAGCTTGAGGGTGGTGGTACTAGGGGAAAAGGGGTAAAGGTAGGCCATTGGTAGCTGATAGGTGCTGGCAGGGGATCGGGAGTTTGATGAGCCATTAGGTAATTGACGAGGGTGGTGGAGTTTACAAGTGATTGGACTGGGGGTAATGGGGTGGGCGCAGGTCATTGGTAGTTTATTGGTGGTGGAGGATTGGGGGCCTGTTGGTTCATTGGGTAATTGATGGGGGTTGTGGTGTATGGTTGATATGCATTTATGTGTACATAATTGATGAGTGTGGGTGATGAAAAGAATGTCCTGAGATCCAAAGGTTCAATTTGTGTAGTCGGGTTGGAGAAATAATCTGACAAATTCAGGGTTCAATGACCCTGATATTCCTTTCTTCAACATTTCTCGACGATGGTGACACATTGCTCTCCCGATCACTGATGTAATTGGACGGGTCAAACTCAAATTCCTCCTCATTTCTCTCTACCATCCCAATGATGGGTCTGAGACTTGCTGCTCTGAGGGTATGGGGGCAACGACACTTGATGGATATTTGCGTGCTAGTTTGCTTGAGAAGGTGCTGGTGGAATTATTTTCCCGACGTCGATTAAATATTGGATCGCATGCTTTAATAGGAAGCAGCGATCAGTCAGGTGACTCGGACCCTGATGAAAATTACAGTGGGTATTTGGGTCATAGTTCTTTGGGATCGAGTGAGGAGGAGGTTGCGATTGACGGATAGTAACTAATCCCTTTTCTATTAATAAAGGCAAAAGTACACTTAGTGATTGTCCTAGGGGTGTAAACACTCAGTCATAGTGGGCCCTCATCTGTTCAAGAGTCATCTGCATTCCCTACCCATTCCCTATCCTTTATATCTGCTCAGTTCTGACTGGCCCTGGCTGCACTGCTTGGAATTGAAACGGGGTTACATTGTTGTTGTTGGGCCGGGTGTTTGCAACATTTTGCACCTCTGCCCCTATTCTCCTATCATTCTTCTATTCGGTAAATCTCCTAACCCCACTAGGCCCCTCGGATGCATTCTTGCTTAACCGTCCTTCCCTGATGGCGTCCTCACAGTGGTTGGCGTTTCTTACTAGGTCAGCAAAACTTGACTGCTGCTGGTATACAAGAAAATCTGAGATCACTGGTAGGGTATTCTTCGAGATAATTTCTATCTGCTTGTCGTCAGGTATCCTGTTTCTGACTTGAGCAGCTAGTGCTCTCCATTGCCTCAAATAGTCGCTGAAGGTTTCATTAGAGTCAATCAGGCTAGATCTGACTTGTGGTGCTCAATGTCTATGTTGTAGACACATTGCTCTTGGAATAGGTGGGTAAGATCTTTCCATGTCTTCATCATAGATGGTTTCAAAGATGTGAACCATCTCAAAGTAGGACCAGTCAAGCTCTTCTAAAAGACTTTTATCAACAGTCTTTCGTCCTCTCCATATTGGCTCATGTCCCCACAGTAGGACTTCAGGTATGCTATTGGATTGTTTGTGCCGTTGTATTTGTCGAAGGCCGACATTTTAAATTTGGGGGGCAAGGGGACCTCAACAAACAGACATAGATCTGTGAAGTCCGTGGCATGGATCTCAGTACCACCCATTTTCATCAGGTGCTTTTGTATCTTGTCCAACTGCTCTTTCAGTTGTTCCGACTCTTTCGATATAGGGGCTACTTTCTTGGCCGTTGGTTGGACTTCACTCTGGGCCATGAAGGGGTGGGCAGTTATGAGAGGAGGGTTAAGGCTGGTCAATGCCCCGACATAGGCTCCACTATTCCTGATTTCGTCCTCCTCATACTTCTGGTCGGCATAGTGTGCAGCGAGGGCGGGATTCTCTTGTTGGTGTTGCATGGGTTTGATGGGAATGGCATGAGTGGGGGTTCGGTGAGCCCATTGGGGATGAGGGAAAGTTTGTTGGATGATGGGATGAGTGGAAGTTTGGTTTTGGGGTAAGGCCTGATGGGGCCATTGGGCATGGGGAGTGGTTTGGAGGTGGTCTTGGGGTACGGGGCCATGAGAAAATTGGGTTTGGGGTATGGCATGGGTTTGATGCAGGTGTGAAGGTTGGGGGAAATATTGGGGGTATTGGGGGAGGTGTAAGTGTGAGTTTTGGGCTGGGGCCATGAAACCTTGGTCATGATAAGTTTGGGCCATGGGCCATTGGTGGGTCTGGGCCTTGGCCCTTGGTGGGTTTGGGCCCTGGGTAGGTTTGGCCTAATGGGCCTTGATGGGTCTGGGCTAGTGGGCCTTGATGGGTCTGTGACATGGGCCTTTGGTAGGTCTGGCCTAGTGGGCCTTGATGGGTTTGGGCCATGGGCCATTGGTGGACATGGGTTATGGGCCCTTGGAGGGTGTGGGTTATGGGCCTTTGGAGAGTGTGGGCTTGGGCCAAATGGGTTTGGGCCATGGGCCCTTGGGTATGGGTTTGGGCAATGAACCCTTGATGATTTTGGGCCATGGGCTCTTGAGTATGGGTGATGGGGTGTTGGGCCATTGGGCCTTGGAGATCATGGGTGGTGGGATTTTAGGCCAATGGGCCTTGGTGAATGGTGGGGTTTTGGGCCAATGGGCCTTGGGGCATGTGGGAGATGGGGGTTTGGGCCATTGGGCCTTGGGGCATATGGGAGATGGGGGTTTGGATGGTTTGAATTATGAGGGGTTGATGGGGGTCATGGGGGAGTGAGGCATGGAGATTGGCTAGGGTGTGAGATGGGTTCATGGACATGGAGTGTGGAGGAGAAGAGGCATTTTGGGAAGCCTTCCACATGGAGTAGGCTTGGAACATCTCCTCCATCATGGTCATGGAAGGAGGGTTGGTTGTGGATGGTGGATTTAAGGGGTTATGGGGTATAGATGGGATGAATGTGGAGGATAAATTGAGCATGGCTCTGGTAAAATTGGGCATGACCCGGGTAAGTGATGGAATATGGGGTGGATTGGAGGGATGAGGGGATGTATTGGATATGTTTTGGGATGAAGGGGGGTATGGTGTGGAGGGGTGAGAAAAATCGGGCATGGCCCCTGTAGAAATGGGTATGACCCGAATAGATGGGGGGATTTGTGGGCGGTTGGAAAAGGCGGAAGTGGTGTATGTGAATGTGGGTGGATCGGGCCAATAGGGGAAAGATGGGAAGTGGGGCATAGATGTGGATTGAGAAAATGGGTTTAGGTTTGTCATGACTGTGGATGGGAAATTTGTTGGATTTGGCATGGGCATGATTTGTGCAAATGATGGGGAGTTGGGGGTTGAACTTTGGATGTTTTGGGAGGTAGCGGTTGGGAAAATGGGGGCGCCAAACGGGCTGGTAACGGTAAAGGGTGATTGGGTGAGGGGGATGGTGGAAAAGACTTCCTCCGAATGGGAACGGGTTGGAGAATGTGGCGGGGATGAGTCGGGATCGGCATAAGATGGGTCCACTACCCACGACATTCTACGAGAACGGGTTGGGTAACGGTGCCTTGGATAAGGCCCAAAAATCCTCTTCCTTCTTCCCTACGGGACGACGGAGGGCAAGATGATGCCGTTGTGCTGGCACCATAAGAACTCTATTTTTAGGTTTTTTGATTTTTAATTTTTTTTTGGAGAAATTTTTTTGAAAACAAAGGTTCCAAGGCCTTGGAATTCCCTTCTCGGGTGAATTTTGTACCCTAACTTGAGACCTGCGGCGACGACTCCGAAGCACTTCGGAAGAATCAAAGGAAAACTTTTGAACTATTGAAGGTATGAAAACCGAGGCAAATAACTCGATCCCCTAGAATGAGCCAAAAAGAAGTTGCCTTCCTTTGACCAGCGAAGGCGTATTGAGTGTCAGATATGGCAGGGCCTAAACAGAGGTACTAGACACACTAATCGGGGGACTCGGGAGGTGAGAAAGCCTTAGATTTTGGGCTGCTGATGTCTAGGTAGGCTTGGTGCAACCAATACATGTGCCAAGTTAGCAGGGCGCCTTTTTTATACTGGCGCAACTATTAGTTGCGCCATGGTAAAAATGGCAGATTTAAAGCTGGCACAATTATTAGTTGCACCAGTTATAAATATGAGATTTTTGCACTAGCGCAACTAATACTTGCACCAGGCAAAATTGAGTCTCCAGAACTTATGATAGCAGAGAACAACAGCCTGAAAATGGGCCTGTTTTGGATTTCTGTGGAAGCTGGGCTTCCGGGAACTGCCTAACTTTTATGTGATCGATTCTCTCCTTACCGCACCTAAAGGATAAGTCCGGTATAACTTGCTAGCGCGCTCCCCAAGGGTTTTAAGCTTTGGAATGGGAATCCACCCGATATACCTCCGACGCAAGTGCCTTCTTAGATACTAGGTGGGCTGAGACTTTTCTGGATCATCACTACTAGGGGCTGCCGCCATACTAAGGCCCGGGTGGCTGTATGTGTGCCTAAACCCAACCCTTTTAAAATCTAACCCGCAAAAACAAATTGATTAAGTTCCCTAGCTTGGTTCAATTTTAATTTTTTCAAAGTCACTTTTTTATGAAAGTTTTCTTTAGTTCAAAGACCAGGGGTGATGATCTCGTGCCGCCACTATGGGCAGGCATCCACCGTTAGGATATGGTTGCACAAGTAGGTTCGTCAATTAGCTAAGACACTTTAAATGACGAAAATTTAAAGAAAAGTAAAAGACAATGCACAAGTAGGTCTGCCAATCGGCTAAGGTACTAAAATGACGGAAAAGTAAAGAAAATTAAAAGAAAATGCGCATGTAGGCCCGCCAATCGGCTAAGGCTCGTAAATGACGGGAAAGTAGGGGTGAGTAAAAATTAAAATAAAATAAAATAATATAACAAAAAATAGCAAAAAGATTAGTAAAAATTAAAAATAGATGGCCAAATTTTAAGGAGAAGCTCTACAAGCTATCCCCACCAGAGTCGTCATCTGTGCAACCATGGGATTTTTTACGATCCCGTTGTGACAATGCGCTCTCTAACGAAAATATAGAGTCACCACCTGGAGCTTTTGGCATCCCAAGAAACTTAATTCATTTTTATAAGCACCAAAGTGCTAAAAATATGACTCTGAATCCGGTCCATACCAAAGACTTTTGGGTAAGGGCTTCGGTTATCGATCAGGAAGGTGTTAGGCACCCAATCAACCCGCTTAACGCGGTCTCTACTAAAGGCCAAAACAAAAATAATGTAAAAGAAAAGAAAATGACTTTCTCTTGCCCAAATGGGTCTTAAATCTTATTTGTGCCCCTCCGTTCCAACAAAAAATTTGGCGGCGTAACGACAAGAATGGGAGGATGGGAAGAGCTAAAGAAGAAATAGGAGAAGAAAGGAGAGAGCCGGAGCCCTCGGGCTCTTGTAGCACCATTGAGGAGCCATGCATTGGCTTGCTTTTATGAGCTTTCGAAGGGTTGAATTGTAGAGAATGGGGTTCTAACTTCTAAGGTTTGGTAGCTAAGAGGTAGAGAAGGAAGGCTAAGGGGTAGCACACACCTAACCTAGAGGTTTTGGATGAAATGTAGGGCTTGAAGGAAGATTTATGGATTCTGGAATTTGTATAGACAATGGTGCACCAAAGGGTGAAAGATCTTTCTCACTTAAGCTCTTTCTCTCTTAGGCAAAATTTCTCAACCTTTAATCCAAGGGGAGGGGGGCTCTATTTATAGGAAATGGGTGGGTTAGGAGACCACTTAGATGCTAATTAGGGTTAACAATTAGGTAATCTCACATTTAAGGATTCCTAGAGCTTTTGGAGCCTTGAAACATGTGAGAAGGTCCTCCAATGGTAGATGATAGGGTGAGGCCTTAACTCACCTAATGGGTTGCAAATAGGCTGTAAAAGGGTGCAATAGGACTATCAAAACACACCCCAAAGACCCAGGTGGTCAACAAGTCCAACCCCAGACATAAAATTCGGGGCAAAACCAGTGGTCACTATTCATAAGCCTAGTGCAACTATTAGTTGCACCAGGCATGTGTACAGTAAAATAGTGCAGCACAGTAGCTTGGAAGTTGGCTTCCTGAGATGGGGTCCACTTCAATGCTAGCGCAACTATTAGTTGTGCAAGGCTTAAATCCTGGGGAAAGTGACTTGGCGCAACTAATAGCTTTTCTACATAAAAATATAACTGGCGCAACTAAAAAAATATAACTGGCGCAACTAGTTGCGCCAAATCGCTAGGTGGGGCTAATTGATATTACACTTTGGCCCTTCGGGTTTGAACCGCCATATCTTTTGATGTATAACTCTGATTTGGGTGATTCTTAGCTCGTTGGAAAGGTAGAGACCTCTACTTTCTAACGGTATAAGATTTGATGATAGTAGAAGGCCATAGCTGGTCCCAGTGTGCCACTCTTCATCCATGGCTCGGGAAAACTAGGTTCAAGTTCAGAACGGGTTCTAAGGGTCAGGATTGGTTTCTAAGGATTCGGGGTAGGTTTCTAAGCTATCTAGGATGATTCCTAAGGGTTCTAGGGTGGTTCCTAATGGTTCCATACATGCCATCAATAGCTCAAAAGTGCACCTCTCTCGAATTGTGTTTCGATCAAGCCTTAGGCTAAATTTGGGTGTCTACAGACCCTTTGTTACATGTGTTTTTCTTTTCACTAACTATTTTTGTCCATTTTTACTTACTTACCCCTACGATTCCGCATTTGTTTTACTTACCCCTACGATTCTGTCATTTACCGCCTTAGCCGATTGGCGGGCCTGCTTGAGCACCTTTTACTCACCCTTACGATTCTGTCATTTACATGCCTTAGCCATTTGGTGAGCCTACTTGAGCATTTTCGAAAGTGAACGCCGAAAAGGTGTGTAAAGACGGAATAGATTCCCCCACCCAATCTCGATTCAATGTCACTAGACCCTTGGTGCACCCATCTTTCCATCCACCACCACTCAAATTCCACCCCATAATCCATCCCATTTTCCTTCGGCATCCGTACCCCAGTTTTCATCAACATCCACCAAAAATTTACCCATTCTCCCCCACAACCAATCCAAATACACCATATTTTTCCACATCTACCGAGGTCATGCCCAATTTTCCCCCCATATTCATCCAAACCATACCTAATTTTCCATTCACCCAACCTAAACCTCATTTCTCCACATCCACCCAACACACACCCACTCTTCCCTCCACTCAAAATATACCATCTTTTCCATCTACCCAAAATACACCCATTTTCCCTTTCACTCAAAACACACCTACTTTTCCATTTTCCTAACACACACCCAATTTTCCCCAATCCACCCAAATCATGCCAAATTTTCCCCAATCCATCCAAACCATGCTCAATTTTCCCCCATCCACATCCAATTCAATACCCAATTTTCCCTCATTCACCCAAATCATGCCAAATTTTCCCCATATATCCCCTTCATCGAAAGAGCCATCCACTTCCACCCCATACTTGACCCCGTGTTCATGATGGAGGACATGATGAGGTCTACTCAGCTTGAAAGGCTTCCCAAAGCCTTCCCAATCCACTCTAAATATCAAACCCCCAACATATTCTCCAAAATCTCCACACCCCAATTTCCCAAATACCAATCCCCCATAGTCTACACCACCCAACCATGGGGACATCTAAGTGGGCCTCAAAGGCCCAACACCCAATCACAAACCCATCAAAGCCCAAACCTAAGGGTCACATTCTTCAACCCTCCACAAATCTCCGAATTTCCTACATACCTCATTCCCCCTCAAACGGCAAACCCTCCGTCATTTCCCCAATTTCTCACATACACCTACGCCCAACAAACCCCCATTCCCCCTCAAACCGGTATGAGCCCCATTCATCCACACCCAACTCAATACGAAAATCCTTCCCAAACCATCAACCATCCCCAATTTTCCCATTCACTCACTATCCAACCAAACCCCCAAAATGTGCAATGGCCTCACCAGGCACCCATCCAAAGTCCATAATTCACTCATCCCATTACCTCACAAGTCACCCATCAAAGCTTTCCTCATGTACAATGGTCTCACTAGGCACCTGTCTAGCCCACTAAGAATCAACAAGATAACCTCACCCTCCCTCCACCTTATGTGGATACAAATCCTCAATATGAAGAGGATGAGGTTAGAAATAGTGGAGCTTACATGGGGGCATTTGCCAATTTTAATCCCCACCACCCACGATCACCAACCAACAGGCCACCCACAATGAATCAAGGCAGCCTAGTGGGAGAGTAGCCCCAACTCTACAGTCCAGGGAGTCAGAACTGTTGAAGGAGTAGATTGATAAAATTCAAAAATAGCTGATGAAGATGGCAGGGGCTGAAATACATGCTACAAAATTTTCTGATTTATACCTATTTTCTGAGGTGCCATTACCCCACAAATTTAAAGTGCCTACTTTCGATATATACAATGGCACGAGTAATGTTCATTTACAACTCTATGCTGACAGAATTTTATTGTAAAAATGAATGGTTAAAACACAGCAAAAAGTAAAATGTGAATGAAAATGGTTCACAGCACAAAGCACAACCTGTAAGATCCAGGGCCTGTTGTAAAAAGTTTTGATAAGAAAGGGTTGTCCCACAGGGAAAATTGATCTAGAATCACAAGGGTTGTTTAGTAGACCTCCAGATCTGGCAATCCTAAAGAAAGGGAGTTTTGGGTTGTCAATAAATTAAACTAAAACTAAGAACATAAAAATAAACTATAGTGGATAAAAGAAGGGTGAGGGTGGTGTGCTAAAAATAAAGATAAAATGATGAGAAGTATGCAGCTGAGAGTAACTCAGTAATGCAACTCAGATCTAGACATGACTCTGAAGCAATCCTTCAGATGGCTACAAGCGCATCTGCTAGGTAGAAGAATCTAATATAATCCAAAGGTAAGGACTGATCATAGGGTTATATGTTGTCAACTACAATGGCCACAACATATCCTAGGGACTTCATCCAATCAATGGATCAAATCAGAACATGAACACTATTACAGACACTATGTTTGCAAGGCTACAAGCTCATGCATCCATAGGATCAAACAGTCCTAGAAACTCAAGTGAGAACCACAAGAAATCCCAGGCTGTATGGGGACTTAGACTCAGCTGGTCATTACTACAAAAGGCCAGCAGTGACCCAACTTACAAGTCTGCAATCTCTACAGAATATTAGATCTAACAACTGAAGATGGCATTGCAACACGAAGGAGAGTTTGGCTTTGCAACTATCTCTCACTTGGCTACAAGCTCAAGTGCAGAGAAGAAGAATCCATCTCAGATCTGTGACTTAGACCAGCCTTAGGGCTATAGTTTGTCCATTTAAATGGTCACAGACTATCCCAGGGGTTATATTCCTCACAAATGATGAGATAGAATAAGAAAACTGCTACTACCACCATGGTTGCTGGGCTACAAGCTCAAGCAGCCATGGGTGCATTAAACCTACAAAACTCTATGTGAGAAACACAAAGAAATATAGATTCAATTGAATTATAAAAATGACATTGCATTGATTAAAATAGACCTTATAATGTTTGCCCTCAAGGCAACAGCCAGTGCAAAAGCCCAATCAGCTCCCAAAGTTTATACAAAACCCATTGCAAATTGAAGTAAACTAGCTACTTATAAAAGATCTTAGCCAACAAATGTTGAGCTAAGGAAGAAGAAAAGAAAAAGGATGACCTAACCCTAACCCTAAATGACCTAAGCACTCTCTAGCTCCCATCCAAAATAGGTAAAAAGGGAAGATGGTTTCTACACAAAAATTACTGCTTATATACAAGTTTCCCAAAAAATATCTTGCTCCAACCAATAGGAGAACAACAGAGAAAATGCCTCATTTGCCACTACTGTCATGGCCCATTTGAGGCCCTTAGATGCCTCGGGATGTGGGAAACAGTTTGGCATCTCGATATGTGTGCCCTAATTACTGTGAAATTCCATAAAAGTCCCTGTGTATGGATTAAGGAGTAGGGAGCCCGTGCTTCACAAGGCTGAATTGGCTTCCTTTGCTTCTCGCGTGGCTGGGGTTGCTGCTAGAGGAGAGCTTGCGAACTTCGCTGGGCGGTGGATAGCATATATCACACACATGGGTCTCCAGGTAGCTCAAGTCGCGAGGATCTCTCTAGGCTAAATTACGGCTCGCGGGGATGGATTTTTTGCTTCTCGCGGATGATCACTAGGATGATATGAACTTCTCCGGTGGCTGGTTACGTCTTTGAAGTGCACGAGATCTTCGCGATGTAAATCTTCTGAAGTTTTGATCCTCGCGAGGTCTGCGCGAGATGCCTTTCTGAAGCTTTTCTACAGTGCACAGAGTGAGATCTGTGTGAGCTTTTAAATGTTGCAGGATTGAGCTTCGTGAAAACTATGCGAGGGGGCTTTTTCGGCCAAATTGAACTGTGTGAGGCTCCATTTATGCTTCACTGCTGTTGTGCAGAACCTGCTACTGCAATCTCCTCTACTAGGATCCAACTTCCTTTCATCTGTTGGACGTCCAGGGTTACTTAGGCACTCCAAATGCTCACTATGGTGTGTACCACCATGGTATCCTTTGCTCTTAACTCAACTGTCCTCCTTGGCTTCAATTCTCTCTCTTTTGGCCTCCAAAGCATGACAGTTGCACTAAGCTGCAATTTTATTATTAACTACAAAACACACTCAAAAGATGATTATTAAATGGATCCAAGGTGTAGTAAAGGCTAGGTTAGGAGGTGAGAATTGATATTTTTTAGTAAATAACAGGCAACCCAATTGCCCATCTAAAATTATATTATGGAGATATGTGCTAGTATGGAGGGGATGAGCGTTTACTCATAAAAGTTTTTCAAAAAAGCCTTACGAGTTCGACCTTGAGATGGTTCACGTCTATTGAACCATCTATGCTCAAAACATGGAAAGACCTCACCCATTTGTTTCAAGAGAAATATATCTACAACATAGATATCGAACCGCATAAATTAGATCTGACACGATTGAACCAAAAACTCAATGAGGCCTTTAACGAGTACCTGAGAAGATGGAGGGCCTTAGCAGCCCAAGTGAGAAATCGTATACCCGACGATGAACAAATCGAAATGATTTCGAAAACTACTCTCCCAGTCATCTTGGACTTTTTGGTATACTAGCAGCAATTCAATTTCGCTGACTTGGTAAGAAATAATAATCGTTGTGAAGATGCGGTAAGAGAGGGGCAGTTAAATAAAAATACAACCAGTGGGGCAGTGGGGTCCATAAATTTGCTGAGCAAAGGAATGAGAGAAGAGTCGTGGTAGATGTTCAAACAATAATAAACACACAGCCCAACACTAGTATGGTACCACTTCGCTTCACGGTAGCACCAATAAGTCAGGCTCCAAGGCAGAATAATATCCCTTGGGGGCAGCAGACCCTCAAGCAGAGAAGGGCCCAATATAATCCAGTGTTTACTCCCCTGGGGTAGTCCCTGAACGTCCTTTTGCCCTTACTGGTCAAAAAGGGTTTGGTCACCATACTCCAACCGCGACCTCCACCGAATCCGATCCCGAGAAATTATGATCCTAGTGTACACTGCAATTTCTACCAGGGTCCAGATCACCCAACCGATCAATGCTTTCCATTAAAGCATGTGATCCAAGATCTGATAGAGGCAGGAAAGATCATCCCTTCGACACCTCCCGAGGAAAACCCCCATACCAATATATTGCAGGCGCCATTACTGGCACACCCACAGGGAGTAAGGGGCCCAAGGACCACCATCAATATGCTGGAGGAAGAAATAGAAGAGCTCGACCCTCAGAATATATCGGCATAGGGGACAGCTGCGAAACACAAGGGAAATGGAGCTAGGGGAGTGAAATCATAGGGGTAGTCAAGCCTCTGAATTTAGCGAACTATTTCCCAAACCCAACACCCTAAGCAGCACCCTTAGATTTAAGGCTATACCTCCCAACACCCGCACCTGTTATCCATATTCAACCTAGCTGGACCCCACCTCCGCAATACCATTCACATCCAACATCGACCCCCGTTAATTATATGATGCCCAATTTTACCACACCTTCAGAATCAGCTCCCATCACCACATATGGCCCAAATTTACCACCCCATCATCAGCCCATCCACCTTCATCTCCAACACCAACCCAATATAGTTGGCCTAGTATTGCCACACTGCTACCAATATATTCACCCCCAACGCAAACCCAATACAGTTGGCCTAATTTTGCCACATCATCATTAGTTCAGCTGCCTCTTATACCAGTCAACCACATTTGGCCCAGCATGGCCACACCAACCCTGCCAGTTCAATCATATCCGGTGCCCTCCTCCATCCCATTCCAAATCCTCAGACCATTATATGATCCCCATCAGGTCCCACTCAATTATGATCAGACGGATGTTAATGCTAGCAACAATAATGAAGGGGATGTTGAATTCGTCACTTGCTCAAGTAGAATCTCCAAACAGCCTAAGATACCGATGTCAACCCAGCCAAAAGAGAGAAGGGAACCTACAATGGTGCACCCATTGAAAAAGATGAGCAGAGAGCATTTGTTAGAAACACAGCTTAAGAGAACGCCAACTCACATCACCATATGGGACTTACTCATGACGTCTCCACTTCACTTCCAAGCTCTGATGGGAGCACTAAAGGACGCTCATGTATCAAATAAAGCATCACCAGATGAAGTGGGGCAAATAATCAGGCATGTATTGTCTCCCAGCGCCATCTCTTTCTTAGACGCCGATCTTCCAAGTGAAGGAAGCAATCATTCTAAACCCCTTAATATCACAGTAGAAATGGAAATATTAGTGACCCCTTTGGTGCTGGTAGACAACGGATCAGCACTAAATGTATGCCCCCTCAGAAGTGAAACCAAGAGAGGGGTTGATCCCTCCACATTTAGGTAAGCTAGAACAAGTGCAAGAGGGTTTGATAATACCAAGAGGATGGTGATAGGAGAAGCCGATCTTGAGCTCACCATTGGGCCAATGACCTTCTCGATCCTGTTCCAAGTCATGGACATCAAGTCCTCTTTCAACCTACTGCTAGGGCGCCCATGTCTACACAAAATTGGGGTGGTGCCCTCCACTCTACACCAACAGCTCAAATTCTTTTTCGAAGAGAAAGTTATTATCATCAGAGGTGAGGGACGAGAGGAAAGAGAGAAGATGACCACAACATAAAAAATCTCAAAGGTGCTAGATGTACCCCATACAACTGAGGACACGGACCTTCATAGTTTTCAATACGATGTATCTGCAGTAGCACCATAACCTCCTAGAAAAGTCATTGACAAAATCCAAGGAGGAATGATTACAGTGGTAGGAATGCTCCAAAAGTGGGGTTCTTAGAGAGGTAAAGGGTTAGGCCCTCACAAGGCAGGAGGGACCCAGTATGAGCAAAAGGGGAACAACATGTCAGATTTGGCTTAGGCTACAAGTCTACCGAAGAAGAAATCCAAGAGGCCAATGAAAAGGCTCGAACCATTGCTGCAGCCAAAGCCAAGGGGATAGATCTAGAGGATGAAACCCACTTGAGACCTAACATCCGAAGCATATTCGTGAGCACAGGGGTCATTAAAATCGACCAAAATGGGGCAACATAGTTAACCCCATATAAGCAGGTGGCCATCCACCAAACCAATCCCCAAATCATCACTTCGAAAATTGAAATAGGCCTCGCCTCATTATCACTTTTTGAGGAGGAGATACCCATGCCTTTATAGCCACCCATCCCGAACCATTCTAAGCCTGTGTTAACCTTTGAGGATCAAGTTCAAGATGAGCCAATGGTAAATATGATGGAGGCTAACCCTCAAATGCCATTTCAATCAACTTCATCCATGCGACCAAGTAAAGGTGTGGCATCACAGGTAAGAAATTGGGCTTTAATGCCCTTGACTCTGGAAGCATCAAATGGTCATAAATACGACACCAACTTAAAAAAAAAATAACCTAAAAAAGTTAGATTAGCCCTTGGCAAGCAATACCATGTCTATATAGAAACCCGCCTTGCCAAGGGCCCATCTCTGAAGAAAAGAAAAATCTTAAAACATGGAAAAAATATTTAAAAATTCAAAAATATTATCTTTTAAAATTCTCGAGAAAAGCAAAGAAAATGACGCCTTAATTGAAGAGACCGCCAGATGTGAAGTCGACCTCTTTCCTATAGAAATACAAGGAGAGGTAGGAGTCACGAATCTGGATGGAGAGGACTTAATCGAGGAGCTTCCCAATGAGCTCCTTGAGCGGTATGTCAATTTTGGGCATGGCCCTACCCCGATCGTTGAAGAGATTGAAGATGTCAATCTGGGTACCGATGAGGTTCCCAGAATCACTAAGATCAGAAAGTCGTTGTCTCCCATGGAAAGAAAAAATATGATTGATTTCTTTCGGTCATACCAAGATGTCTTTATATGGTCATACAAGGATATTCCTAGTTTGGACACTGATTTGTTCAAGCATGAGCTGTTGCTATATCCAGATGTTAAACCTGTCAAATAGAAATTAAGATGTCTCCGGTCAGAATGGATGTTGAAAGTGAAGGATGAAGTCATCAAACAATATGACACGATGTTTCTCATAGTCTCCAAATACCCGTGGTGGCTAGCCAACTGCATCCCAGTATCGAAGAAAGATGGAAATGTTCACATTGCATTAATTTCAAAAATCTCAACAAGGCGAGACCAAAGGATAAGTTCTCATTGCCACACATCGACATCTTGGTCGATACAATTGCTAGGCATGGGATGCTCTCGTTCATGGATGGATTCTCTGGATACAATCAGATCAAGATGGCAGAAGCGGACCAAGAGAAGACAACGTTCAACACTTCAGGGGGATCTTTCTGCTACCCAGCCATGCCTTTTAGATTGAAAATTGTTGGGGCAACATATCAAAGAGAAATGGTAGCACTATTCCACGATATGATTCATCGAGAAATCGAGGTGTATGTCGACGACATGATAGCTAAGTCACCAGAGAGAGGTGATCATCTGATAAACCTCCAAAAGCTGTATGAGAGGCTGAGAAAGTACATGTTATGTCTGAACCCTCAGAAATGCGCTTTCGACGCCATGTCAGGAAAATTATGAGGCTTCATTGTCAGCAGAAGAGGCATCGAAGTTGACCCGATCAAAGTGAAAGCCATCGTGGAAATGTCACCACCATCTACTGAAAAAGAAGTCAGGGGTTTCTTGGGCAGAAACAATACATCAGTCGGTTCATTGCACAGTTAACTCTTATCTACACGTCGATCTTCAAACTATTGAGGAAAGAATCACCAGTTGAGTGGAACAATGACTGTCAAGCACCATTCGATAAGATCAAGAGTTACCTCCTCAATCCTCTAATTTTGGTACCACCAATACTCGAGAGGCCACTCTTAATTTATCTTTCAACGATGGAATTCTTGATGGGATGTGCCCTAGGACAACATGATGAGACTGGAAGAAGAGAATAGGTCATTTACTACCTAAGCAAGAAATTCATCGACTATGAGACACGTTATTCTCATCTGGAGAAAGCATGCCTGGCTCTCATATGAGCTACACAGAGGCTTCAGCACGACTTGTTATCTCAGGCGGTTCTCCTTCTAACAAGAATGGACCCTTTGAAGTACTTATTCAAAAAGCTGGCTCTTACTGGTCAAACTGCACGTTGGCAATTTCTTCTATCATAGTTTGACATCACATATGTCACCCAAAAGTCAATCAAGGGACAAGAACATCCAATGTACGCATAGCTTAAAATTTATTTTTTCTTAAAAAATGGCCGAATTCCAACTTTGGGGTTTCACTTGTGGACCATCCCACAGCCTGGGGTGTCTTTCTTTAGAACCCTAGTACCCCTACTAGACCTCTTTATCACCCTTTTGACATTTAAATCCTACCCTCTCATTTACCATTAAAACCCAATTCACACCTTTTCTAATCCTTAGAAAAACCCAAAAACATTAGATATCCCTTTACCTAATTTCTAAACGCATTAGCACTTAAACCCTTCATTAATCCTTCCTTTCTCTATAAATAGAGAGCCACCCCCCCCCCCTCCCCTTTTCTAATGACTTTTGAAATCCAAGAGAAAAAACTCTAGCAAATTAACTCCTCACCTCCATCATTCCTGAACCTCTTAAGCTAAACCTTTAGCTCTCATCTCCCTTGCACTATTACATCCACCATCATCAATCAACCATAACTTTAGCAAGAACAAAGCCTTAGCTTATCTCCCATTCCATCATTTCCAACCATCTTCTTCCCAAGCCTTAGATAGTTAGAACCTTTCCCTAACCCTTTGTGTTATCAAAAGTTCATCGAAATCGACATCAACACGAAGGTCCACGGTAGTTCTACAAGGGCCCGAGAGCTTCGGCTCTCCCCTCTACTCCTCTACCTTCTTTTGTTTTTCCTCTATCCTAAAATTTGAGTCGTTACGCCACCGAAATTTTGGTGATTATGGGAGGCCCAAATAGGATCGAAGTGCCTTCGAGCAAAGGGGAAGTGTTGCTCACTTTTTCTCTTTATTCGCTATTTTATTTTCATTTGGCCATAGTAGAGATCGCTTATGAGCGGGTCAATCGGGTGCCTAACACCTTCCCGATTGATAACCGAAGTCCTTGCCTAGAGGCTTTGGCGTAGATCGGATCGGAGTCATATTTTTGTACTCCGGTGCTTATAATATTGACTTTTGGATATCTTGGGACACAAAAAGCTTCTGGTGGCGACTCTATTTTTTTAGCGCATCATCACGTCGGATCGATGAGATCAATGGCTGCACACTTAGATTTCACATTACCTAATTTTAACCCTCCCATTAGTGCCTTAAGAGGCCCCTAATCACTTCCCACTCTATAAATAGAGATCCCCACACCTCACTTTTACTACTCCTAATTTCCCAAAGGTGAAACTCTTACATTTCTCCTCCTCATTCCCCATCCTTCTTTTTAGACTTAAATTTTCTGAAGTGAAACCTTAGGTCATCCTTCCCCCATACTATCATACTCCCAACTCCATCATTCCCAAGCCTTAAAGCTATAGACACCCAAATTTGGCCCAAGGCCCAATTGAAATACCTTTCGAGAGAGGTGCATTTCTGAACTTTTGATGGTATGTATAGAACCCTTAGGAATCACCCTAGATCCCTTAGGAACCTACCTCGAATCTTTAGAAACCAACCCCGACCCTTAGAACCCTTTTCGAACCCTAACCTAACCTTCCCAGGCAATAAGAAGGAGGGGTGCACCAGAACTGGCTACGACCCTCTACAGCGACCAACTCTTATACCATTGAAGAGTAGAGGTTGTCAGCTTTCCAACAGTCCAAGAATTGCCCCAATCAGAGGTATATATCAAAAGATATGGCAGTCCGAACCCGAAGGGCAGGGAGGTAATTTCAAGTAGGGCCCCTAGGGATTTGGCGCGACTATTAGTCGTGCCAGGCTATTTCTCCCTAGAAATGGCCTGGCGCAACTAATAGTTGTGCCAGGTATAAATTTTTCCTGGCGCAACTATTAGTTGCGCCAGGCCAATTCTCCTAGACTTTAAGCCTAGCGCAACTAATAGTTGCGCAAAGTTTAAAGGTGGCCCCACCCCGCGAGCTAACTTTCAGACACTGTTTTGCACTATTTTACTGTACATTTACTTGGCGCAACTATTAGTTGCGCCAGGCATATGAACAGTAACTATGAGATTTTGCCCCGAATTTCGTGTTTGGGGTTTGACTTGTTGACCACCTCGACCTTTGGGATATGTTTTGATAGTTCTATTGCACCCATTCCTCACCTATTTGCAACCCTCCAAGTGGCCTAAAGCCTCACCCCATCATCCACCATTAGAACCACCTTTTCACCTTTCCAAGCTCTTAAAATCCTAGGAAACCTTAGATGGCCCATTACCTAATTCCTAATCTTACTTAGCCTCTAAGTAGCCTCCTAATCCACCCATTTCCTATAAATAGAGCCCCCCTCCCCTTGGTTTAAGGGTTGAGAAATTTGCTTAAGAGAGAAAGAGCTCAAAGTGAGAAGTTCTTCCTCCCTTTTGTGCACTATTTTCACCCAAATTCCAGAACCTCCCAACCTCATTTCAAGCTTGTTCTTGCATTCAAAACCCTTAGCCTAGGTTTGTGTGATCCCCTAGCCTCCCTTCCCTACCTCTTAGCTTCAAGTCCTAGGAGTTAAAATCCTGTTTTCCACCATATAAGGCCTTCAAGAGCTCATCAAAGTAAGCCACGCAAGGCTCCTCTATGGTGCTACAAGGGCCCGAGGGCTCCGGCTCTCTCCTTTCTTCTCCTATCTCTTTCTAGCTCCCTCCATCCTCCCATTTGTGCCGTTACGTAGACAATTTTTCGGTAGGAGCGGAGGGGCACAAATAGGATTCTAAGCCCTTTTGGGCACGAGGAAGCTATTTTCTTTTCATTCATTTCATTTTATTTTTGGCCATTAGTAGAGACCGCGTTAAGCGGGTTGATCGGGTGCCTAACACCTTCCCGATCGATAACCGAAGCCCCTACCCAAGAGCCTTTGGTGTGGACCGGATTCAGAGTCATATTTTTAGCACTTAGGAGCTCATAAAAATGAACTAGGTATCCCGGGACACCGAAAGCTCCGGGTGGTGACTCCATAAACTTTTATCATTAGAGAGCGCATCGTCGCGACGGGATCATCCCTATTCCCACGGTTGCACAGATGGCGACTGTGCTGGGGAGTAGCTAGTGGAGCTTCCCCTTGAACTAGGCCTTTTTTTTTATTTTTCTAACATTTTATTGCTATTTTTGCTGTTTTTTGTACTCACCCCTCCGATTATGTCATTTTACTCACCCCTACGATTCGGCTTTAAATTTTAGCAAATTTTGCCTAGTCACTTGACTGGCACCCTTTTTTACTCTCCCCTACGATTCGGCTTTAAATTTCAGCAATTTTTGCCTAGTCACTTGACTGACACTCTTTTTTACTCACCCCTACATTTCTGCTTTAAATTTCAGCAATTTTCGCCTAGTCACTTGACTGGCACCTTTCTTACTTCCCTTTACATTTCGACTTTAAATTTCAGTACTTTATATTTCCCGCCTAGTCGCTTGACTGGCCTCGTCATTTTTTTTTTTACATTCATATCCTAACAGTGGACGCCAGCCCGTAGTGGCGGCACGGGATAATCACCCCCGGTCTTTGAACTAAAGAAAACTTCTAAAAAAAGAGAAAAGCTTTGAAAAAAAAATTAAAATTGAACCAAGTTAGGGAGCTTAATTAATTTGTTTTACAGGGTAGATTTTTCAAAGGGGTTGGGTTAGGTACACATACAAATACATGGGTCTTAGTATGGTGGCAGCCCCTAGTGGTGATGATCCAGAAAAGTCCCAGCCCACCTAGTATCTGAGAAAGCGCTTGCGCTGGAGGTATATTGGGTGGGTTCCCATTCCGAAGCTTAAAACCATTGGGGAGCACGTTAGCGAGTTATACCGGACTCAATCCTTTAGGTGCGGTGAGGAGAGAATCGATCACCAAAAAATAGCTCAGTTCTCGGAAGCCTAGCTTTTACAAAAAATCAAAAAAGAGACTAATTTCGGACATCAGTGGCTGCTATTTTTTGTTCTGGAGAAGCAATTTTTGCCTGGCGCATGTATTAGTTGCGCCAGTGTAAAAACACTGGAATCTATAACTGGCGCAACTAATAGTTGCGCCAGCTTTAAACTCCAAGATTTTACCTTGGCGCAACTAATAGTTGTGCCAGTGTAAAATTTCTCCCCTGCAACCTGGGCACAAGTATTAGTTGCGCCATGTCTGTTTAGTAGCACCCAGCCCGAATCCTTGGCCCTTTCCACCTCTCGAGTTCCCCGATCAGTGCGCATAGTGCCTTGTTTAGGCCCCGCCATCTCCGACACCTAATACGCCCCCGCCGGTCAAGAGAAGGCAACTTCTTTTTGGCTCATTTTGGGGGATCGGATCATTTGCCTCGATTTCTATGCCCTCAATAGATCGAAGGTTCTCTTTCGATTCTTTCGAAGTGCCTCGGAATCGTAGCCTCGGGTCTTGAATTAAGGTACGAGAGCCACCCAAAAAGGGAATTCCGAGGCCTCGGAACCTTTATTTTTCAAAAGGTTTTCATAAAATTCAAAAAAAAAAAATATATATATATATATATAATCAAAACCCAAAAAATATATAGTTTGTGGTGCCGGCACAATGACATCATCTTACCCTCTGTCGTCCCATAGGGGAAGAAGGAGGAGGATTTTTGGGCCTTATCCAACCCGATCCCAAAGAATGTCGTGGGTAGTGGACCCCACTTATGCCAATCCCGACTCCTCCCCACCACATTCTCCAACCCACTCCCATTCGGGAGAAATTTTTACCACCATCCCCCTCACCCAACCCCCCTTTATCGTCACCGGCCCATTCGGCGCCCCCTCACCCAACCACTACCCCCCAAAATATTTGAAGTCCAACACCCCCTTCCCATCTTTTGCCCAAACCATGCCCATGCAAAACCCTAACCCGTTTTCTCAACCCACATCCATGCCCCATTTCCCATCTTCACCATATAGACCCGATCCACCCACGTTCACATACACCACTTCCGCCCTATCCGATCCCCCACAAATCCCCCCATCTACCCGGGTCATGCCCATTTTTACCAGGGCCATGCTCGATTTTTCCCAAAACACCTACACTATACCCTCCATCATCCTTAAACATCCCTAACCCATCCCCCTCTGCCAATGCCCCACCCATTCCTTTAACCCATCCCCTATCCCATCATCTACCATGGCCATACCCAATTTTCCCTCCACATCCACCCCGTCTATACTTAACCATCCATTAAATCCACCATCCACATCCGGCACCCCTTCCATGGCCATAATGGAGGAGATGTTCCAAACATACTCCTCATGGAGGGCTTCCCAAAATATCTCTCCTCCACACCCCACATCTATGAATCCATCCCATACCTTAGCAAGCCTCCATGCTTCACTCCCCCATGACCCCCATCAACCTCCCATAATCCACACCATTCATACACCCCAAGGCCAAATGGCTCAAACCCCAAACTCCCGCATACCCCAAGGCCCATTGGCCCAAACCCCCCTTTCCCACACATCTCAGGGCCCCATGGCCCAATACCCAACCATCCATGATCTCCAGGGCCCCATGGCCCAATACCCCACTACCCATCATCCCCAAGGCCCATTGGCCCAAAACCCCATTACCCATATCCCCCAGGGCCCATTGGGCCAAACCCATCAAATCCAAACCCATCAGGGGCCCATGGCCCAAATCCATCAATGGCCCATGGCCCAGACCCAACAAGGCCCATCGGGCCAGACCAAACAAGGGCCCATGGCCTAGACCTAACAAGGCCCATCGGGCCATACCCATAAAGGGCCCATGGCCTAGACCCAACAAGGCCCATCAGGCCAGACCCATCAAGGGCCCATGGCCCAGACCCATTAAGGCCCATTGGGCCAGACCCCAACAAGGGCCTATGGCCCAAACCCATAAAGGCCCATTGGGCCAGACTCACCAAAGGCCCATGGCCCAAACCTATCCAGGGCCCATGGTCCAAACCTACCAAGGGCCCATGGCTCAAACCCATCAGTGGCCTATGGCCCAAAATGATCAAGGGTTCATGGCCTAAACCTAAACCCCACACTCATACCATCCACAATACCTCCAACATTTAACCCAACCTTCACATCTAGGTCAAACCCATGTCATACCTCAAACCCAATTTCCCCATGGCCCCACACCCCAAGGCCATCCTCAAACCTTCCCTCACACCCAATGGCCCTATCTGGCCCCACCTCAAAGCCAAATGCTCTTCACCCAACAAACCTTTCCTCACCCCCAATGGGCTCACCCTGCCCCCACTCATGTTATTCCAGCCCAACCTATGCAACAACAACGGGAGAATCCCGCCTTCACTGCACATTACACCGACTAGCAGTATGAAGAGAACGAGATTAGGAACAACGGGGCCTATGCTGGGGCATTGACCAGCCTCAACCCTCCACCAGTAATTGCCCACCCCCTGGTAGCCCAGAGTGAAGTCTGACTGATAGCCGAGAAAGAGGCCCGTATGTCGAAAGAGTCAGGGCAGCTGAAAGAACAGCTAGACAAAATACAAAAGCAGCTGATGAAAATGGGTGGTGCTGAAATCCACGCCACGAACTTCACAAACCTATGCCTGTTCGCTGAGGTCCCCTTACCCCCCAAATTTAAAATGCCAGTATTCGACAAGTACAATGGCACGAGCAGAGTCCTATTGTGGGGACATGTGCCAGTACGGGGGGAACGAAAGACTACTAATAAAAGTCTTTCAGAAAAGTTTGATCGAACCGGCCTTGAGGTGGTTCACATCTCTTGAACCATCCATGATGAAGACATGGAAAGATTTAGCACATTTATTCCAGGAACAGTATGTCTATAATACTGATATTGAACCGCGCAAGTCTGATTTGGCCCGTTTAAAGCAAAATCCAAACAAGACCTTCAGTGACTACTTAGGGCGCTGGAGAGCATTGGCAGCTCAAGTCAGAAATAGAATACCGGATGATGAGCAGATAGAAATGATTTCGAAGAACACTCTGCCAGTGATCTCTGATTTTCTTATATACCAGTAGCAGTCTAGTTTTGCTGATTTGGTGAGGAATGCCAACCGCTGTGAGGATGCCATCAGGGAAGGGCGTTTGAGTAAGAATACTTCAGGGGGCCCTAGCGGGGTCAGAAGATTTTCTGAGCAGAGGAACGAGAAGAGAACAGGGGGCGATGTCCAAAATATAGCCAACACCAGGCCCAATAATATCGCTCGTTTCAATTTCAGTACTAACTAGCAGCGATTAGGCTGGCGGATGCAAAGAATGGGGAGTGGGCAAGGAATACAAATGACCCCAGAACAGAGGAGAGCCCGCTACGACCGAGTCTTTACACCTCTGGGGCAATCTTTGAATGTACTTTTACCCATGTTAGTAGAAAAGGGATTAGTGGCTATCCGCCAGTCGCAACCTCCTCCTCACCCGATCCCAAAGAACGATGACCCAAATACCCGCTGCAATTTTCATTAGGGTCCGGGTCACCCTACTAATCACTGCTTCCCATTGAAGCACGCCATCCAGGACTTGATCGATGCCGAGAAAATCAGTCCCCATGCACCCTCTCAGCATGCTAATATTCACTAAGTGCCACTACCCCCACATCCTACCGGAGGAGCAGGTCCCAGACCCACCATCGGAATGATAGAAGATGAGGAGGAATTTGAATTTGACCCATCCGATTATATCAGTGATCGGGAGAGTTATGTAGCACTGCTGTTAAGAAACATTGAAGAGAGGAATATAGGGGTAGTTGAACCCCTAAATTTGTCAGATTATTTCCCCAACCCGACTCCACAAATTGAACCCTTAAATCTCAGGGCATACTTTCCATCACCCACACCCATCAATTATATGAATATCAATGCATACCAACCTTACACCACAACCCCCATCAATTACCCAATGAGCCAACAGGCCCCCAATCCTACACCCGCACCCACAAGTTACCAATGGCCTGCGCCCGCCCCTTTTCAACTACCACCATACACCACAGCCCCCATCGATTACCCTTTAAGCCACCAGGCCCCCAATCCAAAACCCACACCCATCAGTTATCAATGGCCTGTGCCCACTCCATCACTCCCAGTTCAGCCATCGACAAATTCCACCACCCCGTCAATTACCTAACGGCCCATCAGATCTCCCATATGCCTCCAGCACCCACTAGCTATCAATGGCCTACTTTTACCTCCTTCCCTCCAATGCCACCACCCTCAAGCTTCACCACCCCCATTTGGCCCAATCTTTCCACCCAACCCGCTGCCACCGAGGTGAATCAAGTATTGCCCACACCTCCTGAGCCGACAGTACAAGTACCTCAAGAACCGGCAGCCATACCCTTCCAGCTCTCGGGACCCACATATGATCCTCATCAGGTCCCGCTAAGCTACGAACAAACAGATATCAATGCCGGAAGCAGCAGTAGAGAAGGGGCAGTAGATTTTGTTACCAGATCAGGGAGGATATCAAAGCAGCCAGAAATACCAGCAGCAGCACAGGCCCAACCCGAAGGAAAGAAAGACAGCGCGGTGAACCCCTTCGAGAAGATGAGTCGAGAACATATACTGGAGACTCAGCTGAGAAGAATGCCTGCCCATATCACTGTATGGGATCTGTTGATGACGTCCCCACTCTATTTCCAAGCATTAATGGGGGCGTTAAAAAATGCGCATGTATCACTCCAAGTTAGCCCAGATGAAGTTGGGCAGATAATTGGCCAAGTGATGGCTCCAAATGCCATTTCATTTTCTAATGCCGATTTACCTGAGGAAGGAGGTAGTCACTCAAAATCTTTGAATATAACCGTTGCGTCCAGAAATATGATTATCCCCTTGGTACTAATTGATAATGGGTCTGCATTGAATATATGCTCGTTAAGAACCGCCACCAACATCGGAGTTGATCTGTGCATGCTAAGGCCCACTAGAACCAGCGCTAGAGGGTTTGACAATTCTAGGAGAGAAATAATGGGAGAAGTTGATCTTGAGCTATTGATAGGGCCAATGACCTTTTCCATCTTGTTTCAAGTCATGGATATCAAATCCTCATTTAACCTGTTATTGGGACGCCCGTGGCTACATGAAGTCGGAGCCATACCTTCCACATTGCACAAGAAACTCAAATTTACATCTGGGCATAAGATTATCACGATCATTGTAGAGGGGCATAGTGGGAAAGAAAATGCCACCAATAGCATTGAAAAACCCAATATGCTGGATGTACCACACACTGCTGAAGACGTCGACCTTCACAGTTTTGAGTATGAGGTGTCAGCTATACTCCCAGAACCCATTGAGGGCATCATGTCTAAAACGGGAGGCGGTATGGTAGCCAAAGTGGGGCTATCAGAAAGGAAGGGGTCTAGGACCCAAATTACAAGGCAGAAGAGAGCCAGTTGTGGCTAAGGGACAGAAAGTAAGATTCAAGTTAGGATACAAGCCCACAGAAGAAGAGGTCCGAGAGGCCAAAGAGAAATCCAGGGTCGCCGCAGCTGCAAAAGCTCAAAGAATCAACATAGAAGAGAAACCTCGCCCTAGGCCGCACATCAGGGATTCCTTTGTCAGTGCAGGGGTCGTAAAGATTGATCGAAATGGGGCAACCCATTTGACCCCACACAAACCCATAGCCCCAATCCATCCCACCAATCCCCAGATCTCCCTTCCCAGCTTGGAGATAGATTTGGCCGTGTTGTCCCTTTTCAAGGAACGACGGTCGGTACCTGAACAAACCCCCCCTGTGGTAAATCACCACAAAACTGAGTTATCATTTGAGGACATGATCTCAGACAAAATGGTGATCAATATGATGGAGGCTGACTCCAATGAGTCATATCAGTCAGCACCCTCCATCCCAACAGGTAAAGAAGCGGCCCCTCAGGTACGCAACTGGGCATCTTTGCCCCATACTCTGGAAGCGGGGAGTGGCCTAACATTTGGCACCCGCTTCTCAAAACAAAACAACCTATAGAAAGTGAGATAAGCCCTTGGCAGGCAATACCTTGTATATACACAAACCCGCCTTGCCAAGGGTCAGTCTCCGAAGAAAACAAAAATCTCAAAAACATGGAAAAAATATAAAATCTCAAAAACACGGAAAAAACACAAAATCCTAAAAACATTGGAAAAATCCAAAGTCCAAAAATATTATCATTTAAAATTCCAGAAAATGTCCCACAAAAGGATGCCTTAATCAAAATGCCCATCCCATGTAAAATCGACCCCTTCCCTGTAGAAATACAAGAAGAGGTAAGGATCACAACTCTGGATGAAGATGTCCCCTTCGAGGAGCTCCCCGATGAGCTCCTTGATCGATTTGCCGACTTTGAGCATGGCCCTACCCCCATTGTCGAAGAGACCGAAGACATCAATCAGGAACTAAGGAGGTTCCCAGGATTACCAAAATCGGAACGTCACTGTCTCCTGAGAAAAGAAAAAGCATGATCGACTTCCTTCGATCATACCAAGATGTTTTTGCCTGGTCGTACGAGGACATGCCTAGTCTGGATACTGATTTGGTCGAGCATGAGTTGCCTCTCTACCCTGATATGAAGCCAGTCAAGCAGAAGCTGAGACGTCTCCGACCCGAATGGATGCTGAAAGTCAAAGACGAGGTCATCAAACAGTATGATGCGAGATTTCTCATGGTATCCAAATACCCGCACTGGCTAGCCAATATCGTGCCCGTACCAAAGAAGGATGGAAAGGTCCACATGTGTATCAATTTCTGCAATTTGAACAGAGCAAGCCCAAAGGACAATTTCCCATTACCACACATCGACATCTTGGTCAATAACACAACTAAGCACGGGATGCTTTCTTTCATGGATGGATTCTCAGGATACAATTAGATCAAAATGGCAGAGGTTGACCGCGAGAAGACAACGTTCATTACCCCCTGGGGAACCTTTTGCTATCGATTCATGCCATTCGGGCTAAAGAATGTTGGTGCAACGTACCAGAGAGCTATGACCGCACTATTTCATGACATGATGCACCAAAAAATTGAAGTATATGTCAATGATATGATAACTAAATCACCAGAGTGAAGCGATCATCTGATAAACCTTCAGAAGTTGTTTGAAAGGCTGAGGAAATATAGACTACGTCTAAATCCACAAAAGTGCGCGTTTGGTGCTATGTCCGGGAAACTGTTGGGATTCATCATCAGCAGGAGGGGGATCGAGGTCGACCCAATCAAAGTCAAAGCCATCACTGAAATGCCACCGTCGTCTACCGAGAAGGATGTTAGAGGGTTTTTGGGTAGAATACAGTATATCAGTCTGTTCATTGCACAGCTAACTCCAATCTGCATGCCAATTTCAAGTTACTAAGCAAGAATTCGCCCGTTGAATGGAACGATGATTGTCAGACAGCGTTTAAAAAAATCAAAAGCTACCTCCTTAATCCACCTGTTTTGGTACCACCTGAGCCAGGGAGACCACTCTTGATGTATCTCTCCACGACGGAAGTTTCGATGGGATGTGTCTTGGGCAACATGATAAAACAAGAAGAAGAGAGCAGGCCATTTACTATCTGAGCAAGAAGTTTACTGATTACGAGACGCATTACTCTCATTTGGAGAAAGCATGCCTAGCTCTTGTATGGGCTACTCAAAGGCTCTGCCACTATTTGCTATCTCAGGTGGTTCTGCTCTTGGCCCAAATGGACCCTTTAAAATACCTATTTGAAAAGCCAGCTCTCACTGGACGAGCCGCACGATGGCAACTTTTATTATCTGAATTCGACATCACGTACGTCACTCAGAAGTTGATCAAGGGGCATGCGCTTGCTAATCATTTTGCCGACAATCCTTTACCTGATTATGAGCCTTTGAGGACTGAGTTCCCCAATGAGGACATCATGTTCATGACAGAAGATGATACAGAAGAAGCAGAAGAATCATGGGTAATGCACTTTGAAGGGGCAGCAAATGTCGAGGGCCAAGGAGTTGGCTCCATCCTGATTCACCGAAAGGATCCCATGTACCGATCTCTATCAAGTTTAACTTCCCTTGCACTAATAATATGGTAGAGTACGAAGCTTGCGCCGCTGGTCTGCAGGCGGCTCTCGATCTGAATGTAACTCACCTTTGAGTATTTGGCGATTCACAGATAATCATATGCCAGACGAATGGCAACTGGATGACGAAAGACGAGAAACTGATCCCCTATCATGAACACCTCAAGGATCTGATAGTTTGCTTCCAAGATGTGACTTTCTCATACGTCCCTCGGATAAGGAATCGCTTTGCCGACGCATTAGCAACTTTGGCATCAATGATTGAAATCCCCAATGGTATTGAGATGAAGCCGATCGTAATCAAACTGAGGAATGAGCCGGCCTTCTGCCTTCAGATTGAGGAACCTATAAAGCCTGATGATGAGCTACCTTGGTTCTCAGATATCAAGAATTTCCTTGAGACCCTAACTTTCCCAGAGGGTACATCCAAGACAGACCGATGAACCATTCAACGTTTAGCGGCAGGTTACGTCATTTGCAGGGAATGCCTCTAAAAGTGATCATACAATAACATCTTACTCAGATGCCTTACTGAAAGTGAAGTGGTCAATATTATGAAAGAAATCCATGAGGGAGTATGCAGAGCCCACGTCAGCGGTCACATGCTCGCTAAGAAAATCCTACGGTAGGGATATTTTTGGACCACCATGGAATCAAATTGCTGCAAACATGTTCAAAAATGCTACAAGTGTCAAGAACACTCTAGTATGATACACGCTCCTGTCATTGATCTTCACTGCATGACCACTCCTTGGCCATTTACTACCTAGGGCCTTGACGTTGTCGGAATGATTAATCCAAAGCATCAAACGGACATCGATTCATCCTCGTCGCCATTGAATACTTCACCAAGTGGGTAGAAGCGGCGTCATATGCCAACATCACTGCGAGTCACGTCGAGAAGTTTCTCAAGAACAATATTGTATGCCGATTTGGAGTGCCCAAAGATATCATCACGGACAACGGTACAAACTTTGTGAATAAGCACATCCGAGACTTCTGTGAGCAATACAAGATCAAGCATCATCACTCATCCCCTTATCGGCCTCAAACTAATGGAGCCGTGGAAGCCGCGAACAAGACAGTTGTCCTCATCCTTGAGAAAATGGTCGTCACTTATCAAGATTGGAGTGAAATGCTTCCATTTGCTTTGTGGGCCTACCGAACGTCGATCCGTACCACTACAGGGCAACCCCATTCTCCCTTGTGTATGGAACCAAGGCCGTCCTCCCGGTAGAGGTTGAAGTAACCTCACTCTGAATCCTCATGGACTCAGGCTTACCCGAAGTAGAAAGAGAGATCACGCTTTGATCAGCTGAACTTACTAGACGAAAAGAGACTCCTAGCCTTATGTCATACCCAAGTATACCAGGGGCGAATCGCACGCGCTTACAATAAACGTGTCCACGGTCGAGATCTAAAGGTAGGAGACACTGTGCTGAAGAAGATCTTCCCATCCCTCCATGCCGATCCAAGAGGAAAGTTTAAGCCGAACTGGGAAGGACCATACGTCATTCGAGAAGTGCTGCCAGGATACGCCATCCGCCTCGCCACCATGGACGAAGATCATCTTCCTGAGCCCATCAACGCTGGATACGTCCGACGGTTCTACTCTTAGTCTATCGCGATAAGGTAAGTGTTGATGAAACAGATACGTGACTGCTTAAGAACCACCCAAAAGAGGCCATCATTCCAAGCATAGTAGCCAAAAAGCATCCCTAAAAATGATGATATCCTTTGCTACCCCATTTGAGCCTGGGCCTTTCTTTCAATAAACCCCTTTTCCAAAAAAAAAATATACGTGTATATATACCAAAAAAAAAAAACACAAAAGATGAAGTAGAGTTACTATCAAAATCCAAAAATTCTGAAAAAGCAAAACCTCAAAGAGAGATTGCCTAAAATAAATAAAAAAGAACAAAAAAGAATCACGAGGCATGTACAGTAAAACCCCCAAGGAAGAAAGTATGTTTAGAAAACTGAAGCCGTATCAAGGAAACCCTTTTAGCCCAGCATACCTTCAAATCCTAACCTAACCCATGACCAAGCTACACCCTGAAGGAAGCCCTCTTTGTAGGTTTGTAAGCAGTCATAATATCTGTTAAGTCAACATAAGCCGAGTCATGAGACGACACCAGAACCCCATCCAACTGGCTATGACGGAATCGACGTCTATGTCGTGGCTCTTGAAAAAAATAAAAATAAAATAAGATAAAAAATAAAATAAAAATACAAGCTCAAAGCAAGATGGATGTGGTGAAAACCCGAAAGGGTGCTTGGGGTAAGAGAGCTAAACCCATAGACGTGGTGAAAACCCGAAAGGGAGCCACGAGTAAAAAAAAGAGGAGATAATAAAAAAGAAGAAAAGAAAAAAAGAAAAGTTTGGACTGATAGAAATTATTGAAGAGCCTTCTTGGTTACTACCCCTGCCCCCTTGATTTTGGGGGGTCGTTCATGCTAGTTCAAGTCAGGTCCCAACAAGAATTGTCTTTGTAAAACCCGCACCGTCAAACGTATGACCCGAGGCAAGGAGAAAGGTTTAACTCAATCTAAGGGGATCCATATTCCGGCCTTGACAAAATCCGGAAACCCACCTAGGTCCGCCTCCAAAGAAAGGGTTCGACCATGCTCGAAAAGTAGACCCAGGATTCCCCAAAGTATCACCCAATGATTAAGGCACAACAAAAAAAAAGAGAGAGGAGATAATACATAAACCAAAAATAGATCTGCATAGATGTATATAGCTGCCTTTTGCATCACTTACACCACATCTCAAAAAATAGTCGGTGTGATGATTAGTGTGTTTTCCTTTTTACAAGTATAGAGCAAAAAAAATAACAAAAATAATAATAATAATAATAATAATAATAAATATAGATATATATGTATATATGTATACCAAAAATGTGTGTGTATATGTAAAGGGGTTTTCTACGCCCCTTTTTTCTATGTGTATGATCTGTTCAAAAAGTTCTGTGTGCAGGAAGGAGTTAACAGCCCAGCTCACGCTTTAAAGTGCTAATCTCAGCATAAAGATCATCCTCTCGGACATTCCTCTCAGTCAGCCAACGACCATGCAGGCTCTTGAACTTCTTCCGAGAAGAGTCGGCGGCTCCAAAAGCAATGCTCAGTGATTCCTTCAAACGGAGAACCTCGCTCTCCGCTGCATCTGCTCTAACCTTCTCGCATGCCAAGAGTTCTTGCAGGACCCTTTTCTCATCCACCAATAGCTCGATACAGGTTCGGAGCGCCGTCTCTTTCTTTGGCCAGGGGCCTCCAGTATCAATGATCTCTGACAAATTTGGGCCATCAGCAGCCACTCTACTTCAATACCGTGCCTCGTCGTGGAGAAGTTCTAACTGAGTCTCTCTGCTCAAAATCACACATCAGTGTCGACTGATGCCTCTCCTAAAGAGCAGCAATTCGATCTATGTCCCCAGAGGATCCCCTAGAAAAGATCAAATCACATAAAGGGGGTTTGGCCTCACACCCACTGGCTGAGGCAAATGACGCAAAGACCTTAATGGGAAGTAGAAGGTGCTGCCGGTCAGTCCTAGGAGGGTGATGCCCTCATGGTCTCTAGAACGAATCACTGGGAAGGTCTGGTCCAACCAAGGAAGCCTCCATGTCAGCTCAGCATCGACCAACCAAAGTTTCAGAGCCGACATATCACCCTGGGGAAGTAAGTGGCATCTAGCCAAAAAACATTGGGCCACCTCGCCTCGAGCAACATAAAAGCGAGGCACGGGCCCCAAAATGGCAAAATGCTCACCTAGCCAGACCTAGAGCAACAAGGGGCATCCCCGAAGGCCCTCCACCTTGCCCAAGGCAAAAGAATCAAGGCATCGGTACTGCTCGACAAGCACCAAGTGCATCATGGACTGGCCCGCCTCCAACTCCATCAAAATATCATAAACTACTAATGAGAAACTCTCTCCCCCAGTGTAGAAGGGGATTTCAGAGATGAGACCAAGTGCTAGAGCTTTCACGTTAAAGAAACTCCTAACTGGCAATCTTTGGAGGCTTTCATCACCGAAAAGTTCTTTGAGGAATTTCAACGAACACCTTGTGGACCCCCCGACGAGGCTCTTCTCATACTCAGATTTCTTCAAACCTAGAGTAACGTGAATGGATTTGGAATACCCTAGCCTAGGCATAACTCTTGCAAGGTCCCTATGAAGCTTCAGGCCAGACAGATTGGATAGCTCCTCAAGGGTTGGGGTCAGCTCCCGCTTCCCAAAACGGAATATATGGAGGTTCACATCCCAGCATGAAGTGGCGGCATGAAGGAGTTCCCACCGAGGAGGAATCTCTAGGAAGGAAGGTGAGATAGCCGAAGGTGCTCCAAGTCAGCGAGCTCACTCTCGTTCAGACTCTCAAACCAAGCCACCAGGAACTTGGGCCCCAGGCCCAACAAAGAGGATACATTGGCTCCGGGCCGTCCACGTAAGGGAGGGTTAGGAAGCGGATCCATGAACGTACAAGGATCTTCTGGGAATATAAGAATCAATGTAGGGTGATGGATGATCGATTTTAAATGTAACCCTTGCAAGTGAACAAGATCTATTGCAGTATGGCAAGAACAGGGGTGTCGAACCCACAGGGAAATCTGAATTTTTAATTAATTCTTTCAGGGATTTAAAAACATCCCCAAGGAAGTACCAAGGGGCAGATTCAATTTACCAAAAATTTATCACTTTTTCTAAATGCAAGAAAAATAAATTAATCTGAACAACTACTTACCGATGAATCTAAGAACAATATTTAAATAAGATCAAGAAATATGCTACCCCAGATTTGTACCCCCTTTTTTTTACCATTAACACCCATAGTTTCATTAAAGCATCATTCACACCATCATTCATTCATAAAAATGATTTGAAATAAAGTATGATCATCAATCCGGCATACCCTATCTAAAAACAATGACTCAAATTTAACATTGCGGTATGAGTCATGTAAGAAGCATAGCGTATCTCATGATGTGTAGATCAAAACAATAAAAACATAATCGCTCTACAGCCTAGATCAGCCTGCAGGTCCAGATCTAGCGATTACGGTCGTTGATTCGTGCAATCAATGGTCATAACAAGCATTCAATATATTTTCAATAATACAAACTTTTAGCAAAAACGATTCCACAATGACAGTAATTAGACTATGGTATTAATCATAAATATGGGTACTTATCTGGGGATCGCATCTTCCCCGATCTACTGATTTAGCCGCTTATCTTTGGTGTATGATCTCCTTGTTCATTCAAAGCCATTCCTCTTTTTATTTCTTCCCAAAAGATATTTGTTTACAATGCTCTCTCCTAAATACAATCTATGCTTTAAAAGAAAATAATGCAAATCCTAGGTACAATCTACCCTGATCAAACCCTAGAAGAAGGAGAGAAGAAGACCTTAAAAAGATGAAAAGAAGTTCCCCAAAGTGAAAAGCCCTAAAATTCCAAAATAATCAAATCTACTTTTAATTCCTCCAAAGAAAAGTCTCAAAAGATCTCAACACCAAGTACAAAAACAGAGAGTGTCCTTTTTCAAAGCTTTAGCTTCCTTTTTATAATGGCCAAGCACACCTAAACCTAATTGCCTCAATCGATTGAGCCAGAAGTCCCAATCGATTGAATTTAAGTTCTAATTTCTTTAGGGCACTTCTGCCTTATGTGTCAATCGATTGATTTTCATGTCTCAATCGATTGATTTTCAGGGTTGAAGTTTATTTCATCTGTCAATCGATTGACAATGATTCCTCAATTGATTGACTCTTTAATGTAAAGTCTCCTTTCTTGATGGATATTGATTCTCTTCTCGGATCTCTATGCTTCTTTGGACCTTTTTGTCCATAGCTCTTGCATAGCCTTTAATTTCGTTCTTTTAGGCTTTTGAACGATCTAATGGTCGGAAACACCTGTAAACATCAAAACCTCACAACAACCATCAGATGCTTTCATCGAACAACTAAATGTAGGATTTAAGGTGTGAAAAATAGTCATATTTCAGCACCGATCACACCCCCAAACCTACACTTTGCTAGTCCTCGAGCAAAGAGAATATATAACGCAAATAAAACTAACTTCCTAAAAATTTAAATGCCACTTTCGTAGGGAACACGATTGCATTTAGCATATGCAACAAGCCTTTAAACCCCTAGGTGATCCCTAGTGGAGGAGTTGTGTCTCCTGAGGGTTTACAGTGAAGTTACCCACAAACTTTCATACATTTTTGAAACCATCGATAAAATTGAGTTTTTAAAATATGATTTTGATAACATATATACCATTCAAAACTCAAAATCATTAATCAATTCAATATGCGAATCCTCAATTTTAAATAACAATGTTATACTAATCAAACTAGCATCCATTCAAATTAGTCTAATGCTCAAATCGTTAGATAACTCATCCATTCAAGCTTACTCGTGAAGTGTGTGCATACCCAAACCAAGATTCATCCATCTCGAAACTAGTCCAAACGAAAAACCGTCGAATCTGTTGTCTCGACTCAATCCTCACTTTAGGTATACTATCGAAATAAAATCACTCCGATGATGGGTAAGCTTTCACACATATGTGAGAGATCAATATAAAACAAGCAAAAAGGTCTCACATGATAACTGAAACACGATGTAATCAATGAACAAAATTAAATCTCATAAGATCAGATACTTGTATATCCTAAGCATGTCATATCAAGTGTCATAAGTATCATATATTTACTCTCCACAAGGCAGTTACCAATGCAAGATCAGATCATGAAGGTCTTTTGTAGGGTTGTAATGGGGCTCAGGAAAGGGTAAGAAAGAAAGGGAATTGAGATTCAAAATTTCTGAGAAATCGGAAAAGAAACAAACTTCTGATTTTTCTATTTCTCTTCTTTTTCTTTTCTAATCTCTCACTATTTTTCTCAATATTTTTCTATTTTTCTCAACTTTCTTTTTCTTTTGAATTTTCTTTTCTTGAAGCACCTCATATTTTTCATTATTTTTCACAATTTTCTTTTTCTTTTTCTCTCCCCTTTTTCTTTTATATTTTTGCCATACACTCTCAGTAAACACCACAACTCAGTATCTCTCCACTTACTCTCTTTTCGTTCATTTTCATCCCTCGTTCCTAATTTCTCAGAAATAAGAAGGGTAAAGCTGAATTTTCGTAAATGATGAAGGGTTAAAGGTTAACGTGGCTTATCAAAGAATGTATAAAGGTAAATTTTTTCAATAGGCTCAAAGGGGTACTAGAAGGATAAATTTATATGAGGTGGGGCATTTAAGCACAAACGAGCCAAAGATGGCCTTCAATCATGTCCTTAAAAGATGGTAACCTTGCCTATTTGTCTTGAGTAGATATACAGTACGTTCTAACACAAGAATATGAATTTGATACCATGCAAAGTCACAAGCCAAAATAAAATGTATGAGATTATTCAAAATAATTTGTATTCAAAGAAAACTCCGAGTTTATGTATACACTCATCAATGACTGGAAATTAGCTCTAAAGCTTCCTGATTTTAGTCTCCACTAAGAACCTAAGATTCAACATTCAAAATAGTTTATCGATTTCGGAGTCTTAGCTTGGTATAAGTGTAAAAATTCTAAGCATGAATATCAAAATTACCCATAAAATATCACATTAAGCTTCATTCTCCTAGATACAAGCATTCAAAATCTGACATCGATATTTTCAAAATTAAATTCACATGCATCATCAACTAAAGTTTGAAAACTATCGAAAAATAATTCATATATGATGGTTCAAAAATTTTTATTTTTTTATTTTTTTATTTTTTTATTTTTTTATTTATTTTTTATTTTTTTATATGAAGAAAAATAAGAAAGTGACGCAAGATAGAGAATTATACCCCCAAACCTAAAAATGACAATGTCCTCATTGATTGAAATAGGTATTGCACCCCCAAACCTGTTGACAAGTACCTCAACACAAAGATCGGGTGCAGAGAATATGTGCATAAAATTAGAACATGACCAAAAATAGATTGAAGGTAATGTGGCTACACTAATTTGGAAATTAAAAACAACCTAAACTAAACTAAAAACTAATATTCTAGAACTAACAAAAACAAAAATGAAAACAAAAATAAATAAAACACACTGGGTTGCCTCCCAGGAAGCGCTGAGTTTAAGTGTCGACAACTCGACCTCTTCATTGATCAATCATTTGGGTCACTGAGGTGCATCGCCTCAATCTTAAACTGGGTGATTGGCTCAAAAATTGGTTTGAGATGTTGTCCATTGACTTTGAAAACTCGATTGTCCTTGAGACTACGGATCTCAATTGCACCATGCATATTAATGGAAACAACCTGATATGGGCCTTCCCATCTAGATTTCAGTTTTTCAGAGTGAAGCTTTAGTCTGAAATTGAACAGCCAAACCTTTTGCCCAATGTGAAACTCTTTTCGAGAAATTGACTCATCATGAACCTACTTGTATCTTTCTTTGTACATTTTCAAATTTTCATACGCATCGTAGCGTAGTTCGTCCAATTCACTCAACTGTAGCCGTCGATTTGATCCAGCGGCTTGCATGTCGAAATTGAATCTTTTGATGGCCCAAAATGCCTTATGCTCTAATTCAACAGGAAGATGACATGCTTTCCCGTAGACAATTCTGAACGGAGACATTCCAATTGGTGTCTTGAAGGCGGTGCGATAGGCCCACAGAGCATCAGAGAGCCGGTTTGACCAGTCTCTTCTATCCGATCGTACCATCTTTTCTAAAATTCGTTTAATCTCTGGGTTCGACACTTCCACCTGACCACTAGTTTGCGGGTGATACGGCGTTGCAACCTTGTGGGTGACGCCGTATTTCTTCATTAAAGTAGCAAAATGGCGGTTGCAGAAGTGAAAACCGCCATCACTAATGATCGCTCGTGGAAACTCGAATCTATTAAATACATTTTCCTTCATAAATTTGACCACCACTTTGTGGTCATTTGAACGGGTTGCCACTGCTTCAATCCATTTGGAAACGTAGTCAACAGCTACGAGAATGTATGAATACCCAAAAGATCGGGGAAAAGGACCCATGAATTCAATCCCCCAAACATCAAAAATTTCAACAATCAAACTCGGGTTAAGGGGCATCATATTTCGTTTTGAAATATTTTCAAGCTGCTGACATCTTTGGCATTCTTTGCAAAATTGAGCAGCGTCACGAAAGATGGAGGGCCAGTGGAATCCGCTTTGAAGAATTTTCTGTGCAGTCCTCTATCCTCCAAAATGGCCTCCATAGGCTCCAGCATGACAGAAATTGAGAACGCTTAGTTGCTCTTTTGCTGGTACACATCTCCTGATGATTTGATCTGAACAGATCTTGAACAAATGTGGTTCATCCCAAAAATAGTATTTGATCTGGGAGAAAAAGAGGTTCTTATCATTCTTTCCATTCAAGAGATTTTGCCGTGACCAAATAATTCACAATATTGGCAAACCAAGGAACTTTGTGGCCGGTCAACCTATTGCCATCAATTTCTCATCCGGAAAAGTGTCCGGATAGGTTCATAGACCGATGATTCTTCAAGCAAAATGCGTTGACAAGTGATCACTACAACATTCTCGACACCCTTTTTATCCTTGATTTCGAAATTAAACTCTTGAAGTAGTAGATCCATCAATCTTGGTTTGGCATCCTTCTTTGCCAACAAATATTTCAATGCAGAGTAGTCCTAAAAGACCACTATTTTTTATCCAAGCGTATAAGAACGAATTTATCCGGAGCATACACCACAACTAATAGTTCTTTCTCGTTGGTGGTGTAGTTAAGCTGCGCATCAATCAATGTCTTATCGCATAATAAATTACTTGAGGTAATTTGTTCACCCTTTGCCCTAAAAATTCGCTCCAATAGCGTGAATCGGATGCATCACACATGAGTTCGAATGGGGATGAATAATCCGTGGTTGGATTATTGGTGTATTGATAAGAGTTCACGCAATTTGTAAATTATTTCATGCAATGCTCATCAAATTCAAAAGGTACATCTTTACCAAGCAAGGTACATAAAGGTTTAGCCACCTTGCAAATCCTTAATGAATCGCTTAAAATCCAAAGATGCCCCAAAATGATCGAATTTGTCGAACACTCTTTGGTGGGGGCAAATTGGCAATTAGGTCGACTTTGGCCTTATCCACTTCAATTCCTTTCTTGGAAACAATATGGCCCAGCACAATTCCTTGTTGAACCATGAAATGGCTCTTCTCCCAGCTAAGAACAAGTTTAGAATCCACACAACATTGTAAAACTTGTGCGAGGTGATTCAAACAAGAACCAAATGTTTTCCCAAAAACCGAGAAGTCGTCCATGAACACCTCGATGAACTTGTCAATCATATCCGAAAATATGGCCAACATACATCGTTGGAAAGTAGCAGGTGCATTACATAAGCCGAACGGCATCCTTCGATATGCAAAAGTACCGTAAGGGCATGTGAATGTCGTTTTCTCTTGATACGGTGGAAAAATGGGCACTTGATTGTATCCCGAATAACCATCAAGAAAGCAATAAAACTCTTGCCCTGCTAACTTCTCAAGGATTTGATCGATGAACGGAAGGGGAAAATGATCCTTTCTGGTAGCTGTGTTCAATTTTCTATAATCAATGCAGACACGCCACCCAGTAGTTTCGCGAGTAGGCAACAATTCTCCTTCCGCAGTTTCTTTCACAGTAATTCCAAACTTTTTTGAGATAATTTGGACTAGACTAACCCATTCACTATCAGAAATCGGATAGATGATTCCAGCATCAAGTAATTTAATGATTTCCTTTAAAACGATTTCTTGCATGTTCGGATTAAGTCGCCTCTGCGGTTCTCTCGATGGTTTACTCTCATCTTCCAGATGTATTTTGTGCATACATACTGATGGGTCAATCCCTTTTAAATCAGCTAGGGTCCATCCGATAGCCTGCTTGTGATCTTGGAGCACTTTCAACAGGTCATGCTCTTGTTCTTCCGATAACGTGGATGAAATTATCACCGAAAACGTTTCTCGTGGCCCCAGAAAAGCGTATTTGAGCGATTCAGGCAACTGTTTCAATTCCACAATTAGTGGCTCCTCAATTGACGGAGTCGGTTCAGCTTTTACCTCAATGGGTAACGGTTTTTAGTCACAACTTCACATAAGTTATCATCTGGACATGATAAACTCAACCTCGTCTCTTCTGACTGCTTCCTTTCAGATCCTTTTTCTTCATAGATGGCCAACAAAACGGTTTTAAATTCTTCTTTGGTGAGCATTGATGGTAATGCTTCATCCACCACTTCGTCCATCTGATCGATGTAAAAACATTCGACCTCATCCTCGTTAGGGAAATGGTTCATCGCATGAAATATGTTCAATCTGACCTTCATGTTCCCAAAAGAAACATCCATGACTCCCATTCGACAATTAATGTAAGCGTTGCGATTGGCGAAAGCGGGCGTCCAAGGATGATGGGGACTTGATTAATTGATTTAACGGTGGTTCCATGTCTAAAACAACAAAGTCCGGAAAGACAAACTTGTCTATTCAACAAAACATCCTCGATAATTCCCTAGGTCTTCTTTACGACCTATCGGCGGTTGATTGTGTGACCGTCATGGGTTTTCAATTCACCCAATCCGAGTTTCTCATACATTGAGTATGGGATTAGATTCACTTGCTCCCAAATCAATAAGCGCTTTTCCAATTGGTTTGCCCTCAATGACACATGGAGCAGTTGGAACTCCGGGGTCTTTTGGTTTCGTGGGGTTTCCAATTGTAATATTGAGCCCGACTTGATTAGTCAGGAACACTTTCTTTGAAACATGAGTACGTGCCTTTCTCTTACGAGTGCATAAATCTTTGAAAAACTTTGCATACTCAGGCACTTGTTTGATTGTTTCAAGCAATGGAAGATTTATCTTTACTTGCTTGAATGTTTCGAAATTTTCTTCCATTTTTGCTGGTCCCTTTCCCATTCTAGATGGAGGAGTTAGGCATTGAGGGAATGATGCCCTTGGGACATAAGGTGCAGGTTCCATTTTTTATTCTTGTTCATGTCCTAGTTGGACAGTTGAGGGAGACTCATCCTCGATTACTTTTTCTTTTCCCTTCTCTCTTCTTTGCTCTTTCTCTTTCTCTTTTCTTTTCTCTTTCTCTGATTTGTTTTCTTTCTCTTTTGCTGCTTCTCTTGCTTCCTCTTTTTCCTGATCAGATTCCACAGGCATTACCACTTGATTATCAACTTCTCTTCCACTTCTCAGCACCGTAACAGCTTTCAACTGTTGACTATTCGATGGTCCTGCATCAGGTGGTGCTTGACCTCGAGGATTGTTGACGGGTTGGCTAGGGAGCCTACCTTCCTCTCATTGACTCAGCTGATTTGTCAGTTGACTGAATTGATCTATCATCATCTGTTGGAAAGCTTGCAAGCTTCGCATCACCTTTTCATCCAAATCAGAATCTCTAGAAACGGTAGCCTTAGGTTGATTAAAATTCTGATTTTTGAATCGTAATTTGATGGTAATAAGGAGGGTTCTGCTGGAAATTAGAATTCTGCTGGGAAGTGCAATTCTGTTGTGGGCGGAAATTTTGTTGTCCACCCATTGTGTTGGCTCTGTACTGCTGGTTTACCTGACCAGTTTGGTTCGAACCACCCCATCCTAAGTTGGGATGATTTTTTTATTCCGGGTTATTGGTATTGGAGTATATGTTTCTACCCTGCCGTTGATAAGATTGAGTCAGATTCACCTGCTCTTGAGGAGTAGGTTCATCAGGGAATAATGACAAGGTAGTGGGGCACTCATTAGCCATGTGACCTGGGTGGTCACAAATTGAACACACAGTGGGGGTGACAGGAGCTTTAGCTTGCTTGGTCGCAGCTAACAACATATTCATTTGCTTGGACAACATATCAACCTTTGTTGATAGATCAGAGGTATGATTTTTGACATCATACAATCCATCTCTTGTCAACACATGAGATTTAGGTGCCAAATCCAAGTTAGTTCGCCCCAGTGTTTCACTTTGTATCGAAGTTTGGTATAACTTCTCAAACAATGCCCACAATTCATCAACTTCTTTTGTGGCACATGATCCACCACACGATGCATCAACCATGCGCCTCTTCGTGAATCACCATTATAAAAACTTTGGACCTGTTGCCACCTTGGAACTTGATGATTTAGACAACTCTTAATCAATTCCTTAAAACGTTCCCAACATTCATGGAATGTTTCAGTAGGTTGTTGGGAAAAGAATTGAATCTTCTGACGCAACTCAATGGCTTTGGTCATGGGAAAATATTTTTTAAGAAACTGACGGTGTAGCTCTGCCCAACTCTGAATAGATTGCGGTTCTAAGGAATAAAACCACGTTTTTGCCTTATCCCTTAAAGAGAAAGGAAAGAGTCGGAGTTTAGCTATCTCATCAGTGACATTGTGGACTCTGAACGTTTTACATACCCCAGTGAATTCATTTAGATGAACGTGCGGATTTTCATATGCTAACCCATGGAAAATTGGTAGCATTTGGATCATCGCTGATTTGAATTCATAGTGGTTTCCTGGAATGGGATCATGCATTATACATTCCTATCGTCGTAAAAACCAGGATCATTATAATATTCGAGTGTTCTAGGGCCCTCATTGTAATTGTTATTCCCATCATTTCCATTATTTCCATTATTGCCATTATTGATATTCTGGTTGTTCCTATTCATTTCTTGCCTTTGATCAGCCATGGTATCAGTATGATGATACTGATTCTTTTGAATTCTACGATTCTCTCTACAAGATCGTTCGATCTGAAGATTAAACGGTAGCAGATGTGGATGATGAGAACGAGTAAAGCTCATACACCACACTTACAAACAGGGATTGAAGAATCCAAAACAAATCCACAAAATAGGCTCAATCGATTGCAGCAAAGATCTCAATTGATTGACAGAAGCACACTTAAAATTTCACAGAAATGACTTTATCAGTCAATCGATTGAAGAACTGTTCTCAATCGATTGAGGTTCAAAGGTCAAAGCAAGTTAACACAGGAATTTCAGTCGAAATGGCAAGCACAGAATTTTTGTCAATCGATTGACAGAGGAATGTCAATCGATTGAAAGAAAAGCAAAGATTACAACAGAGAATATTTCAGTCTCAATCGATTGAACCTGAAGCTTCAATCGATTGAGTTCTAATATGAACAGTGGCCAAAATAAGAAGAAAAGAAAAGCAAAACAAGATAAATTAATTTTATTTTTTTTTTATTTTTATTTTTTTTTAAATTCGAATTTCAAATATTAAAATTAAAATTTCAAGATTAAAATTAGAAATTAAAATTTTAAATCTAATGGCAATCCTAAGAACCTTATCTGAAAGAGAAAAATAAGGGAAAGAATAAAAGATTCCTAAATTTCCTAAGGAAGGTATCATAAATTTATAAACTTCCTAAAAAAAAATTAATAACTAATTTTAGAAAATCCTAGAATATCTAAAAGAGGAAAATAAGGAAAAAGAATCCTACTAAAATAAGAAGTCCTAAAAACCTAAACTTCCTAAGGGAGTCCTACAAAAACTTACCTAAGAGAGAAAAATAAGGGAAAGAAGATTTTGCAAATCAAAAATCTAAATATTATTATTTTTTTTTTTTTTAATTTCAAAAATCAAAATTCACACAAGAAAATCAAAATTTAATTTAGAAATTAAATTTCAAAAATTCTAATTGCAAAAATTTAAGTTCGAAAATCAAAAATCAACCTTTGAGCACCAAATTTCAGATTTCAAATCCACAAACTTCCAAATTTTCAGAATTAAAGATTTTTTTTTTTTTTTGTCAATCTATTGACAAGTTAGTGTCAATCGATTACGTAAGCCGATAAAAACATTAAGATACGCCAATCGATTGACAAGAAGGTCTCAATCGATTGTCTGTCAAGTAGTTTCTCCACCACAGAATAGAGTCAATCGATTGAGGAAGAATTCTCAATCGATTGACTGCTAAAAACAAAAAAAAATCCCTAATCCGAATTAATCAAAACTTTGCCGAAATCCCCGGCAACGGCGCTAAAAACTTGATCGATTTTAAATGTAACCCTTGCAAGTGCCCAAGATCTATTGCAGTATGGCAAGAACAGGGGTGTCGAACCCATAGGGAAATCTGAATTTTTAATTAATTCTTTCAGGGATTTAAAAACATCCCCAAGGAAGTACCAAGGGGCAGATTCAATTTTCCAAAAATTTATCACTTTTTCTAAATGCATGAAAAATAAATTAATCTGAACAACTACTTACCGATGAATCTAAGAACAATATTTAAATAAGATCAAGAAATATGCTACCCCAGATTTGTACCCCCTTTTTTTTACCATTAACACCCATAGTTTCATTAAAGCATCATTCACACCATCATTCATTCATAAAAATGATTTGAAATAAAGTATGATCATCAATCCGGCATACCCTATCTAAAAACAATGACTCAGCCTAACATTGCGGTATGAGTCATGTAAGAAGCATAGCGTATCTCATGATATGTAGATCAAAACAATAAAAACATAATCGCTCTACAGCCTAGATCAGCCTGCAGGTTCAGATCTAGCGATTACGGCCGTTGATTCGCGCAATCAATGGTCATAACAAGCATTCAATATATTTTCAATAATACAAACTTTTAGCAAAAACGATTCCAAAATGACAGTAATTAGACTATGGTATTAATCATAAATATGGGTACTTATCTGGGGATCCCATCTTTCCCGATCTACTGATTTAGCCGCTCATCTTTGGTGTATGATCTCCTTGTTCATTCAAAGTCATTCCTCTTTTTATTTCTTCCCAAAAGATATTTCTTTACAATGCTCTCTCCTAAATACAATCTATGCTTTAAAAGAAAACAATGCAAATCCTAGGTACAATCTACCCTGATCAAACCCTAGAAGAAGGAGAGAAGAAGACCTTAAAAAGATGAAAAGAAGTTCCCCAAAGTGAAAAGCCCTAAAATTCCAAAATAATCAAATCTACTTCTAATTCCTCCAAAGAAAAGTCTCAAAAGATCTCAACACCAAGTCCAAAAACAGAGAGTGTCCTTTTTCAAAGCTTTAGCTTCCTTTTTATAATGGCCGAGCACACCTAAACCTAATTGCCTCAATCGATTGAGCCAGAAGTCTCAATCGATTGAATTTGAGTTCGAATTTCTTTAGGGCACTTCTGTCTTATGTGTCAATCGATTGATTTTCATGTCTCAATCGATTGATTTTCAGGGTTGAAGATTATTTCATCTGTCAATCGATTGACAATGATTCCTCAATCGATTGACTCTTCAATGTAAAGTCTCCTTTCTTGATGGATATTGATTCTCTTCTCGGATCTTAATGTTTCTTTGGACCTTTTTGTCCATAGCTCTTGCATAGCCTTTAATTTCCTTCTTTTAGGCTTTTGAACGATCTAATGGTCGGAAACACCTGTAAACATCAAAACCTCACAACAACCTTCAGATGCTTTCATCGAACAGCTAAATGTAGGATTTAAGGTGTGAAATATAGTCATATTTCAGCACCGATCACACCCCCAAACCTACACTTTGCTAGTCCTCGAGCAAAGAGAATATATAACGCAAATAAAACTAACTTCCTAAAAATTTAAATGCCACTTTTGTAGGGAACACGATTGCATTTGGCATATGTAACAAGCCTTTAAACCCCTAGGTGATCCCTAGTGGAGGAGTTGTGTCTCCTGAGGGTTTACAGTGAAGTTACCCACAAACTTCCATACATTTTTGAAACCATCGATAAAATTGAGTTTTCAAAATATGATTTTGATAACATATATACCATTCAAAACTCAAAATCATTAATCAATTCAACATGCGAATCCTCAATTTTAAATAACAATGTTATACTAATCATACTAGCATCCATTCAAATTAGTCTAATGCTCAAATCGTTAGATAACTCATCCATTCATGCTTACTCGTGAAGTGTGTGCATACCCAAACCAAGATTCATCCATTTCGGAACTAGTCCAAACGGAAAACCGTCGAATCTGTTGTCTCGACTCAATCCTCACTTTAGGTATACTATGAAAATAAAATCACTCCGATGATGGATAAGCTTCCGCACATATGTGAAAGATCAATATAAAACAAGCAAAAAGGTCTCACATGATAACTGAAACACGATGTAATCAATGAACAAAATTAAATCTCATAAGAATAGATACTTGTATATCCTAAGCATGTCATATCAAGTGTCATAAGTATCATATATTTACTCTCCACAAGGCAGTTACCAATGCAAGATCAGATCATGAAGGTCTTTTGTAGGGTTGTAATGGGGCTCAAGAAAGGGTAAGAAAGAAAGGGATTTGAGATTCAAAATTTTTGAGAAATCGGAAAAGAAACAAACTTCTGATTTTTCTATTTCTCTTCTTTTTCTTTTCCAATCTCTCACTATTTTTCTCAATATTTTTCTCAACTTTCTTTTTCTTTTGAATTTTCTTTTCTTGAAGCACCTCATATTTTTCATTATTTTTCACAATTTTCTTTTTCTTTTTCTCTCCCCTTTTTCTTTTATAGTTTTGCCATACACTCTCAGTAAACACCACAACTCAGTATCTCTCCACTTACTCTCTTTTCGTTCATTTTCATCCCTCGTTCCTAATTTCTCATAAATAAGAAGGGTAAAGCTGAATTTTCGTAAATGATGAAGGGTTAAAAGTTAACGTGGCTTATCAAAGAATGTATAAAGGTAAATTTTTTCAATAGGCTTAAAGGATAAATTTATATGAGGTGGGGCATTTAAGCACAAACGAGCCAAAGATGGCCTTCAATCATGTCCTTAAAAGATGGTAACCTTGCCTATTTGTCTTGAGTAGATATACAGTACATTCTAACACAATAATATGAATTCGATACCATGCAAAGTCACAAGCCAAAATAAAATGTATGAGATTATTCAAAATAATTCGTATTCAAAGAAAACTCCGAGTTTATGTATACACTCATCAATGACGGGAAATTAGCTCTAAAGCTTCCTGGTTTTAGTCTCCACTAAGAGCCTAAGATTCAACATTCAAAATAGTTCATCGATTTCGGAGTCTTAGCTTAGTATAAGTGTAAAAATTCTAAGCATGAATATCAAAATTACCCACAAAATATCACATTAAGCTTCATTCTCCTAGATACAAGCATTCAAAATCTGACATCGATATTCTCAAAATTAAATTCACATGCATCATCAACTAAAGTTTGAAAACTATCAAAAAATAATTCATATATGATGGTTCAAAAATTTTTATTTTTTTATTTTTTTATTTTTTTATTTATTTTTTATTTTTTTATATGAAGAAAAATAAGAAAGTGACGCAAGATAGAGAATTATACCCCCAAACCTAAAAATGACAATGTCCTCATTGATTGAAATAGGTATTGTACCCCCAATCATGTTGACAAGTACCTCAACACAAAGATTAGGTGCAGAGAATATGTGCATAAAATTAGAACATGACCAAAAATAGATTGAAGGTAATGTGGCTACACTAATTTGGAAATTAAAAACAACCTAAACTAAACTAAAAACTAATATTCTAGAACTAACAAAAACAAAAATGAAAACGAAAATAAATAAAACACACTGGGTTGCCTCAGAAGCATCGAAGTTTAAGTGTCGATACTTCATTGATCAATCATTTGGGTCACTGAGGTGCATCGCCTCAATCTTAAACTGGGTGATTGGCTCAAACATTGGTTTGAGACGTTGTCCATTGACTTTGAAAACTTGATTGTCCTTGAGACTACGGATCTCAATTGCACCATGCATATTAATGGAAACAACCTGATACGGGCCTTCCCATCTAGATTTCAGTTTTTCAGGGTGAAGCTTTAGTCTGAAATTAAACAGCCAAACCTTTTGCCCAATGTGAAACTCTTTTCGAGAAATTGACTCATCATGAACCTGCTTGTATCTTTCTTCGTACATTTTCGAATTTTCATACGCATCGTAGCGTAGTTCGTCCAATTCACTCAACTGTAGCCGTCGATTTGATCCAGCGGCTTGCATGTCGAAATTGAATCTTTTGATGGCCCAAAATGCCTTATGCTCTAATTCAACAGGAAGATGACATGATTTCCCGTAGACAATTCTGAACGGAGACATTCCAATTGGTGTCTTGAAGGCGGTGCGATAGGCCCATAGAGCATCAGAGAGCCGGTTTGACCAGTCTCTTCTATCCGATCGTACCGGCTTTTCTAAAATTTGTTTAATCTCTCGGTTCGACACTTCCACCTGACCACTAGTTTGCTGGTGATACGGCGTTGCAACCTTGTGGGTGACGCCATATTTCTTCATTAAAGTAGCAAAATGGCGATTACAGAAGTGCGAACCGCCATCACTAATGATCGCTCGTGGAAACCCGAATCTATTAAAGGCATTTTCCTTCATAAATTTGACCACCACTTTGTGGTCATTTGAACGGGTTGCCACTGCTTCAATCCATTTGGAAACGTAATCAATAGCTACAAGAATGTATGAATACCCAAAAGATGGGGGAAAAGGACCCATGAAATCAATCCCCCAAACATCAAAATTTTCAACAATCAAAATCGGGTTAAGGGGCATCATATTTCATTTTGAAATATTTCCAAGCTGCTGACATCTTTGGCATTCTTTGCAAAATTGAGCAGCGTCACGAAAGATGGAGGGCCAGTAGAATCCGCTTTGAAGAATTTTCTGTGCAGTCCTCTGTCCTCCAAAATGGCCTCCACAGGTTCCAGCGTGGCAGAAATTGAGAACGCTTAGTTGCTCTTTTGCTGGTACACATCTCCTGATGATTTGATCTGAACAGATCTTGAACAAATGTGGTTCATCCCAAAAATAGTATTTGATCTGGGAGAAAAAGGGGTTCTTATCATTCTTTCCCCATTCAGTAGGGATTTTGCCAGTGACCAAATAATTCACGATATTGGCAAACCAAGGAACTTTCGTAGCGGTCGCGTCAATTGCCATTAATTTCTCATCCGAAAAAGTGTCCCGGATAGGTTCAGGTGTAACCGATTCTTCAAGCAAAATGCGAGACAAGTGATCAGCCACAACATTCTTGACTCCCTTTTTATCCTTGATTTCGAAATTAAACTCTTGAAGTAGCAGAATCCAACGGATCAATCTTGGTTTGGCATCCTTCTTTGCCAACAAATATTTCAATGCAGAGTAGTCTGAAAAGACCACTATTTTTTATCCAAGTAGATAAGAACGAAATTTATCCAGAGCATACACCACAGCTAATAGTTCTTTCTCAGTGGCGGTGTAGTTAAGTTGTGCATCGATCAATGTCTTACTGGCATAATAAATTACGTGAGGTAATTTGTTCACCCTTTGCCCTAAAACAGCTCCGATAGCGTAATCAGATGCATCACACATGAGTTCGAATGGGACAGAATAATCCGGTGGTTGGATTATTGGTGCATTTGATAAGAGTTCACGCAGCTTCAGAAATTATTTCATGCAATGCTCATCAAATTCAAAAGGTACATCTTTACCAAGCAAGGTACATAAAGGTTTAGCCACCTTGCTGAAATCCTTAATGAATCGCCTATAAAATCCAGCATGCCCCAAAAATGATCGAATTTGTCGAACACTCTTTGGTGGGGGAAAATTGGCAATTAGGTCGACTTTGGCCTTATCCACTTCAATTCCTTTCTTGGAAACAATATGCCCCAGCATAATTCCTTGTTGAACCATGAAATGGCTCTTCTCCCAGCTAAGAACAAGTTTAGAATCCACACAACGTTGTAAAAGTTGTGCAAGGTGATTCAAACAAGAACCAAACGTTTTCCCAATAACCGAGAAGTCGTCCATGAACACCTCGATGAACTTGACAATCATATCCGAAAATATGGCCAACATACATCGTTGGAAAGTAGCAGGTGCATTACATAAGCCGAACGACATCCTTCGATATGCAAAAGTACCGTAAGGGTATGTGAATGTCGTTTTCTCTTGATCAGGTGGAAAAATGGGCACTTGATTGTATCCCGAATAACCATCAAGAAAGCAATAAAACTCTTGCCCTGCTAACTTCTCGAGGATTTGATCGATGAACGGAAGGGGAAAATGATCCTTTCTGGTTGCTGTATTCAATTTTCTATAATCAATGCAGACACGCCACCCAGTAGTTTCACGAGTAGGCAACAATTCTCCTTTCGCAGTTTCTTTCACAGTGATTCCGAACTTTTTCGGGACAATTTGGACTGGACTAACCCATTCACTATCAGAAATTGGATAGATGATTCCAGCATCGAGTAATTTAATGATTTCCTTTAAAACGATTTCTTTCATGTTCGGATTAAGTCGCCTCTGCGGTTCTCTCGATGGTTTACTCTCATCTTCCAGATGTATTTTGTGCATACATACTGATGGGTCAATCCCTTTTAAATCAGCTAGGGTCCATCCGATAGCCTGCTTGTGATCTTGGAGCACTTTCAATAGGTCATGCTCTTGTTCTTCCGACAACGTGGATGAAATTATCACCGAAAACGTTTCTCGTGGCCCCAGAAAAGCGTATTTGAGCGATTCAGGCAACTGTTTCAATTCCACAATTGGTGGCTTCTCAATTGATGGAGTCGGTTCAGCTTTTACCTCAATGGGTAACGGTTCTTAGTCACAACTTCACATAAGTTATCATCTGGACATGATAAACTCAACCTCATCTCTTCTGACTGCTTCCTTTCAGATCCTTTTTCTTCATAGATGGCCAACAAAGCGGTTTTAAATTCTTCTTTGGTGAGCATTGATGGTAATGCTTCATCCACCACTTCGTCCATCTGATTGATGTAAAAACATTCGACCTCATCCTCGTTAGGGAAATGGTTCATCGCATGAAATATGTTCAATCTGACCTTCATGTTCCCAAAAGAAACGTCCATGACTCCCGTTCGACAATTAATGCAAGCGTTGGCAGTGGCGAGAAACGGACGTCCAAGGATGATGGGGACTTGATTAATTGATTTAACAGGTGGTTCCATGTCTAAAACAACAAAGTCCACTGGAAAGACAAACTTGTCTATTCCAACCAAAACATCCTCGATAATTCCCCTAGGTCTTCTTTCTGACCTATCGGCCAGTTGGAGTGTGACCGTCATGGGTTGCAATTCACCCAATCCGAGTTTCTCGTATATTGAGTATGGGATTAGATTCACATTGGCTCCCAAATCCAATAGCGCTTTTCCAATTGGTTGCCCACCAATGACACATGGAACAGTTGGAACTCCAGGGTCTTTCAGTTTCTGTGGGGTTTCCAATTGTAATATCGAACTGACTTGATTAGTCAGGAACACTTTCTTTGAAACATGAGTACGTTCCTTTCTCTTACGAGTGCACAAATCTTTGAAAAACTTTGCATACTCAAGCACTTGTTTGATTGTTTCAAGCAATGGAAGATTTGTCTTTACTTGCTTGAATGTTTCAAAATTTTCTTCCATTTTTGCTGGTCCCTTTCCTATTCTAGATGGAGGAGTTAGGCATTGAGGGAATGATGCCCTTGGGACATAAGGTGCAGGTTCCATTTTTTATTCTTGTTCATGTCCTAGTTGGACAGTTGTGGGAGACTCATCCTCGATTACTTTTTCTTTTCCCTTCTCTCTTCTTTGCTCTTTCTCTTTCTCTTTTCTTTTCTCTTTCTCTGTTCTTTTCTCTGATTTGTTTTCTTTCTCTTTTGCTGCTTCTCTTGCTTCCTCTTTTTCCTGATCATATTCCACAGGCATTTCCACTTGATTATCAACTTCTCTTCCACTTTCTGTTGACTATTCGATGGTCTGCATCGGTGGTGCTTGACCTCGAGATTGTTAGCCAGGGGCTAGGGAGCCTACCTTCCTCTCGTTAACTCAGCTGATTTGTCAGTTGACTGAATTGATCTATCATCATCTGTTGGAAAGCTTGCATGCTTCGCATCACCTTTTCCTCCAAATCAGAATCTCTAGAAACGGTAGCCTTAGGTTGATTAAAATTCTGATTTTTTCGGTAATCGAAATTCGGATGGTAATAAGGAGGGTTCTGCTGGAAATTAGAATTCTGCTAGGAAGTGGAATTCTGTTGTGGGCGGAAATTTTGTTGTCCACCCATTGTGTTGGCTCTGTACTGCTGGTTTACTTGAGCAGTTTGGTTCGAACCATCCCATCCTAAGTTGGGGTGATTTTTTCATTCCGAGTTATAGGTATTGGAGTATATGTTTCAACCCTGCCGTTGATAAGATTGAGTCAAATTCACCTGCTCTTGAGGAGTAGGTTCATCAGGGAATAATGATAAGGTAGTGGGGCACTCATTAGCCATGTGACCTGGGTGGTCACAAATTGAACACACAGTGGGGGTGACAGGAGCTTTAGCTTGCTTGGTCGCAGCTAACAACATATTCATTTGCTTGGACAACATATCAACCTTTGTTGATAGATCAGAGGTATGATTTTTGACATCATACAATCCATCTCTTGTCAACACATGAGATTTAGGTGCCAAATCCAAGTTAGTTCGCCCCAGTGTTTCACTTTGTATCGAAGTTTGGTATAACTTCTCAAACAATGCCCACAATTCATCAACTTCTTTTGTGGCACATGATCCACCACACGATGCATCAACCATGCGTCTCTCTTCAGGAATCAGTCTATTATAAAAACTTTGGACCTGTTGCCACCTTGGAACTTGATGATTTGGACAACTCTTAATCAATTCCTTAAAACGTTCCCAACATTCATGGAATGTTTCAGTAGGTTGTTGGGAAAAGAATTGAATCTTCTGACGCAACTCAATGGCTTTGGTCATGAGAAAATATTTTTTAAGAAACTGACGGTGTAGCTCTGCCCAACTCTGAATAGATTGCGGTTCTAAGGAATAAAACCACGTTTTTGCCTTATCCCTTAAAGAGAAAGGAAAGAGTCGGAGTTTAGCTATCGGTGACATTGTGGCCTCTGACGCTTTTGCATACCCGGTGAATTCATTTAGATGAACGTGCGGATTTTCATTTGCTAACCCATGGAAAATTGGTAGCATTTGGATCATCGCTGATTTGAATTCATAGTGGTTTCCTGGAATGGGATCATGCATTATACATTCCTGATCGTCGTAAAAACCAGGATCATTATAATATTTGAGTGTTCTAGGGCCCTCATTGTAATTGTTATTCCCATCATTTCCATTATTTCCATTATTGCCATTATTGATATTCTGGTTGTTCCCATTCATTTCTTGCCTTTGATCAGCCATGGTATCAGTATGATGATACTGATTCCTTTGAATTCTACGATTCTCTCTACAAGATCGTTCGATCTCAAGATTAAACGGTAGCAGATGTGGGTGATGAGAACGAGTAAAGCTCATACACCACGCTCACAAACAGGGATTGAAGAATCCAAAACAAATCCACAAAATAGGCTCAATCGATTGCAGCAAAGATCTCAATCGATTGACAGAAGCACACTTAAAATTTCACAGAAATGACTTTATCAGTCAATCGATTGAAGAACTGTTCTCAATCGATTGAGGTTCAAAGGTCAAAGCAAGTTAACACAGGAATTTCAGCCGAAATGGCAAGCACAGAATTTTTGTCAATCGATTGACAGAGGAATGTCAATCGATTGAAAGAAAAGCAAAGATCACAACAGAGAATATTTCAGTCTCAATCGATTGAACCTGAAGCTTCAATCGATTGAGTTCTAATATGAACAGTGGCCAAAATAAGAAGAAAAGAAAAGCAAAACAAGATAAATTAATTTAAATTTTTTTTTTTTTTTTTTTTTTTTTTAAATTCGAATTTCAAATATTAAAATTAAAATTTCAAGATTAAAATTAGAAATTAAAATTTTAAATCTAATGGCAATCCTAAGAATCTTATCTAAAAGAGAAAAATAAGGGAAAGAATAAAAGATTCCTAAATTTCTTAAGGAAGGTATCCTAAATTTTTGAACTTCCTAAAAAAAAATTAATAACGAATTTTAGAAAATCCTAGAATATCTAAAAGAGGAAAATAAGGAAAAAGAATCCTACTAAAATAAGAAGTCCTAAAAACCTAAACTTCCTAAAAGAGTCCTACAAAAACTTACCTAAGAGAGAAAAATAAGGGAAAGAAGATTTTGCAAATCAAAAATCTAAATATTAGTTTTTTTTTTTTTTTTTAAATTCAAAAATCAAAATTCACACAAGAAAATCAAAATTTAATTTAGAAATTAAATTTCAAAAATTCTAATTGCAAAAATTTAAGTTCGAAAATCAAAAATCAACCTTTGAGCACCAAATTTCAGATTTCAAATCCACAAACTTCCAAATTTTCAGAATTAAAGATTTTTTTTTTTTTTTTTTTTTGTCAATCTATTGACAAGTTAGTGTCAATCGATTGACACGTATGTCTTGATAAAACATTAAGACACACCAATCGATTGACAAGAAGGTCTCAATCGATTGTCTGTCAAGTAGTTTCTCCACCACAGAATCGAGTCAATCGATTGAGGAAGAATTCTCAATCGATTGATTGCTAAAAATAAAAAAAAATCTCTAATCCGAATTATTCAAAATTTTGCCGAAATCCCCGGCAACGGCGCTAAAAACTTGATCGATTTTAAATGTAACCTTTGCAAGTGCACAAGATCTATTGCAGTATGGCAAGAACAGGGGTGTCGAACCCACAGGAAAATCTGAATTTTTAATTAATTCTTTCAGGGATTTAAAAACATCCCCAAGGAAGTACCAAGGGGCAGATTCAATTTACCAAAAATTTATCACTTTTTCTAAATGCATGAAAAATAAATTAATCTGAACAACTACTTACCGATGAATCTAAGAACAATATTTAAATAAGATCAAGAAATATGCTACCCCAGATTTGTACCCCCTTTTTTTTACCATTAACACCCATAGTTTCATTAAAGCATCATTCACACCATCATTCATTCATAAAAATGATTTGAAATAAAGTATGATCATCAATCCGGCATACCCTATCTAAAAATAATGACTCAACCTAACATTGCGGTATGAGTCATGTAAGAAGCATAGCGTATCTCATGATGTGTAGATCAAAACAATAAAAGATCACCTCATAGTCCAGATCTAGCGATTACTTACCGTTGATTCGCAATCAATGGTCATAACAAGCATTCAATATATTTTCAATAATACAAACTTTTAGCAAAACGATTCCACAATGACGATGAATTAGACTATGGTATTAATCATAAATATGGGTACTTATCTGGGGATCGCATCTTCCCCGATCTACTGATTTAGCCGCTCATCTTTGGTGTATGATCTCCTTGTTCATTCAAAGCCATTCCTCTTTTTATTTCTTCCCAAAAGATATTTGTTTACAATGCTCTCTCCTAAATACAATCTATGCTTTAAAAGAAAACAATGCAAATCCTAGGTACAATCTACCCTGATCAAACCCTAGAAGAAGGAGAGAAGAAGACCTTAAAAAGATGAAAAGAAGTTCCCCAAAGTGAAAAGCCCTAAAATTCCAAAATAATCAAATCTACTTCTAATTCCTCCAAAGAAAAGTCTCAAAAGATCTCAACACCAAGTCCAAAAATAGAGAGTGTCCTTTTTCAAAGCTTTAGCTTCCTTTTTATAATGGCCGAGCACACCTAAACCTAATTGCCTCAATCGATTGAGCCAGAAGTCTCAATCGATTGAATTTGAGTTCGAATTTCTTTAGGGCACTTCTGCCTTATGTGTCAATCGATTGATTTTCATGTCTCAATCGATTGATTTTCAGGGTTGAAGTTTATTTCTTCTGTCAATCGATTGACAATGATTCCTTAATCGATTCACTCTTCAATGTAAAGTCTCCTTTCTTGATGGATATTGATTCTCTTCTCGGATCTCAATGCTTCTTTGAACCTTTTTGTCCATTGCTCTTGCATAGCCTTTAATTTCCTTCTTTTAGGCTTTTGAACGATCTAATGGTCGAAAACACCTGTAAACATCAAAACCTCACAACAACCATCAGATGCTTTTATCGAACAGCTAAATGTAGGATTTAAGGTGTGAAATATAGTCATATTTCAGCACCGATCAATGGACCCGCCTTGGAAAAATAAGAGCAAAAGAGGCTGGTCAAAGGAGCCAAGTCAAACAAAAAAAGAAATAATTTCTGGGCCAACTCGGGCATATAAGGCCCCACTGCCCCAGGTCAAACCTAGCGCAACTAATAATTGCGCTAGTGCAATGCTTCTCTAGTTTGGCCTGATGCAACTATTAGTTGCGCCAGTGTAATTTCCCTTGTATTTTAGCCTGGCACAACTATTAGTTGCGCTAGACTAAAATCCCCCCCTCTACAGCCATCTCAAGACCGAACTGAGGAGGGGACTTCTACCCTTTTTGTTGGTTTCATATATATTTGCACTTCCGACCATTGATGGTTTGAGAATTACTTTGCTATGTGCAGGATTAGGCCTACGTTGAGGCATGCGACCCAAAGGGCCACTTTCAAAAAAAAAAAAAAGGGAAGGGCATTGAGCAGGCACATCCTGCAGACAAACAGATTTGATACCAAGCAATCAGGGCATAAAATCAAAGCAAGACCATCTCCCAAATGATAATAAAAATAAAATTTGTTTCCTAAGTACCACACCAACCATTCTCCAAATTGTTTAAAAACAGATCCAAAACAAATTCAAAAAAAAATGCTGAAGGAAATTAATAGCCTATTCCTTGCTCGCCCCCTTAGACTTCTTGCGGTGGCGAGAAGAGCTCTGATAAGTCCTCATATCCCCCACCCTAGACCACGCCTACGAGATCCAACTGAGCAGGGAACGCGACTCCTTGACTCGGGCACGCTGTGAGGCACAGTCAAGGACAAGATCAGTCAATGGGCCAATGATAATGAAAAAGAACGAGAGGAGTCGAGCAGCCAGGTACTCACCGTCTCCACCTCCTGAAGCTCTGCCAAATGACGATGGTACTCTGCATATTCCATGGCCGAGTTGAAGTCCTATGATACAATATTCAATTGTTAAAACACCCCTGAAAGCATGTACAGAAAGAAACCAAAATAATGGAGAGGTGGCTCATCAGAAAACTTACCCCAGGGACCACCTCAGGAGGAGGTACGCGGGTCACCTTGGCAGAGAGCCGTGCCTATCGATCTACGTCAACACAGAGGTCTGAGAGGAAGCCATCGTCAAGACGCCGAAAGGTCCAATAGGCTACAGATGGACCCCCACCAGGGACACCCGCCTGAGAGGTACCCGATGGACCAACACCTGATGAACCCTAGCTCGAGGGACCCGCACCAGAAGGACCAACACTAGAGGGATCTACCCCTAAGTCAGTAGCACTCAGCCCACCTTCATCGTCCGAACCATCCCCCGGAGCAAACTGTGAACCAAACAAGAATCTATTCAGATAAGACCATGGCCAAGTAAAAGTGAAAGGGAAACTAATCCAAGCTGAGAAGAAGTTACTTGACCAAGAGGTCCCTCGAACGCAAGGAAGTTAGCGCTAGGGACAAAACGCGGCAGGATGAACCGGTAGGGTAGGCACTTGTACCAAGCATGATAATCCCCAGGCACATGGAGAGCGTGAATGGGGAACCCATTGTTGAAGAAAGCCTCCGTCAGCTCCTCAATACTACCAGCGGGACTCCAAACGTCAGTTGGGGGGTCCTCAGGTATGGAGTAGTAGCCCTGAAACTGGTGCACCACTCGCTCCCCCAAATAGTAGCATCTGGCCCACGCTCCATAGAAGAAGATGACGCAGCGATTGTTGAATAGGCGGGAGGCACCCACGGCTGCTCAGTCCCAAAAGGGGGATGTCAGGTACGGATCGGGGAGGATCTGCTCAAAGTCAAAAGGCAAGAGAGAGACCAAGTAAGCAACACCTCAATCGGAAGAAATGTCCAAGCTAAAAGTAAATAAAGGTTGAAAAGTTATCACCTGCTCAGGCACCATCAAATCAAGCTAAGACCTTAGGCCCATTTCCAGGTGCTTTAAGCCCATGTCACGGCGGCAGGCCTGGTGCCAGTTGCTGAGGAGGGGATAGGTGAGCACCTCCGAGAAAAGGAGCGGGCGCCCAGGGTGAAAATGGTGATATCCTCATACCTGAAAAGAGGGCATTGCACAAGATCAGGTCTGTAGCATATGTGGATCAGTCAAAAAATGATGATAAGTAAATGATAGTGATGACAAAAGCAAAGGAAAGAAGGATTACCTCCAGGGCCGCCCAAAATCCCATGGCAGACTTTGAATCCCCTGTCGTAACCCGGGATAAGTTGTACATCAGCCAGGCGTATCCCGCCCCTCCCCAGTCATGCCTAGGAACATCGCCCCAATTATCCATCACGCTCAACAAGGCCAGGCTGACTCATCCCCCGCTGGCATTTGTAAAAAGGGTCTTGCCCAGCAGGAGTAGGAGGGTGATGCGAGCTAAAACGATCACCCGCTCTAGCGCGATGTAAAGCACCCAGTCTGGCTAGCCCAGATCCACCAACTCATCAGCAAAAAAGAGGGAGGTCAGCCAGGACATCTTGACCTCTGTGTCATGGGTCTGCCCACGAGGAGGATAGGCCCCGATCAACCGAATAATGTCCTCCCTGCTTGGTACCGCCAAAGTAGATATCGGGACTCCCCCTATCCTAATGCCAGTAATCATGGCCCAATCAACGGGCGACAACGTCAGCTCGGCGTACGGCATGTGGAACGTCATGGTCTCGGGACGAAATCTCTCGATGAGGGCCTTCAGATAGGCGGCATCAACCCTCATGGCAGGGCAGGACAGGAACTCCCCAAAGCCCACCTGCTCCAACAAGACTTTCACCACAGGGGGGACATAACGGTAGAACTCGTGGAAGTCAAGCCACCCCCGCGGAACACAATGTTGGGCAGCTCCTGCACCCAAAGAAATACACATAAGATAATAGAGGTAAAGGAAAAAAAAACTGCGCAAAGGAAAGAAATTAAACCTATCTTTTACCTTGCCTGCTATTCCGAAATTTAAGATATGGATGTGCTGCTGATACAAGAGGCCAACCCGGGCAGCCTCGCCCTGCATCTCAAGCCAATTACCTGCTCTCCGCTCCACCCAGAGGAACTACTCCCCCCGCTGGCCATACACTATCTCGGGCCCCTCCTCGTGGCCCTCCTCGGGAATGTGCTCATCACCGCCCGACATGCTGGGGCAACAAAACAGTCACATCAAAACAGATCAGGGATAAAGGAACCATTTATGTGCACAACATCAAGGGAAAGTAAGTGTGCTCATCCTCTTTCTGCTCATTGTCAAAATAAAGATGCACACATGCAAAAAAAATATAAAATGAATAAATCCTTTTTTTAGATTGAAATTACAAAAAAAATCCCTTCCTTTCTACCCTAAAAGTTAAAGTAAAAATAAAAAATAAATTTCCCTTTTCTTCTGTGTGAAAATAAAAGCTAATTGAAATAAAAAAATAAAAAAAATCATCATCAAAATTAAAGAGTCCTTCTTTTATGTTAAAAAAAAAGAAGAAAAATAAAAATAAATAACAAACAAAAAAACAACAAAAAAGAGAGAGACAAAAAAGAAGTCTTATTGTTTACTAAAAAAAAAAAGAGAGAGAAGTCCTTCCATTTAGAAAAACTAAAAACAAAAAAAACAATTCCATCATCTTATAAAATCATAAAAAATGAAAAAAGAATCCTTTCTTTATCAAAAAAGAAACAAAAAAGATCCTTCTTTTATGTTTAGAAAAACAAAAGTTAAAAAAAAATCCTTTTTGTCATGGTCCATAAAATCAAAAACTCTCATTTCAAAAAAAAATCCCTCCTTTTGTGTCCATAGAATCAAAAAAAAAAAAATCGTTCTCTTACAAAAAAAACTAAAACGAAAAAATATATATATGCCTGATAACAAAAATCAAAGGTCGAATCCTTTTCCTTAATTAATTGAAAGAAAGACAAATCGAAAAAAGAAAAGCATTCTACTTGATTAATTTTCAATATATATAGGAACCAAAAAATCATTTTCTTAATTAATCTTTCAAAAAAAAAGGGGGGAGAGAGAAATAAAACTAAAAATTCCCCTTTTTCTTAACTAGTTTTCAAAATGATATATAAAATCTTGGCCTTGCATTTAAGATAAAAACAAAAAAATATAAATAAAAAAATAATAAAACCCCTTTTCTAGGTACAAATAAAACCCCTTTTCTATGTGCAACCATGCATTCAGATCAGTTCCCTTTTATTTTCTGTAGGCTTAAAACCTGTATAGGCAGCGGTATCCCTATAAAGTGTATGCCATGCATTTGGGTATCCGTATGATGGTTGTTTGTCCCCGTAAATTGTACCCGGGTGGGTCCGGGTCGAGACTTCCTTCGCCTTTGTTGTTGCTTATTGCCCCTAATGGGTGCATGTTAATACATAGTTAATTGATATTTATGATCATTGTTGGCAGAAATCAGGATTTGATGTCCCTTTTGGGTAGACACCCGATAACTGGTTGGATTTGTTTAGTGGTATTTGAAGCTGGACACTCTGGGTCATGTGGATCTAGGGCACATTTTGAAAAATGGCACGCACTCCTAAAAAGCATTGTGACATCTATTCACTTCGCTCAGGTAGTTATGCTAAATAAACTTTGGGATCGATGGGTTCGCCCAAAGATCTCGAACCCTGCTTTCAGCAGGGGTACCCGCGAATAATCCAATGAGGTCATCGAATGCCTTGTAGGATTGGACGCAAACTGTGGAGCCTTGCGTATGTTTACTTCGCGCCTATCTTTGGATGTGGATCGATCACCCCTCTTACTTATGAAGCTATTGCATTCAGAATGAATCTCAAACATCAATCACCTTCAAATCATCTCGAGAAGCAGATGTTTTTCCCAACTAACGGGCTTTCACAACTCGAGAGGCGAACATTTTTCCCAGCTATTAGGCTTTCGCAACTCATTCCACCTCGGTTATGCCCAATAATTTCGCTAAGTGCTTGGGAACCGATTACCTCGAGAAACGAATGATTAGCCTGACACTTCAGGGCTTTCATTTTCTCACCATGTTACTCACCTTATGTTTGAAGTTCGTTCTGAATGCAGCGGACCCTTCAGTAATGCCTTGGGCCTCTTCGGATGTCTCATTTCTTTGGCATACGATCACTAGTGACCGGATACCAAAGAGGGGCATCTGTAGACACCCAAATTTGGCCCAAGGCCCGATCGAAATACCTTTCATGAGAGGTGCATATATGAGCTTTTGATGGCATGTATGGAATCCTTAGGAATCATCCTAAACCCTTAGGAACCTACCACGAACCTTTAGAAACCAACCTCGACCCTTCGAACCCTTTTCGAACCCTAACCTAACCTTCCCAGGCAATAAGAAGGAGGGGTGCACCAGAACTGGCTATGACCCTCTACAGTGACTAACTATTATACCATTGAAGAGTAGAGGTCGTCAGCTTTCCAACGGTCTAAGAATTGCCCCAATCAGAGGTATATATCAAAAGATATGACAGTCCGAACCCGGAGGGCAGGGAGGTAATTTCAAGTAGGCCCCCTAGGGATTTGGCGCGACTATTAGTCACGCCAGGCTATTTCTCCCCAGAAATGGCCTGGCGCAACTAATAGTTGCGCCAGGTATAAATTTTGCCTGGCACAACTAATTTTGCCTGGCGCAACTATTAGTTGCGCCAGGCCAATTCTCCCAGACTTTAAGCTTGGCGCAACTAATAGTTGCGTCAAGTTTAAAGGTGGCCCCCACCCCGCGAGCTAACTTCCAGACACTATTCTGCGCTATTTGTAATAGCCCGAAAAATCACGCTAAAACTACGACCTCGGGATCCGTGCCCGATTGGTCACAAGTTTGACCAATCAGGAGATCATGAGTTAGCATAGAATGTGATGAACGGACGAGATGTGATAGCTTGAGTGATTTCGTGGTGTGTGTTGTAAATAGGAAGTCGCATACACCTACCGCGGTGTATGTGCTCAACTCACAAGTGAAGAATAGGATAAAAGGGTTAATAACCCTAGATAGGCATTTTGGGTTGTTGAAGGAGAGTAAAGAAGAGAGAGAGAGAGTAAAAAGAGTGATTAATGCAGCAAGGAGTAAAGGCTAGTTGAGGAAGGAAGGATCCAAGTATTAAAGAGGCCGATTCAACGCAAGGGATCCGCTGAAAAGCTAAAGCTGGAACCCTAGCCTTCCAACCCTAGATTTGAAATCAATTTGAGATTTGATTCAAGGTAAAATTTTGTAAATCAAATGCATAGATTATAGAGGCTAAATGGTAGTTGAAAATAGTTTAAATCTTAGGATAATGGCTTAGAAAAATAGAAGAAAAAGTGTGGAAGAAGATTGAATCGACATAATTTCGATTAATCAAAATTAGGTTTGATTAATCAAAATTGGCGGAAATTGAAAAGTCGAGAGGACCCGATTTGATTAATCGAATTTGATTTCGATTAATCGATTTTTGATTCGATTAATCGATTTGGGGATCGATTAATCGATCGAGAACCTCCAAAGGGACCCTGTGGGGTTGGAGGAAATGACTTAAGGAAAAATCGACTAATCGAAATGGGATTTCGATTAATCGATTTTAGTTTTCGATTAATCGATTTGGAATCGATTAATCAACTTGTGAAACTCAACTGTTCGAACTGAGAGTGGACTTTGCGAAAAGAAGGATTTCGATTAATCGAAATTGGATTCAATTAATCGAATGAAAACTCGACTGTTCGAACAGTGAAATTACTTTGTGAAAAGAAGAATTTCGATTAATCGAAATTGGATTCGATTAATCGAATGAAAACTCGACTGTTCGAACTGAGAATGGACTTTGCGAAAAGGAGAATTTCGATTAATCGAAATTGCTTCGATTAATCGATATTGACCTTCGATTAATCGATTTTGGAGTTCGATTAATCGACTGACATAAATTAGGTTGACTTTTGGGTTTGACTTTAAGATTCTTGGGGGATCTTATACCTTCCTTATTGCATCCCTTGTGATGTGTTTCACCTGTTATATGGTACCATAGGTGGTACGTGTGGACTAGTGCACAAGGAGCCACGTGGGACCTTGGTGCATTGATCAAATGAAGACTTGAGGTAGGGAACACCTTGAACATGTACTTTATTTTACAAGAGCATGTATGTAGTGATATAGAACTCAATTTAAATTGTTATTTCTTAAGAATTTGTGAAAGGTGTGTGTGTGTGACATTCATAAGAGAAATCATAATGAGCCATCCCCAGGGGATGAAGAAGTAAAGAGATAAGAGCATCAGGTGTGATGCAAGTAAATGGATACATCCCAGGGATGTATCCAAGGATTGGATTATGTTTGATAGGGCCTAATTGATATAAGATAGCACATTTACACGGTGAATAACTATATGTAAGGCACCGATATTTTTGTTATTTGAGGTTTGATAGGGTACCCCACCGACGTGGCGGGATATCCACGACTGACACGGCAGGATATCCGTGACCGATACGGCGGCGAAACCGTAGGCCAGTGCCGAGGCTTATCCGTACATAGTAAGCACACCCCAGGGGTGTTGATTGAGACAAGTGAAACCCCGCCACCAATCCCCAGGGGAAAGGGGCTTGGGTACTATTGGTATTCCCAGGGAATACGGTTAAAACTGTCTATATAGATGACGATGATGGGTATCTCGTCGGGGCTCGATGCTATATTGCTCGGGGATTACTTAAGTTGAAAGTTTAAGTTTTGCTTTAGGCCTTCTCAGCATCATTCATGAGTAAATGAAAATATAAGTAATCAACAGTAAAACGAAATGCTTTTAATCTGTTTCATTGACAACTGCATAGATACATCATGCATGGCATATCATGGAATATATGTGAGTTATAATTTATATGTTCAACCGTGTTTGTTCCCTATTGAGCTAGGATGTAGCTCACCCTATAGACTATACGTCGCAGGTCCACTACTAGCAGCTATCGAGGCTTCAGGAGACGCTGATCCCGGCGAGTTGGACCTTGCGGCCGGTGAAGAGTTGGAGCCACCTCCAGAGGACTTCTTCTAGAGGACTCCGTTGTGCCACTTTGAGGGATTTTGGAGAGAGTTTTTGTACGGCTTGGTATGTCAAGCCTTGATTCTGTTTAAACCATGTATATATATATATAGATGGGATTACTCTTTTGGGGCGAACCATCCGTGATGATTGCTATCATCTATGGTTCGGATCGGTTCTCCATTCATGTAGAGGCATGAGGGTAGAACTGTCTTTTGGAGAGTTAATTAATATAGATTCAAATTCCGCAATTTCGTTTATTATTTTAAATTGCAATGCTTGATATACCAGTGTTCCGTGCTTAGCTAAGGGGCACGGTCAAGATGATCGTGCTGATGGCACGGGTTTCGGGTGCCAAACTGGCCGTCACACAGTTGGTATCAGAGCTATTTTCTTTTAGCAATTCTGACAAGGGTTCTTTCGTCAGAACATAGGGGCTTCTGCTAACGAAACTTTAGTTTCAAATGCAGCCGCAAATGTCGTCTAGAGGAAGAGGCCGACCAAGGGGAGGCAATCAAAGAAGTCTACGTAGTGGAGATGGTTACATCTCTCCTACAAATAGAGTGCCTTTAGGAGGTACTGAGGCCCCAGGGGGCAGTACTAGTAGACAGCGTGATGAAGAAGATTGAGATCATCAAGACCAAGATCTAAGAGAACAAGAAAGATTGAGAGAAAGACAAGAAGACAGAGAAGAGCGACAAAGGATGATGCACACTATGGAGACTATGGCAGCTGCCATGGCACAACAAGCCGCATCCTTTGCAGCTCATGCATCAAGAGAACAGCAGCCACCTACACCACCTGTAGGACCTGCGTTGCCTGTGCCCTCATCTTTTACAGAGTTTAGGAGGATGAGACCTCCTTCATTTCAAAGTGCACAACAATGGCCACGAGAACTGGCTGATGGAGATGGAGAAAGTCTTTAGCGTGCTGACATGCACGGAAGACGAGAGTGTGAGATGGGCAGCTTACATGTTGGATGGGGAGGCTGGGCCTTGGTGGAAGTCCGTGATACGGACTCGGGCTCAGGAGACCCCAGAGTTGCCTTGGACTTGGGAGGAGTTTGTTGAGGAGTTCAACAAACAATATTTTCCAGAAGTGGTGAGGAACCAACTAGAGATACAATTTTTGCAGTTAGTACAAGGGAGAATGACAGTGAGAGAATACGGGGTAGAGTTTCTACGACTTGCGTTTTGGTTCATACGCACGCTCGAGGTGATGAAGTCCAAGAGGTTTCAGCAAGGTTTGAAGCCTGAGGTTAGAGGAGGCGTAGCTCCATTTCAACTAAGGACCTATGAAGAGGTCATGAGTAAAGCGCTAGTAGTTGAAGAGGAGAATACAAATAGATATAGACAGAGGGAGCAACAGAGAGGAGGAAGTGAACAAGGAAGAACGGGGCACTACGAACCGGTGAACAAAAAGCCGAGGTTCATGGCCCAGAATCAGAGACCACAATTTCAAGGGGTTAACAAAAGAAATACAACAACAACACCAATAGAGTTTTCCATTACTTGCGCCGGGGAGCCCTATTCGCTATGAGAGCCCGCCATGTTCATCGGGCCACTATCACACAGTGGTTCTCGATCGCTTCCGCACTCGGAGACTTATGCAAAGTGTGGCAAGCCTCATAGGACTGGATCAGAGATCGAACTAGGGTTGTTTCCGATGTGGCAAGGTGGGCCACTTGATCAAGGATTGCCCCGAGACGATAAGAGAAAGACGGTTTCGATTGAGCACCACGACCAATTCAAGCAAGGAAACCAATCGTTTGTGGGAGAGTTATGCAACATGCCAGAAGGTGGAACGTACATGACGTCATCCAAGGTGAGATTTTTTTTTTAATTAAAGAAAATTTCCATTTCATTAAAATCTTAGATAGAGAAGGAGCATGAATTAGAAATTTTATAGATTCTTTTCTCAATACAAAAAGCTGTATGTAAATTAAGAGTGTATATTGATGTGTAAATTATTGTATGTATGCATGTATACTATAGGTACTCTAAATATATATGAAAAGGATGCTTGGTGGATATGACGCCGAAAGTGTTGATAGACCCCGGGTCTACCCACTCATTCGTCACTCCACGTTTCGCTAAGAAGATGAAGATTGTTCCAGAGACGTTGGATTTCGTCCTATCTGTGTCTATTCCGACTGGAGAGTTAGTAGACACGGAGTTAGCTTGCAAATCCATCATTGTAGAAGTTCGAGACTTAGAGGTGCATGAACTAGAAGCAAAGTTGATACTGTTAGACATGCAAGGGTTTGATGTGATCCTTTGGTGGACATTGTGCGACCGTTGATTGCAAGAATAAGGTAGTCATCTTCAGACCCAACACAAGAAGATCATTTCGGTTTCAAGGAGTGAGGTCGTCATCTGTGCCACTGATCTCAGCAGTAAGGGCCGAGAGAATGATCAGGAAGGGTTGCAGTGGATACTTGGCTTTCTTAAAGGAGGACAAGGAAGAAAAGAACGTCATTTCTGAGATAGTAGTTGTGCGAGACTTCGCGGACGTGTTTCCAGAGGAATTACCTGGGTTACCTCCAGAAAGAGAAATAGAATTCTCCATTGACTTAACACCAGGAACGGAGCCTATTTCAAAAGTACCTTATAGAATGGCTCCCGCTGAATTAAAGGAGTTGAAGGAACAACTACAAGAGCTTATGGACAAGGGGTTTGTTAGACCAAGTGTATCTCCATGGGGAGCACCGGTCCTGTTTGTCAAGAAGAAGGATGGGTCAATGCGGCTATGCATTGACTATAGACAATTGAACAAACTCACTGTGAAGAACCGCTACCCTTTGCCTAGAATAGACGATCTATTCGACCAACTGCAAGGAGCAAGGTATTTTTCCAAGATCGACCTGAGATCTGGGTATCATCAGTTGCGAGTCAAGGCAGAGGACATTCAGAAGACAGCTTTTCGGACGCGGTATGGACACTATGAATTCCTAGTGATGCCGTTTGGATTGACGAATGCTCCGGCGTCGTTTATGGATCTGATGAACCGAGTATTTAAACCACACTTGGACTCCTGTGTCGTAGTATTCGTTGATGATATATTGATATACTCCAAATCCAAGACGGAACACGAGGAACATTTGAGGATTGCTCTACAGACGCTACGTGAACACCAATTATACGCCAAACTCAGCAAATGTGAGTTTTGGTTGGAAGAAGTTAGCTTTTTGGGACATGTCGTCTCAAGGCATGGTGTCACTATAGATTCAACAAAGATAGAAGCAGTAGTTAAATGGGAGCAACCAAAGACAGTGACCGATGTCCGAAGTTTTCTGGGCTTAGCAGGCTATTATCGACGTTTCGTTGAGGGGTTTTCAAAGATATCGGGACCTCTCACAAAGCTGACACGAAAAGATTCAAGGTTTGAGTGGAGTAAGGCATGCGAGAAGAGTTTTCAAGAACTCAAAACGAGACTCACTTCAGCTCCAGTATTAGCGATTCCTTCAGGCAGTGGAGGATACGCCGTGTACAGCGATGCGTCATACAATGGCCTTGGCCGTGTGCTCAACCAACACAAGAAGGTGATAGCTTACGGATCAAGACAGCTGAAAGAACACGAGAAAAATTACCCGACTCATGACTTGAACCGGCAGAACTATTTTTATACCAAGATTTGGAGACATTACTTGTATGGTGAGACTTTTGAAATTTTCACCGATCATAAGAGCCTCCGATATCTGTTTACACAGAAAGAGCTCAACATGAGACAGCGCAGATGGATGGAATTCCTCAAGGATTACGGTTGCTCCATACAATACCATCCAGGCAAGGCAAATGTTGTAGCCGATGCATTGAGTCGAAAAGGTTCAGCTCAGTTAGCTTCTTTGATTTTGGGTATGCACCGATGGAAATTATTGGAAGACCTGACACTCTATGATGCGAACATTGAGTCGAGGGACACCGGATCCTTTTTGGCTAACATATCAGTAAAGCCAGTGATATTTGAACATATCCACGATCTACAGATGAAAGATCCGACATTGACAAAGATTCATCAAGACGTGAGTGAAGGCATCAGGTCGGACTTCTCGGTTAAAGGAGATGGTTCTTTATTGTTTAAGGGCCGTCTATGCATTCCGGACAATGTCGACCTAAGACGAACGATTCTTGATGAAGCTCATAAGTCAAATTATGCTATCCACCCTGGTAGCACCAAAATGTACCAAGATTTGAAAAAGAACTACTGGTGGAGAGGACTGAAGCAAGACGTGGCCGAGTACGTGTCACGATGTTTGACTTGTCAGCAAGTGAAGGTTGATCATAGACATCCTGCTGGACTATTGCAACCTTTACCAATCCCAGAATGGAAGTGGGAATCGATCTCAATGGACTTTATCGTTGGATTACCCCGTACTGCCAAGAGACACAAGACAATGACCAAATCAGACTTTTGCCGTACAATACTACATATACAGCAAGAAGATTGGCAGATTTATACACGAAGGAGATTGTAAGATTACATGGTATTCCAAGCAGCATAGTTTCAGATCGTGATCCACTATATACGTCTAAGTTTTGGAAGAAATTTCAAGAAGGAATGGGAACACGACTAGACTTTAGTTCAGCTTTCCATCCTCAAACTGATGGGCAGACAGAGCGGGTAAATCAAGTGATAGAAGACATGCTCAGGGCGTGCATGCTTGATATGCAAGGATACTGGGATGAGTATCTACCGATGCTCGAGTTCGCATATAACAACAGTTTCCAAACGAGCATTGGCATGACACCGTATGAAGCTCTGTATGGACGACGATGCAAGTCACCTCTCAATTGGGAGGAAACAGGTGAGAAATTTGTATTAGGACCGAAACTACTTGAAGATAATGCTACCGTCGTTCGAATTATCAGAGAAAGGTTGAAGACAGCACAGACTAGACAGAAAAGTTACGCCGACATGAAGCGGACTAGTGTCGACTATAAGGTGGGCGAGCACGTGTTTGTGAAAGTATCACCTATGAAAGGTGTAATGAGATTTGGCAAGAGAGGGAAGTTAAGTCCACGTTATGTTGGACCATTCGAAATTTTGGGACGAGTAGGCGAAGTTGCATATCGCATTGGTTTACCACCGCTGTTTGATCGAGTACATAACGTTTTCCACATATCGATGCTCAGAAAGTACGTGAATGATCCGTCTCATGTGTTAGGAAAGCAACCTATAGAGATGTGTGAGGACATGAGCATGATAGAGGAACCAGTGGAGATCTTGGATCGAAAAGAACAAGTACTGCGCACTAAAGTGATTCCCTTAGTGCTTGTTCGGTGGAACAATCATCCAAAAGAAGAGGCTACTTGGGAACGAGAGGCCGATGTGAGAGAACAATATCCAACCTTGTTTCCAACGACGTGAGAATTCAATGTAAACCACAAACATGTTTGTGAAATCTCCACTATGCTTGAAATTCAATGGAAATTTTGATCCAATCTGTCATAAATTGTCAAAAATAGTAAAAGAAAGAAAGAGATTGAAATTCTGTAGAAATAGGGCAAAACCGATTAATCGAATTTCAAATCGATTAATCGATTTGGAATTTCGATTAATCGATTTTGTTCGATTAGTCGACTGGCATATGCCAGTGACTGGAAATGTGAAAGAGAGTTAGAATATACATAGAAGACCAATTTCGATTAATCGAATTGGATATTTCGATTAATCGATTTGGAATCAACTAATCGATTTACTTAAGAGATTGGAAGAAATTGAATACACATAGACAATTTCGATTAATCGAAGATAGTTTCGATTAATCGATTTTGAAGTTTCGATTAATCGAAATGAGTTTCGATTAATCGATTATTTAAAGAATTCTGGAAATTGAGAAGTTACCACACGATTTCGATTAATCGAAGTGAAACTCGATTAATCGATTTTGGAATTTCGACTAATCGAAATGGATTTCGATTAATCGACTGGCTCGCGCCAGTGAGCTTAAAAATTTAAAATTTTAATTAGATACAATTTTGATTAATCGAAATGATTTCGATTAATCGAATTTGACTTTCGATTAATCGATTTGGGAAATCGATTAATCGATTTTACGCGGCTTAACCTAGTTTTGAATCTCGATTAATCGATTCTGAATTTCGATTAATCGAGCCGCGGGCTATATATATAAGATTGGGGATTTTATTCCCCATTCGAAAAATTTTCTTGCTTTGGGGTTTTGGCGTTTCACCTTCTTCCTTCTTCTCCAACCAACCGAGTGCTCTAGGGTTTGGATTCTCCGGCGATTCACACCCATTTTCGCATCGACACCCACGGTAAACCCTAAATTCGTGTTTTCCTTTCAATTTGAGTTAGAAAACCCTAGATTTTTCCCAATATGCCGCCCAAAACCCGATTGTCTTCGAAGAAGGCAACTTCCAAACTACCGGTTAGGCGTAAGAACGCCGCACCACCACCACCTACCCCATCGCCGGTGAGGACTCCTTCACCGTCGGAATTGGAGACCACCTCCGGTTCGACGAGCGCATCCATGCGCGAGTCTTCCCGCGAATCCACCCCCATGCCACCACCACCCACCAATGTGGTGCAACCAAATGAATGGTGGGCAGCCAAGACCTTCGAGGTCGAATATACTATCGACCCTACCCTTTTCACCGATCCCGATGTGCCGGGCGAGACCCAATGGGCTCGAACCTACCTAAATAATGCCGGCCTCGGCAACCTTCTAAAACCAATCCGGGGTTCTTACTACCCTAGATTGGTTCGACTCTTTTACCAAGGGCTAACCGATGGCCCTACCGATGATTGCATTTTGACCACGATCGAGGGTCGTCTATACACGATCACTCGTCGTCACATACACGAGGTGCTTGAATGCTACCTCGATTTTACCCCAGAGACTACCCTATTCCCACCCTTTGAGGAAGACCCCCGTTTTGAAGAGGTCATGACACGTATGACCAACGGGAGGAAGGGGTCGGGATCCTCCATAAAGAGGGTTGACCTTCCACCATATATGTGGATGCTTGACTCAGTGGTCAAGTGCAATTTGTACCCTATGCGCCACGACACCGAGCGCGTGGAGAAAGTGCAGCAGGCACTTTACTCGGCCTTCTGTGGCCGGTGGTTTGATGCCACCATGCTCATCCTTGAGGGGATGAGATACATAAAGGGAAAACTGATGAAGGGCAACCTAAGGCCCAAGGAGAAGATGCCCTACGCTCGCCTAGTATCGAGCATGTTGGAGTGCTACTCCAACGATCCGTCCTACACCATCTCTCCTTACGAGGTGAGAGCTACGGACTGCGTGAAGACATTCTCTAGGTCTTCATGGGCCCGTAGCTACAACCTCCTAAAGCGGACCCTACCGGCTCTGGGTCCCGCTCCCGCCCCAACAGCAGTAGCAGCAGCAGTAGCACCGCCACCACCCCCACCACCTCAGCATGATCCACCCGTGGGTGGGGCACACCCTGCCGCAGCAGAGCCATCCGTGGAGAGGGTTCCCTCCCACACCACAGCCTCACCGACACCACCTGCACACTCCGCGCCCGCGACACTCACCTCATCCTACCGCCGGCGCGCCACTCCATCCGGTCCTACCATCGAGGACGTGTTGGCTCGTATGGAAGCCAACAACGAGCGGATGAACCGAAGGATGGACTTCTTGATGTTCCACACCCTCCGCTACATTTACCCGACGGACTACCACCGCTACCTCGCTCAGGAGGAGGAGTGGACCGCTGGACGCACCGCCTTCCACAGAGGACCCGTCTTCCCTCCCACCACTGCAGACGCGATTCCCTCCACATCCACATCCGCTCCGCCGACAGAGACGCTTCCACCGCAGCCAGAGCCAGCTCTAGCAGACACACCAGCTACGGTCGCACCTGATCAGCCTGACGAGAAGACTGTTTGAGTCTTGTATTTATTTTTGATTTCTGATTGTATACCTGTAAATTGTATTGTACGCCAATTTATCTAGCATTGTAAATTTCCAAAGTTTAAATATAAATCAAACTTTTTGGTCAAATTGTTTCCTTTATTAATGTACTTCCTTACTTGTATTGTAACTGTTGAATGCGTCTAAGTAATATAGACCACCTCACCTGAGAGTGAGGGGGGGGGGGCGTGCCCCTGACAGACAAACCTTGGGTTATTTTCGAGGACGAAAATTCCCAAGGTGGGGAGGATGTAATAGCCCAAAAAATCACGCTAAAACTACGACCTCGAGATCCGTGCCCGATTGGTCACAAGTTTGACCAATCAGGAGATCATGAGTTAGCATAGAATGTGATGAACGGACGAGATGTGATAGCTTGAGTGATTTCGTGGTGTGTGTTGTAAATAGGAAGTCGCATACACCTACCGCGGTGTATGTGCTCAACTCACAAGTGAAGAATAGGATAAAAGGGTTAATAACCCTAGATAGGCATTTTGGGTTGTTGAAGGAGAGTAAAGAAGAGAGAGAGAGAGTAAAAAGAGTGATTAATGCAGCAAGGAGTAAAGGCTAGTTGAGGAAGGAAGGATCCAAGTATTAAAGAGGCCGATTCAACGCAAGGGATCCGCTGAAAAGCTAAAGCTGGAACCCTAGCCTTCCAACCCTAGATTTGAAATCAATTTGAGATTTAATTCAAGGTAAAATTTTGTAAATCAAATGCATAGATTATAGAGGCTAAATGGTAGTTGAAAATAGTTTAAATCTTAGGATAATGGCTTAGAAAAATAGAAGAAAAAGTGTGGAAGAAGATTAGGAAGAACAGCTCGAAAAGGGGCTGAATCTGACAATTTCGATTAATCGAAATTAGGTTTCGATTAATCAAAATTGGCCAGGAAATTGAAAAGTCAGAGGACCCCAATTTCGATTAATCGAATTTGATTTCGATTAATCGACTTTGGATTTCGATTAATCGATTTGGGGATCAATTAATCGACTGAGAACCTCCAGTGGACCCCAGGGGTTGGAGGAAATGACTTAAGGAAAAATCGACTAATCGAAATGGGATTTCGATTAATCGATTTTAGTTTTCAATTAATCGATTTGGAATCGATTAATCAACTTGTGAAACTCGACTGTTCGAACTGAGAGTGGACTTTGCGAAAAGAAGGATTTCGATTAATCGAAATTGGATTCGATTAATCGAATGAAAACTTCATTCGACGGTGAAATTACTGCGAAAGAAGAATTTCGATTAATCGAAATTGGATTCGATTAATCATTCGAACGAGAATGGACTTTGCGAAAAGGAGAATTTCGATTAATCGAAATTGCTTCGATTAATCGATATTGACCTTCGATTAATCGATTTTGGAGTTCGATTAATCGACTGACATAAATTAGGTTGACTTTTGGGTTTGACTTTAAGATTCTTGGGGGATCTTATACCTTCCTTATTGCATCCTTTGTGATGTGTTTCACCTGTTATATGGTACCATAGGTGGTACGTGTGGACTAGTGCACAAGGAGCCACGTGGGACCTTGGTGCATTGATCAAATGAAGACTTGAGGTAGGGAACACCTTGAACATGTACTTTATTTTATAAGAGCATGTATGTAGTGATATAGAACTCAATTTAAATTGTTATTTCTTAAGAATTTGTGAAAGGTGTGTGTGTGTGACATTCATAAGAGAAATCATAATGAGCCATCCCCAGGGGATGAAGAAGTAAAGAGATAAGAGCATCAGGTGTGATGCAAGTAAATGGATACATCCCAGGGATGTATCCAAGGATTGGATTATGTTTGATAGGGCCTAATTGATATAAGATAGCACATTTACACGGTGAATAACTATATGTAAGGCACCGATATTTTTGTTATTTGAGGTTTGATAGGGTACCCCACCGACGTGGCGGGATATCCACGACTGACACGGCAGGATATCCGTGACCGATACGGCGGCGAAACCGTAGGCCAGTGCGGAGGCTTATCCGTACATAGTAAGCACACCCCAGGGGTGTTGATTGAGACAAGTGAAACCCCGCCACCAATCCCCAGGGGAAAGGGGCTTGGGTACTATTGGTATTCCTGTGAATACGGTTAAAACTGTCTATATAGATGACGATGATGGGTATCTCATCGGGGCTCGATGCTATATTGCTCGGGGATTACTTAAGTTGAAAGTTTAAGTTTTGCTTTAGGCCTTCTCAGCATCATTCATGAGTAAATGAAAATATAAGTAATCAACAGTAAAACGAAATGCTTTTAATCTGTTTCATTGACAACTGCATAGATACATCATGCATGGCATATCATGGAATATATGTGAGTTATAATTTATATGTTCAACCGTGTTTGTTCCCTATTGAGCTAGGATGTAGCTCACCCTATAGACTATACGTCGCAGGTCCACTACTAGCAGCTGCCGAGGCTTCAGGAGACGCTGATCCCGGCGAGTCGGACCTTGCGGCCGGTGAAGAGTTGGAGCCACCTCCAGAGGACTTCTTCTAGAGGACTCCGTTGTGCCACTTTGAGGGATTTTGGAGAGAGTTTTTGTACGGCTTGGTATGTCAAGCCTTGATTCTGTTTAAACCATGTATATATATATATAGATGGGATTACTCTTTTGGGGCGAACCATCCGTGATGATTGCTATCATCTATGGTTCGGATCGGTTCTCCATTCATGTAGAGGCATGAGGGTAGAACTGTCTTTTGGAGAGTTAATTAATATAGATTCAAATTCCGCAATTTCGTTTATTATTTTAAATTGCAATGCTTGATATACCAGTGTTCCGTGCTTGGGGCACGGTCAAGATGATCGTGCTGATGGCACGGGTTTCGGGGTGCCGAAATCCGGGCTGTCACACTATTTTACTGTACATTTGCCTGGCGCAACTATTAGTTGCGCCAGGCATATGAACAGTAACTATGGGATTTTGCCCTGAATTTCGTGTTTGGGGTTTGACTTGTTGACCACCTCGACCTTTGGGATATATTTTGATAGTTCTGTTGCACCCAGTCCTCACCTATTTGCAACCCTCCAAGTGGCCTAAAGCCTCACCCCATCATCCACCATTAGAACCCCCTTCACACCTTTCCAAGCTCTTAAAATCCTAGGAAACCTTAGATGGCCCATTACCTAATTCATAATCTTACTTAGCCTCTAAGTAGCCTCCTAATCCACCCATTTCCTATAAATAGAGCCCCCCTCCCCTTGGTTTAAGGGTTGAGAAATTTGCTTAAGAGAGAGAGAGCTCAAAGTGAGAAGTTCTTCCTCCCTTTTATGCACTATTTTCACCCAAGTTTCATAACCTCTCAACCTCATTTCAAGCTTGTTCTTGCATCCAAAACCCTTAGCCTAGGTGAGTGTGATCCCCTAGCCTCCCTTCCCTACCTCTTAGCTTCAAGTCCTAGGAGTTAGAACCCCGTTTTCCACCATACAAGGCCTTCAAGAGCTCATCAAAGCAAGCCACGCAAGGCTCCTCTACGGTGCTACAAGGGCTCGAGGGCTCCGGCTCTCCCCTTTCTTCTCCTATCTCTTTCTAGATCCCTCCATCCTCCCATTTGTGCCGTTACGCCGCCGATTTTTCGATAGGAACGGAGGGGCACAAATAGGATTCTAAGCCCTTTTGGGCAAGAGGAAGCTATTTTCTTTTCTTTCATTTCATTTTATTTTTGGCCATTAGTAGAGACAGCGTTAAGCGGGTTGATCGGGTCCCTAACACCTTCCCGATCGTTAACCGAAGCCCCTACCCAAGAGCCTTTGGTGTGGACCGGATTCAGAGTCATTTTTAGCACTTAGGTGCTCATAAAAATGAACTAGGTATCCCGGGACACCGAAAGCTCCGGGTGGCGACTCTATATATTTTTATCGTTAGTGAGCGCATCGTTGCGACGGGATCGTTCCAATTCCCACGGTTACACAGAAGCCATAGCCAATCTCCCTCTCTTACCATCATTTCCAACTTCCCTACTCCCAAGCCTTAGCAAGTTAGGAGTCCCTTACCCCATTGTGCTAATCAAAAGTTCGCCGAAGTTAGCATCAACGTGAAGATCCGTTGTCGGTGTTACAATGGCTCGAGAGCTCCGGCACTCCCTTCTTTTTCTCTATCTTCTATTTTCTCTCTTGCTTTTCCCTTATCCTATGATTTGAGCCATTACACCATCGAAATTTTGGTGATTATGGGGAGCTTAATAGGATTCGAGTGCCTTCCGGGAAGGGGAAGTGTCACTCACTGTTTCTCTTAATTTTTCCATTTTGGCCATAGTAGAGACTGCTTACGAGCAAGTCGATTAGGTGCCTAACTCGTTCCTAATTGGTAAACGAAGTCCTTACCTAGATGTTTTAGCGTTGATTAGTGATCGAAATCAAATCTAGCACTTCGATGCATATGATATTGATGTAGGTATCCCAGGACACCAAAAGCTTTGGGTGGCGACTCCTTATTTTTATCGTCCCATCATCGTGACGGACCCGCAAGGTCCCTGGTTGCACAGATGATGACTCCACTGGGGATATTGTGTTAGAACTTCCACTTGAAGTTTGACCCCATTACATGTGTTTTGATTTCTTTTTTGATTATTTTGTCTTTATTGTCCTAGTCCTTTGACTGGCACCATGTCTTTTCATTATGTACTTACTCCAATGATTCCGTACACTTTTGCCTAGTCACTTGACTAGCACGTTCTTACTTTTCGCACTTTAAATTCTTGCAGTCTACTTTACGTCATTTTCACCTAGTCGCTCTACTGACACTTTAGTTTAATACTTACTCCTACGATTCTGTATTTTTCATTTTAGCCTAGTTGCTCGACTGGCATTATCATTTTTTTTACTGATTGTCAACATAATTCATCATTGAACCCCGGCCCGTGGTGGCGGCATGGGACTCTTATATCCCAATTTGTGGACGATGGAAAATGCCCCAACATTTGGACTTAATCATAACCTCTAAACTGAACTGGAACAGGAATTAAAAAGGGACATACAGATCGGTTTTCTCGCGGGTAGCTTTTTCAAAAGCGAGGGAAAATTAGGCAACCAAACACCCACCCTCGGTCCTAAGTAGAGCGGCAATCCATGTGGTGATGATCTAGAACAGGACCACCCCATCTAGTACCTAAGAAAGTGTTTACACCGGAGGTATATTGGGTGGGTTATCGGACTTGTTACGAAACCCAAACCCCGAGGGGAGCGTTAGTTGAAATCAAATATGGCCTTGTATTCATAGGCATGGAAAGGAGGGACCCGATAAAGCTAAGAAAAAGTTCCATGAGGAATTTCCCTAGAAGCTCAAGTTAAAGGCCAACTTGGACAATAGCCTAGAGTATATTTATATAACAGGCCATGCATGCATAGTATGCACCCATAGCAAAATGGGATCAGAAGCCTTGTGTGCATAGTATGTAAGCATATATAAAAATCCAAGATATTTACACAAGAGTGCATAGTATGCACGCATAGCTTAGCTGTTGTGTGCCTAAATTTGGGGCCATTTTTATAGTTCCCCGGACCCCCCATACATCAGTTTTAGACTTTCAATACCTCCTACACTTTTTAAACATCCAACGCTCTCACCAGTCAAGGGAGGTCACCCTCTTATTGGCTCTTTCGAGTGATCGTGGTGTTGCGGAAAAACCCCATTCCCTTAAAGATCAAGAGAAACCTCTTTTTGATTCTCAAGGGTACTTAGGTCCCGCCTGTTGGTGTGCACTTTTTCTAGGTTCCTTTCGGTCCCCGGAACCAGTGGCCCAATTCTGTCCTAAGCAGACTCTAGCAATGGCGATGATGGAGTAATAAATTAGAAAATATTTAATACTGAAATTAAAGAGGCAAATTCTAAATGAAGAATACCTGAGAAGATGCGATCGCCAGCTATAGATACTTATCGACGCTACAGCATGTCAGTGATCACGCTTTAAAGGGAAGCGGTGGTTCGTAGGTTGAACTCCTTTATTGAATCGTCCATCGGCGAACATCAACAGCTATGGGTTGCCTTTAGTGTAACTGATTTGGTTTTCCTATTCCTGCTGGGATTTTATTTAATTTGGTCTTCTAATCCTACTGGGAGTCTGATTGATTTAGTTTCCTAATCCTACTGGGAGTCTGATTAAGAAAGGATCTCCTAATTCTATTAGGAGTCTAATTTAATTAAGTCTCCTAATCCCACTAGGAGTCTAATTAATTTAAACATTTTAATCTTATTAGAGCTCTAATTAATTTAGTTTCCTAATCCTATTAGAAGTCTAATTAATATTAGTCTCCTAATTGTACTAGGAATACAACCGTTCTTAATTATATTATGACTGATTAGAATTGTACTGATTTGAATAAAACTCTAACTAAATTAAATATGCCAATTCTATAGAAATTCTAATTTTAAATAAGCATGCTAGTTTTATTAAAATAAAATTAAACGAAATAAACAGACGAAAAAAGGGGGGTGCGGCCCGTTATGCTAAGGAGGATTGGCCTCGTTCCCTAGTACCCTCCGTAAGCTCTCGTGGGCAAATCAGATGGCTGACATAAAAGATTGATCGATAGTTAAATAATAAAAGGGGGATTTTTATAATTGAATTAGAAATTATAATAAGAAATTAGATTGAGAAACTAAAGTTATGAACTGAAATTTATGTTTTTTTGGAATTTTGACGGTATGAAAATATAGAATTAAATTACAAATTAAAAATTTAGGACTGAATTCGAGTCCGAAATCAGAAAAATTAGGCCGTATGATTAAGGATTGGTTCTGAACTCTAAGAGTCAAAACCAGGCATTAATGATAGGACTGTAAATTATGATTTTAGAATAGAATCAGAGCATAAGGTCGGTATATTAGACCACTAGATTAAGGACCGATTCTAGAAACAGAGAACTAGAATTGGATATAGAGAATTTCGGTCCGAAGAGGATGCTGCGATCTAAAAATTAGAAATAGAATTGATTAATTAAACTAAGGGGAAATCCTAAGTCTAAAATAAAATTAAATTCTTACCTAGGGTCGGGGCTACAGAGAGAAATCTCAAAGTTCGAATCTCAAAATCATGGCTAATTTGCTCTAGGGGTTCGCTCTCGGAACTCTCTGGTTTTTTTGAATTTACGATCTGTCCTCTCTAAATTTTTACAGTCTCACTCTCTCTTTGAGAAAAAGAGTTTTTATAGGTTTTCCTTCAATTATGCGCCTGTTTCCGAGTGTTTAATTGAATTACGCGCTAGTTTTCTAGCGCTTAATCGCTTTGAGTCGGTCACCAACTCAGTGAGCGACCGGCTGAATTATTCAGCAGGTTTCGTAGTCCTAACAAAATTAGGGCTAATTGCGCACGTGATGGGACGTGCATAATCCAATTAAGCATGTTACTTGAAGCGCTTAATCGAGGAAACATAGGGGTCAAGGGTAGGAGACTAGGCCAGGCGTAGGGCAATTGCGCGCTGATGGTGAAGCGCTCAATCCGATCGCGCGTCCGGTTCCACACCGGTAATCGAGTCTCGAAATGGTCTGTGAAAGGAAGTTTGGTCTGAAAGGGGACTGATCGCGAGCTTGTGGTTCTGCGCGTGATCGAATTACGCGCGGGTTTTCCGGCGCTTAATTCAGGGTTGTCCGGGTATGGTCTCAAGAATGGAATGCAGGACTATTGTTTCAGTCTGCATCTCGACTATATACTATTGCTTAGTGTATAGCCTCCCTATGTTAGGATCTGAGCCACAGAGCTATTGTTTCAGCTTGTGTTCAGCCATGTACTGCTGCATGGTCCCGTGTCGAGGGTTAAAAAGGTCAAGGGCTAACCAAACGAATTCGTGTAGTCCGAGAGGGCGAAATGAGGGTGTCTACACTTCCGTAGGAGATATCGAAGGTGTTAGACCATCCTAAAGGGGAGTTCAGAGGTCCCCATAAGCACCAAAAAAGGGAGGGAAGAAAGAACCCAACAGAAAAAAAGAGGAGACAAAAGAAAGCAAAAATTCAAAAAAAAAACAAAAGACTCAAAAATGAGAATTTCTATGTCGAGCCCTCTTATTTATAGATCATAAGGGATCGGTTTACATTTTTCAAATCCTAATAAAAGAAAACTTCTAAAAAAAAGATTCCTAAAATAACTATACTTCTAATCCTAGTTCTTCCTTGCTCAGGATGGTAGATGCACGCAGGATTTTTCTCCTTCATTTTAGTAGCAGAGATCTTCTAGGTTCTTTCGCCAATCTTCTCAAATCCGTAAGTTGCCAAACTTCTAATTCAAGAGATCTTCTAATTTTTTGCATGGCGGTGTAATCTTCATGTGATCAGCAACATGAGCTTTATTTCGCACAATCCTCACTACGATCTCTTTCTGTACTATTCTCACTCTTTTCAAACGTTTGTGTCTTTTGCTTTAATTCCTCCAGTCATAAGCTCTTTTGATAGATTCGTAGATTACGATTTCGTTTTCTTTTACTTTTGTTCATTCGAGATTTACGTTCGTTCGAGATTTATGTTCATTCGTAATCTCTCTCTTTCTTGGCTTTCGAACTGGTTCTTCATACGGTCAATTTTTTTCAATGCATGATCGTAGTTCTTGCTATTTTTTGAGTTCATTTTGGTAAAGATTAACACTTTAGCTTTATTCTGCTCACTATTCTAAATATCTGCATATAGCATCTCATTAGTAACAATCTAAGGTCTAGCATCACTAAGTTAAGGGCGGTAAAGTGGTATATTCTGTAACTGATCACACCCCCAAACTTATGCTTTGCTAGTCCCTAACAAACAAGGAAAGAAAAACTAATTTAAAAATTAAATGCCACTTTCATAGGGAGCATGATTGCATTTAGTAGATGCAACAAGCTTTTAAACCCCTAGGTGATCCCTAGCGGAGGAGTTATAGTCTCCTAAAGGTTTTCAGTGAAGTTACCTACAAATTTCAAATAATTTTGGATTTTTCAAAGATTTTCTTAAAAGAAAAGCCAAAAATTTTTAAATTTCTAAACTAAATTTTATACACTCACTACAAAATTTGGGGCATTTAGTGGCACCTTATTAACTACGTTTAGCAAAAATCGCAGGCAAAAGTTTTTTGGGCCAAAGTGCCAACTACTCCCAAAGCGCCAACTACTCGCGCCATTTTAAATTAGTAATTTTTTTTTTATTTTTTCCACTCTATCGAGCGCCTCTCTCTATTCTCTATCAAGCAAGTGCCTCTCCCAGTCGATTGCAAACCTCTGAAATCCTGCGATTTCACTCGAGAAGATGAAGAGCCATTACAGATAACGAGGATCCATTGACAGCCCTATTCGTAACAAGGCCATCAGATCTTTGCAGTGCCAAATAGGATATATCCCATTGCTCATAATCTTTTTTCTTGCATATAAGTACCGTTTTATGCTAGGGCTTTTTCTTATTGTTGCCTTTTTAAAATCTTTTACACAACATCTGTTTAGTAGTGTTGAGCTTTACAGAGCTTTATCTATGATGGTAATACAACCCTCTAAGAAATTCTGAGCGAATCATTTAATGAATTATTTTTTTCTAATTGATTTTAGGGTTTCTTCTTTATGGATTTAGGGTTTCTTATTCTTTATTAACTTGTTATCCTCGTTACTTTACCTTGTTCAATTTCAATCTTTTGGGTGATTATATTTTGTTGCCCTAACTTATCTAAAAGAACAAAGCTCTTTGAGAAAATATCGCTTCAAGAAATATTTATAGTTAAGGTTATCTGCTTGATATGACCAATATCATATTAAGGGAAAGTATTTAGTTTTGTTGAATCTTTACTTCTAATGCTCATTTTTCCAGAGATATTTTGTCAAAGACGTATGCAAAAAATATCTTATCATTTATTAATCATCACTACAAAATATTAGGTTTTTAATTAGTGGCCCTCTCTTACCCGCTGTTTAATTGAACCGCCACTATAGGTAACAAATAATGACAGTCGTTCTATGAAGTGTGTAAATGAGGGTACCAGTGCTGCAAATGTTGGATGCTAACTGCCAGAGAATGCAATCAAGGTTATTATCAAGAGATTGTTGTTGTTTGTGGGGAGCTGATGCTATTATTTCCAATTGAATGATTGCAGAATTCCAGAGCAATACATTTGATGAAGAAACAAATTTAATGGGGATTAGTTGGTTTAAGGTAAAATAATTTTGCCTTCCTAACCACTTGTAATAACTATTTGTCTTCATTTTTCCTTTCATCAAATAACTATTAGTATAATTATGAACCCTTTGTTGGTTTAAGGTAAAATAATTTTGCTAATTGACAGCAAGGTTACCTCCCTCTTTGGCCAAAATTTTTACGAGTCAGCAAGCTAATATAGGAATCATAGATCTTCATCACTAATCTCTAGTGTGTTCTATCTTCTTGACTATAATCATAGAAATGACAATTTTGCTTAAATCTTGTATTACTTAGATTATCAGCTGAATTTTTTAATTTTTTTTGTGTGTATCTATTAAGGAATTTTAAGTTGGGAATGATGAACTCATCGATATGTATGAGAAGAGGTTGGGTGATGCTGGTTATATCAATTTCAACCTTGCTCGAACAAACAAACGCGGAGATGGTATGCCTTTATGGAAAGAAGCAGTTTTTAAATCTGCATGTAGTATTCTTTATATAGTTTGAATGTTGTTGATATGCTATCTATGTTATTTATATGATCAGAGAACTTATCTTTGATGCCAAACTTGCAACTTTAATTTATTTCATTACCCCAATTAAGGGCGTGGGCATATAGATTTTTTCTTTGCTTTGATCTTTTCTTCTTGAAAGAGTCATGGAAAGATGAAAATTTGTTGTTGGAAGCATCTGTATCATGGTTAGGATTTCCAGTCAAGGAATTTGACATAGAATACTGTTGTTTTTGGTTGGTTTAATGCATGTTTTGTTTGTTTGTAAAAGACTAAGGTTATGATTTGGATTGTGTTTTGAGGCGAAAGTCAATCCTATTTCTGATGCTTTTAAAGGTTGTTAAACTCAATCGACCAAATTTTCGCGGAGATGGCAACTCAGATGCAACGAATGCAGAGTCACATTGAATAGTTGTAGGCTGAGCCTTTTTGGTAATGGTGCCCCTTTTGAGGAAATACAGGTACATTACTCAATAACTGGTGGCGATACTCTGTTCTATGCATGTGAAACTTATACACTACAAAAAATATAGCTTATACCAATGGTTGCTTATTATGGGCAGCCATTGGTGTAGGGTAAGGATATATACCCTCCTCGGAGCCACCGACCCAACCTCTCACGATCTCTACTTCCACTGTGACTCTCTCCCCCCCTCCCTCTCTCTCTTCTCAAAACCCTAACTGCTCTTCACGCGAGATCGTCGCGATTCATGCATCAGAGATCTTATCGCTATAATAACCCGGGTTTTGGGGAACAGTGTAGGTCATGTGCGACGTGCACTGTGCTTGTGTGTTTGTAGGTCACAAGGGAACCACACTTACTTTATATACTTTTAGTGTATGTGTGGTACATAGGAGTTAAGTGGATGTGAGACATGTGGTATAAGTGTGTGTGTGTAACACACTAGTCTGTCACAAGTTAGAGAAAAGGGGGAGGAGTCCAATACGGGCATCCTTTTGCTTGAGTAGAGAGAGGGAAATAGAAAGTAAGAAAAAGAGGGTTTGAGTTGTAGAGAAAATTAGAGATAGGGATTTTCTTTTGATCCAAAGATAAGACCTACCTTATGGATGATAAGTTTATGAGATGAGGAAGGTGTGGTGAAACCCTTGAGGAACATCTAAGGGTTTTGAGCTTGGGATTGATCTAGAAAGGAGTTGGAGAAAAGGGTTTTGAAACCCTCTTTTGTTGAGAAGATCATGGACCAAATCTATCGGAGATCTATTGTTTAAGGTATGTATTTAGTTAATTATAAGCTTTAAATGATGTATTTATGATGGGTTTGTTGGCATATTAAATGTGATTTTAAATCGGGTAAGATTAGAGTTCTCGAGAAGCTCAAGCTATAGAGATAGTTGTTCCTCACGTGCGCGGTTATAATAGCTCGCTCGCGCGAGGGAGAGACAAATATAGCGAGAAAATAAGTTCTATGTTCGCTCGCGTGAGATAGTTTTACAAAGGGAAGCTCGGTCACGCGAGGGTGAGAACTCGCTCGCGCGAGTTATAATCGCTCGAGCGAGGGTGAGTGCTCGCTCGCGCGAGGTCTAGCATAGATGTTTATTTTATTTTAATTAGTTCTTTGGAGTTCTGTTTTCTTAGATCCTTGTGAGCTTTTCTAAGAGTATTTTGATTCATATAATATAGGTTTGGCGTATGATTATTATGCTTGACCCTTATGTGATATTGATGTGATTAGGTGATGGCTTTGCTTTGAGGTAGGGAATATTCTAAACTTGTACACTTGATTATGAAAGCATGTATGTAGTGATATTCTATATATGCATGTTCATTTAAAACATAGATAAGTGCTTGGGTTTAAAATGCTAAGAAAAGTGTGTGAAACTTAAGATGTGTGCATACACTGAAATGAAAAAGTCATAAGTATAAGTCATGAGACATCCCAAGGATGTGTATGAGAACTGGGCATCTGTGTGATGCATTTAAATGTGACATCCTAGGGATGTATAATTAATGTGAATGTACATGTGATGAAAAATACGTGAATGGGCTTGAACTACTAATAATTAGTACGATTACACGGTGAATAACTATATGTAGTGCACAATTGATTTAAGGTTTATAGAATACCCCATCGACACGACGGTATACCCGTGACTGACTCGGCAGGATATCTGTGACCAGTACGACAGTCAATCCGTACACCTATAAGACATCCCAGGGATGTATATGAGTTATGTGCTAGTCGCCTATGTGAAAGGGACTTGGGTTAGATCACATGAAAAATAGTTTGATTGGATGACGATGGAGGGTATTCCATCGGGGCTCGATGCTATATTGCTCGGGGATTATTTAAGTTAATTGATTTAAGTTATGTGACCAACCCAGTTATAATATGAGAACCAGTTGAGCATGAGATGGCATGTACAGTATAGCAATTGCATCTTGTTTAGTCTTTTAATATCTCAAACTGTTTCCTAAATATTCTATATTGATTCAAGCATGTTTCCATCATGTCATGAAATATATGTGAGTAAGATAGATTTACATCTTCAGATATTTTTCCTATTGAGCGAGGATGTAGCTCAACCTTTTAGACTATACGTCACAGGTCCAGTGTTAGCTGCTGCTACTACTTCGAGAGACGTTGATTCAGAGGATTTGGATTACGTGCCTGGAGAGGAATCAGAGCCCCCTCCTGAGGAGTTCTTCTAGAGGACCCTCTGTGTACTTTGTTTATTTTGTGAGAGATTGTACGGCTTGGTATGCCCAGCCTTATGTATAAGATAAATATAAATTTTGTGAGACATTCTTTTGGTGAACCATCTGGGGTGACAGTTACTTCATCACCAATGATTTGGGTTGGTTCTTTTGCTCATGCAGTGGCATGAGATCAGAACTATCTTTTGAACTTCATGTTTTGGTTTATCTTATAGAACTGTAGTTTTAGTTCAATATTAGCTCTTTAGTTCATGTTTAGCTTTCTAGTTGTGTGGATATACTAAATATTTCATACATGTATATGGGGCATAGCCTCGAGGGTCGTGTCGATGGTGCGGGTTTCGAGGCATCAAAATTTAGGCTATCACAGTTGGTATCAAAGCATTTTCTTTTAGAATTTCTGACAAATCTTGACTTTTGTTACAGCATAGGACCTTTTGCTAATGAAACTATAGTTTCATCATTAGAGAGCGTTATATCTTCTAGAGGGAGGGGCCGACCCAGAGGCGCCCATGATAGAAACTTGCGGAGCTGAGACAGTTTTGTCTTGCCTTTAAATAGAGTTTCGTTGGACAATAGGGATGTCCCAGGAGGCAGTAGTCAGGAGAACAGAGACCAAGAGGGGAATCAAGATAGAGATCAGAGAAAATAAGAAAGGGTAAGAGAAAGAAATGAGGAAAGAGAAGAGCGTCAGAGGATGATGCATACCATGAAAACTATGACAAATGTCATGGCTCAGCAAGCGGCATCCTTGGCAGCACATAATGCCAATGACTAGCATCAGCCACCACCTATGTCTCCAATGGGTACTACACAGCCATTGCCCTCAACTTTCACAAAGTTTCGGAGGATGCGTCCTCCAAGTTTTTCAGGGCAAGCAGAGCTAATGGACGTAGAGAATTGGCTAAATGAAATGGAGAAGGTGTTCAGTGTGCTTACGTGCACTAAAGATGAAAGTGTCTGTTGAGCAGCATATATGCTAGATGAGGAAGCAGGCCCATGGTGGAAGTCAGTGTCGAGGACTAGAGCTCAGGAAACCCCAGGATTGTCGTGGACATGGGATGAATTTGTGATCGAATTCAATAAACAATATTTCCCTGAAGTCGTGCGTAACCAGATGGAAGTAAAATTTCTTCAACTTGAACAGGGAAAGATGTCAGTAAAGGAATACGGAGTAGACTTTATGAGGCTCACTCGCTTTGCTCCTGATTACGTAGTTACCGACTTGATGAAGGCTAAGAGGTTTAAATGCGGCTTGAGGCCAGATATCAGGAGAAGAGTGGCGGCCTTTGAGCTGAAAACCTATGGAGAGGTTATGAGTAAAGATCTTATGATTGAAGAAGATAATGAAGATCGGTATCGGAGGAGAGACCAACAAGGGGAAGGATGGAGCAGAGTAAAGTGGGAAACTACGAGCTGGTGAACAAAAACCCACGATTCGTAGCACCCATTTAGAGGCAACAGTTTCAGACGGGTTTTATTAGTCCGATGCAGACAAACTATTCTAGACTACCTATGCTTACATCAGGGAGGCCCATCAGATATGAAAACCCTATTACCACTATCGGAGTATCAGTTTCCCAGGGTTTCTCACGGGCAGCATCTTCTGCAACTGTTGAGACTTGTGCCAAGTGTGGCAAGTCTCACAAAATGGCAGATTATAGATGGGGTACTCGAGGTTGTTTCAAGTGTGGGAAGATAGGCCACATGATCCGAGATTGCCCTGAGATGAACAAGGAGAGAACAACTTCTGCTTCTATGCCAAGACCGATACAATCAAAGAAGTCAGACGTACAAGGAAGAGCCTATGCGGTTACTGCCCAAGAAGCACAGAATATCAATGACATTATCCAAGGTGAGATTTTCTTTTAAAATTAAGAATTTCAATTACTTAAGGTCTTTTTAGATAGAAAAGGTGCATCCATGTAGGAAGTAAAGTAGACTCATTCCTGTATATAAATTTTGATGTATAAGTATGTTATATATATATATATATATATATATATATATGTATGTATGATATAGGTACCTTATAATTATACAAAAAGGGAAGTGACGTAGCTTATGAAGCTAGAGTGTTGAAAGACCCGGGGTCTACCCATTCATTTACTACTCCTCGATTTGAAAAGAAGATGAAGGTCAGCCCAGAGATGTTAAATTTTATCTTGGCTGTATCTATTCCGACTGGGGAATCGATCGATACAGACTTGGTTTGTAAGTCGATGATATTAACCATCAGAGATGAGGACGTCTATGAACTGGCAACAAATTTGGTACTGTTAAATATGCAAGGATTCAAAGTGATCCTTTGCATGGATTGGTTGTCAACTCATTATGCAACGATCGATTGTAAGAATCAGGTCGTTATCTTTAGACCGAATACAGGGCATCATTCTGATTCGTAGGGGTGAGAACAAAGTTTCTGCCACTTGTGTTCGTTGTCAGAGCCGAGCGCTTGATCAGAAAGGGATGCAATGGTTATTTGGCGTTCTTGAAGGAAGACAAGAAAGGAAAGAACATCATTTCAGAGATTGTAGTTGCGAGTGAGTTTGAGGATGTATTTCTAGAGGAATTGCTAGGGTTACCTCCTGATAGAGAGGTGGAATTCACTATTGACTTAGCACCTGGAACGGAGCTAGTTTCCAAAGCCTCGTACCGAATGGCTCCTGTTGAGTTGAAGAAATTGAAAGAATAGTTATAAGAGCTCTTAGATAAGGGGTTTGTAAGGCCGAGCGTGCCTCCTTGGGGAGCACCGGTCTTATTTTTTAAGAAGAAAGATGGGTCGATGCGACTGTGCATCGACTATCGTCAACTAAACAAACTAACCATCAAGAATCAATATCCCTTACTTAGGATTGACGATTTATTTGATCAGCTGCAAGGAGTGAGATATTTTTTCAAGATCGATCTGAGATCTGGATACCATCAGCTGAGAGTCAAGGTAGAGGACATCTAGAAGACAACATTTAGGATGCGGTATGGACACTAAGATTTTTTAGTGATGTCATTTGGTTTGACGAATGCACCGGCGTCATTTATGGACTTGATTAATAGGGTGTTTAAACCACACCTGGACACTTGCGTCGTAGTATTTGTCAACGATATTCTGATATATTCAAAATCGAAGGAGCATGAAGAACATTTGAGAATCATTTTACAGACTCTGCGTGAACACCAATGGTATGCCAAGCTCAATAAGTGCAAGTTTTAGTTAGAGAAAGTTAACTTTTTGGGACATATCATCTCAAAGGAGGGTTTCACAGTAGATCTGGCTAAGATCGAAGTAGTGGTGCAATGGGGACAACTGAAAATGGTAATAGATATCCATAGTTTCTTTGGTCTAACTGATACTATTGACTTTTTGTGGAGGGATTTTCAAAAATATCGGGAACGCTTACGAGACTCACAAGAAAGGATGCAAGATTTGAGTGGAATGAAGCATGAGAAAAGAGCTTTCAAGAACTCAAGAAGAGACTCACTTCAGCTCTAGTACTAGCAATTCCTTTAGGCAGTGGAGGGTTTGTGGTATATAGTGATGCTTCACATAGTGGTTTAGGCTACGTGCTCAACTAGAACAAGAAAGTGATTGCTTATGGGTCGAGGCAGCTGAAAGATCACGAGAAGAATTACCCGACACATGACCTGGAACTAGCAGCGATTATATTTGGATTGAAAATTTGGAGACATTATTTGTATGGTGAGACCTTTGAGATCTTCACTGACCATAAGGGCCTCAGGTACTTATTTACACAGAAAGAATTAAATATGAGGCAGCGAAGGTGGATGGAGTTCCTCAAGGACTATGATTGCTCCATTCAATATCACCCAAGCAAGGCTAATGTCGTGGCAGATGCCTTGAGTTGTAAGGGTTCAGCTCAGTTAGCTAATCTTATCATGGGAATGCATATATGGAAGTCGTTTGAGGATTTTTTCTTATATGATGTAAAGATCGAGGTGCAAGCTTTAGGGGCTTTCTTGGCCAACATCACAGTGAGGTCGACGATCTTTGAGCATATTCACGAGCTACAGATGAAAGACTCAGAGTTAACCAAAATTTGATAAGATGTGATTGAGGGCACCAAACCAGAATTCTCGGTGAAAGAAGATGGTTCCTTACTAGTCAGGGGACGCCTTTGTATTTTAGTTGATGTCGATCTGCGGAAAACTATTCTAGATGAGGCTTACAAATCGAGATATGCAATCTACCCTGATAGCACCAAAATGTGTCAGGACTTGAGGAAAAGTTACTGGTGGATAGGTCTGAAGCAAGATGTAGCCAAGTACATGTTAAGGTGTTTGACATGTCAGCAGGTAAAAGTGGATCACAGACACCCTGCTGGATTGTTGCAACCTCTACCTATACCGGAGTGGAAGTGGGAGTCAATCTCCATGGATTTTATTGTAGGGTTATCGCATACAGCAAAGAGATATAATACTATTTGGGTAGTCGTTGATCAACTGACCAAGTCAGCTCACTTCTTACCCTACAACACGATGTACATGGCAGGAAGACTCGCGGAGTTATATATGAAGGAGATTGTACAGTTGCACAGGATTCCCAGTAGCATCTTCTCTGATTGTGACCCGTTATTTACTTCAAAATTTTGGAAGAAATTTTAGGAAGGCATGGGTACGCGATTGGACTTTAGTTCGGCATTCCATCTGCAGACCGATGGGAAAACAGAGTGGGTGAATCAAGTGATAAAGGACATGCTCAGAACATGTATGTTTGAATTATAAGAATCATGGGATCAACATCTATAGTTGATCGAATTTGCATACAACAATAGCTTTCAGGCGAGTATTGGAATGGCACCGTATGAAGCTCTCTATGGAAAGAGATGTAGATCTCCTATCAATTGGGAAGAGACCGACGAAAAGTTTGTATTAGGATAGAAGTTACTTGAAGATAATGCCATTATTGTTCGTATGATAGAGAGACTTAAATCGGCTCAGAGCAAACAGAAGAGCTATACCGATAACAAAAGAACAAGCGTGGACTATGCCGTTGGCGATCATGTGTTCGTAAAGGTATCGTCCATGAAAGGCGTCATGAGATTTGAGAAGAGGGGAAAGTTTAATCCCCTTTACCTTGGGCCCTTTGAGGTTTTGGGTCGAGTGGGCGAGGTTGCTTATAGCATTGGATTACCTCCGTTGTTTGATCGGGTACATAACGTGTTTCATATATCCATGCTCCGAAAGTATGTAAATGACCATGCACATATCTTGGGAGGTTAGCCGATAGAAATGCACGAAGACATGACCATGATAGAAGAATCAGCCCAAATATTGGATAGAAAAGAGCAAGCTTTACACACGAAAGTGATTTCTTTAGTGCTTGTCAGGTGGAAGAATCATCCGGCCGAAGAAGCAACTTGGGAACGTGAAGCGGATGTGAGAGAACAATATCCGAAGTTGTTTGAGGAAAGCTAGATCACATGCCTTTGTTTTGTAAGAAATGATGCTATCTCAATCAACGATTAATTTTTGTGAAAGAGTGTCAGTTATGGTTTGTGATTGCGTAACTAGAGGAGGTTTTATAAAGAAAATTTTTATACTACACAAAATGTGAGTCCAACGCCACAAAAATGTGAATGTAGACCAGAAATTGAGCCAGAAGATGTTTCTGGGCTCGCTCGCGCTAGCCTTATGCAAATCGAGCCCCAAAATAGCTTTTATGATCGCGCGAGGACCTGAATATATATATGGGCGTCCACTATTTTCACCCATTTCTTCCGCTCGAACGACGATTTTGGAGAGCTAGGGTTTGGAATTTTCACTCAAAGGCTTCAAAACGTCCAATTTCAACTTGTGTTTCGCGAATCTGAACCGATAGAAGTGCTTAGAAAGGTGATTTCTACCCTTATTCATCTTTATTTTCGTTGATTTGGTTTGAAAGACCTTGAGATGGCTTCTACAAGCCCTAACCCTCAACCTAGAAAGAAGATAGCGATTCGGACGTCGTCTTCTCATAGCAAGGCACCACAAGCACCACCTCCACCGCCTCCACCACCTCGATCATCTACACCGACCCAACCCAATGATTGGTGGGGGGCCAAAATTTTTGAGCCCGAGTGGGAAATACATGAAAGTTTTTTTCAGGATCCTGCGTCCACAAAATGGACTTCGAACTATCTCGGCATTAATGGTTTGAAACCATTGTTGGCGACGTTTAAAGCCCAGTACTATCCGAGGCTTGTTAAGCTATTTTATGAGACCCTTAAAATTAATACCAACGAAACCACTCTCGTCGTTGAGGTTGATGGAAGGGCACTTGCTTTTGGAGATAGCGACATTTCCATCGCCATGAACTGCCCTCACACCTTCATCCAGGACCCGCTTTCTCAACCCCCTTTTGCCTAAGAAGTAAACTTTCAGACTATTGTCGCTGACATTACGAGCGACAGTACTACATCGGGGCAATCTATCACTAGGTCCCAGTTGCCGCCACATATGTGGCCTTTAGACATTATTTTTAAGAAAAATTTATACCCGATCGGCCACGAGCAGGAGCGTCGTGGGACATTTTTGAGGGCTTTGCACTCCGCCTTTCACAATAGGTGGTTTAGCACCCCTAGGGTTGCTATGAAGGGCATTGTACATGCCTATAAAAGGAATGTGAGGGGTGTTGTCCCTCCACCCATAAATTGCCTACCCTATGCTTGTCTGATTTCACGACTCTTTGACTTACACCATGGAAAAGAGAGTTTTGAGATTGGAGGGGACGAGCCCATACTAACAGACAACATCATTTCATTCATCGCCCAAGATTTAACTAGGAACTTAAAGAGCCTATGAAACAATCAAAAGAGGAAGAGGGATAGTCAGCTCGCACGGCAGGAGGCTCAACCACCACTACCACCCGGCCCAGCTGCTCCATCCACTTCGTCTGCACAGCCCTTCCCTACCATCAACGACAGCATGATACATGATATCCTTCTACAAGGGAGGGAGATTAGATTGCACCAGAGGTTTTAGGAGGCACTTCTTATAGATCTTATGACCCACGCATTCCCACAAACATATCGGGAGCATGTAGATGTGTTTCGGAGTGCCATTTTTAGTACATCTAGCTCGGGTGCTGCTACTAGGGAGACGGCCGAGGAGGGGGCTATCGGGGAGGAGGTTGAGGATGATAATGACGATGAGGAGGAGGACCACGATGACTTTAGTTTTGACTCTGAGGAGGAGGACGATGACGAGGAGTACGAGCAGGGTGAGGACTAGGTTGCCATCGCAGAGTTAAATTCTTTTTGAAAATGTGAATGTTATGTCTACAAAATGTTGATGAAAATGTGGGGATGGAGAACATTCAAACTATTTTTCTTTTTATTGTTGATTATCACCGCTACGGTGATAGTTATCTATATATATATATATATATATATATATATATATATATTTGTTTAGTTATCTTTATAGATGGTGATTCATTAGACATGGATGTTGGAATGTATGGATGAAATTTTCTGCAGATACATGTGTTGTGTGTCTTATGGATTACACAGGTACCTAAGGTGTTATAAATACCTTTGAATGCATATGGATGTTGTAGTATAATTATCTGAATGACAGGTTGGGGAGCATATGAAATTCTAGTCCTTGTATATGGGTATATGTGGTGTTGTCATGCCAGGATTCATCATAATGTGTGGTCATCCTTAACTGCATGCGGATTGAATGTGGACCATCACGACAGCCTTGATGGTTGGTTCTTATTGTGATATACGGGTTTTGTATTCCCATGCTCTTGTATGTGTTAGTGCGGGTTGTTTCACTTCTACATTTTATAATTTAGTTACCTGTATACCTTATTAATTTTCGATGACGAAAATTTTATAAGGTGGGGTGAATGAAATAATCCTGGTTTTTGGGAACAGTATAGGTCATGTGCGACATGCACTGTGCTTGTGTGTTTGTGGGTCACAAGAGAAACACACTTACTTTATACACTATTAGTGTATGTGTGACATATAGGAGTTAAGTGGATGTGAGACATGTGGTATAGGTGTGTGTGTGTAACACACTAGTCTCTGACAAGTTAGAGAAACTGGGGAGGAGTCCAATACGGGCATCCTTTTGCTTGAGTAGAGAGAGGGAAATAGAAAGTAAGAAGAAGAGGGTTTGAATTGTAAAGAAAATTAGAGATAGGGATTTTCTTTTAATCCAAAGATAAGATCTACCTTAGGGATGTTAAGTTTATGAGATGAGGAAGGTGTGGTGAAACCCTTGAGTGAGATCTAAAGGTTTTGAGCTTGGGATTGATCTAGAGAGGAGTTGGATAAAAGGGTTTTGAAACCCTCTTTTATTGAGAAGATCATGGACCAAATCTATGAGAGATCTATTATTTAAGGTATGTATTTAGTTAATTATGAGCTTTAAATGATGTATTTATGATGGGTTTATTGGTGTATTAAATGTGACTTTAAATAGGATAAGATTAGAGTTCTCGAGAAGCTCGAGCTTTAGAGGTAGCTATTCCTCGAGCGCGCGATTATAATAGCTCGCTCGTGCGAGGGAGAGACAAATATAGCGAGAAAATAAATTCTGTGCTCGCTCTCACGAGATAGTTTTACAAAGGAAAGCTCGCTCGCGTGAGGGCTCGTGTGAGCTTCAAGTGACCTCGATTATAGTCGCTCGAGCGAGGGTGAGAACTCGCTCGCGCGAGGACAAGTGGTCGCTCGCGCGAGGGTGAGTGCTCGCTCGCGCGAGGTCTAGCATAGATGTTTGTTTTATTTTAAGTAGTTCTTCGGAGTTATGTTTCTCTAGATCCTTGTGAGCTTTTCTAAGAGTATTTTGATTCATGTAATGTATGTTTGGCGTATGATTGTTACGCTTGACCCTTATGTGATATTAATGTGATTGGGTGATAGCTTTGCTTTGAGGTAGGGAATATTCTGAACTTATACACTTAATTACGAAAGCATGTATGTAGTGATATTCCATGTATGCATATTCGTTTAAAACATAGATAAGTTCTTGGGTTTAAAATGTGTGTACACTGAAATGAGAAAGTCATGAGACATCCCAGAGGTGTATGAGAACTGGGCATTTGTGTGATGCATTTAAATATGTGACATCCCAGAGATGTAAGTTAATGTGAATGTACATGTGATGAAAAACACGTGAATGGGCTTGAACTATTAATAATTAGCACGATTACACGGTGAATAATTATATGTAGTGCACAATTAATTTAAGGTTTGTAGAATACCCCACCGACACAGTGGAATACTCGTGACTAACTCGGCAGGATATCCGTGACCGGTACCGTACACCTGCAAGGCATCCCAGAGATGTATATGAGTTATGTGCCAGTCGCTTATGTGAAAGGGACTTGGACTAGATCACATGAAAAATAGTCTGATTGGACGACGATAGAGTATTCCATCAGGGCTCGATGCTATATTGCTCGGGGATTATTTAAGTTAATTGATTTAAGTCATGAGACCAGCCCAGTTGAGCATGAGATGACATGTGTAGTGTAGTAATTGCATCTTATTTAGTCTTTTAATAGCTCAAACTGTTTCCTAAATGTTCTATATCGATTCAAGCATGTTTCCATCATGTCATGAAATGTATCTGAGTAAGATAGATATACATCATATATTTTCCCTATTGAGCTAGGATGTGGCTCACCCTTTTAGACTATACGTCACAGGCCCATTGTTAGTTGCTGCTACTACTGCTTCGGGAGACGTTGATCCGGAGGATTCAGATTACGTGCCTGGGGAGGAGTCAGAGCCCCCTCTTGAGGAGTTCTTCTAGAGGACCCTCTGCGTACTTTGTTTATTTTGTGAGAGATTGTACGGCTTGGTATGTCCAGCCTTATGTATAAGATAAATGTAAATTTTGTGAGATATTCTTTTGGCGAACCATTTGGGGTGATAGTTGTTTCAGTACCAATGGTTCGGGTTGGTTCTTTTGCTCATGCAGTGGCATGAGATCAAAACTATCTTTTGGACTTCATGTTTTGACTTATCTTATAGAACTGGAGTTTTAGTTCAGTATTAGCTCTTTGGTGTATGTTTTGCTTTCTAGTTGTGTGGATATACCAAATGTTTCTTGCATGTATATGGGGCACGGCCTCTAGTGTCGTGCCAATGGCGCGGATTTCAAGGTGCCGAAATCTGGGCTGTCACAATCGCGATTCAGGCATCCGAGATCTTCACGCACCAAAGATCATCGCGATTCACGCATCAGAGATCTTCACGAACTACAAATCCATTTGTCTTCTTTTTCCTCTACAAATCCACTGGAGAATAAGTCGAAGATGGTTTCGGATGGATGAGGGGAAATCTACCAGGTGGATAAAATCCCTAAGATCCATCCGATTAGGGTTTCTTCCCCTATTTTAGATTAGGGAATCACCTCAGCTGCTACGGATTCCAGCAAGATTATCGAATCACCATAGTTGCTCGATCAAATCTGGCCAAGGTATTCCATTCAGATGGGTCAGGAATTACCAGCAAAATCATATATATATATATATATATATGTGTGTTTGATATATTGCTTATAAAAGCCCCTAATTCAAGCATTTATGGTTATACATTTTTGTGATCCATTTTTCAGACTTTGGACATAGTAGCTGAGAACCTAGATAAGTTCAAAGTTGTTGCCCTGGCAGCCGGTTAAATTATTACCCTACTTGCTGATCAGGTGATCATTTGACTTCAATGCATAATTGTGTTAGGAAACACCCAAAGATAGATTTTATTTCAAATTTTCTGGAATTCATTCAATTGATTACAGATGCTATTTTTTTTTAAGTATCTGTTAAATAGGTGAAAGGATTTAAACCTCAATTGGTTGCTGTTAGAAATGAATCATTAGTTGATGAACTCAAAGAGGCTTTGGCTGGCGCCCGACCTGTATATTAAAATGTGTTAAGTAATCAGGTCGATCGGTCTGACCTGGTAAGAGTTCAGGCTGAAAACTTCAGGCCAGACTGGCTCATTGCTACCCCTATTGTTGAGGCTTGTAGGATACCATGACTTGTACTCATCCCTGTACTAGATTCGTTAGTGTTCCTAGGAACTAGTTTATACTTTAAAACTTCAATTTATATTCTAGTTGAAGGGTTGGTGTGATCTAGTTTTTGGAAACAATGATTCGTGATTCAACTTGAATCCCACTTGACAGAAATTGTACATAAAGTCTATGATTCACTCAAATAGCAATGTCTATGCTTTAGTGGTGGTTACTGCTACCTGGACTCTTCCCTTGGGCTGCCAAGTCCAAGTCCGTCATGTGCCACTCTTCAACCATGTCAGACTCTTTGGGCGTCCACCAATAATATGGCTATTATATATATATGTTGTATTATTATTAGCGCTGCAAGCAGGTCGGGCTATGTCAATTCGAACCTGACTCAACCCGAGTATTTTAGGCCTCAACCTGAACCAACCTGAACCGATTAGTAAACAATCAGGTTGCCCCAGGTTAGGTAAGGAAATAAGGTAGGGAGATGGGTGAGGTCAGGTCGGATCGGGTCAAGAATTCAGGACCATCTTTTGCTTGAATGCATAATGAGCCCAACGTGTGCCCAAGAAGGCCATATGATTGATGTCAGAACTTTAGTTCTGTTGTCATTAGATCAGAGCTTGACAACCTGATTCTTGAAGGTCTTAATTTCTCATGGTTTTTTGACAAATTAGTAGATTTTGAGGATCCTGTTTTAATGGTGTTTTGAACCATATAATATGCTAAATTGAATGATTAAATCTCTAGATATTAATTTGACTCGATGGGAAAAATATTTAGGGGTTTCTTCAAGGATGGGAGGGGGTAAAGATTTGACACTAAGCACTGAGATTTTCCTTTTTAGACACCAATCAAGTTTGGACTCCACCCCATATCTTTTGGTTTTTTAAAGTTTGCTCGGAAATTTTAACATTCCAAGTATGACCTTTGTGTTATATGTAGAATATCCCGGGGTATTCTTTGATAATAATTTAAAGACAAATTCGACTTTTGCCTTTTAGATACTTAGAATTTACAAACTTAAGGCATAACAGAATACATAGTTGGCTATAACAAATATTTCTGCATTCTTGATTGCAATAGAGGATCAAAGTCAGGTATTTCCTGGCTTTTTGCAAACCAGACCCATTTTTTAATTATCATTCTTAGTTTCAATAATAGTGGCTGAAACAGAGGATTAGAGAATAGCATGCTTGGTGCAAATGCTATATTAGCCGTATCTTGATTGCAATATGGCACTGATGGTTTTTTTTTCTCCTTTAGGCTGTAATTAAGAAAAAATATGGTCAAGATCCTACTAATGTTGGTGATGAAGGTGGATTTGCCCCTAATTTTCAGGTTTGCTACTATTTTCATGGTGATTGTTAATTTCTGGCATATTAGCTTCTTTATATATATATATATATATATATATATATATATATATATATATATATATATATATATATATATATATATAGCCAAATTGTTGTTATCAACATTTTGAGCTATTTTGCATGATTGCTTCAACAAGGATGTCTTATCTGTGGGGTTGGGCCTGTAGCTCACTTGGAAGCTACATTATTACCCAACCTTGAACTGAGTTACAAAACCAATTCAACTAACCCAAGTTGACGTTCGGGCTGAGTTACTAGAAAAAAAGTGAACCATCTTTGAATTAATATTGAACTCATTAATTCTTTTTAATTTGCAGTTTTTTTAAGGTAGCCCCTAAATTGATCACAGGAGACATTGAATTTAAGCAGAACAATTTTTTGCTAGCATAAAAACAAATCTTAACTCCGAATCCATACATAAACATTGTCTGCAATGTTTGCTTTTTTTCTTATCAGTTTTCTTTGACTTATGGATGATTAAATTCACACTCATTATCTAGCCAAAACGTGTAATCTAATCTTTGTTTCACTATGTTGGGGTTTGTTTGTTAGGTTGATCTTTGCGATGCTGATGTCTTCGTCATTCTAGCATGTGGTGGAATTTGGTAAGTTTTTCCATGTTCTGTTTTATTTTTTTAATCAGTTTTTAAAGTACTTTCTTAATTAACTGAATTCTTTATTAACCTTAATTATCAGTCTTATTATGTTTTAGACGTAATATACGCCTATTATTCTTTCAATATATTTGTGCGAGTAACTGTATCAGGCGCTGCAACACCCTATAACCCTACTGATGACTGCAGCCAACAGGCCAGTTTTCTACTACAGTTTTTTCTCTATATTTATATTGTAGTTATCTAGTATGGTGTAGCCGATGACTTCTACTTGGTGCCCAGTTTTGCAGGATGAATGTAAGAGAGTCTCCACACAAAACATGAGATTAGATATATCTACAAAATTCCATGATGCAATTAAGGTTTGTGTAATTTTCACTTCTATCCTTTTTGGTGGAAACTGTTATCAATACTATGTTCTATTTTCAAATTTCAAGGATTAAGTTAGGAAATAATTAGATTTGAGAAATAGGTCAATGTGAAGAACAATCGTACATTCATTTCATAAGGATAGCAGAGTAACTCATCAGTGAAGATGTAATGTTTTATGTTTCTTTTACTTTGTAGTTTCTAACAGAGGTTATCTAAATAGATGTTAGTAACGGGGAATCTTTAGTGATATTCATACGTGTGATATGGAATGAGGGCGTTAGATCTCATGCCTAACTATGACGGCTGACTCTTTGTGAAGATTTATGAACAGAGTTGGGGATATAGACCGCATACTTAAAGGAGTGGGCATTAGATCTCATCGCTTGGGTGGCTAGTTGGTCATTTGATGAATATTATATACAAATATTTCTGTAGTATAATGTATATAATGATTATATATATTATATGCATATGTTATAATATAATTATAAATATATTATAATAGCTTGAGCATCTGAGCAGTGACTTGGGCTCAAATCAGCATAGGTAGCTGATCCACCCCTCTTGTGGCTCCCCCATGTCACGTAGGCACCTAGTCAACCACCCTTAATAACAAAACGAAGTGTGAGAAATGTTTGTAGATTCATTTGGTATATTATTTCATTGGTTTGGGTATTTAATATGTGAGCTTTAGGCTTCATCACTTCGTATTGGCATGTATTAATTCTACATGGTTTTGCTTTGGTGTTAGGTTCAAGAGATTGAAAAATAAGTTGAGAAGCTTTCAAAGCTATTGAAAAAGCTCCAGGTATGGATTTTTTTCTTCTTGATTGTATGATGTGATATTGTGTGAATCTTCTTCAATACTAGCATTAGAGGGGATTGCATGAAGTACAGGTTGGATTGCCTGTAATATCCACCTGAGATTAGGTTGGGTGTTATTGTAGAATTAGAGGGGACTACATGAAATACAAAGAGGAATGCCTTACTCATTCTAGCCTGTCACTGCTAATAGGAAAAGAAAAGGCAAGCTTTCCTCAAAGAAGGATAGAGCAGTATTTTGCACAAGGCTGTACATATAGAAGGTATTAATGTCTTTTAAGTAACTAAAGCTTTTTTCCCTCTTTTTTTGGTTAGGTAAGTTGGAGCTGAACCTATGACCTCAAGGTTGTGTCATCGTCCATCTTGCAGTTGAGCTACAGGCCCAATGATCCACAACTACAATGAATTACATGAGCATTGAGACATGATCTCAACCACGCGCCAATAGTTGACACCAAAATTTCTACATTTACTCAATACATTTTATCAATAATCCAATTAGTGCAAAATTTTCATTAATGCTAAGGAATTTATTAATAATCCAAGGATGGCCTAGATCACCCACGGACACAGACCCAATTCAGAAATTCTTCAAGCGAATCCAAGGCTGTTGTGTCAAATTCAAAAGACCCATTCGATTCTCATATTCAGTTCAAAGATGTTTCTCACAAGGCTGAAGGCACAAAAAAGGACCTTGCCTCATATTCTCGGGGTCCCTATAGAGGTCTTGCAGACAAGGAGGAAAAACTGAATAAGAGTGAATTGTTGGCTCCTCAAATTCAGTGGAGAACTTCTCGTGACAAAGTGGAGGGAATTGGGAAGGAGGAGTCGATGACTTCCCAGATGCAGTTTGCTGCTTTTCCAACCAAAGCAGGAGATTATGCTCTCCAAGGAATAAAGTTATATAGAAATAACTCTGCTACTGATCAGAGAAGGAATTTGCAGGGTATAGAGGAAGGAAGCGTTTTAGTTCATGGAAATGAGGAGTCGAGTTCTTTGGGCAAAAAGATTACTGAAAGTACTGTGGCTGTCGATCCTTCTTCAAGAGCTTCAATCGAGCAAGTTCAGAAGTTGAGGCAGTCGAGAGGAAATTAGGAATTGAATGATGAGCTGCAAATGCAGGCAAATGAATTGGAGAAGCTCTTCACAGAGCGCAAATTCGTGGTACCCGGATATCAGATGTCTTCTACTCGGAGAAGCAAGTTGGTTGATTTGCCTAATGTCGTTGATGGGAATCTTGTAGAGTTTGTTAGAGTGAACCATCTGAAAGTTTGAATAATGAGGTGGAATTCAATGCTAATTTGCCGATGAAAATAATTCATACTCGGGATCACAGTAATATTGTGAAGCACAGGTTGGCTGACTTTGGTCCGTCTGATGATTTCAGAGGGAAATTCTATGAGAGGTATATGGAGAAACAAGATGCGAAGCTAAGAGAAGAATGGGGATCGAAAAGGGCATAGAAGGAAGCAAAGATGAAGGCGATGCAAGATAGCTTAGATCATAGTAGAGCTGAGATGAAGGCCAAGTTTTCAGAGCCAACAAATAAGCAAGAGTCAGCAGCTCTACATGCTCGTCGACGTGCATAGAAGATTAGGTCCTTTAATGTTCGCTCAGGCATAAAAACAAAGAACAGGTATCTAATTCAGTTTTCAAATCTTTCTGAGAAAACAAATACATGATTTACTCTATGAAGTCTTAATGAATTCCAAACTTAATACATATTTGATATTTGAGTTAATTATTGTGACAGCCCAAATTTTGGCACCCCGAAACTCATGCCATCAGCACAAACCTCAAGGTCGTGCCCCATAATCCTGCATGGAACATTGGTATAACCAAGCAATAATAAAGCAAAATAAGGCATAAGAACTGAATCAGACTCAATCTCCATGCATTAATGATATATTATAGTAAAAGCTCAAAAGGCAGTTCTAATCCCATGCACTGCATAAGCAGAAGAATCGGCCCGAACCATCGATGATAAAACAAGGTCACCCCAGATGATTCGCCAAAAGAATATATCATAGCTTAATTACATTTTCTCAAAAGGGCTTGACATACCAAGCCGTACAATCACGCTCTCAAAATGAGTCAAAGTACGTAGGGATCTCTAGAAGAAGTCCTCGGGAGGGGGCTCCAAATCCTCTCCGGGTACATAATCCGAATCCTCCTAATATACGCCTCCAGAAGCAGTAGCAGCCGCAAGCACGGGACCTGTGACGTATAGTCTAAAGGGTGAGCTACATCCTAGCTCAATAGGGAAACAACAGAATAAACATATAATTTAATTCTTCACATATATTCTATGATATTTAACAGCATGATGTATCAATGACTTAACTGGAAAAGCAGTTTAAATGACTGAAAAGATGCACTAAGTGTTACTGTTTCTTTACTTGTTTCATCTGTTCTCAACTTTTTTTATAGAAGACAATGATTCGGCCTAAAGACTTAAATCATAACTTAAATATTTCCCAACTTACTATAAAGTCAGGCGCCCGATGGAATACCTTCCACCGTCGTCTAATCAGACCATTTTCATATCTTTTTTCATTCATTCAATACTACCCAAGTCTCTTTCTCATAGGCAACGGGATTTAAGTCTCATAAACTCATACTTACATCTCTGAGATGTCTTGTTGGTGTACGGATTGGCCGTCGTACCGGTCACGAATATCCTGCCGAGTCAGTCGTGGGTATCTCGCCACGTCGATGGAGTATTCTCCAAAATATCATAGTGCACTATATATAGTTATTCACTGTGTGATTGTGCTAATTATAATAGATTAGGCCTTATCAATCTCATTAACTTTGCTTTATAGATTCACATACATCCCTGGGATGTCCAACTTCATACATCACATAGATGTTCTTATCACATTCACGTCCCCTGGGGACGTCACATACTTATTTACTTTATTTTGTGTTCACACACACACACACTTAAGATTCACATTTATATGCACAAGTATTCATTTCTATATCACTACATACATACTCTTGTTCTTAAATTATATGTTCAAGGCGTTCCCTACCTCACGTGATTGAATCTCCAAGCATCAAGGTTCAATGCGGTTCCCCATGCTTGCACTCACTTGCTTAACTTACGATACGTCATAGCATAAGCAAAGCATCAAGAAAGATGCATAAAAGGAGGTACAAGACCCTCCCAGAACCTCAAAGTCTAAAATAAAAGCCAATAGAAATTGTCCAAATCGATTGATCGATCTCCAAAATCGATCAATCGAACCCCCAAAATCGATTAATCAAAATTCCAAAATCGATTGATCGATTTCTCAAATCGATCAATCGGTTTCCTCAAGCTCTATTTTTTCAGTCACTGGGAGTGCTCAGACAATTAATCAATTTTCAATCGATTAATCGAAATCTCAAAAATCGATTGATCGATTTAAATCAATTGATCGATTTTAAATCGATCAATCGATTTCTGGCATTTTTGTTCAGCTAACTTCCAGGCCAAAATTGATTGATCGATTTTCCAAATCGATCAATCGAATTGGTCAGAAACCCAGCTCTTTTCGGGCATTTCTTCCAGCTTTCTTCCTTATCATTTTCCATTCTTTTTCTACATTTTTAATTTGACATTTAACCAATCTATCCTAGAGCTAATGCACAACAACACATTCATTTAAAATCCAATAAAAACTCACCTCAAATCAACCCTTGGTTGATTGATAGGCATGGCTCAAAGGCTATGGCTCCTAGCTTCGACTCCAATCAATTCCAGCGTGTCATATCTGGAGTAATTGCTCAAACTCGTATTTAATTTGAAATCCACATTAACTCCCCTTGCATTTACTCCTTCCTATTCTCCCTCTCTCTCTCTCTCTCTTCTTAAAGCTTTACACCAACCCAAAACAAGGAGAAATAAATTCTCTTAAGCTATTTAACCCTCTAACCCCTCTTGCTTTGGTGTAAAGCACATACACCCAAGACAGGTGTATGTGATCTCTAACTAGCTCTAGTGTTACACATACGTGTTCATTTATATCAAGATTACTTTAACCATTGTCATCGTGTTGACTATCACTTTGTCAAACCTATGACCAGTCAGGCATGCATCCCGAGGTAACTGTTCAATGCCTAAATTTTGGGAATGTTACAATTATACTTGCATTCATTCATGAGCACAGGGCTCCATGCACACCCTTTTTATTTCTTTCTGATGGAAAATATTTTTAATGCTTTTTATAATAATTTTTACCTAATGATTGTGTGCAAGTTAGATTTTTTGGGCAGTGGTACAATGGAGTACACCTCTCACCAAAAATAAAAATGCTTCTCATTTTCATCATAAGAGAAAGGAAAACAATGGTCACCACTTCTGTTACTTGTTTTGGTATCTTCTTAAGTGAACCAAAACCAACACTTTTCTAATTAGATTATGGAACTAAACCATGAATTATTCCTACAGGAGCTAAAGACTCTCTACTGGTTTCATACTAACCAGCTAAGTTCATTGCCCATTCAGGTGTCTATTTTCATTTTATGTAGGATTAAACAATGAAGCTTATTTCATTAATGCTTGAGACTTCTTTCATAAATAGCTGATGTGATGACAGAAATTAGATATGTTTGTCCAATTTTAAATTCTTTAGAGCTTCGACTCGTTCTGACTCCGTAATTTAGTAAATATATTTAAATAATAATAATAATTAATAATTAATTTTTTTAAATTATTTTATTTAATAATTATTTTTTTAAATTAAAAAGCACCTACACCGACGGCTTCCGGTTGCAGCCGTCGGCGTAAATCTTTGCCGACGGAATTATCACCAACGACTTCCAACCGTCTGCGATAAATTATCAACCGCTGGCATAAGCTACGCCGATGGTTGGGGAACTCTACACCGACGGCTTCCAGCTGTCGGCGTAGGTCCCCTTTTTTGTAGTGATATAGTATCAAATTTTATGTGATTGATAGGTTCTCAGGCACAAAAATCTCAGTGCTTGAAGCAGGCAATGCAGATCTACGTCAGGAGCTTCAGGAGTGTCTGATCACTTGTCAACATTTAATGCAACGTGTTGTTGATGCTCAGGTCTATATGGTTCTTGCAGAAAATAGATCAAATTGTTTGAGAGAGCTTTTTAATAGATATAGCCTTTTCCCACTAATGAGGTTCCAATGTTTAATATATATATATATATAGCCTTTTTTTCTAAATTTTCTAAATCTACATGACATCAATGTGTTTATATTACAGGGATAAGTATGATGAAGTTTGTCATATACGTTTTTCTCTAAATTGTTTTTTACCTACAGAGTGCATTACTTAGACATATTTTTTATTTTGTTTTTAAATTTTTTTGCAAGTTGACACAAATTTTCATTTTACATAGGTTAATTCATCCTTCCTTTAAAATATTTAATACCATTTAGAACCTTAATCATATGTGAATCTAATGTACCAAGTCAAAAAAGGTCATAGAAAAAAAATTAACCTATGTAAAAGGTCAAAGCAAAAAATTGATACATTCCATTCATGTAGCATCTTTCACCTTGCTAAATAAGTGGTTTCTTATTTAGCAAGGTTATAATAAATATGTGAAGAAGTTCCATAAAAGGAAAGAGTGGATACATCGAGAGAAGATTGATCAAATCCAGTGTGAAAAGATAAACTTATTGAAGAACAATGATGTAGAGGGATACCTACGGATGGTTCAGGTCTTAGCTTAAGTTCCTATTGTATGATGTTGTAGAGTAGCCTTATATTATTGTAGCTTTGTATATTGTCTACTTCCCTTGTATTTTCATTGTAATTTACCTTAAGTAGCTAGCTTGATAGATAATGATTGTGAATCTCTATCATATGATTGGTGTTTAAATGATCTTTTGGGATCTCTATCTATAGTTGGCTTTATAGATAACTATTGTGGGTTCTCTATCTATAGATAGCTTTATAGATAATTATTGTGGGAGCTCTAACATATCTATCATATTATTGTGGTCCATCGTAATACCGTTGTCATGGCAATGGAAATATGATTAAATTTCATAAACAATTCCCCATCACCTTGTAATGTTTTGATCATGTTCATAAGATGCTCAAATTCATGTTGTTCCTTCTCATTTAGTTGTCTTCTTAGCCTCAAAGACCAACTAATGCTAGCTGACGGGTCCCTATAATCTGCAACCATGGCCTCCATATTTGAGTCCACCATAAATAGTTTAGGATACAACCTCAACAACTTACCTTCAGCAATCCAAAAGTCATGCCAAAATAGAACTGTGGAGCCCCTTCTCACATATTAACAAAATTTTAAAAGCATAAAGAGGGAATTGGAACTTAAGACTTAATGATTTCTAAGTTTATAACTGAAGCATTCATTTACACTTTTTTAATAACGAGTGCAAATTTATATTACACAATTAATAAAATACTCTTTCTTCTTTTATAGGTAAGTTGGGTTCGAACCTGTTTTGAAAATTAGTAAATACTTTTAAAACTCATGCAACCTGTTGAAGTTTAGCCCCACATTTGGTAAATTATAAACTCATACTTTTAAAACTCAGCCAATTGGTTTTGAGTTGGATGCACACTTTGGTAAGAACCTAGATTTTATTAAAATGCTATGATGTCTTTTTGCCCAAGCATAAAGATTGTTTCAAATTTTAAGCGGTTTGCAAATATTAGGTGACTATAATTTTGGCTTTATACTAGGGTGATTTTTTTCAACGTTACATAATTAGGATTTGACCCTTTTGGGTGACTATCATCACACTGCAAAAGTTACATTCTTTGAAGAATTCTATCGAACATCTTATATGTAGCAAGAGGTTTAGTATTGTTTGATGCAGCATAGAATTCATGTCTTGGCTAAATATTGATTTTCTTCCCATTTTCATTAATTAATAATTCATTTAATCTGTTTTTTCACAAAAGGTAAGGTCCTGATGTCTGTGCTTCACAAGTGAATAATCATTTTTCCAAATTTTCCATATTTTTCGTAATTAAGGAGCTATATATGGATCAATATGTTGAATGTTCATCTTTGTCATTTGGGTCTTTTTGATTTATTATTAGTAGACGTTTATTTACAAAAAAGGTCTTCATGTTGTAAGAGTAAGGAATATCTTAAACTTGTTATGAATGCTTTAATTCCTGGTTGTACAAGTTATACAAATAGTGTGATGAGTTTTCCACTCGTAATTGTTGCCTGGTGAAGCACCAAATTCATATTTTTGGTTAATTATGCTGGTTTTCTTCCCTTTTTTGTTGATTAACTGTTCCTTTTGTTGTTTCTTTTTTTGATAAAAGTAAGGGAAGGTCCTGATGCTACTAACTTGTCTTTTTGTATGAACTTTGGTTAAAGGTTTTTCTGAAATATATCATCCAGTGGGCACATCTCAGGCAGCAATTGGTGTGACGACCCGACTTTTCCAATCTCTAAGGTATAGGAAAGGTTGGTTCATCAACTTATTGATTTCTCAATAAGCCGAAACAAACAGAAGCCGACAGCATAACAAAGATCTAAAAACAGAGGCAAAGCATAGAGTAAGCAAGAACAAAAGCTTAACAAAACAATATATCACCATGAGGAACCAGGAAGAATCACCGGTGATGGCCAATCCAACACCCAAAATAGTGGTTCCTAATAATGGTTCCTCGAGTGATATCAAAAAGATAAAATACTAGCCTAGGGCCCAATATTCAAAGAATAATTCTAAACAAAAGTATCAAAAAAATAACTAGGAATCAGGGAAAAAACTCCTCTGTAGGCGTCTCCAATTCCTCCTCAGGAATATAATCGGAGTCCTCTAGATCCTCAGATCCTAGGTCAGTCTCAGCACCTGTGACGTATAGTCGAGGGTGAGCTAACAACAAAGCCCAATAGAGGAAACATGTCTATTTGCATTTCATTATAAGTAAAGGTTTTCAAAGACAGAAATTGGATCGAAAATAGTTTTCAAAAGATGCCTTGCAAACTAAATCTCCAGTTCTAATCATGAGGTCAAAACTAATATAATTCATCTAATGTGTTCAAAAACTTCTGAATTAGCATGCTTCTTGTCTTAAAATTATAACTTAATTTTATCTCCCAAATTACATATAGCATGAGAGCGGACTACGTTACCGATGGGAAACCCTACTGACCATCGTCGTTCATGAACCCATTTTCTAAAGAGCAACAAGCCCCTACGCTATGAGGGAAACTTGCGCCAAAACAAACACCGTCAACATAGTTGGTAGAATCTAGGGTTTCGTTCGTCTGTACCTCAAATCGAATGCAAATGCTAACTTATATCAAAGTTTGTATACATAACCTATTTACTGATTTTTTGGAGTTCTAATTTGAAGTTCACATTAAAAAATAATTGAGGTTGTGAAGTTCTGAAGTTCAAATTTCTGATTTGTGTCATAATTCAAGGTTCTTATTCACACTGTGTTAAACAAATACTTCAAAATTTATGCTCCTTATCAAACAGTCCATACTTATAATAGAATGCAAATAAAGCATAAGGTTCCCCTACCTAAACAAAGACGGTTCCAAAACAAGTAAAAGCAGTCCTCACAAAGGACTCTCAAATTCAAAGCCTACAAAGATTAACACTCTCAGTGTTAATATATGACCAAAAGTCAAACCCGAAAGCTTGCCAAGAAAAAATCCGACAAAAATTCAAAGGCCTGAAATAGGGCACAATTCGACCCTCGAATTCAAATTCGATGGTCGAATTCAAATTCGACCCTCGAATTTTAAAATTTGCATCAGGCTTAAAATCTCAAAATTTGACCCTCGATTTTCAAATCGACCCTCGAATTTCCTCAGTTCTGTGGCTATGAAATTTTTATCTTTGAACCCTTCATTCTCATTTAACCATAGTCGGTTTATCTAAAAATTTACACCATTTTCTACTCTAAACAAAACATAAATTCTAATAACACAAGGAGGTTTAAATGCCTACCTCTTAATGTTTAATCCATCAATCCCGTTGCACCAAAATCACGCACCGGAACCAATCTCCAAAGCTTAATAGGTTAGAACCTCCAATCAGTCCATCACAAGGTTGCCTCTACTTCAACAACCAATAATTCACATAGAACCTACCACTCTCCCTAACTCTCTTCTCAATACATTTATCAAATCAAGATAACTATGCAAGTCTTTTCAACGGTTGAGATGGGGAGAGGGGTTTACAAATTCTCAAGATCTAGGATCAAAGGTGAGAGCAAAGTTTGTAAGCTCTTAATTCAAACGAGAGAGAGAAGTGTAACTTCTCTTCAAAGCTCTCTCTCTTATAAAACAAAAAAAAAGAACTAAAATATCTAGATTTTTCTATTCGCAATCCTATCTACTTAACTTGAACTTAAATTCGGTGTGAAACACAAACACTCAACTTATTGTGTAAGTCATCGACTTCATGACTTCCACACATCACGAGACAAAATCCTTTGGTCATAATTCTCATCATATCCAAAGCTAAACAAAAACCCAGAAAAATCTCATAATCATTTTCGGGTACGCTTACTGAGGTAAATGAAAAATAGGTCAAAATATCAGGGATATTACATTCTCCCCTCCTTAGGAATTTTCGTCCTCAAAAATGTAATACAACACACACCACAAAACGAAACCAAGAGTAAACGTGAGTCACAGTGCGCTAGTCTTGCAGGCACGCAAGTTAAGGGATGGGATCTGTAGTAACATGGATGTACTACATGTGGCACCTAAAGAGCCATAGTGGGTTGCATCCTTACATGGATGCCTACACCCCAAGTGTCACGTGCCGGGAAACCGTCTCACAATCACTGATGAAAATAAACCAAGATAACACAATCCCACCATAGGAAAGCATAACAGAATTGACAATACAAGCCCACATAAAAAATTCAGAAGTGCAAAAACAAAGCCAAAGAGAACATATGAGCTAGATTGAAAAACCAAATATATGTAGATGTGGCAAGGTCCATATCAAAATACAACACGAAACAAAACTATCTATCAGATCAAAATGCCAGAACAAAGATATAAAAGAGATAATAAAATTAGAACCACCAAGTTCTAAGATAATCCACGGAGTAAAATAATAAGTACATGCCCCAAAATATGCAAAAAAAAGAAAACATAGAATCGCCCAAAGCAACACTAAAACTCCCCCGCAACAGCCGGACCAGCTTGATCCTGGTCACCGTCCCCATCACCAGCATCATCGTCCGAACCATCCTCTCCGGCATCGGTAGGCATGCTGGGACCAACACCTGATGTGGAAGGGTGATGAACGGAGGCTCGTATGTCTGCCACGTGCGTGGCATAGTCGGTGGGGAAGGCATGCTGCATCAAGTAGGTAAGAGCCCCGACATGAACGTCCAACTCCTGATGCATGGAGCTGGCATGCTGTGTGAGCTCCTGGATCTGCTGGCTCATCGCAGTCATCTGGCGCGTAAACTCTGAGAGCGTGAGTACGTCACTGTTTGGGGGCTGATCGTGTGCAGGAACATCAAGTTCTGGGGCAACATGCGTTGGATCCTCGTCCTCTTCTTCATCGGGAACGACCGCGTCCTTGGGAGCCTTAACAAGTCGATTGTAGGTCTGACCCTAATTGACTAGTTTATACAATTTTAGACCATCCATGGACTTCGACTCAGTAGGGGAAATCTCTTAAGCTGGGCCCGCTCGATAAATTTCAATCATGACCAAAATCAAACGAGCATATGGAATGCCCTTTTTCGGCTTCTTGACTTGCTTGCCCATTTTCTCCCTAGCCTTAATAATTCCCTGTAAAATAATTTCGGGGGCACTAAACCAACCCTCTTTAAAAGCTGAAAATAAGATCTGCTGGATGGGGCCGTGACGCTCTAATTTGTGACCAAAAGGGTACAGGGTTGCCTTAAATATCTTGTTCAAGATCCACATAGAATCGGGCATGTGAGAACGAGCGATTGATTTACCTGACCCATGTCGACCCTGGGTCATTTGTGCGATGACCTCCTGAAAGGGAACAGGTTTAGGGAAAGGAGGACCCAATCTCATAGTCTTAGAATGTGAGTTAGGGCAGCGCATTGCCACGGCAATGTCCTCAAGGTCAAAGGTATAATCGCGCCCGTCAATTGAGGTATATATTTTCTTCCCATCCTCTCGGTGCATATGTTGATAAAATAAGCGCACCAATCGAGGATAGAAGTGGTCACTAAAAGCAGTGCAGAGCGAGGTCAACCGTTCCTTTTCCAAATAATCTGACGCTGACTGGGTGGTCATTTGTTGATCAAACAGTTCGAGGTGAAAAACCACTAGTGGCGAACCCCTTAATGCTCCAAAACTCATTGGGCTGCTCCCGAATCTGAGGGGGCATAGATGGCACAGGTTGAACAGGGGGTGGCTGATCGAGCTATGGGGCTAGCTTTGTAGATCAGCTTGAAGACGCAGCCTTTGAAGCTGGTCGTTTAGATGTAGGATTTCGGATGGGGGTGGCTTTCTTAGGTCCCATTGAAGCAAAAAGATAACAACCCTAAAAGATGCAAGAAAAAATAAGGCTCCAAAATAAAAAGGAGGGTTTTACCTCGAGAAAAAAAAACCCCAGATCGATTCCACAGTGTGCAATCCAAGGCCCTTGCAAAGAGCAGTTGAATCCCCCTTGATTTCAGCCCAAATACTGCAAGAGAACCCAAGAAAACTCAAAAATCCTCAAAAACCCTAAGCCAGACCCTCTGTTTTCAAAGCACGAAATGCCAAAACCCCAAAATAGAACCCATTTAAATTGATAAAATCGACCCTCGATTTCAAATTCGTCGGTCGAATTTCAATTCGACCCTCGATTTTGAAATCGATCCTCGATTTCTCCAAAATGTTGCCAGGCCAAAATTTTTGCCTGAAATTGCCTGGCTTCTGTTCATGGAAAATCGACCCTCGATTTTCTCAAGTTCTGTTTTGCTCAAATTTTCAAAAATTTTAACATGAGGGTCCATTCCTTGGGTCCAAATTGACCTCCTTAGAGCCCAATTTAATGCAATTTATGGAATGCGACATGTCTGGCATCAAAAAGAGCCGAATTTAACTTAGAAAAATAATTAAATGAATTAGCTATAAAAGGCCCTATTAATCCCACAAGCAATTAGGGAGTAACATCCCCGGTTTCGGTCGAAGGCCCAAAATTTTACGGTTTCCATAAACTTAGGACGTTCTAAGAAGGCAGAAATTAATATACAAAGGGTCAAAAAAATTAAATTAATTCGATATATAAATAAACAAGTACATCACCGAAAGAGCGAAAATATCACACAGTCTACATACAAAATCCAAAAATCTAAGCAAAAAGGGTCGAAATTTGGTCTTGGAGCTCAGCTACTCGCTCCCAGGTGGCTTCCTGTGGTGTATGATTCCGCCATCGGATGAGAACTAAAGGAATCGTCTTCGTGCATTCGATCTACTCCTTGCGATCCAAAATCTGAGCCGGGTCCTCAATCACCGTCAAACCATCCCGAAGCTCGATGGGTTGGTAATCAAGCACGTGAGTCGGGTCGCGTATGTATCGAGGCAGCATCGACACATGGAAGACATTGTGCATGCTGGACAATTGCGGCGGTAGCGCCACTCGGTAGGCAACCTCTCCGACTCGACCTAATATCTCAAAAAGCCCAATGTACCGAGGACTCAGCTTCCCTCTTTTACCGAATCGCATAACGCCCTTCGTAGGCGAAATTTGAACAAAAACATTTTCTCCGACCTGAAAAGCAATTGTTAGCGACAATTCCCACGTGGAATACATATCAAGTGACTAAATACACATGAACGTATTTAAAGCTACCTGAAAATCCACGTGTCTCCGTTTGAGATCAGCGTGGCTCTTCTGACGACTCTGAGCTACTCGTAGTCTCTCATGAATCAATCAAACTATCTCAAGTCCAATAATTAGTTTCTCACCCACTTCTACCCAGTTCAACGGCGATCTGCACTGTCGTCCATATAAAGACTCGAATGGAGCCATACCGATGCTAGCTTGGAAACTATTGTCGTAAGCGAACTCGATCAGAGGTAAGTGTTGGTCCCATGACCCGTGAAAATCCAACATGCAATCTCTCAGCATGTCCTCTATGATCTAATTCATTCGCTCAGTCTGGCCATCCGTCTGTGGGTGAAATGGTGAACTGAAGTTGAGACGAGAACCCATCCCTTCCTGAAACCGCTGCCAAAAGTGTGAAGTAAACAACGGGTCTCTGTCCGACACAATACTAGCCGGTATCCCATGCAATCGAACAATCTCCTTAAGGTATAACTCTGCAAGTCTGCTAGCTGTATACGTAGTATGGTGTGGTAGGAAATTAGCAGATTTGGTTAGCCGATCGACAATGACCCAAACGGCATTATTCTTTCTCAGTGTTTTCAGCAAACCTAGGATGAAGTCTATCGAAATGGCTTCCCATTTCCACTCGTGTACAGGTAAAGGTTGCAATAAGCCCCCAGGATTTTAATGATCAACCTTAACCTGCTGACAAACCAAGCATCGCGATACGTACTCAGCGACATCGCGTTTCAAACCTCGCCACCAGAAGCTCTTCATCAAGTCCTAATACATCTTAGTGCTACCAGGATGTATGGCATACATGGATATGTGAGCCTCTTCCAGAATGGTGTCTCGAAGCTCAGTACTCGATGGTACGCATACTCGATCGTGAAACAATAAGGTCGCATCTGCTCGAATGGAGAAATCCTTCTTGCTTCCACTCTCCACATCTCGTCTGATCACCATCAGCTCATCATCGGTCATCTGAAGCTTCCTAATATTCTCGAAAAGCATAGGGCACAGTACAAGAGTAGCCATCAATGCCCCCGAGCCATTCACATTGAACCGTGAGCTGCCTAAGGCCATATCTTCCAAAAGCTTCCATCTTTGTATCCGGCTGACAAGATGTGACAACTGCGCTAAAGACTTTCTACTAAGATCATTAGCAAAAACGTTCACCTTTCTCGGATGGTACTGAATCAAGAAATCATAGTCCTTTAAGAACTCCATCCATCGTCGCTCCCTCATATTCAAGTCCTTTTGAGTGAATAGGTACTTGAGACTCTTGTGATCGGTGAATATATTGAATATCTCACCATAGAGGTAATGTCTCCAGATCTTCAAGGCAAATATAATTGTTGCCAACTCTAGGTCATGCATCAGATAGTTCCTTTTATGGTCCTTTAGCTGCCTAGAACCATATGCAATGACCCGCTAGTGTTGATTAAGCACACAGCCTAATCCGCCATAAGAAGCATCACTGTACACCGCGAAGCCTCCACTGCTGAAAGGTATAGCAAGTACTGGTGCCGTAGTTAATCTACGCTTCAGCTCCTGAAAACTCTGCTCACTCTACTCTGTCAAATCAAACTTTGCATTCTTTCTCGTAAGCTGTGTAAGCGGACCTGATGTCTTCGAGAAACCCTCTACAAATCTCTGATAGTACCCTGCCAGACTAAGGAAACTTTAGACCTCTGTAACTGTCGTAGGCTGTTCCCAATTCACCACAGAATCGATCTTTGTAGGATCTACTGAGATACCCGCTTTAGAGATGACGTGGCCCAAGAAACTAACCTAATCAAGCCAAAACTCACACTTACTGAGTTTGGCATACAACTTATGGTCCCGGAGTGTTTGAAGAGCCATTCGTAGATGCTGCATATGCTCCTCTCTGGTTTTCGAATAGATGAGGATGCCATCTACGAAAACTACCACAGATTTATCAAGATGTGGTTTGAACACTCGGTTCATCAAGTCCATGAAAGATGCAGGCACATTCGTCAACCCAAACGGCATCACTAAAAACTCATAGTGGCCATAACGGGTCTGAAACGTAGTTTTGGATATATCTTCCGCCTTGATCTTGAACTGGTGATAGCCTGACCTCAGATCAATCTTCGACAGGTCATCAATCCGCTGAAGAGGATAACGATTCTTAATCGTCATCTTGTTGAGCTGTCGATAATCGATACACAGACGCATCGATCCATCCTTCTTTTTCACAAAGAGAACCGATGCGCCCCAAGGAGAAACACTCGGTCGAATGAAGCCTTTGTCTAACAGCTCTTGAAGTTGTTCCTTGAGCTCTTTTAATTCCTTAGGCGCCATTCTATATGGAGCTTTAGACAATGATTCTGTACCCGGCGCTAGCTCGATCACAAACTCAATCTCTCGATCAGGTGGTAATCCAGGTAAGTCCTCTGGAAAGACATCAAGATACTCGCAGACCACCATGATAAGAGCCAAGTCATTCTTCTTTTCTGTAGAGTCTTGTCAGTAAGCCAAATACCCGCTGCAACCATTCCTCATCATGCGCTCGGCCTTAATAGCTGAAACCAACGGCGCAACCTTTGATTTAACTCTACAAAATCGGAAGGATTTCGCTTTGGTGGTCGGAAGGTCACAATCTTCCATAAACAGTCCACGCTCGCATGATAAGCTGCCAACCAATCCATTCCGAGAATAATGCTGAACCCTTCCATGCTCAACGTAATCATGTCGGTCACTGTCTCGTGCTCATCAATCATCACGATGACTGACTGACATGTTGTATCTGTGCTCACGGAACTTCCCGTAGGCATCTTCACGTCTAAAATGAAAGCAAGGGGTTCGGGAGTGATACCCAACTTCTCAGAGAAAAAAGGAGTAATAAACGGGTGTGTAGACCCGGGGTCTATCAGTACTCGTGCTTTAATTTTACTCAAGTCACCTCTACAACTCATTATAAGGGTACCTTTATTAAAAAGTTTGTTAATTATATACAATGATTCTAATGTTGTTTAAAAATTTACTTGAATGAGTTTAAACATTAAATAATAGAATCAATGTAGAATTGACATCTCAACTTTAATCATACCTTGGATCACGTCATTCGACATTTGGGCATCCTGTGCAGCCACCGCATAAGCTCGACCTTGAACTGTAGGTTGCGTCGATTTCTGCATAGAGACTGACATAGTCCTTCCCTTTTCTGTCGTAGGACAATCCTTGATCATATGACCAATCTGTCCACACCTGAAGCATCCTCCAGTGTTTCGTCGGCAATCCTCCGTCTTATGTGGTTTCCCGCACCTTGTACAAGCTGGGGTAGGAACACGAGTAATAGCTGGTCCCCGCGATGATCCCTGAGTTACAGAAGCTCCACTCACAGTAGTGCTCTCGACTCTGAGAGGTCGCCCTGGTGAAGAACTCTGCGGTCTCTGATAGGAAGACGATACTGGTCCTGAAGCAACAGCCGGCCTGGAATATGATTGCTCACTAGGATAGGGAGGAGGTTTAGAAAACCTCAGCTTTTTGTTCACCTGCTCAGACTCACTCAACTATCCCTGGCCAAACCGATTTCTATTTCCCTGCTCTCGCCTCAGGTACTATTTCTGGATGTCTTCCTCTCCAATGAGAGTCTTTGCCATGACGCCCGCATACGTCTCCATCTCCCACATTGACACCCTCTCTTGAATATTCGGCCTCAACCCTCTTTGAAATTTCTGAGCCCTCATCAGCTCAGTGGCCACATGTAAGGGTGCAAATCAGGAAAGTCTATCAAACTCTGTGCCATACTCGCGCACAGACATCTCGTTCTATTTCAACTTAATAAACTGGACTTCCCACTGGTTACGCACGATCTTTGGAAAATACTGATCGTTGAACGTCTCCACGAATTATGCCCAAGTCCATGGAGTATTGGGGTAGTCTTGCTCTCGCATCTTGGTGACAGATTTCCACCAAGGACTGGCCTCACCCAAAAGTTTGAAGGATGCCCAGCATACCTTCTCAACATCTGTACACTGTAACACCTCAAAAATCTTTTCCTTCTCATCAAGCCATGCCTCGGCTTCCATCGGATCCGTCTACCATGAGAATGTAGGAGGCCTCATCCTCCTGAACTTGGAGAATCCCCCTGACTGATATTTGGCTTCCAGCATCTCAGTCTGTCGATCTATGGCCGCAGTCTGTTGAGCCATGTTGTTGGCCAAGGCCGCCAACACCTGGTCAACATTTCCCCCCTCAGGCCTAGCAGCTCCCAAAGGATCTACATTAGGGCCAGATGCGAATCTCCCTCTGCCATGTGAGGTACCTACACCCTCATCAATCTCCTCAAGATGAGCCATGCGAGGTCCTTCTCTACCTCGGTCTCTGCCTCTAAACCGCGGAGGCATGCTGATCTGTCATTGTTGAAAAACAATAACAATTGAACAGTATTGATTGTTAAGACAATCTAACCCTTAGCCTTAAGACTCCGAACCTAGAGCCTGTCTCTGATACCAACTGTGACGACCCGAGTTTTCCAATCTCTAAGGTATAGGAAAGGTCGGTTCATCAACTTATTGATTTCTCAATAAGCCGAAACAAACAAAAGCCGGCATCATAACAAAGATCTAAAAATAGAGGCAAAGCATCGAGTAAGCAAGAATAAAAGCTTAACAAAACAACATATCACCCTGAGGAACGAGGAAGAACCATCGGTGATGGCCAATCCAACACCTAAAATAATGGTTCCTAATAATGGTTCCTTGAGTGATATCAAAAAGACAAAACACTAGCCTAGGGCCCAATATTCAAAGTATAATTCTAAACAAAAGTACCAAAAAGATAACTAGGAATCAGGGGAAAAACTCCTCTGCAGGCGTCTCCAATTCCTCCTCAGGAATATAATCGGAGTCCTCCAGATCCTCAGATCTTAGGTCAGTCTCAGCACCTGTGACGTATAGTCGAGGGTGAGCTAACAACAAAGCCCAATAGAGGAAACATGTCTATTTCCATTTCATTATAAGTAAAGGTTTTCAAAGACAGAAATTGAATCAAAAATAGTTTTCAAAAGATGCCTTGAAAACTAAATCTCCAGTTCTAATCATGAGGTCAAAACTAATATAATTCATCTGATGTGTTCAAAAACTTCTGAATTAGCATGCTTCTTGTCTTAAAATTATAACTTAATTTTATCTCCCAAATTACATATAGCATGAGAGTGGACTACGTTACCGATGGGAAACCCTACTGACCATCATCTTTCATGAACCCATTTTCTAAAGAGCAATAAGCTCCTACGCTATGAGGGAAACTTGCGCTAAAATAAACACCGTCAACACGGTTGGTAGAATCTAGGGTTTCGTTCGTATGTACCTCAAATCGAATGCAAATGCTAACTTATATCAAAGTTTGTATACATAACCTATTTACCAATTTTTTAGAGTTCTGATTCGAAGTTCACATTCAAAAATAACTGAGGTTCTGAAGTTCTGAAGTTCAAATTTCTGAGTTCTTAATCATAACAAAGTTTTCCAATTTCTGATTTGTGTCATAATTCAAGGTTCTTATTCACGCTGTGTTAAACAAATACTTCAAAATTTATGCTCCTTATCAAACAGTCCATACTTATAATAGAATACAAATAAAGCATAAGGTTCCCCTACCTCAACAAAGACGGTTCCAAAACAAGCAAAAACAGTCCTCACAAAGGACTCTCAAATTCAAAACCTACAAAGATTAACACTCTCAGTGTTAATATATGACCAAAAGTCAAACCTAAAAGCTTGCCAAGAAAAAATCCGACAAAAATTCAAAGGCTTAAAATCTCAAAATTCGACCCTTGATTTTCAAATCGATGGTCGAATTCCAAAGTCAACCCTCGAATTTCCTCAGTTCTGTGGCTGTGAAATTTTTATCTTTGAACCCTATATTCTCATTTAACCATAGTCGATTTATCTAAAAATTTACACCATTTTCTACTCTAAATAAAACATAAATTCTAATAATACAAGGAGGTTTAAATGCCTACCTCTTAACGTTTAATCCATCAATCCCGTTGCACCAAAATCACGCACCGGAACCAATCTCCAAAGCTTAATAGGTTAGAACCTCCAATCAGTCCATCACAAGGTTGCCTCTACTTCAACAACCAATAATTCACACAAAACCTACCACTCTCCCTATCTCTCTTCCCAATACATTTATCATATCAAGATAACTATGCAAGTCTTTTCAACGGTTGAGATGGGGAGAGGGGTTTACAAATTCTCAAGATCTAGGATCAAAGATGAGAGCAAAGTTTGTAAGTTCTTAATTCAAACGAGAGAGAGAAGTGTAACTTCTCTTCAAAGCTCTCTCTCTTATAAAAAAAAATAAAGAACCAAAATATCTAGATTTTTCTATTTGCAATCCTATCTACTTAACTTGAACTTAAATCCGGCGTGAAACACAAACACTCAACTTATTGTGTAAGTCATCGACTTCATGACTTCCACACATCACGAGACAAAATCCTTTGGTCATAATTCTCATCATATCCAAAGCTAAACAAAAACCCAAAAAAATCTAGTAATCATTTCTGGGCACGCTTACCGAGGTAAATGAAAAATAGGCCAAAATATCAGGGATATTACAATTGGGCTCGACGGATCGCGCCATTAACCTCCAGTTGGTCATCGGCAATTTTTGTGGCAATGCCAGTATCAGGATGTCTTTGAGGTGGGGTTGGTATAGGCCCAAGCTGTCACGAAAGTTCACAACACAACCTATGGTGTTGGCAACGTCGAGGACGTCAATGTGAAATGTGAGGTCATCTATTTTGTGGTGAGTGTTCAGACGTGATCGCTGACTCCGACTTCAGGCTACGCCGTCAAACACATGACCAAAGGTAAGGATAAAAGGTCAACTCAATCCAAAGGGATGAATGTTCTGACCTTGGTAAAATTCTAGACCTCACTCAGGCCCAACCGCATGAATGGGTTCGACTATTCTCATAATTTGACTCATTACCTCCCCTCACGATTAAGGCATCATTCAAAAAAAAAAAAGAATAAAAATAAGAAAAATACAAAAGATACAAATATATATATATATATATTTCTGCTTATTTTTTTGTCCATGTACATATTTGCAGCATCATACTTTCATCTCAAAACAAAAATAACAAAGAAGAAGAAAAATCTAATATATATATATATATATATATATTGAAGCAAAAAATGAAAAAATATAAGTAAAAATTTGCTTCTCCTTTTATTAATTAGGACCCATATTTAATATAAACAAAAAAGGGACTGAAGTTTTCTTGAGAATGTGCAGGAACATCAAAATACCCAAAGCCTCGAATCAAGCAACCTCTCGAGTTGCCAAAACATCCCATGTCAACAACGGTTGTGGATGGACCAGAGGAAGCATCTCACCATTCACCTAAGACGTTCAGTCTATTCAAAAAAAAGAGAGAAGAAAATCTTTTGAAAAAAAAAAAGAGAAAAAAAAAGATATTTGTGTTTTCATTGTACTTTTTCTCATGCACAGCTACGCACATATATGCTTCAATGCGGTAAAATGTCAATATTTTTTTAGCAACGTACCTATCCTAAATTGATGTCCTAAGTCTAAGGTTCGCCTTGGATGTTCGAATCCTACTTTAAAGTAGGAACAAAAGTGCCACTCCCAATCAAACAGTCAATGTTTCAATCGGATTGGTTCCACCACTAAATCTTTGCTCTGATCACTCCAATTTTTTGGATTCATATGAACTTGAGTGTCTTAAACTTCATATTCGTCACGAGATATTTCAGAGGAGTAGACTCTTGATCTACGATACCTGGGCGTGCGAACTACAAGGTTTGAGGTCTGGATAACTCCGTTATCAAAAAGGTTTTTCGTTGGTCAAAACCAACCTGTCAAAAATGAGAGTACATATCGAACAACTATGTTCAAATGTGGATGCAGAAGGGATCTTTTCCCGTGATTATTCTAGGTGGTAGGCTTAAAACCTGTACGGCATCCCTGTAAAGTATACGTCATGCCTTTGGGTATCCATTAGATGGACATTTATTTTTGTAAATTGTACCTAGTCATGGTTCAGGACTTCCATTTCCTTGTTATTTATTGCCCCTAATAGGTCAATGTTTTTGCATAGTTGATCTATTTGTAAGATCATCGTCAAAAGTGGCACACACTCTCAAAAAGCGTTACGACATCAATATTTTCTCTGCTCGAGTAGTCGTGTTAAAGTAACTTCGAGATTGATGGGTACGCCCAAAGACCTCGAACCCCTACCTAGCATAAGGGCACCTGTGACTAATCAAAATGGAGCAATCAATGCCTCATGAGATTGGGCACAAACCATTGGATCTTCGCATCATTGCTTTACGTTGATCTTTAAATATTGATCGATCACCCTTCCACTTGCGGGGCTGTTTTGTTCAAAATGAAACTCGAACATCATGCAGTACACCTTCACGGTCATGCCCAGTAATATCGTTAAGTGCTTAGGGACCACTAATCTCGAGAAACGGATGTTTTCCCAATGATATGGCCTTCCTCTACTCTCCATATTTTTCTTTTACCATTTGATATTTGAGGTTCATTTTGAAAACGACGGATCCAAGAGCACTAGCCTTGGGCCTCTTCGGATGTCTTTTTTTCTTTGGCATACAATCATTAGTGATCGGATATCAAAGAGGGGCATTTGTAGACATCCAAATTTGATCTAAGGCCCGATCAACACGTACTTCAAGAAAGGCATACTCTCGAGTTTTGAAAAGCATTTTTCAAACCCTTAAAAGTTAACCCGAACCCTTAGAGCCCATCCCGGACCCTTCAGAAGCCCAACCAGACCCATAAAACCCTTAAAACCCGAACTGGACACATACTGGACCCAACCTGAGCCCACAAACCACCAATCCTATTTTCAGCCAAAAATTGGTTGGGCAAGCGTAATATGCATGCCTTGGCAAATTTTGGCCAAATTTGGCTAAGCGTGCATATTCAACCTCCAGCTTCTAGACCTGGTTTTTAAAACAGGCGTGCATATTCTGCACGCATGCCTTAAAAACTGATTTTCTTTAAAAAATAGCCGAGTTTCATGTTTGGGGGTTTAACTTGTGGACCACCCCAAAATTTGGGGTGGGTTTCATTAGGACCCTAGTACCCTTAGTAGCCTAAAATATAACCCTTTTTCCATCCAAACCCTCACCCTATCATCCACCATTAAAACCCAATTTCCATCGCTCTAGCCCTAGACAGCCTAGAAAACCTTAGATTGACCATTACTGTAACATCCCTGATATTTTTTACCTATTTTCGTTTACCTCGGTAAGCATGCCCGGAAATTATTACGGGATATTTCTGAATTTTTGGTTAGCTAAGTGTTTGATGAGAATAATGGCCAAAGGATTTTGTCTCGTGACGTGTGAAAGTCATGTAATCGATGACTTACACAATAAGTTAAGTGTTTGTGTTTCACGCTGAATACAAATGCAATTAAAAGGATAGGATTGCAAATAGAAAATCTAGATATTTTTTGGTTCTTTGTTTTTGATTTATAAGAAAGAGCTTTGAAGAGAAATTCATTTCTCTCTCATTTGAATAATAAAAATCTTGCAACTTTTGCCTCACCTTTGTTCCTAGATCTTGAGAGTTTGTAAATCCCTCTCCCCATCTCAACCGTTGAAAAGCCTTGTATTGTTGTTTTGATCTGTTAAATGAATTGAGTAAAGAGATAGGGGAGAGTGGTAGGTTCTGTGTGAATTATTGGTTGTGCTCTTGAGGCAACCTTGTGATGGATTGATTTAGAGGCCCTAGCATGTTAAACCTTGAAGATTGATTCCGGTGCTTGATTTTAGTGCTACGGGATTGAAGGATTAAACGTCAAGAGGTAGGCTTTTAAAACCTCCATGTGTTATTTAAATTTATGTTTTGTTTAGAGTAGAAAATGGTGAATTTTAGTTAGACAAACCGACTATGGTTAAATGAGAAAAAAAGGGTCCAGAGATCTAAATTTAACAGCCACAGACCTGGAGAAATTCAAGGGTCGAATTTGGAATTCGACCATCGAATTGAAAATCGAGGGTCGAAATTTGATTTTTCAGACTTGATGAACTTTTGGAAATTCGACCATCGAATTGAAAATCGAGGGTCGAATTTTGCCCTGTTTTAGGCCTTTGAAATTTTTGTCGGATTTTTCTTGGCAAGCTTTCGGGTTTGACTTTTGGTCCAATATTAACACTGAAAGTGTTAATCTTTGTAGGTTTTGAGTTAGAGAGTCCTTTGTGAAGACTGCTTTTGCTTGTTTTTTGGCCGTCTTTGTTGAGGTAGGGGAACCCTACACCTGATTTGCATTCTATTATATGTATAGGTTGTTTGATAAAGAGCATAATTTCTGAAATATTTGTCTTACACAGCATGAATAAGAACTCTGAATTGTGATACAAATAAGAATTTAGAAAACTTTGTATTGACTAACTCAGAAATTTGAACTTCAGAACCTCCGTTATCTTTGAATGTGAACTTCGAATCAGAACTTCGAAAAATTAGTAAATATGTTATGTATACAAGCTTTGATATAAGTTAGCATTTGCATTCGATTTGAGGCACATACGAACGAAACCCTAGATTCTACCAACCGTGTTAACGGTATCTATTTGGCGCAAGTTTCCCTCATAGCGTAGGGGCTTGTTGCACTTCAAAAAATGGGTTCATAAACGACGATGGTCAGTAGGGTTTCCCATCGGTAACTTAGTCCGCTCTCATGCTATATGTAATTTGAGAGATAAAATTAAGTTATAATTTTAAGATAAGAAGCATGCTAATTCAAGAGTTTTTGAACATATCAGATAAATTATATTAGTTTTGACCTCAATTAGAACTGGAGATTTAGCTTGCAAGGTATCTTTTGAAAACCATATTTGATCTGATTTCTGGCTTTGAAAACCTTTACTTATAATGAAATGCAAATAGGCATGTTTCCTCTATTGGGCTTTGTTGTTAGCTTACCCTCGACTATACGTCACAGGTGCTGAGACTGACCTAGGATCTGAGGATTTGGAGGACTCCAATTATATTCCTGAGGAATTGGATATGCCTACAGAGGAGTTTTTCCCTTGATTTCTAGATTATCTTTTTGGGTACTTTTGGTTTAGAATTATTCTTTGAATATTGGGCCCTAGGCCATTGTTTTATCTTTTTTATATCACTCGAGAAACCATTATTAGGAACCACTATTTTAGGTGCTGGATTGGCCATCACCGGTGGTTCTTCCTGGTTCCTCAGGGTGATATATTGCTTTGTTAAGCTTTTGTCTATGCCTTGCCTCTATTTTTAGGTCTTTGTTATGCTGCCGGCTTCTGTTTGTTTCGGTTTATTGAGAAATCAATAAGTTGATGAACCGGCCTTTCCTATACCTTAGGGATTGGAAAAGTCGGGTCATCATAGTTGGTATCAGAGCGAGACTCTAGGTTCAGAATCTTAGGGCTAAGGGTTAGATTGTCTTAACAATCAATACTGATCAATTATTATTGTTTTTCAACAATGATAGATCAGCATGCCTCCGTGGTTCAGAGGTAGAGGCCGAGGTAGAGAAGGACCTCGCATGGCGTGTATTGAGGAGATTGATGAGGGCGTAGGTATCTCGAGAGGGAGAGACAGAGTGGCTACCGGTCCTAACACTGATCCGTTGGGAACTGGTAGAGGCGAAGGAGGAAATGTTGACCAGGTGTTGGCGGCCTTGGCCAACAACATGGCTCAACAGACTGCGGCCATAGATCGATAGACAGACTTACTGGCAGCCAGACATTAGCCAGGGGGATTCACCGAGTTCAGGAGGATGAGACCTCCTACATTCTCAGGGCAAACGGATCCGATGGAAGCCAAGGATTGGCTTGATGAGATGGAAGTCCAGTTTATAAGACTGGAGCAGAATGAGATGTCGGTGCCGGAGTATGGCGCAAAGTTTGATAAACTTGCCCGATTTGCACCCTTACACGTGGCCACTGAGTTGATGAGGGCTCAGAAATTTCAGAGAGGTTTGAGGCTGAATATTCAGGAGAGGGTGTCGATGTGAGAGATGGAGACGTATGCGGGCATCATGGAAAAAGCTCTCATTGGAGAGGAAGACATCCAAAAATAGTACTTTAGGCGAGAGCAGGGAAATAGAAATTGGTTTGGCCAGGGACAGTTGAGTGCATTTGAGCAGGTGAACAAAAAGCCGACGTTCTCTAAACCTCCTCCCTATCCTAGTCAACCATCATATTCCAGACCGGCTGTTGCTTCAGGACCAGTATCATCTTCCTATCAGAGACCGCAGAGTTATTCACCAGGGCGACCTTTCAGAGCCAGGAGCACTACTGTGAGTGGAGCTTCTGTAGCTCAGGGATCATCACGAGGACCAACTGTTACTCTTATTCCTACTCCAGCGTGTACAAGATGTGGGAAACCACATAAGACGGAGGATTGCCGACGGAACACTGGGGGATGCTTCAGGTGAGGACAGATTGGTCATATGATCAAGGATTGTCCTACGGCGGACAAGGGAAGAACTACGTCTCTCACGCGTCGAGAGACCCACGTTAAGGTCGAGCTTATGCGGTGTTACAGATGCCCAAACGTCGAATGACGTGATCCAAGGTATCATTAAAGTTGAGATGTCAATTCTTGCATTGGTTCTATTATTTAATGTTTAAATTCATTTAAGTAAATTTTAAACAACATTGGAATCATTGCATATAATTAACAAAGTTTTTAATAAATGTACCCTTATGATGAGTCGTAGAGGTGACTTGAGCAAAACTGAAGCACGAGTACTGATAGACCCCGGGTCTACACACTCGTTTATTACTCCTCTTTTATCCGAGAAGTTGGGTATCACTCCCGAACCCCTTGCTTTCATTTTAGATGTGGAGATTCCTACGGGAAGTTCGGTGAGCACAGATACAGCATGTCAGTCAGTCGTCGTGATGATTGATGAGCACGAGACAGTGATCGATGTTGGGGATTCACAGTGTGCTGATTTATGGTGTTAACATCAAGAGAAAACAGAGATGGGTTCAGCACAGCTGGAAAATCCTAGACCTGTGAGATACAGGGTCCTTTGTAGCAAGTTTTAAAAGTAAGGGGAAGTCCACAGAGAGGTGGTTTGGAATTGGGTAAATCTCCAGATCTGTAAGAGATCTTGCACCCTAACTAATGTTGATCTAGCTAAAGATAGGGGAGAGATTAGATTGGAGTTTCACTTAATCGAAACTACAATTAAAATGCATATTGTCTTAGATTGACTCTGGAGCCTCAGATCTTACAGACGGAGGGTTTAAAAACTCAGAAATGGAGAAGAATAGCTTGGAGGTTGTTTTCACTGCAATCAGGTTAAGCCAAGAATATTACAGGGGTTCAAAAGCACACAAGTCCCTCAGCTGGCCACAAGCACAGCTGCAGGGTATAAATTCCACTCCAAATCACAGGATCCACCTGGCCTTAAGGCTATGATCTGTCCACTTTAATGGTCACAGACCATCCTATAGACTTTATCGAATCCATGGATTGCAGCAGATGAATTAATTGACGCCTGAGTTTAGATTTACCTTAAGGCTATGATCTGTCCACTATAATGGTCACAGACCATCCTAAGATCTCCTACAAATCCAAAGCCTCAATTAGAACAATTAAAACCACTACAGATGCTGCAATTTCTAGGTCACAGACGCAGAAAATTACAGGGATATCAGATCCAAGGAATTTAGATGATATCCAAGAGGTCTACCAGTTAAGTGGGTGAGCTGATCAAGCAACTCCTCTACACAAATCCGATCGAGCACCAAAAGGAATCAAAAGAGCTTTAGATCTAATTAAAACATTGAAAACAACATTTACATTGCAAACAAGGTCACTCTTACAATGGAATGCTCTCAGATCTATAGTCTGTGCAGCAATTAACCCCAGCAACACTCTTAACCTAACCCAATCGCAGATCTAACTCACTCCTTGCTGCTCCTAGGGAATTAGCCAACCATGGTTGGGCTAAAGGAAGGAAAATAGAATCTCGCTGCAGGCTCTAATCTCTAGGAAATTGTTCAGAAATTCGATCCTCCCCAATGGCAATTGGGGATCTCTATATATAGCTTTCTCCTTTGTTTTTCCTGCCAAAAATCCCTTCTAGAAGGTCATCAGAGTTTGTTAGAGTTCTGTTAAAGCACGTGGGTCGGTTAGGGCTTTCTAGGGCATCTTATAAAACCTCACGTCGGTCATCAAAGTGCCTCAATTTGCGTGCAGTAGGTTACCAAGTCTCAGCGTGTGCATAGCATAGTTTCTGAGAAGTTCAGCACACGATTTCGACAGGTTGCAGAAGCTTTCGATAAGTTGAAAAGGAGTTTGTAGCCCCTTTAGATAGGTTCCTTAGTCTCTTCGATAGGTTCTGATAGGTTGGGCTTAGATGCTTCAGCTTCACTGCACTTAATCTGGGGCCTTTGATAGGTTGGAAGAGTGATTCGATAGGTTGGGGATTCACATTCCATTGCTTCGATCGGATGACCCTTGTTCCTATCGAAAGGTTCAAATCATTCTGCGATAGGTATTGTCCCAACACTTCTATTTCGATAGGTTCAGTGGGCCATTCGATAGGTTCAGGGAATCTTTCGATAGGTCTCCTTTTTCCCTCAAGCCAGCTTTCGATATGTTGAATTCTCTTTTTCTTTCAACTGCTCGATAGGTTCTTGGATCCTGTTGAATTCTTCACTTCTGTATGAATTCTTCCTTTCTCTGCCTTCTGATCCTATCGAATCCTTCTCAGCTACACGAATTCCTTCCTTTTAACCCTCAGCTCCTATCAAAGTCTTCAGACATCCTCTCGATAGGATGTTTTGGACCTATCTTCACTTCCTTCCTTGTTACATTCTTTGTGGTTTTTCTTTGTGGGCATTCTTAAGTGGTTTTCTGCATTATTACCAGCTTTCACTGCTATCTACAAAATGCACTCAACAGAGGTTTATTAGTGTGCTCACAGGTCCATCAATGGTCAAGTTAAAGGGTGAAAAGTGGCATTTTTCACCACTTAACACACCCCCAAACCTAAGCTTTGCTAGTCCCTGAGCAAAGGAGAATTAAAAGGAAATAAAAATACCACATTCGTAGGGAGCACGGATGCATTTAGCATATGCACCAAGCCTTTTAAACCCCTAGGTGATCCCTAGTGGAGGAGTGAAGTCTCCTGAGGGTTTTCAGTGAAGGTGCCCACAAACTTCTCCAATAAAACTTAGTTAATAATAGTGCAACCTGTTAAAGCAGAGTTTAAGCAAATCAAATAAATTCACATCATGCCCATTCATTAAAGGATAACAGAAAAAAAAAAAAACATCTATTTGGAGCTATGAAAGTCTACTGAAATCTCTTCATCATCACTTAGTTTGTGTCAAGGCATTTCTCATAAAATTTGATGCAGAACTCATCATCACTTTGAGGATCCTACCCAGATACTTCCCCCATCAATTGGATTCCAGACCCAAGTCTCACTAGGGCTGTTCACTCATTAGTACAGAGAAGAGGGGTAAATCATATCTCTCAGCTCAAGAGCAGTTACAACCCTCAAATAGGACTGCAAGCAGGAGCATAGGCATTGCTTGAATTTCTGACTTTTCCAGCTCTTTTCACCATAGATTAAGCAGATTCTCATCTCCACATGACAACTCAATCCACTTTCAGATCAGTAAGGTCTTTTTATTGGGTTGTAATGTGGCTTAGGGATGAGGTTTGTGAAGGAACTAAAGGGAATAACAGAGTTCAAAATTGAGAAATCAATAAAGGCAAGGAGGTGATCATGACTTCACCTTCTTCAATTCAGAACCTCTTCACTGTCTTTTTGAATTTTTCAGACTTGAAGTGATTAGCTTCTTGTCTTCTTGTAGATTTTTAAGTGGAGTGACTTCTCTTCCTCATTCTTTTCCTTTGCTTCTTTTTTTTTTTTTTTTTTTTATATGTGTGTGGGTTGGAATGCCACAACATCACAAACTGTGTTTTCCTTTCTTTTGACCAAATTTGCCACCTTGCTCCTCTAACCTCATTTCTCCTTTCATTTCTTGATTTCTCAGATTGGGGGTAGACTGAAATGGGCCAAAGGGGTTTTGGGTTCAAATTTTCTGGTTTCTATCAAAGAAAACTGAGAATTTTTTTTTATGGCTCAAAAAGGTGTGTATCAAGGGCAGTTCAAAGGTGGGGAATTTTAGGCTCAAACTGTCCAAAGTATGGCCTTACTTCACATCTTCAATGTCCTGAGTGCTGTCAAGTTGTTTCAACTCTGATTTGCCTAACTTCTAGTGATCAAGATTAGGTCTAGTCAATCCTTAAAGCAGAAAGAATTGCCATGACACTCTTCAAAGAAATCTTTCAGGCCCAATTCTCACTGGGTATGGCCTTCCATCTAATTTTTCTGGGGGGTATCTTCACAGTCTCTTCTCGTTGCTGGTTTATTACACATCAAAAACTTTCTTCAAAAATTCTTGACATTTTCTTCATGAAAAATGTTAAAATTTCAACTTACTTCAGTTGCAAATAGTTTTTAAAGTTTCCTTAACAACAAATATGAGGTGAATTCATTCTCTTTTCGATTATTCGTTTTTAACTTGGCTGTACTAAAATTAACTATTTTATTGGCATACATGCCACACCCCCAAACCTTAACCAAACAGTGTCCTCACGGTTTTGAGAAAATGCAATCAAGAGAGAGACAGGGTAAGAAGATATCTATAGAATAACACAATAAAAATGTCAAATATATACAAGAGACAAATGAAAAAGAAACTGAAACAACACATGGCCACATTCATATACAGCTTGGTGCCAGCTACCCCTTAGATACAGGGTTGCCCTTGGACTTGGATTGCTGTGTTTGTTTTGCTGGTGCCTCCTTAGACTGGGCAGCAGGCTTTTTACCTTTAGGATCAACAGCAGGCGCATAATCAGAATCCGAATCGGAAGGGAAAAGGAAAATGGGGTCCAATCCTAGAGTCGCAGCAACCTTCCTTCTTTCATCCCTAGAGAGAAGGGTGCCATGGGGGTCAGATTGAGCGGAGGACCTGGTGTGCTTAGCGGCTTTGGATGGGGCAGCAGGTTATTTTCCTTTTTTGATAGAGGCAGCAGAAGAAGCAGATCTCTTGGCGGTGGTGGTTCTTTTGGAGGGAGTCCTTTTTAATTTAGGAGGGATAGGTTGGACAGGTGGAGGTACCTGGGAAAGAGAAGGAGGGGGAACATCCACAGGTGGGGTCGCTGAAGGAATAGTTGTAGAGGGGGGACATGGGGGGAGGAGGAGGCGCACAGAGGTCTTTGTAGCAAGAGGGGTAGGCTGAAAGGGTTGAGACAACAATGAAGCAACCTTTTTCTCTAAAATATTAATCTTCTTGGTAACATAGAGGAGGTTAGCATCTAAGAGCTCCTTGGTGGCCTTGATGATCCCCTGAGCATTGGCTAACGTTTTCTTGAGGAGCTCAGAATTCTTCTTCTCATACTTGGCAATGAGACTCTTAGCAGCAGCCAACTGTTTGGTTAACTTATAACAAGTCAAAATCTCACGCCACCCCTCAGAGGTATCTCGGAGCTTGATGCAGTGCTCCAATTCGATGTTGGCAATCCGCTCTTCGTAAGGGGCTTCCAGGGAAGCCCAGAGGGCAGCCATACCCCTCAGGACATCACTGTGGATGTAAGGGTTGTCCCTCATTGCATACAGCAAAGTGAGATACGGAGGAATGTACATGTGTTGGCGAAGGATGATGGGAAAGGAAGGGGAAGAAGTGGATGGACAGGAGGGGGGGTAGAAAACGAGATCCTCACATGGATCAATTTGGGTGGAAGCATCGTGGAAAGAAGGTGGGGAGGAAAAGGGGGAATGGGTGGTGGGTATCTTAGCAACTCCAGAAACAGGTGCAGGTGGGGATGAAGGTAGAACAGCTGCTGGGAAGGGAGGTGGGGGTAGAGATGGAGCTGCTAACTCTGTAAATAGGATATCAGTAGGGATGGGTGAGGCTATGGGTGAAAAGGGGGGAGAGAAATGGAAAAGTGAGAGATCAGGGGGGAGAGGAGAAGTGGGAAGGGATAGGGAAACTGAAGTGGGGGGAGTAAGGGTGGATTGAATTGATTGGAGACATGAGATCATGAGGGCCTGGTTGTCAGTGTTAGTGGCTAATTGGGCCTGAATGAACTGTAGGAGGGAGAGGATTTGGGTTAAAGTGTCAGGTAGGGTGGAAGTAGAGGGAATGGGTGATTGAATGGGATGGAAAGGAGAGGATGGGGCATGGGTAAAATGAGGAGGAGCGGGGGGAGGGGAGTCAAGCAGTGGGGTGTACTCATGAGCAACATCCTCCATAATTGAAGAAATGAGGGCAGTGAAACCAGTAGAAGTGAACTAGTCCAAACCCTGTGTATGGATAGGTAGTGGTGGAGGGGGGGAATCAGGAAGGGGCTGGAGGGAGGATAGGGAGGACATGGTGGGGATAGGCTTAGAGAAGGTGGGGAGTTCCAGGACCCCAGGTCGGAATTCCTGAGTGGTGGGTGGAAGGGGGACGAAGAGAGATTTGAAAAGCAAGGTGGGTGGAGGTGTAGGTAATGTGAATGGAAAAGTGGGTGATGTAGGAGGAATGGTGGATGGGGGAATGTCAGCAGCATGATCTGTTGCTGAGGTAGTGGGCACCTCCTCCTTTGCCTCAACAGGCTTGGTCTTTTGAATCAGGGTTAAACTTGTAGACCATGCCCTCTTTCCAAAAACCTTGGGAGTCATTTTCTCCACTGGCTCAGCCTCCTTAATCCTATACTTTCCAGCTTTGAGCAGACAGGTGATGAGTCTGCTGAAGGGTAGGCCTCCTCCCTTAGCAAAAGCCTATCTTTTTAGCACCTTGTCATTTATGTCCACCATAATTTCAAACATCAGCTTAGGTGCATTCACGAACTGCCCCTTGAACTAATAGAATAAAGCATCCACTAATGGGGACCTTCTCTCCTGTAAATGTCCTGTAACATAGACATTTTTCCTTAAGATAGTATCCATCAATCTGAGACTAGGATGGAGGTCTCTTCTCATCAGGAATTCTCCAGAACCCACAATCCCATTGGTTAGCTGCTTGGCCATGTCCTTAAATGTAGCTCCAACAGGTACTCCCTCAGTGCGGTTGGAGTCAAATTGGTATGGGACCCCCAAAGCCATTCCTATGTCTCTGTGATCGATAGTTAGTTGCCAATCATCAATCGAGATCTCTAGTACATCATCAATCCCCTGTGCCACCTTCTTCTTCAGGTTTTGGTACCACCAGCCTGGGATACACTGATTCTTTCAATGGTGACAGTAGGGGCAACAAGCCTTCTTTCTTCAAATAGCTCAGTGTTTCCTGGCACTCTCCAATGTTGGCAAAATATGACAGATTAAATTCAGTCTCAGGGACAAGGCTTAACTTGTCTATAAATTCATTGGGGGTGGTTAGTATAGCTGGAGGCTCTACAGCAATGGGTCTGTTAGGGGTATCTCCCTCTAAGGGTGTTTCTACCACAGGTTCCTGAATTCTAACAGCTTTGGCTTTCTTAGCTTTAGGACCCTTTTTGGGTGTCTCCTCAGCGAGCTTCCTCTTTACAGGCGGTTTGGTAGTAGGTAGCGCTTTCTTGGAGGATTTAGGGGTGGATGCAGTTGATTTTCGGCGTATGCTGGCTAGCGTTTCCTCAGGCTCATCCATTTTAATCTGAGAGAGTAATTTCTCACCAACTTGGAATGGGAAAACTTAGAAAAACAACAGATTGATGGTAGGAAGGAAACTCACCTCCAAGTACTTAGGGTTTCACAAAGCTAGCGATGCACCGCTCCAATTTCTCCAAAATCAGGGGCAAAATGCTCCTCTACGCAAGCTAAATGTATTGACAAGATGGCACACTAAACAGCGGAAGATTCCGTGAGGATTTAGTAGAGAAAGAGGGAGGCAAAAAAAATGAGGAAGAGAGCTAAGGTTTTTCAGAGGGTAAGGAATGAAGCACAAATGACCTATCGACAGGTATATAAGGGTGAAAATGTGATTCCGACAGGATGAATGGAATGGTTTCGATAGGTTGCTACATCCTGTCGAAAGCTTGGAAATCAAATCTTTCAAAAGGGATGATCCCAAAGGGTTTCGATAAGTGAGACCATCCTATCGATAGGTTCAAACGGTAGAAAAAGCATCTTTTCGATAGGTGCCCGATATGTACCCAGAACCTATCGAAATATTTGTTTGCCCTTATTTAACCTGTCGAGAAGTTGGTTTTACTTGTCAAAACGTCCAGTGCCTATCGAAACCATTAGATATCCTATCGAAATCACCATGTAACCTAACAAAAGGTAGATTTGGCCTATCAAAGGCTTCAAAACCCAGATAAAACTGCCTTTCTGGGCACCCTTAGCTTCAGCACTTATCAGGCTCTGTTGCTGTGCGGCCCTATGATTGGATTATTTTGTGGACGACCTCCCATTATTTTAGAGCAGCTGGAAAATTTGAAATGGCGACCCAATAGATAATATGGTATGTTTATTGCAACAGAATTTTACTAGAAATGCAAAGTAAAACATCTAAAACATAAGCAAAATATGGTACATATGATACATACTAAACTGCAGGTGCTAATCTGGAGGATCTGAAAGGTTAACGGCCTCCCCATGTTCCTCGAACTTGTCATCCTTCTTGGATTCGTTCCTCAACACTTGTTGAACCCCTGATTGCAATCTTGTCTCTATAGGCCAATCATTGCTCTGTACCAGCTGTTGAGGATTATCATGCAGAGCCTCCTCCAGCTCTGCAATGGAAAAGCAGGTCTCATCAAAAGGGGGTTGAGAGCTGGTGCTGTACACACGCAGCTTTACTTTTATGTTGCCAAAGAAGACCTCCATGATTCCAGATCTGCATTGAATACAGGCATTGGCAGTGGCCAAGAAGGGCCTGCCCAGAATCACAGGGATGGAGGAAATACCTTTACTTGGCTCCATATTTAATACCACAAAGTCAGCAGGGTAAAAAAACTTGTCAACTCCCACTAGGACATCCTCAATGACTCCCACAGGTTTCTTTTCGAACCTGTCCGCTAGTTGCAGGACCACAGGTGTGGGCTTCAAGTCTCCCAAGCCCAATTTTTCATAGACTGCATAGGGCAGCAAGTTCACACTGGCTCCCAGGTCCAATAGGGCCTTCTCAATTTTATGATCCCCAATGATGCAGGGGATAGTGGGCACTCCAGGGTCTTGAAGTTTGGTGGGAGTTGCAATGGACAGCATGTGTTTTACCTTCTCTGTTGAAAAGACTTTCTTGGATAAGTATGTCCTAGACTGTCTTTTATGGGTGCATAACTCCTTCATAAATTTGGCATAGGCTGGGACTTGTTTGATGGCATCAAGTAAAGGCAGATTGATCTTTACTTGTTTGAAAGTCTCCATCATTTCCTCAATTTTACCTTGCCCTTTGTCAAAAGGGGAAGGTGCCTGTAGTGCCTTAGGAAATGGCAAGTGTGGGGGTGCTCCCTCACTTGCAGCCTTAGCCAATGGGGTCTCTTTCTTTTTGAGTTTTTTCTTTTCTTGAGGATCCATATCATTCTCTTTATTGATAGTGGGTTGTTCTGTTAGGTCCACCACTGGTGACCTTTGTTGTGTTCTTGGAAAATTCATTCAATTCTCTTCCTTCAAACTTCTCACAGGCTCACAGCCCACTTGATTGTCCACTAGCCTACCACTCCTCAAATTTGTCACAGATTTGGCTTCCTCATAGGTGGAAGAAACTTCACCCACTACAAATTATCTTCATGGATTATCCTGTGATTGGCTAGGTAACCTTCCTCCCTCTCTCCTAGTGAGAGCATCAGACAGTTGACCAAGTTGGTCCTCTATCTTTTTGATGCTCTGGTTGTGAGAGTGCACAATTTGGGTTAAGGTGTTCAAGTTCTGCAGTGAAGATAGAACTTGTTCCTCAAAAGATTGTGTTCTCACAAGTGGAGGAGGTGCAGCTTGCTGCACAAGAGGAGCTACAGGTTGGGCAATGGGTTGCTGATATTGAGATCTTGGGGCATAACCTTCTCGATAGGGCTGAGCATTTCTATAAGGCATGGGCTGTTGGGGCTGCTGTTACTGCTGGCTGGGGTATGCATCTTGTCTCCACCTTAGATTGGGGTGGTTTCTCCATTGATACCCAGCAGCAGGCTGCTACCCATAAGACTGAGTTGCAGCCACATGCTCTGTTATAAGATCAGGAAATTGGACAGCTGATGGGCATTCATCCAGGGAGTGAGCAGGGGACTGGCATATGGCACATGCCTCCTCCACTCTAGCAGCCATTGGTGACTGCATTGCTCCCATTAACTTGTCAAATTTCACTGCCAGGCTGTCCACTTTCCTTTTCAAATCACTTGGTATACTCACTTCATATATCTTTCCTCTTGAGGTGTTCTCTTTCATCAATTTAGGAGGCTCTAGATCTCTTGCTAAAGTTTCCCTTTGCATAGAGTTTTCACTAATAATGTCAAACAACTCCCATGCCTCCTCAGTAGTTTTATGGAGGTAGGTGCCACCACAAGAGGCATCTACCATGTCCCTGCTCTTCGAATCAATTCCCTGATAAAATCTTTAGACCAATTGCCATTCAGGGATTTGATGGTGGGGGAATTTCTTAAGGAGCTCCTTGAATCTCTCCCACGATTGGTGAAAGTCTTCAGTTGGATCTTGGGCAAAAGAGATGATACCCTTCCTCAACTGACTGGTTTTTGACATGGGAAAGAACTTGGCCAGAAATTGACATTGGAGGTCACCCTAAGACTGAATGCTGTTGGGTGGAAGCATGGACAACCAGGTCCTGACTCTGTCCTTTAATGAAAAAGGAAAGAGCCTCATCCTAGTTGCCTCCTCCCCCAAACCTGTGATGTTGAAGGTAGTGCACAGTCCTAAGAATTCATCTATATGCTTATAAGGGTCCTCCTTGGTCAGGCCATGAAATAAGGGCAACATCTGAATGATGGAAGATTTGATTTCATAGTTTTCCTGAGCAAATAGAGAAATTGAATGCGTAGATCCCTGCATTGAATTCCTTGAGAGTTCATTCTTCTTGCTCACCCATTTCAACAGATTCAATTTCAACAGCTGTGGATGTAGTTGGTCTGGATCTGAGAAGTCTTTCAACCTCTAGATTTAGTGGAATAATCTAAGGTTGAAGAGTTCTCCTACCAAACATACAACACTCACAAACTGAATGCAGAATAAATCCTCACACAACAGAAAGAAGCAACACAACTGACTAATTAATCTAAAAAAAAATCAGCATATCTGAAAAATAAAGAGGGGAAAAAAGGGATGCAAACTATAGACCAGCCTTCAGCACGGCTCTCCTCTCACTCTGTACTCAGATCTGATGGAATGCACACAAAAAATACTGAAAAATAGCAAAACTTACAAATGCAGTTAGTAAAATCAAACACACAGTTATAGATTTATAAAACAAAACTAGATCTACCAAATTCACAAACACCTCCCCAGCAGCGGCGCCAAAAACTTGTTGGGGATTCACAGTGTGCTGATTTATGGTGTGAACATCAAGAGAAAATAGAGATGGGTTCAGCACAGCTTGGAAATCCTAGACCTGCAAGATACAGGGTCCTTTGTAGCAAGTTCTAAAAGAAAGGGGAAGTCCACAGAGAGGTGGTTTGGAATTGGGTAAATCTCCAGATCTGTAAGAGATCTGGCACCCTAACTAATGTTGATCTAGCTAAAAGACAGGGGAGAGATTAGATTGGAGTTTCACTTAATCTAAACTACAATTAAAATGCAGATTGTCTTAGATCGACTCTGGAGCCTCAAATCTTGCAGATGGAGGGTTTAAAAACTCAGAAAATGGAGAAGAACAGCTTGGAGGTTGTTTTCACTGCAATCAGGTTGAGCCAAGAATATTACAGGGGTTCAAAAGCACACAGTCCCTCAGCTGGCCACAAGCACAGCTGCAGGGTATAAATTCCACTCCAAATCACAGGATCCACCTGGCCTTAAGGCTATGATCTGTCCACTTTAATGGTCACAGACTATCCTATAGACTTTATCGAATCCATGGATTGCAGCAGATGAATCCAATTGAGGCCTGAGCTTAGATTTACCTTAAGGTTATGATCTATCCACTTTAATGGTCAAAGACCATCCTATAGATCTCCCACAAAGCTAGAGTCTCAATTAGAACAATTAAAACCACTACAGATGCTACAATTTCTAGGTCACAGACGCAGGAAATTATAGGGATATCAAATTCAGGGAATTCAGATGATATCCAAGAGGTCTACCAGTTAAGTGGGTGAGCTAATCAAGCAACTCCTCTACACAAATCCGATCGAGCACCAAAAGGAATCAAAAGAGCTTTAGATCTAATTAAAACATTGAAAACAATATTTACATTACAAACAAGGTCACTCTTACAATGGAATGCTCTCAGATCTGTAGTCTGTGCAGCAATTAACCCCAGCAACACTCTTAACCTTACCCAATCATAGATCTAACTTACTCCTTGCTGCTCCTAGGGAATTAGCCCACCATGGTTGGGCTAAAGGAAGGAAAATAGAATCTCGTTGTAAGCTCTGATCTCCAGGAAATTGTTCAGAACTTTGATCCTCCCCAATGGCAATTGAGGATCTCTATATATAGCTTTCTCCTCTATTTTTCCTGCCAAAAATCTCTTCTAGAAGGTCGTCAAAGTTTGTTAGAGTTCTGTTAAAGCACGTGGGTCGGTTAGGGCTTTCTAGGGAATCTTCTAGAACCTCGCGCCAGTCACCAAAGTGCTTCAATTTGCGTGCAGCAGGTTACCAAGTCTCAGCGTATGCATAACATAGTTTCTGAGAAGTTCAGCACACGATTTCGACATGTCGGAGAAGCTTCTGATAAGTTGAAAAGGAGTTTGTAGCCCCTTTCGATAGGCTTCTTGGTCTCTTCGATAGGTTTCGATAGGTTGGGCTTAGATGCTTCAGCTTCACTGCACTTAATCTGGGGCCTTCGACAGGTTGGAAGAGTGATTCAATAGGTTGGGGATTCACATTCCATTGCTTCGATCGGATGACCCTTGTTCCTATCGAAAGGTTCAAATCATTCTGCGATAGGTATTGTCCCAACACTTCTATTTCGATAGGCTTAGTGGGCCATTCGATAAGTTCAAGGAATCTTCTGATAGGTCTCCTTTTTCCCTCAAGCCAGATTTCGATAGGTTGAATTCTCTTTTTATTTCAACTGCTCGATAGGTTCTTGGATCCTGTCGAATTCTTCACTTCTGTATGAATTTTTCCTTTATCTGCCTTCTGATCCTATCGAATCCTTCTCAGTTGCATGAATTCCTTCCTTTTAACCCTCAGCTCCTATCGAAGTCTTCAGGCATCCTCTCGATAGGATGTTTTAGACCTATCTTCACTTCCTTCCCCTTGTTCTATTGCTGGGGTTACATGGTGCTGAGAGCTGGCTTCTTTGTGGGCATTCTTAAGTGATTTTCTGCATTATTACCAGCTTTCACTGCTATCTATAAAATACACTCAATAGAGGCTTATTAGTGTGCTCACAGGTCCATCAATGGTCAGGTTAAAGGGTGAAAAGTGGCATTTTTCACCACTTAGCAACCGACATGATTACATTGAGCATGGAAGGGTTCGACGTTATTCTAGGAATGGATTGGTTGCCAGCTTATCACGCGAGCATGGACTGTCTACGGAAGATCGTGACCTTTCGACCGCCAAAGTGAAAATCCTTTCGATTTTGTGGAGTCAAATCAAAGGTTGCGTGGTTGGTTTCAGCTATTAAGGCCGAGTGCATGATGAGGAATTGTTGCAGCGGGTATATGGCTTACTTGCAAGATTCTATAGAAAAGAAGAATGACTTGGCTCTTATCACGGTGGTCTGCGAGTATCCTGATGTCTTTTCAGAGGAGTTACTTGGATTACCACCTGATCGAGAGATTGAGTTCGCGATCGAGCTAGCGTCGGGTATAGAATCGTTGTCTAAAGCTCCATATCGGATGGCGCCAGTGGAATTGAAAGAGCTCAAGGAACAGCTTCAAGAGTTGTTAGACAAAGGCTTTATTCAACCAAGTGTTTCTCATTGGGGTGCACCGGTTCTTTTTGTGAAAAAGAAGGATGGATTGATGTGTCTGTGCTTTGATTATCGTCAGCTCAACAAGATGATGGTTAAGAATCTTTATCCTCTTTCGCGGATAGATGACTTGTTCGATCAATTGCAAGGTGCAAAGTTCTTCTCGAAGATTGATCTGAGGTCTGGCTATCACCAGCTCAAGATCAAGGTAGAAGATATATCCAAAACTGTGTTTCATACGTGTTATGGCCACTATGAGTTTTTAGTGATGCTGTTTGGGTTGACGAATGCTCCTGCATCTTTCATGGACCTGATGAATCGAGTGTTCAAACCACATCTTGATAAATCTATGGTAGTTTTCGTAGATGACATCCTCATCTATTTGAAAACCAGAGAGGAGCATATGCAACATCTATGAATGGCTCTTCAAACGCTCAGGGACCATCAGTTATATGCCAAACTCAATAAGTGTGAGTTTTGGCTTGATCAGGTTAGTTTCTTGGGTCACATCGTCTCTGAAGCGGGTATCTCAGTGGATCCTACAAAGATCAATTTTGTGGTGAACTGGGAATAGCCTACGACAGTTACAGAGGTCCGAAGATTCCTTGGTCTGGCAGGGTACTATCAGAGATTTGTCGAGGGTTTCTCTAAGATATCGGGTTCACTTACACAGCTTACGAGAAAGAATGCAAATTTTGATTGGACAGAGCAGTGTGAGCAGAGATTTCAGGAGTTGAAGTGCAGATTGACTATGGCACCAGTACTTGTTATACCTTTCGGTAGTGGAGGCTTCGCAGTGTACAGTGATGCTTCTTATGGAGGATTAGGTTGTGTGCTTAATCAACACGAGCAGGTCATTGCATATGGTTCTAGGCAGCTGAAGGACCATGAAAGAAACTATCTGATGCATGATCTAGAGTTAGCAGCAGTTATATTTGCCTTGAAGATCTGGAGACATTACCTCTACGATGAAATATTAGATATATTCACCGATCACAAGAGTCTCAAGTACCTATTCACTCAAAAGGACTTGAATATGAGGCAGCGACGATGGATGGAGTTCTTAAAGGACTATGATTGCTCAATTCCGTACCATCCGAGAAAGGTGAACGTTGTTGCTGATGCTCTTAGTAGGAAGTCTTCAACACAGTTGTCACATCTTGTCAGCCGGATACAGAGATGGAAGCTTTTAAAAGATATGGCCTTAGGTTGCTCGCGGTTCGATGTGAAAGGCTCATAGCATTGATGGCTACACTTGTCCTGCACCCTACGCTCTTTAAGAATATCAGGAAGCTTCAGATGACTGATGATGAGCTGATGGCGATCAGAAAAGATGTAGAGAGTGGAAGCAAGAAGGATTTCTCTATTCGAGCGGATGGGACCTTGTTGTTTCGAGACCGGGTATGTGTACCGACAAGTACTGAGCTTTGGGACACCATTCTGGAAGAGGCTCACAAATCCATTTATGTCATACATCTTGGTTGCACCAAGATGTATCAGGACTTGATGAAGAGTTTTTGGTGGCGAGTTTTGAAGAGCGACGTCACTGAGTACGTATCGTTGTGCTTGATTTGTCAGCAGGTTAAGGTTGATCATCAGAATCCTGCAAGCTTATTGCAACCTTTACCTATACCAAAGTGGAAATGGGAAGCCATTTCTATGGACTTTATTCTGGGGTTGCCGAAAACACTGAGAAAGAATAATGCTATTTGGGTCATTGTCGATCGGCTAACCAAATCTGCTCAATACTACGTATATAGCCAGTAGACTTGCAGATTTATACCTTAAGGAGATTGTTCGACTGCATGGGATACCAGCTAGTATTGTGTCAGATAGAGACCTGTTGTTTACTTCACATTTTTGGCAGCGGTTTCAAGAAGGGATGGGTTCTCGTCTTGACTTCAGTTCAGCATTTCACCCATAGACGGATGGCCAGACTGAGCGAGTGAATCAGATCATAGAAGACATGCTGAGAGCTTGCATGTTGGATTTTCATGGGTTATGGGACCAACACTTACCTCTGATCGAGTTCGCTTACAATAATAGCTTCCATGCTAGCATCGGTATGGCTCCGTTCAAGGCTTTATATGGACGACGGTGTAGATCACCGTTGAATTGGGAAGAAGTGGGTGAGAAGCTAATTATTGGACCTGAGATAGTCGAGCGTACGATCGAGACGGTTCGGTTGATTCATGAGAGACTACGTGTAGCTCAAAGTCGTCAGAAGAGCTATGCCGATCTCAAACGGAGACACGTGGATTTTCAGGTAGCCTTGAATACATTCATGTGTATTTAGTCACTTGATAAGTATTCCGCGTTGAAATTGTTGCTAACAATTGCTTTTCAGGTCGGTGATAATGTTTTTGTTTGAATTTCACCTACGAAAGGCGTTATGCGATTTGGAAAAAGGGGGAAACTGAGTCCTCAGTACGTTGGGCCTTTTGAGATATTAGGCCGAGTCAGAGAGGTTGCATACTGAGTGGCGCTACTGCCGCAATTGTCCAGCATGCACAACGTCTTCCATGTGTCGATGCTGCGTCGATACATACGTGACCCGACTGACGTGCTTGATTACCAACCCATCAAGCTTCAGGATGGTTTGACGGTGATTGAGGACTCGATTCAAATTTTTTATCGCAAGGAGCAGATCCTATGCACGAAGCGGTTTCCTTTGGTTCTCGTCAGCTGGAGGAATCATACACCGGAGGAAGCCACTTGGGAGCAGGAAGCTGAGCTCCGAGACCAATTTTCGACCCTTTTTGCTTAGATTTTAGGATTTTTGTGTGTAGACTGTATGATATTTTCGCCCTTTCGGTGATGCAGTTATTTATATAAATATCAAATTTATTCTTTTTTTTTTGCGATCCAATGTATATTAATTTCCAGCAGCTTAAAAGTCCCTAGTCTATGGAAACCGTGAAAAAAAAAATTGGGACTTGGACCAAACCTGGGAATGTTACTCCCTAATGGACTTGTTAAATAAATCGGGCCTTTTGTTAGCTATTTCATTTAATTTTATAAGTTAAATTCGGCTTTATTATTGACAGCACAGTCGGGTTCCATAATTACCATGAACTAGGCTCACAGGAGGTCGGTTTGGACCCAGGGCAATGGACCCCCATTTTAAAATTTTAAAATTTTGGAGGAAAACAGAACTCGAGAAAATCGAGGGTCGAAAATGAAAATCGAGGGTCGATTTTCCATGAACAGTACCCAGGCTTTTCAGGCATAATTTTGGGCCTGGCAACAAATTGGGATTTTCTAGGGTCGATTTTATGGACTTAAGTTAGGGTTTGTTTTTGGGGTTTGCCATTTCAGGCTTGTGCAAACAGAGGAAAGGCTTGGGGTTTTCGAGGGTTTTGGGTTTTTGGAGCTTTTCTTGCTATTCCTGGCTATATACAAGTGGATTTCCCTCAGATTTCACAAGGGATTCAACTTTCTTGCTTTGGAGATCACTTTTGGGCGTTTCAAGAGGTAAAACCCTCCTTATTTTGTATTTTGGTGCCTTATTTTCTTGCATCTTTTAGGGCTGTTGTCTTTTTTTGTTTAAATGGGACCTAAGGAATCTACCCCCGCCCGAAATCCAACATCCAAAAAACCAGCTTCAAAGGCTGCATCTTCAAGCCGACCTACACAGCCACCACCATAGTCCGATCAGCCACCCCCTGTTCAACCTGTGCCACCTATGCCCCTTTAGATTCGGGAGCAACCCAATGAGTTATGGAGCATTAAGGGGTTCGTTATTGAGTGGGTTTTTCACCCCGAACGGTTTGATCAAGAAACGACCACTCAGTCGGCATCGGATTATTTGGAAAAAAGCACGTTTGACCTCTCTCTGTACTGCCTTTAGTGATCACTTTTATCCTCGATTGGTGCGCTTATTTTATCAACATATGCGCCGTGAGGATGGGAAGAAAATATATACCTCGATTGATGGGCGCGATTATACCTTTGACCTTGAGGGCATCGCTGTGGCAATGCACTGCCCTAACGCACATTCCAAGACTATGGGATTGGGTCCTCCTTTCCCTAAACCTATTCCCTTTCATGAGGTCATCGCCCAAATGACCCAGGGTCGTCATGGGTCGGGTAAATCAATCCCTCGTTCACACATGCCCGACTCCATGCGGATCTTGGACAAGATATTCAAGGCAGCCCTGTACCCTTTTGGTCACAAATCGGAGCGTCGAGGTCCCATCCAGCAAATCTTATTTGTAGCTTTTAAAGAGCGTTGGTTTAGTGCCCCCGAAATAGTTTTTAAGGGAATTGTTAAGGCTAGGGAGAAAATGGGCAAACAAGTCAAGAAATCGAAAAAGGGCATCCCATATGCTCATTTGATTTCGGTCATGATTAAGATTTATCGAGCGAGCCCAGCTTATGATATTCCCCCTACTGAGTCGAAGTCCATGGATGGTCTAAAACTGTATAAACTAGTCAATTGGGGTCAAACCTACAATCGACTTGTTAAGGCTCCCAAGGGCGTGGTAGTTCCCGATGAGGATGATGAGGACGAGGATCCAATGCATGTTGCCCCACAACCTGATGTTCCTACACCCGATCAGCCTCCAAAGAGCGACGTACTCACGCTCTTAGAGTCTACGCGCCAGATGACTGTGGTGAGCTAGCAGAATCAGGAGCTCACACAGCATGCCAGCTCCATGCATCAGGAGTTGAACGTTCATGGCGGGGCTCTCACCTACTTGATGCAGCATGCCTTCCCCATAGACTATGCCACGTACATGGCAGACATACCAGCCTCTGTTCATCACCCTTCCACATCGGGTGCCGGTCCCAGCATGCCTTCTGATGCTGAAGAGGATGGTTCAGACGATGATGCTGGTGATGGGGACGGTGACCAAGTTCAGGCTGGTCCAGCTACTGCGGGGGAGTTTTAGTTCTGTTATTGGGTGCTTATGTTGTTTTGGTTTTATTTTGGGCATGTACTTATTATTTTACTCCATGGATTATCTTAGAACCTGGTGGTTCTAATTTTGTTATCTCTTTTATATCTTTGTTTTGGGATTTTGATCTGATAGTTAGTTTTGTTTCGTGTTGTATTTTTTGCTATGAACCTTGTCACATCTCTATATATATTTGGTTTTTACATCTAGCTCATACGTCATCTTTGGCTTTATTTTTACACTTCTGAATATTGTTATGTGGGCTTGTATTGTCAATTCTGTTCTGCTTTCATATGGTGGGATCGTGTTATTTCTTCTGGATTCTGCTTTTGTTTCGGCTTTGCATTTTGCATTCATCTTGGTTTGTTTTCATGAGTCACGGTGAGCGGTTCCCGGCACGTGACACTCGGGGTGTAGGCATCTATGTACGAATGCAACCCACTATGGCTCTTCAGGTGCCACATGTAGTACATCCATGTTACTACGGATCCCATCCCTTGCCTTGCGTGCCTGCGAGACCAACACACTGTGACCCATGTTTACTTTTGGTTTCGTTTTGTGGTGTGTGTTGCGTTACATTTTCGAGGACAAAAATTCCTAAGGAGGGGAGAATGTAACATCCCTGATATTTTTTACCTGTTTTCATTTACCTCGATAAGTGTGCCCAAAAATTATTACGGGATATTTCTGAATTTTTGGTTAGCTAAGTGTTTGATGAGAATAATGGCCAAATGATTTTGTCTCGTGACATGTGAAAGTCATGTAATCGATGACTTACACAATATGTTGAGTGTTTGTGTTTCACGCCGAATACAAATGCAATTAAAAGGATAGGATTGCAAATAGAAAATCTAGATATTTTTTGGTTCTTTATTTTTGATTTATAAGAAAGAGCTTTGAAGAGAAATTCATTTCTCTCTCATTTGAATAATAAAAATCTTGCAACTTTTGCCTCACCTTTGATCCTAGATCTTGAGAGTTTGTAAATCCCTCTCCCCATCTCAACCGTTGAAAAGCCTTGTATTGTTGTTTTGATCTGTTAAATGTATTGAGTAAAGAGATAAGGGAGAGTGGTAGGTTCTGTGTGAATTGTTGGTTGTGCTCTTGAGGAAACCTTGTGATGGACTGATTTGGAGGCTGTAGCATGTTATACCTTAAAGATTGATTCCGGTTCTTGATTTTAGTGCACAGGGATTGAAGGATTAAACGTCAAGAGGTAGGCTTTTAAAACCTCCATGTGTTATTTAAATTTATGTTTTGTTTAGAGTAGAAAATGGTGAATTTTTGTTAGATAAATCGACTGTGGTTAAATGAGAGAAAAAGGGTCCGGAGATCCAAATTTAACAGCCACAGACCTGGAGAAATTCGAGGGTCAAATTTGGAATTCGACCATCGAATTGAAAATCGAGGGTCGAAATTTGATTTTTCAGACCTGATGAACTTTTGGAAATTCGAGGGTCGAATTTCAATTCGATGATCGAATTTGGAATTTGACCATCGAATTGAAAATCGAGGGTCGAATTTTGCCCTGTTTCAGACCTTTGAAATTTTTGTCAAATTTTTCTTAGCAAGCTTTTGGGTTTGACTTTTGGTCCAATATTAACACTGAAAGTGTTAATCTTTATAGGTTTTGAGTTAGAGAGTCCTTTGTGAAGACTACTTTTGCTTGTTTTTGGGCCGTCTTTGTTGAGATAGGGGAACCCTACACCTGATTTGCATTCTATTATAAGTATAGGCTGTTTGATAAAGAGCATAATTTTTGAAATATTTGTCTAACATAGCATGAATAAGAACTCTGAATTATGACACAAATAAGAATTTAGAAAACTTTGTATTGACTAAGAACTCAGAAATTTGAACTTCAGAACCTCAGTTATCTTTGAATGTGAACTTCGAATAAGAACTCCGAAAAATTAGTAAATATGTTATGTATACAAGCTTTGATATAAGTTAGCATTTGCATTCGATTTGAGGCACATACGAACGAAACCCTAGATTCTACCAACCGTATTAACGATATCTATTTGGCGCAAGTTTTCCTTATAGCGTAGGGGCTTGTTGCACTTCAGAAAATGGGTTCATGAACGACGATGGTCAGTAGGGTTTCCCATCGGTAACTAGTCCGCTCTCATGCTATATATAATTTGGGAGATAAAATTAAGTTATAATTTGAAGACAAGAAGCATGCTAATTCAAGAGTTTTTGAACATATCAGATGAATTATATTAATTTTGACCTCATGATTAGAACTGGAGATTTAGCTTACAAGGTATCTTTTGAAAACCATATTTGATCCAATTTTTGTCTTTGAAAACCTTTACTTATAATGAAATGCAAATAGACATGTTTCCTCTATTGGGCTTTGTTGTTAGCTCACCCTCGACTATACGTCACAAGTGCTGAGACTGACCTAGGATCTGAGGATTTGGAGGACTCCGATTATATTCCTGAGGAGGAATTAGATACGCCTGCAGAGGAGTTTTTCCCTTGATTTCTAGATTATCTTTTTGGGTACTTTTGGTTTAGAATTATTCTTTGAATATTGGGCCCTAGGCCATTGTTTTGTCTTTTTTATATCACTCGAGGAACCATTATTAGGATCCACTATTTTAAGTGTTGGATTGGCCATCACCGGTGGTTCTTCCTGGTTTCTCAGGATGATATATTACTTTGTTAAGCTTGTGTCTTTGCTTACTCTATGTCTTGCCTCTGTTTTTAGTTCTTTGTTATGCTGTCGGCTTCTATTTGTTACGGCTTATTGAAAAATCAATAAGTTGATTAAACCGACCTTTCCTATACCTTAGGGATTGAAAAAGTCGGGTCGTCACAATTACCTAATTTCTAAACCTATTAGTGATTTAACCACTCACTAATCACCCCAAAGTCTATGAATAGAGACCCCCCCCCCTCCTTGTTTAGGGACACCTTTTTCAAATCAAAGAGTCAAAACTCTACAAAAATACTCTCTCATTCCCAAGTTTTAAACCCTCTAAGCTTTAAAACTTTGGTTCTTCCCTCACACCCTTAGCCTAGATCATCATCATTCCTAAACTTTCAATCTCATATCTCCCTACCCTTAGCAAGCTAGAACCCTTCCCTAAATCTTTGTTCTATCAAAAGCTCACCGGTGTTGCTCTCACGTGAAGATCCAACAACGGTGCTATAAGGTCCCGAGAGCTCCTGCTCTCCCCTCTATTCCTCTACCTTCTTTTTACTTTTCCTCTATCCTAAGATTTGAGCCGTTACATCACCGAAATTTTAGTGTTTGCTGAAAGCTCATTAGGATCTGAGTGCCTTCAGGCAAGAGAAAATGTCGCTCACTTTTTTTCTCTTGATATATATATATACACAAACATACACTTAGCCATAGTAGAGACCTCTTACGAGCGGGTCGATTGGGTGCCTAACACCTTCCCGATTGATAATCGAAGTCCTTACCCTAGAGGCTTTAGCGTTAACCGATAATTCGAAGTCATATCTCGCACTTCGGTGCTTACGATAGTGATTTTGGGTATCCTGGGATACCAAAAGCTCCGGGTGGTGACTCCATCATTGAGCGCATCGTCGCGACGGACCCACAAAGTCCACGGTTCCACATTTTTGTAATTAGAAAATTAAGATTTTTCAAATCTCTAGTTAATCCCCACCCTTAATCTATTTGACTTGAATTTGACCCATCTTGCACCACCCATTTTACACTGGGGAAATCTAGGTATAAGATGCAACATATGGCATGCATCACAAGATCTTGGAGAAAGTTGAACTTTCACATGACTTAAGGACATAGGAAACCACAAAAGACAAGTCAAATTTGGAAGTGTGGGTGCAAAATGAAGTCAAAGGGGGTGGTCAATGCCTTGGGCGCATGAAGAAGAGGAGAGCGAGAGTGCATTGGAATTTTGGAGAATACCTTGGGAAGGAAGGATGTGCCACATGGCACAAAAATTCAGTCCTTGTCTCCCACCCCCACCTTGCAAATTTCGAATACTACAAGGGGCTCCTCATTTTCATTCCATCTTCATCTTCTTCCTCTCTTCCATCTCCATGGATCTCCATTAGAGACTAGATTTTTAGAAAATTTCCCCCATAAATCCAACCATTCAATCCTAGATCTAACACCACCACTCCACTCCCCACACCTCCTAATCTCACATATATATTTTTTGGCTTCATCTCAGATCTTTCAACCACAAGAACTGAGGCAAACCAGCAAGAGAGAACTAGCACAAGCAAGGTAAAGTCTTGGTCTAACTTTTGTCTAGATTCCTAGTCTAGTTGTATTAAATTTTCCTATAGATCTTTAGTCTTTTCATATTTTGGATGGCTGAAATTCTGGGATGACCATGTTCTTATATGGTACCAGTATATGAGAGCCCTTGGTTGTGATATTTAGGGTCACTTAGAGACATCCAATGGTCCATGATGGCCATATAGGCATAGACCACTAGATTTTTATATCTTGAGGTTTTTCTTGTATATTTCAAGTATGAATTTGGATTTTCTTCTAATAAGTATGAAGAAATTCTGGAATGAGGTTTGGACCTGAATATGGGATGACCATGCATCTGATCTTTGTATCCATGCAAGTCCATCCAATGGTCCCAATTGACCCAAAAAAGTCAAACTATGTCATTTTTGTAACTTAGCTTGAAATTGTGTATTTATGGTAGAATAAAATGAAATTTTGATATGGTAATTTTAGAAAATCTATAATGAAAAATGGACCTAAGAAAGAAGATGTCATGCATGTGATCTTGGTGCACATGCAAGGTCATCTAATGGCCTAGATTGACCAAGAACGTCAAATCTTAGAAATTTAGTATTTTTTTGAACTTTTTTAATCATGCCATGCATTTTGAAATAAATAATTCTTATAGATGAATGATATAGTTACAGTAGGTCATGTTTATGAGTTTTTTTATCTCTCTGATTCATCATTATATTCACGGATTTCTAGGTCAAATAGTGGTCAAAAATGCATCTTGTTACTATGTGTAGTATGGAATTGATGAATGATATTTTTTTGCATAGATTAATCATAAAAATTATGCTTTGATACTTGATTCATTTTGATGGACTATCCATGTGAGATCTCAGATTTTTATTCATCATGTATTGACTTAATCATGATTGATATGAATGGCTCTAGATCGCTTAATTTCTAAAATAGTTATATGTGATCTAGTATAGAACTTTTGCCTTATTTTTATGGGATTAAAATAGGATTTTAGTATGATTAAGTGGCTGGAATATAGTGAGATTTACATGGTCATATCTCAAAAAACAATTTAGTCATTTATTGATCTTGAAGAATGCACAATCGGATCGTCCTGATTGATTGTTTAGAAAACTTGCTTGATATGTTAGGATTTCTTGATAAAGATGTCTAGAACTTGCATGTTTTAATCATAGAATCTTTATTTATTGATGATTTTAGATAATATTATAAGCTCTTGAAAATTTCATGTTTGAACTTTGACTTTGACCACAAGAATTTCGATGGTATTAGATGCGTGGATAGGATTAGATGCATGGATAGGCTCTATATGCGATACATGAAAATAAACTTTAAAAATTTGATAGATAAGGATTTTAAAAGGGATTTTTATATAATAGATTTTCAAAAATAAAAATGATTTTTGAAAATATAAACTTGCCCGATATGTTAGGCTCGATCGAATGGCTCCTAAAGCCCAATCCGATAACTTTAAGAAAATTGACACCGGTGACTAGGAAAGTACCGGCAACCGATTAGTATCATTGAATAGATAAGATGAACCCGAAACTTGATCTCGATAGACCTGAGATTAACTTGGGAATATCCTAGACCGTGCCCTGATAATGTGTGACATTGGATGAACCACTAGGTGGACCCCATCGAAGGCCCAAGTTTGTGGACCTTGCAGCCCACAGCAATCTGTCCTAGAACAGCGAACAGATTAATTAGAAATAAATTTCTAAAATATCTCTAAAAATTATGAAAAATGCTTTAAAGAGTTCCTGATGTCTAATTAAAATTTCATACCCGAACCCCATACAATTTGAGAGTTACGGCACCCGGAACATAATGTGGCAAAGCTGCCCTATTGTACCTGAAAACAGAGCTGTAATAAACTATGGTTTCCGTGCCCGAACACTTATCGAAAAAATATAGGATTAATTGAACATAGACCTTAATATATCCTTAAGGCCTGGGAAAAATTGTGTGCCTCGATTCAATCAGAAATAACGGCAAGGAAATCGACAAATTGCAGCATAGAATTGCGGCAAATGGCACCCAGCCGGAAAATAGACCCGACCTTCGATCGGATGGACCTGATTATATCCTAATCCGTTAAATTTTAACCCGAAAAATATAAATGAAAATTTTAGGTAACTCACAGATCTTTCCAAAGAGCCACTGAGTGTTTATTCCCTTATCAGCACTAAGAGTTACGGATCCGACACTAAGGCCCAATAAATCTGGCCTAAAACTCTGATAAAGTAGAACAGATCTTGGTGATCTGTCTACCATGAGCAGCCTCAATAATTTTTTTGAATGCTACCAACTGATAAAGATGCTCTCATCAATGCTCTTACCCTCAGTTTTGGAAGTACTCAAAATTTTGATCAAAATAGAAAATGACGGATGATTTACCGTAAGTTGTCCACCATCCTTCTAAAAAAATCTGAATATATAAAGAGTAAAGGCCTAGTACTCAGACGTTGACCCAAGACCCATGACTAATTGGGAAGGTCTAATCACATGGTCCCATGAAGTAACCTGTGATAAGACCCATGTGATTTTGGTCAGCTAAGTCAAAAGACCCGGTCTAATCCTTTGACGACCCAGCAAGGCCTAAAACTAAACTTTTAGTAAAAAGGATTGAAAAAGAAGATAAAAGATTTGTTAAAAGACACGGCCCATGGCTCGACCAATCTAAACTAGTTCCTAAGATACGAGCCTGGCCCAAAACATATTGATCAAGGCTCAAAAGGACTAAACACACATGGCCCGAACCTTGAAAAGGCCTGTATACCTAGTTTTAAATCTAGTAAAGGCCCGAATCACCTAGGAAATAACCTATTTGACCTGTTAGACCCTTTGGACCTATAATCCATTAGACCCATAACCTATTGGACCTATTGGACTCTTTGGACCTATAAACCATTGGACCCATAAACCGTTGCACCCACGGCCCATACCCGAAAGTATAGGATAAGTAAAATGCATGATTGACCCTCTTTGAACAATCAGTTAGTTGAAGTTAATCTAATTTGAATAGATAAGACTTCTAGAAACAAGCACATCGATGCCTTAAAAACCGTCAGAGACAAGCGAGCTTTATTTATGTCGATAATGATAAACATAAGTCCCCACAAGACTTTAAACTAGGGTAACACTTGAGATAAGTGTAAGCCAACGAGATCCTCCCTTGGGATCGAGTCATATAATTCGCAACTTGGACACACCTTCTGCCTGGACATGATAGGACATGAGGTTGAACGAGTATAGTACACAAATTTTGATTGTAAATGATTGGACATGATAGAATATTGAAATGTATGATAAACAGTGACATGTTAGACATGATAGAATACTGAAATGTATGATAAATAGTGACATTCTAGACATAATAGAATATTAAAATGTTTGATTTATATAATACTGACATGCTTGAAAATGAAATGACAGTAATATGAAATGATATAATAGTAATATGATAAAATACTGACATGCTTGAAAATGAAATGATATGATAGTAATATGATAAAATACTGGCATGCTTGGAAATGAAATAACAAGCAATATGAAATCATATGATAGTAAAATGATAGAATACTGACATGCTTGAAAATTAAATAACAGTAATATAAAATTATATGATAGTAATATGATAGAATGTTGGAATGTTTGAGAAGTAATTGATAGTGACATGTTTGAACATAAAGATGGAATCTTGAAACTGTTTAAAATATAGTGTATGACAGATAGAATATGGAATTCTAAATACTGTACATGAAAGACTAAAATATAAATATAAAAATACGTGATACAGAACCTCAGAAACAAGGATACATGATACAGAATCTCAGAAATGAGGAAACATGATACAGAATCTCAAAAATGAAGATACATGATATAGAACCTCATAAATAAGAATACAGAATATAAAACCCCAGAAATTTGGGCAAAGAATATAGAACATGAAAGATGGCATTGGAATTATATATATAGAATACAAAATGTGAATACTAAAAGATGAATAATGCAACGAAAACTGAAAATTTTGAAAGTGAAAAGACAATACCATACAGTACAGTACAGAACCTTACATAGTTGATCGTTGTTCTTACAAATAGGCTCGTATGAGCACCTCGTATATGAATAGGTACCTCGTATATGAATGGTTATCGAAATGTTAGCTGAGGATTGGGTCTAGTGAGACCGACAAGGTCTTTTCACGCAAACATTAACATACAGAATACAGACAGGACCATGATTGGTTTTTGGTATCAACACCGAATTAATTAAAAGATACTAATAATTAACTCATATTTAATGAACTTAATAATAATCACTAATCTCTAAGATAATCAAAATTATATTTAATCATTTTAGACGAATCTTGAAGAACTGTAACTTATGCCCAATAATATTGTTGTAAGCCTTTTCTCTCGATATTATTATTGCAAGTAATTTGTATAATATAATTTCATACCTAGCTCTTTAATTGTATTGTTTCCTACTTAGTTATGATTTAAATATCACTGAACTGCTCATTATTTCCATAAATGCTTACTTTTGTAATATATATCATCTGTTTTTATTTAATAATTGGTTACAACAATATTATTGGGCATAAGTTACCTATATTTAAAATTTCTGTCTGATAATTGGTTATATTCATAATTGCTGAAAACCCCACTTGCACATGCACCTATGGAATATTCATATACTACTTGTACTAGAAATCTATAACAATGCTAACTAAAACTTTATTGAGCTTCATCGCTTACAATCGTTTCATGACCCAAAAAATTCAGAGGCTAGTCAGCAGCCACCTAGCCAGGATTAAAGAAGCTAGATACGGAAGGATCTAGAAGCGACAACTAAGCTGAAAGTTTAAAGCTTCTACAGCTACCAGCGCATGCACTTAGTTTTTGAAAGGATCTTTCCTTCTTGTTTTGGTTTTGTTTTTAAGTCCATTACTTTTAAATAGTAGTTAAAATTTTATAATTGGGCGTGTACACACATCGTAACTTTTAAAGTTTTATTTTGGTAAAAAAGGTTTGCAACACTGTCTTAATTACATTTATTTACTCGTTGGAAACCTATTAAGATCAACTCATAAACCCGAATATGTCTGATCACATTAACGAAAATGGGAAATTAAATCGAAAGTGTTTAATTAAAGTTTCCGCGACTATTTTGATAAATGAAAATAACTCATTTCCGCATTTAAAGTATTTCTCGAAATATTTTAATACATATATATATATGGCAAAGTGCATGCAAAAGGAAAATAAAATAAGAAGTTGAACCCAAAATATAAGGATATGAATATGGATAAGAATAGAAAGGTGCATGCATGCATACCGTCGCATCAAGACGCTAACGATCATGAGGCGGGTGCAAGGCCGTGTTACCACTTAAACCTCACAATCAGTGATGTTCTATGGCGTTGATAAATATCTGTGTGTGGCGATCATATATATGTTAGTAGGTTTGTTTGCTACTAACACTTATTTTTTGCAGGATACTTTATTTGTTAGTAAGTCTGTTTGCTACTAACACATTGTTTTGCAGATCTGTTTGATACTTAACTCTTTTAAATTTGTTAGTGAGTTTGTTTGTCACTAACATCTCTTTTGCAAGTTTGTTTGTTGCATTATTAATAATATTTTGTCAAGTGAGTTTGTTCATCGCTGATATTGGTTTTGCAGGTTTGTGTGCTACATAACCCTTCATTTGAACGTTAATAAGTATATTTGTTATTAGCGTTCGGTCTGACAAGTCTATTTGTTGCCTAACCTTTAAACTAGCAAGTCTTTTTTTTGCTAGTTCACTTTCACCCTCTTACTAACCGAATCCCAAGTGACCAACTTAGAGCATTTTCCCGAATCCGAGAGAGTTCCCGAAAATTGCGTTCCAACTAAGGTATAAAAAATCGGCCGATACGTATCGGCGATATGTATTGATTTTTTGGCAAACCGATATATATCGGTCCTCCAACTCAGTATCGGTATCGGTAGATACGAGCCCATATCGGCCGATACATATTAGTTTGAGCCCAAGATATGTTGTTCTTTTTCTTTGAAGTGACAGAGTTATATCGGTATCGGCCGATACGTATCTGTCGAGTCGTATCAGTCCTCCATGGATTGATATCTGATACTGATACCGAGTTTGACACCTTGGTTCCAACACATCCGATATGACCTTAGGCCAATATCTACCTTTTATTTTTTTTATTTTGTTTTTGGTTAATGAAGAAAATAAATTTATTTATAATAAAATAACCGATGATTATTCGAGAGGACCACTTAGATAATGTTTGGTGAATCTCAAACAGCTGTGGAGCGAGGTGGGTCTGAGTGCCTGACATTCCCACCACCAGCAAAGGTTGTAGGGTGATAATAAAGGTGTCTTCCTTTGTCCTCCTAACTCAATCTTCATCATTTCTTTTAATTTTATCTTTTTAACACTGTATCTCCCACTCTAGATGATTGCGCCCCTCAATCTCTATCCACCAAAGGGTGTTTTCAAAAAAATAATGATTGTGTGATCTGGTCCGTCCGATCATTTGAATTCTGTCGTCAACCGTACTTTGTTTATTGTGGTACACGCGGAAGCAATTGATTGGATTGTTAAAGTTGTCTGATCAGCCCATTTTTTAACACGTGAGTGATCGAAGATGTTGGTTTGGAATGACGGGATTATAAAACCCTTGGAATAGTATAGAGAGTACTATCATCTTCAATGGTGCTAAAAGCCATGCAGTAACAGCTCAAATGTTAGTGCTAACAAGTCCAAGGTTACACGGCTTGTAGGCAGCTTTTTACTATCTCGATCACAGATATCTATTTCTACGTCGGTGAACGTTTTATTTACAATAAAGATGAATATATCTGCACCACAGGAGGTTCGAACCTCGTTTTTTGTTTTTATTTTTTGTTATTTTTATTTTGCATGATGCACACAATAAAATGATAAAGGGTACCATCATTTTCATCTCTAAGATTCTTCCCTCTCAATCAGCATTTCAGGTGCATAATTAAACTGTTTCAGGTGCATAAAATGTTAGATTGTTTTGAATCGAACAATGGAGATCGTATTTAGATAGTTGTTCACTCTAATTTTTCACACTATGGACCTGGAGATCATGGAGCCACCATCAAAGGGTCATATTTTGACTTTTTAATTCCATATGGCACACCTCACAATAATCATATTTGATGTACACCAATGCAATATTCACTTTTTGGGATGTGTGCTTTGTGGAATCAAAATCTGACCATTCAATAGTAGGCCCATGATTTTCAGATCCATTGAAACCATGATTGGGGCGAAAAAGATCTCCATCGTCAGATTGTATACAATCAATATTTTAAGCACCTAAATGCAAGTTTCCATGAGAGAATTTTGGGTTCCCTATAAAAAAATATGTTTATTGGTGACGGTTTTTGGCCGTCTCCAAAGGTGTCTAAGCCGTCTCAAAATACTATTGGAGACGGCTTCCATGTAGTCTCCAATAGCCCTGTCTCCAATGTCTTTAGAGGCCAAACATTGGAGATGGCTTTTGGCCACCCCAATATTTGAATTTAGTGGAGACATAAGTCGTCTCCATTGTCATATCAACGCATGTTTGAGATGGGTTTCAGCCGTTCCTAATAACAATCTGCTACTATTGGAGACGGCTTAAGTCGTCTCTAATAAGTTGTCCTATGTTATGGAGATGGCTGCAAGCCGTCTCCAATAAGTTTCACTATGTTATTGGAGACGGCTTTTGGTCGTCTCCAATGAAAAAATTTATTTTTTTTAATGCTATTTTTTTTTCTCAGGCATCATATTACCCAGCAGTATACATTCATAACCTGTAAATAATATAAAATAAATAATTATTTTATTTTATATTTAGTACAAGAAGAATGATACAGTAATTTTCGTACCGAGAGGAATATTCCTGCAAATAATATAAAAAACTAATTATTTTATTTTGTATTTAGCACAAGATCGACAATTTTGGGCAATCGTTTTACTGTACAACATTACACATCCATAACCTGCAATAATATAAAAAACTAATTATTCTATATTATATTTAGCATAAGAAGAACGATAATTTATTTCATATTAAAAAATTGGGACGAAAAAATATCTCCATCGTCCGATTTAAAGTAGTCGACGGTTTAAGCATATGAAACTCAAGTTGAGAAGCAAGAATCTTGGATTGAAAATAAATGTACCCTACTTGAAAAATTGTTAGATAACACTACACTAAAGATATCCAGTATTCATAAAACATATTACAATTTCCCCTGGTGATACAGTGTAATTCTTATACAAAAAACTCTATATTTCACCATTTCATCTACGCATCTGAAGTGCACAGATACACAAATTTTGTTGTTCTCAACCTTGGCACCTGTGGTGGACTTAGTCTTCTCTAGCAATAATTTATAAACTTGAAAAAAATAAAAAGTATAATTATAAATATCTGTGAGTTGGGTTTCTATGATGTACAAGTCGATACCACATGAGGCTCAGTGGAAAACAATGAACCTAGTCTATCATGGGTAAAAATTCGCTGGCAAGTTGGAAGAGAACTGTTTTATTTTCCTAAAAAAAGTAGACAAAAAATATTTTGTAAAAAAATTGGCATTTTTCTAAATTTTAAAAAATAGAAATAAGGTTTTGTTACAGTAGTTCAGCCTTCATACCTTCTTGTATTTCCGTCCTCTGGCTAGTCCTTTGACGTCCATCCCATGGCTACCAGCATAGCAAAGTTCTGCTAATCTTACAAAGCTATACGCTTGAAAAAAATATAGATACACTACAAAAAAATAGACTATTAGTGGCAGCTAAAAACTGTCGCTATTAACAAAAACTTGCCGCTATTAGTCTTAATAGTGTTTGTTGTTAATAGAGGCAGTTTTTATAATAAAAAACTGTCGCTAATAGTCTTATTTTTTGTAGTGATATTAAAAAAAATTAGTAGCAAATATCAGGCGTAGGTTTTTTTTTATTTTTTATTTTTTTTTTTTCCCCACCTCATGATTAGCCTTGAATTCCATGTTATTTGTTGCCCACAAAATATCAGGTGCAACCCAGCGATGGTTTGGATTGAAAGATCTGCGGGTAGCAAATGAAGCGACCAAAGCAAAAAAATTTAAGTATAAATCATGAACCAAAATTAAGAATCAAAAGAAGTTGGCTCTTGTACATAGTTTAAAAGAGAAACTTGGTATTTTGGGTACTCTGGCAAGTGAAAATACTATCTAAGCCATTTGATTGAATCATAGAATTAAGGATCGTGTTTGGTGCCAATCTTTTGGGTCAAAGATCTTCAAATCAGATGACTTTGATGGTGTTTTCACATGGCTCAGGTTCCCAAATACCAAGTCTCTCTTTTAAACTAATGCCCATGAAGGACTCGAAATTTACTCTAATATATAGATTGATGCCCGGTATCCCTATGTAACAAGAAACAACCAGGAAAGACTCGATATTTACTCTTATATATAGATTGACTTCAGTTATTCCTATAAACAGTTTGATTGATCAAAGACAAGATTATCGCGAATAAATTGCAGGAATTTTGCAAACTTGTCAAGTAATAATGCATACCCACATCTCAGTACTTCCAATGAAAGACAATGAAATACAAACTCTGAAACACCCACCACAGTAATTTTACACCGGCTGCATTAATAACATCCCATTATAATCAGAGCTCTTACGGTATTCTCTATAGATGCACTTGGAAAATATGTTTCACATATCAAACAGAGGAAACTGAATGAGAAGTGATTAGAAAAGCCGAAAATATACTAGTGTAACAAAGTATAATGGGATGTTATTTATGCAGCCTTCATTATATACAAAAGTTGAATATAATGCAAATTTATACCACCTAACGCAATAAGGACATCATCATTCAGAAGCCTTCTTCTCCTTGCAATAGCCACCAATGCCATCTGTAGTTCAATGTAACCATAAAATGTTTAGCCAAGCTTCTAAAAAAAAATGAAATAGAAAACTTATAAGAGACGGCACACAATAATCAATATTTATTTCTAGAAAAAGCATTGTTTAGAATTTCACTGTGATTAAAATTAAGATTCACTAGTAGGCATTTCAGACTACGTGATTTGAAAACTTTCATGATATTTTCAAAGTTGTTTCATTTTTAGCATTCTTCTGCACAGTTTGACATCAATTTTCTTTAAATCCTCTAATTGAAGTTCAAATTGTTTCAATTGGAAACAATTAGAGCCCTGTTCAGGTCCAACTTTCAAGACAACAAGACTTGTAACAAATGAGCAAAATTAAACTCACTTCAAATCAGGATGCTAACAAACCAACTTTTATCGATTTTAAGGATAATTTCTATGAGAAAACAGAGTTATAGACAAATGATACAAACATATTACATTAGTACATAATTTGCTACAAAATTTTCTTTAAATCTCTCAACAGGGGAAAATAATTAATAAGAATCAAGATAAACACTTCACAGGAAATGTAAAATATGCACTGCGAAAAGGCCATGACCCAAAATTCAGTAAAAAAGTTAAGCAAATTTAAATCAGTTTAAAGCTGAAAATTGTTGAAGATATTTCTTTTTTTAATTAAAATTTATATAGAATATGTTGAAGAACAGAGAGGAGATACCATTGGGCGGAGATAATGGCACCAGAGGTGTTGGATATGGAGCTAGAGGAACCGGCATTGCTTATTAGACACGCAATATCCTCTTCTTAGGACTCAAAAGCTTGTAGCCTTAAACAAAGTTATAAAAATGGTTCAATCTGCAATCTTTTCCCACTAAGAAAAAACAACAACTATGGCTTCTTAGATGAGAGCAGAGAATGAATCTAAAATATAAGGAGATTTCTATTAAAAGCATGCCATAAAAATATAAGAAGATTTTACTAAGTCGAGCACATAAACTTGACCAGCCGGGTCCTGTTGAGCATGAGACATCCAACCCAACCTTTAGGTCGGGTCGAGTAGGGTCAGGCATATATCATTTTCCCACTAGGCAGCCAAAACTTTACCCTGACCCGGCCATCTTTGTTTTTCTTTTTTTTTGGAATAAATGAACTTCATTAGAAAAGGGGAACCTGGTTAGAGAGCAAGCTGCTCATCCGATGCTAGCCCTCTTTGTGATTGATATTTTCCCACCTACCCCGACGACCTTGCTATGTTGGTTTGTTGTTTCTTGTTTCCTAATTTGGTCTCTGTCCTCCTCAGCCACATTTGTCGCATGTGGTTACTGCTGCTTACTCTTAGGATATTGGTTTTCTGATCCAGATTTTCTCCCATCTCTGCGATTCTTTTCAAATTCTCCATTGTTTCGAGGATCTGCCAAAAAAACCCACAAAAAAAATACAGTTAAGACATGGGGAGCTCAACAGGAAAGAATGAACCGGCAAAATTATAAACAAGAACAAAAAAAGTCTGAAATTGAAACTCACTTCCATCATCGTCCATGCCCTCAAAGAACTGTGTTGGTACAATTCGGACGAAAAACAAAAAAAAACAGTCAGTGATTATTAAATCAAATCTGCAAGTGCAGGAGTAAGCTACTATTATGATATTTCAGAGTCTGAATTGAAGGAAATAGTCAAAAGCCTACCTTGAATAGTAGTTGCAGCACTAACCCACTGATCCACCATATCCTTCCACCCACTGCAATTCGTAACAAAAAAGTTCAAAAGCTGAGATTTGAATGAAATGCATCTAACCAGACAAATGATATAGTTTGCTAATTTACATATAAATAAATAAATTCAAAAAAGATTGATTGTTTATCACTTATCACAAAGGAGATCATGTCTCAATGGTCATGTAATTCATTGTAGCTATGGATCATTGGGCATGTACCTCAACTGCAAGGTGGACGATGCTACAGCCTTGAAGTCATAGGTTCAGTTCCAGCTTACCTAACCAAAAAAAGAGAAAAAAAACTTTATTTACTTAAAAGACATTGATATCCTCTCTGTGTACAGCCTTGTGCAAAATACTGCTTTATCCTTCTTTGAGGAATATGGTCCATAAGGCATATATCAGATGGTACTATATTTCCTTGGCATCTGCCATCATAGACTATAACTATAAACTTTCAAAATTATTTGCAATTAGCTATAAATTGAGTAAATCCATTAGGCACTATCTCATCTTCAGTCCAAAACATCAACCACCCTTTAACTGCAACCCCCTATTTTCTACAAAAATATGAAGAGAAATAACCCATTTAATCAGATCATTTCAAAGGTAAAATAGGAACAATAAAAAAACAACCTTAGCCCCTTCTTCATCACAGAGAAAGAGCCATGCCATTTGAATAAATTTAAGATAAATGGAAATGATAAACCAATCTCTGTTGTTGAAGAACTTATAATAAAAAATATACAGTGATTGAGGTGCATTTAATCTAATAGTGGGCTCTCAGAAAGTCAAGTAGAGAGAGAGAGAGGTTGGGCATGAGACATCTGATCCAACCTTTGGTCAGTCGGTACGGCCAAAATTTTTTGTAAGATGGCTGAATATATGAAGAGGGCATGATTGAAGAGTTTTCACGTTTTAAACCATGGTTTATACTATATGTAAAGAGAGAGAGAGAGAGAGAGAGACTTCGAATTCGAGGTACCATGTTTTTGGTGATGAAACGGTCAATAGCTGTTAAACGAAAGCTACTTAGAGAGAAATGTCTTTTGATCCCAAAGAATGATGTAGTCTGCAGTTTAGAGAAATGTCGTATAAGAGACCTAATGCAACCCTTAGTTCATGTTGATTATTCAAGTCATTATAAAATAAAAGGTTTTTTGGTAGTGCTACAAAGGTAAAGGTATCTTCTCAACGAATATGATATGCATATGAGTAATACACTTATCTACTAATGAAAAGGGAAACAATAATGGCCATAACACAATATTTTGGTTTGATCCTTGGCTGGATGGTATGGCCTTAATTCCTAAGTTTAGTAGAAGACTCATTCTTCAAGCTGGCCTTGATGAAAATACCATGGTTAGTGATGTTATTTGTCGAAACAAGTGGAATCTTCCTCCTCCCTCGACCATTCAAATGGAAGCTGCATGGGCCGAGATCCTTAAAATTCATATCCCTGGTCTGCATGGTGAAGATAGAAGAATATGGGAACCATCGAATAATGGTCTATTTTCTCTTAATTCGGCTTGGTCGGTGCTTCGAGAGAATTCAAATAAGGCCATTTGGAGTAATTTTATCTCCAATTCTGCTAATATTCCTTTTGTGCTTGGCAAGCTATAAACTTTAAGCTGATGATAATGGACAACTTGTGTAAAAGGGGTTTGATTATCCCTTCTCGGTGTGTTTTGTGTTGGGCACATGAAGAAACGACTGACCATTTGTTTTTTGGTTGCGGTTATTCTTAGTGGATTTGGAGGTCTATCAAGGGTAGAGTGGGTGTCCAAAAGGCTCCTTGTAATTCTCTCGTTGGTGAACTAAATTTGTGTACGATTTTAGCAAAAGGAAAGAAGAGAAAGGATCATATTATTTGAAATGCCTTCTATACAGCTATTGGGTTCATTTGGAAGGAGCGTAATGATAGAATTTTTAATGACATTATCACCCCAAAGAAAGTCATTCTTGAGAAGATATTACGAGAGGTGTCATATCGAATAAATTCTCTTAACCTCAATGGGGATGAGCATCTTAAGGGTGAAGTGCAACAGTTAACTAGAGAGAGGACTACGTGTCAGTGGGTGGCACCTTCTGGCGAATGCGTGAAGCTGAATGTGGATGCTTCTGTTATAGATGATAAGGCTTCATTTGGGATTATTTGCCGAGATGGGAGTGGAAATATTATAAAGTGTGTTTATGGACCTTTGGAAAATAATGGTATTGTTGGGTGCGAAATTATGGCTATTAAGCAAGGTTTCAAGCTGGCTAGAGATCTTAACTTTAAGAAAATTTGGATGGAATCAGATTCTTTGCAAGCAATTGATTTTATAGATGAAGGTACATAATGATTAATTTGGGATATTTTTTTATAGAGTAATGTGAGAAGAAAGGAAGAAGAGGGGGTGGGGGTGGGGGTGGGGTGGGGTGGGGTAAGGTGGGGGTGGGGGTGGAGGAGAGAGAGAGAGAGGAAGCTCATGAAGCACCTTTTTGGGCCACAGGCCCAATCAATGCCATTGTCTCTAGTCAAAGAGTTTGTTTGTCACAAATTTATAATGTTCTGGCATTTATAGAAGTCAAATTTTGTTAAGTTTAATGGGTTAAAGGCTTTTATAAGCTTGATCATCTTAGGGCTCTCAATGGGCCATGTCAAGTTGGGGTTGGGCCATAAACAGGAAGAATATAATTGGGCCTCTTTTGTGACACCCCGTAAAATCACCCGCATGAGATTTGGACACGTGGTGTGATTACCAACCATGAGAAACCAGTGAAGCCCTCGTTTGGGTGTCATGTGTGATTTATACTCATCATGAGCGGATTGGACCCAAGCCATAGACCCTTTTCTTTTGGAACCAAACTTACCTTGGGCCTGTATTAGAAGCTAAACCCTCATAGACCACCATGAATGCAAGGGGGGGACCTATAGGGAGTTTAGTCACTGATGAACCGGGAGAACCATCAAGACACTAGGACCCATGAAGAGATGGGAAGAATTGAGACACGTTCGGCCCGGAAGCTTTAAGCCCATGAAATTGAGGCCAAGTGATGTGGACACACATATACATGTACGTATATGCATCACACGTCGGATCTAACCTCCCTATTATATATCTACCTTCACGTTACCAAGCAGACCATAATTTGCATTGTGAAGAGCAGCCAATCGTGGAGAACCAGGGTGAAGAAGAGAAGCCATCTCCTCCTTCTCCCTGTTTGATCCATCTTCTTGCAGACTAAGCCTCGGAGCTACCCCGAAGGCTCTTCCGTTTATAGGAGGAATTGAATCCTACAACCAGAGTACCCCAAACTCCTTGACTTGTTCGACCAAGGGGATAACGAATCAGAACGAATCATGGAATCGACGTATTGCAGATATTGACCCAACGTCGTTGAGTTGTGGAGCTTTGCATGCGAGGAAAGCTCATAGAGGTAACCCTCATAGCGCATGCATCGTGGTTAGAGTTCGTGTATTTTTGCTATGTAGCAATAGTCGAGGCCACATGCACGAATTTCAAGGATCGAACATGTATAAATTACGAGAAGGGGAGCATTGGGTTTAATCGTTGAAACCCTTGCATGAGCGGTGAAATTGGGATTAAATCGTAGGATTAAACTTCACAAATGCATGAGTTATGGTGTACAAATTGTCTAGTTTTTCGAAGAAGAGTCTTGTATATGTGTGATAACTCGTTTAAAGCATGTTGTAGTGTCATTGAACCACCTCGGGAAGCCATAAAGGACGGCTCGAGCTGGAGGGATGAACTATTAAAGATGACAGTTCCGTATGGTACGCTCGAGCGTGAATAGGGATCACTCAAGCAGGATAACACCTGAACCCTACGCTCGAGCGGGATCTCTAGGCTATTTTAGCTCAGGTCAAAACCGCTTGAGCGGGACTTGAGGGTTTACATTGGGAACACACTCGAGCGTGAAGCATGGGTGCCACTGGGAATTGCTCGAGCAGGATTAAGCCACGCTCGAGTGCGAGACCTCTGTTTTGACCTGATTTAATGTATGCACTTGGGACTTGGCTAGCGTGCTTGTGAGTTTCATATGTGTGAATTCCTTAAGTATCTTGGACTAAGACATGTTGTGGGCATTGGGATTCAGGATAAACTCACAGAGGACCAAGGTTTTGAAACTCGTTGGCCTTGTGAATCGTTACACATGCGTTCGATGCAAATTCAAGTAGGGAAAACACCTTGCCAACATTTGATATTATTTTCGCATTCACGTCTTACATGACCTCTTGCTTATATTTCTAGATCTCATGTGTATTTGTCTTGTGGGGTTTTCGTTCATAAAGCTTGTTTGGTTCATGTGTACTTGATATATGTTTATGTGTTATGATTCTGTGAGCATGTGCAATGAGGAGTGGAGCCTCCATGAGAGGGGTGGAGTACCCAGGGTTCACGACCCTGTGTCTGCTACGGACTGCTCAGTTCCCTAATACAGGATGCCTTGCCATGTGACTCGCTTTCGAGTGTATTGTTTGTAAGAGGAGTGGAGTCTCTATGAGAGGGATGGAGTCCCTAGGGTTGCGACCCTGTGTCTGCTACAGACTACTCAGTTCCCTAATACGGGATACTTACTATAATGCCATATGATATGCCTTGTCTCGAAAACATGCTATGTGATCCCTTATGATATAAATCCATGCCATGTATCGTAAGCTGTCTCAAATCTTGACTATATGTGTCTCTTGCTCAACCCATTTACATGCTTTCGATGGTGTCTTGACTCTCCTATCTCTATATGCATAGTGTAAGCATGTTTTATTCGTCTTCATGATCGACCTACTGAGATTTAATGGATGATTTTGCTTGAACTCGATATATTTTGAATACAAACGCAAGCTTTGACTGCTTTTATCTATGCATCAACCATATGAATGAGCATGATGAAATATGATTTTGCATGGTATCTTTCTCTACTGAGCTTGGATGAAGCTCACTCCTTGACTATACATCACAGCTACAGGTGTGGACTTGGAGCGTGACCTGGAAAGGGAGGAGGACCTGGATTATAACCTGGAGGCGGAAGAGGATCTGCCTGAGGGGCATTATCCTTAGCTTGGAGTAGCCTTTGGGAGAGTTCATTTTGGGAAAATTTTGAGAAAAGGTAAAGGGAAATATGTAACTAAATGATATGAGATATTTGATTCGTTGTTTAGATGAAGGTCGGCCTTCATCGGTGGATGCTTATTTTGGACATGTATATATCGTAGCTAGTTGTGTGAGTGCATTTTTGCCATTCTATCCATGCTATGGCTCTATTACTCTTTCTTGTTGCGCACTTCGCTTCTGTTTTGTGAGCTTACCAATCTGTGATGGCTCGATCCTTCCTATTATTTAAGTGAGGAAAGATTGAGCTGTCAGGAGGTGATGTTGTGCCTTGATATCATAGCATCACTGTGTTTCGGGTCTTGTGTGCGATCCGAAGGCACGGGTTTCGTGGTAAGGAAATTCAAGCTATCACAGGTGGTATCAGAGCCCGTCTTTTAGTCTTGCAGGTATATGGAGCTTTGACGTAGGATAAGAACAATGGTACTAGGCTTAGCTGTTAGGTTCAGACATTAAGACCAATGGTCTTAACTTGATCTAACTTGTCGTTTGCTGGGTCATGGCAGGACAAAATGCCTCCTAGACTTGGTAGACCAAGGAACGTGAACGTAGGAGGTGTCCCTACTAGGGAGGGTTTCATTTCGGGAGTAAATGTTATTCCGGTCAATAGCAACAACAATACACGTGGAGCTAATGAGACCCCCGCGAACAATAGTGCATCCGGATCGGGGTATAGTGTTGGAAATGTTCCGAGGGACAATAGTAATCGACAATTTCTTGAAACCATGGTGAACACCATGGTGGTGTTGGCAGAGAGGAGGCAGCCTTGTGGGTTTTAAGATTGCCGGAGATTGAGACCATTGAGTTTCTATGGGTAAGCCAATTTGATGGATGTTGAACAATGGCTAAATCAAATTGAGAAGGTACTATAATGAGTCCGCTGTATGGAAGAGGAGAAAGTGAGTTGGGCCTCATTCCAACTCGAGGGTGAAGCAAACCCATGGTGGAAATCAGTGGAGAGGACAAGAACTCCAGGGACGCCATGGACTTGGGAAGAATTTACTACAGTATTTCACGAGAAGTACTTTTCGACGATCGAGGGATGCCAATTAGAGATTCAATTTGCAATTCGGTTCAAGGACAATTGAGTGTCCGAGAATATGAGACTGAATTTATGCAGTTGTCCCAATTTGCACCAGCATTGGTGGCCACTGAGTTAATGAAGACTCAGAAATTTGAGTACAGGCTCAAGCCCGCTATCAAGGGAAGGATATCATTGTTTGAAGCAACCACCTATAAGAGGATAGTGAGATTGGCCCTCATAGCTGAAAGAGACCTTGAGTAGTTATATAGAGCAAGGGATGAGCAAGCGAAGAGCCGAAAGGCACAATACCAAGCAACAAGTGCAGAACAGGCCAGCAAGAGGCCTAAATATTTGATGTCGCCACCGTCACAGCTAGTTCCTTCGGCATCAGCGAGGTCTTTAGACTAGGCAGCTTTGCCGCCTCTACCACCACAACCACCAAGACCTTTCACCACAATGGGCTAGACAAATCCGACTGTATCAAAGGTGCAATCGACGACTTCTCATGCCATTTCCTTCGCACCAAAAGTAGTATGTGCAAAGTGTGGGAAACCCCACAAAACCGAAGAATGTCATAGAGCGACAGGAGCTTGTTTTGAGTGTGGGCACATAGGGCACCACATTAGGGATTGCTCGGAGATGAAGGGTATTATCAACATTGCCGCACCAGATCATAGATCGGTAAGACCCCTAGTCCAAGACAGGGCCTACGCAGTGACTACTGGAGACGCTTAGGTTAACAACGACGTCATCCAAGGTATGAAAGTCTTTTATAATTAGTCAAGTTAAAACTTTTATAATTAGTCAAGTTAAAAAATTTTGAATTTTAGATAGATAAGGTGCATCAATAGAATAATCTCAACAGTTATTGTACTTGATATCATATCATGTCGTATGTACAACTAAGTAATAGTTTCTATTGAATCTAGGTGTCATCCATTTGAACAAGAAAAGTGACATATGTAGCCACAAAGCATTAGTGTTGGTAGACCCGGGGTCCACACACTCGTTTATTACACGAAGCTTTGCCAAGGAGATAGACCTTACACCAGAACCTTTGGATTTTGTCTTAGCAATCTCGACCCCAATGGGAAATCCAGTGAACATGGATACCGTGTGCCGATCAGTCATCGTCGCGATGGCACATTGCCAAACAACGGCTGATTTGATCCTACTCAAAATGAAAGGGTTTGACGCAATTCTCGGCATGGATTGGCTGACTAAGCTACAAACCAAAGTAGACTGCTAAGAGAAGATAGTAACTCTCTACCCCAAGAGAGAGAAGCCTTTCAAGTTCATTGGCATCTGACCAGCCAGAGTACCTTTTATATCCACAATTCGAGTTGAACGACTGATCAATAAGAGTTGCCAAGGACACCTTGCGATCATTCAAGGACAAGAGGATAAGAAGGTTGACATATCCAACATTTCGATATCCTATGAATTTCTCGACGTTTTTTTTGAAGAATTGCCAGGCTTACCGCCTGATAGGGAAGTTGAGTTTACGATAGACTTGGTGTCAGACATAGAACCCATATCAAAATCCCCGTATCGAATGGCATCGACCGAGTTGAAAAAGTTGAAGGAACAGTTACAAGAGCTGCTGGACAAGGGATTTATTAGGCCCAGTGTGTCTCCATGGGGAGCACCAATATTGTTTGTGACGAAGAAAGATGGCTCAATGCGACTGTGTATCGATTACTGGCAATTGAACAAATTGATTATAAAGAACCAGTACCCGTTACCAAGAATTGACGACCTATTTGATCAGTTGCAAGGGGCGAAGTTCTTCTCCAAGATAGAATTACGGTCCGGTTACCATCAGATGAAGGTGAAGACTGAAGATAATTTCAAAAATAGCCTGTTGCACGAGATACGGTCATTATGAGTTTCTCGTAATACCATTTGGACTGACGAATGCACCTGCATCATTAATGGACCTTATGAACCATGTCTTCAAGCCGTATCTGGACCAGTTTATTGTTGTCTTCATTGACGACATTCTGGTATACTCAAAGACGCAAGAAGAACATGAGCAGCATCTGCGACGGACATTGCAAATACTACGGGACTCTCAATTATATGTGAAACTCGGCAAGTGTGAGTTCTGGTTGCAACAAGTAAGCTTCCTGGGGCACATCATTTCGAAATCAGGCATAGCAGTTGTCCCATCAAAGATAGGGGTCGTAGTGAATTGGGAACAGCCTGGGATGGTCACTAAAGTTTGTAGTTTTCTGGGATTTGCCGACTACTATCATAGATTCGTCGAAGGATTCTCGAAGATAGCTGGACAGCTCACACATCTCACTCGAAAAAGCATCAAGTTCGAGTAGACTGACGCATGTGAGAAAAGCTTTCAAGAGCTCAAGAGAATATTAACCTCTGCACCTGTACTTATACTACCATCTGGCACTGGAGGATTTGTGGTATTTGCCGATGCATCGCGCACTAGACTGGGTTGTGTACTGAATCAACATGATCAAGTTGTAGCTTATGGTTCAAGGCAATTGAAAGATCACAAGAAAAATTACCCCACACATGATCTGGAGCTTGCAGCGGTCATCTTCGCCATGAAGATATGGAGGCATTACCTCTATGGTGAAACCTTCGAAATTTTTACCGACCACAAGAGCCTCAAATACTTGTTTACACAGAAAGATCTTAATATGAGGCACCGAAGGTGGATGGAGTTCTTGAAGGACTACAATTGCGTCATCCAGTACCACCCGGGAAAGGCGAATGTGGTAGCGAATGCACTTAGCCGAAAATCGATTGCTCAACTATCACACCTTGTGACCAAAATACAGAGATGGAAATTGCTTAAGGACTTGACCTCAAGTCACATGGCATTAGAAGTGAGGAAATCGGGAACACTTTTGGATAATATCAAGATCAATTCAACTCTCTTCGATAGGATCAGAGAAAGCCAGTTGAAAGTGTAATATCCCATATATTTTTGGCCTATTTTTCATTTACCTCGGTAAGCGTGCCTGGAAATGTTACGGGATTTTTTTAGGTTTTTTGTTTATCTAAGGGTGTGATGAGTTTAATGGCTAAAAGATTTTATCTCGTGATGTGTGGAAGTCATGTTACCGATGACTTATACTATAAGTTAGGTGTTTGTGTTTAACACCGGAATCAAATATAGTTAAGTGGATAGGATTGCAAATAGAAAAATCCAGATATTTTGTTTGCTTTGTTTTTGTGTTATAAGAGAGCTTTGAAGAGAAGAGTAACTTCTCTCTCTCTCTCGTTGGATTAAGAGCTTACAAGCTTTGCCCTCACCTTTGATTCTAGATCTTGAGACTTTGTAAACCCCTCTCCCCATCTCAACCGTTAAAAAGACTTGCATAGTGGTGATGATGTGTTAGATGTTTTGAGAAGTGAGATAGGGGAGAGTGGTAGGTTCTGTGTGAATTTTGGTTGTTGAGGTAGAGGCAACCTTGTGATGGACTGATTGGAGGTTTTAAACCTGATAAGCTTTGGAGATTGATTCCAGTGCGTGATTTTGGTGCAACAGGATCGATGGTTTAAACGTTAAGAGGTAGGCATTTAAACCTCCTTGTGCTATTAGAATTTGTCTTGATTAGAATAGAAAATGGTGTATTTATTTTAGATAAACCGACTGTGGTTAAATGAGAAAGAAGGGGTCCGAAGATAAAATTTAACAACCATAAACTTGGGAAAATTCGAGGGTCGACTTTCAATTCGACGGTCGAATTTGGAATTCGACCATCGAATTGAAAATCGAGGGTCGAATTGGAGATTTTAGTGCCTGATGCAATTTTTAAAATTCCAGGGACGAATTTGAATTCAACCATCGAATTTCAAATTCGACCATGGAATTTGAATTCGAGGGTCGAATTTTGCCCTGTTTCATACCTTAGAATTTTTGTTGGATTTTTCTTGGCAAGTTTTTGGGTTTGACTTTTGGTACAATATTAACACTGAAAGTGTTAATCTTTGTAGGTTTTGAATTTGAGAGTCCTTTGTGAGGACTGTTTTTGCTTGTTTTGGAACCGTCTTTGTTGAGGTAGGGGAACCTTATACTTTATTTGCATTCTATTATAATTATGGACTGTTTGATAAGGAGCATAATTTTTGAAATAATTGTTTAACACAGCATGAATAAGAACCTTGAATTATGACACAAATCCGAAATTGGAAAACATTGTTATGACTAAGAACTCAGAAATTTGAACTTTAGAACTTCAGAACCTCAGTTATTTTTGAATGTGAACTTCGAATCAGAACTCCGAAAAATCAGTAAATAGGTTATGTATACAAGCTTTGATATAAGTTAACATTTGCATTTGATTTGAGGTACATACGAACGAAACCCTAGATTCTACCAACCGTGTTAATGGTGTTTGTTTTGGCGCAAGTTTCTGTCATAGCGTAGGGGCTTGTTGCTCTTCAGAAAATGGGTTCATGAACGACGATGGTCAGTAGGGTTTCCCATCGTTAGCGTAGTCCACTCTCATGCTATATGAAATTTGGGAGATAAAATTAAGTTATAATTTTAAGACAAGAAGCATGCTAATTCAGAAGTTTTTGAACACATCAGATGAATGTTATTATTTGTGACTCATGATTAGAACTGGAGATTTAGTTTGCAAGGCATCTTTTGAAAACCATATTTGATCCGATTTCTGTCTTTGAAAACCTTTACTTATAATGAAATGCAAATAGACATGTTTCCTCTATTGGGCTTTGTTGTTAGCTCACCCTCGATTATACGTCACAGGTGCTGAGATTGACCTAGGATCTGAGGATCTAGAAGACTACGATTATATTCCTGAGCAGGAATTGAATACACCTACAGAGGAGTTTTTCTCTTGATTCTAGATTACTTCTTTTTGGTACTTTTGTTTAGAATTATTCTTTGAATATTGGGCCCTAGGCCATGGTTTTGTCTTTTTGATATCACTCGAGGAACCATTATTAGGAACCACTATTTTAGGTGTTGGATTGGCCATCACCGGTGGTTCTTCTTGATTCCTCAGGGTGATATATTATTTTAATAAAGCTTTTGTCTTTGCTTACTCTATGCTTTGCCTCTGTTTTTAGTTCTTTGTTATGCTGTCGGCTTCTGTTTGTTACGGCTTATTGAGAAATCAATAAATTGATGAACCGGCCTTTCCTATACCTTAGGGATTGGAAATGTCGGGTCGTCACAGAAAGATTCAGAATTGATGACCATCAGTCAAAGTACAATCACTGGAAATCAGCCGAGATTTTCGGGTAAGGACGACGGTTCCTTATTGTTTAAAGGGCGATTTTGTGTACTGGTTGATAGGGAACTAAGACAGGAAATACTAGAAGAAGCCCATAGGTCAGCATATGCTATTCATCCGGGTAGCACAAAAATGTATCATGATTTGAAGAACTTTTGGTGGAAGGGAATTAAAAAGGATGTTGCCGAGCATGTCACAAGATGCCTAGTATGCCAACAGGTCAAGGTTTACCACAAGCACCCTACTGTTGTTGTCCTAAGTGGGCATGATTTATTTGTATTTTGAAAATAGATTTTTCAAAGGATGGATTATACTTTGATTAGAAAACTAGATTAAAGAAAGAAATATCAGCACAGAGAGAAATTAATTAGCCTTCAAGATCAGGGCCAATTGTAGCAAGTTTTAAATGTAAGTGAGTAAAAGATCATCCACAAGGAATTGAATTAAAATATATGGTAAACCTCCATATCTGAGCTACCAGATCTGGCCTCTAATCCTATCTACAAAGCAAGGAAGATGAGAGGTTAAATTTGTCACATTAACTAAATTATCTACAAGTAAAATTTAACTAAGTGATCCAGATCCGAGTTGGGGGGATTGGATGCAAAATTAATAAGAATGGAGACATAACAGTTGACTTAAGCTTAGTAATTGATTGCAGAATGAGAACTAGTGTTGCACAGTCGAGAAAGTCTCAAATCTTCATCTGGCTACCAGCTCAGATGTAAGAGAAAATAATCCAATTCAAGGATTACGATTGAGTTGAACTTATGGCTATGATATGTCCACTGTCATAGACACAGATCATCTAATAGTTTTCAATCCAAAGTCTTGATTCAGAACAAAAGCACCACTACAAATGTTGTAAGAATCAGGTTACAAACACAGATTCTCACAGGGATAATGAATTAAGGGAAATTGCTTTAAAATAGCAAATCTAAAGGAATCTAATGAATGAGGAGATCACAATGAACCCTCAACATGAATCCGATTGAGAATGTACTGATGAAAGCAACCTTTTCAAATCCACCATTACAATTACAGAGCACAACTTAAAACAGTTCTCGAATTTGTAGTCTTGAATATAATTCTCACTTGAATTACATAAGTATCTCACAGTTCTCAGTTACAGACAAAAGCTAGGCTATTACAGAGGATTCAAACAAGCTATCTTGATCTGAATTAGAAATGGGGCATCAGGAATGAAACTCAAATTCTGGATACCCAAATTGGGCAAATAGTTCGTCTATTTATAGTTTTCCCCAAGTCCAACTCAGATGTGCATCAACCAATCAGAATTGGTTAGATCCATATCAACTAATAGGAGTTGAGCACAAGGATCCAGATCTGTTCTGGCCAATCAGAACTGCTTGATCTGGTTCAGCCAATCAGGAGACAGAGGCATCAATTATGTTAGGTAATTCAAAATTCTATTTGAGCTTCTAGAAGTTCCCGCGAAGTAATTTCATCTTTGGGTGTTCACATAGAGTTGAATATGCCTCTTGTTCGTGCTCAGAATCTTTCAGAATGCTCCTGGATTTTTAAATGCATTGGGGCGCATGCAGAGATTACTGAAATGCCCTTGCAGATGCTGGGAATCTTCAGAATACGATTTCGCACAGATTGGGGACCTTTTCAAAAGGAACTGTAACTTCTGGAGTTCTATTCGCACAGCTTGGGGACCTTTTCGAATAGATCAGTAATCCTTTCGAAAAGATCAGGAATCCTTTCGAATAGCATTCTGTAGTGCATTCTTCTTTTCGAATAGATCAGGAATCCTTTCGAATAGATCAGGAATCTTTTCGAATAGATCAGGAATCTTTTCGAATAGATCAGGAATCCTTTCGAATAGCATTCTGTGGTGCATTCTTCCTTTCCAATAGCTCCAAACCTATTTCCCGGTTGAAACCAGGCCTTTGTCTTCTTTAGTTTAGGCATTTGGACAGCCAGTGAGGCTGTCCCTTCTACTTCTTCCTCCAGATCAAGATGGGTCATCATCTTTTTGGCACTTTTAAGCTACTTTCAGGGTTAAGCTTGCCTTTATTGTTAGCTGTAAAACAAACACTTAAAACACTTATTTAGTTCTCTCAAGGGTCTATCAAGGCCCAGGTTAAGGAGTGGAAAATGGTATTTTCCAGTTCTCAACACACCCCCAAACCTAAGCTTTGCTAGTCCCTGAGCAAAGACAAACTTAAAAATATAATGAAAAGCCACTTTTGTAGGGAGCACAGTTGCATTTAGCATATGCAACAAGCCTTTTTAAACCCCTAGGTGATCCCTAGCGGAGGAGTGAAGTCTCCTGAGGGTTTTCAGTGAAGGTACCCACAAACTTCTCCAATAAATCAGTTAATATTAATGCAGTTTTGTTTAAACAGACTTTCATCAAATCACATATTATTCACACCTGCATCCGTCAAACTGTAACAGGTTTCTCCTGAAAACATCAATTCAAAATTGAAATTCTGCTGTAATTCTTTTACCATTCACTCAGTTTGTGTCAAAAAGCTTTTAAAAGAAAAATTAATGAAAAGCTTGCCTTCTATTTGAGAATCCTGCTATGATGTTACCTCAAATAAGTTGATTTCAAACCCAACTCTCACCAGGGCTGTCACTCAACATACAAGTAGGAGGGTTTTACTATTTCACACAACTCAAGAGCAGTTATAGCCCTCAAATAGGACTGTAAGCAGGAGTATGGGCATTGCTTTTCAGTTCTGAGTTTACTGCTCTTTTCACCATAGATTACACAAATCCTTATCTCCATGTGACAGCTCAATCCATCTTTGATCAGTAAGGACTTTAACTTTGGTTGTAATGTGGCTTATGGGTGAAATTTATTAAGAATAAAGGGGTGGAATGGAGTTCAAAATTTTAGAAGTCAGTCAAGGTAAGGAGGTGGTATGGACACCTTCTTTATTTCAGCACAATTTCATTGGAATTTTCAAACTTCCAATGAAATGACTTCTCCTTTTCTTTTTCTTTTTTTCTTTTTCTTTTTTTTTTCCAAAGCAACATTGACTGGAATGCCACATTTTTTCTGCTGATACATCATTGCCTTCAATTATTTTTCTTTTTTTTTCTTTTACCAAATTGTTACCCAACTCACCTTTCTTCAGCTTTCTTTCCTTTACCTTCTGAATTCTCAGAGTGAGGGTTAGGCTAAATGAGGTTGATGAGGTTTCAAACTGTCCAAAAGGAGGCCTTACATCATGTCTTTAATATCATGATTACTTTCAAACTATTTTAACTTGGATATATGTAACTTCTAGTGATAACAAGCAGGTTCAAACAGTCCCTAGAGCAGAAAAAATTGCCAATTCATACCTCCAAAGAATACATTTCAGGTCCAAATCTCACTGGGTGTGGTTTTCTATCAAATTCCTGAGGTATATCATCACTGTTTTCTCTCTTTTTAGGTTCACTAAAACATCAATTTTCTTTTGGAAATTTTCTGGCATTCACTTCATGAAAGTACTAGAATTACACTAGAAATCAATTTTAAAAAGTTTTAACTTCCTCATTTTTCAAAACAACAGGTGTGAAATTACTTCATTATCAAAAATTCTGCTGATCATAAGCTGCACCAAGCATTAACTTATTTTATTGGCATACCTGCCATACCCCCAAACCTAAGATGAACATTGTCTTCAATATTCTAGACACTGAGAAACTAGGGGCAGCAGGGTAAAAGAAGAAAGGAAAACTAAGCAGAAGAAAAAAAAAAATTCAGCTATGTGCAGCAGAAAATAAAGAAAATAACACTGAATATATGAGCAAGAAAAGGGAAAAAAAATGCTATATAAATATAGGAAATTACTGATAAAACAGAAAAATAACAAAACTAAGCTAGAACTGCTATAAAATAGAATCTAAAAACTGAATATATGATCAGAAAAAAAAAAGAACTGCAAAGCAAATGGAAGGAAACTAATGCTAATAATAGAGAAACAGTAAAAATTGGGTAAGGGACTGAATACAAAGTTACAAAAAAATAGAAAAGTGTTGATACAAAAATAGAATTGTGAATGCAAAATAGGAAAACAAAGTTAGAAACTAAGAAAAATGAAGAAAATTAGTAAAACTAGGACACTTTAACCTAAGAAAGAAAAAAAAATCAGCGATCTAAAAACAAAATTTGAAACTAAAATTCCTAAAGCAAAAAATCTAATGCCAAATGATACATCCTAAGCCCAAAGAAAAACCCCAAAAGCCTGAGATACTTATGAATCTAAGTGATTATAAAAATGATTAGCAGGAATAACATACAGTGAAAAGCAAGATTCATAAGACTGACCCCTTTGTTGATGATGTGTATGAATCAAAAAGAATAATGAAGCATGGGAGCGCATATTAAAAACAGGGTTCATACACAGCTGAGACCCATTTATGATGAAGAAATCTCGAAGGAAAATAAAATCAGTGGGTCCATTGAATATTCAAAACAGCCTATGATCCACTGCTCATTATCCTTCATAATTCCTAAAAATAAAAATAAAAACATGATCTCAGCAGGTCCAGATGGGAAAATTGGATGCAAACAAAGAAAAACAGCCCATCTGGAAGATATTTTTTTTTTGTTTTTATAATTTTCTTTTTTTTATTATTTGTTTTGGATCTGCCTGGGCTCAACAAGAGCCCTTATTTACTACTGCTGAAAAATAATAAGAAACAACTCAGAGATTTTCTATTTGTGTTTTCATTTTCTTTTATTTTTGTATTTGATTTTGTAAAAAAAATCAGCATGCCTAAAAGACAGTAGAAATTATAATCAAAATAAATATTAAACACAATGAGAATCTTTGGTTCTCAAGAATTTAAAATAAAAATAAATGCAAAGGAGAAGGATGCAAACTCAAGCGGATCTGCTCCTTTAGTCCAGATGCTCCTTGTTGACGGCGCCCAGATCTGCAAAATCTAAAAAGCAGAAGACTTTATTCAAGTATATTGACAAAATAAAAGAAAACTCAAAGCACGCCTAAATTTGACAAAAAGACAAAAGAGTGATAGCAGCATTTATTCAAATAACTAGAAGGCAAAGAATAAAAACTCAAAAAAATAAAAAAAAATTCTGCTGCAGTAAAACAGGTTTTTTATACAAAACTGCAGGCAAAAATTAAAATGAAAATCAAATCTACAAAATTGAAAAAATTAGGTCTACCAATTTTAAAATCTATTCCCCGGCAGCGGCGCCAAAAACTTGTTGTTGTCCTAAGTGTGCATGATTTATTTGTATTTTGAAAACAGATTTTTCAAAGGATGGATTATACTTTGATTAGAAACTAGAAAAAAGAAAGAAATATCAGCACACAGAGAAATCAATTAGCCTGCAAGATCAGGGCCAATTGTAGCAAGTTTTAAATGCAAGTGAGTAAAAGATCGTCCACAGGGAATTGATTTAAAATGTATGGTAAACCTCCAGATCTGAGCTACCAGATCTGGCCTCTAATCCTATCTACAAAGCAAGTAAGATGAGAGGTTGAATTTGTCACATTAACTAAATTATCTACAAGTAAAATTTAAACTAAGTGATCCAGATCCGAGTTGGGAGAATTGGGTGCAAAATTAATAAGAATGGAGAAATAATAGTTGAGTTAAGCTTAGTAATTGATTGCAGAATGAGAACTAATGTAGCACAGTCGAGAAAATATCAAATCTTCATCTGGCTACCAACTCAGATGTAAGAGAAAATAATCCAATTCAAGGATTAGGATTGAGTTGAACTTATGGCTATGATCTGTCCACTGTCGTGGACACAGATCATCCAATAGTTTTCAATCCAAAGCCTTGATTCAGAACAAAAGCACCACTACAAATGTTGTAAGAATCAGGTTACAAACACGGATTCTCACAGGGATAATGAATTAAGGGAAATTGCTTTAAAAACAGCAAATTTAAAGGAATCTAATGAATGAGGATATCACAATGAACCCTCAACATGAATCCGATTGAGAACGTACTGATGAAAGCAACCTTTTTAAATCCACCATTACAATTACAGAGCACAACTTAAAACAGCTCTCGGATTTGTAGTATTGAATACAATTCTCACTTGAATTACATAAGTATCTCACAGTTCTCAGTTATAGACAAAAGCTAGGCTATTACAGAGGATTCAGACAAGCTATCTTGATCTGAATTGGAAATGGGGCAGCAGGAATGAAACTCAAATTCTGGATACCCAAATTGGGCAAATAGTTTGTCTATTTATAGTTTTCCCCAAGTCTAGCTCAGATGTGCATCAACCAATCAGAATTAGTTAGATCCATATCAACTAATAGGAGTCGAGCACAAGGATCCGGTCTGTTAATCGTAATCGCTTGATCTGGTTCAGCCAATCAGGAGACAGAGGCATCAATTCTGTTAGGTAATTCAAAAATCTGTTTGAGCTTCTAGAAGTTCCCGCCAAGTAATTTCATATTTGGGTGTTCACATGGAGTAGAATATGCCTCTGGTTCGTGCTCAGAATCTTTCAGAATGCTCCTGGATTTTTAAATGCATTGGGGCGCATGCAGAGATTACTGAAATGCCCTTGCAGATGCTAGGAATCTTCAGAATACGATTTCGCACAAATTGGAGACCTTTTCGAAAGGAACTGTAACTTCTGGAGCTCTATTCGCACATCTTGGGGACCTTTTCGAATAGATCAGTAATCCTTTCAAAAAGATCAGGAATCCTTTCGAATAGCATTCTGTAGTGCATTCTTCTTTTCGAATAGATCAGGAATCCTTTCGAATAGATCAGGAATCTTTTCGAATAGATCAGGAATCCTTTCGAATAGCATTCTGTGGTGCATTCTTCCTTTCGAATAGCTCCAACCCTATTTCCAGGTTGAAACTAGGCCTTTGTCTTCTTTAGTTTAGGCATTTTGACAGCCAGTGAGGCTGTCCCTTCTCCTTCTTCCTCCAGATCAAGATGGGTCATCATCTTTTTGGCACTTTTAAGCTACTTTCAGGGTTAAGCCTGCCTTTATTGTTAGCTGTAAAACAAACACTTAAAACACTTATTTAGTTCTCTCAAGGGTTTATCAAGGCCCAGGTTAAGGGGTGGAAAATGGTATTTTCCAGTTCTCAACACCTACTGGGTTGTTGCACCCCCTGCCAGTCCCCGAATGGAAATGGGAAGATATCTCGATGGACTTGATATTGGGTTTGCCCAGAACACAAAATGGACATAACGCCTTCTGGGCTGTTATTGATCGATTGACCAAATCAGCGCATTTCCTTCCATACAGCATGTGCTACATTGCAAGCAAACTTGCTGAATTGTATTTGAAGGAGATCGTAAGGCTACACGGCATACCTTCCAACTTCATGTCAGACCAAGACCCACTCTATACATCCCAATTTTGGTAACGTTTCCAAGAGGGAAGAGGTTCTAAACTGGAATTCAGCTCGGCTTTTCACCCGCAAACTGATGGACAAACCGAACGGGTGAGTCAAGTAATAGAAGACATGGTCAGGGCATGTATGCTAGATTTCTGAGGGACATGGGATAAGCACTTGTCGTTGGTCGAATTCGCCTACAACAACAGTTACCAAGCAAGTATCGGCATGGGTCCGTTTGAAGCACCAAATGGCCGCCGGTGTAAATCTTCGCTAAATTGGGAAGAAGTTGGAGACCGTGTCTTACTGGGCCCAGAACTCATTGAGAGCATGAATGAGTCCATTCGACTCATTCAGGAATGTTTAAAGGTCACACAAAGCCGTCAAAAGAGTTATGCCGACCTTAAGAGATCAAACATGGAGCTTCAGGTTGGTGATCACATCTTCATAAAGATCTCACCGACCAAGGGCGTTATGAGGTTTGGCAAGCGAGGGAAGCTAAGCCCATGGTACATTGGCCCTTTTGAACTACCTGGCTACGTTGGAAAGGTAGCCTATCGTGTTGCCCTACCACCCCAGCTGTCAAGCATTCATAGCGTCTTCCACGTGTCCATGCTAAGAAAGTACGTCAGGGAGACGTCACACATGCTAGACTACCAGCCTATTGAGATACATGACAACTTGACGCTGATAGAGGAACCGGTAGAGGTGTTAGATTGAAAGGAACAGATTTTAAGAACCAAAACTATTCCCCTCGTTCTGATTCGATGGCGTAACCATCCTGCCACGGAAGCGACATGGGAACGTGAGACGGAGATTCACGAGCAATACCCGAATCTATTTTCCTGAGACTATTAGCCCTTAATATTAGTGTTATCCATTGAAACTATGTTTCCACTACACGTGGACCTTCGTTTATGGACAATGTACACAATTATGTTTAAATTGAAGAGATTTATTTTTTAGACATTCCATTTTGATGCAACTAGAGACAGCTAGTTAATGCAAGAAAATATGCAACACCAGCGCAATTGTTTTCGTAATAGCCTACCCACACCTAGCATAGGATCGGGCTAAAACTTTAATGAAACATCATGTTCATTGGGACTGATGCCTAAGATTGTCTTAGTCTCAAAAACCTACAGCAACATTCTGTACAAAACCATTAGTCGATAGATGCAAAATAGTGTGAAGTGTACAAGTAAAGCAACAGTTAAAAGACCAGGCCACCAAACATTACTTAGCTCTATGTAATTAAAGCTGAAGTTGGCCCGCTCGAGCGTCCACTTAAATCAAGCTCGAGTGTACTTTAGACCGCTCAAGCGGCCATCGGGATTATAAATAGGGCCTGAAACCCTCTTTTCCCCTTTCGCGAACTTTAAAACTGCTCTACGCTTCGTTTTCTTCCTTCCTACTTGAGAAGAAGCTCAAATCCACTCCAAAGGATGCCATTTCTCCGCACTCGTGTAAGACCTCATCGCATTTCGACCGAAACTCACACGCACATCTCCATTTCGAATGGTAAAGCCCTAGAAACCCCTCTTTGTTTCAAAATCTTTAAAATCTCCTTCTTGTTCCTAAATATATGGCTTCAAAGAAGATTATGGTCTCGAGGCCCTCTAAATCTTCGACCCCAAAACCCCAAGCTTCAAAGAAATCAAAAAATGTTCCAGAACTGACCCTCGAGCAACCCGACACATGGTGGGCTAGCAAGACCCTAGCACCCGAGTGGTCTTTTAGTCAAGATTTTGTGGTGGACGAGAACACTACCTCGTGGGCAATCAATTGCATTCGTCGAGCAAAACTTGAGTTCTTGCTCCACTTCCACGCGCGCTACTACCCACGACTGGTTCGACTGTTTTACCAAAACATGCAAATCGGAGTCGGCATCCACGTCGGAACACTCACCACAAAAATAGATGACCGCACATTTCACATTGACGTCCTCGACATTGTGCTGTGAACTTTTGTGAAAGCTTGGGCCTATACCAACCCCACCTCAAAGACATCCCGATACAGGTTATTGCCACAAAAATGGTCGATGACCAACTAGTGGTTAATGGCGCGATTCGTCGAGCCCAATTGTTGCCTGAGATGTGGCCACTGGATGATATATTTTGGAAAAACCTTTACCCGCTGCAGCATGAGCAAGAGTGGAGAGGACCCCTTTCACAAGCACTATACTCAGCACACGGGGAGCGTTGGTTTAATGCCCCTAAATTGATTTTTCAGGGCATAATACATACCCATGATCACATGCTAAGCACAGCCCCCAAGAATAGAATAATAAATTATATGCCCTATGCCCGCCTCATTTACCGGATGTTAGAGAACCACGACGACACCGAGGAAGACAAACCCTACCGAGTTCTAGCCGGTGAGGAGAGGCGGACTAATAATGTCTAGCAATGGGCACTGGGACATTGGAGCCGAACATTGAAAACCTTGCGACTCAACGCTAAAAATAGACGCCTCTAATGGCTAGAGGGGAGTGCTCAACAAGAACCCGCCCAAACAGAAACCACGGTCGAAGGCACTCAGCAAGCTCCGACTCAGCCACCCCGAGGACCTCAAGCTGATATCCTCACACTCTCCGAATTCAACCGACAGATGGATGTCTTATAGCACCACCACCAGCAAACCTACACACAATTGTCCACCCTACATGAGGATAATTATGTGCTCCACCAGCGGTTGGACTACCACGAGGAGATACTCACGCCTATTAGAGAAGGCCTACCCAACGGCCTCTACACCTTTCTTGGCACAGGCCAAAGCGTATACATCGGAGTACACCTCGAGGTTCACTCAGGGAGCCTCCGCATCGGGCGTTGGTCAATCAACCTCTAGAGTAAGTGTGACAGCCCAGATTTCGGCACCCTGAAACCCGTGCCATCAGCACGATCCTCAAGACCGTGCCCCAAAACCATGCACGGAACATTGGTATAACAAGCACAAATAAATAAATAAGCAATTAATTTCATAAAGCTGAAAAGTAACCTGCCCATCTGGCATAACAAAAGACAGTTCTACTTTCATGCCACTGCATGAACAGAGAACCGATCCGAACCATCGGTGATAAACAGATCACCCCAGATGGTTTGCCAAAATAAATAAATCCAATTTTTATTACATTGTTCACCAAAATGAAGGCTTGACATGCCAAGCCGTACAAGTCTGCTCTCAAAAACTACTCTCTATCAAAGTACACAGCAAAGTCTCCTAGAAGAAATCCTCGGGACGAGGCTCCAACTCGTCTCCAGGCACGTAATCCGAATCACCCGGATCAACGCCTCCCGAAGCCTCAACTGCTGCCAACAAAGGACCTGCGACGTATAGTCTAAAGGAGTGAGCTACATCCTAGCTCAATAGGGAACAACACAATGAACATATAAATTAAAACTCACATATTTTCCATGATATTCTAAGCATGATGAGTCTATGCATTTGCTAGAAAAACAGTTTAAAAACTGATGATTAACATTAAAGTTCACTGGTAATTAGCATGTCTTACTTTACTATTGATTTATCATGAATGACACTGAACAGGCCTAAAGCAAAACTTAAATCTTCAACTTAAGTAATCCCCGACCAATATAGCATCGAGCCCCGATGAGATACCCTTTATCGTCGTCTAAATAGACAGTTGTAAAAATGTATTCCCTGGGAATACGACCCAAGCCCCTTTCTCAATAGGCGGTGGGGTTAAAACTCATCTCAGCATCCCTGGGATGTGCTTACTGTATACGGATAGACCCTCACACTGGTATACGGATTGGCCTCCGTACCGGTCACGGATATCCTACCGCGTCAGTCGTGGGTATCCCGCCACGTCGATGGGGTATCCTAAACAAACCTCAAATAATAAAAATAACATGTACTTTACATATAGTTGTTCACCGTGTAAAGTGCTACCTTATATCAGTTAGGCCTCAATAGTAATTATTCAATCACATATGCATCCCTGGGATGTATAACTTACTCGCATCCACTGATGCCTTTATTACTTTCTCATCCCCTAGGGATGTCTCATTCTCATTAGATTACTTGATCTTAGTTAATCTCATCACACAGATGCCTTTATCACATTCTTGGTGTCACACACACACCTATTTTCACAAAGCTTTTCATAGTTAAAACACTTTCAATTCTGATAAATATATCACTACATACATGCTCTTACAATTAAAGTATATGTTCAAGGTATTCCCTACCTCAATTCTCTGAAGGTTCAAGCATCAAGGTCCCACGCGGCTCCTTGTGTTCGCTTTCACACGTACCACCTAAGGTACATCATAACACATGTAATACATCACTAAAGATGTAATGAAGAAGGTCTTAGACCATCCATGAATCTCAAAGTAAAACTATAAAGTTAAGCAAAACTGCCAAAGTCGATTAATCGATTCCCAAAATCGATTAATCAAAACACAATTCGATTAATCGATTCCCAAAATTGATTAATCAAAGTCCAAATTGATTAATTGATTCCCAAAATTGATTAATCGAGATTCAAATTCGATTAATCGATCCCAAATTGATTAATCGAAATCTCTAACATAGTAAGGTCGATTCTCAAATCGAGTGGTCGAAAGTCTGAAATCGATTAGTCAATCCCAAATCGATTAATCGAAATCCAAAGTCGATTAATCGATTTCTCAACTCGATTAGTCGATTTCCTCAAGTCATGTTTCTCCAGCCACTAGAGGTACCCAGTCGATTTCCAAATCGATTAATCGAACATCCAAATCGATTAATCGAAATCCAGTTCGATTAATCGAAATCGGACTTACTTGAATTTTCAACTTCCAGACCAAAATCGATTAATCGAATCCCAATTTCAATTAATCGATTTGGTCCGATTCAGCCCCCTTTCTGGCTATTCTTCCAAATCTTTTTCCTTTCTTTTCTAAGCCTTTAATCTATCCTTTAAACCCTTCTTGACTGAATTTAATGATCTACAATCTATGCATTAACCTCAATTTAAAACTCACCTTTAATCAATCTCAAATTGATTAAGATATAGGTTGGAATGGCTAGGGCTCCAGCTTTTGCTTCAACGGCTCCAAACGCGTTGAATCCGGCAATCAATGCTCCACTTTCCCTCAATCTAACCACAATAACTCCTTGGCAATTAGTTACCTTCTCTCTCTCTCTCTTCTTAACTCTTTAACAACCAAACAAAAGGGCCCTTATATCCTCTCTCCTGCTTGTGTGTTAAATACATACACCAGAGATAGGTGTATGTGACTACTAACTCACACTATGCACCATACTTCGGTGACATTCGTACTATATCAATTCATCACTCCATGTATTCAATGTTTGACCATCACTTGGTAAAACCTACGATCAAATCAGGCACGGATCCTGAGGTCAAAGTTAAACGCTCACTTTTTTGGGATATTACATTCTCCCCACCTTGGGAATTTTCATCCTCGAAAATAACCCATGGGTGCTCTGGTGTGGTACCCCACACACAGCGGCGTCACGTACCCACTTACGAAATTAAATGACACATCACACAATCCAAGAAATAAAACTAATGCAAGGACATCCAAAACTGATCTGTATTCCATTAAATTTTCAAAATTTACAAGTTTCTTTAACTGTTGTCGAAAATTTCAATTTAATTACAACAGTACAAAATGTCCAAAAGTGACCACAAAATAAAAATCGTCCGAGCGCCACGTCTCCCCTCTCCGGGTCGGTCTGCGGGCGCCGCTCGATCGGACTGGCCGCCAGTGGTGGCTGGTCGTCTCGAGCTCGCTCATTGGCGCAAGCCGATGCATTGGCAGATGTGTCGCATGAAAAATCGGACCCGATGGAAGGCGGCCCAACCCAGTATGCCTCCTCCTCGCAGGCGCCGGTAGTCCAACGGATAGATGTACCGCATAGTGTGGTACATCAAAAAGTCCATCCGCCGGTTCATCCTTTCGTTGTTTGCCTCCATCCGGGCCAGCACATCCTCTATCATGGGCGCCGGGCGAGCCGCTCGCCGGCGGTAAGAAGACATCAGTGTGGCTACCGCAGAGTGCGCTGGCGGAGTAGGTGAGGCAGTGGTTTGGGAGGGTGCCCCCTCCGTTGGTGGATCAACTGGGTGTGCCCCACCCACGGGTGAGTCCTGATGTGGTGGTGGGGGTGGTGGTGGTGCTATTGGTGCTGCTGGTGCTGGTGCTGGACCCTGAGCCGGTAGGGTCCGCTTAAGTAAATTATAACTATGGCTCCATGAAGAGTTTGAGAACGTCTTCACTCGATCCGTAGCCCTCTCCTCATGGAGCGATATAGCATATTCTGGAGCGTTTGAGTAACACTCCAGCATACTCGAGATGAACCGAGCATAGAGCATTTTTTCTTTGGGCCTTAGATTGCCCTTCATCAACTTCCCCTTGATATATCTCATCCCCTCTAGGATGATCATGGTGGCATCAAACCAATGGCCACAGAAGGCCGCGTAGAGTGCCTGCTGCACCTTTTCCACCCGCTCTGTGTCGTGACGCAACGGGTATAGGTTGCACTTGATTATGGAATCAAGCATCCACATGTAATGAGGGAGATCGACCCTCCTAATGGACGCTCCCGACCCCTTTTCCCATTTTTCATCCAGGTCATTATTTCTTCAAATCTCACCTCTTCCTCAAAGGGTGGGAAGAGGGTGGTCTCGGGTACCAAGTCCAAATGGCACTCTAGGACCTCATGGATGTGGCGATGAGTGAAGGTGTAGTCACGACCCTCTATCTTGGTCGTGACTATGTCGTCGGTAGGTCCCTCTGTCAGCCCTTGGTAAAATAATCGGACCAATCTAGGGTAGTAGGACCCATGGATTGGTTTCAAAAGATTGCCGAGACCGGCTTTCACAAGATAGTTTCGAACCCATTGGGTCTCGCCCGATACATCGGGGTTTGTAAACAATGTGTTATCGATAATATACTCGATTTCAAAAGTCTTAGCCGCCCACCACTCATTGGGTTGGAGTACATTGGTGGGTGGTGGTGGCGGCATTGGCGAAGACTCGCGCGAAGACGCGCTCGTCGAACCGGATGTGGTATCCGATGCCGACGGTGACAAAGTCCTCACCAGTGATGGGGTAGGTGGTGGCGATGCGGCGTTCTTACGCCGGACCGGGAGTTTGGACGTTGCCTTCTTCGAAGACAATCGGGTTTTACGCGGCATCTTGGTGAAAATTCACAATAACTAGGGTTTATGTGGTTTGAAATGGAAAAGAAGCGAAAACTATGGTTCTACCTTAGGTATTCGACCCAATGTCACGCGATTTCGATCCGAAATGTCCAAAAACCCTAGGTTGCTCGGTCGGTTGGAGAAGAAGAAGAAGGCGCGCAAGGAACACAAAACCCCAAGATTTCAAATGGGAAAAATCCCTTCGATTTATATATATAGGCCCGGTTTAATTAATCGATTTCCAAAATCGATTAATCGAGTTTCAAAACTAGGTTCAGCGGTGTGAAATCGATTAATCGATTTCCAAAATCGATTAATCGAAACTCAAAATCGATTAATCGAAATCATTTCGATTAATCGAAATCGTAATCATTTAAATTTTTAAGTTTTCGAGCTCACTGGTGTGAGCCAGTCGATTAATCGAAATTTTAAAATCGATTAATCGAATTTTACTTCGATTAGTCGAAATTGTGAGGTTTCTTCAAATTTTTCCCAATTCCTCAAGTGACTTGATTAGTCGATCTTCCAGATTGATTAGTCGAAATCTCAAATTGATTAATCAAATTCTTCTTCGATTAATCGAAATCGTATAAAATTCTTCAAAATTTTCTAAAATTCTTAAGTTACTCGACTAATCGAATCCCCAGATCGATTAGTTGAAATCAAAAATCGATTAATCGAAACCCAAATCGATTAATCGAAATTTTACTTTATCATTTTTCTAAATCCTTATCAAATTTCCACTGACTGGGGCATGCCAGTCGACTAATCGACCAAAATCGATTAATCGAATTCCTAAATCGATTAATCGATTTGAAAATTGATTAATCGGTTTTGATCAGATTCTTCAAATTTAAAACTTTTCATGTCTCGTTGATTTCTCTTGGTAAACTATGACCAGTTGGTTATTGGTTCTACAAAATACATGATCACGGCCATGTCGTGACCATGATGAATTCCAATTTCGCGTTCAACACCGCATTTGAGACTCTATGTGGATAAAATTGTTCTCTTAAATAAATTGATCATAAGATCGACATTGAATTACAACATATAGTTTAAATCCACAAACATGCTTGCGGTGATACAATTTTGACTCTCAAGCTGTCGCAAACAAGCTTGGATACTGTTCTTTCACGTCGGCCTCTCGTTCCCATGTAGCTTCCTCGGCCGAATGATGCTTCCATCGAACAAGTACTAATGGAATCACTTTTATTCGCAACACTTGTTCCTTTCGATCCAAAATCTCCACCGGCTCTTCGATCATAGTCATATCCTCATGCATCTCAAATGATTGACCGCTCAACACGTGATCAGGGTCGTTAAGGTATTTCCTAAGCATAGATACATGGAACACATTGTGTACCTAATCAAATAACGGTGGTAATCCAATGCTGTAAGCAACTTCCCCTACTCGACCCAAAACTTCAAACGGTCCAAGATAATGGGGACTTAGCTTCCCTCTCTTTCCAAACCTCATCACCCCCTTCATAGATGACACTTTCACGAACACGTGTTCACCCACCTTGAAGTCTACACTCGTCTGCTTGATATCAGCGTAGCTCTTCTGTCTGCTCTGAGCCACTTTGAGTTTGGCCCTTATCATCCGAACATAGGTGGCATTATCTTCAAGTACCTCAGGTCCTAAAACAAATTTTTAACCTGTTTCCTCCCAATTGATGGGAGATCTATATCGCCGTCCATAAAGTGCTTCATGTGGTGCCATCCCAATGCTCGTCTGAAAGCTGTTGTTATATGCGAACTCAATCAAGGGTAGGTGCTGATCCCACGATCCTTGCAATTCTAACATACATGCCCTAAGCATGTCCTCAATGATCTGATTAACCCTCTTAGTCTGTCTGTCAGTTTGCGGATGGAATGTCGTACTGAAATCTAGTCACGTTCCCATTCCTTCTTAAAATTTCTTCCAAAACTTTGATGTATACAATGGGTCACGGTCTAATACAATGCTACTCGAAATCCCATGCAAACGGACAATCTCCTTCATATACAGCTCTGCCAGCCTTCCCGCCATGTACATCGTGTTGTAAGGCAAGAAGTGTGCTAGCTTGGTCAATCGATCGACTACTACCCATACGGCATTGTACTTCTTTGTAGTACGTGGTAGTCCAACGATAAAGTCCATAGAAATCGATTCCCACTTTCATTCCGGTATAGGTAGAGGCTGCAATAGACCTACGGGATGTCTATGATCGATCTTCACTTGTTGGCATGTCAAACACCACGACACGTACTGTGCCACATCTTGTTTCAAGCCTCTCCACCAGTAATTCTTTTTCAAATCTTGATACATCTTTGTGCTTCCCGAGTGGATAGCATAGCTTGACTTGTGAGATTCATCAAGTATTGTTCGCCGCAAATCGACATTGTTCGGAATGCAAAGACGGCCCTTGAACAATAAGAAACCATCATCCTTGATCGAAAACTCAGATCCAATGCCTTCAGTTATATCTTGACGAATCTTAGTTAGCGCCAGGTCTTTCATCTGTAGTTCATGGATATGTTTAAATATCATCAGTCTCATTGAGATATTAGCCAAGAAGGCTCCTGTAGCTTGTGACTCAATGTTTGCATCATACAGTGCCAGATCTTCAAACGATTTCCATTTGTGCATACCCAAAATTAAACTAGCCAATTGAGCTAAACTCTTCCGACTTAAGGCATCGGCCACTACATTAGCTTTGCCTGGATGGTACTGTATAGAACAGTCATAGTCCTTGAGAAACTCCATCCATCTGCGCTGTCTCATATTTAGTTCCTTCTGTGTAAACAGATATCGGAGGCTCTTATGATCGGTGAAGATCTCAAACATCTCACCATACAAGTAATGTCTCCAAATCTTGAGCACAAAAATGATCGCTGCTAATTCCAGGTCATGTGTCGGATAGTTCTTCTCATGCTCTTTCAACTGTCTCGACCCATACGCTATCACATTTTTATGTTGATTAAGCACACAGCCTAAACCAGTATACAAAGCATCGCTATACACTGCAAACCCTCCACTGCCTGAAGGAATAGCTAACACTGGAGCTGAAGTGAGTCTCTTCTTGAGTTCTTGAAAACTCTTCTCGCATGCCTCACTCCATTCAAACCTTACATCTTTCCGTGTAAGTCTCATGAGTGGTCCTGATATTTTTGAAAAACCCTCAACGAAAATGTCGATAGTAACCCGCCAATCCAAGGAAACTGCGGATGTCGGTCACGGTCTTTGATTGCTCCCAATTCACCACTGCTTCGATCTTTGCTGGATCTACAGTGACACCAAACTTTGAGACGACATGTCCTAAAAAGCTAACTTCTTCTAACCAAAACTCATATTTACTGAGTTTGGCATACAGTTGGTATTCACGTAGAGTCTGTAGGGCTACTCTCAAGTGCTTCTCATGCTCTTCCTCTGATTTTGAATAAATCAAGATGTCGTCAACAAACACTACGATACAACAGTCTAGGTGTGGTTTAAAAACCCTATTCATCAAATCCATGAATGACGTCAGGGCATTTGTCAACCCAAACGGCATCACTAGGAACTCGTAGTGTCCGTATCTAGTCCTGAATGCAGTCTTCTGAATATCCTCTGCCTTGACTCTCAACTGATGGTATCCAAATCTCAGATCAATCTTAGAAAAGTACTTCGCTCCTTGCAGTTGATCAAACAGGTCATCTATCCTAGGCAAAGAGTATCAATTCTTAATTATGAGTTTGTTCAATTGTCGATAGTCAATGCACAGACGCATTGACCCATCTTTCTTCTTTACAAACAAGACCGGTGCTCCCCATGGAGACACACTCGGTCTAACAAACCCCTTGTCCATTAATTCTTGTAACTCCTCTTTCAACTCCTTCAACTCAGCAGGAGCCATTCTGTATGGTGCTTTAGAAACAGGCTCTGTTCCTGGTGCTAAGTCGATGGCGAATTCTATTTCTCTCTCTGGAGGTAATCCGGGTAACTCCTCCGAAAATACATCAGCGAAGTCTCGCACAACTGCTATCTCAGATATAACATTCTTCTCCTCCTTATCTTCCTTTAAGAACGCCAAGTATCCACTACACCCTTTTCTGATCAATCGCTCGGCCCTGACTGCCGAGATAAGTGGCATGTGTGTCGACCTCTCTCCTCTAAATCTAAATGATCTCCTCGTGTTGGGTCTGAAGATGACAACCTTATTCTTATAGTCTACCGTCGCACAGTGAGTCGACAGCCAATCCATGCCAAGGATCACGTCGAATCCTTGCATATCTAACAGAATTAGGTTCACCGGTAGCTCAAAGACATCTTCATCCACAACCCTCATGATCACAAAGTTGCAACCCGTTTCGGTATCAACCGATTTCCCAGTAGGAACAGCTACGGTTAAAATGAAGTCTAACTCCTCTGGGTCGACTTTCATCCTCTTGGTGAAGCAAGGGGTAACAAATAAGTGGGTAGACCCCGGGTCTATCAACACTCGAGCTTCGTATGTCACGTTGCTTTCCTTCTTATATATTTGTAGCTTACCTAACCATACATACACATATATAGTGTTTATCATCATACTAGAATTTATCACATGCAAGTTCTTTTCTATTTCCTATATGGATGCACCTTCTCTATCTATAATTTTAAGAATTAAAATTTTTTATTTAAAAAGGAAGCTCACCTTGAATGACATCGTTTATATTCTGAGCCTCTTGAGCTGTGACTGCGTAGGCTCTCCCTTGGACGATCGGCTTCCTCGCTTGTATAAGTCGTGGCACAAGAGTTGAAGTCGTCTGCCCTTTGTTCATCTCAGGGCACTCCTTGATCAAGTGGCCCACCTTTGCACATCTAAAGCAACCCCGAGTTCCTTGCCTACAGTCAGCTGTTCTATGAGACTTGCCACACTTGGCACAAGTCTCCCATGGTGTGGAAGAAGCTGCTCGCGAGAACCCCTGAGTAACTGTCGCTCTGGTAGTAATAGCAGGGCTCTCGTATCTTATCAGCCTCCTCGACGCAAGAAATGGGAATTTCTACTGGTTGCTCTGCTGCGCCGGTCTTCCATAACCTCCTTGAAATGGTGATTTCTGATTGTTTGGTATGAATCTCGGCTTTTTGTTCACCAGTTCATAATTCTCCATTTTGCTATAATCCGTATTCCACCTTCCTTGTTGCTCTCTCTAACGATATTTATTATTATTATTTTCTTCCTCCACTACGAGCGCTTTGCTCATGACCTCACCATAGGTCCTTAGTTGGAATGATGCTACTCCTCCCCTCACGTCCGGCTTCAAACCTTACTAAAACCTCTTTGCTTTCATCATCTCAGTGATGACATAGTCGGGCGCAAAGGGAGCGAGTCGCATGAACTCTACTCCGTATTCTCTCACAGTCATCTTCCCTTGAACCAATTGCAAAAATTGAACTTCCATCTGGTTCCTCACCATTTCAGGGAAGTACTGTTTATTAAATTCCTCGACAAACTCATCCCATGTCTAGGGCATATCTGGAGTCTCCTTAGCCCTAGTCCGTGAAACGGACTTCCACCAAGGCCCAGCCTCCCTTTCCATCATGTAGGCTGCCCAAAGGACGCTCTCGTCCTCTGTACAAGTGAGCACACTGAACACTTTCTCAATCTCACTTAACCAGTTTTCAGCTGCCATAGTGTCTGCCTGTCCTTAAAAGCTAGGAGGTCTCATCCTCCTAAACTCGATAAAAGCTGAAGACACTGGCAGTGTCGAAGCCACTGGAGGTGTCGGTGGCTGATGCTGCTCATGAGCTATATGAGCTGCCAAAGATGCTGCCTATTGAGCCATAGCAGCCGCCATGGTCTCCATGGTGTGCATCATTCTCTGATGCTCCTCTCTGTCCTCATTCCTTTCTCTAACTCTTTCCTGCTCTCTCTGATCTTGATCCTGACGATCTCGATCTCGGTTCTCTCCCTAATCTTGGCTTCCTTGGCCACCACTGCCAGAAGCCCCTCCATGTCCTATAGGCTCTCTATTCACGTCAGAGATAAAATCATCTCGACTATGCAAGCTTCTACTATGACAGCCCCTGGGTTGACCCCTTCCTCTAGAAGACATAATGGTCTGCACGTGAAAACAAAGTTTTCATTAGCAGAAGTCCCTATGCTCTGACAAAAGAATGATTGTCAGAATTTCTAAAAGAAAATGCTTTGATACCAACTGTGACAGACAGGATTTTGGCACCCCGAAACCCGTGCCATCAGCACAATCCTCCAGACCATGCCCCAAAACCATGCACGAAACATTGGTATAACAAGCATAAATAAATAAATAAGTAATTAATTTCATAAAGCAGAAAAGTAATATGTCCATCTGGCATAACAAAAGACAGTTCTACTTTCATACCACTACATGAACAGAGAACCGATCCGAACCATCGGTGATAAACAGATCACCCCAGATGGTTTGCCAAAATAAATAAATCCAATTTTTATTACATTGTTCACCAAAATGAAGGCTTGACATGCCAAGCCGTACAAGTCTGCTCTCAAAAACTACTCTCTATCAAAGTACACAACAAAGTCTCCTAGAAGAAATCCTCGGGACGAGGCTCCAACTCGTCTCCAGGCACGTAATCCGAATCACCCGGATCAACGCCTCCCGAAGCCTCAGCTGCTGCCAACAAAGGACCTGCGACGTATAGTCTAAAGGAGTGAGCTACATCCTAGCTCAATAGGGAACAACACAATGAACATATAAATTTAAACTCACATATTTTCCATGATATTCTAAGCATGATGAGTCTATGCATTTGCTAGAAAAACAGTTTAAAAACTGATGATTAACATTAAAGTTCACTGGTAATTAGCAAGTCTTACTTTACTATTGATTTATCATGAATGACACTGAACAGGCCTAAAGCAAAACTTAAATCTTCAACTTAAGTAATCCCCGACCAATATAGCATCGAGCCCCGATGAGATACCCTTTATCGTCGTCTAAATAGACAGTTGTAAAAATGTATTCCCTGATAATACGACCCAGACCCCTTTCTCAATAGGTGGCGGGGTTAAAACTCATCTCAACATCCCTGGGATGTGCTTACAGTGTACGAATAGACCCCCGCACTGGCGTATGGATTTGCCGCCGTACCGGTCACGGATATCCTGCCGCGTCAGTCGTGGGTATCCCGCCACGTCTGTGGAGTATCCTAAACAAACCTCAAATAATATAAATAACATGTGCTTTACATATAGTTGTTCACCGTGTAAAGTGCTACCTTATATCAGTTAGGCCTCAACAATAATTATTCAATCACATATACATCCCTGGGATGTATAACTTACTCGCATCCACTGATGCCTTTATTACTTTTTCATCCCCTGGGGATGTCTTATTCTCATTTGATTACTTGATCTTAGTTACTCGCATCACACAAATGCCTTTATCGCATTCTTGGTGTCACACACACACCCATTTTCACAAAGCTTTTCATAGTTAAAACACTTTCAATTATGATAAATATATCACTACATACATGCTCTTGCAATTAAAGTACATATTCAAGGTGTTCCCTACCTCAATTCTCTGAAGGTCCAAGCATCAAGGTCCCACGCGGCTCCTTGTGCTCGCTTTCACCCCAGATGGTTTGCCAAAATAAATAAATCCAATTTTTATTACATTGTTCACCAAAATGAAGGCTTGATTTCATAAATAAATAAATAAGCAATTAATTTCATAAAGCAGAAAAGTAACATGTCCATCTGGCATAACAAAAGACAGTTCTACTTTCATACCACTGCATGAACAGAGAACCGATCCGAACCATCGGTGATAAACAGATCACCCCAGATGGTTTGCCAAAATAAATAAATCCAATTTTTATTACATTGTTCACCAAAATGAAGGCTTGACATGCCAAGCCGTACAAGTCTGCTCTCAAAAACTACTCTCTGTCAAAGTACACAGCAGAGTCTCCTAGAAAAAATCCTCGGGAGGAGGCTCCAACTCGTCTCCAGGCATATAATCCGAATCACCCGGATCAACGCCTCCCGAAGCCTCAGCTGCTGCCAACAAAGGACCTGCGACGTATAGTCTAAAGGGGTGAGCTACATCCTAGCTCAATAGGGAACAGCATAATGAACATATAAATTAAAACTCACATATATTTTATGATATTCTAAGCATGATGAGTCTATGTATTTGCTAGAAAAATAGTTTAAAAACTGATGATTTACATTCAAGTTCACTGGTAATTAGCATATCTTACTTTAATGTTGATTTATCATGAATGACACTGAACAGGCCTAAAGCAAAACTTAAGTAATCTCCGAGCAATATAGCATCGAGCCCCGATGAGATACCCTTCATCGTCGTCTAAATAGACAGTTGTAAAAATGTATTCCCTGATAATACGACCCAGACCCCTTTCTCAATAGGTGGCGGGGTTAAAACTCATCTCAACATTCCTGAGATGTGCTTACAGTGTACGGATAGACCCCCGCACTGGCGTATGGATTTGCCGCCGTACCGGTCATGGATATCCTGCCGCGTCAGTCGTGGGTATCCCGCCACGTCTGTGGAGTATCCTAAACAAACCTCAAATAATATAAATAACATGTGCTTTACATATAGTTGTTCACCGTGTAAAGTGCTACCTTATATCAGTTAGGCCTCAACAATAATTATTCAATCACATATACATCCCTGGGATGTATAACTTACTCGCATCCACTGATGCCTTTATTACTTTCTCATCCCCTGGGGATGTCTCATTCTCATTTGATTACTTGATCTTAGTTACTCGCATCACACAGATGCCTTTATCGCATTCTTGGTGTCACACACACACACACCCATTTTTACAAAGCTTTTCATAGTTAAAACACTTTCAATTATGATAAATATATCACTACATACATGCTCTTGCAATTAAAGTACATATTCAAGGTGTTCCCTACCTCAATTCTCTGAAGGTCCAAGCATCAAGGTCCCACGCGGCTCCTTGTGCTCGCTTTCACACGTACCACCTAAGGTACATCATAACACATGCAATACATCACTAAAGATGTAATGAAGAAGGTCCTAGACCTCCATGAATCTCAAAGTAAAACTATAAAGTTAAGCAAAACTGCCAAAGTCGATTAATCGATTCCCAAAAATGATTAATCGAAACACAATTCGATTAATCGATTCCCAAAATCGATTAATCGAAGTCCAAATCGATTAATCGAGATTCAAATTCAATTAATCGATCCCAAATCGATTAACCGAAATCTCCAACATGGTAAGGTCAATTCTCAAATTAAGTGGTCAAGAGTCTGAAATCGATTAGTCGATCCCAAATTGATTAATCGAAAGCCAAAGTCGATTAATCGATTTCTCAACTCGATTAGTCGATTTCCCCAGGTCATGTTTCTCCAGTCACTGAAGGTACCCAGTCGATTAGTCGATTTCTAAATCGATTAATCGAACATCCAAATCGATTAATCGAAATCTAATTCGATTAATCGAAATCAGGCTTACTTGACTTTTCAACTTCCAAACCAAAATCGATTAATCGAATCCCAATTTCGATTAATCGATTTGGTCCGATTCAGCCCCCTTTCTGGCTGTTCTTCCAAATCTTTTTTCTTTCTTTTCTAAGCCTTTAATCTATCCTTTAAACCCTTCTTGACTGAATTTAATGATTTACAATCTATGCATTAACCTCAATTTAAAACTCACCTTCAATCAATCTCAAATTGATTAAGATCTAGGTTGGAATGGCTAGGGCTCCAACTTTTGCTTCAACGGCTCCAAACGCATTGAATCCGGCAATCAATGCTCCACTTTCCCTCAATCTAACCATAATAACTCCTTCGCAATTAGTTACCTTCTCTCTCTCTCTCTTCTTAACTCTTCAACAACCAAACAAAAGGGGAATACGGATATTAAACCCTTATATCCTCTCTCCTGCTTGTGTGTTAAACACATACACCAGAGATAGGTGTATGTGACCACTAACTCACACTATGCACCATACTTCGATGACATTCATACTATGTCAACTCATCACTCCATGTATTCAATGTTTGACCATCACTTGGTCAAACCTACGATCAATCGGGCACAGATCCCGAGGTCAAAGTTAAACACTCACTTTTTTGGGATATTATAGTAAGGCATTGCCCGACACCAACCACTAAACAGCCTGGTGAGCCTATCGTTAAATTCCTGATTCCATTGTATTACTTATTAAACTGCTTGCTCTTCGTGATCCTATGATAGAAATGAAGTAGAAAACTATTAGTCAGTACTACATTATCAATAATTTCCAATTCCATGATTGACAACCATGTGGTAATGGTAGAAATCAATACAATAAATATTTGCAAGGGCATCAATATTCCTAATTAGGGCATTTTGTATACCTTTGCAATACTTTCGTAGAATATTCGATTTTCGAGGATGAAAATCTTATAAGGAGGGGAGGATGTGATACCCCATAAAATCACCCGCGTGAGATTTGGACACGTAGTGTGATTACCAACCACGAGAAACCAGTGAAGCCCTCGTTTGGGTGTCATGTGTGACTTATACTCATCATGAGCAGAATGGACCCATTAAATATAAGAGCTCGAAAAATCATAACATATATTTTTAGATAAAACATTTTGAAAAGTCAAGACATGCGGTGAATATGATATTAAGCACATACACATATTTTAGGTGTATCAGAGTCATAAAATTCATATCATAACAATAAAGGTTGTTGCTCGTCCCAATTTTTCACCCATAAGATCTTGAGATGATGGCCCGCATATTAGACAAACATATGTTAATTTCACGTGGCACGCATTCATGATTATAGTGTATCATGGTAGGCCATGATCATAGTCATTTTAAAGAAGTGTGCCACATGGAATCAGCATCTGACCGTCTGATATGTGGGACATAATTGGGAGGAAAAACTGACCTCAATCATCTGAATCAAGGCAGTCAACGATGTGAATGATGAAATCATCAGTTGCGCCGTAAGAATGTTCAATTTCTCGCTTCCCAAACTGTAATTGAAGGGACTTGAACCCATAATCTTAACCAAGCAAGCAAGGCATTTGTTGTTATGAGCTTATTATGGGTTAAGATTTAAGAACGGGTCGCAATAGGTAGGGCCGGCTCAATAAAATGCATCTTCGAACTACCAGTTACCAAGCGCGTGATTACTAATACGCGGGGCCAACTTGTTTAGTAATCGGGCCTACCAACCTTACAGCATACCCAGCTCATGGTGGGTTGGGCCAGGCTCAAGCCCTGCACATTGAACCCTAGTAGGGATCCCGCAACAAGAGATTGATGATGAAGCTTCTAGCAAGTATGTAGGAGCTTTGATTTTGCTTTGGACTTGAGCATCACCAAACTTAAAGTAACCAAATTAAACTTAATAAAAATTTAGCGGTCACGCATAATGAAGGAAAAGATCGTAGACCTTGGAAATTGTCGGGTACCTTTATTTGCACCCTTTAAGAGCCTGTTTGGTTACACGACAAATCTGGGATTTGCAATGCAAATAACCGGATTTTAAAAAAAAAAATCAATTTTGCCTTCGTTTGGTTGGGAAGTGGAGCCCTTATCTGTGGCAATCAATATTCTTTTTTACAGACTCTATTCCCTGCTACATAAGGCTTTGCAAACTTTATTTGCAGCTATGTGGCAAAGTTGAGACTTGGAGAGGGCTACTTTTACTGCCACACTACTTTATGTTACAGTCACTTCACTTAAACAAAGGAAAAATCCCTTGATTGCTTTAAATCAGACTATGAAACTCATTTTGTGTCCCAATCTTCTTTATAATAGATCTTTAGATTATAACCCTACCATCACACTACTATCCACGTGTCTCACTTATCAAAAAGTGAACATGAACCATGTGTTTACTTTTTGGGATTGGAGCCACATGGAATCAATATCTAACCGTCTGGTGGTAGTAGGCATGTGATTTCAAGATCTGTTGTGTGAAAGATTAAGAAGAAAAACGACCTTTATCGTCAAAAGAGTCAACTGATTTTTTTCATTATTTTAAGTGAGGTTTGTTTGACAGAATAGTGTGGTAGCCAATTGAGAGAGGTTGTCTCGTTTTCTTCGGTTGGAAGAACCAATCTTAAGTTGATTTTTCTTTTGCGTTGTCCTCACAAGCCGCAATTGGCAGAGGCAGCAGCCAACAATGATAGTATTTCATAGCCGCAATTTGACACGTCAGCAAAGATTTTACGAGCGATGGATGGAAGAGATGATCCAGGGAATTAGCAAAAGTATTGTCTAAGGTTTTGACTATGGTATTAAGTATCGGCCAATACCGATATGTATCAACAATAAGTTTCGGTTTAGCCAGAAACTGATAGCAATTCATGATCAGTATCGGTGATACGGTATGGAGAAACAAAATTTGCAGGATATTCACGTGGTCACGCCAAACAACTGCAAAAACTGATTTTGGAGCTCATACAATTAGCAAAATTTGTATTTGCAGTGGCTTTTCTTTTTTTATTGTTCTTTTTTTTTTTTTGGCAGTGTCATAGGAATGCAAAAAAAAATCGCATTTGCAATGCAAGGGCCAAACAAGACTTAAATCTTGATTTGCATGTGGGAATGGACAATTCCTTTCTTTCACTTTTATTTGTAATCATTAAATATTTTTAAGAATCTTTAAAGGCATCAATTTTTTCTTCTTCTTTCTATGCTCCAGCGAGTCCTACAACTCAGGCTGGTTGCACAATGTAACAACCTGAATTTTTTTAAATATTTGTAATGGTGTTAGATATGTTTTGCACTATGCACGATGATAGCGTTCCACACTGAAACTTATCCTATTTTAGAAAACTCTATTTAAGTACCTAACTTTTTTCTTCTTTTCTTATTCTAATCTTTTGAGAAACCCTAGTCGTCTCTTATTCTTCTCTTCTCTTAAGAAACTCTAGCCATCACAACTCCTTATCAACCAACCCTTCCTAAAACTGTCTAGTCTTCTCAAAACTCACGTGTGTTCTTCCACAAGAATCAACGTGACCTCTTTCTTCTATCAAAATCGAAGAGGAAGGAATAGAAGAAATCTTGGATGGGCTATCGCGTTGGACGTCAATCTATTCAACCATAATCGTCGTAGATCTATCATTTATGTTTCAAGAGGTGGGTACTCATCGATCCATTCTATTCTTCTCAGATCCCGTCGCGTAGGGTACATTCGATCGCATATCGACGGGCTAAATAAAATAAACCTGTAGATTTAATTTTATATAAAAATCACTATTAAAGAGAATGGAATGGTTAACCCTAATTATGGTTTTGTTTTAATTATTCTTTGTATTCTTATTTTTCATGTTTGAATATTATTTTTAGAATCCTAATGCTTGCTGAGATCCTGAAATCGATCAATCAATTCTTGTTTGTGATCAATCGACTCTGACCCAAACAAAATTCCTTTGTTAGCTGAAAAAATTGATCGATCGATTATTATTTCTGATCGATTGATTCTAAACCGAATCAACTTTACTTTTTTCTATTAATGGTCGATCGGTCAATTTTAATTAGCGATCGATCAATTTTAGACCAAGACCATTTTATATATATATATGCTTTTTTATTTTTTATTAATCGATGGCTAGACCAATCGATCGATTCTGAATCGAACTGATTATCCTTCTTACATTATAGTTTAGATCGATTGATTCTAATGTATATATATATATATATATATATGCTTTTTTATTTTTTATTAATCGATGGCTAGACCAATCGATCGATTCTGAATCGAACTGATTATCCTTCTTACATTATAGTTTAGATCGATTGATTCTAATGTCCAATCGATCGATTCTGGACATAACCAATTTACCTAATCACTTTAATTTTGATCAATCGATTCTGAACCAATCGAATCTCTTATCTTCCTATATGATATCGATCGATCGATTCTAATTTTCGATCGATCGATTCTGACCCGAATTGATTAATATATTTATTTATAATTTTGATTTGATCAATTCCAAAATCGATTCATCGATTCTCGTCCAAACAGACTTTGCTATTTCACTTTTTAAATTCGATCGATCGATTCTAGAAATCGATTGATCTATTTTTCGCATTTTCTATGTTAATGCTTCCATCCAGTGTATGTCTTCTTTACGCACTTTTGTACACCCGAATTGAGACTCGACCCGCAATGTTTTTGGACTCGAATTTTATACTCTACTGGAGGTCTAAGGTTCTAAAAACATCGATGTCTTTTGACAGAGTATCAAACACTCTACCCCGATTTATCACGATCAAAACTTTTAATGCATGTTAATCACAAGAACGCTTCGATAGATGGTTGCAAGGATCAAAATTTCAGTCGAAATGATCGAAATTTTGGTCAAAAAATGCATGGGGTTGAAATTATCGGCCGAAATTTCGGTCAAAAATTTCGATTTCGATCCCCTCCGAAACCAAAACGAAAACCGAAATTTTGATCCTTTGATGGTTGTGATTTACCTTACTTTAAATTGTAATATTTTTCTATTTATGCATTAAATTATATTAATCTATATATATATATATATATATTTTATCGCTTCAACACGACCTCTTCGGTAGTATAAAGAGTTAGAAATTCGATGCCCTCATGAAAATCGAGCTCTGATTTTCACGTTCTCGAATTCACACTAATAACTACCATATTCTATATTTGTATTGGTGTGGTATGTAAATATATATACGTATAATCATAATAAAGTCTTGAATGTAAATATATTCTCCAATAAGATAAATTTCATGCTTCCATCTTGGTTATGTTATACGAGTTATGGATATGTTAGATCAAATGAACGCGAGTGTATGAGATCATGACTACGCCTGGGAGTGGTGATTTACTGAGATGATATCGAAGCGAGAAATATATCGTATTTACATGCCTCACAACTCATGGTGGTATGAGACATCATGACGAGTGTAATGAGTACGGATTCAGCATAACCTCGAATACGGTGGCATATGCGATGACCCTATCATCCCCGAGTTTTAATATGATAGAATAATATAAGAGTTAAGATATGAGGTTTGACCCTTAGCCTTAGCTGTAGTAACATTTCTTTTACGGTCGCGTGAAACTCGAAATATAGACGTTCATGCACAGATACAACACATCTATGGTAGTATGGGCTGTCACGAAATACATTCATGTTACTACGAAACATTTTCCTTGGGAAGCGTAGTTTAATAAGTTATCCCACTATAGCCCGTTCTAGAATTAAGTTGTAAGAGTATGTTAAGGTATGAGTAAGTAAGATAATATAAGTTATAAGTATGATAATAAGACATCACTATGTAGGCCATCATAAGATTAAGAACTTAAGTCTGTACATGTCGTTCCTTATATATCCACCGTAAGGGCCATAATGTCTTACAACCAAGACGAGTCTTTCGGATATAGTATGAGTATGTTATGAGTTACGATTGGTCATGTCTCCCAATTAGGCTGGATGGGATGTATGAGTATATTATAGAGGGCGTTATGTTATGATGGTAAGCTACTATAGTGACTCACCCTCACATAATAGGCTCGAGTAGCGTCTCTGGCACAGGTCTTATTAAGATTTATTAGTATGTAGGTACGCTCATGCGATGTACAGATGCATGTGTCGTTGTAATTATAAAATATGTTATGTTATGAGGTATGATAAGATACGTGAGGATATATGTGTGTCTAGATAATAGTCTTGTATTTATGATATGATACAAACTCTACAATACGTAGGAATTTATTATTTTATTCTTTCAGTTGCTTTGATATACTATTATTATCACTTACGTGAACCACCTAAGTAGAATAGGGTGGATTGCTAGTATATCCACTGAGTTGCATGTTGTTTAACAACTCAGTCCTCGTGGCATTCATTTATTTCAGGTGATTATATAAATGGAGTGAACGTTGACTATTCTAATCCTAGTGGCGCTAACTTCGTTGACCCGATGGACGCAAAATACCAAGAGCCTTGGGAGAGGAACTCCGCTGAGTACCAGGAGGACCTTAGAGAGCGACTCCACTGATTTGCATGTTGTTTAGCAACTTAGCCCTTGTGGCATTCATTTATTTCAGGTGATTATATCGATAGAGCGGACGTTGGCTATTCTGATCTTAATTAGTAGTGCTGACTTCATTGACCCAACGGACGCAGAATACCAAGAGCCTTGACAGAGCGACTCTGCTGAGTATCAGGAGGACCTTAGTGTTGATTTGTTACCCAAGTGCTGGCTATTGATAGTAGTAGGTTCAATACTGAGTTTCTTTTATTATTGTTATTGTTGACTCTATAGCCTCATATATTGGATTTATTTTCGACTTTTTTTTCCTTTTTATTTATAGTTAACCCTTGTGGTATTCATTTATTTCAGGTGATTATATCGATAGAGCGGACGTTGGCTATTCTGATCTTAATTAGTAGTGCTGACTTCATTGACCCAACGGACGCAGAATACCAAGAGCCTTGACAGAGCGACTTTGCTAAGTATCAGGAGGACCTTAGTGTTGATTTGTTACCCAAGTGCTGGCTATTGATAGTAGTAGGTTCGATACTGAGTTTCTTTTATTATTGTTATTGTTGACTCTATAGCCTCATGTATTGGATTTGTTATCGTATTTATTCATATTTATAGCTATCCTTATAATTCACTTTTATTTGTTGGATTCACGAATTTTGTGGAGCCATATTAGCGCTAGAACTCTGATTATGTATATGTCCACTTAACGTATCTGAGATACATGCAGGTTATAACTCAAAATTCTAGGTTCTTAGGATGGAATAAAATTTTGGGTACATAACATACAATCCATGAAATCCATGTTTCATAGCCACGATACAAAATCATAAACAAAAAAATAGTAAAAAGCATTTTGTGGAGAATCAATCAAACAATTATTAGAGTCATAGATACAGTTCTAACAAATAAAACACATTCTTAATGACAATCAAACATGCTTAATATTGCCATATTAATATATATATATATATATATATATATATATATATATATATATTATCCATTTTTTGTTATTTTGAATATGTGGTACCCTATGTTCTCGCATATTTATAAATGCCATCACTTATTTCACATATTTATAGATAACTTCCTAATTTGCAATTTTGAATTTAAAATGAAACCTTGAGTTACTAATATATATATATATATATATATATATATATATATATATATATATATATATATATATATATATATATATATATGTAATCAATTTTTTGTTAATTTGAATATGTGGTACCCTATGTTCTTGCATGTTTATAAATGCCACCACTTATTTTACATATTTATAGATAACTTCCTAATTTGCAATTTTGAATTTAAAATGAAACCTTGAGTTACTAATCTGTTAACTCTTATCTCTAAAAAAGTAAAGTGCATTCATCCCCTACATTTTTTTTTTAATATGGCCATTCAGACGAGACAGCTTCGAGAATCGAGGAACAGACACGCATGCATATGTGAGAGTTGCGGAGCAACATGAAGAAGCACCAACTATAATAGTGAGAGTTAACTAATATTAATTCTACTCTTATTAGAAATATTTTTTAATGTCACTTTGCTTTTTTAGAGACTTCAGTAATTAGGGAGTTATTTATAAAAAAGTGAAACAGGTGTGACATTTATAAATATATCAAAATGTAGGGTGGCATATGCAAAAAAACCCTACTTTTTTTTATAAACGGACATTATTCAAAAAATTGCAGCGAGTGATTCCTATAACCCCTTTGCTCACCAAGAAGGGAAAAAATTTCTTCTTTGCAACCATACACATGAAATCTTTGACTGCTTTGACTAAGACGGTAGAAGATCGTTTCTTATTCCAACCTTCCACATTATGAATCTTGAGATCATGAGCTTAACATGAGGCAAATAGATGTTGATGGAAAATTATAAACAGTAGATCATTTTTTATAAACAATTTTACAGACAGCTTATGTGGCACAACGTAACTGGCTACAATGCTTAGGCCCTATTATGTGTGTAGCCAATCACGTCACGCCACATAAACTGCATGCAAAATTGCCTATAAAAAATGGTTCACTGTATAACACTATAGGATGTTGATTCAAGGGCTTTTTACTAAATAGCACCTTGTGCCATTTTTTATCACCAAAAAATCAAAAGCCATTTTTTCTTTTTAAATAGTGCCCCCACGTACTTGAAACGAGCAGCCATACATATCAACCCATGAAGGGCACTGATCAATTTTAATGAATAATCATAATATTACCTTTGCCAACAAATTCCTATTTTCTTTTTTCTTTTCCTTCTTTTTAAATATTAGACATTCGGCACGTGCCTGGAGAATGCATTCAAATACAGCTCCGTATTGGCCCGTATGGGACTCATTTTCATAATTAAAAAAAAATTCGACCTTTGTTATAATAAAAATATAAATGAGGCGCATTTTTATACTTTTCCTTTGATTCAATGGGGCATACATTCCAAAAATAGAAAAGTATGAAAATGTGCCCCATTTATATTTTTATTATAAAAATGGTTGAAATTTTTTTTAACTATGAAAATGCTCCTCATAAGAGCCAATGCAGCCAGTATTTGTACGCATTCTCCATGCATGAATCGAATGCCTAATATAAAAAGTCAAAAAATAAAGAGAATTTGTTAGTGAGGGCAATATTATAATTATTCATTAAAATTTGATCAGTGCCCTACGCGTTAATATGTATGCAAGTACTCGTGGGGTGCTTTTGATTTTTTGGTAATAAGAAAAGACACATAGGGCTGTTTTGTAAAATGCCCTCTGAAAAACCTATGATGATGGGTGTCCCACTAATCTGGGTTCACTAGAGATTTTTTGAAATGTTTGCCATGGAGATTCATGGATGACTAATGGTACGCCAATGATCTCAAGATATTAATCTTGTCGCCAAAATTGGGACGAAAGATGATCTCAAATCTTCTTCGCGGCATTTGATTAAAAGCAGTCAGCAATTTTTCATAGTTTGATGTTTAGTAAAACCCCGGATTCCTTCATTTGCTTGTTTCGTCTAACAAATCGGTGGGCTGAGGATCCAAAATTTTCATCTTTCTTCTGCTATATCTTTTTGTTATTATTATCATTATTATCATTTTCGATAAATAATAATAATTATTATTATTATTTTATTTTATTTTTTAAAATCTTATCAACAACAAGACAACAAAAACAACAAAACAGAGCAGTTATACTTCCATGTGTTTGATTTGAAAATGGTGTGTGAGAATTGGGAGCATGAAGATGGGCCCTCTAATCTTCTCTTTCTCTCTCTAAAAAAAAGCTGTAAAGTGTTGAAATGGAAACCACGGTCGATTACCTTTTATCGTCTTGTCACCATCCAACCTCTCTTTATCTCTCCCTATTATCATGAAGATGATTCTGTTATTTTGGACGGTATAGATCAAACGGAACGTCCAGAGAGAGAAAGAAGAGAGAGAGAGAGAGAGAGAGGAGACAGAGTCTAAGTGTCACCATCCATCGTCTCTTTATCTCTCCATAGTATTGATGATATGATTCTGTTATTTAGGACGGTGTAGATGAAACGGAACGGCGAGAGAGAGAGAAACGGAGCGTCTAGAGAGAGAGAGAGATTAATTGTGTGTGAGAGAGTGTGCAGTAGTTGTGCAGAGGGAGGGAGTGCAGAGTAACACAAACACACACAACTGAGGGTCTGACCGTCTTGTGCTGTTTCCCCGCAGATGACAGACCTGACGTACGGATGTTGGTCAGTGGGTCACGTCAGGCGTCACCGGTTGGCTGGTTTGTCACGTGACAGCGGTTGCACTATTTCATGAATCGCCCGTTTTAGTATTTAATTATTGTATTTTCATTTGTATTTTGGCATCTACTCCTCCGAGTCCCAAAGATGGAACGTTTCTCTCTCTCTCATCATTTATATTGCCTTGTGCTTAGCAGCTTAAGGAATATGGTGCCCCTACTTTTTACATAGGTGGGCTCGTATTATTATCTTTGGGTCATTAAATATTATCGACCAGAATCTCCTACACCTATTTAAATATCGAAATTGTATTTAAATAATGAAAATCTTAAGGGATCGACCTTCTTAGATACATTTTTTTTATGAGAAATCTTATATTTTTATCTTTACTCAAATTGATCAGCTCCAAGTTGAGCCAATTTCGGCTAGCACAAAAAGCCAAAAATATCATTTTTTATATATTTTTTTTATTTTATATAATTTAAATTTTTAAATATTTGTATTTTTTAAATTTATGCAATATGAAACAAGATTTATACCGTCTGATTTAAAAGTCATAAAATAAAATCAATCGTGCCAAAAATAGACATAAAAAAAAGGCAATATCGCCTCTTTAAAAAAAAAAAAAAATTGTCCTAGACCGTAGTTATCGGCTGTATAGGCAATCGAAAATTATCTATACAGTCGATGACGGTCTAGGACAGTCTTTATCGACTGCTTAGGCAGTCATTTTTTATTTTAACTTTTTGTTAAAAAAGTGATTTCGTCTATTTTTTGTGCTAATTTATGGCACTATCAATCTTTATATTGCGGCCTTCAAATCACATGTCATAGATGTTGCTTCACATCGTGTAAATATAAAAAAGTGCAATGTTTAAAATTTTAAACTATGTAGAACGATAAGAATGTAAGCAAGGGTATTTAAGACTTTTCCTACTAGCTGGAACAAGCTTGGCTTAAAGCTGATCGCGCGGTTTGGGTAAAGGTGAAAATATAGGATCTCTGATGGGAAAAGTGTATCTGACAAGGTCAATCCCATAAATTTTCCTTAAATAATTTTACATCATTAACAATTTAAGATATCATAGATTGAAGTGAAATAGAGTCTAAATGTGTGTAAATGATCCTACACCATTAATAGTTATTTTTAGTTTTAATGGCTGATTACTATCATACTTTTAGGCAACATTGTGGCCATTTCTGATTGGGTACCTTTGTTGCTGCTCACATGTTTATTGAAAGCACCCACATCAACCGTGTCGTGATTGGTAGCGTGCCTTTACTAAGTGGTGCTTTTAGTAAATAGTTGATCGCAAATAAAAGTATTCTGATTGATTACCCAAGTCATAAAAATTGATACATTATTATTTGAATAAAATATTAAAATTAACCATCAAAAGATTCATGCCATTCGATTATTACACTTTCAAGATAGATCTGTCAATAGATATGAATTACAGTATATATATTTCAAAAGAAAAATGATATCGTAATTTTAATCGTGGGACAAAGCTCAATACTCAAAGCTCCTATTGACCGTGGGCACAATCGTTGATTTTGAAAGTAAACTAATGTAACAAGAAATTAATGAGAATTCGAGTTATAACTCATGACCTTATATCTCATGACTTGAGTGAGAACATTATTATTCATTTTAAAATATTATAATCAAAGGAATAACATTTGGGCTAAGTTTAATTGACTTCTAGGATGGGCTTTTATTTTGTGCCACATGGCTTGTGAGTTGTGAGTGCCATAATTCAAAATTTTGGCTGATAATTTGAGTTATTGGCTGAATTGTTTCAATTTCGATCCCTACTGAAATGATAATTTGAATTGAACTTCAATCCAAATACATATGGAGGGAATATTATTGGCCAAAATTTCAGTTCAAATTTTTTATTTTGGTCAAGCTCAAAATCGAAAACAGAACCGCAATTTTATCCATATTTAGTGATACTTCAACTACTTGGCGAGCTCCCATAAATCCCTATGAAAAAATAAAGGAAGGTTTACATCTCATAAAAAAATTAGTAAAGAAAAAATTAAGGAAAATGTAATAGGCTTTTTGAGGGTGTACTTGTCGAAAGTTCGCATTTGCAGATGTCATGGACTTCAAAACTGTGAATTAAAATTTTTGATGTGCCAAATTTTCTTCCAAAGCTTTCCATTAGCACAAAAGTGTTTAATGATTAAAAGGTGTTTACTACTATAAAATGTGCTCACTATTAAAAGTGTTTAATTATAATGCTTCATTCCGAAGCTTAATATGCTTATACAATATTATAAAATGTGTTTGCTATCAAATATTTTAGAGAACCTATGTTAGAGTACCCACGCAATCTCTCAGGGTGTCGTATGTTCGAAACCCTTGAAATTAGGTGATTGTTTTGAATGAGACGATCTAGATCATTTTTCATTCCAATCTTTCAAATGAAAAATCTTAAGATCATAAATGTACTATTAAACCATCTATATTTTTATCCCTATGGTACATATCTCCAAAAATATCATTTGATGATAATGTGTGTCATGTAAAATCTTGTCTTATGTGCAAATAATTGCGCTATATTTTTTTGGAAATTTATACCATATAGAATAAATTGTTTGATGGGGTGAAAAACGATCTAAGTAGTCTCACTTAAAACAATCAACGAGTTTGATGGGATTCCGAACTTAAGTACACTTATAAATTGTGGGGGCACCAAAACAGGTACCCAATATTTTTTTGACAACACAAATGTTATAATTATAATAAAAGCGTGGAAGTAACATTGCCCTATATCTAATCAAAATACATCTCATCAAATTAAAAGATTAAAAATGCTCTACACTATAAATTCTCTACATTAAAATTACTCTATGAAAGCCTCCAAGTCTAAACATTAGCATTCCCGTATATTCTAGACAATACATCCAGAAGAATTTTGGATTATAAATGTACCATTTTAACATAGACGGAGCTCAATTGTAAAGCAGATTCTTGGTGGTCCCTAAGATATAGAGAATCCAACTGTTGACAAGATTGATTGCTGACAAGATTGATGTAATGATCTAAATGATTGCTAGGCCTCTTTTCTTTTGATAATTTTTTTTAAAAGAGATAATATGATTCTTGCTTCTTAGCACCATCCAGGATTATGACATGACGAGGGAATAGCCAAAATTTTCTTCTTAAAGGGGGCATGTTATGGTGCTTAGAGACAATGAGTTAGCATTACTTTTGAGTGTTAGGTAAGAGGCAGGAGTCGAAGGCCTCCTTAGTAGGCAACACTTTTTTGGTGTGTGTTCGGTGGAAATAATATGCCGTACTATTTGATAAGTGACTCCAAGGTATTAAAATTGGTATTTGTCTTAAATATCTTGTTGCCTAAGACTTATATGTATCAGCTTTTTTTTTAAAATAATAATAATAATATCTTGATCAAATTGAGATGTATTGGCTGACACCTGATATGTATCGGCCGATACGGTATCGGATACCCGAGTTGAGAAATTTCTCAAATCTATCCTGTCAGATACACATGTTCCGTTAGAGACCCTATAGTTTCACCTTTCACCAAACCGACCAACTTTAAGTTGAGTCGTCACCCACCTTCTATGAAATGTCGAAAGTACTCCCAACGTAGTAAATAACTGTCAAAGATTCAAATCATTAGGGCTTTACTTTTTTACTTTGTACTTTTCGTTCGAAGTCGGTGGAAGTGAGTCATTTAAAAGTCGGTGACACTTGGAGCTTCAATTTTCAAGTTACCAAATTTGTAAGTTAGAAATCAAATAATCTTCCATTGTTGTATAATTTTATCTTCTTCTTTCGATGATATATAATTTGAATTAATTTTTTTTTATTTCTTTATAATAACGGAGCAATACCAATTTTTTAAACAATCAATATCGATTTCATAAATAATCTATACTGATTGTTTATACAATCGATGTCGATTATTCATACAATCAATAACGATTATTTAGACAATCGATAACGATGAAGCTAGCACGGAACGGAAGGAGTTGCTGAGAGCATTAATTTTGGTAGAATATTTCAAATCCCAAAGGGTGTCGATTTTCTTGAAGATGTCATCGATGCGATGTTGAGTTTTTGTATTAAAAAGAATCACTTCCGAATCAGGAAGAGAGATGTCTATCTTCGAAAGATGGGCATTGCCTTAATACTGGGCCTTACCGTGGTTGAACCCAAACACTATACCCCTTCCGTTAAACTATCGAAAAAGGAAACGATTCATTACAAATATTTTCGTGGACTGCCTACCGGTAAAATTCTTCGGTCTCATATAAACAGTGCAATTAGGTGAGTGGAACATGACGATGACTTCGTAAAGTTGTCTCTTCTATTTGTGTTGTATACATTTCTTTTCTCGGGTTTCACTATCAACTGTCAAAAGAGCATGTTGACCTCGTCGATGTCGTCGAGAACTTCAAGCAAACTCTATGGGGTCTCCACGTATACAATGACTTGCTCAAGTATATAGCAAAGGGCGTGACGAATAGAAACACTGTCGACAAGGATAAAACCTTTAAGCCATATAATACTTATGGTTGTATGTGTGTACTTCAATAATGAGCCTATGAGATGTTGTCAGAAATATCACCTGAAAGAATGCCCCTAAAGAACTCTTTCCCACGATTGTTGAAATGGGCGAAGAAGGCACAATCGAGGACGAAAGGCTACACTCATGGGAAGATTTTGAGTAGCAAGGTATAATGTTTATTTAAAATACTTCAAAATTTTTAAACTAAAAACTGTAAAGAGTACTTCAAATTTTCTAAAGCTAATTTGTATAGGGGTAGAGACTTCTTAATGAGTCGATACCGAATTTAAAAAAAGTCGATAATGACTTCTTAAATAGTCGATACTAACTCTTTAAACAGTCGTTATTGACTCGTTAAATAGTCGGTATCGAATTTTTAAAGAGTCGATATCGACTCGTTAAGAAGTCGATACCGATTATTTAAAGAGTCGACAACGACTTTTTAAAGAGTTGATATTGACTGTTTAAGAAGTTGATATCTTGCGCTAATATTATATTTTCGATTTAGTATTCTGATATTTTGGGTGCTTTCCATTTGCTTTTTTTGTAAAAGGTTTGCACTCCCATCGAACCGATTTCCTTTGAGTTGGAGATACCCGTCATAAGGGAATATGTTCGGGGTCGAAGGGCTGTTTTGGGGAAGAGGAAAGAGGTTGATGAACAAGTCAAGAAAGCTGTGAAAGTGGATATGCGGCTAAAGAAGAAAATAAATTACTTTTCGATCGAAAATATTGACAATGAAGAATTTGATTGCGAATTGACGTCGGACGAAGACTCGCCCTCAAAAGAGGGTCCCGTCCAATTAGAGCTGCCGAGAATAAGACAAGCCACGAAGGCTAGCGGCAGTGCACCAACCTCCTCTAATGAAGTATTGTTAAGGATGATTGACGGTATGACGCTCGACAACTTGAAACTCTCTCAGAGAGTGAGCCATTTGGAGTAGAGAGTTAACCATTTGGAGCAAGAAAATGCGACCCTGGTTACACGATGCAACTCCTTGGATGATCGGTACACTTCAAGGGATGTGAAGCTGCAAATGATGACTCATATGAATAAGTTGATTAGAAAGGAGCAAGGGACTCTAAAAGAACTCCTTTAAACGATTTTGGAGGTGATACTTAAGGTATGTGTTGTAATATAGTTTGTATAAATAAATATAATTTGTTTGCTTTGTAATTATGTTTGTTTCGATGTTCATGATGCTGCTATTTCGAAGCTACTATGGAAGCTGCTTAACACATCGTTCGATATTTTTCCCATACCTGAAGCCAATAAGGGGCTAGCTGACAATCAACTCGAGTCTCAAGCCAATAAGGGGCCAGCTGGTGATGAGAAATCATCTTCCCAACCGAGCAACCAGTTGACGCTCGCTTGAGGCTTAGAAAACTCTCAAAACAAATTGCATCAAAACCTAGGACCGGGTGAAAATGTCCTCTGAAGAAAAATCCTGGAATGCTAACGACCATCGAGGAGACAATGGTCATTTCTATGATTGAGCTGACAGTGGAGCAAAAGTACATGAATGTCTTCTGGAAAATGCCTATTCAGAAGACGAGTAAATTTAATAATTTTTTCCATGATAGTTAGTAGTAAATTTGGTTTTGAATTTCAACGGCAACTTTGTAATTTATGCAGCACCTATGTAAGAACAGTCGGTGATTATACACTCCGACTGCAATCTTTCAGGTGTTTGGATGGCACAGAATACTTAGACAATATTATAAGAGACCTTCAATATTTATTTTTCGATTGTTCATTTTTACTTTTTCTCTCAATATTGCTACTCTAAGGTAAGTAATGAATAAACAGTCGATCGACTCTCTAAACAATCATTATCAATCGTATAAAGAGTCGATAACAATTGTATAAAGAATCGATACCAACTCCTTATACAGTCGTTATCGATCTTATAAAGAGTCGATAACGATTGTTTAGAGAGTCGATGACGATTCTTTATATAGTCGGTATCGACCATCTAAATAATCGATGCTGATTGTATAAAGAGTCGACACTGATTCTTTATACAATCGGTATCGATCGTCTAACGAGTCATTAACTATGTATTATTATTGCTTTCAGATAATGGGAGCCTATTTAAGACTCCTGAAAGTTATTGATGATACTACTTATCCTGAACGAAAGGATAAATGCTTCCTTATGAGCCCCACTGTTTTGACCCACATGGTTATAGACCTGAGGGATTTCAACAAATTTGTTATTTTTGAAAAAATTTACACGAAAGGGTTCGACATATAAATTGAACGGTGGTTTTCCCACATGGAAGAAGAAAATCAAGGCAGAAAAGTGCTACAGAACTTCTTTTTCAATCGGTTGCGAGATCTGTGGGTTTATGATTGTAGCACGGTACGTTATGATCGCTACTAACAACTTTTAAACTTTTCAAATCGTAGCCTCTAACATTATATTCTTCTTCCAGATATTTGTCCCAATTCATTCTCACCATCCACTACATTGGACGCTTGCGATCGTGAAAGTTTTAGAACGATCGGTAATAGTCGTCGACCTTATTTTTGATAGGCCTTCTAAGGACACATATCCGAACCAATTGAATCCGCTGATAAGTATATATAATCCGAATTGTCCAAACTTATAAATTTTCACTGATGTCTTATCTGACATTCCACATTTTTGAAACAGACCCATTACCTTTCCGTAATCTTTTATTTGTACGGAGACTCCACTGCACTAAGCGTTAAAAACTACCCTTAGTCAAGTACTGACTGTCGGATCAAATTCGTTCCCCGACAGAGCAATGGGTCGGACTGTGGGGTGTTCGTGTTGAGGTATATGGAGTACTTTATAGTGGGAAAGACTTTTGACTTCACGTAGAAAAAAATGAGTCAAATTAGGATAGAAATTGGCCATGCCCTTACTACATACACTAGCGATGGAAGGGGGTTAGAAAGCGATGAAGAACTTCCTAAAGATGCACCACCCTCATAGTCTTTTTTAGATGTAAAAAATTAAATTGTAAATCTAAAATATATACAAATATACTTTTTTTAGGCATAAATTTAAAATTTTATATAGATCCATTTTATTTTCAAAATTTTAGTACTATAAATTTTTATTTATTCAAAATCTTCGCGTAAATGATTCAAAATCTTCATCGATTGTTTAAACAGTCGTTAACGATTGGTTATAAAGTCGTTAACGACTTGTTATACAGTTGATATTGACTATATAATGAGTCGGTAACGACTGTATAACAACTCATTAACGACTTTATAACCAATCGATATTGACTGATTAAACATTCGACGAGTTATTCACTCTTGAAATTTAAAATAGTTACAAAGGCGATCATTATAAAGAAAAAATTTCATATAATAAACAATCTATGTTAGTATGCAAGTTGCCAAAGAAAAGAAAATATCATTTCGTACTATATCAACCCATCGGTCCCACTGCCATGCAACTTCTACGATTGTGACTATACTCACTGCATCTGTCACACTGTAAGGCCCTAACTTCACCCTTAGATCGTATCCTTCTCTTCATCGGATGTCCGGCTTGCTTACGTGTATTATAAGGCGGTCTCACTTTCATATTTGTAGCAGTTGGTCAACTTGGATTTCCATTGGCTTTTATCGAGTGTGAGAACCCATTATTCGTCGTATGCTTGTCTAAAGTAAGCGGTGAAAAATCACTTCTCACAAAAATTGTGGAAATCGTAATTTCTCCGATTGATGACCGCGACCGCATGTGAGCAAGACAAACCATAAATGAGCCAACGTCGACAAGTACAGAGGTATTTACTATCTTCATAGAGAATTTTATGAAAAATGTCTCATCTGCCCTAGCAAAACTGACATCGGACATTTGCCTTATGAATTATTTATAAGAAATACCCGTCAAAATGGTAGTAACCCTCTGTCGGTCACTTTCATACGAGCCATCATCGCTTACAAGAAAACAATCATAGTAATAGAGAGGAGGAATGCTCACCTCTGACATCGCCTGTTTAAGAGAAGAGGAGACTATCATAAGAGAGATGACACAAAATATATATATCGATTGTATAAACATTCGATATCGACTGTGTAAACGGTCGATATCGATACAATAAAAAGTCAATACCGATTACATAAATGGTCATTATCGACTCTTTATACAATCGGTATCGACTATTTAGACAGTTGATAACGACCGTTTATATAATCGATATTGACTTTTTATTGAATCGGTATTGACCGTTTATAATATCAATCATTTCTAAGAAAAAAATTTACCAATAAAATATACATTTTTTTATACTGCACCAGTAAGAGACTCAAAGAAACTGAAAATAGAGTTTACACTGAAAAATCTAAACATACCTCGCGTCGCAATGACAAACTACAGGATGGTCTTTTCTCTATGGCAAAATGAAGGGTCTTCTTTTTCTAATGGCAAAATGTAGAGATTTATTCTCTTAAGCCTCTTTTGTCTTCTTCCAAATAGCAAACTACAGGATCAAACTGAGGAAGAAGACATCATCACCAACAAAACCCTAACTTTTTACTAACTGTGGTAGATTAAAATGAGGAAGAAGGAGATACTTTTCAGGGTTAAAGAAAATGATAGAAGGGGTAACTTCGACTTTTTATTTTTCTTAAGGTCTGCCGGGCTTGCAGCTAGTCGGCTAGGCAGAAGGCCATAATATAGGGTCTCTAGCGAAAAAAGTGTATCTGACAGGGTCAATTTGAGAAAATTTCCAAAACTAATACTATTAGCGGCACCTTAAACTGCCGCTATTAATCATGTTGTTATTGAAACAACAAGTATTTTATTAGTAGCGGCAGTTTTTGGGCCGCTAATAGTCTTTTTTTTTATAGTGGCTGATACGTATCGATTTGCCGAAAAATCGATACGCATCGGTATCGGCCAATTTTTTACACCTTGGGTGCACCATTATCTAATGTTCTTTGGTGTAAAAGATTAGAATAAAAATCATTTTTCATCATTAATTAAAAGTCGTAAGCATCATCTAAAGTTTAACGACTTTCATGTTAATTCAACATACCATTAATTTTAGATAGCGTTTGATTGTATTGAATAAGAAGGAAATTACTTAAATTTCAATCTTTTACGCAATAAATCTAGAACATGGGTATCCAATCGCTTTTCATGCATGATTCACATCTCACATAGAACAAATCCCAAAATGTGACTCAAGTAATAAGAGCTTCCGCAGCCCCCCAACTTATCTAATACTTGGTCAAGACTAAAGGGGCACCAATGCTAAGTGACTCGAGAACTAAGTGCATTTAGATGGCACTTTTAAGATTTGTGTCAACATCTAGGCATCTGATGGTACATCCGTGATGGAATATTGAGGTAAAATATGATCTCCATTGTCAGATTCAAAGAAGTCAATGGTCTTTGGAGAGGGTGCTCTCCAAAGTTTTATTAGGTGCAAATAAAGCCATCTAAGATAGGATAAGATGAAGATGATGAAATAAAATAAGGTATAAAAAATCGACCGATACCGATACGTATCGGTATCTCATATCGGGTATCCGATACCATATCAGCTTATATGGGCCTGTATCGGCCGATACGTATAGGGTATTGGCAGATATGTCTCGATTTCAAAGAAGTCAATGGTCTTTGGAGAGGGTACTCAAGAGTTTTACTAGGTGTGCAAATAAAGCCATCTAAGATAGGATAAGATAGGATAAAGCCATCTAAGATAGGATAAGATGAAGATGATGAAATAAAGCAAGGTATAAAAAATCGGCTGATACCGATAAGTATCGGTATCTCATATCGAGTATCCGATACCGTATTGGCTGATATGGGCTTGTATCGGCCGATATGTATCGGGTATTGGCAGATATGTCTCGGTTTCAATCGAGAAGTTGAGTTTTTTTTTTTTCTTCTTTTTAAATAGGCCGATACGTATCGGCCAAGTTGTATCGGTCTCAAGAAAACCGATACTCGCGATCGATACCGATTTTGATACCTTGAAATAAAGTAATGGGCAATGCTCTCCCCACCAAGGTATAAAAAATCGGCCAATACTGATACGTATCGGATTTCGGCCAAACCGATACGTATCGGGTATCCGATACCGTATTGGCACTACAAAAAATAAGACTATTAGCGGCAGATTTTTTTAATAAAAAACTGCCGCTATTAGTCCTGTTGCTACAAAAAACTGTCACTATTATTTTTGTAACGACAGTTTTTTGTAGCGACAGGACTAATAGCGACAGTTTTTTATTAAAAAAAACTGCCGCTAATAGTCTTATTTTTTGTAGTGTGGTCGAGGCGTCTCGGTTTCAATCGAGACTTTGTGATTTTTTATTTTTATTTTTTAAAAAAGGCCGATATATATACGTATGGGTATCGGTCGAGTCGTATCGGTCCTCCCGGGACCGAAGCCCAAGTCCGATACCGCTTTTGATACCTTGCTCCCTACCCGCTTTAAACACATGTACAAAATTTTAAGACAATTAATGTACATCTAACTTATCTATGATTGTCTTGTAACAGATAAAAACTCTGATCAAGCTACTATTTGGTGCAAGTCCTGCAGTAATTGTTTCTGTACATGTGGCATCACCCAGTCTTCATTAATACAGTTCACGCGTGCATACATGTATATGCCTAACAATGTGCATTAAATGTAGTAAAAGCGCTCTGATCGGATGGTCTAGAATACTCTGATCGTGACTTTTTTTAAAAATTGTGAAGTTTAATAACCATTCACATATTTAAAGAATTATTCATGAATTTGTCTAATTTTTTATAATTTTTTTCAATTTTATTTAATATATTTGTATAATTTTTCTTTTTTATTTTTCTGAAATTTCACCGATGCTTTCTTGAATTTGACAATTTTTGCCTTTAATTTTTTTCAAGCCTATTTATTCCCAACTCCACTTGAGCGAATAAAATTATAATTTTTTAAATATATGAATAATTCCTAAAATTCATAATTTTTTGAAAAAGTCACAAAGAATTATAATTTTATTTTTTTTCAAAAAAATTGCGAATTATTAATAACTTTTCTGAAAGTCGAGAATTTGATCACTATGGAGTGGCATATCAGAACATTTGAAACTATTCATGCCACTTGTGCACGTGTACGTAATGGATGCCCGGATGCTCTGTGAGTGGTCCACCGGTCTTTTCTTACGATATATATAAATATATAATGCCGCCTTTGCCACAGAACGGCGGTCAACAAAACCATCAAAAACTCAAACATATGAACTATGAAGTGAACCCACTTTCTCAGGTGACTTTCTGTTGGTTGAATATGGGACTCATCTCAATATTCATGCTAAATGGGCCATTTATCATCTCATCAAAGCACCTTTTGTTCCTCAATGTGGACCGTTGCCCCTTATCTTGTTTAGCCGTCTATTTGAAAGCTTCTTGGCCAGCGGAGAAACTGACGGTACAGAAGATCAAGAGGAATAGTATTGTTGCTTATTGTAACTCCTCCCATTATTGAAGTATTCAATTTGTAACGGTTGGAGCAGCTATAAGAAGCCTTAGGCTGTGTTTAGCATAGCTTACTGTTAACTCCCTCTCGTAATAAGGTTTACTTGGTTTAGCATGTTCTCTTTTTCTTTGACAAATCTCTCCCGGCAAACCCCTCACCCCCACCCCCCATGCAGTGTAGTCAGTACTTATCGGAATAGATTTTATTTACTTTGACAAAGAATTGATAGTTGCTAGAATAGTTAAATCCTGCTTTGCAGAGAATTAGCAAAGAAAAGGAAAGTCTGTCAAAGCAAATATGTCCGGCTCTAACAGAGAATTGACAAAGAGCTATGCCAAATATTAAGGTTGTGTTTGGGTTAGCTCTTATAAGAGCAGAAGCAACTCTTTGCCTGCTCTCTATCAGAACAGATAAAATCAGCTCTAACATAGAGCAAGCATAGAGCTGTTTTATTGCTTAAAACAATTCCTCGCGAGAACAAATAAGGCAAAGAACTGTATTACCAAATGTTAAAGTAAAGAACTGTGTTACCAACTGTTAAAGTAATTCTATGCCATAGCCAAAAAGTGAAAGAGCTGCTCTTTGTCCCAAAAGAACTAACCCACAGGCAGCCTAAAAATATTATTACAAATGAGCCAGGCTCAGGCCAAGCCCAATAAAAACTCAGAAAAATGAAATTATAGACCTAACACCACTGATACCCGTAATCTTTCGAGTTTGACCTAAGCTACCGCAACGTGCAACACATGTTACGAAATTGATGAAAACCTATTTCACGTGTATCGGATTGCGACCCGAGATGTGCAATGCTAACTCATTCTAAATAATGTGTAAATGTTGCATGACTGGTTCGTGCGCCATGTGAGCCTAGGGGCTGGTAGTCCCCATAGATTTGCACGTCTCAAGGTCCTTGGACTGTACAGTGCATATGTCATGACCCGTGGACAGCCTGTGCACTGAAGTCAAACCCAAGGAAGTTAGGAAAAACACTCTTAATTAGGCAAGAGAGCTAAAACTTGCACACGAGATTTGAATCATGACACATGGTCAAATAGCAAGACTTTTACTAGGTTTGGTATATGTGTGAGGTGGAATATCATCTCAGTCATTTGATTCACAATGTGAAGATCTTTGAGGCCAGAAATTGGCTCGAAACATGCTCTCTATCATTTATTTTCTCAGGAGTCAAACCATTGAATCAGATGATAGTCTTTGACCGTATTTAATTAGATGATAGAGACCATGTTTCGTGTTAATTATTTGCCTGAAAGTTTTTTCTATCATGGTCTTTAAATTAGACGACTTAGATGTTCTTTCCGTCATTGTCTTCAAATCAAGCGACTTAGATGATGTTTCATGTGGCACAGATCTCAAAAATTATAAAGTCCTTTTTTATCATGTGCCATGGCACAAATTTGGTGTGCAAGTTTTAGCTCCCATTAGGGAAATGCCTGTTGTAATCTTAATCTAGGCTGTTCTACATATATTCCTTGTTAAACACAAAGACTGTCGAAACAAATAAGCTGTTACAGCCACATGCTATAGAGGGTCGGTAAAAGGAGAAAGTCATTTTTTATGATGGTAAATAGTAGTGATAGAGACTATTATATGTTCCCATATTAGCCAGCATTTAGTGCATCTATCCTTTTGGTCCATACCCTTTAAGATTAGTGTGTTACATGTGAGGACCTTGGCCACATGAGTAATAATTAATATATGATCATTTTTTTTTTTTCGATGTGCAGCACCCGCTCATCACACATACCAAATAAGTAGAGATAAATTTTTGCTGGTGGCCAACAACCGGTGTGATTAGAACTCAGGAGGTCCGCTTCTCCAGGTTTATGATCATTTATCATTGTAGGTTTGTAGTCTTATTCCATTTCTTTGGAGTCGATTGAGTCGATTTTGCTAATCTTATTTTTCCCTTCATTTCTATGAAGGCTAGATTCTATGCTACTCTCTAATTTTTGTTTTATCGGTTCTTACAGCAGTTTTTTTTTTTTTTTTCGAAAATTCACAGCAGTTTTTTAGTCAACATTTCTTCTTATCTTCCAAGTCTTTAAAGGATGTGTCCAAACTATCTCACAGTAAATTCCCTTAATTTTCCCGTCAACTAACTTGTTCCCAATTTTATCTGTTCGGTGTTACTTATTATTATTATTATTATTATTATTATTATTATTATTATTTGTTTTTCATACTTCTTCATAACCCAAAATTTTGCAATCATAAGGTGGAACAAGTCTTAAAGCGGTGGATGAACTCTAGTGAAGATCTGCCTGGTCAACTTCTATCTCATATTAAAAGTAGGAGTGTATTCGGTTTCGTTTGGTTAGTTTTAGACCAAAATCACAAATCAAATCGGTCCTAATCAGTTTTTAGATTTTCAAACCAAATCAAACCATCAAACTCTCAAACCAAACGAACCCAATTTGATTCGGTTCGATTTGGTTCGGTCGGTGTTGATTTTCTTATAAGTTCTACTTGCACAATTTTCTCAACTTCTCAACTGATTTTCCTATAAGTTCTACTTTACCATTTTAGGATTTAGAAATAGGCTAAAGATAAGGGTAGGATTTTATATAAAAATATATATTTTACTTAAATTTCCTTTAAAATTAATCAAATCCTGCATTATATATATATACTTACAAACTACATTCGGTTCGGTTCGATTCGGTTCAGTCGGTTTCGGCTTGGAGCTGAAACTAAATCAAACTTTTCAGTTTTTCTTTTTTCCAAACCAAATCCAAACCAGTATCCGTTCAAATCGGACCAAACTCGGTGATTCAATTTGATTAGGTCGGTTTAGTCGGTTAGTCCAAAAAATGCACAACCCTAATTAGAAGAGATTTATATTGCATTTATTCAATATTGTAAATTTAATTATGTTTCACAGTCATGAAGATGATAGGATGCAGAACAGTCGAAGATCTTTGAATGTGAGAGAAAACTTAAAAAAAAAAAGGAGACCCCAGTATATCAAGAATTGGAACTAAACGCGACCTCTCTATCATATGATCCGGTTGGTTGACTGTGTAGAATAGGATGTTAAAGTTCATAGTTTTGTGCCAATTATTTAATTGTATGAAAGATCTTTGTATTATGGTATTCATAAGAGATTACTCTTTTTATATTTTTTTTAAGATGAAATTTTTATCATTTTCATTAGAAATTAAGAATTATTACAAACTGAAAAATAAGTAATCTCAAATGGACGATTACAGAGTAGAGGGTCACAATCCAATGAGTGATAATTACAATTACTAACATTAAAATAAATTGAATGACATCCAAGATCCATCTAACACTAACACAAAATTTAGGGGCCTTCAGAGTAAGGTAAAAATTCGAGAATCTATCACCATCCTGAACATCCGTTGGTAACCGACATCGAAGATCCACTCGAAGAGACACCACCACCGTCGGCAAACTCACGATCCATAAAAATTCTCACTACGTTGAAAACGAGGGGCAACAACCGACCAAAAGTTTCATATATCGCTTTAATCGAAGTTTTTAAATAATACCTCATGACGTAGATATAATGTATGTGCTCACGAAGCTACTAATACGTCAGTAAAATCAGTGACCAAAATCATTTTAAAAATAAATATGGATTCCAAAAAAACCTTTCAAATAGACGTTCTCCTAAAAAAAAAAGACTTTCACTAAGAACAAGATAAAATTCTCATATTTTAACTCCAAAATAAATAAAAATAAAGAGAACAATAGAGTGTCGAAGCCTTCAAGCAAAAGATGACTCCCAAATCTTAAAAAATCATATTTCTTTTATAAATTATGTGCAATGGTACAATTCCGGTGTGCAAGTTTTCTCCTATGTTCTATATATGGACAATGCTAAACCGCCTCCCCCATCCAACCGTCCATCGACCCAAAGACGGGGCCTCTCACAATCAACTAATAATTCATCATAAAGTTTGAAATCCGCGGTTTTTCTTTTTGGGACAGCCGTATTTAATGCGTGTTGACACCCCCCAAAGGCGTCACGCATGTCGGAAGGTGGACGCACGTAACCCAGAAGCCTATAATCCGGACACTTTATTTTTTTCTGATCCATTTTGTACTCCTTGCATCCAATTGTTCAAACACCCCGTCTCTTGACACCTCAGCCTAAAAAACAAATAGGGAATTGTTATACTCACTGCAAAAGACTGCGTTCACACCACCCCATCTCTTCCAACAAGCATGTATTGATCACTTTTAAATAAGATGATGGAGATCATTTTTCAACTCCATCTTCCCCACAATAGATTTATAAATCATTGATATATTATCTGATAGTCAATATTTTATTACACGTGACATACATCTAAAAAAATATTATAAAATTATGTTTGAATATGATGAGTATCATATAATTTGAAGTTCATATTTTTAGAATTTGTGCTATATGTAAATAAAATTGATCGTCAGATGATAGGCTCATAATCTATAAATCTATTTTACGAAAGATAGAGATGGGAAACAGTCTCTACCATCTGATTCAAAGGTAGTCAATATATACCGACTAAGGAGATTGGGTGAGAAAGCAGTCCTTTGGGTGAATATAACTGTACCCAAAGTAATGTATATATATAAATTATTTAAATAACCTGTCATCTCAACTGAAATAACCATTTTTATTTTTTTAACTGCACAGTAAAAAAAAACACCACCGCTTAGAAAACCGGTTTATTATTTACAAAAGTGTTACCGGCACATTTTTTTTTGTTATAGCCACTTTCGCCTAGAGTACCGGTTTATGATTTACAAAAGTGTTAACGGCACAATTTTCTTGTTATGGCCACCACAGTTTAATATACTGGTCTATGGTAGGATATAGGTTTCGGATAATAGATGGCTTAGGATATACTTTCAAAATATATATACTGCACCGGTACTGTATATATAATGTGACCGTACCATACATTCAATGTACGATATGTGTAGTCCGATACATATCGATTTCGGACAAGATTTTAAACTATAAAACCCTATCTTTTTATGCCAAATTTCTATACAATAGATAGTTAGATCATCAGCCAAACATCAAGCGATCAAATGTTGATTACACATGGCATATTGCCTAAGAAGTCAACCTGATCACAATATACCATCAAACATATTAGACGTGATTATGGTGGTGCCACATGGAATCAACAGTTGATCTATCTGATGATGCAAGTCAACGATTTTTTGCTTTGCCTACTAAGTAAGGTGGCTGTAACGAAAAAGGGAGTGGCAGTAACACTTGTCTGTATTTATATTTAGAGGAATGGATTACATATACACGGGCTATAGCCGGTGATGATGGCGGGATAATATACAATTACTCACCACACTCTTCTCTACTTCTTATCCTTTTAGAGAATTTCAAACAAAAATTTTGGATGGAATTCGAAGACCAAGAGGAGGAGGAGATGGGGTTGCCAGCGAGTTACGACTCGCTGGGTCACGCCTCCCGAGTCGTCGTAGCTGAACCCAACAAATCTGGACCGTCCACCAAGAGACCATCTTCGTCAACGAACCGGTACCGAGAGTGCCTGAAGAACCACGCGGTGGGCATCGGGGGGCACGCGGTGGACGGGTGCGGCGAGTTCATGCCTGGAGGAGAAGAAGGTACGCTGGACGCGCTAAAATGCGCCGCGTGCAATTGCCACCGGAATTTCCACAGGAAGGAAACGGACGGCGGAGATCCGTTTCAGTATCAGTACTCGCCGTACTACCGTACGGGGCCGCACGGTGCTTGGGTTGCGGCGGCATCGCAGCATCGGATGGCTACGGCGGCGCCGTTGGCTTTGCCGTCGACGTCTGGAGGGGGAGGCGGGGCAATGAGTAGGGAGGATCAGGAGGAGTTCACGGATCTCAAGGAGGGTGGGAAGAAGAGATTTAGGACCAAGTTTACGCAGGAGCAGAAGGATAAGATGTTGGAGTTTGCGGAGAAGGTGGGGTGGAGGATTCAGAAGCACGACGAGGCGGCCGTACAGCAGTTTTGTACGGAGACCTGCGTTAAGAGGCATGTGCTCAAAGTTTGGATGCACAATAACAAGCACACGTTGGGTAAGAAACCCTGAATTCACTCTGCAACTCCGAAAAATCTCAATCTCCCTATCTCTCTCTCTCTAGAAATCATAGTCATTTGACCCTTTTTTTAGATTGTAGTTGGTTTTTTTGCCTCTCATTTTAACGTGGTAGTTTTCGAATTTGATGATGGGTTTATGGGTGGGGAGGAGGGATTGTTGATGGGTTATTTTTTCTTTTTTATTAGAGGAAGAATGGAACCCTATAGATTGTTGTTAGGGCCTTAGGGGTTTCTAGGGTTTAAGGAGAGTTTAGAATTTTAGGGTTTTAGAGAGAGAGAGAGAGAGAGAGAGAGAGAGAGAGATGGATGTACTCTTTCTTCTTTCGTTACTTCAATCGACATTTGCACAAGCATTTTTCTAAGTGAATATGGCATGCAAGTTACTTCTTCTCTCTCTCTCTCTCTCTCTCTTTCTCTCTCTTCAATGCTTTTTTTTTTCCCTTTTCTGTTGGAGGGTTCATGTAACAATGGCAGGGAAGAAAGAAGAAGGTGGGGGGCTTTCTTCATGGGTGTTTGAGTGGAAACCATTTTTAACTCAGAGGTTGCTTTTGGGTTGCATTTAATTTGCAGTAATGGGAGGTGCACCCCAAGTTCATTAATGGAGAGAGAAACAAGCAGAGCTTAATGTTTTTGTGTGTGTTTTTCTTTTCGCCTAGAATGTTTTGAGAAGTCGTATGTTTACTCTATTATCTATTGAAAATATAGCTGAACTATGTTCGCAGTCTAATACCGTCCATCTCACTGATCTATCGTTGTTAGGTGCAGTCACTAAGATCTCCATATCGACCTTTTGAAGCTGATCAGGTCAGTTAATGCATCTAACACCATTCAATTCCCGAGATGGGTGTTATAGTATGAATGCATGCGTCCCCTCGTAAAGCCTGGCTGGGACTGTTTGATTTTGATCAGCCAGATTAGGATGGTTGACTGTTTTGGAATTCAAATGCTAATCTCAACCTTGGGAAGGGAAGAACATTTTTCTTGGGAAGAAGAATGCATGATGCTTTGACTATGTCATGCTTAGTTACACTCCCTTAACCTAGATTTCAGATACGAAGATAGATCCATGGGAGTGCAGTATGAGATTATTAAGCTTAGGAAGAGTCTTTTTCCCATCAATCCAGTCAAAAGTTGACTTCTAAGGTACGAGAGCCCCTAAAATTTCATGAATATTAGACATTAAGGCTGCATATGGCATAACTATTTGCTAGCTCCTGCCATCACCGTAGAATTCAACTGTTTTAATTGGTTTCCATTCTCTTTTTAAACTTATTGCAAATGAGGATTTACCTGCTCTAGCAGCAACCTCCTTGCTCTCTGTTAACTTCCTATGAGAGCAAATAAAAACTCCTCTGACAAGGACTGAATAGAGAGGAAGATAGAACTGCTAAACAGGTAAATCTTGCTATAAAAGGAGTTATCAAGGAGAAGGGATGCCTGCTAAAATATGTAGCAGGATGTTAACAAAGAGGATGAAAGCCCGCTAAAATAAGTAAAATCTGCTCTGACAGGGGCTAACAGAGAGCTATGTCATACGCAACCTAATAGAACTCAGAAGCTAAGTGAGGCTCTTAATCCAACAAACATCATAGAACACAACTACTAATAAGCCTTTTCAGGGATTTAAAGACCATTATAGATCGGCATTTCAGCCGGGTCCTAGGCCTATATGTATTGGATATATCGGATACGACCACTTTTAAGTACTGTTTTAATATTTGAATTAATATCGAATCGAGAGTATATATATCGGATTGGATGGAGCATAACCCAATATACATCATATGTGGCTGAGATTTAAAATCATGAGCCTTTCTTCACCAGCATTAGAAGATTATCAATGTAAATCAAAGGGCATATATTAAAAAAAAATCAAGACCATTTGTGTACTTAAGTGTTCGGAAGGAATGCCAACTCAACTTATCATTTCATATGATTATTTATGATGTAAGATTATATGCCCATCACTGTTTTTCACACTGCGTGCGATGCTCATTGCTACCGCCTAATTCAAATGATTGTTACCGTCTTCTATGCAAGTGGCACTCGTAGATAGTACAATCTTTTATCATAAACAACATTATTTATTACACGTACGATTTTATGTGTACATTATTACTAATACGTGTAATAAATAATGTTATTCATTGTATAAGATTGTACGATCTAAGAGTGTCGCTTACATAGAAGAGGCGTTTTTATAAAACGTTGGTTAGACCATGATATTATATTAATAAAATGTTGGGTACGAAAAAGTGAAACGAGATGGACACAAATGGCTTAGATGTTTATCTTGAGATTGATGTGTAAAGTAACAAGAAAGATTAGAAAGTTAAAAAAGACCCTACAAATTTGAAAGGAAGTGGTACAAAGAGACATGAAAAATTGTGAAGTTACAAAAATTTATAGTGGAGTTTTAGCATTTTGCTTCATTGAGAAAGTTTTACTATGTAGTCTTAGCGTTTGGTGCAATCAGGTTGAATCATGGATCAAAATTCTTTACAAAATTAATACTATTGGCCGATACATTGAATTTATGCTTATATATATATATATATATATAATCCGATCCGATGTCTAGAGGAAAACCAAGATTTTGATCCATGAGTTGAATTTGATGGAGAATTAGTGCATGGAAAAACAGTTGTTGAGCAACACTTGCTCATCCAATGGTCCAAAAAGAGGGGAACAGTCAATACCTAGGGAAAGTCGATAAGAGCCACTTGTCATTTGTCAGCCAATGGGTTGATTGATGTGTCAGTCCAGTTGTCTGGCTCTTTTTGTGCCATTTGGCTCGTAGCGGGGAGACATCACACCTCACCACCCAGGTCGCTCAAATCTCACCTCCTACTGCAAATGTGTCATGTTTCAATGGATATGGGTTTCGTTTCTGTGGGGCTTGGGAAAGAGTTTTGAGTTGTCAAGGGGTCCTTGCGTCCGAAATCCATCCGGTGTCATATAATATAGCTGACAAGGACCCCACATCTTATCACATTTACATCAATCTTCTCTTCATATCTCATGTCACAAAATTTTCTCCAATTAATCGAAATTAAAAACAAAATGAGTTCTCGCAATTTGATTGATTTATCAATTCTCCAATTTTTTGTCAATTTTTTTTCTGAATTTGATGAACTTTTTAATTTTTTCGAGTTTTTATCACCGTGACAAAAAATTTAATCATACTTTATATTATTATTATTATTGTTTTAACTATGATTATAAATTATTAATGTCATATACTTATTTTATTATTTAAAGACATCATTTTAACTTTAAATAGGTTAACTTATATTTTTATATATTTTAATAATTTATTATTATGATAATCCTTGAATTTTTCTAAATTTCTTTTTGAATTTTTCCCGATTTTATCCAAATTAAATCAAATGTGCCGCATTAAATGATTGCCAAATTCTAACTTGATTACTATGTTAAAATATATTTCAGAAGAATTATGTATTAAATGATTTCACCAAATTAGAATTATTAGTATCTTCCCGCAATCAAAAGCAGAATTAAATGAAACTTTAGCATACCTTACAATATAGAGTTTATCACTCGAGGATTTAGCCTTGAGCAATCCGGGCAATAATCTGACAATCGATGATTTGATAGAAAACCTTCTCTTTCTTTGCACATCATAGAGAAGATGAGTTTCTCTTGAATTCTTCTAATTCAATTGATACGTATATTGTGTGTAGAAAGAGGGACTCTACATCCCTTTAAATAGGTCAGCTAGTTAGGTTAGAAACTTGCCCACTAAGGACTAACAGTTAGGATTACCACACTTATGCTCATAAAATTACAACCCTTGATATAACTGGAAACTTCTAGTTTGATTATAACAAGTGTTCCATCATATCTCTAAGTTAACAACTTGGACTATTTGACCTTGACCATGACGTGTAACTTAATGACCATATAAATCTGTGAAATCCAACAGTCTCTCACTTGGACCTTAAGATCAATTGGATTATTTTTTATTTTTTTATTTTTATTTTTTTTAGCTTTATATCTTTGAAATATTTTGAAAACCAAGTCCAAATTATTCCTTTCATAAAACTTGACACGGGTGCACTAATTTTGAAAATCTTAGAGAGATATATCCTTTCATCTCCATTTCTAGCACAATTAGTAAATATTGTGAATGCACTAGTGTACTCAATTTTGACACTAGTACATCATGTGATACATAATTGATCATGTGACTTGTTATCGAGGGGCAGTTTGAATGTACTAGTGTGCTTGTTTTCTCACCCCAAACTGCCCCTCGATAACCCTGTTTTGAATCCCTTTCTAGTCTCCAAACCATCTCTGAAGCTGGCCCTTTTTATGCATGCATCACTAAGTATGCTCAAATCTGCTATAAAGGATGGGTACTAGTGCTTAGCTGTGATCAACTTGATGGGAGATTTATCCCTCTTAGGCATTTTTTACTACATCAATTATATCATTAACAACCTTTAAATTGTAATCACCATGATTGTGCATTCAGAAATAAGTTTATTAAATCTTACTTAGATAGGTACCTGATTAGATTCTGGTGGAAGGTACATTACAACTCCTGGCCTAAAGAATTGAAACTAAGCATTTCACTTAGTTAATAACATTAAAATAAAATAAATTCAAGTGAAACTAAGCATTTCATTTTAAATTTATAACGAATCTAATATTATAGTTAAAAAAGAAAAATAGTGATATATGCCTATTTTAGAAATCATCATTCTTATAAAGTTCTCTATTTCTGTAAACTTCTTCTCCATTATGACAGTTTTTTTCTGCCATTTATGCGTCCATTTGACAATTTTTTCTGCTATTTGTGCCTCCATTGTGCAACTAATTCCGACACTTGGGTCTCAATTATAGTATTATTCTCCACCGTCTGGGTCTTTAATTCTTCTAGCTCAGCTCTCATTGTAGAGAGTTCACTAGAGAATGCACGATGGATAAAGGTTGACCCAAAAACACTAGTAGGGTTGGGTCTAATCCATAGCTTCAGACACGACCATGTCTCTCATATTTTCCCATGGCCCGAGCATACACGTCAGTGTGAGAGATCGGATCTTATGATCCCTCCGGTAGGGTTGAATGATAATCTTTCATCTCTTTCTAGAATAGTTTGAATTTCAATTATTTGCCTAATTTTAAGTGGTCAAAAAGAGTATACGTGAAATGATATAGTATTGATAATTAGAATTGTAATCTTACAATCTTTTCTCTATCAAAAGTGTTGATCGACATTCCATCTTTACGAGGATGTGTTAAGATAAAAACATCTACTCGGCTCGGTGCTTCTTGTGTTTCGCTCGTCATACTCTGTGTCAAAGGACAATCACTTATTTTAATTAATTATAAAAATTAATTGATGACGTATAATTCAATAAAAAAAATATTAAATAAAATGCATACTTGCTCGTGAAATACCCTTGCAAAGCTTTTAGATTCAGATGTATGAGGTAATTTTTCGTTGAACTCGGATTTATTTATTTTTGACACTTTTTCACTATAGTGCGCAAATGATTAGATAATAAGACATTTGTTATATAAAAGATATGTTAGAAACATTGTATATTTAAAATATACCTTCCCCTCCTCAGTAGACCAAAAGTAGACGAGATTTTTCCATTACTTTTTAAGTATATAGTCAGGGCAATTTGTAATGAAATCATCATCTTTACCAAGAGTATCAAAGCTGTTAGTTTTCAAACGGCTCTTGTGATCCCTTCATTGTTTGCCGACGGATTTTATTATATTTTCCTGCAACTCTTCTTCAATATCAAACTTTGCTTATTAAGGTAGTGCAAAAATGATGATACAATTATTGTTTACTCTACTCCAAGTTTAAATTAGGCAAAAATGATGAAAAACATGCATACCACAAAAAAAGCACACACATATTTACCAAAATCTAATTCCGTACACGTTTCTTCGATTTGACTTTCACCTTATGCCAATCTTTTTTATAAAGAGACAACAAAGAAGGATCTCTTGCTAACTTGCCACAATAGTTAGCTAAATATTTAGTATTATCCTCTACTGGTCACCCTCCATCGCCTAAAATTTTCACCTTCTTACCATTTGGTAAGGAAGACAGATAAGCACACTTTGTTTTACCTTGTCTCTTTGTTGAAGATTGAGAAGTATCATCTAAGGATGATGACTGTGGAGGGTCAATCTGATTAAATTCACAAAAGAACACTAAAAAATTAGGCTAACATTGCTCCTATTTTGTACATAAATAAGAAAAGTAGATCATATATGTACTCTCCTAGACAACAATACAACTTTAAACACTTGATTACAAATATTGGAAGACATTAGAGTTGGCTCATAAGTACCGGAAACAAGAGATTTTGGACATTGCTAACATATATAAAAGAAGAGTATAACTTGAGAAACAGTACTGGAAGAGAAATTTTAAACTTGGCCCTTGTGGCTTAACAAGAGTTATAGTAAGAAAGGGCCACCACTCTACGAGAAAGTGCACATCATGCCTGCTATTGTGTTCAAGTTTGGACACATGGTACATTTTTTGACATTATGTGTGAGCCTACAAGCAACAAAAAATAAAAGTCTAAAACAAACTTGGACCATCACATGGTAGACATGCAGTTTTTTATTATTTAGATTCTCAATCACATGGTACTCAAAGATGATAATTATTTTTGAGCAAAAAATGTTCTTGTTTTGGATTAATAAACTATGTTTATCCTCATGAGATGAAATGGTTATCTAATGAGTGCATAAAAATCATCCAATCTACACACAATAAAGAAAAAAAGTACATATATACAAAAAAAAACACAACTAACAAGAAATGACCATCATATAATTTGTGTGAACAAATTTTTTATAAAATCACTCATTTTCAATCTCATCCATTTCTACATCGAAACTTGATTCATCTTCATTGCTAATACCATAAATTGAAGGAGTTTATTGAGCATAATGCTTATGAATAGGTACATCAACAGTTGAGCCAATAACATCTTCCCTCACCCAATTGACAACATCAGTATAGCCTTCTACTATTTCATTTAGTTGTTGGTTTCCGTATGGTTCACTATCTAATAATTCAACATCTTCGCCACTCATATCTTAGGTTTGTAGACTTAATCTTGACAATCATAAGCCAATTAGGCCCAATTAGATCCTCAACTTAAAAACCTGCTTAGCTTGAGATGCCAGCATGCATGGTTCTTCAGTTGCTTGTAGACCAGAGAATATTTAAAAAAAAAAACTCGCAAGTGTAAACCCATTTCATTAGTCTTAATTCCCCTCCAAATGTAGCATGCACGAAAGGTTCAAACTTGAGGCTAAAGGCATACCTTGACAACGGGTGAACACACCTAACATTGCAGCATTTAGCCCAACAAAAAAGATTGGATACAAAGTTGCAGAAGAGTTTGGAAAACCCAACATCATTACAATCCATAAGTCTTCCGACTCCCACTAATTGGATGGAGAGATTAATTCAAACAACTAGGGCCAATGGGACAAAAATGGGTTTGTGCTTACACCAAGGGAATCTAGCAAACATAGATTGAATTTCCTTACAGCTTTCCTAGGCACGTGAAAAACTATATACCTGTAATTTGAAAATTATTAAGGACAATTTTAATTAATTCCAATCGGTTTGTTCATATAAGATAAAAAGATACCATTTCCATCCAGCCAATCTCCCTCTGAATTTATAATCGATGGTTAGCATAGAGAGAGTAGGTCATTCTTGATGAAAAAAAGGCATATTTAAGATACCTTATAGGAAATTTCCCTTAAACTAAAGCTTCTTTATGATGATATCTTGATTAGAGCACGCTTCATTTTCACATAGATAGTGAAAATGATCCAAAAACTTCCTCATAGAAATAGCCAAATCAATGTCATCTTTTGCAAATATAACCTGATCAGCTGCAAGTAAGCTAGTAATAGACTCCATAATCAACATAAATAACAGAGGAGAGGTGAAATGGGATCCACCTGTCTAAGGCTACAAGAACTTGGAAAATATTCACAGGGAGCTATTAATTAAAATAAAAAACATAAGAGTAGTTATGCATTCCCTAAACCAAGAAATCAACTTATCATCAAACCCAAGCTGCTCCAAAATATCAATGACAAAGTCCCATTAATGTGCTCTAAATTTATATTAAAGCCTTAAACTATTGTAAGTGCACAATGGAGATTACAACACTAGTATAGGATCATTCCCACGAGGAAGTGATTTCTTCTATATAGTTTCGTTTATTCTAAAACTTATATTTGTCTTTTAAGATCCTAAACTATTGGAGAAACATGAATAAAGTATTGTTTATTTAAAATTAATTGTGAAAAATAAATCTAAATCCTCCTCCTTCCAGATTATGGTCTTCATCACAATCCTTCAATGCTCGGATATTCAAAAAATTAAAGTACCGTTACACTGTATTTCAGTCCTCTAGAATTTGGGTGTCAATCAAATACTAAAATTCCTTAACACAGATTTAATCTAATTAACAATCTTCCTAAAATTTGGGCGTCAATCAAACTCAAGAAAACTGAAGATGGAAAAGTAAAAAAAACCGTCATACTAATTTGCAATTTCCAATTTAAGTCGTCAATTTAAATAAAAACTTTTAGATGTTTACAAAGTAGTAAAAGTGCATAAAAATAAATCTAAACTAGAAAGTAATAGAAAGATCTTTCATCCCTCACTCACATGCGTCAATTGCACCTGAGAAACTACATATACTCTACTTTAATCTTTCAGCTCTCAATTGCAGTCGTCAATTGCTCTCAAGTTACTTTGGATATCTAAACTAAACTAAACTAAAGTTGATTAGAAGAAAACCCAACCTCAGTTATCAATTGATGCTGAGAGTTCCTTCGATAACTCTTCTCCTATGCAGGGCTCTCTTATTTATAGATCATAAGAAGTCGATTTACAAACCTTCAAATTTTAATAAAAGAAACTACTAAATCAAAAGGCTTCCTAATATAACTCTAACTCCTAATTTCATCTTTCCTTGCTTTGAGTAGTTGATGCGCTCTGGATTGTTCATTCTTTTAACAACAATAGAGATCGTTAGGAGTCTTTCTCCTCAATCTTCTCAGATTCGTGAATTTCTAAACTTCTAATTTGAATAATCTTCTAATTCTGTGCATGACGGTGTAGCTCTCACATGATCAGCAACAGCAAGAGTTTTTACTCTGTAAAATCGTAAATCACAATTTTTTCTTTTTAGCTCATAACTCTTGGTACGATTCTCTAGTACGGATGATCACACTTCTCTTTTGTATCGCACTCCGCTTGAAGTTTCGCTTGAAGAATCGTAAATTATGCTTTCTCATTTTCTCTTTGGCTTCGTTTAATCGCAAAGTATGATTTCTGGCTTTAAACATGCGTCGAGTCGTCTTTTACGCTCGATCGTCTTTTTTACTGCTTTATGAGTTCCTTTTGATGAAGATTAACACTTTGGTTCTCTTTTACTGTTTATTCTTAATATCTGCACATCATCAACTTATTAGTAGCAAACTGGGGTCTAACATCACTAAGTTAAGGGTGATAAAATGGTATATTCTGTGACTAATCACCCATCCAACTTTATGATGCGCCTATTGAAGATCGTTCTTGGTGCAGAAGACTTCGGGTCCACTTTTTCTTTTTTAATTGGTAAGCTTTGAGGTTGGTGGATACTTACCCCTTTATTATGATAAAAAGAGGGGAACGCATACAGATTACACAAGAATAATAAATAAAAGGAAACTATAATCTAGATCTCTCTTACATTGAAGGAGCTTCAACATTGTGAATTTATCAAAAAATGAGGATATGTGAATGGATTAGAAAAAAAATGAATGGGAAACAACAACAAATTTGCAAGAACGAACAAAAGGGTTCTTTATACCCTAGATTTAAACCCTAAACTTGAAACCCCCAAATCTTAGCATAAACACAAGCCAAATATGACTTAAACCCTAGATTTTTTATACAATAAAATTTAAACCCTTACCTGAGCGTAAACATAAGGCAGCAAATCTTCCAAAGATTGGATGGAAGTGACTAGGATTCTGGCGAGTTGAGAAATGAGAGTGGGTCGTTGTCTTTGCGATGGAGAGCAGCTATGAAAAACCCTTAATGGGTAGAGAGAAATTTGCTTTTGCTGAGATTCAATAGTGAAGATGACTGGTGGTCAATGGAACCCCATTGTAGTGATTTCTATTTCATGTCTTTGATACGCCTAATTTATTTGTATGTGTCTAATAGCGTTTACACTGCATGCTTTGAATTTTCAAACGTTTTAATTAAAAATACATGTTTTGATTTTCCAAACTCTTATATTTATTTCGATCATTAATGACACAAGTTATGCGGTAGTCTATTGGTTAGAGGCTTGAGTTAGAGACATGAGTTTAAAGGGTCGAACCTTAGTATGTAGGTTTTAAACCTTTATTTTGGATCTTGAAGTAAATGCCTATACATTCTTCTTTGGTGTGTTAGCATAACACCGGGTGTTTCTCTAATAGGTTATAAAGGAGAAAATCCTAAATCATAATTTCATTTAGAGTTCTTCTTAAGAATAGAGGCTCTTCCCGTAAGAAAACCTAAAGACTTTAGATAAGAGATTCTATATCCTCTTTTTTTAGAGCTTTTCTTTTTGGAAGATCGGCGAGACATTTTGCATATATTCTCAACCGACCTTTGCCTCCTTCAAGAGCCATCATCGTAGTGAGAAACTTGATCGAATCACAGAGATATGATTGATCTAGGTATGGAGAAATCATGCTTTTCCTTGAAACTTAAAATATCGATTTAAATATGAGTTTTTATGTTGATTAATACTTCTATTGCATAAATAAGGCCTGGAATGGTTAGAGTGATGCATGCTATGATTGATGCCTTTTAATGTTGATGTTTTTGGCTAAAAGAGATTTAGTTTAATCCCACCATGTAAATTTGAGACACTTTGAGGAGTGCTCACTAGTCTTAATCGATCAATCAATTTTAGATATCGATTGATCAATTTTGGACGATAATAGTGACATGCTCACGGGTCTAAATCGATCGTCCGAGTTTGGTAACCGATCGATCAATTTTGGACGATAATTAATGTTATGCTCACTGGTCAAAATTGATCAGTCGAGTTTGGAAATTGATCGATCTATTTTTGGACAATATTTCATGGTCTACTCTTGGGTTGGAATCGATCGATCGATTCTTGAAATTGATCGATCGAGTTTGACTGATAAATACTTGAAAACTCACCGATTGAAATTGATTGATCGAGCTGGGAATTCAATCGATCGATTCTGAGCAGACAAGTTCCATATTCTATTCTTTTTACAAAAGTTTGATTAAATGTTCATGATTATGCTCTATGATTATATGCACATGCACTTTAATGTTTTATGATGATTCACAGATTGTATGATTAAGATATATGAATATGATGAAATGTTAAGCCCCGATCGTGTTTGATTAGATCCAACGTCTTGAGAGAGATGAAGTCTAACGAACATTGAATAATATGAATGATTAGACCCATCGTCTTGAGAGGAGGACGAAGTCTAACTAAATATGAATAAGGACTTATTAGACCCAACGTCTTGAGAGGGACGAAGTCTAAAGGTCAACGTCTTGAGAGAGACGGATAATTAAATGAATAAGAAAGCATTAGATCCAACGTCTTGAGAGGGATGAAGTGTAACTAAATAAGAATAAGGACTTATTAGACCCAACTTCTTGAGAGGAACGGAGTCTAAAGGTCAACATCTTGAGAGGGACGGATAATTAAATGAATAAGAAAGCATTAGACCCAACGTCTTGAGAGGCACGGAGTCTAACTAAGAATAAGGACTTATTAGACCCAACATCTTGAGAGGGACGGAATTTAAAGGTCAACGTCTTGAGAGGGACAGATAATTAAGGAACTTAAAAGAAAAGATAAACTCATGCGACATTGATATCCATGTTATATTCAGTTTCTTTAAGCTTATTGGAATTATGCATGCCACAGGCACACACTCTTGAATTATGAAAATGTTTATATTACGATATTTGATATCTTATATTTTAATGGATTGCATGTTTGGTCCATAAAACTGTAAACTTACACCCGTTGTTGTTGTGAGTGGCTAGATGTGACAGGTGTAGCTTCGGATAATGTATGGGCTTATGGTGATGAGACCGCACGTGGTATTTCGGAACCTGAGATGGATGGCAATGAAGGCTACATAGCTTAACTATTTATTCCCTTTTTTATATTATTATTTTCAAATGGACTAGACAATGATTGACTAGTAGTTTTATTAGGAATATTTTAATATTTTAATTATGTTAGATTTTATAATTGGAATAAGAAGATTGTCATGGCTTTTATTTCAATTCATTTATGCTTATTGAAAATTTTTCCTTCCGTTGTTTAAGGCGCCCTTAGTGCATTCTAATGTTTTTATGGTTTATGATATGCGATGGTATAGCCTAAGATCTTACAATCAATCATTGTGAGATTTCGGGTCTGTAGACGCCTCGATTTTGCCCTCTCGGAGTATACAGACATGTTCGATCACCCTTTAACCTCGCCTACGATCTCCGAAAAAGGACTGACCTTCTCCGAAGACTTTAAAATCCTAAATACGGGGACCATATACTGAAAAAATAGTATATGGTTGAGACCCAGGCCGAAACAATAGCCCTGTGGATCAGACCCGATCTAACCTTGGAAGATACCGAATTTCGCACACTTACAGATGCGTGAAATTTGATTGTACGCATGGATACAACCACACAATTGGCCCCACTTGGACTAGGCCCACTCTTCCCGCGGACCGCCATAGGACCCGAATTACGTGCAAGTTCTTATGCGCTTAATTCGATTACGCATGATGATCGGAATCGGTCCCATTCTTGATTTGGAACACGCCTGCACCCAAAACCCCAATCCCCGCTTTTACAAGGTATGCGGAATCAATTCCACGTGATCTCATCCACGCAGAATCAATCCAAAGGTGGACAAGGACTCTAATTCCCAAGGCCGCCTGAACTCCCCGATCTCACACAGACACTGCTACACGGAATCGGATTCCACATATAACTCCTCGCACGAAATTAGTTCCAAAGTACACTGGAACTAGGACACCTCACCCAGTCGGTCACTCTCCAATCAGTGATCGACTCAAAGTGAATTAAGCGCATTATATTATGTGCGGAATTCAATTAAGTGCCAATGAGCATGCGCAGAATTCTGTAATCACGCACATGTCCTCACACGCGGAATTACCCGTACCCTTATAAAAAGACCCCCCTACCATGCCCAAATACACCAATTTCAATAGTAATCTTCTCTCTCTCGAGCTCAAGCCTCTCCCAAGATCGAGTCCTTTCTCTCCACAGCACTGGAAGGAGGAAGAAGCTCTTAGCTTCAGGTAATCTCTTTCTAGTTCTAGTTCTTAGGTTTCAACTTCCAGCTTCTAATTATTAGTTTCTAGTTTTGATCCTTAATTTACAGTTATAGTTCTTAGTTATTAATCTCCAGCCCTTAAGTTCTAGTTCTTGGTTCTGGCTCATAGTTCTAGATCCAAGATTTTAATTCTAAAACTCTAAATTCCTAATCCTTAAATTCCCTAATTTCAATCCTCAAATCCCTAACTCTCAATTCAAAATTTAGTTTTAATCTCTAATACTTACAAAATAGCCCTTAGCCAATCGATTTACCCAAGGGAGCTTACGGAGGGTACCCGGGAACGGGGTTAATCCTCCTTAGCATAAGGGGCCACAACCTCCTTTGTTTTCCTAGTTAGAATAACACTAGGAGACAAAATTAATTAAAATTAGAGTAGCATTAAGAGACTAAATTAATTAGAATTAGAGTAACATTGGGAGACTAAGATAATTAGAGTCAGAGCAGTACTAGGAAACCCATAATCAGTCACACTCAGAGTATGATAACAGATAAAGCTAATTAAACTTAGAGCAGGATTAGAAAACTAGGTTAGATAGACTATAGCTATTAGAGTCGGCCGGCCGACGTTCAACAAAGGAATTAACCCACACCCCGTAAAGTATGATCAGTGACGTGTTGTAGTGTCGATAAATATCTGCAACTGGCGCTCGCAACACCCAGGTACCCTCCATTTAATATTCGCCCCTTTAATTTCAGTAATTTAATATTTCATAGTTTATTACTCTATCGTCCCTAGCCAGAGTCCACAGGACCGAATTGAGTCACTTATTTCGGGGACCATAAGGAACCTAGAAAAAGTGCCTACCTATAGACTAGCGATCGTGATGGGACCCTCTTCTGCTAAAGTAGTTTTTGCCAAGTTTAATTTCCTGCTTAGTTTGGTTTTGTTTTATTTCCTTCTCGTTTTATCACTTCGTTACGCACACTCACCCTCTCGAGGGTTCATGAGTATCTACCAGAGGTTAGAAATGTCAGGGATATGCAAAATAAACCTAACCAGTGCCGGCAATCTGCCACTATAGGGATACCACGATAACCCTATATATGATGCTGAATAGTCCTACGACTCATCCTCGTGTCACCCTGAGATTAATATGGCCAGCGACCAAGAACACCCTTTCACGCCCCCAAGCACCAACAACAACCATGGCGGGAAAGACAGTAGTATCGGGCAGAATCACATACGAAACTGTCGAAGAGCAGTAAGATAAGGATGGATGAGAACGACAAAGAGAGGAGAGGCCGCTACCTACTCCAAGCATGGTATCATTCCATGCATCACCACTAAGGTGGACCACCTGCACCCTCTTCGACGATAATCGCCAAGACAAGGTTCACCCTCGGACTACCCAGCGAGATGCCATTGTAAAAGTAGAGGATCTTCCTAAGATGCTTGACGAATAAATGGCTAAGAGAAATCGCCCTGGCTTATCATTCGGGTTTGATAGTTTTTGCCGGGATCTCAAGTTCAACTTACATACCAGATTCAAACCACCAAAGTTTAACAAATATAACGACATAAGGAATCCAAATCATCACCTGGCATTGTTCTGCAATGATTGTCAACCTGTTCGCGACAATCATGGGCTCCTGATACACTACTTTCAGAGATCGCTAGAAGGAGATGCTCTCGACTGGTTCGTCGGACTCCCACTTCACAAGATAGACACGTTCAATAGTCTGGCCGGACAATTTCTGGACCAATATAAGCACATGATACAAGAATCGATTAGTCCCAGCAATTTGATGACAATGAAATAAGAACCTAAGGAGGACTTCACAGATTTCATAGGACGCTGGAGGAAACTCGCTGCCCGCATTGGAAGCCAGATGAAGGAGAAAGGCACAATCGACATTATCATAGACAACGTCAAAGAGCCATTCCGAAGTGCTCCTATTATAAGCAATTGCCCGAACTTTGCGACCCTTCACCTACGTGCCACCCGCATTCAACGACATATTAAAGGAGGGGACCTCGCCTTTTCAATTATCACATCAAAAGTTGCCACTTCCAGTGACTCAGTCCAAAATTAACAAGAAAGCCTCCGGCTCTGAGCAGGTCAACACGGTTGTCAACCAGGGGTAGAACTCCTAAAATGGAAATTACCAATCGAGAAATTTTGGTCAGAATCAATATCAGAACCAGAAGCAATAGTAGTACCCCAATAAAATTAGAACCAATACCAAAATTTGAACTAATACTCTAACCAAAATACCCACCAGAACCAGAATACCACCCAAAATCGGTCAGCTAACCCTCAGAGTTATAATAATGCACCCCACCCCAGAACTTTAACCAGCAACCCAAGGGCCCTTACCAACCCAAACGCATTTACTATCCTCCACTACCTGATACCATCCCTAACATATTATGTCTCCTCAGTAATCAAAATCTCATTAGATTCCTGCCAGAATGACCCCAGCCCTGGCCCGTAAACTTAGACTATAGTAAGTTCTGCGCTTTCCATCGATTTATAGGACATAACTTAGAGGACTACTAGGTTTTACGGGATATGATATATGACATGAACGATCGAAACCAAATCAACTGAGAGTCTCTTCGAAGCTCTAACCAGAATAACAGTCAGCCCTCGTAAAACCTAGGGATCATCAATAATCTCATGCCCAATCACAACCAGGGGTTGCCCACATCACTACGGTAGATCTCCCGGGTCGACACCCTTTCCAGCCTTCTACCTCCATCACTTGCATTAGTCATTCGGTTACCCTAACTAAGCCGGTTGAACCCCTGAGGCCTCCCATCGTTCGCCCACATCCTTCATCCCTGATTACTCGGATCCCTCTACCGAATCCTCCACCATATCCATCCTTTACTCGGATTCGAGTCCATTCATTTAGAACTCAAAGATCAAACCTTCAACCCACAGAACTTTTGACTCCCCCAAATTCTAAGAAAACCCCACCACCACTTCCTCTATGTGACTCCGAGCCTGACGGCGAAGATGATGTTCTTCAAACAGCAAACCAAATCTCAGCATGGGTAGATAAACTCTCCCAAAACACTTTGAGTCGAGGACACGAGACTGTAGTTGAACGTTAGCCAAATAAAGAAACGAGTCAAGAAATGAAAGAACGCAGTAAGGAGGCACTGATCTCCACCTTCTTAGAAGAGGAAGATTACACACAATACCTCCCACCATGGAATTACATAGCTTTACTGCATGTCCCTTCTTCGAATTTTACCCCCTTTATGACAAACACTGCAGTGAGCTCATCAATGCTAATTATGGCATGGCTCAATGATCAACAGCAGACCTGCCCAGTTCTTAAATCAGGAACCAATTATCCACCGCCAACATTCCCCCGAGAGAAGCAGAACGTAGGCGCTCAACCATAAGGAAGAATAACAAAAGAAAGGGAAACAAACTTGCCTCCCCTGCCTCCAGCCCCTGCACTGGCGCCTCAGCTACCTCAGCTAAACGCAAACAAAGCCCACTGACTTGGCAAGGAGCCAACCCTGGTAACAGGTCAAGAATATGTTCTCCTTCGACACCTAGGGAAAGTACCAGTGCAAATATTGATACTTGAGCTCATCAAGAAGTCCCCAGACCATCACTAATTGTTAATAAGAGAGCTGGAAGTAGCACACGTGGATGAAGATACCACCCTAGATGAGCTGCACGAGATTGCTTTAGTTATGGCTCAACCTCTAGCACTTACATTCACGGACTCCGACATGCCTAAAGAGTTGCTGCGCGAAAGCTCAACCCCTATATACTTGATGGTCATAATCAGATGATTCTGAGTGCCGCATGCCCTGGTTTACACAGGAGCGAGACTCAACATCTGCCCGATAACGACGTTCAAAATAGTCGATTATTCTGAACAGGACATAAGGACTTCATCTTTATCCCTCCTTGCGTATGATGGTTCTAGACGTTTCATCAAAGGAACTATCGAGTTACAAGTCTGCCTCGGGCTAGTCACCAAGACATTACATTTCACATTTTTTACTCTTCTAATACTTATAATCTAATACTAGGAAGGAAGTGACTGGAATCTATGAAGGCTGTTGCATCTACATACCACCAGTGCGTCAAGTTTCCCCACGAGGATTTCATCATCAGGATATACGCCGATGCACCCCTTCAAGAAATAGATACTAACTACACGGCAAGCATTCTGACAGATCACGAATCTGTGCTAAATATCGGCCACATCAAAAGGGTGGAGACCCCCAACGGCACGTCGGTACTAGAAATCAGCCATCCCTCGTCCCCCTCAGCTTGTCGGCAAAAATTAACGAAGAGAGCAGTAGGCCCCGACCTCACGCGCTTGTAGGACATAAATCCGACCGCAACCAAGGGGTGGGACCTCATGTATCAACTAGGATACATCCCTCATACGGGACTCGACAAAAATAAGCAAGGACACATAGGACCAATCGTCCTGAAGAATGTTCGTAAGCACACCAGACTAGGCTACTAATCAGATGGCAAGCAGGATGACATCCTGCTGACCTCACCTAAATGGTCACTCTATGATCACTTTGTATACGGAACCATTGAGAAGGCTGATGTCCCAAAGACAAGAGCACCCTTCACTAAACCATAGATGGCGGAGAATGAACAGATGACTGAAGCCTTCACTGATCTAACCAACTTAAATTGAGACCACAATGATATAGATAGACCGCTCGAAGGAGTTGGATTATTGTTCAAGACTGAGGAACCCTTCGCTACTGAGAGACAAAAGGCTCTAGAACCTGAGCCACATGTGGAAGACTCGGAGTCAAACGATGAAGAAGATTCTATATCGCATTCATAGGGGTTAAGAGAGGACAAGAACTAGACACTCTCCCATCCCCATAGTTGTCCCAGCCTCAACCACCCGCAGAGGAGGACTGGCCATCAATATCAAGCGAGGAGGAGGACTATTGGGCAAATCTCCCCAAAATAGAATTGAAAGATCACCTGAGAGTAGGTCGTCTTAAATGGTTTGAAAGGAGCGAACACACCTATCACAAGAGTTCAAATTCTGATAATGATTTCGACTATCAACACATATTTGACAACTGGTGATGCCCGCGTCGATGCCCCTATCTAAAAAGCCCTACTACGGCCTGTGCATGACTATGATGTTACGATGCTAGAAGGTTATCATGGATGAAATCTATCAAACGAACGACACAAAAGATGCTCATATTGCCACCATAGAAGTCAAAGAGGAACTGGAGTTGGACACTCCTCAATCCCTAGAAACACCTCAACAGCATATATTCTGGAGGTCACTAGAGAAAGAATGACAACCTCCGCCAAGTGACAATGAAGACTACTAGATAGATCTCCCCGTGCTCGAGTTCGCAGAACAAGGCCTCCAAAGGTTGTTAGACCGAGCAGACGAGTCTGAATTTTACAATAGGGACCCTAGCCTTGATCCTGAAGGATGGGAATGCCCTTGGGGATATCCCTGCATCTCCCGACCATACCAACCTCGCTGTCGGGCTTGCATATTCATCCTAGCATACTACGAAGTCCAAAGGAGAGATCTCACCAGTCTAGGAGATCATCAGTTAGGCTCACCCGAGGAAGATGAGCCTCATTAAGAAGAACAACTCTAGCCCAATTTTGAGGATGAGAGATCAACCGACTATGACCTCTAAAGTTTCTTCGAAGACGAAGCAATTAATATGATAGAAGAGGCTGAGAACTTGTCCGGACCACCGCCATCATTACTCATCAGGAAGATCACGCCAGATGAGGACTACAAAAAAAATGCCAAATTCAAAATGAATCCACGTCATTTAAAAATTCACATGGGTGGCTCTAGCAGCCGTCGCACTTCCTCACCTGAGAGAAGCACCCCCATCGATTTCTCTCGTAGAAATCGACCCTGTACCATACCTGTTATCAAAGATAAAAAAATAGAAAATCCTAACCTAAAAATCTAAAAATAGAAAACTCAGAAAAATTAGAAAACTTTTAAAAAGAGTGGGTGCCCTTCATCCCAGACCCATTCAGCGATCAACAAGGATACCCTTCCCTCAAGACTGTAAGTGAAGGCTATGCCGACAGAGTCAAGGAAGAATGGACCGATATACCTATAGAAGGCCGTGCCGCCACTTTTGACACTAAGAAGCCACACCCTGATCCTGCTCGACGTAACCTTACTACTGTCCCCTCATGGAAGCATAGGGCATCTCGACGAAATAATAAGCCAGCCATCATACCTAATGAAATACTCTATGATTTTGAGAGGAGGATGAACAACCTCGATCTACAACTCACCAAAGATGTCGCAATTGTCAATTACGTCAATCAAGGGTTACCTCTTGCAAAGCTAACTTCCCACTGTAGGGATTTTATAGTTTATGAGCTTACAGACGATGAAGAGGGACAAGCCGCTGAGGAGACATAGGACTTCCAATGGGTCATCAAGCACTTCGATAAGCAGACTCAAGCCATCGTGGAGCCCATAAAAAAAATCTATTTTAACACCAAAGAATAGCCCAAGAAGCTACTGATCAGTGCAATGCTTAGCCTCAAGGAGCGACAATAAATTATCCAAGCCCTTCAGGATCACCTCAGCTCTTTCACATGGTCCTACGAAAACATGCCCGGTCTGGACCCGAGTTTAGTAGAACATTGTTTGATCCTGGAGCCCGATGCGAAACTTGTCAAGCAAAAACTCAGGAGAATTCACCTGCAGACAGCGCTACAAGTCAAAGAGAGAGTTGACAAACTATACAAGGCCAAATTTATCTGATTCGTCCTCTACCCCAAGTGGGTCGCAAATATAGTGCATGTCACTAAGAAGGACGAGAGAGTATGGGTATGCATTGACTTCCAAAATCTCAACCAGCCATGCCCAAAAGATGACTTCCCGCTACCACACATCAACACTCTGATCGATTACACTGCTCGACATGAGATGTTGTCCTTCATGGATGGCTTCTCCGGATATAAACAGATTAGATTAGCAGAATCAGACCAAGTGAAGACTTCCTTCACCATACCATGGGGTACCTATTGCTACATCGTCATGCCTTTCAGCCTCAAGAACGCAAGAGCCACATATCAATGCGCCATAACGGATATATTCTATTACATGATGCACAAGTGTATAGAAGTCTACGTCAATGACATACTAGTGAAGTTTCAAATGCGAGTAGGGCATGCCGAAGCCCTCCGACTTGTGCTACAATGATTCGAAAAGTATTAACTAAAGATGAATCTGAAAAAATGTATGTTCGGAGTAACCTCCGGAAAACTACTAGGATTCATAGTTAGCAAGCGAGGAATTGAAGTCAATCTAGTGAAAGTTAAAGCCATTCTTGAGATGCCACCTCCTAGCAATATCAAAGAATTACAAGGCTTGATAGGAAAACTACAATTCATCAGGGGATTCATCTCTCAGCACTCAGATAGATGTGATCCTTTCTACAGACTACTCAAAGGAGGAGCCGAATACATATGGGATGACCAGTGTCAGCAAGCCTTTGACAATATCAAGAAGTACCTCCTCAACCCTCCGATATTATCCCCAGTAATTCCTGAAAGACCCTTGATCCTTTACGTCTCAGTTAACGAGAAAGTAATAGGAGTGATCCTGGGACAATACGATGAAGACGGAAAGAAGGATAAGGTCATATGCTACCTCAACAGGACGATGGTCGAGTATGAGTAGAAATACACTGCGATGGAGAAGACTTGCCTAAGGCTAGTATGGGCTTTAATGAAACTACGACATTACTTCATAGTGCACAAGACAATGGTATTAGCATGCATGGACCCTCTGAAGTATATCTTTGAGAAGCTCGCTACATCCGGTAAGTTCGCTCGATGGCATATGCTACTGGAAGAGTTCGACATCACCTACGTCACCCAAAAGTCCATCAAAGGGCAGGCAATCGCCGACTACCTTGCAAATCTTCCACTCTCGGGCAATGATCTAGTACGCACAAACTTCTCTGATGAAGACTTACTCTCGATTCACGAGGAAGAGCCTGACAAGACCTCATGGACCTTATACTTCAACAACGCTCTTAGTCATAAAGGGAAAGGCATCGGGATAGTCTTACTAAGCCCATAGGGGGTTGTCATACCGAAAGCCTTTCAACTTGACTTCTCAGTCACCAATAATGTCACATAATATGAAGCCTTCATTGTCAGACTACGAACAACACTATAGTTGGGCGTCAAACAGTTGCAGGCAATCGACGACTCCAAACTTGTGATATCACAGGGCATTAGAGAATGGAAGACGAAAGAGAGAAGACTGATGGCAAACTTAGAAATAGCCCAGTTCCTGCTAAAGAAGTTCGAGAGAATTTTCTTCACGCATATCCCGAGATTAGAAAATGAGCTGGTAGACTCCCTAGCCAAGCTAGCCTTAGTCATACATATACTGATCGGATAGAGTATCAAGTCCTTCTTCATCGAGAAATTAACAATGTCGGTGCATGAAGTGACATGGAAACAAAAGCCATAATTATCAGTCCTCCCGAAGACCATGAAGCAAGAAGAAGCATCCTGTTATTCACTGAAAAATATCACTTTTTACCTCTTAACCTAGCCTTTGCTGGACCTTGAAGCCGACTAATAACTCTTGTTTAGCTTGTTTTATAGTTAGTAATAAATTATACAGCTTAGCATAAAGTACATGCCTTTGGTGCCTAAAAGAGAAAGAATTCAAGCCAAGGATGACAGCTGATCCAGAGATTGATAAAGCGCCATGGTGGCACACACCATGATGACTCTTTTTCATGCCATGATAGACTAAGAAGGTCCAGCAAATGAAAAAAGTATAGATGAGAGTGGAGGAAACTGCAATAGAAGCGTGTGCATAGCAGCAGAGGAATAAATGACTTATCTCGCACAGTTGAGGTGCTGGCTCGAGCTGTTCAATTCACTAGCAACGCTTCCTCGCGCAGATAAGACATGCAATATACTAGAGCTCGAGAAGAAGTCTCGCAACTCAATAAAGGGGTTATCATAAAGCAGCCTCTCCTGCAGCAGTCATGCACTTCAGCTACAATCAACACATAAATGAACTTGCGAAGTAGTCGCTCACTAAGCCTCCAGGAATACAGCTTGTGAAGCTCTCGTGAGGATCAAGCTTTAAAGCAGCCATGCGCACTACCTCGCGAGAATAATTTGCATGAACAACAGCCACAACCTCACAAAGTTCTCGCGTGGCTCTAAAGGACATAGACACCCAGAAGTTCTCTCGCATTGCTCTCGTGCACCTAAAAAACTTAACCCTGTACCGAGCGAGATGTAAAGTCCATCTGCGCGCGTACCTCACGACAGGAGATTTTGAAGCTCTATTACGTGAGAGTGTAAAGTCCACCTGCGCAAGTGAACCAACCTTCCAAGATAATTCTTACCTCACGAGGACTCTGCAAGCTGTGGGAAGTAACTAAAGAGCACAAATCATTTGCACGACGAAAGTAATATGTAGAAGGTAGCCTCGCGAGGCTCGGGCCCTCCACTTCTCAATCTTAACTCAAGGGCCTTTTAGGAAATTTCCTAGGTCTTGAGCACACATCTCGAGGCATTGATCTCAAGGCACACATCTCAAGACATCCAAGGGTTGTAACAGTGCCACATTTGCTAGAAAAATTAATGTTTACTCTTCTCTGAGCCAAGGCAGTAGGACTGAGTATATAAGCTGTGCATGTAACTTAGAATTTATTAATCACTCTCTCCTTCAACCTCTGTCGGCTGAGAGCTCAAGAAGATTAGGTTTAGGGTTAGGGTTTGATCATCTCTTTTTCTATTTTTTTCTTCTCTCTTAGCCCAACACTTATTGGCTAAATCTTTGGTAAGCAATTAGGTGTAGTTTCATTTAGTTTTGTAATGGGTCATTTAAACATCCGGATTTTATGAAGAGTTGTTGTGCATAAGGCTGCTGCCTTGAGAAATTGTATTGTTGGTAATTTAGATCAATAGAATTTGTATTTTAAATGTTCATTTAAACTGTTATTTTCCTATTTGCCTGTAGTTTATTCAAGCTATATCATGCATTTAGGATTTGAGCTGATTGAAAGGCCCATGAAAGCTTGAGCTTGTAGCCCGGGGACCATGGTGGCAGCAACAGTTTACATGTTCCATCTCATCATCAGTGAGTAAGGCAGCCTCTGTGGATAGCCTGTGACCATTTGAGTGGACAGACGATAGCCCTAGGGTAGGTCTTGGTCACGGATCTGAGAAGGATTCTTCTCCTCTGCACTTGAACTTGTAGCCTAGTGAGAGGTTGTGTAGGAAGAGGCTCCCCTCTGTTTTAGTTGACCACTATCAAATGTTAGATCTGACTTCTCTGTAGTGATTGCAAACTTGTGAGCTGAGTCATTGCCTTTTGTAGCAATGACCAACTGTTTCTAAAGCTTCATTTAGCCTGAGATACCTTATGGTTTCCACCTGATTTTCAAAGCCTGTTTGCTCCTATGAATGTCTGCCAGATCTGTAGAAGATCTGGGGTGCTTGTAGTCTGACAAACATAGTGTCCACAATGGTATTCATGGTCTGATTTAATTCATTGGTTGGAGGAAATCTATTGGATAGTCAGTAACCATTTAAGTGGACAGATTATAGCCTTAAGATCAGTCCACTCCTTTGGCTTAGGTTAGCTTTTCTAATTTAATCAATGGGATTTGACAGACTCTATTGGATAGTCTGTGACCATTTGAGTAGACAGAGTATGACCTTAAGAGCAGTCTAAATGGCATGAGTTAAGTTGGATTTTTCTACCTTGTTGAGGTTTTTAATAGCACTTTAGTAAGGATTTGCTGCAGCGACAACCCTAAATCTGAGTTACATAACTGAATTAACCTTAGCCTAAACTGCTTACTTCTCATCCTTTTATCTTTATTTTAACACACCATCACCACCTTCTTCATAACTCTTTCTTAGGATAGGACTGCACTTTATTTCTTTCTTTTAGTAGGTAGTTTAGTGTAGTTGTGACACCGAATTCTCTTTCTTTAGGATTGCCAGATCTGGAGGCCTACTATTATAGCCCATTTTGAGTTTTAGATTAATTTATCTGTGGGACAAACTCTTACTTATCAAAACATGCTACAATAGCCCTGTATCTTGCAGGCTGTGTGTACTTTAGGTTACTGATTTCATAGCCATTTTACTCTACCTTTGTATTCTGATTTTACCATCTCATCCCTTAAATAAATATCAGCATTTAGACACCTAGAGAGAGGCAAACAAGTTTTTGGCGCCGCTGCCAGGGATATTGATATTTTTAGTAGACCTAAATTGTATTATATTTTAGTTTAAAAAATTCTTTGTAGCTGTGTCATAAATAGAATAAAAAGTACTACTAATTTTTTTTGAAATTTTGTAGAATTGGACAACAGCAGGAGGGAAAAGCTAGAGCTGCAGTTGGAGTTTAGCTAGCTCTGTTTGCACTTCTTTTACCCTAAAACTTAGTCCCTTGATGTTGAATTCCCTGTAATTAATTTAGTGTAAATCTTTTTAGTTGTTAATTTAGTTTGAATTTTTTTTTTGTATGCTGTAAGCATTTTCCTTACTTGCTGAGTTTGAATATGTATGCTTGGAAGAAGGTCCCTTAACCCTGAGTTGGAACCTCCAAATCCTAAGGTTGAAAGGGTCCTTAAACTAAGAAATACCACACAAGGCCCTCCTATTGAAACTGAGCCAGCTGTCATGGCTAAGAGGCAAAGAACCCTGAAGGAATAAAATACACCTGGGGATTACACATCTCCTTTTTGCATATAATTCCCTTCAGTTGAAGGAAACTATGAAATCAAATCCTCCACCATCAACATGCTACCATCTTTCCATGGGCTCAATAAGGAAGATCCTTACAAGCACATTGACCAATTTTTGACACTTTACACCACTTTCAATATTGCTAGCCTGAGACCTGAAGCCGCAAAACTGAGGCTTTTTCCTTTTTCCCTAAAGGACAAAACCAACACCTGGCTCTCTAAGCTCCCAGCCAATAGCATTCAAACATGGAATAACCTCCAAAGCCAATTTTTGACTAAATTCTTTCCCATGAACAAAACTAGCCAGATGAGGACAAATATTTTATCATTTACTCAGTCCTCAGCTGAGAATTTTTATGCAGCATGGGAGAGATTTCAGGAGATGTTAAAAGAATGCCCCTACCATCAAATTTTACAGTGGCAACTAGTGCAAGTATTCTACCAAGGAATTAATCTCAAGAGTAGGGATATGGTGGATGCCTCATGTGGTGGTAGTTATCTCCACAAGAAAGCTAATGAAGCTTGGGAGTTGTTTGACATCAAAGGGGAAAATTTCATACAACAGGAGTCACTGTCTCACAATGACAGTCAGACCCCTGGTAAATTGGTGAAAGATTCCACCCTTAGAGGTGGAATGTATGAAGTTAAGGTGTAAAGTGAGTTGGAGAGGAAAGTGGACAACCTGAGTTTAAAGTTTGACAAATTGATGAGTGTGATGCAGCCTAGGATGGTTGCACAAGTAGAGGAGGCATATCTGATATGCCAATCTCTCACACATTTACTCCAAGATTATACATCAGCCAACCAATTCCCTAATTTTATAATAGAACATGCCAATGCTGCCCAAGCATATGGGCAGCAACCTACTGGGTACTCATAGAGAAACCACCCAAATTTGACATGGAGATAAGATACATACCCTCAACCCCAGCAGCAGCAGTTGACAGCTCCATACAAACCCCAGCACTAGTTTAACCAAGGATACCCACCAAGACAGAATTTTCAGTTGCCTGCCCCACAACCCAATCAGTTGGCCTTGCCCCCACAACAGGAGTCGCTGTCTCGCAATGACAGTCAGACCTCAGCTAAATTGGTGAAAGACTCCACCCTTAGAGGTGGAATGTATGAAGTTAAGGTGTAAAGTGAGTTGGAGAGGAAAGTGGACAACCTGAGTTTAAAGTTTGACAAATTGATGAATGTGATGCAGCCTAGGATGGTTGCACAAGTAGAGGAGGCATATCTGATATGCCAATCTCTCACACATTTACTCCAAGATTGCACATCAGCCAACCAATTCCCTAATTTTGTAATAGAACATGCCAATGCTGCCCAAGCATATGGGCAGCAACCTGTTGGGTACTCATAGAGAAACCACCCAAATTTGACATGGAGACAAGATACATACCCTCAACCCCAGCAGCAGCAGTTGACAACTCCATACAAACCCCAGCACTAGTTTAACTAAGGATACCCACCAAGATAGAATTTTCAGTTGCCTACCCCACAGCCCAATCAGTTGGCCTCTCCCCCACAACAGCCCTGATCCTCTTCCTTTAAAGAGCAAATGCTGACATCTATGCAGAATTTGGGGAATTTAGTCTAAACTGTGAACTCTCATGGGCAAAACATCAAGAAAATAGAAGACCAACTGGGTCAAATCTGTAATGCTTTGAAAAAAAGAGAGGAGGACAGATTGCCTAGTCAATCCCTAGCTAACCCCAAAGGGCAGTACATGATTGGAGAAGCATCCTCTACCCATTAGGTGGCTAATACAGTCACTACCCTGAAGAATGACAGAGTGGTTGATAGTTTAGTAGGACAAGGCAATTGGGGAGGTCATAAAGAGTGAAAATGAAAAGAAGGTGAGTGGTGAAGAACCAAAGAATGTATGTACCATATGTATTGAATGTGTCTTCTTATTTTGTGCTGCTTAGGAAATTTTTATTTACTACTTTTAGGATGATGATTTGCTTGTGTGTTTGATTTTGTTCTGTTCTGTTTTGAGTACATGCGCATATTTGTCATCTGACTTTAATGTTCATGTCTGTTGCTGATGGTTGAGGTGCTCTCATGATATATATCATGAACTTGAACTGAAAGATTATCTTTATAATTCTGAATTTTTGATGTTTAAATGTTTATAAAGGGTAACCAATTTGTCATGATGAAATGGAGTACATGTCAAGGAGTTATTACTGATGCACATTGAATTGGTGCATGACATTGTACATGCATAGGCCAGGGCACAAGCTGAGAGAAAATGTTAAGTGTTGCTTTCTCATGAGGCTAAATGGCCTAAATTTCAAGCTCGCGAGCCGTTGGCTCTCTCGCAGATTTCTGAGAGAAGTTTTATTCCTCGCAAGAGCCTCGTGAGCAAAAGATACCTACTGAAGCCTGATAGTGAGCCTCGCGAGGTGCCTGAGACTCACATTTTAATCCTCGCGAGGCCTCGCTACTCTAGCTGCGCAAGAGATGAGCAACTGCTTTGTGCTCTTAGGCCCAAATTTAACTCTACGAAGTACCTCGCGAGGCACATAAACTTTCTAAATCTATTCTCACGAGGCTTTGTTCTTCTCCGCAATAGCACTTCTTGTGAGGTTGGCTTTGTACTACGTGAGAATTGTACTCCGCGAGAACCTGGATCCAGCTGCGTGAGGCACAAGATCAGCCCTATAAACCCTGTAATTTTCTCCATTTTCTTCATTCTATCTCTTTGCCCTAGCTTTCACTACGCATTTTCGAGCTCCCTCTTTTCTTCTTTCTTCTATACATCCTATTCCACTCAACATCAGCTAGTTTCCTCCTACCATTTTACTCCCCATCACCTCCTGATCACTTTGAGCTAGGTTTGGAGGGATTCGAACCATTGTTCCATGTGTGAGGTGAAACCCTAGCTGTCATTTGGTAAGATTTCTCACTCTCTCTTGATTGCTTTAATTGGACATTAATTTAGTGTAAGTAGAGAGCAATTTGGGTTCTATTTTAGTTCTAAAGAGTGTATTACACCTGTTGGGAGTTTCAAGCCCTAATTTGAAGAAATTGAATTGCTATGGCCATGGGTTCAAAATTCACGAAAACCTTGTGTGCTTTGGTAACCCCATCACCTGCTGGGAGCCTTGTGGCCACTCAAAAATCTGTAAGGATTACAGAGGCTCCCAATGTGGAGACCCCTGTGGTAATTGCACCCACCAAGGAGCCCCAAATTGAGCTAACTATGAAGAAGGGAAAGAGTGTGGCCTCTGATGCCCAAGGTATAAAAAAGAAATCTGCTCCTAAAAAGAGGGCCAGAGAGCACCCACCTGCCAAAAGCCCTGAAAAATTCAAGAAGAAATAGAAAAAGGGCAAGGAAGTAGCCCCTGAGGTCCCTGAGGATGAAGGGGAAGAAGATAATGAATACCTCAGGGTCCCCTCTGAATTTGTTATAGCAATTAAGCTGGAGGCTGAGACAATTTTTGATAAAGCTTTCTTTGAGGAGCTACCTGAAACAGCTACCTCCATGGAGTACCTCACCAAAGCCACATTGCTGCCCCTACTCAGGCCCCCAATGTAGCTAGTCTTCCCTGGATTAGTGCAATTTTTCTACCAAAATATCCAAGTAAAGACTGGGGATGATGGGAACCCAACATTGTTGGTGCTAATAGACAAGTTTGATATGTTGTTCAATCAGGCAGCTATTGCTAAAATACTTGAGATACCTACCAAGTATAGCCTTGTATGTGGCTTGGGTCCCCCATTGATAGCCACCATTCCAGAAATTGCTAAGGAGCTGACTGAAGGGGTCACTGCATCAGGGGTATCAATTAGGAAGAGAGATCTACACCCCAACCTCAGATTTATGGATGGGGTATTGAGAAAAAATATGTATTGCTCTAGACATGAGCAAGAGAGGAGGTCTCCTATTGCTGATGCACTCTATTTATTCCACATGAATCACTACTTGGACGCTGCCAAGTTAATCTTTGAAGGGATGAAAGATATTATTGAAAATGTGAAGACCAAGAAGAAATCTCCTTCCCTTCCCTACTGCAGGCTTATTACAGCCTTGCTGAAGCTTGGGAAATATCCATTTTAAATGAATGAAGAAATCATTGCCCTAAACCCTAGAACTTGTGAAAAGAAGCAATGGGAGATCAATGACACTCTCATTGAGAAGAAGAAGAAGATGAAGGTAGATGTAATATCAACCTCTGATGCTGCTGCTGTTGCTGCCTCTGTGGATGCAAGCTCTGTTTCCCTCTCTCTGGCAGCCCATTCATATGTGCTAGCTAGCACCACCTCCACATTTGAAGTCATTACCTCACCAACAACCCCTTCACCTTCCATGCTAGCCACTAACCCCTCAACCCAAGCCTCACAACCTCCCATAGTCCTCGTACCTACACCCCAGCCCATTCTACAAACTACCATAGCCACCTTAACCTCATTACCCATACCTTTATCCTTGCCTACTTACCCACCTCACCCTAGCCCACCTATTAAGGCCACCTATCAAAAGAAAATAAAATTAACCCAGGCTCACATAGAGCCCCAATCCACCTATATATCCCAAACCATCCCAATCCCCGAAACCTCCACTATCCCAGACCCAACCATTGACCTACCACCACCCTCACCAGCCCAAGCCTCTGAACCTAAGCCTTACACCCTTACAATCCCTCATAGTTCTTCAACTACACCCTCTCAGCCCATTGAAACCTCCATACCTTTTAAAGCTATTACCTATGAGCCTTTAGAGCAATCCATCCCATTTTCACCTACCCATGACCAAATTCCTTTTTTCGAAGAGGGATACTCAGCCATGATGTCCTCTATCATTGGGGACATCAACTATGAGTTTACCCCTCTCCCAGACTCCCCTCCACATTTCCCCCCTCCTCCAGATTCACCACAGCTGCATCATTTTGCCCCTACACCTCCTTCTCCACAGGCCACCACTTTCACTCATGCACCCACTTTTCTACTTCAACCAATCCCACCCACCACCCCTGATTTCCTACCCTAAATCTTCCACCTATTGCTCTCCCTTCAAGCCCAAGTGTTGGCCAACTCCCAAACCCAATCATCCATTGAGGCCAACAGTCACGCAATAACCTCCCAACTACATAACCAGGCCTCCATTCAAACTAGCTTAGAAGCCATCAAAGCCACCTTGTCACTTTTAACCCCACAATCACAACATCTACCTATCCCTACACCCACCCATTTACCTACTCCACCTCCTTCTCCCCAACCCATTGCAACTACCCTAAAAATCCCTCCTATTACCTTTACCAATGCCTCCACACAAACAGACCTTGAACTTGAACTTGAACCAAAACCTAAACCTGAACCTATCCCTTTCTAGTTGCCCATTATCCCCCCATCTGATACCCCACCTGCTGTAGCAACCTCTGATGTTGCAATAGATGTGGAGGATTTAATACCTACCTCCTCAACACCAACCCAAACAGACCCAGAGCCTGAACTCGCAGTCAATCACCCTTTACCCTCCATATTCACCTCATCCATTCCTTCATCCATCCCCTCTCCCTTGCTGGCTGGCCCTTCTTCAAGTGATGAGCAGCCCATCCTACCAGCCTCTTCCTTTTCCATACCTCCATACTCTACTGCCCTCCATGTCATGCAAGAGAACCCCTACCTGAAAAATGATGCCATTAAAGGCATGGCTACCATCAGAACTTCCATCAGTCAACCCTATGAAGAGAGGATAAGTCGAATGGAGTTGGATCACCGAGTTCAACTGCTGGGTATATCTAAAGGGTGGGATAGAATATTGATTCAGTATGAAGCTGAAAAGTATACTGTAGCAACAGAGAAGATGAGAGCAGATGGCCTAGAGAAAAGATTAGCTGCCTCAAAAGATGTCGCAAAGGCCACCAGGGAGCTCTATGAAATGAGAACTCGACTTGCTGAAATGAAAGCATAAATACTTGAAAGGAGACTTACTAAATTAACTGGTACAACTCCTCCACAGGAAGCTGAGCCTCCCACTCCTGCTACTTCTCCTGTTGCTACTAAAGAAAAAAGGAAAGGCCCCCAAGTCAAGACTGAACTAGCAGATAATTAGGATGTCTAGATATGCACTTGTAGTTAGTTAGGATGTCTTTGCATCATTTTCATGTAGTTTTCTTTTCCCTTACATTGTACAAATTTTTGTCTATAAATGAACTTTATCTTTATGTTTTGTTTGCTTTACTTTTGGTCTTCATATCTGCTTAGTTGTTTTAGTTGTTTGTATGTGCTTTCTTTAATGCTTTCACTTACTTTATTTTATGGCTGCTTTTGTGTATGCTCCCTGCTGCACATGCCCTTTCATCTTTGAATCAGTGGGGACACTGCTCCTTATAGGTTTGGGGTTGTGGCAATGATTGCTAATGATATAATTAACCTAAGTGCAATAGTCTTAACTAAGTGAGGAATAAATAAAATAAACTTAACCTAAGCAATGTTGAAAGTGAGGAAATTTAAACACTGTGCAGACCTTTTTAATACTAAAATCATTATAAAATCAATACTTCTATGAGGTGAACATCAAGAAATTTTCTATAAATAGTAGTTAGTGAATCAGTAAGGAGAGAAATAGGTGAAAGCATACCCCTTTGAGTTCAATGAAGACCATACCTAGTGAGCTTTGAGCCAATAATTTTTTTTTTTTAGGAGTGTCTGTGACAACGTTTTTTTGTTCTAAGAACTAACTTAGTCAAGCCCTTTTCACTAGAAGTTAGACACCCCAAGTTGAAGCTGTTTGACGGTAATCATGACACTAAGGAAAGGATCAAGGCCTTCATTTGGACAGTTTGAGCCTAAAAGATCAAACCTGTGAAACTACCCTTGTGCATACACTTTTTGAGCCTTAAAGCCTCATTTTTCTTTAACAAATACCAAAGTACTTAAACCTAAACCTCTTAACCTGATTCAGCCCTACCTTTACTCTGAGAATTCAGTAGGTAAAGGAGAGGATGTTAAAGATAGATGAGTAAAGTTTAACATTTGGTGAAAGGAGAAGAAGAGAGGAGGAGATCTGTAAATAACAGTGTAACAGTTGTAGATGTGTGGCAACCATCATAAAAAAAAAAAATACAAATTCAAGAAATTTAAAAAAAAAAAAAGAAGAGAGAAGAAAGATAAGTCAAAAGAAGAATTTCATTGGAAAAGTTGAAAAGAAGAGAAGAAGTTGGCCACTTTAGCTATGAAATTTTAAAAGAAGATGAAATTGTGCTGACATGAAGAAGGTGAAGTCATGAATCATCTCCTCCTTGTGTTGATTTCTTAAAAATCCCTCTTTACCCCTTTTATTCTTTACAACCCACACCAATAAACGACATTACAACCCATGAAAATCCCTTGTTGATCCAAAGTCAAATGAACTGTCATGTGAAGATGAAGGAATGTCTAATCTATGATGAGAGTATTTTATAATGTTAGAAATTAGAAGCACTGCCTATGCTCATGCTTGCAAACCCATTTGGGGTATGTAACTGCTCTTAAACTTCTGTAAAATGGTACACCCTTAAATTCATTTGTGAGAGACAGCCCTGGTAAGCATTGGGTCTGAGATTGACATCATTGGGGCATTATTTGAACCTGAAATTTGATGTACTGGTAAGCTTAATACTGTTTTGCACATATTGTTTTCTTGGTGTCAGCTGATTGGATGTGATGAGCATGCATGTATGACTGAGGTGTTAAATTATTTGGATACACTACTTTGGAACTCCTTTAATTTTGACAGAGCAAGGGTGGAATGAATTGTATTTATTTCAAACTGATTAACCACTGTATTGTAGTTTTATTAACTATTTCATTGAGAAGTTTGTGGGTACCTTCACTAGAAACCCTCACGAGACTTCACTCCTCCACTAGGGATCACCTAGGAGTTTAAAAGACTTGATGCATAAGCTAAATGCATCTGTGCTCCCTATGAAAGTGACATTTAAATTCTTAGAGTAGATGTTTAAATTTTGCTTTGCTCAGGGACTAGCAAAGATTAGGTTTAGGGGTGTGTTATTCACTGAAAAGTACCACTTTTCACCTCTTAACCTAGCCTTCGCTGGACCTTGAAGCCGACTAATAACTCTTGTTTAGCTTGTTTTATAGTTAGTAATAAATTGTGCAGCTTAACACAAAGTACGTGCCTTTGGTGCCAAGAAGAGAAATAATTCAAGCCAAGGATGACAGCTGAGTCAGAGATTGATGAAGCACCATGGTGGTACACACCATGGTGACTCTTTTACATGTCATGATGGACCAAGAAAGTCTAGCATATGAAAGAAGTATAGATGAGAGTGGAGGAAGCTGCAACAGAAGCATGTGCATAGCAGCAGAGGAACAAATGACTTATCTCACACAGTTGAGGTGCTGGCTTGCGCTGTTCAATTCACTAGTAAAGCTTCCTCGTGTAGCTAAGACATGCAGCATACTAGAGCTCGCGAAGAAGTCACACAACTCAATGAAGGGGTTATCACAAAGCAACCTCTTGTGCGCGATCGTAGAGCAATCAACACATAAATGAACTTCACAAGTAGTCGCACTAAGCCTCAGAATACATTTCATGAAGCTCTCGCGAGGATCAAGCTTTAAAGTAGCCACACGCACTACCTCATGAGAGCAATTTACACAAATAGCACCCACAACCTCGTGAAGTTCTTACGTGGCTCTAGAGGAGAGAGACGCCCAGAAGTTCTTTCGCACAGCTCTAGTGTACCTAAAAAGCTTAACCCTGTACCGAGCGAGATGTAAAGTCTATCTGGGAGAGTACCTCGGACAGGAGATTCTGAAGCTCTACTGTGTGAGCAAGCCAAGTGTTATAAACTCTTTCGTGTGAGTGCATTCAAAGCCAGAGCAGCTGCACAAGAGTGCGAAGTCCACTTGTGCGAGCGAACCAACCTTCCAAGATAATTCTTACCTCGTGAGGACTCTGCAAGCTGCACGAAGTAACTAAAGAGCACAAATCATCTGCGTGACAGAAATAATATGTAGAAGGCAGCCTCGCAAGGCTCAGGCCCTCCACTTCTCAATCTTAACTCAAGGACCTTTTGGGGATTTTCCTAGGTCTAGGGCACACATTCCGAGGCACTGATCTTGAGGCACACATCTCAAGACATCTAAGGGTTGTAACAATGCCACATCTACTAAAAAAATTAGGGTTTACTCTTGTCTGAGCCAAGGCAGTAGGACTGAGTATATAAGCTGTGCATGTAACTTAGAATTTATCAATCACTCTCTCCTTCAACCTCTGTCGGCTGAGAGCACAAGCAGATTAGGGTTAGGGTTAGGGTTTGATCATCTCTTTTTTTATTTTTTTCTTCTCTCTTAGCCCAGCACTTGCTGGCTAAATCTTTGGTAAGCAATTAGGTGTAATTTTATTTAGTTTTGTAATTGGTCATTTAAACATTAGGATTTTGTGAAGAGCTATTGTCCACAAGGCTGCTGCCATGAAAAATTACATTATTGATAATTTAGATCAATGGAATTTGTGCTTTAAATATTCATTTAAACTATTATTTTTTTATTTACCCATAGTTTTATTCAGGCTATAGCATGCATTTAGGATTTGAGCTGATTGAAAGGCCCATGGAAGCTTGAGCTTGTAGCCCTGGGACCATGGTGGCAGCAGCAGTTTACATGTTCCATCTCATCATCTATGGGTAAGGCAGCCTCTGTGGATAGCCTGTGACCATTTGAGTGGACAGACTATAGCCCTAGGACAGGTCTTGGTCACAGATCTGAGAAAGATTCTTCTCTTTTGCACTTGAGCTTGTAGCCTAGTGAGAGGTTGTGTAGGAACAGGCTCTCCTCTGTGTTACTTGATTACTATCAGATGTTAGATCTGGCTTCTCTATAGTGATTGCAGACTTATGAGCTGAGTCATTGCAGACCTTTTGTAGCAATGACCGGTTGTTTCTAAATCTTTATTCAGCTTGAGTTACCTTGTGGTTTTCACCTAGTTTTCAAAGCCTGTTTACTCCTATGAATGTCTGCCAGATCTGTAGCAGATCTGGGGTTCTTGTAGCCTGGTAAACATAGTTTCTGTAATGGTATTTATGACCTGATTTAATTCATTGGTTGGAGGAAATCTATTGGATAGTCTGTGACCATTTAAGTGGACAGATTATAGCCTTAAGATCAGTCTACTCCTTTGGATTAGGTTAGCTTTTTTGATTTAACCAATGAGATTTGACAGACTCTATTGGATAATCTGTGACCATTTGAGTGGACAGGATATAGCCTTAAGAGCAATCTAAATGACATGGGTTAAGTTGGATTCTTCTACCTTGCTGAGTTTTTTGATAGCACTTTAGTAAGGATTTGCTGCAGAGACAACCCTAAATCTGAGTTACTTAACTGAATTAACCTTAGCCTAAACTGCATACTTCCCATTCGTTTATCTTTATTTTAACACACCATCACCACCTTCTTTATAACCCTTTCTTAGGATAGGACTACACTTTATTTCTTTCTTTTAGTAGGTAGTTTAGTGTAGTTGTGACACCCAACTCCCTTTCTTTAAAATTGTCAGATCTGTAGCCAGATCTGGAGGCCTACTATTATAGCCCATTTTGGATTTTAGATCAATTTCTCTGTGGGACAAACTCTTACTTATCAAAACTTGCTATAATAGCCCTATATCTTGCAGGCTGTGTGTACTTTAGGTTGTTGATTTCATAGCCATTTTACTCCCTTTATATCCTGATTTTACCATCTCATCACTTAAATAAACATCAACATTTAGACACCTAGAGAGAGACCAACACATCCACCACCAAAAGTCCCAAGGGAAAAATAGCTATCGTCGTCACCTTTTGATTCGGGAAGTCACCTACCGACGATGGACAATCATGGTACTTCGACATATGGAACTTCCTAAAACATCGACACGTCCCTCCGTATGCTACGAAGATTGAGCGAAAGATCATAAGGAATCGGTGTGCTAGATTCTACATTCTAGGCGAGACACTATACAAGGAAGCCTTTACTGAAGCAGTACTATTACGATGTGTCACGGTGGCCGAAGGACAATATATCATCCGGGAAGCACACACCAATGCTTGCGGTGCCCACGCTGGTAGACTCACGAACCAGATTGTACGACAAGGCTACTACTGGCCAACAATGACAAGAGATTGCCACCTATATGTCCAATGCTGCAAGCAGTGTCAAGAGCACGCCCTGCTCATTAAAGCCCCATCAGTTGCACTGAACTGCATAACCTCACCATGGCCAATTTCGAGGTGGGCCTTTGACATTATTGGACCCTTCACAGACATAATTGTAAACACTCATAAGCACGCGTTCATCCACACTACAACCGAATACTACACCAAATGGGTAGAAGCTGAGTCATATGTCAGAATTTCTGCTTCAACGCTCATGAAGTTTATTGTTCGAAACATCATCATAAGGTTTGGAGTTCCCAGAATGTTCATCACAGACAATGGATATCAATTCATCATAAAAAAGACGAAGAAACTATGCAAGAAGTACGACATCAATCTACACCACTCGTCACCATTCTACCCTCAAGGAAATGGACAAGCAGAGGGTACCAATAAAATGTTAATCCAAATTCTAAAATGAATAGTGGAGACAAGCAATGGAGCTAACTGGCCCAATCGACTACCTGAAGCACTATGGGCTTACAGAACTTCTATTTACATGACCACTGGAGAAACTCCTTATCTCCTCACATACGGGATGGAGGTAGTCTTACCGTACGAAATATAAGTACCGTCCCTGCATTTCCAGCTTGACGATCAACTATCCATAGACCAGAGGAGAGCTGCTCTACTCGCCGAGCTAGAGCAACTCGATGAGACGTGCCTAAGGGCAGTCGATCATGCGCAATTATATCAAAGGAGAGTGGCTAGGGCCTACGATAAGAAAGTTCTCGAGCAAACCTTCAAAATTGGAGAGTTAGTCTTGAAGAAGATCATGCCCTCGAAGCATGCCCACCCTAAAGGGAAGTTGAAGCCATACTGGGAAGGGCCTTATGTTGTAGCAGCCATGTACCCTGGACATACATATAAATTGGTAAACCAAGATGGGGAGGAACTTTCTAACCCATGGAATGCCATACACTTGAGAAGATATTACCCTTAGCACTGTGACTGTCATATCCCATAGTCATACATAGATACATATAGTTACCGCCCTCATAGTCATCACAAGTCATTTACTATTCGTATGCCATTATTTCTAAAAATATCTCTGGAAAGCTTCCAACCCATCGCCTATCTACTTATTCGGGCAATCTGATCGAAAGGATTAGTCGAATATCCAACTCCTTTTAAAAGCATAAGGAACACCCGATTCTCATCCCCTTTTTTCCACCATTGGAGGAGACGTTAGAGCACAAAAAATGAAGATGTTAGGTTTAATCTAAACTCACTATTTTTGTGTCTGCAGGTTGCTTTCAAAATATATACACGCTTCAAGAGAGAAACATAACTGAGTGAGAGCAATGCGACGGGTGAGCAAGTCAATGAGCCTAGAGAAGCATAAGTAAAATATGAGGATATTCCTGGTAATCCTATCGGGAAAGTATAAGAAAATTGCGAGGGCATCCCTGGTGTCCTTACACTACTAGATATCGTTGTAAGGTGGCAGGAGGAGGACAAACTCTTGCTAACCAAAGAATGTGAGACTTTGATGGTGCCAAAGCATGACGCAGGGCTCAACCATGGCACTGCATACCACCCGAGGAAAATGCTATTACCTATCTCTTTTAAAGTTGTCAAGTAGAAAATTGTCCCTACTTCATTGCGCCTTATCCCTCTTTCACCCTTAGTCTTACTTTCAAACCATGAGTTAGAACCTTTCTGAGGATGTTTCCAGAAATAAAATTGAAAACTTGTGGATGATGAGCGAGGCAATCACCTATTACTTACCGCTGGCCTTGCTCCTACCAAGACTACGTGATATGATAGCCACCGTCAAGTGTAGAACCCAACACACGACTGATATAACACAAACACCCTCTTCCTAGTACAATAAGGCACCACCAGAGGATTCTCTTCAAAACTAACTTGCCAAATCCATGTATCACTCTACGTAGACCCAGATACCCACGAATCTTGGAAAGCTCCATTGCACCTCGACACTAGGGCATTTTTTTCGGGAATGGAATTAATTCAGGCCCCCCAGTTGGTTCATAGTTGGATGTAAACAACAAAGTTACCACTCAAGGAAGACTCCTGCAGATACTGTACTGACTATCCTATCACGCTCCTACACAGGGGCATTTTTTTAGTTAGTTTTTAGATTTTCTTTCAACACTTTGCTTAACTTGTTGCATCATTTTCCCTTTGCTTGTAATTAAAAGTAGATAAAAAAAATATACAATGATACTTCTCTTTTTACCAAACTCTGATTTGAGATAACTCCCCCCTTGACAATTACAAGGGGGAAAATAAAACTACTGATAAACATTGTTTCTCTGTGCAGATACAGGTAACCTTCAGCTAGTACTGGGCCAACTCGAGGAGCATCCAAGTCCTAATAATAGGCGATGACACCTGAGCAAGCAGCTAAAGCATGGACAGTAAAAGAAAAGAGAGTAAAACCAGGTACCCCTAAATCAAAATCCATCTATATACATCTTAAAATTTTTTCCTTTACATCTGTCACCAGGGGCATACCCCTTGTATATACAGTAAATAAAAAGAGTACAAAAATATACATGTCCCTACTCCCTCCGCTGCCTCTGTGAGGAAAGCTCACCATTCTCCCTAGCATCATCGACCTGTGGACCACGAGCGTGATCCACTGAAGCTTGGGGAGCAAGTCAAAGTCTCTTGGAAGAAGAAGGTCTGGCGACAGATCCCCCCTCACTCACCTGGCTCGAAGCCCACTGAGACTGTGAACGTAGAGGGTTAAATGCGAACAAGGGCCCAAGGTCCGAGTCCGCCCGAGCATAGGCCCTCATACACTCACGTGTCACGCGATGAATCTCTACCAGTGAGCCAGTAACCCTCGATCCCTACCCCGAAAGGTGATCGAGCAACCTTCGTACTCTCCCTCCTACTCTCGCCAACTCGTGTTGTAAGAGATATATCGTTGACTGCATCTCGATATGAGCTACGGCTCGAGCAGCCTCCAACTCGGCCGTCTGAGGCCTCCACTACACCATGAGGTCCGTGGTCAACTACTGAAGATGATGCTTTGTAAGATTAGAAGGAACCTCAGACACTGCCTGGCGAGCCACAACGCGTTGCATCTCTAAGTGTGACGACTCCAACTCACACATCTACACACAAGCATGCAGCCAAACTAAGAAAACAGGTGTCTATGATAAGATAAAGGTCAGGAGTAATGAAGATATACCAGCTTGACATGCTCCTGAAGAAGGCGCTCGACTGTCGCGGCTGCCACTGGATCAACACGCGGCGGAGGAGGAACCTCGGACATAGACATCTACAACACAAATAAGAAGCGCATCAGATAACATCACGACAACAAAAACTGAAAATATGACTACACTGACCAGATATACCTGCACAGGATGAGTAGGATCCTGAGGGGAATCCTCAGGGGCAGAGTCGTGGACCACTTGCACAAAACAAAACAAACAAAGCACCAAAATCAGTCAGATAAAAACCAACCAACAAGTAAACATCAAACACACAAGCAAAATACATACACATATTATACCTGACTCTTCGGTCACAGTGAAGTGGTTGTGGGCTCCCTTGTTTGGAGATCCTTGGCAAGTGTGCGCTGGAAACATTCCAACATGGCGTCAGGTCACTAAATGATTGAATATAATAAAACAAAGGAACTTAAGCACCAAAGACTCACCCAACGGTCTAACTCGACACGAAGCTGAGCGATCATCAGATCCTCTCGACTGGAGGATGCTACTGAAGATGTTTCAAAGGTTGGAGCAGATACCCCAACAGTGGAACGCTCTACCCTCTGCAAATACAACAGGCAACAAACTCCTTAGAAATAATAAAACCGATGACACTAACAATTAACTAAAAGCCAAACACAAAACACTTACCAGCTTATCAATCTCTGAGTGCAAGCTAGCCTCCACCTCACGACCAACCTGCTGCTGGCCCTATAGCAGCCCAATGAGCTGCCCCTGGTGGGCCACCTCGTCCTCCCTTGTCGCCTAAGATATACATAAACATGATTAACCAATTAAAATAAGAATAGGCAAATACAACTGAAAGGAACAAACTAAACTCACAAAAATGCGATGGGTCTCCTTCAGCTGATCCTCCACGGTCTTGACATCAGCAATCGAGATCGCCAAGGACCTCAACATCACCTCATCAGGATGGGGGGTGCTCCCCATCCGCTCCTGCACAAGATGTAGGGCCTCCAACGCCCTGTGAACTCCAGGGCTCAGCTGACCCCGCTCTAGCTCCACCACCCTCTCCCTCAATGCTCCGACAGAATTAGGCCCGACAATACTGAAGGAGTGTTTCCCCTATAAGGGGAATTGGGTAAAGAGTCGATGACAGAGCTCCTCAAACCATCTAGTGAAGGCCCGAGCATCTGCCTCATTGTGAGCTTCAATAACTTCGGTTCCCCCAGACCTAAAATCCAAATACTGATCTGGCATCTTCTTCTCAAAGAAGCGGCCAAGGGGACCAATCTTCTTCTTTGACACCTGCACACGAAGCTCTGGGGGGACTCCTTGGCAGAATCCCAACTGTCGAGCCACTCGAGATAGGTGAATCCGCTCCACCATCTCGAAGCAGCAAACCCACATCTCCCGCCTGAAAAGTGGCTGACCAGATCATATCACAACCTGGTTAGTGCCATCCCCATCCTCGTAGGGTCTCAAAATAACCTGTAATCCCAAAACAAGCTGGATAAGAATGTCAGTAAAATCTAAAGTATAAAATAGAACAACACCAGCAAAACAAAATGAATAACACACCTGACCGAGGTGCATATCCTCGAATAGCCACCTCACGGTCTAGAGAGTTGTAATCCTTCGACGATCTCCCATCAACGTCCGCCACATATACATACACGAAAATGTGGGTGCTGTCCCTGGAGAGACCTTGAGGTGAAGGAATAAGAAATGGTCGTACGCCCAGAACTATATAAAGAAGAAGCAAAACCTTATTAGCCTGAAAGAAGATGCATAGCCCTAAGAACTTATAAAAGAAAATTGAAACCTCACCTGTAGGAAGGGAATGAAGCTGCTAATGGTAGCGACTCCCCTCGCTCGATGGAACAACTACCCATAGAGGTGGTCTAGCGCCGCTGCACCCTATGCATATGAAGAAACTCGTTCCAAGTCCACGAGAAATGGCAGAAATAACCTAGTGATACAGCCCGAGTGGAAGACGAAAATAGAGCTCCTTTGAAAAAATGCATCAAGAAAGCCCTAATGACGCGATCTGCCTCTACCCCTGCCTCCAATACGAGAACACGAGCCGCTATCACCCCACAACGCTCCTCATACTCCACTGCAGACTTAGGGTGACGCCTCGTAGGAGTGAACCCCGCTCCAAAGGTATCAAGAAACTAGGTGGTCCGAATAAGTCTCGACCCAGACTTGCTAGAAGCATAATCGGTCCCGAAACACTTGATACTCGCCGCCTGATAGTCAGACAACATCTATCCAGTCACAGGCTCACTCTCGAACCTCACTCCTGTATCATGGACCTAGTCCTCAGGAGTCAACAACATCATCCTTGTAGGGAAAAGCTACGCCTGTTGCTCCTCCCTCCACCTCTCGACTATAGCCTCGACCAAACCGACGTTGGGATGGAAAGGCTTGAGCCCTAGGATGAGCCTGAAATCAAAGGATGCGAGACTCTACTGCTAAAATGCAGGGAGAGCCCGATACCACGCATGGGATTCGGCCCATGCGGAACTGATGGACAAGGAAAGGGGTTCCTAAACGCACAACAAAGAATAAAAGAAGCGTAAGAAATGCAAAAGATAACGACTAACTTGGATATAATAGTACAAGTGGCAATAATCATGAGAACAAAATTTACGCTGACCAATAAATATGTCATGCAAAACATGAGAAAAATAAAGCGATAAATAAGTGTGACCTAGAGCTACATACAAGCATGATACATAAATGCACATGCAGACCAAAACTAAATACAAGTTTTGCATAAAAGTAAAGAGGTTTCCATGTCCTAAAAGAATCTAAGTTATAACCTAAATACTTAGGAAATGCAAGGGACCCTTGCTTCCGAACACTTATCCAATTCGACGCAAAGGCCTTGGCTAATGGAATCCGTATCGGACACTCGGCCCGAGGTGGATCAGCACCCTCAGCAACGGGAGGATCCACACTCCTCATCACTAGGAGGAACCTCATCCCCCTCGACTACCGCAATCACCCCAACAGCACCCTCCTCAGCAACTTCGAGAACCTCCTTGGTACCACCGACAGGAACCTCTAGAGCACCCGTGCCATCCATCATCTCTACGGACTTCGAGATAGTCATGCTACCCTCAGGCTCCATCTCACAGGAAAACACTCAGAAAATAAAGAGGAACACAAGAAACTGGGTCGAAATTCGACAACCGGATTCTGAGTTATCGCAAGGACACATAAACTAGAGTACTCGATAGCAGGGAAGCAAGGAAATTAAGAAAAGTCAGAACACACAAGTGAAATGAGAGGAATTTTCAGCATTTATAGACATTGGTCAATCCCGTGCTATCCCCATAATGCATAATCGAATCGAGCACACTAAATGATACGCGAATTCCAAGTCCCATGCTAATCCTCTTACGCAAAATTAGCCTTCCATCAACCCGCACGGGCAATAAACCAAAACCACGCAACCCCATCTACGAAATTAAATTTTCACACATCCTTCGACACACAAAATTCAAAATGTCAATTCAACTTGACCAGTCTGTTAACCATTAACCTTTCGATCTTGCGCAATGTCTAGAGCGCGAAATCGGATTTAACACGGACTAGTCTGCACGTAATGATCTCGCGCGTCAGTTCACACGCGCAATTCTATTATGCGCTAATACATATGTGTAGAATCACCAAATCTGAACAAAAAAATATATAGGCCAGGGAGGCCTCTAAATGTGAAACAGAGGCTAAAAGCCTCTTAACGTACACTCACACACATCAATCTAAGCAAACAGAATAATAAAGAAATAAAATAAAGACCGAATAAACAAAAATGTAAAATTTTATTAAAAGTCATTACAACTGTCATCAGGGGCATACCTCCTGAGCTTACAACCCAAAAAGAAAACCTAAAAACCTAACTTACAACCCAAAACAAAAACTGAGGACCCGAAACTGATACTACGTGGAGGAACGTCCAATCAGAAGCAACAGAAAAGGGAGGATTGGTTGGGTAACACCCTTTCTATCCATTTGGATGACTTCCCTTCCACCATCTTCACCTCCTCCGCCGCCGCCTCCTACACTTCATTCACTACTTCGTGCCGACAATGACGGAGAGGTACTGCCCCGCTAGCCGATCACCTCGACTATGACGGTGCTTCTAACAACACCTCCCTTCGACAATTGTGGTACTTCCAAGTCATGTCATCATCATAAGTAACCCCAGGCCGAAGATCAATCGAGATTATGAAGAAAGGGAGAAGAGACATCGAGCCTTGGACCGCTGGAACAAGAGAAGAAGAAAGAAAGGAATGAAGAAATTCATAAAAGCCCCAATTATATATAGACATCTGGCCAATCCTGCACATGAAGAATCACACACAATTAAATCAAGCGCCATTCCCAGAATGAGGATTCCTAGTCAAGCGCTAAATTCGACACGCATCGCCACCCGCGCGGAATACAAAAGACGCGCCAAGTCCATTGTGCGGAATCCAAATCGATGCCTGAGAGTTTGAGCCATGTAATGGCTGACCTCTCAATCCTGTGCATACACAAATAGGCGTAATAAGTTTACACACTAACCCTAACATGCAGAATAAGTCCACTGACGCTCCAATCCCACACTATTCAACTTGCGTGTAATTCGATTCCATGCATGGTCACATGCGCGTAATTCCCCAAGTATAACAAAAAAAATATGCCCAAACCAGCAGTAGCCAGAGATGGAGTTGCAGGCTTATAACCATACACAAAATAATGCCTACGACACAGAACTCACGCGTACGCTCATACTACCCTAGGAACACATCGAACCCAAGTTCCCACACTCTAAAAAAAAAACCCGAAAGAAAGCCCTTTTACACATGCTTCAAACTTGATCATTGATCACTCCAATGCAAACTAGATTAAACCAAACCACGACAAAATAAATCTAATCAAACCAAAATTTAAGAAACTAAAAATAAAGTCATAAAATGATAAATAAACAAATTCACTTTTATATGACAAAATTATTACAAGTTGCACCGGAGGCATCCCCCCTCAATATACAAATCCAAAATGACAGACAAATTTGAACTTAGGACAAATACTCAAAGACACCCGAGCCCATGAGCATCCTGGAAAAGCCTCCCGAGCAGTAGTCCACAAGAGGGGGAGAGTGGCGGAGAGGCTCAGAGAGGGAGCATACACTGAACAAGTTCTAACATAAATCTCATCTTCGCCTCCTTTTTCCCCTGAGATGCTGCTTATGATGCAATCTTTCAAGTCGCACGATCAAGCGGCAGCATCTCGGAACCCTGAGTTCACGGAAAAGAAAGAGTGACTCATAGAAGGCCACTCAGGATCTAAGGCCTACACCTATGGAAAGCCAATTTGGGGACCCCCCAAAGAAAGGCTGACAAAAGGTTCATCCACCGAGCCCACCAAGGAGCAATTGGGACTGATCACGAGAACTCTGGTCCAACTCTTTTCCTTGGTTTTCTTCCCGCCACCTTTAACTCTTTCATCTCTTCCCCAACTTAGTAGCACTTCAAATACTACTCCATATTCCCAATGTCGCTCATTCCCAAAATAAATCACCACCATAAACCCCTTAGGATTTAATACCTGGGACACAAAATAAAATGGAAGAAAAGACATTAAGTAAAATATACCCAATTCTCAAATGCCAAAATTATAAAACAAAACAAAATATCAAAATGACAAAACAAAGCCCAACACCAAAACACCTATTTATAACTCATGCCCCCTTTACCACAAAATGACAAGTGCCTCACTCACAAGCCCCCTTCATCTATCTTAACTAAAACAAGACACCTAGCCCCTTAAAAGAAGCACCAATCCATAACAAACCAAGATAAACCAATAAACATGCAACACTTACCCCGCTCACAAACACCAATCCATGACAAACTAAGATAGACTAATAGGCAAAAGACACCCACCCTTAGAAGAAAGACAAATCCATAACAAAATAGATAAGTTAATGGCATTAAAGCACCCCAACACACTAATCTAGAAATACACATTTCTAACAAAGGTTACTCTAAGCCAAACATAAGATTAAAACAAACAAAACCTATACCTTAAACAAAACAAACACCTCAAAATTCCCCAAATAAATAAGGAAAGAAGACCCAAATAAAATAAACAAATCCAAAGCAAAATAAACAAAGGACAAAAAAAATCAAATAAAACAAAACAAAATCAAACAAAATAAAATAAAATCACATCAAAATACATCACAAATCATACAAACACAACAGCTAAGGGAAAACCATCCCTGCAGTCCCATCACAGCTGCTCACTCCGCCACAGTAAATAAATCAACAAAATAAAATCAAAATGAAATAAAATCATCCCTCATAGTCCCATCGCCATAACGCAAGCCAAAGATTTCAAAACACCCCCCATGATCGGGACTTCAAAAAATAGAAAATAAACAATAAAAGTCCCATTGCAACGCAATAACAACACCCGAACGAGGACAAAGCCGCAATAAGACTAACCATTCCCATCGCACACCCGCTACCCGTCCCGCCATGATCAGAGTCACTCCCCATTGTCCCATCGCATGACTCCGCATATCGAACAAAGAAGGCTGTTGACATCCCATCACACCCCCATAACAGTCCCATCGCGACATTTTCCCACTGCGTAGCCTTGCATGCGCCCTCCATACACCCATGAGCACACCATCACTGAAACCCTGCCACACCATAACACTAAAAACAAGTCCCATCACGACGCAACTACGACCCGACCTCATCATATAACCCAAGATCTGCCCAAGAAAGAAGTAAACATAACAAATCCCATCACATAACCATCAAATCCTACCACGTGACCTCATACACCACGTGACCAAAGGACCAATGTCCGTCGCGATAAACCAAACCAACCCACCACTAAACACAAAAGTCAACCAACCATAAGGAGAGTGTAGACACCCTAATTTTGCCCTCTCGGGGTATACGAACCTGTTGACCCTGCCCACTATCTCCGAAAAAGGATTGACCTTCTCCGAAGACTTTAAAATCCAAAATATGGGAACCATATACTAAAACAATAGTATATGGTCAAAGCACAGGCTGAAATAATAGCTCTGTGACTTGGACCTAACTCAACCCTGGAAGGTCCTGAATTACGTGCCCTACCCAGTACGCGTAATTCAATTGCACGCCCCATAGCTGGCGCGCAATTGGTCCATATAGGGCCAGACTCCTTCCTTTCATGGACCGACCTAAGACCTGATTACACGCTCTGACCAGTGCGCGTAATCGATTACGCGTCCCATCACCCGCGAGCAATTGGTTTCCAGTTGGACTTGGTCTCTAATTCCCATGACCGCCCAAATTCTCTTATTAAGCACCTGTAAAATGGTGCTTAATTGGATTTCGCACGCTTGACTAGCCGCGTAATTAGTTCCAATTAGACTGGAACTAGGATACCCGACTAAGTCAATCACTCGATCACTCACTGAGTCGGTCACCGACTAAGAGGGATTAAGAGCCCGGGATAGGGCGCGTAATTACCCGAATACCTATCAATAGACCCCCCCTACCTCGCCCAAAAACACATCACAACACATCAATCAATTCACATTTAAGCCTTGAGTTCCTATCTTCCAAGCTAAGATTTCGAGACCCCCTTCTGCGGTGCTTAGCTTCAGGTAATCTCTCTTTAGTTTTTAGTTTTAATTTCTAAATTCTTAGTTCTAGTTCTTAGTTTCTAATTTTAGATCTTAGGTTTCAATTTGTAGTTCTTAATTCTAATTCTTAGTCCTTAATTTCTAGTTCTAGTTCTTAGTCACTAGAATCAGTTCTTAGCTATTAGTTATTAGTCTCTAGTTTTTTTATCCTAAATTCTAAATTCTAATTCCTATTTTTAGGTTCTAGTTCTTAGTACTTAGTTCTAGTTCCTAAATTTTCATAATTCTCAGTTCTAGCTATAAATCCTAATCTTCAACATTCCTTAATTTTGATCTTCAAAATTTTAACTCTTCAATTTAAATTTAGTTTTTTAATCTCTAATATTTATAAAACAATCCTTAGCCACTCGATTTGCCCAAGGGAGCTTACGGAGGGTACCTGGGAACGGGGCCGATCCTCCTTAGCATAACGGGCCACAACCCTTTTTTTTAACTAGTTAAATTTCCAGTAGAATTAGGATACTTAATTAGACTTCTAATAGAACTAGGATACCTAACCTTAGGAGACTAATACCAATTAGACTTCTAATAGAATTAAGATACTTAAATTAATCAGATTCCTAGTAGAATCAGAAAACTAAATTAATTAGAGTTATAATAGTGTAAATTAGAGTTAGAGTACAATTAGGAAATCAGATTAGTCAGACTCCCAGTAGGATTAGAGAAACTAGAGCAAATAGAGTAGGAATAGGAAAACTATATAAACTACACTCTCAGGCGACCCAGAGCTGCTGATGTTGGCCAGTTGACGATTCAGTAAAGAGAACAACCCACATCTCCACCCGCGTGATCAGTGACGTGTTACAACATCAATATATATCTGCAGCAGGCGATTGCATCGAACCAGGTATTTTCCTCTTAGAATTTACCTTTTATTTTAGCAATTTTTTTTTATGGAGTTATTATTATTATTATTTTTTAGTAATTTAATATTTCCCAATTTATTATTCATTGCCTTTGCCAGAGTCCACTTGGACCGAATTGGCCACTTTTTTCGAGGACCGAGAGAAACCCAGAAAAAGCGCATACCAACAAATTGGTGATCACGATGGGACTTCTTGTCGCTAAAGTCGCCTTTGTTTAATTAAGTTTTCTTTACTGCATACATAGGTTTCTTTCTTTCGCTCTATTTCTCTCTGCACTCGGTCGCACTGTATAGAACTCCTCAAGAGTACATAAGCATCCATCGGAGACTCGAGATGTTCGGAATACGAAAGATAAAGTTCGGTGACCCACCTTTATGGGAGTACCACAACAACCCTGTATACGATGAGGACTTGTCTTACAAGTCAACTCAATATCACCGATAAATCAATATGGCCGGTGGTGAAGAAATTCTCGTCACTCCTCCGAGCACTAGCCACAATGACGGACGCAAAGACAGTGGCATTGGGTAGAACTTCATGGCCCGACAACTAGTGGAACTCAGTGTTCAGAAATTACAAAAAGGAGGCGCCGACGCTGAAGAACTGCTTTGAGGCCTAGCAGCCGCATATGAGACCATCAGGGAACGACAAGACAGAGAAGAGCAAGAATGACAAGGGTAAGAGAAACTGTCACCTACTCTAAGCACGATATCGCCGCACGTGTCACCACCAAGGCATGCGCTTCGCACGCTCCTTAATAATAACTTACATGATAGGGGTCACTTCCAGGCTATAAAAAATGACTCCACTATAAGAGTAGAGGACCTTCCTAAGATGCTCGACGAATACATTGCTAACAGAGTGTCTTGGAGCTTCCTTCGGATTTGACAAATTCTGTCGGGACCTAGAATTCACCTTACCTACTCAAGCCACCCAAGTTCAATAAGTACAACGGCATGGGGAACCCGAATTATCACCTAGCCCTCTTCTGCAATGATTGTCGACCAATACGCAACAACCAGAGTCTTCTCATCCACTATTTTCAAAGGTCGTTAGAAGGAGAAGCCCTTGCTTGGTTCACCGGGCTGCCACTACACAAAATCGACACATTTGATGACTTAGCTGGCCAGTTTCTCGATCAATACAAGCATTTGATCCAGGAGACAGTTAGTATCAGTGACCTAGTGGCAATGAAATAAGAACCTGATGAAGAGTTTGCTGACTTTGTCAGGCAATGGAGAAAACTCACTGCGAGGACTAGGACCTCGATGAAGGAGAAGGACTCTATCGACATCATTGTCGACAACATCAAGGAACCTCTAAAGAGCATGCTTATCATAAGTGACTGTCCAGACTTTGCCCCTCTTCACCTCCGGGCCTCCCGTCTGACACTACACATCAAAGGCGGAGACCTTGCATTGTCTATAGTAAGATTACAAGGAGCCTCTTTCAGTGAGACCAAGACGAAGAGCAACAAGAAAGCTTCGGGATCTGAGCCAATCAACACCGTCACTAACCAAGGGCAAAACTCTGAGAACGGAAACTTTTAACCAAGGAATCCCAAGCAAAACCAAGGCCAACTGCGGTACGTAAACCAGAACCAGAGTTAAAATTAGCAAAGATACCCAAACTAAAACCAGAACCAAGGTCAGTACCAGAACAGGAATAATTGCCCTAATACCCATCAAAACCAGAATCAAAATGCAGCACAGAGCCGGATGGCCAACCCTCAGAACTATAACAATGTGCCCCCACCATAGAATTTCAACCAAAAAACTAGAGGCCCTTATCATCCAAAGCGCGAGCATTACCCTCCGCTGCCCGACATTGTTCCAAAAATCCTCCGTCTCCTTAGTAACCAGAACCTCCTCATATTCCCACCAAAGCGACTGTGACCTTGGCCAGCAAACTTAGACTATAGTAAGTTCTGCTCATTCCACGGATATGCGAGACACAACCTAGAGGATTGCTGGGTTCTCCGAGATGTGATCTACGGCATGAATGACCGAAATCAGATCGACTGGGAGTCACTCAGAAATTCCAACCCCAATAACAACCAACCTCCATAGAATCTGGGGATTATCAACAACCCTATGCCTAATCATAACCAAGGAGCGGTATCCCACATCACCATAGTAGACCTTCTCGGTCAGCCTTCTTTCCACCCATCTACCTTAACCACCCGCCTCCATCCTTTTGGTGCCTCCGTTAATCCAGTAGAACCTCCGAGGCCCCAGCTGTTCAGCCACACCCCTCGACCTTGATCACTTAGATCGCACCTTCGAATCCACCTCCTTATCCAAATTTCACCAGGATTCGAGTCCAATTATTCAGAGCACAGAGACTGAGCCTTCACAAACCTCCATGTAGACTCCCACTCCTCCAAACCCATAGCCAACTCCATCACCATTTCCTTCATTCGACTCTGAACCTGAATACGAAGGCCATATTCTCCAAATTGTAACCTAAATCATGGCATGGGTAGACAGCCTTTCCCAAAGCACTTCAAGTCAAGGACACGAGACAACGATTGAACATCAGCTAGAGGAGAGTCAACAAGAAGAATCCGGCAAGCATGAGGCATTGATTTCTACATTCCTCAAAGAAGAAAACTACACATAGTACGTCCCACCATGGAGCTGCATAGCTCAAGTATGTATTCCTTCTTCAGACTTTTCTCCGTTCACAAAGAATGCTCTGCAAGCTCATCAACCCAAGTCGTAACGTGGCCGAAGAGTTAGCAACCAACCTGCCTTCTCCTTAAATCAGGAGCCAACTATCCACCGCCACCATTTCCTCGGCAGAAGGGACCTACAGAAAGGTTAGCGAGAGAGGAGACTAACTTGCCTCCCTGCCTCACATCATTCCTCCACCATCGATTCCGGCACCTCAGCCACTTCACCCAATCACAAACAGGATGCACCGACTAGGAAAAGAGTATGCACTTGAACCAGGCCAAGAATACGATCTCCTACGACATCTTTAGAAGATCCTGACACAAATATCGATACTCGAGCTTATCAAGAAATTTCCTAATCATCATCAGCTACTAATGAAGGCGCTAGAAGAAACACGAATAGATGAGGACACCACCTTGGACGAGCTACTTCAAAGCACCTCAGTCATGATGCAACCACCAGCTCTTACCTTCATAGATGCAGATATGCCAAAGGAATCCCTATGAGGCAGCTCAACTGCCATATACCTAACGGTTATAATTAGAGGGTTTTCGGTCCCTCATGCGCTAATTGACACAGGGGCAGGACTCAACATTGGCCCCATAACAACACTCAAGATTCTCGAGTACACGGAGTAAGACATAAGGCCCTCATCGCTATCCCTTATCATATATGATGGCTCCTGACGCTTTGTCAAGGGAACTATTAAGCTACAAGTTCGCCTTAGGCCAGTAAGAAAAGTGTCACCTTCCACATCTCGGACTCATCTAGTACCTATAATATAATCCTAGGAAGGAAATGGCTAAAATCCATGAAAGCTGTAGCGTCTACATACCATAAATGTGTCAAATTTTCTCATAAGGACTCCATCATCAGGATATATGTTGACGCGCCAGTTTAGGAGATAGATATTGACTACACAGCAAATATTTTGACAGCTCACAACTCCGTCCTATCCATCGATCACATCAAAAAGGTATGATCGCCCGATGACATGGCAGTGGCAAAAATCATTTATCCTAGCCCGTCTCTGCCATACCGTTGGAATTAATAAGAAGAGAAGTCGACCCTAACCTTGCCCGGCTCTATGACATAAATCCAACCGCAATAAAAGGATGGGGCCTCATGTATCAACTAGGATACATCCCTCACACTGGCTCGACAAGAATAAACAAGGGCTCATAGGGCCTGTCGCCCCTAAGAAGGTTCGAAAACATACAGGATTGGGCTACCAATCAGACGACAAGCAAGTCGACCTCCTACCAACCTTGCCTAAATGGTCACTATATGACCATTTCATCTACGAAACTGCTGAGAAGGCCGAGGTGCTGAAGAAAGGGAGGGACTCCTTCCCCAAAACACGAGACGAAAATCGAGCAGATAACCAGAGCCTTCACTGATTTGACCAATTTAAATCAAGACGACAACATCGATAAGCTGCTTGAAGGTGTCAGACCACTATTCGACACTGAGGAATCCTTAGAAGAAGGAAGGAAAGAACTTCCACAGCCTGAACCACAAGTAGAAGAGTGGGAATCAACTGATGAAGAAGACTTTCACATCGCATCTATAGGTATTAAAATAGGAAGGGAACCAGATACTCCCCAGCCTCAATCACTGGCACATGCCGATTCCCTATCAATATCAAGTGAGGAGGAAGATTATTGGGCGAGCCTCTCCTCCATAGAACTTGAAGACTTCCTGAGAGCTAATTGCCTAGAGTGGTTCAGAGAAGAAAATTGCTCTCGAGAAAAGACTTTAAATCTCGACGAAAATTTCAATTATCAGCACGTGCTCAATAATTGGCAATGCCCACGTCAGTGCCCTTACCCGAACAACCTTGTTGTGGCCTATGTCACGCTATAATGCTATGATGTCAAAAAGCTATCATGGACAAAGTCTCGCAAATCGTTAGGCACAGAAGATTCTCACATTGCCTTAATAGAAGTCCAAGAAGTACTAGAGCTCGACGCTCCTCAATCTCCGGATGCACCACAACTTCAGATATTCTGGAACTCACTAGAGGAGGAATGGCAACTGCCCTCGAGCAATGATGAAGACTACTGGATAGATCTGCCAGCACTTGAACTAGCAGAATAGTTAGGCCAAGACTTCCAAGGGTAGTCAGACGAAGAAGATGATCCTGGCTTCAACGACAATGAACTCACCCCCGATGACGAAGGATGGGAATGCCCTTGGGGACACCACTACATCTCTCAGCCAAACCAGCCTCGCTATCGGACATGCATACCCATCATAGCATATTACTAGGTACAAAGAAGAGAGCTTGCAAGTCTAGAAGAGTGTTAGTCAGGCTCACCCGAGGAACAACCTCAACAGTAAGACTATCTCCAACCTGATTCCGAGGATGAAAGCTCGGACAGCTACTACCTCCAAACTCTCTTCAAAGAAGAAGCAGTCTACATAGTGGAAGAAGAAGGATCATCTGCCAGATCGTCACCTTCGTCTTTCATCAGGAGGATCACACCAAGCGAAGATCATAAAAAAATGCCAAATTCAGAATGGGCCCACTTCACCCGAACACTCGCACGAACGGCTCCAATAATCGTTACACTTCCCCAACTAAAGGAACTAACTCTGTCGGTTCCTCTTCAGGTAACTGACCTTGTACCATATCTCTTATCAAAAATAAAAAAATAGAAAACCCCAAAACCTTAATTTTTTTTTTTAAATATCAAAAAAGAGAGGGAACCCTTCATCCCAGACCCATTCAGTGGCCATCAAGGAGACTCTTCTCCTAAGGCTACGAATAGCGATCACGCCAACGAAATCGAGGAAGAAATAACTGACATGATCACGCACGGACATCATCTTACTCCGAACATCAAGGTGCCCTGCCTTGACTTAGTTCAGAACAACCCTACTACTTCTCTCTTACGAAGGCAAAGAGCATCCCGATGAAGTGATAAGCCCGTAATCATACCTAACGATATACTCCATGACTTCAAAAGGAGAATGAATAACCTCAACCTACACCTCACTAAAGATGTCGCGGTCATAAATTACATCGATGAAGGGTTACCTCCCGCGAAACTAACCCCCCAGTGTAGCCATTTTCCAGTATATGAGTTTACAGATGATGAAGAAGGAGCACCAGCTGTTGAGGAAACATAGGACTTCCAACAGGTCATCAAATGCTTCAAAAGCAAACTCAAGTTGCTGTGGAACCTATCAAAGATATCAATTTCGACACCAAGGAGAAGCCTAAGAAGCTGCTAATTAGTACGATACTCAGCCCCAAGGAACAAAAACATATAATCCAAGTCCTTCAGGATCACCTCATCTCTTTTGCATTGTCTTATGAAGATATTTTCGGTCTGAACTGGAGCCTAGTGGAACATTGTTTGGTCGTAGAACTAGATGCAAAGCTCGTCAAACAGAAACTCAGAACAATGCACGCCTAGACAGCACTACAAGTCAAGGAAGAAGTCAATAAACTACACAAAGCCAAGTTCATACGAGTCGTTCTCTACCCCAAGTGGGTTGTAAAAATAGTACCTGTCGCCAAGAAGGATGGTAGAGTACGGGTATGCATCAACTTTCGGAATCTCAATCGGGCATGCCCAAAAGATGACTTCCCTTTTCTTCACATCGACTCTCTGGTCAATAAGACCGTCGGACATGAGATGTTATCCTTTATGGATGGCTTCTCCGGATACAATTAGATCAAATTAGTGGAGTCAGACCAAGAGAAGACTTCCTTTACTATGCCATGGGGAACCTACTGCTATGTCGTCATGCCTTTCGGGCTCAAGAATGCAGGAGCCATGTATCAACGCACCATGATAGCCATCTTTCACTACATGATGCACAAGTGTGTGGAAATCTACATCGATGATATACTAGTAAAGTTTCAAACACGAGCGGGACATGCTGAAGCACTATGACTGGTACTACAAAGATTCGAGAAATATTAGCTAAAGATGAATCTAAAGAAATGCGTGTTCGGAGTGACCTCCGAAAAACTACTAGGATTCATAGTTACTAAGCGAGGAATCAAGGTCTACCTAGTAAAGGTCAAAGCCATTCTCAAAATGCCACCTCCCAGCAACATCAAAGAACGACGAGGCCTGATAAGAAGACTGCAATTCATCAGGAGATTTATCTCCCAACACTTAGATAGATGCAAACTTTTCTACAGACTACTTAAAGGAGGAGCCGAGTACATATGGGATGACCAGTGTCAGCAAACCTTCGACAACATCAAGAAGTACCTCAACCCGCCAATATTATTGCCACCAATTCTTAGAAGACCCCTGATCCTCTACATGTTAGCAAACGACTAGGCTATGGGAGTAATTCTTGGACAGTATGATGAAGACGGCAAGAGAGAGAAGGCTATCTATTACCTTAGCAGAATGATGGTCGAATACGAATTGAAATACACGCCAATGGAGAAGACATGCCTCACACTAGTGTGGGCCTCGACGAAACTACAACACTACTTCGGAGCGCACAAATACTAGTACTAGCACATATGGATCCTCTGAAGTATATATTTGAGAAGCCCGCTACATCCAGAAAGATCGCTCATTGGAATATGCTCCTGCAAGAGTTTAACATCACTTATGTCATGCAGAAGTCCATCAAAGGACAGGAGATCGCCGATTACCTCACTAACTTCTCCTAGGCAATGAGCCCATACGCACAGACTTTCCCGACGAAGACCTACTCGCAATTCATAATGAAGAGCTCGACAAGACTTCATGGACCCTCTACTTTGACGACGCTCTCAATCACAAAGGGAAAGGCATCAGGATAGTCCTATTGAGCCCAGAAGGAGTTGTCATACCCAAAGCCTTCCAACTCGAATTCCCAGTCACTAACAATGTTGCAGAATATGAAGCCTTCATTGCTAGACTACGAGCAGTGCTACAGCAAGGTGTCAATTAGTTGAATATAATCGATGACGCCTAACTTATGATATCACTAGTCATCAGGGAATGGAAGACCAAAGAAAGAAGACTAATGACATACTTAGAAACAACTCAGTTTTTTATAAAAAAATTTAAGAAAATCTCTTTCACGCACATCCCTAGACTGGAGAATGAGCTCATAGATTCTCTCGCCACACTAGCCTCAGTCATACAAATACCAGTCGGAAAAAACATAAAGTCCTTCATCGAAAAATTAACAATGCCAGCACAAGAAGTCGCTCGACAAGTGAAACTGGAACTGCCAACTAGACCAAAAGCCATCACGAATGAAGGGCAACCTACCCCGAGCGATTCTACAAAGAAAGAAGCTGACGTCGTGACCTTCAGATCCAAGAAATCACCAACCAAATAACGGACAATTATGGTCTTCGACATATGGAACTTCCTGAAGCATCACTATATCCCTCTTTACACTACGAAGATTGAAAAGAAGACCATAAGGAACCGATGCGCAAGGTTCTACATCCTGGGCGAGAAATTATACAAAGAAGCCTTCACCAAAGGAGTACTGCTACGATGTGTCATGACAGCAGAAGGACAATATATCATCCGAGAAGCACACGCCAGTGCCTGCAGTGCCCACGCTGGTAGACAAAGACTCACAGATCAGATCATATGGCAAGGCTACTACTGGCCGACGATGACAAGGGATTGCCACCTATACGTCCAATGCTACAAACAATGCCAAGAACACGCCGTTCTTATCAAAGCCCCATTAGTTGCGTTGAATCCCATAACCTCACCATGGCCATTCCTGATGTGGGCCTTCGACATCATCGGACCCTTCACGGATACAGTCGGGAATACTCATAAGCACGCGTTCATACTCACTGTAATCAAATACTACACCAAATGGGCAGAAGCCGATTCATATGTCTGAATCATTGGTTCAATGCTCGTGAAGTTTATTATTCGAAACATCATCACCTGATATGGAGTACCGAAGATGTTCGTCATTAAAAATGGACCGCAATTCATCGCAGAGAAGACAAAGAGATTATATAAGAAATTTAGCATCGATCTACGCCACTTATCACCATTCTACCCCCAGGGAAATAGACAAGTAGAGGCTACGAACAAAATGCTAATTCAGATTTTAAAACGAACAGTGGAGATGAGCAATGGAGCCGATTGGCTTAAACGACTATCGGGAGCACTCTGGGCTTATAGAACTTCTATTTGCACAGCCACTGGCCAAACTCCTTACCTCCTCTCATATGGGATGGAAGCAGTCCTATCCTACAAAATATAAGTACCATCCTTACATATCCAACTCGGTGATGAGCTATCTCTAGATGAAAGGAGAACTGCTCTACTTGCTGAGCTAGAACAACTCGATGAGACACATCTAAGGGCAGCTGATTATGCTCAAGTATACTAGAGGAGAGTGGTCAGGGCCTACGATAAGAATGTCCTCGAGCGAACTTTCAAATTTTGAGAGTTAGTTTTGAAGAAAATCATGCCTTCAAACACACCCATCCAAAAGAAAAACTGAAATTGAACTGGGAGGACCCATACGTTATAGCAGCCGCATACCCAGGGAATGCATACAACCTGGTAAACCAAGATGGGTAGGAACTCCCCAACCCTTGTAATGCCATGTATCTAAGAAAATACTATCCTTAGCATCATGATCGTCATATCTTATAGTCAAATACTTATATCTACCACACTCGTAGTCATCATGACTCATTCATTGGTTGTACGCCTTCATTTCCCAGGATATCCTTGAAGGCTTTCGACTCACTGCCCACCTTCTCATCGAGACAATTTGATCAAAAGGGACTAGTGGAATACTTGACATCTTTCAAAAGTATAAGGAACACCTAATTCTCACCCCTTTCCCCCGCCATTGGAGGAGATATTAGAGCACAAAAAATGAAGATGTTAGGTTCAATCAAAATTCACCATGCTTGTGTCAGTAGGTTGCTTTCAAAAAAATTTATATATACACATACATAATTGAGAGGGAGCAATATGAGGGGTGAATAAGTCAATGAGCCCAAAGAAGCATAAGCACATCGTGAGGACATTCTTGGTAACCTTACTAGGAAAGTATAAGCAAGTCATAAGGGCATCCCTAGTGTCCCAACACTACTAGATATCGTCGTAAGGTGGTGGGAGGAGGACAAACTCCTGCTAACCATAGAATGTTAGACTTTGATGGTGCTGAAGCATGATGAAGAGCTCAATCGTGGCACTGCATACCAACTAAGGAAAAGATTGTTACCTACCCCTTTTAGAAATCGTCAGATAGAAACTATTCCTTAACGTCATTGAGCCTTACTCCCTCTTGCACCCTTAATTTTATTTTCTGGGAAATGAGTCATAACCCTCCTAAGATATCCCCAGAAATGAAACGAAAAACTCGTGAATGATGATTGATGCAATCACTTACTATCTATCGCACACCCCCTAATAATGACTACGGGATAGGATAATTAGTGCCGAAGGTAGAACCCCAATAGACGACCGATATAACGATCCCCCCGGTTCGATGATAGTATCAAGGAACTTTTCTCAACACTAACTTATCAAACACACATGGTTCCTCTTAGGCCTAAGTACTTACGAAATCAGAAAAGCTCCATTGCATCTCAACACTTAAGCATTTTATTTTAAAGGAGTCACATTAAGACCCCTGCTTTCTCATAGATGAATGTAGTCATCACCTCAAGAAGATTGCCAACTTCATTAGGATAATGAAGTCATCACCTCAGGAAGACTGTCAAAGATACTGCACTACCTATTCTATCACGCTCCTACACTGAGACATTTTTTTAGTTTTCGAATTTTCTTTCAGTTATTTGTTTCCCCTGCTGCATTATTTTCTTTCCTTATAATAAAAAGTATGAAAAAAAAGAAAAGAAGAAGAAGAAAAAATAGACAAAAATACATATGCAATGATCCATCGTTTATTACCAGACCCTAGTCTGAGACACGTCCCCCCTTGATAATCAGCAAGAGGGAAAATAAAATTACTAATAACTTTATATTCATGTGCAGGTATAGAGCAACCTTCAATTATTACTGGGCCAACTCAAGGAGCATCCAAGTCCCAATAATAGACGACGGTGCCAAAAGCTGATAGCTAAACTATCAAAGGTAAAACAAAGAGCGAAGCCAGGTACATTTGAACCACAAAAGATCTCTATATATATATAATTTTCTTTACATTTGTCAACGGGGGCATACCCCCTGTATATACAATGAGCCAAAAGAAAAAAGAATGTAAAAATATAAATACACTCTACTCCCTCTGCTACCTCTGCGAGGGACGCTCATCACCGTCTCCAGCATCATACACCCGAGGACTAGGACCCTGGTCCACTGAGGCCTCAGCCAAAGCCTGGGGCATGGATGGAAGGCTCCTAGAAGAGGAAGGTCTAGCAACAAAACCTCCCTCACTTGCCTGGCTTAAGGCCCGCCGAGATGTGAGCGCAAAGGGCCAGAGGCAAATAAAGGCCCAAGGGCTGAGTCTGCCTGAGCATAAGCCCTCATATGCTCACGGGTCCCTCGATGGATCCTGGCCAGCGAGCTAGTAACCCTTGATCCTGATCTAGGAAGGTGATCAAGCATCCCTCGTACTCTCCCCCCAACTCTTGCCAACTCGTGCTGCAGAAGCTCAATCGTCGTCGGCATCTCAGCATGAGCTATGGCTTGAGCACTCTCTAACTCCGTCGTCCGAGTCCTCCGCTCGACCAGCATGTCTATAGTCACCTCACGAAGATGACGATCGACAAGATTAGATGGAATCTCACGGACTTCCTGACGAGTAAGGGCACACTGCGTCTCCAAACGTGACTGCTCTAGCTCGCACACCTAAACACAAGCATGAAGCTAAGACAAGAAAATGCGTATACATGATAGAGATAAGATCAAGAGTAACGAAGATATACCAACTTAGCATGCTCCTGAAGAAGGCGCTCGACTATCGCAGCAGTCATCAGATCAGCAGGTGGCACCGGAGGAACCTCTGACGTAGATGGCTACAAAACAAATAAAAAAGCGCATAAGATGATACTACTAAAAATTAGAAATAAAAATATAACTATACCAACTAAATATACCTGAGTAGGAACAGGAACAGACTCCTGAGGAGGAGCCTTGGGAGCAGAATTAGGGACAGCCTGCACAAGAACAGAATGAACCAACACGAAACACGTCAGAGAAAACCAATCAACGAAGAAAATGAACCAACATACACATAAACTAAAACATCCTATACCTGGCTCTCTGGGCGCAAGGAGGCAGCTGTCTTCCCTTGTCTGGAGATCCTCAGCGAGCTGGTGCTGAAAATATACAACACAACATTAGCAAACCCTAAACAACACGAAACAAAATGACTCAGAAGATCGAAGAAACCCACCCAGTGCTCTAGCTCAACCCGAAGCTGGGCTATCATGGGATCTTCCCGACTGGATGACACAGCCGAAGATGGATCGAATGCTAGGGCAAACACCCCAGCAATAGAAAACTCTACCCTCTACAGGCGAGACACATGACAAACACATCAGAAATAACATAGAGCCATAACCCTAGAACCAAAGGCAAAACACTTACCAGTCAGTCAATCTCTTAACGTAGGATAGCCTCCACCTCTTGACCAGCCTGCTGCTGACCTCAGAGCAGCTCGATTAGTGCCGCCTGACTGGTGACCTCGCCCTCCCTCGCGGTCTGACAAACAAAATAGAATGAAATAGAATAATCATATTAAACTGACTAAAAGCAAAATGAATAGACTAACAACTAAAATAAATAGACCAACTCACCAGAGATCGTCAAGTCTCAGCCAGCTGGGCTCTCAACTCATCCTCTGCTACCCTAGCCTGGAAGATGGAGACTGTCAAGGTGCGCAACATCTCCTCATCGGGCCGAGGAGCATAACCCATCTACTCCATCGCCCTATGGAGGGCATCCATCGCTCCACGGATGTCGGAGCTAAGATGACCCTGCTCCAACATTGCCAGCCTCTCCTTCAATGCTGAGGTAGAATTAAGACTATCAACCGTGACAGAGCCGCTCCCATGAAAAGGATGCATGAAGATCCGGCCACTGCCAAGATCCTGGAGCCACCTCTTAAACTCTCAGGTGTTCGCCTCATCTAGAGCCCCTGTCACCTTGGTCCCCTCGACCCTGAAGTCATCAAGCTGAGCCCTCATCTGTGATGCAAAGTCCCGACCAGCCTGAATCATTGGCTACTCGGCGTCCTCCCCGGTCGCATAGGGCCTCCAAATGACCGTAATCGAAAACAAACAAAACAACCCATTAGTGAAAGCTTAAAACCTAAAACCTAAACACTTTAACAACATGAACGACATGTACCTGCCTTGCATGCATGTTATCAAAGAGACCTTGCGTGGTCTGTAGATCCGAAGACTAGCGACGACTCCCCAACGCCCTCCGCCACACATGCATCCGTGGGAAGGTGAAAGTAATCTTTGCTGGGACCCACGGGCATAAAAAGGCGAAGTGATCATACGCCCAAAACTAAACACACACACATCGAAACAATCACTACGATGAAAGATTAAACAACTAAAACATTATAAAAGATAATAATTAACTAGGACTCACCTGAAGAAAGGGGAGGAAGCCCCTGATAGTAGCAGCACCTCTCCCTCTATGATACAGCTGCTCGTAGAGATGAGCTAGCATTGTTGCACCCCAGGCGTAGGTGGGCACCCGATCCAAGTCCCCAAGGAGTGTCAGGAACATACCCGTCACGCAAATAACACAGCACTGAGAAAATGCATCAGAAATGCTTGGAGCACTTAATTCGTCGCCACTCTCGGCTTCGTCACAGGCTCTTGGACCACCATGGCCGCGCAACGTGCCTGGAATACCGCTCTCTTCTCCGAGTAACGTCTCGGAGGAATAAATCTATTGGAGAAAGTATAAAAAAACCATGTAACTCGGACCCACCCCTGGTCCGGACCCGTTGGATCGATATGCGACCCCGAGTGTGACAGCCTGAATTTTGGCACCCCAAAACCTATGCCATCAGCACGATCCTCCAGACCGTGCCCCAAAACTATGCACGGAACATTGGTATAACAAGCAATAATAAAGAGATATAAAGCAAATAATTGCATAAAGCGGAAAAAGTTAATATGCCCAACTGGCACATGCAAAAGACAGTTCTACTTTCATGCCACTGCATGAACAGAGAACCGACCCGAGCCATCGGTGATAAATAGATCACCGTATATAGTTCACCAAAAGAAATAATCAATTTAATTACATTATTCATCAAAATAAAGGCTTGACATACCAAGTCGTACAATCTGCTCTCAAAACTACTCTCTGTCAAAGTACGCAGCAGTGTCTCCTAGAAGAAGTCCTCGGGAGGAGGCTCCAACTCGTCTCCAGGCACGTAATCTGAATCACCCGGATCTACGTCTCCCAAAGCCTCAGTTGCTGCTAACAATGGACCTGCGACATATAGTCTAAAGGGTGAGCTACATCCTAGCTCAATAGGGAACAACACAATGAACTTATAAATTAAAACTCACATATATTCCATGATATTCTAAGCATGATGTGTCTATGAAATTGCTAGAAAACAGTTTAAAAGATGATGATTTGTATTCAAGTTTACTGGTAATTTACATGTCTTACTTTACTGTTGATTTATTATGAATGACACTGAACAGGCCTAAAGCAAAACTTAAATCTTCAACTTAAATAATCCCCGAGCAATATAGCATTGAGCCCCGATGGAATACCCACCATCGTTGCTTACATAGATAGTTGTAAAAATGTATTCCCTGGGAATACTACCCAAGCCCCTTTCTCACTAGGCGGCGGGGTTAAATCTTAACTCAACATCCCTGGGATGTGCTTAGTGTGTACGGATAGACCTCCGTACTGGTGTACGGATTGGCCGCCGTACTGGTCACGGATATCCTGCCGCGTCAGTCGTGGATATCCCGCAACGTCGGTGGGATATTCTAAACAAACTTCAAATAACAAAAATAACATGTACTTTACATATAGTTGTTCACCGTGTAAAGTGCTATCTTATATCAGTTAGGCCTCAACAGTAATTATTCAATCATATATATATATACATCCCTGGGATGTATAACTTACTCGCATCACACTGATGCCTTTATTACTTTCTCATCCCCTAGGGATGTCTCATTCTCATTAGATTACTTGATCTTAGTTACTCGCATCACACAGATGCCTTAATTACATTCTTGGTGTCGCACACACCCATTTTCACAAAGCTTTTCATAGTTAAAACATTTTCAATTCTGATAAATATATCACTACATACATGCTCTTACAATTAAAGTACATGTTTAAGGTATTCCCTACCTCAATTCTCTGAAGGTCCAAGCATCAAGGTCCCACGCGGCTCCTTGTACTCGCTTTCACACGTACCACCTATAGTACATCACAACACATGCAATACATCACTAAAGATGTAATGAAGAAGGTCCTAGATCCCCCATGAATCTCAAAGTAAAACTAGAAAGTTAAGTAAAACTGCCAAATTCGATTAATCGATTCCCAAAATTGATTGATAGAAACACAAATCGATTAATCGATTCCCAAAATCGATTAATCAAAACCCAAATCGATTAATCGAGATTCAAATTCGATTAATCAATCCCAAATCGATTAATCGAAGTCTCTAACATAATCAGGTCGATTCTCAAATCGAGTGGTCGAAAATCAGAAATCGATTAGTCGATCCCAAGTCGATTAATTGAAATCCAAAATCGATTAATCAATTTTCCAACTCAATTAGTCGTTCCTCAGGTCTTGTTTCTCCAGCCACTGGAGGTACCCAGTCGATTAGTCAATTTCTAAATCGATTAATCGAACCCCCAAATCGATTAATCGAAATCCAATTCGATTAATCGAAATCGGGCATCCTTGACTTTTCAACTTCTGGGCCAAAATCGATTAATCGAACCTATATTTTGATTAATCGATTTGGCCAGATTCAGCCCCCTTTCGGGCTGTTCTTTCAAAATTCATTCCTTTTCTTTTTCTTTATTTTTCTAAGTATTTAATCTATCATATTAAACATGCTAGATAGAATTTCACCCATCAATTCTCTAGGTATTGAAATCTAATCATACTTACCTCAATAAATCCTTCAAAGGGTTGATTTGTTGGGTTTGATGGCTAGGGTTCCATCTTTCCGCTTCAACGGCTCCTCAAGCGTTGAATCAGCATTCTATGCTCTAATCTCCTCTTGATTTGCATTAACTCCAAGCTTCCATAACTCCTCTTTACTCCCTCTCTCTCTCTCTTCTTAACTCTCTCTTCAATAACCAACAAAAGGAATTTTAGGGTTATTAAGCCCTTATATCCACCTTTCGGTTTCGGTGTTAAGCGCATACACCAGAGATAGGTGTATGTGACTCTAGCTTAACCCCTTACTCTACACTTAGGTCACATTCGCACCACTTCAGTTCATCACTCCATGAGTTCATTGTTTGACCATCACTTGGTCAACCCTATGACTAATCGGGCACGGATCCCAAGGTCAAAGTTAAATGCTCAATTTTTTGGGATATTATATTCGAGTATCTCCTCACATACCGCTAAATAATCCCCCTCCATCTGCCCCATCACTGGCTCCCCCTCAAATCTGAGCCCGGTGATGCAGACCCAATCCTCTAGGGTCGGCAGTAACATCCCTACTGGAAAGAGCAATTCCTGCTGCTCCTCCCTCAAGCGCTCTAAAATAGCCCCGATCAAGCCCCGATCGATCAGGAAGAGCTTAAGCTCCAGGATCGGCCCAATGTCGAAAGACACCAACTGTGCCTGCTGAAACTCATGTAGGGCACGGTACCATGCATGGGACTCTAACCATGCAGTGCTGATGTCCAGAAAAGGAGGCTCCTGAGGAGCGATAAAATGAAAAGAAATAACATAAGATTACGATCTATAACTACAAGGAAACTAATAACACCTACGGATGATTAGCAGACCTAACATTAATAACCTGATGACATAAGAATAACAAACAATCATAGGCAATAAAATATACGACAATCCATGATAAGCACACAAAGCATGATAAAAGTAGTACAGGATAATAAACGTGACCTAGAACTAGATATAGGCATGATGCATGAATGCGCATGCACATCGAGGATAGATGCAGGTTCGACGTAAAGTAAAAAAGGGTTTCCAGATCCTAGGAATCTATGTTATAACCTAAATGCCTAGGAAATAAAAGAGGAAACTCTTTCTCATGGGTACCTACCTAATCCCTCGCAAAAAAACTCCTCCAATGGAATGCGCATCGGAGACAGAACCCGATGCAGAGCAGCGTCATCCTTGTCTTCCTCGTCGCCCTCCGTAGCATCCTCCCTGATGACTATCTCAGCATTGCCCTCCACTACGGCATCAACACCGATACGAACCTCAGAAGTCTCACCTCCCTCCTCCACCATCTGCTCCAACTCCAAAGTAGTCAAGAAGAGTCGATCACTACCCTCAAACTCCATCTCGAGAACGAAGAATGTGAAAAACTAAGAAGAATGTGAGAAACGACGCTTGAAACGGACGAGCGGATTGCAAGATATTGCAAAAACAAGGAAATTCAGGCACAATGAAGTAGGGAAGAGAAGGAATCAGAGAGAAAACCAGAAAGCGTGAGAGAATGAAAGTTTTTCCGGCTTATATAGGGCATGGGCTAATCACGTGCCCTACCATAGGCACGTAATTAAATCACCCGCCCATAGTCCAGCGTGTAATCAGAATCACGCGCACCTCCTAGGACGCACAATTAAATCACTGCCCGCCCCAAAAGGCGCGCGGACCAATCACGCGCGCAAACTAGAGTGTGTAATTCAATCTCGCGCCATCCACCTTGTGCGTAATTACAAAGGTCACCCACATAGTGACTGGGTGACGCTCCAATCACGCGCTATATTCAGAGCGCGTAATTGGATTACACATGCACACTATGACGCACAATTACCCCCTGACTCCTCAATCATGCATGCCTAAACAAGCGCGCAATTATATATATATATATATATATATATATATATATATATATATATATATATATGTGTGTGTGTGTGTGTGTGTGTGTGCTAAGCTGTAGCAGCCAGAAATAGAGCCACATACTTGGGCACTCATACCGAATAGTACATGTAGCACAGAATGCTCACACACACTCTGACTTAGGCATACACATCCTGAAAATTCAAAACTCTCGCCTATAAACGCACACCCCAAAACAACCACTTAAACTCATAAATGCTCAATCAAATCAGAGCCCATCAAAATCAAACCGTCATAACATCAACACCAACCAAACTAAAACTTCGCCCAGGACCAATTCGGGATTAACTAAACCACACCCAAGACCAAACTAAAGTCAAACCAGAATTTAGGAAATTTAAAATAAGGCCATAAATAAAAATAATAAACAAACTCATCTCTTATAAATGTGAAATTAATTACAAATTACACCGAAGGCATACCCCTTGAATACATCATTCGAAATGAAAAATGAATTTGAATTTAGGACAAACACCCAAAGATGCCCGAATTGGCAAACACTCAGCGGGGAGGCCCAAATAAAAATACATAAAAATGGGGAAAGACGATGGAGAAGTCCGCGGAGGAAGCACACACTGAACGAATTCGAACAAAAATCTCATCTTCGCCTCTATTTCCCCCTGAGATGCCGCTTATGATGAAATATCCCGATTTATACGATAAAATGTCGGCATCGCAGAGCCCCGAGTTGGCAGAGAAGAAAGAGTGGCTCACAGAAAGCCACCCAGGATCTACGGGATACACCTATGGAAGGCCGATCTTGGAAACTCCCAAGGGAACACCAACCAAAGGAAAATCTACAAAGCCTACCAAGGAGCAACTAGCACCGATCACGTGAACTCTGACACAACTCTTTCCTTTGGTTTCCTTTCAGCCACCTTTAACTCTTCCATCTCTTCCCCAAATAGGGTGGCACTTCGGGTCAGATTAACTTCATCGACCATAGCACCACCCCATATCCCAACAACCCGGATACCACAACAAGCAGATAACCTTGACAAATCCCTTTAGGATGTAACACCCGAGAAATAAAGTAAAAGGGAAGAGAAGACATGAATTAAAACAAAACTTCAAGACTAAATTACATATAATGCAAAATAAAACCCAAACCCCCAAATACCTATTTATAGGCAAGGCCGCCTTCACCACAATGTGACAAGTGCCACATTTCCAAACACCCTCCATCTAATTAGATCCAAACAAACACATGCCACCAAAAAAAGAAACAAATCCATGGTTAACCCAGATAAACCAATAAACACACAACACTTACCCTTCAAGAAACACAAATCCATCACAAGTTAGATAAACCAATAGGATTAAAACATCTAACACCCATCTAAACTCTAGAAATTAAATTCACACACCTTTGACAAGTTTCACTTCAAACAAAACATAAGACCAAAACAAATGCCTAAAAATTGCCTTAAAATTCTATTAATAATAATAGAATATAATCCTAACGCATTTGGACCACAAAATCAATTAACATTCAACAAAACCCAAATAAAATAAAACAAAATCAAATAAAATTCCCCAACATCAAAAGAATAAAAAATAAAAATTTAATCAAATAAAACCATAAGATCACAGAACACAAAAAGGCTAACACTGCCTTCTCCCGTAGTCCCATCCCAGCCAAGTCACCCCTGATGACTTACTGCGAATTAATGTCCCACCGTGATCAAGATTATTCCCAGGAGTCTCATCGCGCACTCACAAGTACACATGGCCACTCCCCAACATCCGCTGCATGAAATAAACCAACAAAATAAAACAAAATAAAATAAAATCATCGCACACAGCCCCATTGCAACATAAAGCAAAAATTAATGACGGCGAAGTAGCCAATCATGCTACTCATCACATTACGATTGGAGTCACTCTCCTTGTTTGATCGCATGACCTTACTCGCCGACCAGAGAGAGAGAGCCGCTAGTACCTCATCACATGCCCCCCATGTCCCATCACGATATTAAAACTCTGCCACATCACCAAGGCCAAAGGGCAAGTCCCATTGCAACCTCATGACATCATCACATCGCAAAACAGCTAAGGAGTCATCAGACTGACACTTTATCGTACACTCATAAGCATGTCCCATCGCGATGCAACTACAACCTCATCTCTTCATATAACCTAAGATCTACCAAAGAAAGGAACGAACATAGCTTGCCCATCGCATAACCACCGATTACACTTCCCTGAAACCCCGTCGCAACCAGCCATGACACGTAACCAAAAAGAGGAGGCTCAACCAAGTGCCATCGCAAAGAACCAAACCACCCTCCAAACGTCTTGCCCCAACAATCATTGCATCCCATCGCGATGACTCCTGAATGCCCCATCACGCAGTAGTCACCAGACTCCACCACAATAGAAGCATGCACTCGTCGACAACAGAAGAAAGGAATTTCTCCAACGTCCCATCGCACCCATCAACTATCAAGTCCCATCGTGAGCATCTCATCAGGCGATCTGGACGCCCCATCACACCGGTGACCATCAGACCCCCTTATTGCAACAATGAAGGAGAGAAAACTCTCTAATGTCCCATCTCGACACCACCACAACAGCTGGTCAAGTCCCATCGCAAGCAAAAGCTTCCCGTCGATAATAAATCAGGTAAGTAAAACACCCCTTTCTACCTGATATTCTCTGTAAAATATAATTAATTAATATTAAGCCAAATGTTTCTAAAATTTGTCTCTCTCGACTCACAAATCACTACAGTCCTCCCATAAGAGACAATCATCAGTATTCACAAGGAAGGTTAGACGGAGTATCCGGCATACCAAGTATCACCTTGATAACCACAGAAATGGTCGGGTTCATAAATCCAGCTTCGATGGATCTGCTCAGCGACATCTCGGTAGTCACATTTTCTGCCATTTTACCACCGAATTGATCTTAAGTTAAAACTCTCAAATTTTCAAATAAAAATAAATAAATAAATAAATCTCCTATCTATCAAAATTCTATCTCTCATCACCCTAATCCATTCTCTCCCCTGAGAAATCAAACACTGAGCATACTCAACTCTGAGAAATCACAAATGTCCACTGGAAAGGGACGCCTGACGCGCTATTAGTGTGAGTAATGATGTGCCCGGTCTGACAAGACTTGTCGAAGCCTTCGCCATTACATGATATTACATCTTATTATCTGATCACTTGACCTTATCTCTGGACATTTGTATAACTCCCCCCGATACCTCGATTGTATCGAATATCCCTCTATTTGACTGTCACTCGCAGTGAGTCGCAACATGCGACGGGATTCCCCTTGCACCCACAGATCAGGATATGCCGACTTTCCTCCCGTTTGACTGCCCCTTGCAGTAAGTCGAATATGCAATAGGATGCCCCTTGCACCCACATATTAGGATATGTCAATTTCCCCCATCTGACTGTCACTTGCACCCACGATTGTGGATACGCCTCTCGACAGCTACCACTGGGCCCTCGAATGCTCCTCCTTAGCTTGTGTTGATAGATAAGAAAGTCAAGCATTTCATGTCAGCATTCCTAATTCACACTTTTGATTTTCCAAAAGAAATGAGAACGCACCTCGAAAGAGGGGTGTCTACTTCTTCGACGCATCCTTACTCCGCAAGGATGCGCCGAAGAGGGGCATCTATGGACACCCCAGTTTTACCCTCTCGGGGTATATGAACTTGTTTGGTGAACCTTTAAACCTGCCCACTGCCTCCAAAAAAGGACTGACCTTCTCAGAAGACTTTAAAATCCTAAATACGGGAACCATATACTGAAACAATAATATATGGTTGAACCCAGGAAGGTCCCGAATTACGCGCCCTACCCAGCGTACATAATTCAATTGCATGCCCCATAGCTGACACGCAATTGGTCCATATAGGGCCAGACTCCTTCCTTCCGTGGACCGACTTAAGACCCGATTACACACTCTGACCAGTGCGCATAATCGATTGCGCGTCTAACCACCCACGCGCAATTGGTTCCCAATTGGACTTGGTCTCTAATTCTCATGACCATCCAACTTATCCTATTAAGCACCTGTAAAATGGTGCTTCATTGGATGACGCGTGCTTGACTGGCAGTGTAATTAGTTCCAATTAGATTGGAACTAGGATACCCAGTTGAGTTAGTCAGCCAGTCACTCACTGAGTCGGTCATCGACTCAGAGGGATTAAGCGCCCGGGATAGGGCGCATAATCCAATTAGGCGCACCGGACCAAGCACGTAATTGGATTTCACAGACTAATTATGCACCTCCCTCCCATAGGGCATTTAATTATTCGAATACCTATAAATAAACCCTCCTACCTTTCCCAAAAACACATCACAACACATCAATCAATTCGCATTCAAGCCTCTTGTTCCTCTCTTCTAAGCTAGGATTTCGAGACCCCCTTTTGCGGCGCTTAGCTTCAGGTAATCTCTCTTTAGTTTTTAGTTTTAATTTCTAAATTCTTAGTTCTAGTTCTTAGTTTCTTGTTCAAGATTTAGGTTTCAATTCGTAGTTCTTAATTTCTAGTTCTTAATTCTAATTCTTAGTGCTTAGTTTCTGGTTCTAGTTCTTAGTCACTAGAACCAGTTCTTAGCTATTAGTTATTAGTCTCTAGTTTTTTATCCTAAATTTTGATCTTCAAAATTTGAACTCTTCAATTCAAATTTAGTTTTTGAATTTCTAATATTTATAAAACGATCCTTAGCCACCCGATTTGCCCAAGGGAACTTACAGAGGGTACCCGGGAACGGGGTCGATCCTCCTTAGCATAACATGCCACAACAACTTTTTTTCAAGTAGTTAAATTTCCAGTAGAATTAGGATACTTAATTAGACTTCTAATAGAACTAGGATACTTAGACTTTGGAGACTAATACCAATTAGACTTCTAATAGAATTAAGATACTTAAATTAATCAGATTCCTAGTAGCACCAGAAAACTAAATTAATTAGAGCTATAATAGTATAAATTAGAGTTATAATAGTACAATTAGGAAATTAGATTAGTCAGACTCCCGATAGGATTAGAGAAACTAGAGCAAATAGAGTAGGAATAGGAAAACTATATAAACTAAACTCCCCAGCGACCCAGAGCTGCTGACATTGGCTGGCTGACAATTCAGTAAAGAGAATAACCCATATCTCCACTTGGGTGATCAGTGACGTGTTGCAGTGCCGATAAATATTTGTAGCTGGCGATCGCATCAAACCATGAATTTTCCTCTTAGAATTTACCTTTTATTTCAACAATTTAATATTTCCCAATTTATTATTCATCTCCTTTGCCAGAGTCCACTTGGACCGAATTGGGCCACTCTTTTTGGGGACCAAGAGGAACCCAGAAAAAGTGCGTACCGACTAGGAGGTCCACCAATACCCCTCACGAAGAAGCCGGTATTAAAGTCGAACTCCCTAAATATCCCATCATGACAATCAACACGTCCCATTACACCCAGCAAATATCAAACCTCGTTGCGAGCCTCTCATAATGCACCCCGATGCCCCATCATGTAACCATCACAAAATAACAGCACCCATCAATTGCCAAGTCCCATCGCGAGCATCTCATCAGGCAATCCGGATATCCCATCGTGAGACAAATTAGGTAAGTATCACCCTCTCCTCCACTCGATATTCTTGTAAAGTAGAATTGTGACGGCCCAACTTTTCCCCTTACAACATATACGGGAAAGGTCGCATCGTCGGATCACCTAACATGATCCTGTCATACAAGTGAATCATGTCGTGTATAAAGTATTGCATTTGTGGAAGTAATTTAATAACTCTGATATGAAGATAATATGGCAAAAACTTATATTCATTCATCTATTAAAAGCAGTAAACTAGTAAGAGATATAAACAAAACTAACTGATGCTATGTATAGATTTCCACCGATGACGATCACCCATCATCTAAACAATGGAAAGAAAACCTATACATGAAGTACCAAATATCTCAAAAGAACATAATACTGTTTTATACAAGGTTTCAAAACAAATCTCTCTCTCAAGTATTCTCTCTCGACCTACTTAGGAAAGAATTCCTCCGTGAATTCTTCTTCCTCGTCCTCCTCGTCCTCTTCTTCCTCCTCCTTTGGCTGATATGTAGGGTCACCCTTATGCTTAGGGTCAAGACCTGCAGCTAAGACATGAAGTCATAGAATGAGCTATCATCTAAGGTCAGCAGGGAAATTAACAATGTTAACTTATATGTTAGAATGCCAATTCACTTTTTGATGCATAAAATACCAATCTAATCACATCTTATCTTTCCTTATATTTATTCTAGCAACATATAACATAAAAAAATAATTAGTAATGCGAATAATTTATCATGCGATGTATTCATGTTGAAACAAATGCAAGGAATCATGCTGACAAGGAATCATACTAGAACAAGGAATCATGCTGAAACAAATACAAGGAATCATGCTGAAACATATTTAACTTAAACAAGCTATCAGACGTAAAACATGCATATACAAGAAACAAGATGATCAAGCTCCCGAGTTAGCGGGATCACTTATCAAGCTCCCAAGTTAGCGGGGTCACTTGGACCGAAACATCAAGCTCCCGAGTTAGCGGGATCACTTGTCAAGCTCCCGAGTTAGCGGGATCACTTGGACCAAGACATCAAGCTCCCGAGTTAGTGGGATCACTTGTCTTCAAGACGAAGCAAAATGTGTACATGAAATCAAGGATAACAAGACGTGACCAATTCATGGTATCCGGTATTTGAGAGCATCATGAGCAGATAGCATAGAATCATATATCGAAACTGAACTAGCATGGCTAAAACTCGCATACTTATACATAATCATATATTGAAACTGAACTAGCGTAACTGAAACTCGCATACTTATACATAATCATATATTAAAACTGAACTAGCATAGTCATACATAATCATACGTCGAAACTGAATCTCTCATTATCATACATAACCATACATCAAAACTGAATTTTACATAAGCATACATAAGCATACATAATCATACATGAGCATAATCACTAACTTGCTATCTAGATGAGAATGAGAAAACAAGATATAAACCAGCAAGGTCAACTCCCTACCTTGCAATCAAGGTTATGTGTTACATGTGCATGTATGCATCCAAGCTAAAATCCATCATGAGCACCAAGCACCTATGATGTACGTTCATGTGTTTAGCATGTATACTGGGTCACTAGGTCACTATAGATCCCACATGTGTAACCTATAAAATCAACTAGCCTAAGAGTCAACACACAGCACACACACAGGCAGACACAGGCTTTCCTAAGCAAGCTGCAGGGTTGCCACGGCAAGCCCTTCAACTAAGCCCTTGCCGCAACAAGCTTGTGGGGTTGCCGCGGCAAGCCTGATGAACTTGGCTTGCTGCGGGTGCCCCTCTGCACTTCTCTGATCTTTGGTTGTCTTAAACTGATGGGGCCTTCTACACTCTACATGCTTGTCTTTTATACATACGTCGCACAGAGAACCCATTTGTATTTATTAAATCGGTATGAAAGGTTCCAGAGTGTGATAATCGGAGATTTCAACTCTAAAACCCTCACACAATCCTATATCTCAGAATTGTCGATCCGATCGCATGAAATCGACATCAACAACCTATAGTTTATTTTAAACAAACTAATGAAAAGAAATTAATCTATTACGTGGTTCATTTTACGGCATACCTTTTGGTGGATTCTTGGTTACGGCGATGCCGAAATGGTGTTAGTGTCGAGTTCGTGATGTAATTGAAGAGATAGGGATGCAAGGAACTCTCCGGGATCAACCCGTCGCTTTCTATAATTCTCTCAACCGCATCGTAGGGCCACTTTGTGATTCACGGGTTTGAAGAGATAGAAGAGGGATGTGGCTTTGAAAACTAGGAGAAAGGTTTCCTTCTCTGGTTTTACTTGGCCTTGAAGATCAACGGATCAGCTTGGGTTTTCAATTCACAGTGTGATAGAGAAGAGGGGTTAACGGGTTTTTTTTAACTAAACTTCCACTTGACGTGCATGGGAGTCGAAGGTGACTCACACCTATGTGGAGTCAAAAGGCGAGATTTCTATTACAAGCCTTATAAGGCGTGGCTTGTGTATAATTCCATTACACAGTTTAGAGATGTATGGCTGGTACAATATAAAGTGTATTTCTGCTACACTTATCTTCAATATACGCATTAGCTTTAGTGTAACTTTATTATACTAGGTATATATATATGTAATAGTGTAAAGATCAAGTGTATTATGTAATACACCGTTATAGGTATATGGGATAGTACAAATATTGAGTGTATTATCTAATACACAGTTATGGGTGTATGGAAGGGTACAAATATAAAGTGTATTTTTAATACACAATAGGTTGAGTGTATGTGGTACCTAGTTTAGTCTTACTACATGAACTAGGCCACTAAGGCCTCACATTTTTATCAGTGTATGCTTACTAGTCCTTTGTGTCCCGTTTTAGGCACACACCCGACTCTATCCAAATCCATACCCAGTATTGTCAGGCACATTTTTTTTTGTCAGCTGTTACACCCTCCCCTCCTTAAGGAGTTTTCATCCTCGAAAATAAATAAAGGCGGGGAAATGAGATCAGGTCATGGTGTATGCATTGTTGAAATACTAAAGGAAAACATATCAAACTACAAAATAGTGTCATGTGAAAATCAATCGAATGTTAATTGTGTCATTGGAAAATTATTTTAGCAATAAGAATGTCGAGAATAATGGCACACTATGAATATACTAATAGTATAATTAGTAGCAGTGGTGAGATTTACAATAGTCATAATGCTAGACGTGGTTAAATAATAAACTAAATGTATAGGCCATTAATAGTAGAAAATTTTTGCTTACTAGCCTGCGCCATAGGCTGCTTGTCACTCCGTCTTGTACTAGTTGTTGATGGTCTAGTATTCGGCTGAGTAGCTTCTGGCACTAGAGTGGCTGCATTACGAGTATATGCAGACTCAAAGTTTCATGCTCGAGCAACATAAGGTGTTAAGGCGGTCTTGAAGGTGTGTTCCATTAAAATAGTGGTGGCCTCTTCAATGAAGTCTATGCGTTGGTGGAGCATGTAATTATTCCGGTGGAGGTTATCATATTGTTGGAGGGTCTATTGGTGGTTCTCCCTCATTTTTCAAGCAAGGTCGGCGAGTGTAAAAGTTTCTCTGTGAGAGGGAATTGGTTCTGCTTAAGAGGGGATTGGTTCTTCTTGGTTTGGTTCTAAGGGTGTGGCTCTAGGCTGTTGTGGGGTAGCACGTGGCTGTGGTGGTTGTCGGATTTTCACCACAAGTTGACATCATTGATACTTGTTTTTCCATTTGGCGGGGATAAACACACGAATATGGTCGGTTCGTTGTTCCTCCCCAAGGGATATTTGATAGGGGTCCATATTATTGGCGTCTTGATGACCCTTAAGGAGTCTGGAGATAAGGGGCACTCAAGGACATGCTGGCATAGGGGCTGTAACATTACTAAGGAGATGGACGCTGGCATACTTAATACCCTCCCAAACAACTTTCGGGGCATTAATCCATCGGTTTTCATGAACAACAAAAAGGGCTTGCAAAAGAGTGTCGCGTCGCTCACGCTCATGTTGCATGGGGTATAGATTGTTCCTAAAGCGCATACACCCATGACAGGTGTATATGATCTCGTAACAAGATCTAACACTATGCACACATGTACATTCACATCAAACCTACTTTAACCTTAGTCATCGAGTTGACTTTATCTTGGTCCAACTTATGACCAGTTAGGCACGTATCCCGAGGACACTATTCAAAGCCCAAGATTTCGGGGATGTTACAGAAAACCTCCGTTTATGAAATTTTGCCCTTGATTTATGACGACATTGACCTATCCCGAGCCTGAAGTTTTCTTTTTGTTCTTTATTTTAGAGTCGTTAGGAGAGGCACCTTCTGATGCTGTCATTGCGAAGGAGAAATCTTCATTCTTAATGTCTCGCTGTATGCACGAAGCACGTAGATGGAGGGTAGAAAAGTCAGGGCAATCACTTAAAATCAGAGCACTCCGAAGAGGTTCTTGCACATTATCAATAATGATATCGATTGCATCCTTCTCTTTCATTTGACTCCCAGTCTGAGCTGTGAGCTTTCTCTAACGACTAACAAAGACCACAAAATCTTCCTTAGTCTTTTATTTTATGGTCATTAAATCGCTAAGACTAATAGCCTCATGAATCAAGTGCTTATATTGATCTAAAAATTGATCGGCTAGGTCATCGAACATCTCGATTTTATACAGTTGTAAATCGACGAACAAATCTTGGGCTTCTCCTTCCAGAGATCTGTGAAAATAGTGAATTAGGAGCACTTGGTTGTCGTTTATCAGTCGACAGTCATTACAAAGTAGTGCCAAATGATGATTCGGATTCCCCGTACCACTATACCTGTTGAATTTTGGGAGCTTAAAGCCAACAAGTATAGTAAATTCAATATCTTGGCAAAATTTGTCGAACCCCGAATGAGTTTCTAGGATGTTCTCTCTTAGCGATGTAATTATCTAGAACTCGAGTAAGGTCCTCCATAGTCGTGATGTTATTCTTCTTTGAAGGATTGACACCGACGAATATCACTAAACAAGGTGTGGAAGGCATGCCTGTTAGGTGACTCTGTGGTGTCAAGGCATGTGGAGAAGTTGGTGATCTCTCTTCTTGTTCGTTTATGCGTTCACCAATAATACGCCCTTGATCATCCATTATCCTTTGGTTAAGAAGGTTCTTGTACAAACCAGCCAGAGATTGAAGTAAAACATCAGATTCTTTCTCTCCTTTTGAAAGTGTATTGTTGATAAGGTTTAGAATTTGATCGGCTGTGTAGTTCTGCCCAATACCACTTTCTCTTCTGTGGCTGCGACTAGTGTTTGTTGCTAGAGTAAAGGGTGAATCTTCACCTTCGCCGTCCATGTTAATCTGAGGATGATCTTCAACTATCTCATGAGATGGTCCAACATCACATTCGGGATTATCCTGGTATCCCCATAATGATGAGTCATTATCACTAAAGTTAAAATTTTGAATTCTAGACATTTTTGCTTTTTGAAAGCAACGCTTATACGAGCTCTCAATCTCACAGGAATTTGTTTTGGAACTAGGGTAATAAAATGTTCCTATTCTACTCCGGGTTCCTAGGATTTCCTTGCCAAATATGAGGGAGTTTTCTAGGTCAACAGGGGATGGGTACAATCTTCGCTTGATTAGGTCTTACAAGAAGGTATGATGTGTAGGAAGTTCCTCAGATCGAATCCCCATAAAGGTGATCACACTGACCCTTTCACACCAGAGGGGGGTAGTAGAGAATTGGTTCCTAGATGCCTAATATGTGTGTTACTGGGTGCTAAAAATGAATAAATTAGAAAAAAAAAAAAATTCCAAATTAAAAAAAAATTGGGTCAACCCTAGCAAAAGGAGTCCCACCGTGATCCCCAGTCTGTTGGTATGTGTTTTTCTGGAACCCTCTTGGATTAGAGAAAATGGCCCAATGTGGTCACATGGGACTCTATTTGTGAAAAAGGCGGTGAAGATGAGAAATGGTGAACAAAGTTATTTAATACCATGCAAAAGAGATTTTAGTAGCAGACAGACATACTAACATAAATGGATGTGATCGCCACCTACAGATTTTTATCGACGCTATAGGATGTCACTGATCGCGAGGATAGGGAGATGGTGGGTTGGACTCCTATACTAAATACCGGTATGTCGGCTTTAGCAGCTAGGGTTGCCTAGGGGGTTTAATTAATTCAGAATTCTAACATAGAGATCTAAACTAAAGAAGGACTGTGGTGGCCTATTATGCGCAGGAGGATCAGACCCGTTCCTAAGTACCCTCCGTTGGCTCCCTTGGGCAAAGATATTTAAAGGCTATGATGATTTTTGAAAGCACACACAAGAATGTGTCGGTCCTAGTTGGTGCTATGGCTTGAGGATCTGGAGTGGCTATCCTAAGGGGTAAGCTTTAGGGTTAGCTTTTCCTCTCTTTTGAAGGTTCGAGAATCGAAGTAGAAGGGCCACCCCAAACTAGAACGATTACTCAATCAGATTCCTAGAAGAAAGTTGAAGTTCTAACCCCAAGCATTTAGAGTTCAACTTAGTTCTAATTCGTAAGCTCAGAGCCAACCTCCAAAGTTCCAAGGAGAATAAGCAAGAAAATAATGTGTAAAGAATGAGTGGGGCAGGGGCCTATTTATAGTTTCAGCCAATTATATGTTGGGAGACCAACATATAATTCAGAATTATACGCTGGAAGTCCTGTGTATATTCCAGATTATATGCTGAAAATCAAACATATAATGAATTATACGTTGGGATTTCAGCGTATAATTCAGGCGGCTTCAGGAAAGTCGGCTAAAGTAGCTGGCCGGGCTTGGACATAGAGTCCTAGTGCGAGACTCTAACGAATAATACATTGTGGATTGATCATTCACATATTTTACCATTTTAATACCCTCATTTGAATGTTGCTAGTCCATAGTTTGATACTAACAATTCTTGATAGTGGATATTTAGATCAACAGACAAAAGAGGAAGAAAAGAAATATTTGTGCCAAAAAGGACTTCAAAAGCATAGGATCAGAAATCGTAGAAGAAATATCAATATACGATATGAGCGAAATAGAATCACAACCCTTACGATCTCCTCGCAATGCAGTTGCAGAAAAGAAGGAAATCATGAAGGATACAATTGCAATGTGAGAGTGTTGAGAAGACAACGAGCGATCGAAGAATAAATCGTGTGAAGAATACACTACACAATCCACAATCGTAATCACGATTTCACTAGTTAAAACTGCACGATTCGATTGTGAAGACTCATGAAAAGGTGCATTACCATGTAGAATCGTAATTCATGAGGATAACTGAAGAGTCCATGTATTCCACGATTCTAGGAATTCCTGCGAGATCTACTGCTAAATAAAAGGAGAAAGATTCCCACAATAAGGAAAGGAGCTCTAAACGAAGAAGGATATGTATTAGGAAAGTTAATTTTAAGAAAAGTGTATAGTAGGTAGTTTGTTTAGAATAGAGTCCTAACTTATTGTAACCGGCCTCTTATGAATCTATAAATAAGAGAGCCAACATCCAGAATAAACCATCCAAGGAATTCTCAATCATAGCTGACAACTAAGATTGGGAAGCCAAAGATCAAAGTTGCTTAGCTTTTATTTCAATTTTAATTTCAATCTTTAGATCATCGAAGGAATTCTCGATCGTAGCTGGCAACTAAGATTTGGGAGACCGAAGATTAAATATAGTTTAATTTTAGTATTTTTAAATTCTGTCTTCTGTAATTGTTTTCAAACAAATAGAAGTAATGAGTAGCTAAATTATTTTTAAATTTAAGAACCCGAGATCAAAGATTAGTATGAATAATTAAGAGTTTCTTAGTTTTCTGAATTCAATTCATTAAAATAGGTTTCTTTCAATCTTTGTATTTCTAGTTTTAAACAAAAATAATTCTTTATTCTTTAAAGACAGATAGAGGAATTTTTAGCAGAACAACCTTCCCTGTGGATCGATACCTATACATGTGCTATAATTCCATTGTGCACTTGTAAGAGGATAAGATAAAGTATAAAAAGAATCTATCAAGTTTTCAGCACTGCTACTGGGGAAGCAGAATTTTCTTAGAATCTAATATTTATCTTTCAGTTTTTTATTTTTATAGGTTTGAGCATGGAGCTGTAGATCAGAGTCTCAACATCAATCCACGAGTTGAAGCTAGAGGCTCAGATTTGCTCTCTCTCTCTCTCTCTCTTAACCCTTTACCATTCTTTGAAATATATAAAAATAAATAATAATAATAAATTATTCTTTTCTGTTTATGCATCACACTTGCTCTACATCTACAAATACTTTTGAGAGTGATCTGGGAATTGAACGGACTCTCTTATGGAATCTGTCTTCCAGCCATATTTCTGAAAGTAAATATGTTACAATGGTGGAAGATCTCCCCATTCAAGAACATTACACTCCAGTTAACATGACCTCGCCCTCAAGTATCGCTTTACCTGAGGTTACGAACTGTCAACACTTCGAGATCAAGCACACCCTGCTATAAGCCCTTTCGAATTTTCACGTGCTTGATGGCGAAGATCCCTATCAACATCTAAGGGATTTTATAAAACTCTACACCACATTAAAGAAGACAGCACTAGATGATCACAGGTTGTTAAGTTAAGATTTTTCCCTTTCTCTCTCAAAGACCAGGCAAAAACATGACGTATTTCTTTGCCCACTAGAAGTATTACCACATAGGATAGACTTCAGGCCAGATTTCTGACCAAGTATTTCCCAATTGGTAAGACTTACCAAATTTGACAAGAAATTCAAACCTTCTGGCAACTGTCAGGAGAAGAGTTTCACGAGAGTTGGGATAGGATACAAGATCTCTTGCGAAAATGACCTCATCATGAAGTGTCAAACTAGTTGATTGCGCAGAGTTTCTACTAGGGTTTAACTAAGGGGAACCAACAAATTGTAGATGCTGTGAGTGGAGGGATCTTCATGGTGCAAAATGGACGGCAGTCCTAGGACCTTTTTGAAAGACTGGTCAATAATTCACTGCAAAAATAGGCCCTGCAAAAGGTTGATCCCGATGTTACTCGTCACACACCTCTTACTTGGAGTGGTCTATGCGATGTCAACCTTAACAAAGTAAAGACGGAGAGAGACATTAATGCTAAGGTGGCGGTTTTGGAACAAAGATTAGCATCATTGATGACCACCAACCTTAACTAAGTGGAAAAATCAGTTGTCGCCTGCTCTATTTGCCAGAGCTTGCCCCATGCCATAACTAAATGCCCTGTTGCCCCATTATATCCAAAGATGATAGAAAAGGAACATACGTATGCGTTCCAACGGAGTGATTACGATAACATGTATAACCCATAGTGGAGAAACCATCCTAGTTTTAACTATGGCTCCACTAGTGGCCAACAATAAGGATCATCTATTGTTCAGCCAAGATAACCTCCAACACAGAATTTCTAACAACCATACATACCACCTATGAGACCACATCAGCTTGTTGAGCAGCAACAATATAGGCTTAGCAGAGCAGCGGATCTGATGCAACAGTTGTTCAAACCCTTAGGGATTTATGACAACAATCGCATAAACATTCTAAGGATTTATCCCATCTTGCTCAATTCTCTCAACTATTGCATTCACATACTCAGTCCATTACAAACAGGAGGCCCAAATTGGGCAACTAGCTACGCAAATGGTGAAGAGAGAGAATGGATAGTTACCGTCACAACCAGTGAGTAACCAAGGAGGGCAAATTTTTGTGAGAGAAACATCGATTCCCATAGAACATGTCCAAACTTTTTTTGCAAAAGGGTGGGAATTTAGGCAGCGATACAAACGCCCCAGTTCTTAGTACCACCCTATCCAGTATCTGAGAAGGCGCTTGCGCTGAAGGTATATAGGGTGAGTGACCGAGCTTAAGAAAATGCCTTAAAACCCTTGGAGAGTGCGTTAGTTGTCCTAAATCAACCTTGTATCCCTAGGTTTGGTGAGGAGGGACCCGTTACAACAAAGAAAATCAATCCCCAGAAGCACCAACTCCAAAAAACAAAAAAAAATACAGACCAATCTCGGGCTTGCTGTTGTTGACAAAATATATTTATATACTCTGTTTTTGCTTAGGATGTATACTATACACGCTAAGCCAAAAATCCCCAAAATTACTCTAGCGTGTATAATATACATTCTAAGCCAAAAATCCTCAGATTTAGCCTAGCGTCTATAATATACACGCTAAGCCAAAATCTTCATATTTTTTGCCTAGCATATATAATACATACGCTAAGCCTATTCTGGTTGGGCAGCCTGAATCTGAGGCCTTTTTTCACTTCCCCCGAGTCCTCTGCTTAGTGGTTTAGCGTCCCCGATAAATCTCACATGTTTCGGCACCCAATACGCCCTCACCGGTCAAAAGAGGTTACCCTCTTATTGACTTTTTCCGAGGGATCGAGTTGTCACATGGAATTCCATGCCTTCACATAGATCAAAGATTTCTTCTTTGACTCTTTCGAAGAGCGTCGAAATCCAGCCGTGGGAGATATTAGGGGTGTGAACGCCACCAGAAACGGGATTTCCAAGGCCTCGGAAAACATCATAAGAAGGTTCATTTTATCCAAAAATTAAAAAAAAAAGAGTAAAAATCAACAAAAATCAAAAACTAAAAATAGAAAGCTTGTGGTGTCGGCACAACGGCATCGCCTTACCCTCCATCATCACTTAGGAGGAGGAGGAAAATTTTTGGGCCCCACCCGAGGCATCCATACCCGCTGCCAAGCCATGTTGTGGGCTGTTGATCTGGCTTATTCCGATCTCGATTCATCCCCGTCACGTTCCCCAACCCATTCCCATTCATAAGAGCACCCTATCTCCCTTCCGTTCACCCAACCCCCATTTACTGTCACCGGACCCTTCGGTGCACCTGTATTTCTATTCACCACCACTCAAATCACCCAAAATCCAACACCCCATTCCCCTTCATTTACCTAAACCATGTCCAATATTCCCCCATCAACATCCATCCAACAAACACCCCATTTTCCTCCCGTATCCACTCCACATACATCCAATTTTCCCTCCACATTAACCCAACCTACATTACAATTCACCCCATCTCCCGTACCCAATTTCCCTTCCACACCCTCTCCAAATACACCCCATTTTCTCCATACATCTATCCAAAATACACCCTTTATTTCTACACCCACCCATATCATGCCCATTTTTCCAAATCTACCACATGTGACCCCATATACCCATGTCATGCCCGATTTTACCCAGGCCATGCCCAATTTTTCCCATACACCCATCTCATCCATACCCCACATCCCCCCCTCATCAGATGGATCATTTACATCTACCCTTTCACCCAATCCCATGACCATGATAGATGAAATGGTCAAGGCCTACACAATTTGGAAGGCCTCTCAAAGCCTCCCCCCTCCATCCCACACATCTCCACACCCATCCCATACACTCCAAAGCCTTCACACTTCTTTTCCCCAAAACTCTAATAAACCCCCCATCACTCATACCACCCAAGGCTCCCATAAAAAATGGGGCCATTTGAGTGGGCCTCAAGGCCCAATGGACCAAGCCCATCAAGGCCCAATGGCCCAAGCTCATCAAGGCCCAATACCCCAGGCCCATCAAGGCCCAATACCCTAGGCAAAATCCCATCAAGGCTCCATGCCCCATACCCAAGTTCATCAAGGCCCAAACCTAGGAGCCCCATTTTCAAACCCGCCACAATTTCCACAGTATCCCATATTCGCTCAACAAGCCCCCATCCCCCCTTAAATGATGCATCCATCTCAGCTAATCTCTCAACATGGCATAGGCCTCACTCATCCACATCCCTCACACCCAATCCGGTATGAGAATCCATCCCATACCATCAACCACCATCAATTCACCCATCCCCATACCTCTCCAACCCATTTCTAAGAACTCCCCCGGATGCAGTGGCCTCGTCATACACGGGCCCAAAATCTGCAACTCACTCTTCCTGTCAGCCCACAAGTTACTCATCAGAGCTCCCCCCATATATAGTGATAACACCAAGTGCTCACCCAGCCCATTCAAAACCAACAGGAAAACCTCACCCTCCCCCATCGTATGTGGACTCATAATATGAGGAGGATGAGATCAGGAATATCGGGGCCTATGCATGGGCATTCACTAGCTTCAATCCCCCATCCCCCGTGTTCACCAACCCACCGGCAGCCCAAAGCGAATAGAAGCAACCTGTTGAGGGGCCAGCCCCGCCTTCTAGGGAGTCAGAGTTTTTGAAGGAACAAATGGACACGAACAAAAAACTGCTGATGAAGATGGGTAGAGCTGAAATCCATGCCACGAACTTTTCAGATTTGTGCCTATTCGTAAAAGTCCCTTTCCCCCTAAAATTTAAAGTGCCAATCTTTGGTAAATAAAATGGCACGAGCAATCTAATTGTGCATCTCAAGTCCTACTGCGGTGACATGTGCTAGTATGGAGGGGATGAGCATTTGCTCATAAAAGTCTTCCAGAAGAGTCTCACAGGCCCGACTTTAAGATGATTCATTTCTTTGGAACCTTCTATGATCAAGACTTTGAAGGATCTGACCCACTTGTTCTAAGAACAATATGTCTATAACATAGACATAAGTCAGATCTTGCCCGACTAAAGTAAAAGCTTGATGAAACATTCAGTGACTACCTTAGGTGGTAGAGAACATTGGCAGCTCAGGTCAGGAATAGAATACCCGATGATGAGAAAATTGAGATGATCTCAAAAAATACTCTATCGGTCATCTCAGATTTTCTAGTATACCAACAGCAGTCTAGCTTTGCTAACTTGGTAAGAAATGCTAATCATTGTGAGGATGTAATAAGAGAAGGGCGATTTAGTAAAATTGTAAATAGTGGGGTGCAACATAACTCCATTCCAGTTTAAGGCAGCACAGCTAGCCCCAACGCAAAGCCACCCGATGCAGAGAACCGAAAATGAACAGGGGGTACAAATGACCCTAGAACAGAGAAAGGCCCGTTTCGATCGAGTATTCATACTTTTGGGACAGTCCTTGAATATCTTGTTGCCTTTATTGATCGAAAAAGGTTTGGTTACCATGCTCTAGCCATGACCTCCGCCGAGTCTGATCCCAAGAAATTACGATCCCAATACCCACTATAATTTCCACCAAGGATCAGGCCACCCGACTGATCGCTGCTTTCCCTTGATGCATGCGATACAAGACCTAATAGAGGTTGGCAAGATCATTCCTTTGGTACTTCTCTAGGCCAACTAGCATGCCAATATAATCAGGTGCCGTTACCACCACATCCACCAGTTGGAATAGGCCCAAGGCCTATCGTCAGCATGATAGAGGAGGATGGCGAAGAGTTTGACACTTTAGAGTATATCCTCACCCGGGAAGACTTTATAGCACCGAAGCAAAGGGATCAGGATGATAGAAGCATAGTAGTAATCGAGCCCCTGAATTTGGTTGATTACTTTTCCAATTCCACACCACAAGCAGAACTGTTAGATTTGAGGGTGTATTTTCCACCACCAGCTCCCGTCAGCTATGTCCAAGCCAGCTTATATCAACCATATGCAGCAGCAGCCCCCACCAATTACCTAAGGGCCGATTTTACTCCATATCCCCTGCCGGCACAGACTAATTAGCAGTGGCCCAAACCAATCACCCACCACCGATACAGATACCCACAATTCCCATCACTCCCCTTTGGCTCATTTTTGCCACTACCCCAACCTACCCCCCTCTAGCAGAGGTTAATCAAGTAAAATCCACTCATCCTAATCCTCCAATCCAAGTACCCCCGAGGCCTGCAACCAATCCATTCCAAATCTCGGGACTAATTACCTACAATCCCCATCAGGTCCCACTCAGTTATGATCAGATGGATGTCAATGCCGATGGCGTTGGCAAGAATAGTCTTGCCTAGAAGGAAAAGGAGCGTGATGCAAGCTAACACCAATGCACGCTCAGGCTCAATGACGATGTCCATATCCGGCTGGTCCAGATCCACCAACTTGTCAGTATCAAGCAAATCGGCCAACCAGGATAGCTTGACCTCATAATATGTCATATGTGCACTAGGGGAATAAGCTCTGATCAATCGGATCACCTCAGCATGAGTCAGACCACGGGGGCAGACCACAGGCACCCCTCCTATCCTGATCCTGGTAATCATGGACCAATCCACTAGAGTGATGGTCATCTCGGCCACTGACATATGGAAGGTCATCGTCTCCGGACGAAACCTTTCCACCAGGGCCCTCATATAGGCTGAATCTCCCCTCATAGCGGGGCATGACAAGAAATCACCAAAGTCGGCCAGAGCCAAAAGAAACCTCACGACTTGAGGGAGGTGGGCATAAAAGCTCTGAAGGTTGAACCAACCCCCACAGAACATAATCGGAGGTAAAGCTGTAGCAAAAAAGAATAAAGAGTGTTATATCCTGGAATAAAGAAGCCTGCACAAAAGGAAGCAACAAAGAAAATTTTCTTACCTGGCTGGCGATCCCAAAGTTAGAGATGTGAGTTTATTGTTGATGAAGTAACCCACTGTGGGCTGCTTCGCCCAACATCTCATACCAGGTACAGGAGGAACGCTGCACCTGAATAAGGCGCTCGCCCCGAATACTAAAAATCACGTCAGGACCAACCTCATGGCCCTGGTCCTCCTCACTCGACATCCTAAAATGGGTACAAGCAGCAGGTATTAGGTGAAGGTAAGAGAGAGGAGATCAAGGGCCTTGGGCCAAAGGAAGGTGATTACGCCTCACCCGTGCCAAAATTTTCCCCAAAATAAAGTCATCATCCGAGGGGTGCACTTCCTGTCTTTCAATTCAAAAAGACATAAACAAAAACACAAAAAGATATATTTTGCATATATAAAAAAAAAAATCAGTAAATAGAACAAAGGAAAACAACAAAAAAAAAAAATCTCTGTTGTGACAGCCTAGATTTTTCCTTACCTAAAAAAAAAAACTCGCACCGTCAGATCGAGCATGATCTGAATTACAGTGTTATTATGGTATCGAAGTGTACTTTACACATCCTGACTACTTGATCTTTACATAAAAAAGGTATCCTGGGAGATCGAGCCGTCATTTAAAATGGTAAACTTACAAGCGTGCGGAAAAGCAAGGTCAAAGTGCGCAACGCGAAGGCTGAGCTATAACAATAAAGCAAGGTATCGAACTAAAGTCAAAACATGCATGTATCTATCATCATAATAAAAAAAAGATCCACCGGTGAAGGCCGTCCTTCACCTAAACAGTGGACACAGACCATGTAAAATCATCTCTCAAAATATACAGTATACTGTACCAAAATCACAAAAAAATACACAAAAGTGAACTCTGCACTCTGCGGGTATCTCACGATAACTAAGGGAAATATCCTTCAGGATTCTCCTCCTCCTCCTCCTCTGGATTATAATCTGGATCCGCAACTTGCTCTGGATCCGGCTCAGCGTCAGCTCCTGCAGCTGTGACGTAGTTAAGGGGTGAGCTACCATCAAAGCTCAATAGGGAACAATCGACTAAATTTGCTTATTTTAACACGTGGTTATTCATAGTTCATGATGCATAGATAATCGCAAGTGCTCGAAAATAACAGCATTTAATACTTGTTAAAGCTGATACATTTCATGAACATAAATATTTCATATTTAAGAATAATGTGTGCGAAATCAAGAACAACATGATAGAATGGGCAAGCGTGTAGAACCACCAAGCAAGAGAGCAGGTACAAGATCATGAGCAAATTACAAGATCAAGCCCCTGAGCTACGTTAACAGGGTCACTTGAACAAGATGATCAAGCCCCTGAGCTATGTTAACAGGGTCACTTGAGCCCAGAATTCAAGCACCTTGGGCTACGTTATTAAGATCGCTTGCTACGAAACGCCACTACAAAAACATGGCCCTACGCTGACGTACGCTGGCCGTCATGAAACTAACCCGTCGGTGTAGGTTACACCGAACGCAAAACTCTACGCCGATGGTCGACAATCGTCGAGTTTATGCCAATGGTTTTGAGTTGGCATAATCGAAGACTCTCCGATAGAAAGGTGGTAGGACCATCGACAAGTGAACACAGCGGTAGTCGTGTAGGACCTTTTTTTTCTTTTTTCTTTTTTTCCCAATTCCTCTACCTACTAGAGGTCCCATGTTCCCATCCTAGTAATTATTTCATGATTTTTAAGTCACTTTTCTATGTTAACAACCCGGAAATTCATATTATATATATAGTATATATAGTTAATTAGTCCACTGCACAACTATTCTTTTAACTTGTGATTCCAGTGGAATGTTATGTGTACTGATATTAATTGGTTTATTGCACCACTATTCTTTTAACCTGTGATTCCATTGTTTTGGAATTTTCTTACCAAAATAATTAAATAGAAATGACACAAGGTATTAAATTACAATGAATGTAATTTATACAATAAGCTGGAGTATTTGAGGAAAATTTGGAGTTTGGTTCCATTCTAATTAAATACACAATTTTCGTTTGATCAACAACAAAAATTACATTAAAGAGCCCAGAAAGGGCAAAAGGTATAGGAAAACAACAACGAGAAGCATGCCCAACAAGCTGCAAAGGTACAAGAAAATAGTAGTATCAGTCAGCCTTCTCTGATTCATCCTCTGCTTCAAAATCTAGGCCAGCAATTGCTCATAGGGCCAATGTTCACTACAGATTACATATGAAAGAAAATATTTCAGACCATAAAAGTAGGTAAAAGTGTGTGTATATATACATATAACCAGTAAACCCTCAATATCTTTGTTTATCAATATGACAAAAATCAAGAACAATCTGCTAGTCGTGCTTTTGTAGCATCCATTCCACAGGAAAAGGTAAAACCATAAAACTACACAAGTCTTCCATGGGATTCAATAGATACAAGTTAGAATAATTACTAACAATATATGTTAAATAACAAAATGAAACACTACTTTCTCCCACTTATGGTTACAGAATTTTGGAATGGAGGAATACTTGTCATGAGTTGGGGACAATTGTATAGAATTGACGGCCTTTGTGTGACTGGTAAGACCTATAGAGAGTAATTACCTTATATATATATATATATATATATATATATATATATATATATATATATATCCACAACAAACCTTAACCCTTATTTCCCCAAGTCCGTTTATCTTCTCTATTTCCGTAAGTTTCTTCCAATGAAATGCAAGTTTAAACGAGTTTTTTCCAATGAAATGTGAACAAAAACCGTGTTTCAAACGAGTTTTTTCCAATGAAATGCGATTTTGGTAACTATGGGTGTAGCCAAGAGGAGAAGAAAACCTGGGGATGAGCATAGCACATAAGGTGGTTAAATGTAGTGGCACCTCCCCAAAAAGTTGTCCCCTGTCTGTGTACAATAGCTAAGTATGTCCCAAGTGCAAACAAAGTGGAGATGCTAGTCTCCTAATAAATCTCTGAAGCGTGAAATAAGTCACCTGTTTAACAACTGGTTACATAGAAATCAATTAATAAAACATCATTGAAATACTTTATTGGTAGAAGTAAGAGGGCTCACTTTATTGGTAGTAACAGAAGGAGGTGGCGTTGCTACAACAGACCACTCACACTTTTGAATATCATAGACCAAGGTTTCTGCATGTCCTGAGAAGATGAGACCAAAACTTATCAATACATATGTATACAGATGCTAAGAGTAACTCAATATTATAGATTATCACCATTGTACTGTACATATTTATGCCAGTAATCAGAGCCCACAATCAAAACTTACCAATCAGGAAGAAAGCCTGTTAATTAATTGATGGATACGTCGACTGTAGATCAACAGTTTGCATTCATTTCATGTTCCCAGCAAATTCAACTGTTTTCTAACTATTAGATTGATAATTCATGCTTTGATTTCATCATGGAATATATGTGAGTAAGATAAATTTATATGTTCTTTCCGTTTTCCATATTAAGCTAGGATGTAGCTCATTCCTTTTGACTATATGTCATAGGGTCAGAGGTAGCGGCTGCTTCTGGAGACGTTGATCTCGAGGACTCGGATTATGTTCTAGGGGAGGAATCTGAGCCCCCTCCTGAAGGGTTCTTTTAGAAGACTCTTTGCGTACTTTGATTTTTGAGAGATTGATTATACGGCTTGGTATGTCCAGCCATTTTGTAAAGTGATGTATTAGGACGTATATTTTTGGATATTCATTTTGGCGAACCATCTAAGGTGACCTTATTTTGTCACCGATGGTTGGTGTCAGTTCTTCTACTCATGCAGTAGCATGGGATTAGAACCGTCTTTTGAGCTTTTATTATATATATCATTGATGCATGGAGATTTAGCTCTGTAGCACTTCCTATGTTCATGCTTTACTTTATGGTTTTATTGTAATACCAAGTGTTCTGCTTAAGTATATGGGGCACGGCCTTGGGGGTCGTGTCGATGACACGAGTTTCGGGATGCCAAAATTAGGGTTGTCACAGTTGGTATCAAAGCATTTTCTTTAGAATTTCTGACAAGCCTTGAGTTTTATCAGAGTATAGGGATCTGCTAATGAAACCTTGGTTTCATGTTGTAGAGCATAATATCTTCTGGAAGAAGGAGTCGACCTAGAGGTAGCCAGAGTAGGAATTTGAGAAGTGAAGCTGAGTTACATGAGGGGTTTAGTAGAGACCAGAGAAATCCTCATGAGGCAACAGATAGAATGGCATTGGCCATAGAAGTGGTGGCTACTGCAATGGCCCAACAAACGCAACAGACAGCGTTACTAACCGAGCAGACCGCGTTATTGGCTGCTAACAACACCCATAATAATCAGCCACCACCACCACCTCCTCCAGCATTGTTGCCCTCATCGTTCATCGACTTTAGGAGATTGAGACCTCCTAGCTTCTATGGGCAGACAGATCCGTTGGAGGCAGAGAAGTGGTTAAACCAAATCGAAAAACTATTGGAGAGACTGCAGAATACAGAGAATGAGAAGGTAGGCTAGGCTTCTTTCCAGCTTGAGGGAGATGCCGATCCCTGGTGGAAATCGGTGTTGAGAAAAAGGGAGATTAAACATCCTCATCGTCCATGGACATGGGTGGAATTTGTTAAGGAGTTCAATAAGAAATATTTCCCCAAGCAGGTGAGAGTTCAGATGAGGAGAGATTTTGCGAATCTAGTATAGGGGAGCATGACGGTAAGAGAGTATGGCATGGAATTTAATCGTTTGTCACGATTCGCGCCCGAGTTAGTGGCCTTTGAGTTGATGAAGGCCAGTAAGTTTGAAGAAGGCTTGAGGCCGAACGTTCGAGAAAGGGTCTCCATATTTGAGCTTGAAACTTATGCAGAAGTGATAAGACAAGCGATAGTCGTGGAAAGAGATATAAAAACATGTATAAACGAAGAGATCAACAGGACGAGGGCAGAGCAGTTCAAGGGAGAGCAGGTGAGTATGACTCATCGAACAAAATGCCGAGATTTACACCACCAGCTCTAGTCCCTAGGCAGATTGCGTATATAAATTATTTCAAGCCACCGATATCTACCTTAGCAAGACTGATCCGATACGAGAGCCCGACTCCACCACCAACGTGTCAGCTACTCAAGGTTTCTCTAGGGCTTCCTCTTCCACACAGAATAAGACTTGTGCTAAGTGTGACAAGGCTCACAAAATAGTTGATTGTAAAAGGGGTACTTGGGGATGCTACAAGTGTGGAAAGATTGGCTACATGATTAAGGATTGTCTGGAGATGAATAAGGGAGGAACGGTTTCTGCTTCCATGCTGAGACCGTTACAAGCAAAAAAGTCGGTCATGCAAGGAAGAGCTTATGCGATTATTTTTGAGGATGCCCAGCACACCAATGATATTATCCAAGGTGAAATGATGAAATTCTTTACATTGCATGAAGAGCATTAAATTTTAAATTTTGATAGAGAAGGTGCATTATATATAGTATCTATATAGAAACTGTTTAATATAGTGGATTGCTTGTTTTAATATGATGCATGAGTAGACTTCTAAAACACGTGTAATCTATAGGTGCGTTACAAGTGTATGGGAAGGGGAGTTTCGTAGCATATGAGGCTAGAGGGTTGATAGACCCAGGGTCTACCCACTCATTTGTTACTCCTCGGTTTGCAAGAAAGATGAAGATCAAATCGGAGACATTAGATTTCATCTTGGCAGTGTCTATTCCAACTGGGCAAGCAGTTGAAACAAACTTGGTCTGTAAGTCGGTGGTAGTAGCCACCCAAGATTGGGATGTTTTCGAACTGCAAGCAAATTTGATTCTCTTGGATATGCAAGGGTTCGACGTGATTCTTGGCATAGATTGGTTTTCACAGCATTGTGCAACAGTCGATTGTAAGAATAAAGTTGTCATCTTTAGATCGAACACAAGGAGATCATTCCAATTTGTAGGGGTGAGGATAAAATTTATGCCACTCGTGTTCGCCATTAAAGCTGAACGCTTGATCAGAAATGGATGCAGTCGTTACTTAGCATTTTTGAAAGAAGACAAGGGAGGGAAGAGCGTCCTCTCTGCAATATCAATCGTACGTAAATTTGAAGATATTTTTTCGGAAGAATTGTCGGGGTTACCTCCCGCACGAGAGGTGGAGTTTGCCATCGACTTAGCACCTGGAACGAAGCCAGTTTCTAAAGCACCATACCGAATGGCTCCTGCTGAGTTGAAAGAGTTGAAAGAGCAGCTACAAGAGCTTTTAGATAAAGGGTTTGTAAGACCAAGTGTGTCTTGGGGAGCGCCGGTCTTATTTGTTAAGAAGAAGGATGGGTTGATGGGGCTGTGCATCGACTATCGACAATTAAACAAACTGACTATCAAGAATCGATATCCTTTGCCTAGGATCGATGATCTATTCGACCAGCTGCAAGGAGCAAGATATTTCTGCAAGATCGATCTGAGATCGAGATACCATTAGCTAAGAGCCAAGGCAGAAGACATCCAAAAGATGGCATTCAGGACACGGTATGGACATTATGAGTTCTTAGTGATGCCGTTTGATTTGAAAAATGCACCAGCATCATTCATGGATTTGATGAATCGAAACCACACTTGGATTCTTAAGTTATGGTATTTGTGGATGACATCCTGATATATTTTGAGTCAAAGAAGGAATATGAGGAACATCTAAGGGTTGTACTACAAACTCTACGTGAATACCAACTATATGCCAAACTCAGCAAGTGTGAGTTTTGGTTAGAGGAAGTCAGCTTTTTGGGACACTGTTAAGACATGAAATGTACCACTTTTCACCCCTTAACTTAGCCTCTGTTAGACCCTTAGCCATCTAATAAATGTGTGTTAAGTCATTTCTGTAGATAATAAACAGCAGCTGTAATAAGGCCTGAACCCTGTTAAGGAGCCCACTTTTGTCCCAGAAGTCCCTCAGAAGGATGAAAGCTGAACCCAGACAAGAATTAAACCTTGCACAACTTTCACAAGCTTTAAAAGATTCAGAAATTAAGCCTTGCGCAGTCCTCGCGAGTTTCCCAAAACTTCATTTCCAATTGCCCGCACTATTCTCGCGCAGTTGAGTGACAGAGGGGCTTCAAAATCATACTTCGCGCAGCTCTCGCGAAGCTCAAATATAAATGCTCACGCAGTCTTGCACAGCTCAAGAAAGCAGCTCTCAAACCTCGTGCAGTTCACTCAGATCAACTGAGGAGAGAGAGCTCCAGGTATTTAGGAGCGCAGCTGTCGCGCAGTGGCCACGAGATGTAAAACTTTAGAAAAACCTCTCGCGCAATTCAGAGACTAATGCACATCACATCCTCACGAGGATCCTTGCAAAGATTCATTGAGAAATAAACTGCTCGCGCGATTCCCGCGCCATTCAGAAGGAAAGAGCAATCCAGCGAGGATTCAATGCTCTATCGCGTGACTGCTTCAGCTGCAACTAAGACAACCCTGCAATGGCTAGAATTTCAAGCTAATCCAATCTCGTGAAGATCGTGCTACCACGCGACAGTCTTGGAAACCAATGCTACCTGGCGAGGCTCTGAACTCTAACTCTCCCTCACCTCTGCAGAGGACATTCTGGGAACTTTCAGCAATTAGGGCATGCATTCCAACGCTCCAAGTTTCATGCACGCACCCTTAGGCATCCAAGGGATAGTATTAGGCCATATGTCATCGTTAAAATTAGGGTTTCCTAACCCTAATGCGCCGCCAAACTAACTGCTATATAAACCTAAGTCTGGTTTAGGTTTAGGGGACTCTGCTTAGAATAGAATTTAGTCTATCTTCTTCTTGCAGTAGCTGCAGATCTCTAGTAAGGTTTAGGTAGTTTTCTTTTTACTTTTTCTTCTCTCCATAGTCCAGCATTTGCTGGCTATGCCTTTGTATGACTATTTGGAATAGATTAATCGAGTTTCATGATATGGTGTTTTACTTTTATGGGATTTTTGTGAGTTATTTTGTACAAGGCTGTTGCCTTGAGATCCTCCATTGCCAGGACGTATTGCAAGCAATGGAGGACTGATTTTATGGTTTACTCAGATCCAAGTGACCTGTGTGTCTGCGCTAACATGCTCCCATACAGGCCTAGCCCCACCACAGAACCCACTAGATCTGAAGTCCCCATGAGAGCAATGAGCTTTTGTAGCCTTGTGAACATGGTGGTGGTAGCAATGTTTCTTGTTCTATCTTGAGCTTTGTGAGGAGGATAGCCTCTGGAATAGTCTGTGACCATTTAAGTGGACAGGTTATAGCCTTAGGGTGAAGCCAACCCACAGACTCAAGACGAATTATTCTTCTCTGTACTTGTGCTTGTAGCCCTGTGAGAGATTGTGCTGAGACAAACTCCCCTGTATGTGTATAGACCCACCATCAGATGGCAGATCTGGTTTGGTTATAGAGATTGTAGACTTGCGACTGGATTACTGCAATCTCTCTAAAGTAGTGGACAGCTGGATCTAAGGCTGCACTCAAACTCTTACTGGTTCTATGTGTCTGGGCTAACATGCTCCCATACAGGCCTAACCCCACACATAGCACTTTAGAGGTTGAGGTTCCCTATGGATTCTTGTGCTTGTAGCCTGGATGAAGTAGTGCCTACAATGATAAACTTGTTCTGACCCATCTCTGGATTGTGGTTTCCCAATTGGATAGTTTGTGACCATTTAAGTGGACAGGTTATAGCCATAAAGGGATTGGATCATGGCACAGAGATGAGTTGGATTCTTTCTCCTCAGTGGTGATAATGTAGCCATTGGACAGGACTTCTATAGCAGCAGATCTGAATCTGAGTCATGAAACCCATCAGATCTGAACCTAATAGCATACTTCTCACCCTTTTATATTTATTTCCTCACTCCATCTTCTTTCTTAACCCTTTCTATAGTTTAGACATTAGGATACCTTAAAATTTAGATTTTAGTGACCCTAAATCCCCTTCCATTTAGGATTGCCAGATCAATAGTCAGATCTGGAGGGCCTACTAAAGATGGCTCCCTTGGAGCTTAAGATCAACTTCCCTGTGGGACAAACTCTTACTTATCAAAACTTGCTACAATAGGCCCTGTATCTTGCAGGATTGTGCATATTTTAGGCTTACTGCTCTGTCATTTTCAATCCACCTTTCATTCATTTTCATTCACCCTATTCTTATCACTGTCTTCAATAAAGTCAGTAGCAAGCACTCAAAAAATAGCCTAACAGACACGTCTCAAAGGATGGTGTCACAATAGATCCGACAAAAATAGAAGCAGTGGTATAATGGAAACAATCAAAGATGGTGACAGACATCCGTAGTTTCCTTAGTCTAGTCGATTACTATCGACGTTTTGTAGAGAGATTTTTGAAAATATCGGGACCGCTGACGAGGCTCACAAGGAAAGATGTAAGATTTGTGTGGACTGAAGAGTGCGAAAAGAGTTTTCAATAACTCAAGAAGAGACTCACTTCAGTCCCAGTGTTAGTAATTCCTTCAGGCGGTGGAGGGTTTACGGTGTACAGTGATGCTTCGCATAGTAGTTTAGGCTGTGTGCTCAACTAGAATAGGAAGGTGATTGCTTATGGGTCGAGACAGCTAAAAGATCACGAGAAGAACTACCCGACACATGACCTGAAATTGGTAGCGATCATATTTGCACTAAAGATTTGGAGGCACTATTTATATGGTGAGACCTTTGAGATCTTCATCGACCATAAGAGCCCCAGGTACCTATTCACACAGAAAGAATTAAATATGAGGCAACAACGGTGGTTAGAGTGTCTCAAGAATTACGATTGCTCTATATAATACCATCCCGACAAAGCTAATGTCATCGCAGATGCCTTGAGTCAAAAGAGTTTGGCTCAATTAGCTAGCCTTGTTTTGGGGATGCACAGATGGAAGTGGTTGGAAGATCTTTCCTTCTACGATGCAAAGATCGAGGTGAAAACTCTAGGGGACTTCTTGACCAGCATCACCGTTAGATTGACGAACTTTGAGCATGTTCAAGAACTACAGATGAAAGATCCGGATTTGGTCAAGATTAGATAAGGTATGATTGAGGGCACTAGGCCAGATTTCTGTATCAAGGATGATGGTTCCTTACTATTCAAGGGACGGCTTTGTATTCTGGTTGATGTCGATCTCTGGCAAATTATTTTAGATGAGGCGCATAAATCCAAGTATGCTATTCACCCCGGCAGCACAAAGATGTATCAAGATTTGAGAAAAAGCTATTGGTGGCGAGAGTTGAAGCAAGATGTGGCCGAGTACATGTCAAGGTGTTTGACATGTCGGCAGGTGAAGATAGATCATAGAAAACCTGTTGGGTTGCTACAACCTCTACCCATACCGGAGTGAAAATGGGAATCCATCTCCATGGATTTCATCGTGGGATTACCGCGTATAGCAAAGAGGTATAATGCAATTTGGGTCGTTGTCGATCGACTTACCAAGTCAGCTCACTTTCTGCCATACAATACGATGTACATGACAGGAAAGCAAGCACTCTATATGAAGGAGATCGTACGTTTGCATAGGATTCCAAGCAGTATTATTTCTAATCGTGACCCACTATATACTTTCAAGTTTTGGCAAAAGTTCCAAGAAGGCATGGGTACACGATTAGACTTTAGTTCAATGTTCCATCCGCAAACCGATGGGCAAATAGATCGAGTGAATAAGGTGATAGAAGATATAATCAGAGCATGTATGATTGAATTGCAAGGATCATGGGATCAATACCTACCATTGATTGAATTTTCATATAATAATAGTGTTCAGACGAGCATTGGAATGGCGCCGTACGAAGCTCTCTACGGACGGCGGTGTAGATCACCTATCAATTGGGAGGAGACCGATGAAAATTTTGTTTTGGGGCCAGAGTTACTAGAAGATAATGCCATTATTGTTCGTATGATCAAAGAGAGGCTTAAATCAGCTCAGAGCAAACAAAAGAGCAATGCCGATATCAAAAGAACGAGCGTGGACTTTGCCGTTGACAATCATGTGTTTGTGAAGATATCACCCATGAAGGGCGTGATGAGATTTGGAAAGAGGGAGAAGCTAAGTCCTCGTTACCTTGGACCTTTCAAAGTTTTGGGTCGTGTCGGCGAGGTCACATATCGCATTGGACTACCTCCTATTTTTTATCGTGTGCATAATGTATTTCATGTCTCAATGCTCTGCATGTATGTAAACGACGGCACACATGTTTTGAGAGATCAACCAATGGAGATGCATGGAGACATGACCATGATTTAGGAGGCAACTCAAATATTGGATCTAAAAGAACAAATTTTACGCACGAAGGTGATTCCTTTGGTGCTCGTTAGGTGGGGAAATCATCCGACCGAAGAAGCAATGTGGGAGCGTGAGGCCAATGTCAGGGAACAGTATCCTAGCTTATTTGAGGACACTAGTTAGTGTCCTACAAATGTAGTAATATATAATATTTTGGCATGTCTATGTACAAATTTCTATTTTGAAATGAATGGATGAGTTCTGTCAAATTTTGGGCATAGTTCGTTTCAATCTTGGTTGATTGATCATTCAATCAATAATTTCCAAATGCCTTGGACAAGAAATTCTGTGTTAGGAAGAGACTAAAGGTTAGAAACATCACGGGGTGAAAATACAGGATAGAATGAACCAGAAAAATATTTCTGGGCTCACTCGCGCGGTGACTTACGCTCGCTTGCGCGAGCCTTATGAAAATAATGTGCCAAATTAGTTCTGGGCTCGCTCGAGCGAGGACTTATTACCGCTCGAGCGAGGTCGGGGGTATAAATAGGGGCGGCGATTACTATTTTGCCCATTTCTTCACGCAAGAAGAGGTTGGGGCGCTTGGGTTTAGGGTTTTTGGCTTTGAAACTTCTTCTCCATATGATTTCAAGCCGGATTTGAAGAATCCGATCCGTTCAAAACACGTAAAAAGGTGATTTCTACCCTAAATCCATCTTGTTTTCGTTGATTTTGTTTCTTTTGACACCTAATGGCTTCTACAAGCCCTAACCCTCAACCTAGGAAGAAGATTGTAATTCGATCGTCATCTTCTCGCAATATGGCACCACAACCACCACTTCCACCACCACCACCACTTCAAACACATGCATCGGCCCAACCGGATGATTGGTGGGGGGCCAAAATCTTTGAAACCGAGTGGGAAATCTACCACACTTGCTTTCGAGATCCTACGTCCACAAAATGAACTTCAAATTTCCTCACACACAATCGTATGAGACCACTATTAGCGCCATTTTGAAGTTGGTATTATCTACGGCTCGTTAAGTTATTTTATCAAACCCTTAAAACCACGAGCGACAAAGAAATTCTAGTCGTTGAGATTGACGGAAGGTCGTTTGAGTTTGGCTATGCCGACATTTCCATTGCCATGAATTGCCCTCACACATACACTCAAGACCCAAATTATCAACCCCCTTTTACCCAAGGAATACATTTTCAGATGCTTGTCGCTGACATTACTGGCGGCACCACTGCATCAGGATAATCTATCACTCGGTCCCAATTGCCGCCACATATGTGGCCTCTAGACATCATTTTCAAAAAAAATCTATACCTAGCGGGCCAGGACCAGGAACGTCGTGATGCATTTTTTAGGGCGTTACACTCCGCTTTCCACAACAAATGGTTTAGCGCACCTAGGGTGGCTCTCAAGGGAATTATATATGCTCTTAAATGAAATGTGAAGGGTGCTATTCCACCACCCATCAATCGCTTACCTTATGCCCGTCTCATTTCCTGACTCTTCGACTTACACAATGGGAGGGCAGGCTTTCAGATGAGGGCGGATGAGCCCATCCTAACTGATAACATCATCCCATTCATCGATCAAGACCTAAGTAGAAACTTAAAGAGCCTCCAAAATAGTCTAAATAGGAAGCAAGACCGTCAGCTCACATGGCGGGCAGCTCAGCTACTCCATCTACTTCTTCGGCACAGCCTTTCTCTACCACTAACAATGGCATGCTACAGGATATCTTTCTCCAGGGGAGGGAGATCCGCTCGCACCAGAGGTTTCAGGAGATGCTCCTCATAGACTTCATGAGCCATGCATTCCCACAGACATACCGGGAGTGCGTCGATACTATGCGGGCTGCCATCTTTGGTGCGTCTAGCTTGGGTCCTGCTACTAGGGTGACTACAGCTAGTGCGACTACCGCAGAGGAGGTTGGAGATGATGATGGCGATGAGGAGGCGGACGATGATGATGATGAGTATGAGCAGGGTGACGACTAGGTCGTCATCAGAGAGTTAAATTTCTTTTTGAAAATGCCACATGTAATATTTATATCAATGTTTTGATGAACAAAGTATTGGGGGGATAGAAATCCTTCAAACTATGGTGACATGCTTGTCACAATTTTGTTATTACACATGGTGATAGCTCTATATATATAGTTTTTTTCCATTATGGTTAAATTGGTGCAATGTGTGTAGTCATACCCGAATATATGGATGTGTGTACTTTTCTTGTGCAGGTGCTTGTGAAAGTGTGAATATGTTTAGTATGTCTCATGGCAGGTTGTACCCACACAAGGAAAAACTTCATACGTGAGATTTCAAGTGAATTTGAAATGGGTATCATATTGGTTGTGATAATAGTTGTATATTGGTTGTTATATTTCACGTTAAATTCGAATGGGAGTTATATTGTCTGTTATATTTTTAGGTTGATTTGGAATAAGTATATTATCAGTTGTTATGAAGGAATATAGATCATGTTTTGCAGTAATGCAGGTGTGATTATGGATCGCTTCTGTCCAAATGCTTAATTAGATGATTGGACTAAATGGGTAGCCTGTTCGAATACCCCTGTTGCTTGTGTGTAGTTTTGTTTTGTATAGTCTTTTATCAATTTTCAATGATGAAAATTTTATAAGGTGGGGTGAATGTAATAACCCCGATTTTAGGGAACAGTGTAGGTCACGCATGATGCACACCGCACTTGTGTGTTTGTGGTTCATAAGAGAACCATAATTTTTATGCACACCTTAAGTGTATATGTTTAGTATGTAAGTTATGTGGATGCAAAATACTAATATGAATGTGTGTGATTAGCACACTAGTAAAAACAAGTTAGAGAAAGGGGGGAGGAGTCTCCCATACGTCATTCTTCTTGAGCTTAGAAAGAGAGTGAGATAGAGAGAAAGAAAAAGAGGACTTGGTTAGGAGAGATCTAGAAATAGGGATTTCTTTTGAGAAAAGGTTAAATTCACCTTTTAGATTTCAAATACATGAGATGAGGAAGGTGTGGTGACAAGAGTAAAGAAGATCCTTTAGTTTTGAGCTTGTGAATGATCATGAAAGGGTTTGGAGGAAGGGTTTTGAAACCCTCTTTAGTATAGTTGATCTTGGATCGAATCTATAAGAGATTCCATTGATCTAAGGTATGTTTTAATGTTTATATGTGTTTTAAATAAGATATTAATTGTTAGCTAGATTTATTTTGATATTTAATAGGGTATTAAATGAGGTAGGAAGTCAGTTCTAGAAATGATCGAGTTGTAACTGTGACCGCTCCTCGCGTGCGCGATTATAATAGCTCGCTCGCATGAGGAAGGGATAAAATATAAGAGGAAATATGTTTTGTGCTCGCTCGAGTGAGGAGCTTTGTGAAAAGGAAGCTCGCTCGAGCGAGGCTCGTTTATCATCGCTCTGCGAGGTTGAGTACCTTGTTTATAATCGCTCGAGCGAGGTAAAGTAATCACTTGAGCGATGAACAGTACTCGCTCGCGCGAGGTATAACATAAAAAAATCATTTATTTTGTTAAATTCTTGGGAATTATGATTTCCAAGATTCTTAGAGGCTCTTCTAAGGGTATGTTTGGCACACACAATGTAGGTTTGACGGGTGTTTGATGCGCTTGATCCTTTATAGGATATTGAAGTGTTTTGGTTGTTGGCTTTGCTTTGAGGTAGGGAATTCTTTGAACATATATTTGATTACGATAGCATGTATGTAGTGATGTAAAAATGTGTGTGTTGCATGATAAGTTGAGTGCATAGGGATACTCTAATATTTTTTAAAAGAAGTTAAGCTTGTACAGCTAAGGAGTGTGCGTGTGTACACTAAGTAAGAGACAAGCAAACTTATAAGCACATGACATCCCGGGGATGTGTATGAGATGTGGGCATCTGTGTGATGCGTATGAACATGTGACATCCCCAGGGGATGTGTAGCTAAACGTAGAGTTATGTGAAATAGACCAAACCAGCTTTGAATATTATACTTATAAAAAATACACAGTGATAAACTATATGTAAATTACACAATGATTTAAGGTTTGTAGAATACCCCACCGACACGGCGGTATAATCGTGACTGACTCGGCAGGATATCGGTGACCGGTACAGCGGCCAATCCGTACACCAGTGTGGAGGTCTATTCGTAGACAGTAAGCACATCCCGGGGATATTGAGATGAGATTTAACCTCACCGCCTATTGAGAAAGGGGCTTGGGTAGTATTCCCAGGGAATACATATAACAACTGTCTATTTAGGCGACAATGGTGGGTATTCCATCGGGGCTCGATGCTATATTGCTCGGGGATTACTTAAGTTGAAGATTTAAGTTTTACTTTAAGCCTATTCAGTGTCATTCATAATAAATCAACAGTAAAGTAAGACATGCAAATTACCAGTAAACTTGAGTGCAAATCACCATCTTTTAAACTGTTTTCTAGCAAATGCATAGACACATTATGCTTAGAATATCATAGAATATATGTGAGATTTTGATTTATATGTTCATTGTGTTATTCCCTATTGAGCTAGGATGTAGCTCACCCCTATAGACTATATGTCGCAGGTCCTTTGTTAGCAGCGGCCGAGGCTTCGGGAGACGTTGATCCGGGTGATTCAGATTACGTGCCTGGGGACGAGTTGGAGCCTCCTCCCGAGGACTTTTTCTAGAAGACTCTGCCATGTACTTTGACAGAGTAGTTTTGAGAGCTGATTGTACAGCTTGGTATGTCAAGTCTTTATTTTGATAAACAATGTAATTAAATTGATTTATTCTTTTGGCGAACCATCTAGGGTGATCTGTTTATCACCGATGGTTCGGGTCAGTTCTTTGTTCATGCAGTGGCATGAAAGTAAAACTGTCTTTTGCATGTGCCAGTTGGGCATATTAACTTTTTTTGCTTTATGCAATTATTCGCTTTATCTCTTTATTATTACTTGTTATACCAATATTTCGTGCATAGCTTTGGGACATGATCTGGAGGATCGTACTGATGGCACGGGTTTCGAAGTGCTAAAATTTGGGCTGTCACAGATTAGGATTTCTCATACCTATTATACAATCGTAGCGATTACAATTAATTAATGTAAGTGTGAATTTAATCAAGTACCTATCTATTGCATGGACACAACTTCCGATAACAAAGCATCGCCCCAATTCATGCTGCACAGACACGTCTTTCACCATTAATAGATATACCAACCGGTTACACTCCTCAATGCCAACCATAACTTCCATTAATAGCGACTTTTCACATTCTGAATTCACTATAAATAAAGACCTACACCTCCAGTACCATCACTCCATTCCATTTACGTCTTCAACATATTCACAATGGTGAACCCATCAAACTGGTCTAAATTCACCAAAACATTCACTCGCCTTCTCCTACGCCACGAGGAGGAACTCTCGAAGATCCTCGAGGAAAGGAGGTGAATAATTAATGAAATCATCAGCCTCTTCTCCTCCCTACCACCTCCTCCACCCCCCACTTCATCTTCATATCCCCCACCGCAACCTCTTAACCGCCCATTTCCCTTTTCTATTGGACGCACCTACTTCTAGAGCGTGTCCCTACCTTTTTATTCTGGGTGGCATCATTTTGAAAAAGTCGAAAGATTTATTCTTGGACGTTGCTGCCGATGTCTTAGTTTAGTGTGTGTCTAGATTTTTCCTAGATTTCTTTGATGTAATTAGTTTTCTTTCCATATTTCTGTAATTAGTTCATAAATGAAAAAGCTTTTTATTTATTACTGTCTTTCTTTTATTTTTATTACTAACATCTAATATTCTCTATTCAAATCGGAAGTATTTTTTCTTCCAAGTTTGAGGGGAAGAATTTTTTATTTTTTTTGCAGATTATAAACCCGATTTCTAACATAACAATAATTTATGATAATTTTTCTGTATGTCTCCCGTTTTGCACAATGAGGGCATTGTCCTATGTAAGTTTGGGGTGGGATACAAACTTTTGCTAGTTCACTTTTTGTTAGTTTAGTTTTTTAGTTTAGTTTTTGTTTAAAATTTATTATTTTACAAAAGAAATTTTAATTTTTTTTAGATAAGTTAATCATTATATATAATTTTTGACAAAATATAAAAATCTGAATTTCTTAGCAAACGATCATAGTAGTAGTTTAAAAATAAAAATAAAAATAGTTACAATTCAAAGTAAAGTATCTCTAAAACATTGTATCAGAGAATGTTTGAAACTATACGATTGATCTGAACTGTAAAATATTTTAGATTATATTTTCAAAATCATATAACCAGTGAGCTATAGCGCCTATTCCTTTTTATTCTGAGAGAAAGAGAGATTGTTTTTATTCATGCTTAAATTTTTCTGAACTTCTCTACTATCTGAAATCTCTTAATGTTGAACTTAGAGTCAATATATTTTATGATTATAATTATTTATTTGTTTAGAACTGTCTAATAGATATATCAAAGCAATAAAGCATTCATATTAGTAAATCGTGAAAATGACTGAAGGTCATCTTTTGTTAAATCAGAGCCAAAAAGCTAAAATCCCATAATATTTTATCATTTGAACCCATATTAGAGGCCTAAAGACTAGATTTCTTTATACCAGAATTTTATAAACCCTTAACCATATGTACTGCCCAAAACTTTCTATCCTTAAACCTCACAATTTTTTAGAGTTTAGAATGTAAAAGAAGGAAAGAAAAGGGAGTGAAAGGAGTATGAGTTAATAGATAAGGGATCTACTGAAAAGGGTATAACTGAAAAAGAAATACAAATGTATAAAAATATAAAAAAAGAAAAGAAAAAGAATGAAAATTCGTAAAAGACAATTTTGTGAAAAGAGAAGCAAAAAGCTTCCAAACTGAAAAGAAGAGAAAAATGGGATTTACAAAAAGAAAAAGAAATGGGAAGAAGTAATCCAAAACAAGGATACTTACTAAAGATGAAAAATAGAAGAAGAGAAGGAAGAGCTAAACTCTTGAAAATAATTTGGAATCCTCTTTACCTTTTTGAAACCTTCTGAAAACCCAAAGCCCCATTACAAGCCGAAGGAAAGACCTTTGTGATTTACGATTTGTAAAAATATGAGTCTAGTAGAGATATATGAAATAGATACTATAAATAAATAAATAAATTATATAAAAAAATCGATTATCCTTTCCATGAGATTTATCTTTTTAATTGAATTGTCCTTTGAATTTATCACGAACATATCATATCATGAGAATCCAAAATTTTTATTATTTTTGAGAGTATACCAATAAGTGAGTTTGGATGAAAATATTTTCTAAAAATTACAGTTTAGAAAAATCTATGATGAATAAACTTTTCACTGATATGCACACACTCCAATAATTACATATCCGATTTGACCTATGGACGAATATGCAGGCATACGTTTCATGCTTGTTTGAGTAATAGCAATGAGATTCCCAATACCAAGCTAAGAATAGCTAGGATTTTCAGAAGATGTTCGTTTGATGAGAAATCAAAAGGTATATCGAAATTCAAGTGGGTGAAGCTGCAGCAGCTACTTTCGAAGTAAAAGAAAAGCTAAGGGAGTTGGGAAGTTTAGGGAAGACAAGAGCATTTGAGGTAGGGAGTGGGAGAGTCAGAGTCGAAAAGAGGACTCCTCACTTCTTTCTTTCATTCAAAACCGTGCATGAGACTTTTATCTCGCACGGCTCCGGCTCCTCAGTGATAAATGTAAGAACTCATCTTCTTTCTTTTTTTATTACCTTCCTCGTGTATGTATAAGACCAAATTCATTCGATTTCTAAAAAGGATTACTAATCCTTCACTTTTCAAGGAATCCCTCATCAGTGGTTGTGAATGACTTACTTTTTCCATCTTTTCGAACTTGGTTCTGTAGGAGCAAGTCAGAAAGATTGAGAAATAGAATCATCTGATTTGATTCGTTCTCAATAGCCATGAGATGATCACCTTAGGTTGATCCTTTTGTCGACAAATGCTTCTATTACACTCCTAGTCTCTAGCCTTTGAAGGATGAGAACCAACTATGCATCTACATCGATAATTCAAGTATTGTATATGTCATTAGTCCAATCATTTGTAGCAACTACCCGTAATAACAAACTTCCAAAATGGATCTGTTTATCATAAAGAGATTCGTTGTTCTTGGCCCTGCTTCACCTTTATTATTATTTGAACAAATAGATCATAATACACTTTTTGTAAAAGTTATGTTTTGGTCCGAGTGGGGATAGCATTTCTCTTCTGCATGTCCATAGAGTTTTGAAAAAGAAAAGCATCTTAGAGATAGATATAGAGGTAGGAATTTGTCAAATGAACCACACTCCTTCGTATATGTTAGGATTCAATTAATGAAAAGGGGTTGGGGAGAGCTTGAACCCAATTCATATAGTGATGGATATTAGCGCAATTGAAATTCCCAGGGAGTTATACATTTGTGTATTGATAAGACCATTCACTATTTCTTGAAACTCGATCTCTCCCCCGGATGAACCATATAGCCAAGTTAACTTGTAATTAACTACAAGTTAATTAAATAAAAGGGGATGAGATTGGGACATGTGACATGAAACACATCCTCTTCTCTTCTCTATATTCTTCTATCTTTTCTTTCTTTTATTTGCCTTTCTTCCCAGCTACATGAATTCATAGGTCTTTTGACTAGTTTAAACATTAGAGCAAGGTTACGACTAGGTGACGTGAACATCGGACCATACAAGGTGTAGCGGAGGTGTAAAAAGAGATCGGGAACACACAAGCCTTATGTGACACTTTGGATGGATCATTGAAGCCCCTATACACATGTGCAACGTCCTAGACGATGCCACCTTGGGAAGATGCGTACCTTGGATGGTTGGAGATTGCCACAAGTCGCACAAGCAGGTGTTCATGAAGTTACATTCACAGTCGAGCGTCAATATTCACAATTGACCGTGCGAGATGGATTCTCTGTCGTTTAAGAAAAAAAAAATCAGCATCGCATCATTAATTTTACAGTCGACTGTCACCATCATCACGGACGGTCGTCCCTTCGTTACGATCGATCGTGGGGGTCACAGAATTAGAGTTGCATCTTTTTCAGTTTCTATTTTTTTAAAGGTTATTTTGGTCTTTAAAGTTTAGGTTAGTTTAGTGTTTCTTTGCTCTGTATATAATGTAAGAGACTTAATTTTAAGGGTGTGATTGAATATTAAATGAATAAAGATTTATTTTGAAGCAAGAGCGATTCTTCTTATTCCCTGTGATGAGTTTGGTGTGATGCTAATTTCTCTTGATTCTTCTTTCTAATCTCCTTATTGTTGCAAGATACTAGTTTATTTTATAATTTTGATTCTAATTATTCTATTTCCACCTAATTTTAAGCCTCTAGTTGCTAGTATTCTATTTCAACCTTGCAAAATCTCTTTGTTCTGAACCCTAATAACACTGAGGGGTAGCTCAGTTGGTCAGGCCTTGGGTTTGCTCTCCAATGGTCACCAGTTCGAGTCCCCTCAAGGCCACTAGAGGTTTACTTGACCGTTAAATTTAAGGCCCCGTGGGCAGTGTTCTTAAAATCGTTGGGCGGGTTCGGGCGGTCGCTATATATATATATATATATATATATATATATATATATATATATATATATGTGTGTGTGTGTGTGTGTGTGTGTGTGTGTGTGTGTGTGTGTGTGTGTGTGTGTGTGCCACTTTCTAGAATAGGAGGAAGAAAAAAAAGAAAAGAAGAACAAAAAAAGAGTTGTGCTCACTGCTCAGTTACCAAAAAAAAAAGTGTTGTACAAGATCATAAAAAACTGAGGAAGAAGAAGAAGATAAAAAATAGAGGAAGAAGAAGAAAAAAATTGAGAAAAAAGAAGAAAAACAGAGATAAAAAAAAAAAAACAAAAATTGGGGACTGGGGCGACCCGAGCGGGTCCGGGGCGGCTGCCCGGACACCCCAAATCCGGTCTGCCCAGGCCTAAATCGGGGCGCCTGGGTGATTTTCAGAACAGTGCCCATGGGATTAGTCGAGGTGCGTGCAAGCTGGCCCGAACACCTATGGATATATATATATATTATATATATATAAAATAAAAAAATAAAAATAAAAATTCTGCAATCCTAATCATTGTCCCCATTTGAGCCTTGATATTAATTGTTGAAATTAGTGTTTAAATCAACTGTCGATCCTTATATTCGTCAAATCCTAGATTGGAATCAAAAGGCACCATTATTGGTAGTCGTTTGATGCCCTAGACTAGGAAGGAAATTGAGTTCCACCTAGATTGGAATCAAAAGAATAATTGTGATGATGGGAAGCTAAGGATAAAAAATATGAATATTTTGAAATAATGAACATATAATGACTAACTGAATAATTAGTAGTATACAAAAATTAGTTTATATTTTAAATTTTTAGTTTTGAAAATTCTAAAAATATTTGAAGTTTCTACGTAACTTCACTGAAAACCTTCAGGAGACTACAACTCCTCCACTAGGGATCACCCACTAGGGATCACCTAAGGGTTTAAAGGCTTGTTGCATCTGCAAAATGTAATCGTGCTCTCTACGAAAGTGGCATTTAAATTTAAAAGTTTTAAATATTTTATGTTTTCTTGTTTGCTAGGACTAGCAAAACTTAAGTTTGGGGGTGTGATTAGTCACATAATTTACCATTTTACCACCCTTAACTTAGTGATACTAATCTATAGTTTGCTACTATTAGTTACGGATGTGCAAATATTAAAGATAAGCAGTAAATTAGAGCCTAAATATTAATCTTTATCAAAATAAACTCAAAATGCAATAAGAAAGATGATCAAGCGAAAAAAGTGTTTTTCCGCCTACTGAGAGCCAGAGAATCGTAATTTACGATTCTTTAAAAGAGACAAAAGGAGAAAAGTGATAAAGCGTAATTCAGATAATCGTCAACTATGAGGAAGCCTGGAGAAATAGAAAATCGTGAATTATGATTTTCCACAAAAGAAGTTATGAAAGACCGAAAATCGTGATTAACGATTTTCTAAAATAGAAGATTTCCTACTATTGTTGCTACTGCTGATCACGTGAGTGAGAGTTTAACACCGTCATATCTAGAATTTAAAGATTCCTGCAATTAGAAGTCTGATGAACCACGGATCTGAGAAGATTGATAAAGATCTAATCTGAAGGACTCTGGTACTGCTCAATAAAGAATAATCCAGAAGTGCATCAACTAAAGAAAACAAGGAAAGATAAAATTAGGAATTATAATTATATTAGGAATCTTTTATTTTTAGTAGTTTCTTTTATTAAAACTAGATCTTTGTAAACCGAACCCTTATGATCTATAAATAAGAGGGCTCGGCATACAAATAAGCATCGAAGAATTTCAGTATCAATTGATGCCTGAGATTAGATTTTCTTTCGATCAATAGTGTATACTAGTTAGAGTAAATTAGATATCATAAGTTTCTCAAGAGCAATTGACGACTATAATTGAGTGTTGAAAATTAGTGTAGATATCTGTAATTTCTCAGGAGCAATTGATGACTGCGACTGAGGGTGAAGGATATATTTTACTTTGCTTTCTAGTTTAAAATTTATTTGCTTTGTAAACATCTTCAAGTTTTAATTTGAATTGAAGACTCAGGTTAGAATTTGCATATTAGTGTAACGGTTTTTACTTTTCCATCTTCAATTTGTTAGAATTTGATTGACGCCCAAATTTTTGGTTAATTGTTTATTAGATTAAATCTGTATTGATAGGATCTTAGACTTGATTGACTACCAATGCTAGGAGATTAAAAATATGGTGTAACAGTACTATTTATTTTTATAAATATCCGAAAGCAAAAAATTAAGATTGACGATCTTAATCTGAAGAAGGAGGATTAGGATTTATTTTTATGTACTTTAGTTTAAAACCGCATTCTTTTATTCATATTTCTCCAGTAAATTAGGAAATCTTAAAGATAAATAAAAGTTTTAAGATAGGGATTTAGATAAAAGATATAAACTAAGAATTAATAAGATAATGAACTTCCTCGTGTGAACGATCCTATGCTAGTACTACAATTTCCATTGTGCGCTTGCAATAGGTTAAGACTTGAATTTAATATAATTATAATATATAAAAAGACAAGAGTCAAGTTTTTGGCGCCGTTGCCGGGGAAGCGGAATTTATCTAATTCTTTCAAATTTTTATCTAATATTTTTATCTTTTTAGAAACCAATATTTATCTCTCTTTTTATATTTCTTTATATATATATTTTTTTTTATCACTTCTTATGCTTTTGCAGATTTATTCAGAGTAACAGATCGGAACTTCAACACTTTTGCTGGCCACAAAGACCAGAGGTTCAGATTTGTTTCTCTCCTTGCTTTCAAAAAAAATTTATATATATATAACCAGTATTTTTTGTAAACATGCAAGGTCATAATTACCCAGCATGGCCAAGCTATCAATCGACTTACGACCCCCAAGAGTACTCACCTACCCCTGAGCAACTCCTCGCTGCTCAATGGGGAAGTCCTGAGAATTTCTATAGTCATCCGTGGGGAGACCATTACAACTTTCCACGGATTACTCAACAAGACTACTCTTATGCACATCAGCAATACCCCTATAATTCTCTACCAATATATGCCCCAAATCATTTTTTTGAGCAATCACCTATTACGGACGAAGATGCCACTATTGTTCAGATTCTCCGAGATCTGTAGCAACATGCGCATCAGCGTTCTAAGGAATTATCTCAACTTTCCCAAATTTATACTCCTGCTCTCAGACTATTGCAAACGTAGGAACCAAAATTGAACAAACTGTTATACAATGGGAGGAAATATGGAATAATGAAGGATCGTCACTACCAGCTATCAACTTAGGGGGAAAATTGAGTGATGAGATGTTAAACAACCCTATACCCCATGCCCAAGTTCAAACTTTATGAAGTGGTAAGGTTGTGGATAAAAAAGCAGATATGCCTAAACCAATAGACAACCCTGTACCCCAGAAAAAGGAAAACAAATATATACAGGAAACCTCACCACCAGAAAACAAAAAAAAACAATAATAAATAAATAAATAAAGGATAATGGTATACCCACATCTACGACCAAAGTTCCCTACGTACAAAAGTTACCATTCCCTAACGCCTTTAGTACACCATCACCTTTTAACAAAAATCCACAAAAACTAGAGGAGCTCACAGAAATCTTCAAGGAAGTGAAGATTAACCTACGTCTATTAGAGGCAATTAAACAAATCTCTGCCTATGCACGATTCTTGAAAGAGATGTGCACACAAAAATGAAAATAGTGAAACATTGTCTCACAAAAAATTTTCTTAACCGAGCAAGTAAGCTCCGTCTTACAAGCCAGGACCCCTCCCAAGTTCAATGATCCGGCAATCACTACAATTCCCTGTATCATAGAAAACCATGCTATAAACAAAGCACTCCAGGATTTGGGAGCAAGCGTAAATTTGGTACCATACTTTGTCTATGAAAAATTAGGACTAGAAAAAATTAGTCCTACTTTGGTAACTCTTCAGTTAGCCGACAGATCAGAAAGAAGGCCAGTAGGAGTAATTGAAGATGTCCTGGTTGAAGTCAATAAATTTATTTTTCCTATCGACTTCTTGGTGTTGGGCATGGAACCAAGTTCGAAATCCCCAACACAAATTTTCGTTATACTCGGTAGACCATTCGTGGCTACAGCCAATGCATGTATTAATTGTAAGACCGGGGTAATGAAAATTTCTTTTGGAGATATGTGAATCCAGTTGAATGTTTTCTCGGTAACCAACCAGATGGCCTTAATAGATGACGAGAAATGCTTCCTCATTGATGAAATAGAAGAACTGATAGAAGAAGCATTGCCTGTCACCCTATCTAAGGAAATACTAAAAGCCTCATCATGGTATACGAATTTAGAAGAATCAGACTTTCAAATAAAAGAAGTAACCTCTATGTTGGACACATCTGCCTATGAACTCCAGTCCAAAATATGGAAACCATGGATAGAACCTTTGCCTACTACTTCCAATGAACCCTTACAACTGTCCATCGAAAAAGCACCATCCTTAGACCTAAAATTAGTTCCCAACACCCTTAAGTACGCTTTCCTTCGACCCAATGAAACTCTACCAGTAATCATTTCATCTGCTCTCAGCAGGGAACAAGAGAACAAGTTGCTGGTCATACTTAAGAAATTTAAACGTGCAATCGGGTGGATCGTCGCCAACCTCAAAGGGCTTGATCCGTTAACTTATATGCACTGAATTCATTTGGAGGATAATGCCAAAACCTCACGAGAAAGTCAACGACAGTTGAATCCAAACATGGGGGAGGTAGTACAAAAGGAGATCGTAAAGTTGTTAGATGCAGGTATTATCTACCCAATTTCTGATAGCCAATGGGTAAGCCCCATTCAGGTAGTTCCAAAGAAATCTAGGATTACTATGAAAGACAATGCATCTGGTGAACTAGTGCCATTACGGGAAATCACAGGGTGGCGTGTATGTATTGACTAACGGAAGCTTAACTCTCTGGCACGCAAGGATCATTTTTCATTATCCTTCATTAACCAAATCTTGGAAAAACTTACAGGTCAAGAATATTTCTGCTTTCTAGATGGATATTCAAGGTACAATCAAGTACCGGTGTATCCGGAGGAACAGAAAAAGATCACCTTCACGTGTCCTTTTAGAAAGTTTGCTTACCGACGCATGCCCTTCGGGCTGTGCAATGCACCAGCAACCTTCCAAAGATGCATGATGGCTATCTTTTCTGACATAATAGATAGGTTTCTGGAAGTAGCCGCAGACCTCGGATTGAATTGGTTTCGAGGTTATTGAAGAAAACCGAAGTGAATCTTATTCATGGCAGTGTATATGTGTGTTCATGTGAAAATTAGAGACTTACGCCGATGTGATGGGTAAGGCGTTGGTTGCAGAGAAAATCATAGTGTATACCTTATCGTGTGTGTTTAATCTCAGAACATGCTAATATGGTGTTTTGGATGTATGATCAATGCTATTTGCTCATCTGTTGATACATGTATGTGGGGATCTTTATTGCAATTAATAGTACATGTTGACAATTAATAATTGGATGATTTTCTTTTCCTTTATGGCGATGGTTAAATTTCAATTATGATCCAAAATTTTTGAGGACGAAAATTCCTATGGACAGAAGAATGTAACAATCCTGATTTTATTTGTGTATGAATCGATTCATATCTGGACGTGAGTGTTCAACATGATGTGCATGATAAGACCTAGTCACTTAGGACAATTTTTTAGGACGAAAATTTTATAAGGTGAGAAGAATGTAACAGCCTAAAAATTTTAATTTTGAATAGTATACCTCGGGATGTGTCACAACCCAGTTTTTTTTCACTGATTTGTGCACGGCACGCATACACACACAGGTATATGTGTTTCACAAGGAGACCAAAACGACCCAAATACTTTAAGTGTGTACGTGGGAAACACACTAGTATATCCCAAAAACTTTAGATATAAAAGTGAAGAAGAGAGAGAGGAGCCCTTACGTAAATCTATTCTAACCTAAATAGAGAGAAGGAGAATATAGAGAGAAAGAAGAAAAGATCCTGGTAGAGAACTAGGGTTCGTTGAGACTTAGGTCGGCAAAGGAGATCAGAGGAAACGACGGGAGGACGAACCAGGGAGGCCGGATAACCGAGTAGTTATTCAAATCATAAATCAGACCGGTGCGGTTTCATCGTCAGAGGTACGTTAAGGACATGATAGATGCCTAGGAATGTTTTAAATAGTAGGAAAGAGGTTGGCTAAATGTTCCTTGTTTAAGATAAAGGGTAAATGATGAGTGGAAGCATATTCTCGATCTTGATCGAGGGACAAATCGTTGTTCCTCGCTCGAGCGGTCTAAAAAGGCTCGCTCGAGCGAGGATGAACAGATATAAACATGACTCTGGGCTCGCTCGAGCGGTCCCTGAAACTAAAGGGGAGCTCGCTCGAGCGAGGGTCCACGGTCATATTTTGAAAACTCATTTTAACCGCTCGAGCGACCTCAATTTAATCGCTCGAGCGAGGTCAATAGACCGCTCGAGCGAAGTCAAGTGGCCGCTCGAGCGAGGATAATTGATCACATGGCGATGCAGTGACCACTCAGATCTTGGTTTTTGTCGAATATGAGGACTTGGGGGTCATACACCCAATGACCTTAGATTATTCTAAAACTTTTTTTTTATGTAGGTTGATGCGTTATAACCCTCTACGGGCAGGCATGCCTTGAGATTCGTCGAGGTAGGGAATATTCTCGAAACATGTGCATTATTCTGTGAACTCATGTGCGTAGTATAGTCTATGTAAATAGCGTATATTCCATAAACAGTCATGATAAGGGTGTGTGTGTGTGTTACAATATGGAAAATCCTGAAGTCCCCAGGGGACGAGAAATAAAATAGAAGCAAGTGGCATCCCAAGGATGCGTAAGAAAACAAACAGAGAAACAAAGGTAACGTGATACGGCCTAATGTAATATATTTAGCACAATCACGGTGAATAACTATATGTAAAGCACATTGATATTTTTATTATTTAAGGTTGATTAGAATACTCCACCGACGTGGCGGGATACCCACGACTGACTCGGCAGGATATCCGTGACCGGTGCGGCGGCAAATCCGTACATTTATAACACATCCCAGGGATGTAGATTGAGAATAGACCCCGCCGCCTATGAGAAAGGGGCTCGGGCAGTATTCCCAGGGAATACACACAACAACTGTCTAGTTAGACGACGATGGCGGGTATTCCATCGGGGCTCGATGCTATATTGCTCGAGGACTACTTAAGTTAAGATTTAAGTGATTAGGCCAAATTCACAACCAAACTTATAAGGAGAATAAACAAAAATATGCTAAGTATTGGTCGGAACCATTGGGTTATTCCTGTTACTCAAATCGTTTTTCATAAGTGATTTCTTGAAAATGTTATGCTGGTTAGGTTACTGACATATGTGTGAAGGATGATCTATATGTTCTTTTGTTTTCCCTACGGAGCTAGGATGTAGCTCACCCCTTAGACTATACGTCGCAGGTTCAGGACTAGCAGCAGCAAGGACTTCGGGTGAAGTTAATCCAAGGGCATCGGTGTCCGTGCCCACAGAAGAGTCAGAACCTCCTCCTGAAGAATTCTTCTAGGAAACCCGCTGCATACTCTTAGAGTGAGTTGAGAGAGTACTATGTATGGCTTGGTATATTGAGCCTCTTTATGTCGAATGCTTTAATTTCTATCCCTTGATAAAACATAAAGGATAAATAATTACCACTTAACTATTGGGCATGTCCTTATGTCCATGAATTGGCATGGGACAAGGACAGCCTTGCGAGATCAACTATATTGTCTTTTATTTCGATTTAGAGTAGTCGCATGTGCTTAAATTATAGTTTGGCTGTATATATCGGCGAGTTATGATATGAAGTTAAGGCACGGCCTTGGAGGTCGTGCAGATGGCACGGATTTCGGGATGCCAAAATTCAGGCTATCACAGTTGGTATCAAAGCCTTTCTTTCCAGGGTTCTGACTATCATATCGTCAGAATATAGGGACTTCTGCTAACGAGATTATGGATTCTCATGCAGACCGTTATGTTTCCTAGAGGGAGAGGCCGACCCAGGGGTGGTCATGATAGGAATTTGCGCAGTAGAGATGGGTTCGTCTCACCTACAAACAGAGTGCCATTGGGAAACAGGGAGATTCCTGAGCAAGCGTGTGGAGGAGGAAACCAAAATCAAGCAGAGGAGCAAGATCTAGATAGACAGGATCGAGATCAGAGGGAACAAGATAGGGTGAGAGAAAGAAATGAAGAAAGAGAAGAGCGTCAGAGGATGATGCACACAATGGAGACCATGGCAACTGCCATGGCACAACAAGCAGCGTCCTTGGCAGCGCATACAGTACCAGAACCACAACGAACACCTACCCCTCCAGTAGGACTTACACCTTCAGTGGCTTCAGCATTCACCGAGTTCAGAAGAATGAGACCTCCCAACTTTTCAGGACAGGCAGACACGATGGCCGCCGAAAACTGGTTGGGAGAAATGGAGAAGGTGTTTAGCGTACTGACATGCACGGAGGATGAGAGCGTCCGTTGGGCAGCATATATGTTAGATGGAGAAGCTGGACCTTGGTGGAAATCAGTTTCGCGAACGAGAGCACAAGAAACCCCAGATGTGCCGTGGACTTGGGACGAATTTGTAGAAGAATTCAACAAACAATATTTTCCGGAAGTTGTGAGGAATCAGATGGAGACCCAATTTTTACAACTATCACAGGGAAGAATGACCGTGAGAGAGTATGGAAATTCATGAGTGGCTCGCCGCCCAGACTACGTAATCTCGGGCGTGATGAAAGCGAAGAGGTTCCAACAGGCTTAAGATCGGACATTCGGGAGGGTTAAGCCCTTCCAAATTTGAAAACTTATGGAGGAATAATGAGTAAGGCATTGGTGGTTGAGGAAGAAAATAATACAGGAGGGAACATCAAGGTAGGGAAAGCATTGATCCGAGCAGGACGGGGAGTTATGAATCGGTATACAAGAAACCGAGATTCGTAGCACCAAATCAGAAACAGTCATTCCAGACAGGGTATGGGAGGGCTGCACAACAACCTACTCATCAAAATTATCCGTTGCTGGCATCAGGGAGACCGATGAGGTATCAAGGTCCTACTTTTCAGAGACTACAGCTCCACAAGGTTTTTCGAGAGCTGCTACTTCATCACCAAGAGAAACTTGTGCAAAATGTGGCAAGTCCCACAAAACAACCGACTGTAGGCAGGGAATGCGAGGCTGTTTCAAGTGTGGCAAGATAGGCCACATGATTAGAGATTGCCCTGAGACAGTCAAAGAAAAGACGGCTCCAACTTCCATGCCACAACCTAATCAATCTCGAAAGCCTGTTATTCGAGGGAGAGCCTCTGTGATTCGCCGAGAAGGAGTGTACACGAAGTTATCCAAGGTGAGGTCTCCTTTAAAATAAAGAATTTCGTTTGCAATACAACTCTAGATAAAGAATGATTTTTTCCATTAGGATAAATATCTATATAACTGTTATTAAACTTAAGAGTGAAAATTTTGTATTAAGTATATGTTATGTACGTATATGCATGCATTGTAGGTACGTTACAGATTTATGAGAAAGGGTGTTACGTAGCACATGACGCGCGAGTGCTGATAGACCCAGGGTCTACCCACTCTTTCATCACCCCTAGATTTGCAAAAAGGATGAAGATTATTCCGGAAACGCTGGACTTTGTGTTATCAGTGTCCATCCCAACAGGAGAATTAGTGGACACAGAGTTAGTCTGCAAATCGGTAGTAGTAAGCATTCGGGATCACGCGGTCCACGAATTAGACGCAAATTTAATATGGTTGGACATGCAAGGATTCGACGTAATCCTTGGCATGGATTGGCTGTCCCACCATTGTGCAACGGTGGACTGCAAGGATAAAGTAGTTGTTTTCCGTCCCAACACGAGGAGATCGTTCCGATTCCAAGGGGAGAGGTCGACTCGTAATTACCACTCGCCGGTCGAGGCGAGCGTTTGATTCGAAGGGGTGTAGTGGTTATTTGGCATTTTTAAGGAAGATAAAGAAGAAAAGAATATTATCTCACGAGATAGCGATGGTGCGAGAATTCCCAGATGTATTCCCAGAAGAATTGCCAGGATTACCTCCAGAGAGAGAAGTAGAATTTGCAATCGACTTAACACCAGGAACGGAACCTATTTCAAAGGCACCCTATAGGATGGCCCTCGAGTTAAAGAATTGAAAGAACAATTACAAGAGCTCATGGACAAGGGTTCATACGACAAGCGTGTCCGTGGGGGAGCACGGTGTTGTTTGTGAAAAAGAAAGATGGGTCAATGCGGTTTGTGCATCGACTACGCCAATTGAACAAAGTCACAGGTGAAGAATCGATATCCGTTGCCAAGAATAGATGACTTATTCGACCAATTGCAGGGTGCAAAACATTTTTCCAAGATCGACCTAAGATCTGGTTACCATCAGTTAAGAGTCAAGGCCGAGGACATTCAGAAAACGGCTTTTAGAACAAGGTATGGACACTATGAATCTTTAGTGATGCGTTTGGGTGACAAATGCACCCGTCTTTATGGACTTGATGAATCGAGTGTTTAAACCACACCTAGACTCCTGCGTGGTAGTGTTTGTTGATGACATCCTAATCTACTCAAAATCTAAATCGGAGCATGAAGAACACTTACGTGTCGCTCTACGAACCTTGCGTGAACACCAACTGTACGCCAAGCTCAGCAAATGTGAGTTTTGGCTAGAAGAGGTTAGCTTTTTGGGACATGTCGTATCCAAGCATGGCGTCACTGTAGATCCCGCTAAGATCGAGGCAGTAGTGAACTGGGAACAACCAAAAACCGTGACAGACATCCGAAGTTTCCTCGGACTGGCAGGTTATTATCGACGTTTCGTACAGGGGTTTTCATATTTATCAGGACCTCTTACGAGGCTTACAAGAAAGGACTCAAGATTTGAGTGGAGTGAGGCGTGTGAGAAGAGTTTTCAAGAACTCAAGAAGAGACTCACCTCAGCTCCAGTGTTAGCCATTCCATCAGGCAGTGGAGGATTCGCAGTTTATAGTGATGCTTCGTATAACGGGTTGGGTTGTGTACTAAATCAATATAAAAAGGTGATAGCTTACGGCTCCAGACAGTTGAAAGAGCACGAAAGGAACTACCCAACACACGATCTAGAACTAGCATATATTCGCATTAAAGATATGGCGACATTATTTACTGGAGAAACATTTGAAATTTTCATCGACCATAAAAGCCTCGGATACTGTTTACGAAGGAACTGAATATGAGGCGTGAAAGGTGGATGGAATTTCAAGGATTACGTTTCTATCTGATACCATCCAGGCAAAGCTAACGTAGTGGCCGACGCCTTGAGTCGAAAGAGTTCGGCCCAACTGGCTAGACTAATTTCGAGTATACATCGATGGAAGTTGTTGGAAGATCTAGCGTTGTGTGGCGCAGACATACAACTACAAGCCACAGGAGCCTTCTTAGCCAATATATCAGTGAAGCCAGTGATATTTGAACACATACGAGAACTACAGATGAAAGACCCGATTCTAACAAGGATACATCGAAATGTAATTGAAGGTACTACCTCTGAATTTTCAATTAAAGAAGACGGTTCCTTAACATTCAAGGGGCGGCTTTGCATTCCGGACAATGCGGAGTTACAACGAACGATTCTTGATGAATCCCACAGGTCAAGCTATGCGATTCATCCGGGAAGCACAAAGATGTATCAGGACCTGAAAAAGAACTACTGGTGGAGAGGTTTGAAACAAGATGTGGCAGAGTACGTGTCACGATGTTTGACATGCCAACAAGTGAAAATCGATCATAGACACCCCGCAGGCCTATTACAGCCTTTACCCATACCGGAATGGAAATGGGAATCTATCTTAATGGATTACCGCGAACTGCAAGGAGGCATAACGCCATTTGGGTAGTAGTTGATAGATTGACTAAGTCAGCACATTTCTTGCCGTACAATACGATGTACACGGCGGGAAGATTAGCAGAACTTTATATGAAGGAGATCGTCCGATTACATGGGATTCCAAGTAACATTGTTTCAGATCGAGACCCATTATATACATCAAAGTTTTGGAGGAAATTCCAAGAAGGAATGGGAACTAAGTTGGATTTCAGTACGACATTTCACCCACAAACAGACAGACAAACTGAGAGGGTCAACCAAGTCATTGAAGACATGCTTAGGGCATGTATGTTAGAATTTCAAGGATCATGGGATCAACATCTACCATTGATTGAGTTCGCTTATAATAATAGTTTTCAGACGAGCATTGGGATGGCACCGTATGAAGCCTTGTACGGAAGACGATGTAAGTCTCCAATCAATTGGGAGGAAATTGGTGAGAAATTCGTTTTGGGACCGAAACTACTTGAAGATAACGCTACCATCGTCCGCATGATCAGGGAAAGACTAAAGTGCTCGTGAAAGTGCATGTAAAAGTTATCCGACATCAAGCGGACTAGTGTGGACTTTAAAGTGGGTGAACATGTATTTGTGAAAGTATCACCGATGAAGGGAGTGATGAGATTTGGGAAGAGAGGGAAACTAAGTCCCGCTATCTTGGACCGTTTGAAGTTTTGGGTCGAGTGGAGAAGTAGCCTACCGCATTGGTTTGCCACCATTGTTTGATCGGTACACAACGTGTTCCACGTATCTATGCTTAGAAAATATCTCAATGACCTCGATCACGTCGAGCGGCCAATCATTCAAATGCATGAAGATATGACCATGATTGAAGAACGAGAAATTTTAGATCGGAAGGAGCAAAGGTGTTGCGAACAAAAGTGATTCCCTTAGTGCTTGTCCGATGGAAGAACCATCCGGCCGAAGAGGCAACGTGGGAACGTGAGGCGGATGTTAAATAACAACATCCCAAATTGTTCGAAATTACCAACTAAATGTTTTCATTCGTTTGAGAATATGTAATTACGGGTACTATGAAGGCTATGTATGTTTTCTTTTTTGAGATATTTGGATTTCAAACAATATTTGAGCAACTTTTCGCTGAACTCTTAATCGATGAAACTAGGGATGTATGGAAACCTAAACGAGCAAGAAGGTACCCAGAAACATCTCTGGTCTCGCTCGAGCGACCACTTGTGTTCGCTCGAGCGAACTACATAAGATTCAAATCTTCTTCTCGCTTGAGCGAGGTCTAGTGACCGCTCGAGCGAGGTCCTGAACCGCTCGAGCGAGGTCTTGAACCGCTCGAGCGAGACATTATAACCGCTCGAGCGAGGATATAATATATGATAGAAACTAGTTATGTTCTTGCTTGAGCGAGAACAGATGACCGCTCGAGCGAGGCGGAACTATAAATATGGCAGACGCAATGGCGCCTGTTCATCTTCAAGCTAAAGGAGGAAGAGACGAACAAGGGGGTTAGGGCAAGCGATTTTCAGTCTTTTCGATCCATTTCCAGCCAGATTTCGACCATCTGATCCGTTAAGACTACTCTTTTAGGTAAAATCTACCATCCCTAAAAATTTTCTTGTCTCTTTAAACCCTTTAAATACCAAATGGCTTCAAGCCCAAACCCCCAACCTAAGAGTATTGCAACAAAGCGCCACAAACCTCGCAACCATCATCAAACCCGCCCTCTGCTCCAATCACACTGGATGATTGGTGGGGAGCAAAAATTTTTGAAGCCGAATGGGAAATACATCCTCTTGTTTCGAGATCCGGCATCCACCCAGTGGACATCGGACTTTATCACCAACAATCAGCTCAAGACCCTGCTTACGCCGTTCGGGGATCGATACTACCCGAGGCTAGTGAAACTGTTTTACCAGACCTTAAACATGAGCATCGATGAGGACGCCATACTTGTTACCATCGATGGTAATGAGTTAATTTTCAGATGTGCTGACATTTCCTCAATCATGAAGTGTCCCCACATCTACACTCCTAGCCCACTCATCCTACCACCTTTTTCTGGGAACGTAGATTTCCCAACGATCATCTCCGACATCACTGGCGGTAGGTCCGCCTCGGGACAATCTATCACCCGGTCACAACTACCGCCGCGCATGTGGCTTTTAGACATTATCTTTAAAAAGAATTTGCACCCAACCGGCCATGACCAAGAACGCCGAGATGCGTTTTTGAAGTAGCATACATACCGTGATTTCACAATAGGTGGATCAACGCACCTATGGTTGTCATAAAAGGCATGGCGCATGCCTACAAAAGGAATGTAAGGGGTGCTGTCCCTCCACCAATCAACCGATTACCATATGCACGGTTGATTTCTCGACTTTTAGACTCACGAAATGGGAAGGGAGGATTTAGGATCCGGGAGGACGAGTTATTCCTCACCGACAACGTCGTGCCATACCTCGCCAGGTGGGCCGAAACCTTAAGGGCCTCCAAACCAGCGTCGACAAGAAGAGAGACCGCAGTGTCTCCCGATCACCACCCATCAAGCACCGGTGGACCGACTACCCCTCTACCTCGGTTCATGACCTATACCCACTACAGACACGGGCATGATGCGGGAGATCCTCCAGCAAGGGCGGGAGATCAGGTTGCACCAGAGGTTCCAGGAGGCGCTACTCATAGACCTCATGGGCCAGGCATACCCGCAGTCTTACATGCAGCGCGTAGGTGCCATGAGGGACGCTATTTTTGGAGCATCTAGCTCCGGCCCGACTACGAGGAGCGCCACAGTGGGTACCACAGCCGTCACGGTGGACGATGGCGACGACGATGGCGAGGACTACGACGACGACGACGACTATGAAGAGGATGAGGATTAGATAGTAACAAACATTTGAACACTTGGCATGTAATATTTTGAAACTTTTGATATGTAGGTTAAAAATTTTCTTCAAACTATCGTGACATGAATGTCACAAGGTTTTGATTGGGTAGATGATAAATATTTACGGGATGAGATATCGATAATATTTTGGTTAATTGTTTTGTTTTTGTTGTATGGAAAATTGTGGGCATGACCAGCACTGGTTACTGCAAAACGCGGCAATTTATGTAAATTTCTAATTTGATATGCGAGTCGTATGACAGAAGTGGTACCTGGTTAAGAAAAAAATATATATATATCGATTTTCGAGGGCGAAAATCTTATAAGTTGGGGTGATTGTCACAACCCAGTTTTTTTCACTGATTTGTGCACGGCACGCATACACACACAGGTATATGTGTTTCACAAGGAGACCAAAACGACCCAAATACTTTAAGTGTGTACGTGGGAAACACACTAGTATATCCCAAAAACTTTAGATATAAAAGTGAAGAAGAGAGAGAGGAGCCCTTACGTAAATCTATTCTAACCTAAATAGAGAGAAGGAGAATATAGAGAGAAAGAAGAAAAGAGCCTGGTAGAGAACTAGGGTTCGTTGAGACTTAGGTCGGCAAAGGAGATCGAGGAGAAGCAGCGGAGGATGAACGGAGGCGGATAGCAGAGTAGTTATTCAAATCATAAATCGTGGTTGCGGTTTCACCGCCAGAGGTACTTTAAGGACATGATAGATGCCTAGGAATGTTTTAAATAGTAGGAAAGAGGTTGGCTAAATGTTCCTTGTTTAAGATAAAGGGTAAATGATGAGTGGAAGCATATTCTCGATCTTGATCGAGGGACAAATCGTTGTTCCTCGCTCGAGCGGTCTAAAAAGGCTCGCTCGAGCGAGGATGAACAGATATAAACATGACTCTGGGCTCGCTCGGGCGGTCCCTGCAACTAAAAGGGGGCTCGCTCGAGCGAGGGTCCACGGTCAAAATTTGAAAAATCGTTTTAACCGCTCGAGCGACCTCAATTTAATCGCTCGAGCAAGGTCAATAGACCGCTCGAGCGAAGTCAAGTGGCGCTCGGCGAGGATAATTGACATGGCGAGGTCCGTGACCACTCAGATCTTGGTTTTTGTCGAATATGAGGACTTGGGGGTCATACACCCAATGACCTTAGATTATTCTAAAACTTTTTTTTATGTAGGTTGATGCGTTATAACCCTCTACGGGCAGGCATGCCTTGAGATTCGTCGAGGTAGGGAATATTCTCGAAACATGTGCATTATTCTGTGAACTCATGTGCGTAGTATAGTCTATGTAAATAGCGTATATTCCATAAACAGTCATGATAAGGGTGTGTGTGTGTGTTACAATATGGAAAATCCTGAAGTCCCCAGGGGACGAGAAATAAAATAGAAGCAAGTGGCATCCCAGGGATGCGTAAGAAAACAAACAGAGAAACAAAGGTAACGTGATACGGCCTAATGTAATATATTTAGCACAATCACGGTGAATAACTATATGTAAAGCACATTGATATTTTTATTATTTAAGGTTGATTAGAATACTCCACCGACGTGGCGGGATACCCACGACTGACTCGGCAGGATATCCGTGACCGGTGCGGTGGCAAATCCGTACATTTATAACACATTCCAGGGATGTAAATTGAGAATAGACCCCGCCGCCTATGAGAAAGGGGCTAAGGCGATATTCTGTGGAATACACACAACAAGCATCTAGTTAGACGATGGCGGGTATTCCATCGGGGCTCGATGCTATATTGCTCGAGGACTACTTAAGTTAATATTTAAGTGATTAGGCCAAATTCACAACCAAACTTATAAGGAGAATAAACATAAATATGCTAAGTATTGGTCGGAACCATTGGGTTATTCCTGTTACTCAAATCATTTTACATAAGTGATTTCTTGAAAATGTTATGCTGGTTAGGTTACTGACATATGTGTGAAGGATGATCTATATGTTCTTTTGTTTTCCCTACGGAGCTAGGATGTAGCTCACCCCTTAGACTATACGTTCGTTGAGTTGGGGACTAGCGGCAGCAAGAACTTCGGGTGAAGTTAATCCAAGGGCATCGGTGTCCGTGCCCACAGAAGAGTCAGAACCTCCTCCTGAAGAATTCTTCTAGGAAACCCGCTGCATACTCTGAGAGTGAGTTGAGAGAGTACTATGTATGGCTTGGTATATTGAGCCTCTTTATGTCGAATGCTTTAATTTCTGTCCCTTGATAAAACATAAAGGATAAATAATTACCACTTAACTATTGGGCATGTCCTTATGTCCATGAATTGGCATGGGACAAGGACAGCCTTGCGAGATCAACTATATTGTCTTTTATTTCGATTTAGAGTAGTCGCATGTGCTTAAATTACAGTTTGGCTGTATATATCGGCGAGTTATGATATGAAGTTAAGGCACGGCCTTGGAGGTCGTGCAGATGGCACGGATTTTGGGATGCCGAAATTCGGGCTGTCACAGGATGTGTGCCCGTCTGGACACTTATTTGACCAAGTGAGAATTACTTGGTGGTTTGTGTTAGGTTACACTAGATGAGAAAAAGTATGGATGTGTGGTGTAAGAACAGTTCACTTGGGTCATATACATTCACTAGTGTGTGTGTGTTTTACACACTTCGGCATGTTAGTGTTTCACACATGAGATATGTGTTTTGGGGTTACACCCATTTGAGTGTATGTGGTTTTCTTGGGAACAAATCCCATTGAGCCTTAAGTGAATAGGCATGCTTCTTATAGAAGCTATACCCGGTTTACACAAGGAGTTTTGGGTTTTTGAGGAGAGAAGGAAGAGAGAAAGAGGAAGAAGAAGAGAGAGTGAAGATACAGAGAAGGAAGAAATGCTCGAGGATTTGTGCGTGGAGACCGTACACAAGCTTTAAATCCCAACAAAATAGTGTGTGTGATTTGGGGATTTGGAAGCTAGGAACCCTAGCTCTTGATTCAAGTCGTGGAATCAATCATATGATTCAATTTGAGGTAAGGATTTGTAAATATATAATGTGTATGATGATTTAGTTTAGATCATATGCATAAATAATGGATTAAAGAAGAAAAATGGGTTTCAAGGTTCAAACCCGAGAAGTGCTCAGAAACTGCCAAAATCGATTAATCGATTTTTGATAAAACATAAATTTGAGAGGAACTTCACGAAACTGATCAATCGAAAAAAAATTCGATTAATCAATTAGTCGATTTTGCCTGAGCTTGCTGACAATATCTCAATATTTTGGCCATAACTTTTTGTGTTAAACTCCGATTCATGTGATTCTTATTGCGTTGAAAAGAAGACAGCAAACCCTACAACTTTTGTGAATTGACTAACTTGTAAATCAATCATTTTAAAGGTCAAAATTTAGTAACAAGCTGGGTCAAATTCAAATTTTTTCGAGAAATGAAACCGATTAATTGAGTAAAATCGATTAATCAATTTTTGAATTTTGATTAATCAAAATTGGGTCGATTAATCAATTGATCACAACCAGTGAGCAAGATTTTTTACTATTTGAAAATCGATCAATCGATTTTGGAAAATCGATCAGTCGATTTTGTCTGAGTTGCCAATACTACTTTGGTATTTTGACCATAACTTTTTACTCCGAACTCTGATTGATACAATTCTTATGACATTGGAAAGAGGACAACGAACTCTACAACTTTTATGATTTAACCATTTATAAATCTAAAGATTTAAAGGTTAAAATTTAGGGAGAAAGTTGCATCAAACTCAATATTTGCCCATTTCTGCCTTATTTTTTAGAAACACTTAAATAAGTCTAAGTTTTTAGTGAGTAGAGTTAATTCTTGATGCATCATGGTATGTTTGTGGTGTAGATTAAGAGTGGGAAGCCGTAGATAGGGACTTTGGTGTTGCTTTGAACGGCTCTATGCGTGAGATAGGGAACACCTTGAACATGTATTTTAATAACAAAAGCATGTATGTAGTGATATAAAAATGAGTACTTATGCATCGAAAATATGAATCTTAAGTGTGTGTGTGTGTGTGTGTGTGTGTGTGAACACAAAGTAAAATATATAAGTATGTGACATCCCCAGGGGATGTGAATGTGATATGAGCATTTGTGTGATGCATTGAGTTGAACATCTCAGGGATATATGTAAAAATGTAAAGCAAAGTGAACGAGATTGATAAGGCCTAATCTACTATAATTAACACAATCACACGATGAATAACTATATGTAGTACACTTTTGATATTTAAGGTTTGATACCAAGAATATCTCGTGGATCGGGTACACGGCCAATCTGTATACCAGTTGCACATCCCAGGAGTGTATGTATGAGACTTAAACCTCGTCGCCTATGAGAAAGGGACCTGTGTAGTATCAAAAAAATGAAAAAGGAAATAAAAATAGTCTGATTAGACGACGATGGAGGGTATTCCATCGGGCGCCCAATGGTATAGTAAATCAAAGAATATTTAAGTTATGATTTAAGTCTTTAGGCCAAATCATTGTCTTATATGAGCAAGTTGAGAACAAATGAATACATGTAAAGTAACAGCAGCATCCAGTGCATCTTTTCAGTCATTTAAATTATTTTTCAGTTAATTCATTGATACATCATGCTGCTAAATATCATAGAATATATGTGAGAGATTAGCTTATATGTTCATTCAGTTGTTTCCCTATTGAGCTAGGATGCAGCTCATCCCTCGACTATACGTCACAGGTACAGGTGTAGATCGGGATCCGACTGCGGAGAAAGGCTTGGGATCTCCCGTTTGGAGAATTTTACCTTAGGTAAGGTTTGGACGTGGGTATATTTTGGGTTTGTTTAAACGAGGTTTTGAGGTCTTTTGGATTATGGACTGGATGTGTCCAAGGATTTATTACTGTATTAAGATTTATTTTGTAAGTATGTTTGTAGGCCACTGTTTAGGTAATGGTCGGCCATCACCGGTGATTTTCTTGTGGGCCTGTTTTATTTAGTCTTTATATATAGAAGAACTTTTATTGTTATTATATTTTACTTTGACTCTACCTTTATTGGCATACCAAGTAATTTCTGTATTCCGATCGTGATATATGCGACCCGACGGTTCGATTTTTCCTGATTTTATGATGTAAGGAAGAAAAAAAATATTGTGCAGGTTTTATGGAATCGGAGAAAGTCGGGCTGTCACAAGTCAGGTGGAAGTTTCTAATCGTGAAATAAAGAAAATTTTAGAAAGAGTCGTTAGACCTGATAGAAAGGACTAGTCCCTAAGACTGCATGATGCTCTATGGGCATACAGAACAGCCTACAAAACCCTATCGGTATGTCACCTTTTAGACTAGTATAAGGTAAGGCTTGTCATTTACCTGTCGAATTAAAGCATAGAGCTTTCTGGGCAATCAAGACACTTAATTTTAAACTACTTGCATCCGGAGAACAACGGAAGCTTGAACTTAATGAGTTAGAGAAAATTCGAAATTATGCTTAACAAAATGCTCAAATTTATAAGGTAAAAGCAAAAGCATTTCACGATAAAAATATTTTACGAAGCAGTTTTAAGCCAAGCCAACAAATCTGATTATACAATTCAAGGTTAAAGTTGTTCCCTAAAAAATTACGAAGTCGTTGGGACGGACCCTATAATATCATAGAAACATTCTCTCACAAGGCTATCACTATTAAGGATCCCAAGGATAATTGTACATATAAGGTAAATGGGCAAAGACTTAAACTAATGGTAACCTTACAAGAAAAAGACACAGTAGTCACAATGTCACTTAAAGACCCAGAGTATGTCTGATATACTCTTGGACGATTGTCGTGCTACCGACTCATCCGTAGCAATTTTGTAAACTTGTAGATGTACCATAAGAACTTTTAGAAGATACGAAAAATCGTAGTGATTAGGATTTCTCATACCTATTATACAATCGTAGCGATTACAATTAATTAATGCAAGCGTGAATTTAATCGAGTACCTAGATATCACATGGACACAACTTTCAATAACAAAGCGTCGCCTCAATTCACACTGCGCAGACACGTCTTTCACCATTAATAGATATACCAACCGGTTACACTCCTCAATGCCTACCATAACATCCATTAATAGCGACTGTTCACATTCCAAATTTACTTTAAATAAAGACCTACACCTCCAGTACCATCACTCCATTCCATTTACGTCTTCAACATATTAACAATGGCGAACCCATCAAACTGATCTGAATTCATCGAAGCATTCACTCACCTTCTCCTACGCCAGGAGGAGGAACTCTCAAAGATCCTCGAGAAAAGGAGGCAAATAATTATCAGCCTCTTCTCCTCCCTACCACCTCCTCCACCCCCCACTTCATCTTCATATCCCCCACCGCAACCTTCTGAATCCTCGTAACCGCTCTTTTCCCTTTTCTATTGGACGCACCTACTTCTAGAGCGTGTCCCTACCTTTTTGTTCTGGGTGGCATCATTTTGAAAAAGCCAAAAGATTTATTCTTGGACATTGCTGCCAGTGTCTTAGTTTAGTGTGTGTTTAGATTTTTTCTAGGATTTCTTTGATATAATTAGTTTTCTTTCTATATTTCTATAATTAGTTCATAAATAAAAAAGTTTTTTATTTATTATTGTCTTTCTTTTATTTTTATTACTAACATCTAACATTCTCTATTCAAATTGGAAGTAATTTTTCTCCAAAGTTTGAGGGGAAGAATTTTTTATTTTTTTTGCAAATTATATACCCGATTTCTAACATAACAATAATTTATGGCAATTTTTCTATATGTCCCCTATTCTGCACAATGAGGACATTGTCCTATTTAAGTTTGGGGGGGGATACAAGCTTTTATTAGTTTAGTTTTTATTTAAAATTTATTATTTTACAAAAGAAATTTTAATTTTTTTTAGATAAGTTAATCATTATATACAATTTATGAAAAAATATAAAAATCTGAATTTCTTAGCAAACCATCATAGTAGTAGTTCAAAAATTAAAATAAAAATAGTTACAATTTAAAGGAAAGTATCTCTAGAACACTGTATCAAGGAATATTTGAAACTATACAATTGATCTGAACTGTAAAATATTTTAGATTATAGTTTCAAAATCATATAACCAGTGAGCTATAGAGCCTATTCCTCTTTATTCTGAGAGAAAGAGAGACTGTTTTTATTCATGCTTAAATTTTCTTAAACTTCTCTACTATCTGAAATCTCATAATGTTGAACTTAGAGTCCATATAGTTTATGATTACGATAATTTATTTGTTTAGAACTGTCTAATGAATATATCAAAGCAATAAGACATTCATATTAATAAAACGTGAAAATGATCGAAGGCCATCTTTTGTTAAACCAGAGCCAAAAAGCCAAGATCTCATAATATTTTACTATTTGAACCCATATTAGAAGCTTAAAGACTAAATTTCTTTGTACCAAAATTTTATAAACCCTTAACCATATGTACTGTCCAAAACTTTCTATCCTTAACCCTTACAATTTCTGAGAGTTTAGAATGTAAAAGAAGGAAAGAAAATGGAGTGAAAGGAATATGAGTTAATAGATAAGGGATCTATTGAAAATAGTACAATTAAAAAAGAAATACAAATATATAAAAATATGAGAAAAGAAAAGAAAAAGAATGAAAAATCGTAAAAGATAATTTTGTGAAAAGAGAAGCAAAAAGCTTCCAAACTGAAAATGAAGAGAAAAATGGGATTTACAAAAAGAAAAGAAATGAGAAGAAGTTATCCAAAATAAGGATACTTACTGAAAATGAAAAATAGAAGAAGAGAAGGAAGAGCTAAACTCTTGGAAATAATCTTGAATCATCTTTACCTTTTTTAAACCTTCTGAAAACTCAAAATCCCATTACAAGTCGAAGGAAAGACCTTTGTGATTTAAGATTTGTAAAAATATGAGTCTAGTAGAGATATATGAAATAGATAGTATAAATAAATAAATAAATTATATAAAAAGAAATGATTATCCTTTTCATGAGATTTATCTTTTTAGCTGATTGTTCTTTGAATTTATCACGAACATATCATATCATTAGAACCTAAAATTTTGATTATTTTTTAGAGTATTTCAATAAGTGAGAGTTTGGATGAAAATATTTTTTTAAAATTACAGTTTAGAAAAATATATGATGAATAAACTTTTCACTGATATGCACACACTCCATGCTATACAAGAATTGAAATTATTGAGTCCTGATCAATAATAATTGCGATGATGGGAAGCTAAGGATAAAAGATTTGAATATTTTAAAATAATGAACATATAATGACTAACTGAATAATTAGTAGTATACAAAAATTAGTTTATATTTTAAATTTTTTGTTTTGAAAAATATTTTAAAAAATATTTGAAGTTTGTAGGTAATTTCACTGAAAACCTTCAGGAGACTACAACTCCTCCACTAGGGATCACCTAGGGGTTTAAAGGCTTATTGTATCTACTAAATACAATCGTGCTTCCTACGAAAGTGACATTTAAATTTAAAAGTTTAAATATTTTATGTTTTCTTGCTTGCTAGGGCTAGCAAAACTTAAGTTTGAGGTGTGATCAGTCACATAATTTATCATTTTACCACCCTTAACTCAGTGATGTTAGGCCATAATTTACTACTAACGAGTAATGATGTGCAAATATTAAAGATAAGCAGTAAATTAGAGCCTAAGTATTAATCTTTATCAAAATGAATTCAAAATATAATAAGAAAGATGATCGAGCGAAAAAAGTATTTTTTCGCCTACTGAAAGCCAGAGAATCGTAATTTATGATTTTTCAAAAGTGACAAAAGGAGAAAAGTGATAAAATATAATTCAGAGAATCATCATATATGAGGAAGCTTGAAGAAATAGAAAATCGTGAATTACGATTTTCCACAAAAGAAGCTATGAAAGACAGAAAGTCGTGATTAAAGATTTTCTAAAATAGAAGCTTTCCTACTATTATTGCTACTGCTGATCACGTGAGTGAAAGTTTAACACCGCCATATCTAGAATTAGAAGTCTCCTGTAATTAGAAGTCTGATGAACCATGGATCTGAGAAGATTGATGAAGATCTAATCTAAAGGACTCTGCTGCTACTCAATAAAGAACAATCCAGAAGCGCATCAACTAAAGAAAGTAAGGAAAGATAAAATTAGAAATTAGAGTTATATTAGGAATCTTTTGTTTTTAGTAGTTTCTTTTATTAGAATTAGATCTTTGTAAACCGACCCCTTATGATCTATAAATAAGAGAGCTCGGCATAAGAATAAGCATCGAAGAATTTCAGCATCAATTGACGCCTGAGGTTGGATTTTCTCCGATCAGTAGTGTATACTAGTTAGAGTAAATTAGATATCAGAGGTTTCTCAAGAGCAATTGACGACTGCAATTGAGTGTTGAAGATTAGTGTAGATATCTGCAATTTCTCATGAGCAATTGACGAATGCGGCTGAGGGGTGAAGGATATATTTTACTTTGCTTTTTATTTTAGATTTCATTTGCTTTGTAAATATCTCTAAGTTTTAATTTGAATTGACGACTCAGATTAAAATTTGCAGATTAGTGTAACGATTTTTACTTTTCCATCTTCAGTTTGTTAGAGTTTGATTGACGCCCAAATTTTTGGTTGATTGTTGATTAGATTAAATCTGTATTGATAGGATTTTAGACTTGATTGACGACCAATGCTAGGAGACTAGAAATATGGTATAACGATACTATTTATTTTCATACATATCTGAAAGCTGAAGATTAAGATTAACGACCTTAATCTGATGGAGGATTAGGATTTATTTTTTTCACTTTAGTTTAAAAACTCCTTTTTTTCATATTTCTCTAGTAGATTAGGAAATTTAAAGATAAATAAAAGTTTTTAAGATAAGGATTTAGATAAAAGATATAAACTAAGAATTAATAAGATAATGAACTTTCTCGTGGGAACGATCCTATGCTAGTACTATAATTTCCATTGTACGCTTGCAATAGGTTAAGACTTGAATTTAATATAATTATAATACATAAAAAGATAAGAGTCAGGTGACAAAGGGATCTCTGGTTATGATGAAAGAGGAAAAGGTTGGGAACCTTTACTTTCTATCAGGGAGTACAGTGATAGGTGGAGTAGCAGTATCTACTTCAGATGATAGTGGTTTGTCCTCTACACAGTTCTGGCACATACGCCTAGGGCACATGTCAGAAAGAGATATGACAAAGTTGATAAAGCAGGGCTTGTTAAAAGGTGTAAAGGCTGGCAAAGTTAACTTTTGTGAACATTGTGTCTTCAAAAAATGGTGCAGGGTTAAGTTCAACCCAACGGTTCACACTACAAAAGACACATTGGACTATATAAATTCAAATGTATGGGGGCCTTCAAAGGTTCCTTCTAAAGGTTGTGCCAGATACTTCGTCTCCTTCATCGATGATTAATTTTGATATGTATAAATCTACATGATGAAGAGTAAAGATGAGGTGTTAAAAATCTTCAAGAGGTTAAAAATATTATTTGAGAATCATAATGGAAGGAATGTCAAGCAGTTGAGAACTGATAATAGGAGTGAGTACACCAGTGGACAGTTCCAGGAGTTTTGTGAAGAAAACGATATTACTAGGCACTTCACAGTGAAGAATACACTGCAACAGAATGGGGTAGCAAAGTGTATGAATGGAACTCTACTTGAAAAGGCAAGATGTATGTTATCTAATGTGGGATTGAATAGAGAGTTTGGAACAGAGGCAGTGACTACAGCGTGCTATCTAGTAAACATATCATCATCTACAGTAATAGAATGTAAGACTCCGATTGAGATGTGATTAGGAAAGCCTGCAGATTACAATTCATTAAGAGTCTTTGGTTGCACAGCTTACTATTATGTCAGAGACAGTAAAATTGACCCAAGGGCTAAGAAAACGATTTTCTTAGGATATGCAAATTGTGTGAAAAGATACAGGTTATGGTGTCCTGAGCAGAATAAAGTTGTGATCAACAGAAATGTGACCTTTAATGAATCTGTTATGCACACTTCTAATAAACATATCATTGAAATTGGAGAAGAGGCGACGAAAGATCAGTTTGAGGTGGAGTTAGAAACTCCTACAGTTATTACATCAGAGGAAAGTGTAGAAATAATACAGAGAGAGCCAAAACAATCCTTAGCAGATGGAAGATCCAAAAGAAATGTTAGAGCATCAATTCGCTATGGCTATGAGGATATGGTTGCCTACGCATTAACGTTGGATAGAAATGAGTTGTCTTCATTCAAGGATGCAATCAGTGGTAGATATGTATGCGAATGAAAGACTACAATGAGTGAAGAGATGAATTCTCTTTACAAGAATCAAACTTGAGAACTGACAGAGTTACCTAAGGGAAAGAGAGTGATTGGGTATAAATGGGTTTATAAGAAGAAAGAGGGTTCTCTAGAAAGTAGTGGTGTGAGGTACAAAGCACGGTTGGTAGCGAAAGGATATACACAAAAAGAAGACATTGATTACAATGAGGAGTTCTCACTGATTATGAAACACACTTCAATCTGAGTTTTGTTATCAATTGTAGCAATTTGGACTTAGAGTTGGAGCAACGCGATGTGAAAATAACGTTTCTACACAGTGATCTGAAGGAGGAGATCTATATGAACCAACCTGAAGGGTTTAAGTCTCTCAGAGAAGAGAAGTTAATATGCAAACTGAAAAAGTCCTTGTACGAGTTGAAACAGTCGCTGCGACAGTGGTACAAGAGATTTGACACATTTATGGTGGGCTAAAATTATATTCAAAGTGAATACGATAACTGTATTTACTTCAAGAGGCTAGCGGATGGCTCATTTATTTACTTTCTATTGTATGTTGATGACATGCTCATAGCTGCAAAGAGCATGGCAGAGATCAATAAGTTGAAATCTCAACTTGGTATGAAGTTTGAGATAAAAGATTTTAGTGCAGGGAGAAAGATTATTGGGATGGAGATTCAAAGAGACAGAAAGAAAGGACAATTGTGTCTAACACAGAAGAGTGGAGAAGGTACTCTCATAATTTGGTATGGAGAATTCAAAGGCTGTGAGTACTCCATTAGCAACTTGTCTTTTGGCTAGCATGTCTCCTACTACATATGAGGAGCGGGAGTCCATGACTCGAATTCCTTAGGCGAGCGCAGTTGGTAGCTTGATAGACGTTATGGTATGCACTCGACCACAGGTATATGGCTAATTCGAGCAAGGAGTATTGGCAGGTGGTAAAATGAATTATGAGGTACATATATGGTACTAAGGATGTCGGATTGATTTTTGCAGTGGTACAAATTATTAGTTATGCGATTATATAGATTCAGATTACGCAAGCGATTTGGATAAGCGTCGGTCTATAACGGGATATGTGTTTAAGCTATCAAGAGGTTTGATTAGCTGGAGGTCGATGTTACCGGATACAGTAGCTTTGTCTACTATGGAGACAAAGTATATGATAATAACAGAGGCAGTGAAAGAAGCATTATAACTTCAGGGCTTAGTTGGTGATTTGGGGATCGCATAAAAAAGTGTTAATGTGTTCTGCAATAGCTAGAGTACTATTTACTTAGCAAAGAATCGCGTATATCATCCTTGTACCAAGCACATTGATATACAGTATTATTTTGTACGGAAAATAATCGAAGATAGCCAAATATCTTTGAAGAATGTGAGTACGAAGGAAAATCTTGCGGATATGATGACAAATATGGTACCGGTGGTCAAGACTAAATAATATTTGAACTTAATCAATGTTCAACAGGTTTGAGCGCCCTCGGGGTGCTGGTAGTAGTGGTAATATGAGAATAGCGATGATCGAAAGAAAAAGTACATGGTGAAGCTTAGAGCCAGGTGGAGAATTATTAAATGGTTCTAAGTTGGAAAATAGCTCGAGCGATTTTCAAATCTGCTCGAGTGAATTTAGCACTCCGCAAGAGGAAAACTTTCTGGAGAAAGTCACTCGAGCGAGTTTTGGTTCTCGCTCGAGCGACCCGTGACAACCGACTTACATGCAAACTCAAATTTTTTTACTATTTTCTTTTGAGTTAGAAGTAACATTCTTGTCTTATATATAAAGGGAAAGCTATGGACAAATTAGAGAGCCTTTGTTAGAGAGATATCATTGTAAAGCTTTGGGAAAGCCTATCTAGGGTTTTAAGGAGAGCTTTAATGTTCTTATATTCTTATGTAATCATCAATATAGTGGATTATTATTGTTCGTAGACGCAAGCATATTGTCGAAGCACGAAAATATTATCTCTTGTGTGTTTGTAATTAATTTTCTTTTATTTTACGTTCTTATTTGATTGTTCATCATAGGATCGTTGGTTAGTTTGTGAGCTTCTGTTCAACACTTCAAGGGCCACATGATAAAGGGAAGAGCTTACTTGGCTACAAGAGGCTAAAACCAAGCTACATAATGAAGCGTAGCACAGTAGTGGAGTCGGCTGAATTATAAATGATCAACAGAAGATACTTCTCATGTACTCACACGTTATATCATTCGTTATCGAACGATTCTACAAACCAAATCCCTAAACCCAAACTAACTCATAAAAATAGAAGAGGGCACAAACATTGACACATTTAGGACCCAATTAATTATCTCTAAAACAAGAAATTGGGGTTGTTGTCCGCTAAAAAGTGATGAGTTGGGGGATTCCTAACTCGTCCAAGTGCTAATGGCCCCTAATCTTCTGTTCTTGCATAAAGTTTGCATCAGTAGAATTGGAATGACGAGCAATTGGATTGGTGTAGATTGGAATAACAAAAGAAGGTTAAGTATTGTAGAGAAATAGAAAATTGATTACTTGTTTTTCCTTTGCTTATTACTTCACTTCACTTGTTAGCCTTGACCCCTATGGAGAGATGAATTCACAGAAAATGGAGTGATGAATTGATGGATTCATCGGAACCTAAGTTGGGAGTGACAGGCAAGGACCCGGTAGGGAAAAGAAAGAAAAATTATAAACGTAGGACAAATTTGCTGAAGACAAAATACAGGCGACTTACGTGGCTTGACATGATTGGTTGAACCGACCTCAAGGATTAAAATTTTGGGTAAAATTTTGGTTTCGGGCTTGACCGAAACCGAAATTTTGGCCGAAAACTGAAAATTTGGCCGAAATTTTGGGTCCCATATAAATTTGGACCAAAATTTCGTGCCAAATTATCATTTCGGTGGGGACCGAAATTTTGATCCTTGACCGACCTGCATTAATTGAACCCCACCGCAATTGTAGCCAATTGCATCACGCCACATCAGCTGCCTGCACTTTGTCTGCATAAAATCTGTCCTCCATATAACACTCTCCGGAGGAGAAACTATAACGTTCACCGTATGACTTAGGCCATTACCTCCATTATTAGTTCTGTTAAGCGGGGTAGAGCCACCCCTATGGGTCTCAATGGTCCGGGCTTTAAATGGGGCGGCCCTTCAATGGGCCAATTATAATCGGGCCCCTTATAATTAGCTCAAATATGGACGGATTATTAATTAGGTTGGGCTGGAGCAGCCTATATGAGTCGGGCCAACTCTACCTTAGCCCATACACGGCTATGGCAGACCAGGTCAGGACGACCGCGGGCCATCCTGACAATTTATATATAAAAAAACTAATTAATAGAGTCTGGTTGGACTGTAACAGGCGAATTTTAATTGGGCTTATAAAATTATCCCATGCCCAGCCAGACTCATTCATCAGGTTAGGCCTGGCTAGCCCATCTATATTTCAGGCCTACATACCTTAGCCCATAGTTGGCTATCACAGGCTGAGCCATGTGGGGCTGGCTACGGGTCCATTGAAGCCTCTACCCACCCCAAGTCTTTCCGAAGTGGGTCACATGCGTCTTCTCATAGGACTCACGCGGTCAAGAAGGCTTTCAACTGGAATTCCGAGCTTGCTGTTGCTCTCGTTTTACTTCAAACTGTTGTCACGGAAATCTGCAAATACTTGAAAATTTTGCAAATAATTAATATTTTTTTTGCTTTTAAAAAATCGTGTGTTTTTTCATAAGTTTGCCAAATTCACGTTTCATTTGTGATCGGTTCTCCACTTTTTCAACAAATAATGATTTAAAAAATTTTTATTTTTATTTTTTCGGTTTTTTCCAACGTTGCTGAATTTTACTCTTGCTGAATCATTGCCTAACCCTCAACTTGGTGACAACGCTTCAAACATCCCTGCCGCTGGACATCTCCTATCTTAATATGCATATGAGGTTGTTCTCTCATTATAAAGTGTGATATTAATATTAATAAAATAATAACTTTATTTTTTGAAAAATGCTGTAAAATGAGAAAAAAAAAAATTTTAACGTTTATGAATAGTAACATGAGAAATTCTCTTCTTCGTCTGTCACTACAGCCATTTCAAAGCCTATGGACATGGGCAGGAATGCATGTAGACACATGGAATATTTTTTACTATCACTCACCACATAATTAAGGAGATTTCGTTTGGTGCGATGGTAAAAGGCTTGGGCCGTCAAGGATGTGGGTTTGAATCGAGAGAGCAGTAACTTTTTGTTCATAAAAAGTTTAGAGGTTATATCTGTATCCCGACCACCCCTTCCACATGTGGGTACCAACTTTGGGTAATGGCCTTTTATTCAGTCAGCAAAGGGGTCTCCACCGGCATGACAAAGTGTGAGACACTTGCCACATTCATAAAATAACTTTAATTCATCTTCTTCCTATTATAGGCTTATTTTCACATACATTTTCACCCAAAGCGTATGTCTTCATCTCGGGCCCCAACGAAACATATACCAAAACGCCATGAGAGATAATACCTTGGGTGCCGCAGTTACCGATATAGTTCATGTGGTATGCACGATTGACGTTACAGATGTCATCGATCGCACGAACATGGGTCTGACTATAGGATAGGCTCATGAACGACTGATCACCGGATCAAGAGCTTGTAACAATCCAAATCAATAATCAAAAACCAATACGATCAGATGGTAAGCACTCTAATCATCAGAATTTTCGGGCCATTCCATCCACAGGATATTAGCTGCCAGCCTTGACAGATCGGATTGGTGACCGTAACACTACAGCTGCCCGCAAGACACCAAGTAGGCTGACTGATACCAAGAATTTTATAGCCAATTCGATCATTCATACCAATCTGGATGCTTACTACTGTGGCACACAATAGCCATGTTTTATAGGTCAAGCCATATATCTCAATCGAGTAGCCTCGTGCCACATCCATGAAAGTCGCAATTTCAAGGGTTGTCCCTGCTTGCTTTTACAAAAATAGAAAGAACGGCTACCAGCATTCCAAACCAAGCGGTCCGATATACCCTTTTTATCTAGCAGAGATTGAAATTTTTATTTACAGAAAGATTCTGTGGCGCATTTCACCATTAAAATATGATGGTGACTTTGTACCTCACGATCGATCAAAAAATTCAATGGTCCTACATCAAAAGCTGCATCGTTCATTTGTAACCATATATTTCACGAATTCAAACCCTTACCGACTGGCAGAAAGAGGGTGCACTGAATGATCCGAAAAAAAAAAAAAAAGGAAAAAAACCTAGGCGAACACTGAAACTGAGAACATTTTTCTTTTTGGATAAACTGACACTAAGAAAATGGCATCGGAAACTACACAAGAAAACATTTTCATTAATCATCCATTAGATCACAAAAAATAAAATAACAACTACAATCACAAACTTCAATACAAGAATGGAAAACCGATTAACACAAATGTTTTCCAGAAATTTCAAAACATCACATTCATAATGCCTACTGTTCTGTTGCCGCCTTTTTTTTTTCAGGAACAAGAAGAAACAAACCTTCTGAAATGATTGGAATAGTGGCACCGAATCTCAAGATGGTCACACAGATTGAGAGGTGTGGCCAAGCAAAGCTTCCTGAAGGTTCTTTACAGCACTGTCATAGTTCACAAAACCCATGAACCAAAATTCATGATTATCAACTGAGATGACCTGTATATATTTTTCAGAGGGGTTGACCTTGCTCACTGAAGGATTAACTGCTTTTAGCTGATGCAATGGAATAACCACCTATATATGTTGAAACAAAAACAAATATAAAAAATTCATAAGGAAACATGTTAATAGTTATTCCTGAGAAACAAGTCCATGTCACCCATGTATCTGAAGTATAGAAATAAAAAATTACAATGAAATAGTTCCAATTCACAAGAAAAATTTCCCAGTAAATGTTGGCAGAATAAGGGAGGGAAATGCAAGTATCAGATGGAGAAGAGGTTCTATTGTGAATATGATGATCAAATATCTTGATTCTTGATCGTTTCCAAGTTTCTACAGTGATACTACGAGCAGAAGTGCCTTGTGTGGTAGAGTAAACATTGTAATCCATAGTTCCATACGGTATTTGAATAGAGGGCTGAATGCATGGCTGTGGGATAAAATACTATACAACACAGGCTACCGGTGGATATGATGGTATCCATCAAGTTTTTAAATAGCTTACGCTACGCGCCTCATAGTGTACCGCACCTTAAAAGCTACTTAGCGCCCCCCATATAGCTTTCAGCCTGTGCAGCCTGACTGTAACTTATGATACATCCTGTAGCATACGTTATACGATGTAGCATATCCTACAGTATCTTAGTTCAAAGATTTTCCTTTTTTTTTTGCTTTTTGTTTACAAAACTGCCCCGGGGTATTAAAACCCAGGGGCTTCGAAACTTATTTTCATTAGGAGCTGAGACTCTAGGATTTTATAACAGAAAGGGAGTCTCAAAAAGAAATTTCAAACAGCAAGTGAAAAAAAAATCGAAAAAAATGCGAGCTAAAAAACTGTAGAGTAAGGAGAAGCTCGCAGCCCTCTCTCCAGCAACTCCAACTCTCTCTCCAACATCTAGCAAACCTCTCTCCAATTGCTCCGGCCCTCTCTTGACGTCTCACAGCCCTCCAAGTCCTCGAAAGGCTTATTTTTCAATTTTTATCTTTCCCTTCTTATTCTTCCTTTCGCTTTTTTTTGTTTTTTTCCAAAAAAAAAAACTATTGCACAAAATATAATGTGTAGATCTTTTGTGTGCAATTTTTTTTTTTGTAGTTATTTCCTTTAGAAATCAAAATCTAAACTCTATATAATGCAGTTTTTTTGCTGTTTTTTTCATAAAATTTGCACACATTATTATGCACTTTTTTTATTGTGCAAACTCTATGTTGTGCACACTTTATGTGAAATGTTTTTTACTGTGCACTTTTTTGTAGTAAATCTGCAAAAAATTAAATTCTACACACTTTTTCATAAAATAAAATTTATTTATTTACTATATATTTATATTTTTTTAATTAAAATTTTAAAAAATCGTGAGGCTTACGCCTAGCCTCGAGGAGAGGTCAAACTCTAAGTTATGTGATTTCCGCTATTAAAAACAGTGGTACCCATTATAGGTTCAGTAGAGACCCATACAATACGCCCTAATCATATCACAGTGGGTGCTATCATTTCCATCAACGTGAGAGTGAAGAAGTCTAAGGTTGACCAGAGGTAGCTAATTTTTCCACTTGAATATTATTCTATTTGGAAATTATGGATTTAGTGCTTTCTAATTTTACTGGCTGTACTTGGAGGGGAGGGTGGTATTGATGAAAAATTCAGAACATCAGATCCACCATGATAAATCTTCACAATTATCAAGAATTCTTATAGAAAATGCACTTAAGTTGCTGATAAGGTGCCATTTTGGTATGCAGATAGAGGGCAAGTTCTCTAGGAGTGAAAGGAAATTTTCCTCCTCCAGTTATGTTTGTCACGAGATGACTCATAGCTCAATCTTTGACTAAATAAATTTCTTTCCCTTATACTGGATTGGGTGATTTAACCATGAATATTAAATTTACCATCAATTACTAATCAAGAATAGAATGCAAATATGAATATTGAGCCAAACAAGAAATATACAAATGAAACTAGTCCAGCATGATGATTCGGTATTAAAGGAATCCACAAAAAAAAAAACCATCTGAAAAATTAAACGCTCTAGTAATAAAAATATGAATGAGCGGGAGTACCAAAAATCCCAAATTATTTCAGTAAACAAGCAAATTACTGTACTTGTTTATCTTCTTAACTAAACATAAAATAAACATTAGAATCCTTGTAGGGAGTACATTAAATGAAAACGAAAACCTCATTGTAAAAACAGGAATGCCGAAGCCAACAGACAATAAGAAATTAAGTGTCATGTCCTCAAGTCCATCTCCGTCCATAAAAACCTAAATTAAACATACCCAGAGGATCAACAACAAATTTGTCTCCGAAAGCATGTAGGAGACCCAAAAAGACAATAAAATATCTAACTTCAGCAGTTCAAGGCAACAAGGGCCATATATTCAAGTCTTAATTGCTGGATTAGATTAAATGGTCATCTACAAGCTGTACGAGAGGTTGATCATTAAGAGCAAGAGAACAGAGGATGCACCTTATAAATTGCTGTGTACCCATAACAGAGGTTTCAGCCAAAATCACAAAGCTCCGAGATTAACGGTAAATTTTATTTTCGTTCATAACCATGCACCTTAGTAGCACAAAGCGCGAGCTGGAGCGAGAGAGGCGAAACGACAATTTTTAAAATTCTAGGAAGCGCCTGCAAGATTTTATAGTATAGTGGCATACCATATATATATATATATATATATATATATATATATATATGGTATGCCACTATACATAACAGCTGTGACCACTTGTACGCCACATGAGAGTTGAGACGGTGATGGCTTTCAAAATGGTTTATATAAGCTATAAATAGATGCTATTGAAAAATCAAGAGATAAGAATGACCACACACTACATATGCAAAAAGGGGGATTTTAAAACTGTACCCCATTTTATTTTCAAAAGGGTTTAATATTTAAAACCTTTTAGAGAGTTTTTACATTAAAGGGCCTGAAAGGTTTTTAATGTTAAAACCCACTTCACCCACTCACTTATCCTTATTAAAGAGGATATTGGTTTAAAAAACCAGGGGTATTCATTTAAAACCCACCTTTTGTTATGAGATGGATACATAAATTAAAATCCATCGAAATCCCTTTTTTATAGATTTTCGTTCTCACTTCTCTCCCCGTATCCAGATAGCATATTGAGAGAGAGAGAGATTGCGACGACTACAACATCTCCATGAAAATAGGAAGCGATGGAATTACAAAAACCAGAAACCCTAAAAGAATGTACGGTTAAGATTGAGTTTGCTTTGATTTTCTTCAAAATGTATGCTCTAGGTTTCGTTTCTAGATATATTTTTTAATAGTTTACAACCACCAATATTTTTTATTTCACATGATTCTTTGAACATATGTTTTGCTTCTTTTTCTAAGAAAGCGTGTGAACCGCGAATCCCATTCTGTAGGAACCACGATTCCTACACGAGTCCGATTCCGAAACGTGGAACCACAGTTCCCATAAAAAATGTTGGGGCAAATGCACGGTTCCTGCTTCTAGCTATGCAGACATCTAAAAAGTTGAACAAGAGAGATTTCATCTTCTCGAGCAAAAGAAGACAGGATGAACTGCATGAATTGCCATCGCTGAGTATTAGATATCACAAACGAATCATAAGCAGAGATTGAGCATGCACATCTTGTAGCTGGTGGTTATTGTTGAATTACTTTATGTGAACCTACTACATACCATTTAGAAGTTCAAATGAGATAAATCCTCTAGAGCAAGTGAAGAGATGACGGGGTGTCTCAGATGTTGCCCAATGGAGCCCCAATGCAACATCCCCAAGAGGATATTTAGACGAGGAAGTCAAAAAAAAATTATTGTTAAAGGAAGTCAAATATGCCCATCTGCTAGCAAATATGTCAACTATCGTTGAATATGAGAGTTGTACCAACATGCATATGTAGAACTTTGGGGGAAAGATTTTGGTTTTATAAAGCAAGAGAAGAAAGTGTGGATTGCATAAACAGCTTCTAAATATAAGATGTTTCGAAATCTATGTCCTGGGGACAATGTTAAGAGGTAACAAGAAAACTTCAACTTTTTACTGAAATTACTTATCTATATATAGTTGTGTATTGCTATTTAGGTTGTCATTTTTTTCACATGAGCTAATAATTTTACCATAAGTATATGTACCTCAAAACTCATAACATTATCATATATCTTCATGGATGAATTTGAATTCTTAAGGTCTTCTTGTCGGACACTAACCCATACCTACGCTAATTTACAAAAAGGAGATCGAACATGGATAGAGAACAAAATCGCAGTCAGCTTTGACACTTTATCTTGTTCCCAAGTCTTTCTTTTTTACTCTTCGAATGAACGAGGTTATTCTACAACTAACTACATAAAAAATCCGTTTTTATATCTTTAATTAATTGAACGTACTGCTCAAGACAACATTTATACCCTAAAATATCGAAAGCAGACTTAGAAGAGAGCTGGACTTTTCATGACATTGAACAAGATTTTAAAGAGTAGCCCATGGGTCAAAATATCGTCCGATACCGATACGTATCGTCCGATACATATCGGTTTTGGACCCAGACGATACGATAAAATGGCTTTGTATCGTATACCACTGAAAACAGTCAATTTATCGGACGATATGGGCAAATTATCGCCCGTATCGTCCGATAATTTCACCATTTTCCCATTTGCCTGAAACAGTCAAATTATCGTCCGATATGGGCAAATTATCACCCGTATCGGATGATAATTTGGTGGTTTGACATCGACCCATAATTTGAAATTATCATCCGTATCGCCCGTATCGGACGATACATTGAAATTATCGTCCGATAATTTCAAATTATCGTCCAATAATTTGGTTGTCTGATTTTTTGGGATTTTTTTGAAAAAAAGTATCAAAACGATACATTCAATGTATCATCGGGCGATACAGTGAATGTATCGGACAATACGCGGTGCGTATCGTCCTGGAGGTCAGGACGATACGTATCGGAAATCCGTTTTTTTGATCCATGGAGCAGCCTACAAGTAAGGTTCCTCAAAGTTAGCATGAACTAGTTCACCAGATCAGCAAGCAGCTCCTAATTATGCTCCCTGGAAAATTTTACAACATTTAGAAGCAAATAGATCATTCCTGTTAATAATTTCCATACAATATTTGGAATGCAATCCAATGCAAAGAGAATACAAAAGATAAAGCAACTTAAGTAAATATACAATTCATGATATTAAAAACTGCTTCCAACTTAAATTATTCAACAGAAAGAGTATCAGTCCTTGAAATTATTATTTCATCCATACAAAAGATATAAGCAAACCAATAATAGGCTTTATGAGTATGGAACTGTTAAAAGGAGATCTAGGTTATTTAGCTTTTCCAGTGATAAATAAATTTTCCAACGCTCCCTCTGTTTGGAAGCTTGCTTTACGCCATACTCAGCATCAAAATAATCAATAGTTTGTTTACACATTAATCACCATAGAAAGTGTCATAAAATCATGTGACACATCTTAGTCCAACATATTCTTCACGTCTAGTTAGAAAAGGGGCAGTAATTAATTTAAGCAACAGAATGTGTATTTTTTATAGTCTTCATTTTGACCATAGCCATACTAGTACATTTCACCTTTCCCTACAAGAATGGTTCCATAAATTTATACCGCACCAGCCATAATTTGACGTTATAAACCCACTACCAATTGACAATTCTCTTCCATCACTAAGATCCACCAGTATTTAGGTTCACTTTTTGCAAGATCTAATTCTTCTTGCATAGCTTGAATCCAACAAATGGAGGATGAAGATTTATACCCATAAGAATGAAGACTCAAAATTTGTTTCCAGTCCTAGGAAAATTATAAATAAATAAAAATCCATGGATATTGCCATGTTGAAGCACTCATTTAAGCCACACAGCATACATCTTTGACCATTTTATGTGTTTCAAGTGCATGGCCATCATTAGCAGCACACTCAACCAAAGAATATGCTTATCTGAACATCGGAACCATCCGATAAGAGTACTTTAATATGAACTGTTAAGTAGATACAAATAACGGTCCATATTAAAGCAATCTGATCGGATGGTTCCAATGCTCTAATAAGTGAGGTTTTCAAGCAGAGTGTAATAGAAGTGATGGCCATCCATATGAAACACTAAAAATGATAGATAAAGAAAAAACGTATGCCACATGAGTTTAACTGTGTGCTTCATACCCCATTATTCCTTTGATTTATTAGATATTGTCTATGCAGGAAAGTCTGTACCTTATAATAGCTCCATTGAGTTTCATCTCCAACTTTGTATGAAAGAGGACTGTCACTACAAAATGCAAACTTTGCAGTAGAGAGATACAAAATTCCCATAACTGGACCAGACGATGTTGACAGATAGCATGCATATGACTTCCGAAGTTGCTCCTCAGGAAGCGAATCAAAAGTTTGTCGAAAGATTTTTTCATAACCTCCTTCTGCTAGAACTTTTGTTCCCTGAGCAATCCTTCCCATGGCATATTCAGCAACACTAGGGCCAGTTTTCACTGATTTAACAAAATCTAATCAATTAGTAACTTATAATTCACAAACTTACCAGTATACAAAACTGTTGACTACTGTAAAGGGGCATACTTAACAGCAATACCTAAAAGCAACAAAAAGAAGATAGAATATTCACAAGCAGACAAAAAAATAAAATCTATAATGAGGTCAAAGAACAGTGGACATAATTGAAATACCATAAACCAATGAGAGCTGAGAAGAAATTGCCTACGAAGGAAATTTCCAAGATGAGATACTTATGTGTACATGATCTTAACAGTAGTATTCCTACGTTATCAAGACAGACCATATAAATAAGCATGATTTATCGCTTCTACACTTATAATTGACATATTGGACAAGGTACTTGACTACAACATCATTTTGAAGTATTTGGGTAACATCTCACACTAACCAATTAGAACTTGTAACTATTTGAACAGAAGCCCTTTCGTTCTTTAGGATCCTCTATCAGCTTTTCAATTCTGACTTCCACAACAAGATTGACAATATAAAGCCCATAAGCATTTCATCTCACCCCCAGGATTTTGCTTGGGTTCTCCCTTTAATAGGCTTTAATTTTTATCGTCTCAAAAGACCGATAATTCTTCCCATTCAAGATTCAATAAACCAAGGGAACCTACGATGTCTACAGCTCTTAATGGCCCATGTAGCCAAACGGGTCGAGTATGTTCAAAACTTGTTGGCCCACACGTCAGACCGAGTCTGAAGATTGCAAGAAAAATGGAAACGTTGGTCAGATTTAGGCTCTAATAGCAAGGCCACTGGGCTGTTTTAGCATAAATTACTAATTAGTAATTTAGCCCCCCAAATAAATTATATCAGAAATAACTAATCTAATTCTCCCCTATTAAGGGATGAATATGCCTCACCTTTTAAGATTTTAATCATTTCCCATCAAAAATGAAAGGATATCACACCAAAATGCGTAAAAAACTTGCATCATCTCCACCCTATAGACTTGGAAATAAATCTAGAATTACACGTAAATTAAGGAGGAAATAGAGATAGAAAAAGAAATAAAACAAGAAAGAAAGAGAAAAGTGAGATTGGCAGAATATGCAAGTGCTTCGCATCCTCTCCCATGGCCCATGCATCGGCCATCTCTTTTCTTAATCCCCCCTTTTCTCCTTTTCCTCAAATGGCCCACACAGGGCCACCTGCGAGGGCCATCCCACTTCTTCCACTCTCTTTCTTCTCATTTATCTATCTAATTCCCTTTCAAAATGGCCCACGCAGCCATCTGCATCAATCATCTTCTTCGAACATGGGTCCTTTCTTTTCATCGCTTAAAAAAATAACCACCTGCATAGGCTAGATATCTCGAAAAATTCTTCTCACAATCCGCGTGAAGGCTAAGGCCCACACAACCCTAATTTTTTTGTGAAGTTCTTGCGAAAACCGTAGGATTATAACTTCCCGTAACCGCTACAACAAATATATAAATAGCAGATCCTTTCTCATTATCCAAATCCGAAAATTCTTACGCGAGAATCCTGCTGAAGACTTCTCCGACTTAGATTTTTTTGCCACGATAGTTTAAGGAATCTTCGAAATTTTTTTCGTTCCTCCTTCTCTCCTTTGACTTTTATTTATAGTGTACAGGAAAGATAAATCCATATTGAATTCTGAATTTGGATAGTCTCCGATACGGATGCATCTAGGATAAAAGTTACGGCCCTTTACCTAAATGTGGTGCACTTAGGATAATTTCTTGTATACTTGGAGATAATTAAGCTATGTAGATACAACCCCTCGCTTAACTCTTAGTATGCTCGGATTCCAACCATAAATCTGATAACTCGTATGGATTGCAATCACGAATTCAAAGAATGATTCCAAACTTCGACACCCGAAATACTCATCTACAACGACTCAACCATCAGTTTACCAAATCTAAATCATGCCTCGAAATTAGAGTTTCTCTCGCAGTTCGGGTCATGACTCTCTCAAATGAAGGGTTTGGATCTCAACCTCGAGATCGAAATTTTTTTTATGATGTTGGTAAAATCTAATTTCTTGATATATAAATAATTGGGTCGATCTGCATGGGTCGTCCCTGTGTGGGCAGTCGCGACTTAGGCCGTCCCCGCCTAGGCCATCCCTATGTGGGTCGTCCCAGCTTAGGCCATCGCATATACAGCCCTCCCGTGGGTTAAATATTTTAACGACGGATTCATTTGACTTTTAGTCAAACAATCATAATACGAGATCGTAATGAGACCTTACAGTGAACTTATTAAAGTTGTGACCAAGACTTGTAATTTTGGTCAAATCCAACAATAACTCGTTGAATTTGGTCAAACAATCATAATACGAAATCGTAACGAGATCTAACTGTAGATTTGTTACATGTTGACTAGATCTTATGATTTTGGCAAATCCAACGGTGGACTCATTGACTTTTGGTTAAACGATCATAATACGAGATCCTACGGTGAATTTATTACATATTGACCAAATTTTATAATTTTAGTCAAATTCAATGGTGGACTCGTTGACTTTCGGTCAAACGATCATAATACAAGATCATAACGAGATCCAACGGTGGATTTATTACATGTTGACCAAATCTTGTAATTTTGGTCAAATCTAACGGTGAACTCGTTGACTTTTGATCAAACGATCATAATACAAAATCGTAACGAGATCTAACGGTGGATTTGTTACATGTTGACTAAATCTTATGATTTTGGTCATATCCAACGGTGAACTCATTGACTTTTGATCAAACGATTATAATATGATATCGTAACAAGATCTTACGATTGATTTATTATATGTTGACCAAATTTTATAATTTTGGTCGAATCCAACGGTGAACTCGTTGACTAATTTGTTACATGTTGACCAAATTTTATGATTTTGGACAAATCTAACGGTGGAATCGTTGACTTTTAACCAAACGGTCATAATACGAGACGGTAATAAGATCCAACGATGGATTTATCATGTGTTGATCAAATCTCATGGTTTTGGTCAAATCCAACAATGAATTTATTAACTTTACGTTAAAGGACCGTATTACAAGATCATTATATGATCTAATGGTGAAATATCACAAAATAACCTATGATGATCAAATCTTAAGGAATTTGATGATATCCGACCCGTCATTAGATACCTCATAACCAAAAGTGCAAATTCTTTGGATGACCAGGCATCAGAAAATGAACTTGGTGTTTGAATTCATCTTCCAAACAAGTGAGCATAAATTCATCATGAGACTCACCCACGAACCCCTCATACCCATATTTAATAATGCCTATCGATCTGATGCAGTGATGTTATATGCGATCACATATGCGAGTATGCGATCGCATATGCCATGATGGCATCTACGACAGGAACATGTATGTCATCACATACATGTGTATGACATCGCATTCACTGTATGCGATGGCATACATCTCTAACAGTCATAAATATGACCATTGGAGCTTTTTTTAATTTTTTTTGTGCTTTTTAGGCCTCCCCAAAGCCTATAAATGGGGGGTTCCTCTTCGTAATCCATATTACATCTATCCAAGGCAGTGTTGTCATATGTGATCGCATATGCCATCTGGGAAGGGTGTATCGCATATGCCATGATGGCATATGCGATACAATGTCATCGCATACAATTGTATGCCATGGCATGCTATCGCATATGCGACAGTGTGTCATCGCATATAGTGTATGCCATGTCATACTTCTCCAACATTGATTTTTTTTAATTTTTTTTTTGCTTTTTAGGCTTCTCCAAGCCCTATAAATAGAGGTTTCTGTTCCTAATGCATACCACAACTCTCAAAGGCATGTCTTGGGTCTCTTTCCTTCTCTTTTGTATGGTCCACTTTATTTTTGTACTATTTTAACTTATCTTTTAATGAAAGTTATATTTTTCCTTCCACCTTATGGGGGGATATATTCTACTCATTCTACAATATAGAGCACAAAATTAACAAAAATATAGTGGTTTTTTATATTGATAATTTTGGAGATTTTTTGGATTTATTTCGTATTTTTTTGAATTTTTGGGAAAATAAAAGTAAAAATTTGTGTCATGGCACAATCGCATATGCTATCCGAATATGCGATTTGGTCATGTCATCACATAGGGTCGCATATGTCATTTAACAACATTGATTCAAGGTATGATTTGTGTCTCTTTGGTCTACTTTTTGAGTTTTTAGTGCTCTCTTTCTTTCTCTTTCTCCCTCTCTCTTTCTTAAATCTTTAATCATAATTTCTTTTTTCTCTATTTTGCACTTAACTAAGTAAAGAGTTAAGAGGTTCAACCTTCAATCTTCATTCTTCAAGCAAAGACGGAGGAATCACTTCAAGAATCAAGAGACGAGTTGGAATTAATTTCTAATTCCTATTAAATTTTGTTTGATTGTTTTTCCTCCTTTTATTACACCTCATTTCTTTCATTTTTTTATTTATTTAGTGTGGTTGTTAATCTCTCTACCCACCCACTTCTTTAAATTACATTGTCATTATGTCTACGTCCTCAAAAGACGCTCTTAGGCCTACAAATTCCGCCGATCCAAGTTGAAAATATGAACGTTACAAAATAAGGTCCAATGTACCCTATGCACCCATGTAAGCATGGGGGGACTAGGGAGAAACAAGCAACATCTTGTTTGGCAACCCAGATCGAATGCGAAGGCATGTCCAAATGTCACGTCGAATATTCAAAAAGAAATATTGGAATTGATGGATAAGATTTCGAGAACGAAACATAATAACGAAGTGATTTTACAACAATACTATGATGTTGATGAAAATGAGGAAGAACATGATAGATTTACTCCCTCCACGGCTCGTACTGAAAGACCACCACCCCTTAAAAGAACACGAGTAGAAAGGGAAAGGGAATAGACAAATTCTTCTCTTGTAGACCACATCCCAAGGATGTGGTAGACGCTAGGAGTAAGGATCCGACCAAAACCACTATAGAAAATAGACTTAAAGCTAAGGACTAGTACGCCACTATTCAATACGTGGGAAAGTGGATGTACCAAGCCAGTATTGCATTCAATACCTTAAAGTTAAAGAGCTTCAAAGGAATGGTTGAAGCTCTTTGACAATTTGGACCTGGCCTAAAACCTCCATCATATCATGAGATAAGACAAGCATGTCTTAAAAAGGTGGTAGATTTCACAAAAGCATTTCTCTAGGAGTATCGAGAGGGTTGGAAGACATATGTGTGCTCACTAATGGCCGGCAGTTTGACCTATAGGGCTGGTAGGTCAATCATCAACTTTTTGGCAAATTGTCCTAAAGAAAATATGTTCATTAAATATATAGATGCTTCGGCCCATTCTCACACGGTCGACTATCTATTTTCCCTCATAGATGAGGTGAGAGAAAAGGCCATTGGTGCAACATATGTTGTCCAAATTGTCACAGACAACGCGAAAAACTTGGTGGCCGCCGGTAGACTTAATAATGGAACGGAGACCACGCATATATTGGACCCCATGTGCGGCCCATTGCTTAGACTCAATCTTAGAAGATATAGGAAAAGCGCATATTAAAACTGTAGCTAAGACTAGGAAGGTAGTAGTGTATATGTATAAGCATATGCTTCTACTCCACCACATGCGTAAAGCAATTGAGGGTAATTTGCAGCGCCCCGCCATCACCGGTTTTGCTACGGCCTTCTTGGCATTATAAAACATGTATGGTAAAAGAGAATAGCTGAGAAGTTTCATAACTTCCACCAATTAGAGGAATGGAGTTGGTCAAAGAAGGCCGAAGGAAAGTGGGTGGCACAAACCATCTTAACCAACTCTTTTTGGAATAATGTTGCCCAATCACTTAGAGACTCACAACCAATCATAGAAGTACTACAATTGATTGATGGTGATGAGAAGCCTGCTATGGGCTATATCTATAGTTTTATGGAGAAAGCTATAGAAAAATTAAATCTAATAATATGCACAAATCTCGTCTCTTTCAACCCATTATGGATATAGTTGAGAAGAGATGGGATGTTCAAATGTCTATAGAGTGGATTTGTAACTTATAAGTTGAGGTTTTGTGACTTGTAAGTTAACTTTTGTTACTTATATATTATAAAAATGTTATAACTTATAAGTATTATACGTTATTATCCAAAATACAAAATAACGTGCATAACGATGCCATAATGTTATTCTGTCATGGCGACGCTATGGCGTCGCTATTTAGCCATCATGAATATTTGGTTATATATGGTATTTCCCATCGCCATTCGCCATAGCAATGCCATAGCGAGGCTATAGTATGACCTTGACAACCATGTGTGGTCTTTCATACATGTTTGGAAGTTTTGTGTTGTTTGAGGAGTGTCAAGTGTTAGCACGTGTACCAAATGCCACCAAGTGTCAGCACGTGTACCAAATGCCACCAAGTGTCAGCATGGCAAAAATCCCAAAAGTAGAAGTGCCAAGGATTGACAGAAATTGGTACTGGAGTATACAACCCTATCCCCCCCCTTATAAGTTCGGCACTCCCCATCTGTCCACCACCCTCAACACAACCATTTGCACCTTTGGCCAAGAGTCTCAACCTCCAACCAACGAATAGGTCCACCTAGTACGTCATCGTGTATTTTTGTAGTTACCTTCTCCCTATGCTAACTGTACAGAATCTAAAATTTCTTCACTCACAACGAGAAGCCATCATGCGAGAAGTACTACCCGTAGGATCACCACCCTAGGTCCACAAACTCCATATACTGCCCAAATCAATGTCATCGGCATACTGGTTCTTGACGTCTTCGAAATCCACCACTTAGACGATCAACATGGCAAGGCTAAGGTGGTGACACATAAGAGCATCCGCTATATGGTTCTGAGAACTTGCCTTGTGTGATAGGACAAAGATGCACTCATGTACCGAGGATTTAATTTCTCACGTAATGCAAAATATTTTAGGGTCCCGAAGAATAAAATAAATTCTCATTGTGTGAGATAGTGCCTCCAATGATGAAGAGTCTGTCTGCACAACAGCATAAAACTCTGTCAATCGTGGAGTATCTCTTCCGTAGTTCCATGCTTCATAGAGTGTCTCACTCAAATAGGCCCTTACAGCCTATTTGGCTTTAACACTCACCCGATGCCACTTGGCTAGCATCACATTCCATCTCAAATGCTTTTTCAGAATTTGAGTGCTAGAATGGGGGCTTCTATCACCTTCTATTATAGCAGTTGAAAACTTTTCTTAGCCTGCGGTGTCAATTGGAACTGACTCGCTTCCAGTCATTGAAGATATGATGTTGCTGAAAATTCTAATAAATAGTCTGTAAAAAGTAGCACTGTTGTAGAAACTTCTCACCACAGTTAGATCAAGAGGTGCTGGTCATTTAACAATTGCCCAAATCTTCTCAAAGTCGATACTAACACCCTCATGAGAAATTACATTTCCCAAAAACATACACAAGAAAGAACAATTATTTGTGTTCGTGTACACTTTTTCGATTCGTAGTATTGAAAGAACTTCGACATAGGTGGACCAAAATATATCGAAGTATACTATTATACTTTCTTATAAATGGGTTTAGTACCTGGTTCCTAACCCACATAAAAGTTCTTAGAGCATTGGAGAGCCTGAATGGCATAACCTACCATCTATACACCCCCCCCCCCTCTCACATTGAATACAGTCTCACTTGTTTCTTGACATGATTTGGATCTGGTGGCAGTCACTCCACAAATCCATTTCAGAGAAGCTAGTAGCATCGTGCAACATGCCAAGCAAGTCCTCCAGGCGTGGGATGGGGAAGCAATAATTGATAGTGATCTAAATGATGGCACTACGTCGATGCATGTATGCCACGATCCATCGTTCCTTAGTGTCGATAATGCTAGCATAAGGGCTCATGCTCTCTCGGATCAAACCCTCTTGCAACAATTCTGCGACTTGTCTTCGTAATCCTTCATTCTCTTTTGGGCTCATGCAGAATGAGGCACATTAGGCAATACTGATCTGGGCACCAAGTCAATGTGGTGCTGAATGTCTCAGATGGGAGGACTACCATCAGGAAGCGCTTCAGATCTTGCATCATCAAATTCTTTCAACAAAGACTGCACGGGCTTGGGTACTATGCTACCCTCTTCACTTTCTTTGGCCACGAGTGCGGAGTGTCCATACGACCCTAGAAGATGCAGTCTTTGCTTCAAACTGACGCAAATTCAATAAGCTTTCTATTTTATTCTTCAGCGATTTGGAGATGTAGTGTCTCAACATCAACCCAAGGTAGTCTTGTGGTCATCTTTAGTGAAGGTGAAAGTATTGGTCTAACCTCACTGTTGAGCATCCCTATCATACTGCAAAGGATAACTCAGAAGAGGGTAGCACGCGTACATGAGGACAGCACACCACATTGTCCAAGTACACACTAAACACCTGATGTTCACTGGCACTTCCCCAACTTTCTTAAAGAAATGGATGCAGTAGGGTCGGGGATGCTCCCTTCATTCTAACCCAATTTTGTAACCAACTCTTTGGCAACAATATTCTCACTGATGTCACCGTCAATAATTACATTACATAATTTCCCCTGTGAAGTGCAACTCATCCTAAATATATTAGATGACAGGCGGCGATCCACATCAATCATCTTAGGAGATGTCAGCATCACTTTCTGTGAGATTAATGCATCACTAATCTGATGGCTCTGACCTTAACACCGACATCTTCATCCCCATAAGCTCCTTTCTCTTCCGCAATGTGTTCTTCTTCACCCTCAATCATATGATTTTGCATTTCAGTGTGTCAGTCTGGACACTTATAAGCTTGGTTGCATGACATCTGCAACATATATTTTTCTGATTTTTTCTACCTGAGGCCCTATAGTTGGCTGCTCCAAACAATCCATGGGCTTGTACATCCACCATTGGGAGTCTTCCTAGGGCCCTGCCTAGACATTCCAGCGCATGATCCGTTTGTCGGGACATTTTCCCCTGTGATAGTTGAAGCAATAATCCTAGCCATGGGTCAAAATATCGGGTTACCGATACGTATCGTCCGAGCTCCAAAACGATACGTATCGGACGATACGTATCGGTACCGGTTGGTATCGGACGATACATTGAATGTATCGTTCGATACATTCAACTGTATTGAATGTATCGAACGATACATTCAATGTATCGTTCGATACCAATACCGATACGTATCGTCCGATACGTATCGGTATCGGCCGAAATTTTGATCCATGATCCTAGCTCTGCTTCCATGAAGTGCCTCTTCTGACTCAAGGGTCAACTTGTAAGCATCTTCCACATCCCAGATATGTTTAATATTGATTCTCTCCCAAATACTGGTTAGGGTCATTTAGGTATCAAGCTAATTGAGTAGCATCCATAGGATACAACTCTGCTCGAGGTAAAAATTTACGAAACTCTTCAGTGTAAGTTACCACTTAGCACATCCATGTCATGTTCCTTCAAATTGTGGCAGAACTAAGAAATTTTAACGGCGTAGGACTTTGGCATAAATCGAGTCCTTAATGTTTCTTCATCTTCACCCACGAAGATATCTTGTCCTATCCTTTTCGAACCCATGACGATTGGAGATTCAACCACCACCGAAAGGCATAAATAGTGTGATAGGAGTTATTTCGAGTTTTAAAAATGTTTTGTTAAAGCATATACATGAAATATAGTTGTATTAGAGGACATGGGTAGACTGGGTATACAAGTTTCATTAATGGCATGAAGCTCCTTGCCCATTGGGTGAAAGCATCCATCCCAGTAAGAGAGATTCTCCGACCCCACTACCTGCGGGAACTTCCACCAGCCCCAGGCGGCTACTGATCTTTCGGAGCCAGATCAATTACCTTTTCGCAATCTTTGGCTTGCCTTTCAGGTTTGCTTGAAGCAAGAACAATTGATGAGTGAGCAGCGGAACCAATCTCCAATCCCGAGGTGAAACAACCAACCGGTCTTTTGTTTGAGGAACTACGTGTGTGCAAACCCTTGTGTGATTCATGTTGAAGCATATACTCGGAGGGTGGGTGCAGGGCGGACGAATTCCAAATGGACTCCTCATTCATTAGATAGAGAAGATCGCCAAGTTTTCGTGATTCGACCGAACCTATTCCAACAGCTCGGACTCGGATCGTGGGCATCGCCGGAAGACTTCGTATCAATAGAAACTTGGTATCTCAATATCGATTAGATCTGAGATATGTTATGGAATTGTCCATTTAATTAGCATTCTCAATATTATGCCTTGAAGAGGACTCGAACTTCCACACTCTTTAGCACGAGATTTTGAGTCTCGAGTGTCTACCATTTCACCATCAAGGCATCT